>JBANSL010000003.1:38401313-39651313 GCA_037127255.1 Persicaria tinctoria | reverse complement strand
TTATTTCTTTTATTTCCAAATTTAACCATTAAGCTTTAGATAGATGAATTTAGATATAGATAGATAGTTCCTTCCTAGAATAGCTACATGGGACACTATAAATAAGGCATTAGGGGGCTGGATTTTAATTCATTCAATTCCAATTCAATCAATTCAAGCCAAGTCGTCTTAGGACGCAAGGAGAGAGAGAGAGAGAGAGAGAGAGAGAGAGAGAGAGAGAGAGAGAGAGAGAGAGAGAGAGAGAGAGAGAGAGAGAGAGAGTGGAGGCAAGAGAGCAAGGAGGGAGGAGAGATTGGAAGGTTTTGTAAGTTTTAATTTATTTTATGTTAAAGTTACTTTCTTTCATTATGGTTTGTTTCTAATTTCCTTCTTCTATGGTTGGGGTGATCCCAACAATAGATATGTGTGTTTAATTTATAAATCCATGAATTTATATGTCTTTATTGTCATCTACCTATGTACTTAATCTTTTGCGAGAGTTGAGAAAATTCCTTATTCATGATATTGAAGCGAAAGTGATCTTATTATGAAGTTGGATAGTAATTTGGGTTTATTTGCAAGAGCCGACTAATCCTAATTAATAAAAGGTAGAAAAAAATTAGGTTTTTATGCGAGAGCCTCTATGACCTAAATTGTTGGAATTTGCGAAAGTCGATTCTTTGATATAAAGCATGCATCTTTATGTGATTTATAATCTACACATATGTTTATTGTTGTGGTGATCCCTAACCTAGGAAGTTCTCATCTTTATTTGCTTTATTTTATTATTTTTTGGCACATATTCTACACGATATCAAACCACCGTTCTCTCTCCATCCCTCGACATCGACCAAGTCTTAGACGACGTCGACAGCAACCTCTCCACCTTTTCCCGCTACCCCTGAACCCAAAAACACACTAAACCTAGAACCGCTGACTTCTCTCCTGAGGACGAACCTGACTCCACTATCCTATAGCGGGGTCTTGACTATAAGTACATTATGGAGATTATTATATGGTTGTTGTGTTGTTATATATCACATATGTTGTTATATATCACATATCCGATTGTTGTGAGCCTAATTTGCCATGTTTTACACTTACTTTTATATCGATTTCTGCATACATTGCATACATTTGGGTTAGAATAATACAGAATATGTGTAGTTTACACTTGTTTGCAATATATGGAGGTCTAGACAAGTTTTTGTTATATTTCACAGAAATCGGACGCATTTTGGAGCTTAAAGGAAAGTCATGGAGAAGCCAAGAATGGTGCAGCTGGAGAGAAGGCCAATTTCCGGCTTTCATCATTCTGAATGAGGATGTGATGTCTTCATGAGAGTTGTAGCCCTCGGAAAGAGCTTTCCAACGCATGGTCATATGCGTCAATCCGATAACCGAGGCCTAAGGAGTATGAAGTTGGAGACAAGCTCTATGTCTCTAAATCAAAGGATCATTGGTTTCCCAACAAATTCAACAAGAAGCGGATGGGACCGTTCGTGGTGAACAAGATCCATTCTGGAGCATTACAGCTGATGGACAAGAATGGAGTCTTATTTGAGGCCCAAGCTACATGGGCCCTGCAGATGCCACCTTGAGCATTAATGGAAAGTCGGCCTAGCGACTATAAAATCTAGAGCATGTACATAGACTTTTTAAGACATTTGAGACTTTGTTTTTGTTTTTGCTATTATGGGTATATGTCTTCTACTTTTTCAGGTCAATGGATAGAACCAAAGCTTACTCGGACTAAGAGGTGCTCCATTCGAAATTTTGCAGCTCTTCACACATGTCTTGTGAGTTTCTTTCTTTACCCTTTACATTGTTTTTATACAGTGAGGACACTGTAATGTTTAAGTATGGGGTGGGGGAAGGGCTTACATTATGCATATTTTCCATACTTGACATTATGTGTGCATTATTTCTTGGAATTGCTACATGGCTATTTTGGAATGCATTATTGATTTATGTGCTTATATGCATGTTTTCCAAAAATCTTGAAAAATAACCCCCATTGAAATTTTTGAATAATGTCATGGAAGCTTATATTGAACTCGACGATGCAAAATTGGATTCATTAGAGATATAGCATGAAATTGCCTAGTAAAGGGAAGTCACAATGAAGTGCATTATTTCTTGAAAACCATGAAAGGAGGTAAAATTTGAAATTGCTTTTGACATATTGCATGATAAAATGATTGAGGACTTTAAATTCCATATAAATGCTCATATGTTTAAATTCTTAGCCTTACCTATGCTTATGCATCACAAAAGCCATAATATGCCTTATTTCAAATATTGCTCCACATGATCTAAATATTGCCATTCTTTACCTTATCCGGGGATTATGTTGAGAATGATGTTACATTATGGAGATGTCATATGGTGTTTGTGTTGTTATTATCATATTTGGAGTTTGGAAGGAAATTTGTTTGAAATATATGGAAAATTTAATGAGTGAAAGAAAATCCAATCACCTCAGGAGATAAAGGTAGATTGACCCTTCTCTCTGAGATAATAGTTCGGAGAGATGGGACACATTGTGAGGAGTCCAAAGCACTAAGTATCCGGGGCCATTCATGACACCCATGTTTGCGACTCGCGAGAAGGCAGTGCTGAGGTTAGAGAGGTAAAATCATTATTATTGAAAAAAAGCAATATTAAAGGTGATGAATTGTATGGAAGAAGGAATGTGATATGAAACTCAAAGTTTGAAAGTGATCCATTTCCCCGGATCAAAAGCACCACATTGCCAAAAATTGCCCACCTTTTAGCCTTTTACCAATCTACTCCTTCATGAGCTTAAATTAAAGTCTTCTTGATTATCAATGCTTTGTCACGAATGAATGTTTTGCATAAACCTCCTTTTGTGAGTAGATGTTGCTTTGATGTATTTGCACGTGCATGGATCTATGAGACTAGTACCTTTTCAAGGATGGTAATTGATTGCAGGGTTATATAACAATGAATCTGATATGTTGAGAGTTTTGATTTCTTCCCCTGAATGACAATTAAAAGTATTGCTTGAGGACAAGCAAGCTTAAGTATGGGGTGTTTGTTGTGAGCCTAATTTGCCATGTTTTACACTTACTTTTATATCGATTTCTGCATACATTGCATACATTTGGGTTAGAATAATACAGAATATGTGTAGTTTACACTTGTTTGCAATATATGGAGGTCTACACAAGTTTTTGTTATATTTCACAGAAATCGGACGCATTTTGGAGCTTAAAGGAAAGTCATGGAGAAGCCAAGAATGGTGCAGCTGGAGAGAAGGCCAATTTCCGGCTTTCATCATTCTGAATCAGGCTGTGATGTCTTCATGAGAGTTGTAGCCCTCGGAAAGAGCTTTCCAACGCATGGTCATATGCGTCAATCCGACAACCGAGGCATCGGGAAAGTACGTTTTACGAACAGAGCTGGGAGCTGAGGAAAGTTATCGATGTCGAGAAGACTTGTCGACATCGAGAAGTATCAACTCGACATGTCCACTGGAAGACGAGGTCGAGTTGATGAACTCAAGACGAAGACATCGACAACTTTTGTCGATGTCGAGGAGACATGTCGAGAAGATTGTCGAGGAGTCCGGAATCCGAGATCGAGGAGAAGTCCGAAGAGAAAGGAGATTACTTGCAAGCTAAGATTCGTCCAATTCTATCAAGATCTATCAAGACCAAAGAAGATGTCCACACATTAGATATAGTTCTAGTCTATCTATTTTATTTAAATACACTATGTTATTTATCTATCATTAAGTTTTAGATATAGTTTTAGATAAAGATAGATATCTTCTTTCCTAGAATAGCTAGGGAATGAAGGCTATAAATAAAGCCCTAGGGGCTCAGTTTTATAAATTCAATTTCAGTTAGATTCAATTTCAGAGAGGAGAGTTAGTCTTGGTCGAGTTGTCTTTTCTTCTGCTTTTGTCGATTTAAAGTTTCTGTCTTTGCTTTCCTTTGTCGAAGTCGAGTAGTAGTAGTCGAGATCGAGGAGGACTTTGCCTGTCGAGTTGTTTGCATTTGCTTTTATTTTCTGTTTCCTGTTACCTTTGTCGACCTAGAGGACAGCTTGTCGAGATCGACCAGCTTCTGTGTCCTCGAGTTACTTTCTGCCTTTGTTTTCATCTTTGCTTTGCTTTGCTTTTATTTCTGTCTTTATTTGTTCTTGCCTTTATTTTAGTTGCCCTTTCCGGGTTATTTGTCTTTTCTGCTTCTGTGTTTCTGTGTCTTTCTGCTGTGTCTGTGAGAATCTGATAGCTACCTGAGAACTGCTGACGTGCTTCCTCGTGGATTCGATCCTGACTTTTCTCTTACTACAACGGGAGGAAGTCTTGTATTATTTGCTGAGACAGGGAAGTCAGTCTGAACTTTATTTCATATTTATTTCATACTTGACCATCCTCCTACAACAACAAATTGGCGCCGTTGCCGGGGAAGCAATCAATCGCGCCTTAGGTAGTCAGTTCTCACTATCTCTTTGAGTTAGATTGTAGGTGTATGCGTCGTTCTGGTCAAACACCTGAGTTTGACAGCTTAGACGAACCGGAGCGCTACCTACACATCCACTCCAAACTCAAAAGGATCATGTCGGCCGCTGAAACACAGGAACAGCTGATCGCTAGGCTTACCAGGGAACTAGCCGCAAGGGATGCCGCTATCAACGCTAAAGATACTGCTATCGCCGCTGAGAGAGCAGCAAGGGAACAAGCACAGGCTGAGCTTGCCCAGTATCCAACCACGGCAGAGGACTACATGCACCCAACTCTCGTCGTGCCTGAATCGGCGATTCTAATCCCTGAAAACTCTTTTGAAATTCGCACTCGGTTTCTTATAGGGCTTAAAAATAATGCCTTTTACGGCAGATTTAATGAGTGTCCTCTTGAACATATTACTAATTTTCATGATATGTGTCGTACTCTTGCAGAAGGTACAACTCTGGAATATGTCAAGATGAAAGCTTTCCGTTGGTCGCTCGCTGGACCTGCACTGAAGTGGCTAGAAGGGCTGAAACCAAGATCACTAACCACATGGGCCCAAGTAGAGCAAGAGTTTCTCAACAAATTCTTCCCACCTGCCAAGACAGCACTTCTCCGCCAGAAAATCACCGCCTTTAAACAGCAGAAAGGGGAACCGCTGACAAGGGCATGGGAACGCTACAAGGAACTGCTACGATCTTACCCTACTCATGGACAGCGACCCTACATCATTCAGGAGATCTTCTTCAACTCTCTTGATCAAGTCACTAAGGACAGAATCAACAATTATACTCGCTACGAGTATCTGACGATGCCGCCAAGTGACGCATGGGGTGTGCTAGAGAAGCTCACTACCTACGACAACAAGTATGGGTCTACTGTAACCTATGAAGAGAACCCATACGCCAGGCCAGCACCATCCATGCCCCTATATGAGCCACCTAAGGAGATTGATCCTGATGTTAGGGAGCAATACTACAGAGACCAGAATAAGAAGCTCATCAACCAAGTAAAGTATCTCTCTGTCAACCAGCCTTGCATAGAATGCGGATCACAAAGGCACACCACTCCTGAGTGCCCACACACAGAGCAAGTCAGGCTGGCAGAGCACCATGAGGATGCAGCTTACGCAGGGGGTCCCAATCGCTACATGGGGGACCAAAGGTTTCAGCAACCACAATGGAACCAAGGTGTCCCTAGGAATCCCCCGCCCTACAGAGCTCCAGGACATCCGGAAAGGGAGCAGAAAAAGGATGATATACGGACAGTCCTGGAGGAAATACGATGGAACCACTCAGAAACCAGGCAATCCTTCAACTCCGTCTATACTCAGATGCAAGGTGTCAACTCTAGGCTTGGGGAAATTGATATCTGGCGGAAATCAGTTAATACACAGATTGGTCAGCTAGCAGCAGGAATCCCTAGACAGTCAGGGACACTTCCAGGATCTTCAGAACCAAATCCTAAGGGAAAGACTGGACACATCGCTGCTATAAAACTCAGAAGCGGCCATCAACTGCAAGAGCCAGAGGTCGGAAAGCAGCAGAACGACGAGGACCAGCAAGTCGATCTCGACAAAGACGTGGTCGATCTCGACAAGACCTTCGTCGACCTCGAGGAGAACCTGCAAGAATCCTCGTCTGCACCAAACAGCAACTCGACTGGGCCCAATCTGGTCGATGTCGACAAAGGCCTTGTCGATGTCGAGGAGCCCCTGGTCGACATGGAGAAGTCTGCAGCACTTCCGACGTCTGTTCTGGCTCCGAATATAAAAAAAGAAGCTGCCTTTCCCCACAAAATCTCTAAAGGACCCAGCAGAGAAAAAGTTTCAGCGCTTCATCAAGATGCTTCAGAAGCTCAACGTCACTATCCCCTTCACAGAAGCTCTCAATGAAATGCCATCCTATGTCAAATTCCTGAAGGAGATTCTGAGCAAAAAGCGATCAATGGCTGAAATCACAGAGGAGTGCAGCCATCTGGACATATTGGAGAAGAGGCCGGATCCAGGTAAGTTTGCTATAACTATTGGATTTGGTCCATATAAAATTAATGCCCTATGATCTTGGAGCTAGTGTGAGTATAATGCCTTTAACGATTTGGTCCAAGATTAAGATAGGTGCCCTGGAGCCTGTGGATGCTAGACTATACATGGCCAACAACACAATGGTCATTCCAACAGGAATGGTGGAAAATGTACCAGTACAAGTAGGTAAATTCTTCGTTCCTGCTGATTTCTTAATTGTTGATATGCAAGAAGATCCTGCTTGTCCAATTATTCTAGGGAGACCATTCTTGGCGACGGTGGATGCCAACATAAGCGTAAGGAAAGGAGTGCTCACCTTCAACATCAGCGATGAGGTAATTGAGTATTCCTTTAATAAAACTAAAAGGCATACAGGTCCAATGGAAGAGGTCAAATCTATCTCAGCTGGCTATATCACCTGCGGGGAACCCAAGGTCAGAAATATGACCCCTGAGGAGCTGGAAAAGAGGGACATGGAGGCCCAGGTGGAGGAGATCATGGCAATCCTCAAGGAAAACACAGAGAATCCAATCGACACGGACCAAGGTAAGTCATTGTGGATTCATTATTTTTCGGATGCCTTGACAGGGACTAAGTATGGGGTCAAGATCGACCAAGGCTCCTCGACATCGAGTAGAGCCCTAGTCGATCTCGACCAGACCAAGGAGCCTCCACCGGCACCAGCATCGTCGAGCAGCAAACTAGAGGAGCCACCCTACTCGACCTCGACTAGACTTGTCGAGGTCGACCACCAGCGCCCTACGTCGGCTCAGACTTCCTCAAGCGCACGACCACCAGGACCAGGATCCTCGTCGATCTCGACAAGCCTTGTCGAGATCGACCACCGCTCAGAGCCCTTTTTCTCGACGCAGAAGCCGCCTGACGAACCAGCCTCGTCGATCTCGACTAAGCTTGTCGAGATCGACCACCACCCGGCGCCACCAGAGCCTACTTCATCGACGCTGCAGCAACCAGGAGGAGAGCCCTCGTCGATCTCGACTAAGCTTGTCGAGATCGACCACCACTCGGAGAGCCCAGCCCCACCTTCCTCGATGAGCAAACCACCAGGAGCGGAGTCCTCGTCGAGGTCGACCAAACTTGTCGAGGTCGACAAGCCCCTGTCTTCGTCGACTTCTGCCTCTTCGACCAGACCACCACCAGGACCAACAGTCTTGTCGAGATCGACTAGCCCTAGTCGAGATCGACCAAATACAGTAGTTCCCGATTCCGTCTCTGCGAAGGTAAGTCAAGGTATGGATCTTTCTTCTCCTATTTCCATTAAAGATTTATCTATACATGGGAGAGGTCTGCCTTGGTATGTGCGATTGTGCAGGATATCCAATGATGACCCTAAGGAATATGAAGTTGGAGACAAGCTCTATGTCTCTAAATCAAAGGATCATTGGTTTCCCAATAAATTCAACAAGAAGCGGATGGGACCATTCGTGGTGAACAAGATCCATTCTGGAGGATTACAGCTGATAGACAAGAATGGAGTCTTATTTGAGGCCCAAGCTACATGGGCCCTGCAGATGCCACCTTGAGCGTTAATGGAAAGTCGGCCTAGCGACTATAAAATCTAGAGCATGTACATAGACTTTTGTAGGACATTTGAGACTTTGTTTTTTGTTTTTTGTTTTTGAACACTTTTAGTTTTGCTATTATGGGTATATGTCTTCTACTTTTCAGGTCAATGGATAGAACCAAGTCTTACTCGGCCTAGGAGGTGCTCCATTCGAAATTTTGAGGCCCTGCACACCTGTCTTGTGAGTTTCTTTCTTTACCCTTACCTTGTTTTTTTTATACAGTGAGGACACTTTAATGTTTAAGTATGGAGTGGGGGAAGAGCTTACTTTATGCATATTTGACATATTTGACATTATTGGTGCCCTATTTCTTGGAAATGCTACATGGCTATTTTGGAATGCATTGTTGATTTATGTGCTTATATGCATGTTTTCAAAAATTTGAGAAAAATGACCCCCATTGAAATTTTTTGATTAATGTCATGGAAGCTTTAATTGAACTCGACGATGCAAAATTGGATTCATTAGAGATATAGCATGAAATTGCCTAGTAAAGGGAAGTCACAATGAAGTGCATATTTTGATGAAAACCATGAAAGGAGGTAAAATTTGAAGTTGCTTTTGACATGTTGCATGATGAGATGATGGAGGACTTTATATTTCCATATAATGCTCATTGTTTGAAATCCTAGCCTTACCTATGCTTATGCATTACACAAAAGCCATAATATGCCTTATTTCAATTATTGCTCCACATGATCTAAATATTTTCCATTCTTTACCTTATCCGGGGATTATGTTGAGAATGATGTTACATTATGGAGATTGATTTATGGTTGATGTGTTGTTATCATTATTGGAGTTTGGAAGGAAAGTGTTTTAAATATATGGAAAATTTAATGAGTGAAAGAAAATCCAATCACCTCAGGAGATAAAGGTAGATTGACCCTGCTCTTTGAGATAATAGTTTGGAGAGATGGGACACATTGTGAGGAGTCCAAAGCACTAAGTATCCGGGGCCATTCATGACACCCATGTTTGCGACACGCGAGAAGGCAGTGCTGAGGTTAGAGAGGTAAAAGCATTATTATGGATAAACGCATTATGAAAGGTGATGAATCAAATGGAGAATGAATGTGGAAATTCAATTTGGAAAGTACTCCATTTCCCCGGATCATTAGTACCACATTGCCAGAAATTACCCACCTTTTTGCCTTTTACCAATCTACTCCTTATTGAGCTTAATTAAAGTCTTCTTGATTATTAATGCTTTGTCACGAATGAATGTTTTGCATAACCCTCCTTTTGTGAGTAGATGTTGCTTTTACATATTTGCACATGCATGAATCTGTGACACTAGTAGCTTTTCGAGGATGGTAATTGATTGCAGAGTTATATAAGAATGAATCTAAGATGTTGAGAGTTTGAATTCTTCCCCTGAATGACAAATAAAAGTATTGCTTGAGGACAAGCAAGCTTAAGTATGGGGTGTTTGTTGTGAGCTGAATCTGCCATGTTTTACAGTAACTTTTATATCGATTTCTGTATACATTGCATTCATTTGGGTTTAGATAGTACATAATCTATGTAGTTTATGTTTATTTGCCAAATTATGGAATCTACACCAGTTTCTGTTTAATTCGCAGAAATCGAGGTATTTTACAGCAATTCTACAGAAGGTCGGAAAAGCTCGGAAAACCACTACAGAAGTCCAAGGTCAAAGCAGCGGAACCAGTCTGAGAGTCAAGGTTACTCGATCTCGAGTAGGCCTTACTCGACATAGACGAGCCTGTCCGAGCAACCTTGGTCGAGCAGAGCCTGATCGAGCAAGCCAGACCAACCCGGCTCTGGACCCTACTCGATCTCGACAAGCCCTAGTCGAGATCGACGAAGCCCAGACACCACACCCGGAGTCGACAAGGAGAGAAGCCGAGGACGGAGCCGAGGACGACCAGGCAGGACTCGCTGCCAGCGACTCGACTCGCTGCAGCGGATCGCTCGCTGCCGCGGAAAAACTCGCTGCCAGCGGAAGAAGCAACTCGCGGAAGCAGAAAGGAAGGACACCGCTCAACTTGATCTCGAGAACCCTTTGTCGAGGTCGACGAGCGCCTGAGTCCAGATCCGGAGTCCATCGAGCAGAGTCACTCGAGAAGACCTAGTCGGCAAGCCAGTCTACTCGAGGTCGACTAGGGCTTGTCGAGATCGACGAGCACTTGAGGAGCCTTGTCCGAGCCTTGTCGAGTAGAGCCACCCGAGGAGACCTAGTCGATGATCAGTGCTACTCGACATCGACAAGAGCTTGTCGAGGTCGACGAGAGCCCGGTGAGCCAAGTCTGAGCACATCGAGTAGATCTAGCCGAGGAGGTCCAGTCGACGAACCACCCTACTCGAGGTCGACGAACCGTGGTCGAGGTCGAGTAGACCAGATTCCAGCAGCTTCTCGACGAAGACCTGTCCGACTAGAATTGGGATTCCTTGGGCGCGAAGGAGGAAGATCTATCCAAATCCATCAAGTTCTATCATCAAGAAGACAAGATCTATCACATCATGAAGACTCACCCTATTTAGTTTTATCTTTTCCTTTTAGATTTATTTCCATAAAACAATTTATTTATCCTTTCAAGTTTTAGATATAATTTTAGATAGAGATAGATATCTTCTTTCCTAGAATAGTTAGGGAATGAAGCCTATAAATAAGGCCCTAGGGGGCTCAGTTTTATTCAATCAAATTAAGACACACAATTAGTTAGTTCCACAGAGAAGTTTAGGAGTTCTAAGGTTTTTAGGGTTTTGGCTTTCTGCGAAAGTTGATTGCCAGGATTGTAAAAGACTTTTGAATATAGTTTTATGCAAGTTATTTCTTTCCATTCAATGTATGTTATTGCGATGAGGCGTGAGTAGTCCACCCACTTATGGGGCTGGGGTGAGCCCGACGGTGGCCATGTGAGGCGATGCGATAAAGGTCAGATCTTTTTGTGCAATTCGTCTTCTATCCCTATGAGCATGATTCTTTTGCGAGAGTTGAAGGTGATCCTTGTTTGTGTTATTGAAGCGAAAGTGATCTTAATGCAACTTGGATTAATTATGTGAAAAAGGGTTAGTAACAATTAGGGTTTATGCGAAAGCCTCTATTTGCCTATTTGTTAATGACGAAAGTTATTTGATGGAAAGCATGATCTTTTGTGCCTTTATGTGTTACTTTGCATGGTTATCGTTGTGGTGTTGATACCCTGGCCTTGGAAGTCTTTTAGCATATTGAGTTTATTTCTGTCAAAATCTGAGTTTGGGTTCGAATTCTGCAATTTATATTTTCTGTCTTTCTTGTCGACATAGAGTAGTGCTTTGTCGAGATCGAGTAAGCTGTGGTCGATCTCGAGTAGGACTCGTCTAGGTCGAGTTGAAGTTTTCTCTGTTGTCGTCGATTTTCACTTTCTGAAGTTTCTGTTTTTCTGCCTTTGTCGATCTCGAGGAGCTTGTAGTCGAGATCGACCAGTGCTTTGCTTTGCTTTGATTTGTCTTTTCCTGTTTTGTTTGTTCTTTGCTTTTGTTTTAGTTGCCCTTGCCGGGTTAATTTGTTTCTTTCCTATCTGTGTTTCTGTCTTTCTGCTGCTTCTGTGAGAATTTACAGCTACCTAAGAACTGCTGACGTGCTTCCTCGTGGGTTCGATCCTGACTATTCTCTTACTACAACGGGAGGAAGTCTTGTATTTATTTGCTGAGACAGGGAAGTCAATCTGAACTATATTTTATATCTATTTCATACTTGACACATCCTCCTGCAACAACACAGCCCCCTAGGGCTTTATTTATAGCCTTCTAATCCTTGCTAATCAAGGATAGAATCTTCTATCCATATCTACTTAAAGCTTAAAGATAAATAAATTGCTTAAAGGAAATAAATCTTTAAAGGAAAACTATATCTAAACTAGGTAATATGTCTTCATGTTGATAGATCTTCCTTCCATAGATAGATGATGATAGATTTCGGCCTACTCGACCTCCTTCATGCCCAAGGAATCCCAGCTCGACTTGGATTGCTCAACCGCGTAACGCGTTTTCGGACTTTGCTCATCGATCTCGACCAGGCCCTACTCGAGATCGAGTACGGTGGTCGTCGACTTGGCCTGGCTGGGCTCCTCGGGTGGATCTGCTCGACAAGCTCGGACAAGGCTCCTGGGCGTCGTCGATCTCGACTTGGGTGTACTCGAGATCGAGTAGGATTCGTCGTCTGGCTGGCTTGGTCAGGTGGCTCTACTCGACAAGGCTCCTAGGCGTGGTCGATCTCGACTAAGCCTCCTCGAAATCGAGTAGAGGTGGTCTACGTCTTCGTCCTCGGCTTGGCACAGCTCGTCGACTCCGGACATTGCTCCTAGATCTCGACCAAGGCTACTCGACATCGAGTAGGATTCCGGGAGTCGGGTTGTCTCTGGTGTCCTCGATCAGCTCTACTCGACCAGGTGTGCTCGACCAGGGCTCGTCGAGATCGAGTAGATGCTAGTCGATCTCGAGTAGAGTTCTCTCAGCTTTCTGCTCTGTTCTTGAAACGCACTTTCCCGAGTCCTCGTTCGTCGGATTGACGCATATGACCATGCGTTGGAAAGCTCTTTCCAAGGGCTACAACTATCATGAAGACATCAAAGCTTGATTCAGAACGAAGAATGATGAAAAATGGTCTTTTCTACAGCTGCACCATTCTTGGCTTCTCCATGAGTTTCCTTTAAGCTCCAAAGTGCGTCCGATTTCTGCGAAATACAACCAAAACTTGTGTAGACCTCCATATATATTGCAAATAAGTGTAAACTACACAGATTCTGTATTGTTCTAACCCAAATGTATGAAATGCGTGCAGAAATCGATATAAAAGTAAGTGTAAAACATGGCAAATTAGGCTCACAACACCTACTCCACCTATAGAAATCATCCCCAACTCATCAATTAAGGAACCAAGTCCGAATCCAATTTCCGTGGCTTTCGAGCAAGGTAATGATATTTCTCACACTTTTGTGGATTTTGGTGAATATGTAGATCCTTAGGAGCATTACTTCAACAAGCCACCAACGGAACTGTGTTGGTGGTACTACATACCCTCGTCGAGAAGTCACGCTCGAGCATATGAAGAGTTGGAGACCTTCTTCAACATTACATCTTTTGACATCGTCTTCTTTATATGTGGTGCTTGCCTACCTAGATGGTGTGCACCGGAGTTTGATTTGCTAAAGAGAGCGTTAGCGATGTCCGATTGAGTCTTGAACACATGGACGAATAAACCGTCGAGTCTATGACGATAAAAAATGACGCTTCTCGGGAGGCAGCCCGAGGTAAGCTTTCCTAAATTAGTTATTTCAATTCCTAGTTAGTTAATTAGTTTTGTCATTTGATAAATGAGATTTCCTTTATATGTTAGATAGATGCTTTCCGAATATTTTTGGAGCTAATTAACCTGCATGCAGGAAAAAACGAAAAAGAAAAAAAGAAAAGACCGAAGAATAGAGAGTATGTGCTAAATTCGTTGTCGTTCTTCATCGTTCTTCTTCTGAGCTTCATCATCTTTGCCGTTGAAAATTTTCCACAATGTGAGTTATTCTTTGCCTATTTTTTCTCTCTCATATTTTTATGATTTGTTGTCTTTGATTTTCATTGAGG
The DNA here is from genome assembly GCA_037127255.1 of Persicaria tinctoria. NCBI lineage: Eukaryota > Viridiplantae > Streptophyta > Magnoliopsida > Caryophyllales > Polygonaceae > Persicaria > Persicaria tinctoria. Next base: position 39,637,662 of record JBANSL010000003.1, on the reverse strand, counting down.
AAAATGAAGAGTTTAAGTGTGGGGGAGGGTTCCATTCATAGATTCATGCATCCATTTATATTTATTTTTCCGTTATGCATTCATGTTTATTTTTTGTTTTTCGTTATTTTATCGCATTAGAAAATGAAAAAAGAATTGAGAAAAAAAAGTCCAAAAAGAGCATGCATTGCATATATATGTTTTGCAAATACCCATCTTGCCTTAGTTTGTCCTTTATTTTATTTTTGTGAGTTTGACCATATATGTTCCATAATATGATTGAATTACCTAGCCTTGTCACATAATTGAGATGATTTTTATGGGAGCATGACTTGTTAGTTCAATTGAGCAAGTATGATTCTTAGTCTTGGGCATAATTGAAATCCAACAAAATATTGTCCTAGTGAGAAATTTTGGCCTTATAGGGATTTTCATCATATTTATTCCCTTTTGCTTTCTTGTGTGACATTATACTCTCCTTATGCAATTACCTCTTGAGATTGACATTGTTATCTATATTTGAGGCCGAATTTATATGTCTATTGCTTATGAGTTTCAAATGATAGAGACGTGATTTTCTTAGCCATATTATTATCCATATCCACCCTACATATGTGTCCTTTGCTTTTAGCCAATTTGAGCCTTAGCCTTTCCTTTGAAGCTCCACAAAATTTATCCTTAGCCGATGATAAGCCTTACCCAATCCGGGAATTAGGATTAGAGTTGGTGAATGATTGATGTGGTTGAGTGGAAAAGAAAATATTGTTAAGAGAGTTACAAGTTTTGGATTATTATGTAATTTTGGTTTTATTCCTCACATTGTGTATTATTGTATTTTTGGCTCTAGAAACAAAAATTGAAAAAAAAAAGAAAAAAAAAAGAAAGAAAAAAGATGAATAAAGAGCCTTTTATTTTCATTATGTATGTGAGAGTTGGAAAAAATGTATGGTTGAGACAAAGTTCTTTAGTTGAGTATTTTGAGAGTGAAAGTTTGAGTTATTTTGGTTTTGAAAGTATTTGATTTGTAGTGTTCTTCCGGTTGTTCTTAGGGATCCCATTTTCCCGGATTTTTAGCACCACAAGCCTAAATATTTTCCTACCTTCATTTCTTACCAAACCCCATTACAACCTTGATAAAAGACCTCTTGATGTTTCTTATAAGTGACGACATCCGCGGTGGAGAATATGTGATATATGTGTCAATTTCTATGTAGCTTTTTCCATTTTGGATTGAGTTGAGAGATTGGATTTTTAAGCCTAAACACACGAGAGTGAGAGTAAACACATGATCCCGGTGAGGTTGGACTAGATGTGCTTTAACTTTGAATTGCTCATATACTTGCTAGGATGTTTAGAGTTAGTTTTTAATAGAAGAATTCCAAGTAGAGAAATCACCATTAAAGAGAAGAAAGCTTAGGTAAGCCATGTTTGGCTAATTTTCTAGTTTCCGCCTACACTTTCGAGACATGGTTGGTGGTTTGTGAGTTTATAATTTAAGTTATTTTTCCTCTATAATTCTTTCAACTTCTTTGTGCGATATTGATTATGTTATTGATGTTATCTTGATTCGCGACCTTGATAATATTGATTTCATGCTAGTATTTAATACTTTCGTATTTGTGTTATTTCCGTAGTAGCACGCATAAGATTGTGAATTCCGTGTTTGAAGCATGATTATGTAGGGAGTTGACATATATCTTAAACATTGATTTACCGTGTTTAATTGGTGTTATTTATATGCTCAAGTTCTTGGGACGTTGTGCTATCTCTTTGTTAAATCTTGACCGTGTTAAGGTTACATTGAGATGTAAGGGATTAATTGGACTCGTAGGACTTTTAATCTATTGAAACCAAGACGGGAGGAATTCGTAGGAAAAGATAATAACTTGAAAAGGATTCGATGATCAATAAAACCAACCAAATTCGAGATCTTGTAGGTGGAAACGCTTTTCTTCTATCCTTTATTTGGTTTTGTCAATATTATTTTCTTTTATTTTCATTCATAAAAATCTTATATTTTATATTGATAAATGCACAATATTTAGAAATACTTGATTCTCTAAGGTTCGACCCCTTACTTGCATACTATACTAGTTTGTTTGTTTGGGATTTATTTTTGGCGAGGTAAATCAACGACTTTCCCTCCGTCAAAATTGGCGCTGTTTCCGAGGAATCAAGTTTATTTCTTTGTTTTGTGTATTTATTAATATTTGTATATATATCTATCCCCGTTCTGGACCTATCTTACGGTTCCTGACACCTCGTTTCTAATTGTTTGCAATGGAATTGGAGTTATGGCAATACCAAGGAGAATACTTTCACCATTACCTCGCTAGAGTGCAAGATTTAGTGGACGACCGTGCTTCACAGGGTATCCAAGATGATTTTAAAGAAAAAGTATTTTGCGTTCAAGATGGTATGCTTCCCGATATACGAGAATTCGCCCAATCATTGAATGACGAAGGCTTTTACGGTTTGGATTGGTCGGAATTATGGGATTTATTTTTGGCGAGGTAAATCAACGACTTTCCCTCCGTCAAAATTCGTGTCGTTGCCGGGGAATCAAGTTTATTTCTTTGTTTTGTGTATTTATTAATATTTGTATATATATCTATCCCCGTCGTGGACCTATTTTACGGTTCACGACACCTCGTTTCTAATTGTTTGCAATGGAATTGGAGTTATGGCAATACCAAGGAGAATACTTTCACCATTACCTCGCAAGAGTGCAAGATTTAGTGGATGACCGTGCTTCACAGGGTATCCAACATGATTTTAAAAAACAAGTACTTTGCGTTCAAGATGGTATGCTTCCCGAGATAAGATGATTTTAAAGAACAAGTACTTTGCGTCAGAGGGCTACAACGTCGTCAATAGGAGCATGAAGAGGAGCAGGCAGCTGGCCATGTTGAGGATCATTAAGCATCATATCCCCCCAGATTCATAACTGGGAGGAAACATCCTCACCACATCCCCAAGATGAGCGAAACGATTGATGCTCTGGGCAATCCCACCTTCCACCCCTTCCATAAAGGCGTCGATCACCTTGTCGTAAAGGACATCATGTCCATCCGTCTCAAGGTAACGACCTAGCCAACCTCGACCATCCTCCCCCATAAAACCAGATAGCCACCCCTGGCTTTCATCACTGAGCATAAACTCGCGAAGCGTACTCTTGGTAAGAAGGACATCCTCACCAGATGTAAAACGCTCCAGTTGTGCTTTTACACCCATAAGCTCTTCGCGGGCCGTGTTTAACTCGCGCTCAAGATCCGTAAGCTAACCCCTCAAGCGTGTGACATCCAATTCATGCTGAACCCCCGTCTCTTAGGCCTTCGCGAACTCAACTCGCGACAGATCCAGCTCATTCTTCACTGCCTCCACCTCCTTCTGGTATTTCCCCAAAGCCTCTTTCAAACTCTCGATGGTTACCTCCTGGAGCTCTGCATCCCTCAATTTCTCCATCTTCGTCTTCAGAGTGTTATTTATCGCCCTTAACTCCCTCACTTTGTCATCATAATTTCTTAGACGCCCAGCCACCTCATACCATTGCAGATTGTCCTACGACGACACGCGGAGAATGGTGAACACACATGCAAAATAAGGAAAGAAGGAAAGTATAAATCGCGAAGGAAGTTACCCAGCCTCTGGTTTTTTTACCATGCTCCAACAATTCTTCATCCATCAGATGATGAAGATACTTTTGTTCAGCCGGACAACTTTTCTTGGGAATCTCCAATTTCTTGATATCAATGGGGTCAAACCCGAGTAGCCGGTAGGTCGTCATGGAGATCCCCGACTAGGTAATCAGCTCAGTGCTAAAAAGCATTGTGGTCCCTACCCCCTCCCTTTGTCTTTTACGCCCGCATTCAGCCAAGGGTATGCCCTTTGCGGGGAACGTCCTGTTGGCCACCACCCTCTCGTGGGGTAATGGTAAGAGCAAGCCTAGATGCACCCCTAGCAGCACTTTTCTTCTTCGTCGGTGCAAAGATTTTTGACTTCTCTGCCAACATATCTACAAAAGAATTGAAACAAAAGTCAATCAAAAGAAATTCATGATCAAAATACTAGAAAGCTTAAAAACTCCAAGACACCGACCCGACCGATGCGGGACACTAAGTCCGACCATCTCTAAACGAACCGGAGATACGATTTTCTTGTAACCCCGTGTCGACGCAACTCCCTCCTCAAAAAAGCTGTCTTTAGAAGGGGCATACTTGCCAGGCTTGATCACAAAGTTAAAAAAAGTCTTGGTTGGATCGCGAACAAGAAACCATTTCCTTCTTCATCCCGGGCTGCTAGAACACCTCTCCACTATTTTTCGAGATAGAGAGGCAGACACGAGTCCCTCGCTGCGTCTCAAGGAGAGAACAGAAAAAAGATGATCTATAGACGATGTTTGCTTGATGGCAGCACACCGCATAATATAGACCACGAGATACATCAACACATTAAAAGCGAGTTGGGTTGGACATTAGTTTATATGTGCCAAAAATTTTGAATATAACCGGGGGAGAGGAAGGCGGAACCCCTGAAGCAAACTACCCAGGTGGACAACAACGTGGTCTTTGTACTCGTTCAAATATCCTCCACTCCGAGCAGCCAGGCCTATTTCTATCCCCGCCGGCCATGGATAAAGCTTAGCCACCTCCTCCAGATGCTTGACGTTGAGAATTGATTCTTATCCTAGCATCTTAATTACGGTAGGAGCTACGCGTTCTGTGAAGACCGTTGGGATAGAAGGAAGTGCAGCATGAGCGTAGCCTTCACATAAACTGCAATCGTCTGCCTCTGTCCATTAATAAGAAGGCAAGGCGAAATCCCCCAGAACCACACAGATAGGTTTCTTACTCTCTTTGGGTACGCAAGATGACTCGCCTTTTCCCAAATCATTGATAGACTCCGAGGTATGACAATACTCGGGATTATCCCTCTTCAAGGGGCGCTTGATGGATCCGGCCATTTTCAATTTTCTCGCGCTCTGACCTGCCCCGGGGTTTACTCTTTTTCTTTTCATTTCGTGCGGTTTTTCACTTGGTAGGAGAGGAGTAGGACTCGATGTAGACTCCGAGTCAACGTCTACTAGAGATCTTGTTCGCGAGGAACTAACCTCCTCATGCTCATAGCCCACACTCCGGTTCTGGCTATCACTCTCATTCGACATCTTAATCCTAAAACAAGAAGAAAACCCTGGAAAAGACGCAAAGAAAGAGAAAATCAACAAGGGGAAGCGACCTTTTCAACATCACGAATAAACAAATTTGGCGCCAAAAAGTCCTTTTCTAGGCTGATGTTGGTGCCTCACGCGCCCTCCGATAGGGCGTTGAAAAGACGTTCCCCCCCCCCCCCCCCTCGCAGGATGACGGTTAAGAGATGCCTTTTCATCTCCTCCGTAAAAGTTTCTCGATTTTCGAGAAAGCATCTTTAGGGAAAGCAAGAAGGGGGAGACGAAAGGTTTCATTCACCCACCACCATCAGAAGATTCCCGGAAAACCCAATAAATCGCTTGAGGGCTCCCAAAAAACCCAAGAACAGTACTACCCTGCCCAGTGCCGCCCCACTATTACTAGTTAGTTTTTTACTACTCCATAAAAATCAATCGTAACTAAGGAAACAAATGAGGGAAGAGGGAATGAGACACCAGGGCATACCCCAGCCTCCGTCCCATAACCACCGTACCCCTCCACGGAGGAGGGCGGTTTCACCGCTGAGGGTTGTGTTCCCTTACCCTAAAAAGCTTAAGAAACAAGCACCAACCTAGAAATTGAACAAGGCAAGAGAAAGATCGAAGAACACTTACTTGAGAGATATGGAAGAGAAACATCAGAAATCTTGGAAGACTGAAGAACAAACCACCACCTAACTCTGATCTCGTTTCTCTAGGAGCACAAAAAACCCTTGAACTCTCTCTCTCTCTCTCCTCTTTGTGTGCTCAGAAATGTGAAATGAGGAAGAATAAGGCGAAAAACCCACTTATATGTCTCTGTGGGGTCACCCCGTCAAATGGGACAAAAACACGTTGGGCCCAATCAAGGCCCATCCAATGAACTGGTTTTTGGCGGGAAGCAACGTGTTTGTCGAAACCCAATCGCGAACGATGTATCGCTCGCGATCCGGTTACGAGGAGATATGACGATGCCATAGAAAATAGACCTATTAAATAACACAAGTATAACGTCATAAATAGGCCACCCAACGCAAAAAGACATCTGGCCCCACTACAAGATTCATCGTGAGTAAAGTACTCGGTCAAGTCCCGACCAAACACAACATACTCGAAAACCTTATCCCATATTTCCCCGCGACCTAAATATTGGTATAAACCCGCGTAAGATTCAGGGTAGGTCCTTCAAGTGCCTCGTGGCTCTCCGGGACCCTAGGAAGCAGCTCGTTGGCTCAAGCACCTCACCTCTAATAGCACCACGTGTATTGCTTATGCCCCTAAGCGTGAGGGCATGCAATACATGTGTCCTATGTTAAACCACGAGGTCGCCAGCCAGCTACTCGCTTGGTTTCCCTATAAATACCTCCCTCCGACCTCAAAGATGGGGATCCGATTTAAGATAGAAAGTAGAAGAGCTTTGATTTCCTCCTGGACCTAAAGCCCCCAGAGTTGAGTTCATAAAATCTTTGATCGGAGGACAACGTTCTTGGAATAAGAACATCGCCTGACTTCCTCTCAAACCAATGACAGAATGGTTTAAATCCTCGTGAGCCAAGCATTACACCCCCATCGCTTGGACTCATAAACGTATATACTGATTATCACCCTTCACGGTTAAGGTTTGCAGGTATTTCTAGTCATTTTGTCATCACCATGAGGTAATAAGTATAGGTGAAATTCCACGATCGCGTCATCAACCACCTTCATGCGATTCAAAGCCTCCTCTAGAGTTAGGAGAGCCATCGTAGGTGTCCTGTGGAGGTCAATAGACAAATCCTCCTCTGGATGGTTATCACTCTCCAACATATCTGATTTTGGATAGTAGTTATGTTGTTGGTAGAGGGAGTAATGGTAAGTGGTGCTTTAAGTGTTGGATTACACCAGGAAAGGAGATGTTAGTTTAGGTTTGAAAAGTGATGTGAGTCTCATGGCTAAAAAGGTGAGAAAGGATAAGAGTAGTTATGTTGTTGGATTGGGTCATCAATGAAGGGACAGAGAACTCCTATTCATGAGGGGGTCCAGAAAAAATGTAAACAACGAGCTCGGGGTTCTAAAGTGGGTGGCTTGGATAGATAAAAAGCCTAGGTGTGATCCCGATTGACATAAATATTGGTGATGGAATCACTCCTTTTTTTTAGGAAGCAAGTTGGAAGGTGGTTTGGACAACCTAAGCACTTGATCGAGCATGTACTAGAAAAGTTGTGAAAGACATTTCAAATCTAATTCGATATCCAATAGTTGTAACTTGGGCTAAAGACTTGGTAAGAGGAGAGGTAAGCACTACCATGACGAGATTATCTTTGGTGATCTAGTTTTTTTGAGGTTGATATAGTTCATGGGAAGTAGAAATGGGAAATGGGTTGGATTCATCGATAAAGCCAAGAAAGCCCTAAGATGTGAGTGAAGGGGTGACTTGGGTTTTCTAAATATGAAATTTATCTCGGTAAACTTAAATGTGGTGAAATTGGCGAATCCATAACGAGATCGATGTGATGGGTTGTTTTTGCATTAGGTCGGCAAATTCATAGACTATTACATAAATCCCGTTGCAGGCTGGTCAAAATTCGGTTCAAACTAAAATTTTGGACCGAATCGAGCCAATCAATTTGGACCTAGACCAAACCTACGATGTTTGGTTCGGTTTTCGGTTCGCAATTTCTAAAAATTCGATGTTCAGTTCGATTCAAACCTAAGTTTTATTAAATTATATAAAAGCATAATACGACACTAGTTTGGGTTGAATTACTCCTCATTATAAAAAGTTATAACCCAATATAAGACATTGTGTGTATTTTTAAGAAATTTTCTATAACATAATTTTTTTAAAATTTTTTTTTTATTTTTATAATTAATTGTCAATTTGGTTCATTTAGGTTCAAAACATGAACCGGACCTTAATCGAACCGAAATGAACCTAAGGTACAGGTTTGATTTTCAGTTTGCAATTTCTAAAAATCCGGTTTCTGTTTGACCCAATTCGGCCTGGTTTTGAACTAATGATGATCATGGGTAACCGAATCATCTGACCCGATTATAAGGGTGAAACCCCAAAAAAAATTGGGTGACGAATGAGTGATGGGTCGAGTGAAACGCGTGATGAGTCGGGTGATGGGTAATATATTTTTCACTTGTTACCCGACCCATCACCTGATTCATTACCCAATCCCGCTTAACCACCTGTCAGCCCACCTGATTATTAAAAAGAAAAGCTAGTATATAAATACACCATCCGTTAATTAAAACATGTCACTTTAGAGTTTTGCACAATTTTTAAGAAAATAAAAAAAAATACACTTATACCCTTAATTATTACTCAACTTTTTTGCTTTATTAAAAACTACAACTAACATCTACACAATCATTACAAGAGCAATTTTGTAAAGTAGGTGACAAAATACCTAAAATGGCATGTATTTCTTTACAAGATTTACTTCCTAAAATGATATGTTTTAATTAACGGAGGGAGTATAATTTAACAAAACTAACATATTTCTCTTTTTCTACATATAGTTTCCCCATTCTCCAATATATTGTACATTATTGATAACTCTGAAAAATCATTGTCTTTGCCCATCCTCCACTAATTAACTTCGACGAAAAAGTCAATGAGTACATTTATGGTAACAAGTGGAGGCGGGACAAGCTGCATCTTGTTCTCCCTCCGGATATTGTCGAAATAATTTACAACATCCCCCTTCCGTCCACGCCTTTTAAGGATAGATTGTATTGGTGGCTAGATAACAAAGGGTGGTTTATGACGTCAAGTGCGTACAAATTGGTATCGCATACCTCAACAAACCAACAAGTAAATAATGACTGGATTTGGTGCATCAATATCCCACCTAAAATTAAAAACTTCATGTGGAAACTAGACCAAAATTGCCTCCCAACAGCTACTCGTCTATCTAATAAGGGGATGGCAGCTGCTGTGTAATCATTGTCTTGTACATTTATTGGAATGTAAATACAGTCGCATATTCAATATCCGAGACGTTCAGTCTGAATCGCACATTAAGCAAATTATCAATACCTCTAGAGATATGAAATCAAATTCTTCGAGTTGTTGGAGAAATATGGAATGTCAAGACAAAAATCAGAGTGGCATTTCAATGGTGGGTGACTTGGTTTGTCTGAAATCAGTATGTGTTTAGAAATGTGGATCCCCCGTCGTATGAACAGTTTGTTCGTACAGCAGAAGCACGCATAATTGGGAAAAAGCTTGCAGATTCAACTTCCTTGAAAACAATGACTCCAAAATGGAGAAGTGTATGACTGCGGGTAACAACCGTATCAATAATAACTGTAATAACAGAGTAAAGCAAAAGAGGAATGCTAAATGGAAGTAACCGCCAATTGGAACGTATAAATTAAACTTTGATGGGTCATGATCGAATAATAGAGACAGTTCAACAGGATTTATTATCCGTGACTGGAATGGGTCGGCGATCAACGCTGGGTTTAGTTTCATTGGTCGTCAAAGCCCCCTGGTTGCAGGAGCCCTCCCCTAGAAACAATGAATTCGTCAAGTTCTAGAACTTCAGATTAACAGTCTTATAGTCGAAGGAGATTCCCGAATCATTATTGACTACCTTGGACATGGTATTAAATGCCCTTAGGAAATCGAACTTATAATGTCAGATTCCTGCTTCGTGGGGTGAGAGAGGTGACATTTTCTCACATTCTCCAGATTGGTAATAGCGTGGCGGATAAGGTTGCGCACCTTGGCCACCATACCAGCTGCCCCGAACTTCTAAACAATCCAAGTCTACGGGACCTCATCCCAAAGAATGCTTTCGATTAGCGCTATCGTGCAACCGAATTCTTACCTAATAAAAAAAATTATTGTTCAAACTGATCTAAAGAAAATATAAACTTCCATTATTTAACTCCATGTGTTTTTAAAATTTCTTTTATTTGTTTTACATTTACCAATAGAATGTAAACATTTTAACTCTTTCTAACCACTTTGTTAGTGTATTAAATTCATTTGTTTTCTAATGACATATATATATATATATTACTATGACTCTAGTAGCCGATTTAAATTCATCTCATCTAGTTTGATATTAAACTTCTAATGCTAATTTTGTAAGTTAAGGATAGTGATATAATGTATGAATAAATCATTTATTCATTTAGTAATATAGACACGTTGATATGGTTTATAAAGTTATCGAATATGTGAATGATTTTTAAGTATGACTGGTGACTCTTTTCCTTTTAACTTAATCCACCCTATTAACCACCTGATTCACCCAATGGATCGGGTGATGGGTGAAATATTAGACGGGTGGGTGATGGATCGGGTGAAAAAATGGGTCTACCCATCCATCAAAATTATCGAATATGAATGATTTTTAACTATGACTTGTGACTTATTTTCTTTTAACTTCATTCACCCGATTAACCACTCTACCCACCCGATTTATCTGATGGATCGGATGATGGCTGAAACATTAGATGGGTGGTGATGGGTCGCGTGAAAAAACAGGTGTACTCATCCATCACCCTTTCACCCGACCCATTTCCACCCCTATCTGCCATACACAGAGGCCGAGCCAGGGGCATGGGGGAGCACATTCACCTCCCTCATCTGAAAAATTACCTAGGAGTATTCTCCTCGTTACTAGCTTCATTTTGATATATAATACGCTCTAATCTGACATCTGAGTAAAAAGTTATGAATGTTTGAAAATTGCAGGTGTATTAATCACTTTAATTTTATTTCAATATATTATAGTATTTTTATATTTTACTTAAGCTGATATTCACATATTATAATTCGTCTCGAGAGCTTCGAAACCATAGGTTATATTACTTATTTTGAGAATTTGGTAAGAAGTTACACAAGTTTACATTTTTTACATCTAGTTATACACTATTACATGTTAAGAATACAACAAGTTAATATTGACTTAAAGTTTATTTATTGTGTTTTATACCCTTATTTTGTTAATTTTCTTTTCTTCACTATTTCATTTTTTTAATGAGAAAAAATAATAGAGTTTTATTTAGTAGTATAAACCTAAATGATAAACTCTTTAGATTGTAATATCATCTGATGCTAGTTTGTAATATCGTTTGACACTAGTTTATAATATTAAATAAATTGTGTATTTTATGAATTTTTTTCTCAATTGTGTAGTATTCTCCTCAAACCTTTATATCCCTTGCCATATAGCGAATTTTTTTTCAAAATTGCCAAAAAAACGAAAAATTATTATGGAAATAGCCAAAATCTGAAAGATTTTAGGAAAATAGCCAAAACAACAGCGACTTTACCCAAAGTTTTTAAAAAAATTAATAAAATATGTAAGTCGTTGTTTATAACAGCGACTTACTATTATTATTTTTTAAATGTTATTTTAAATTGAAAATGAAATAAAAACTTTAAAAAAAACATATATAGGAGAGAAGTTGTTTGTAACAGCGACTCTCCCTTCTTCGTTGAAAAACCAGGCCATACGGAGGGATCCGGCTGGTGGACTTGGCGTCTCCCGATTAGGGTTGATCGAGACGGAGGGAGGGAAGATCGTAGAGATTGGAGACCAAGACGGAGGGAAGATCATCATCGCTGGCACGGTAGAGATTGGAGACCGCGAGACGGAGGGAAGATCGTCGTCGCCAAATTAGGGTTGAACATCGTCGTCGCCGGGGTTGAATTGGGAAGATTTGAAGAAATTGGAGACCGAGACGGAGGGAATTTGGGGAATTCGAAGTCTCCAGATTTTGGCCGAGACGGAGTGAATTTTGGGAATTCGACAACTCCAGATTTCGGCCGAGACGGAGTTAATTGGAGATCCGGCCGGCTTCCTCTGCTCCTTGTTGTGAGCCTAATTCGCCATGTTTTATATCTACTTTTATATCGATTTCTGCATACATTTCATATATTTGGGTTAGAATAATACATCATTTGTGTAGTTTATGTTTATTTGCAATATATGGAGGTCTACACAAGTTTTTGTTATATTTCGCAGAAATCGGGCGCACTTTAGAGCTTAAAGGAAAGTCATGAAGAAGCTAAGGATGGTGCAGCTGGAGAAAAGCTCACTTTTCACCATTCACCATTCTGAATCAAGCTTCGATGTCTTCATGAGAGTCGTAGCCCTCGAAAAGAGATTTCCAACGCATGCTCATATGCGTAAATCCGACAAACGAGGACTCAGGAAAGTGCGTTTCAAGAACGGAGCAGAATGCTGAAAGCCGACAGAGTTACTCGAAGTCGACCAAACTGGTCGACGTCGATAAAAATTTACTCGACATTGCTCCAGAGGACGAGATCGATCACGAGCTGAGCACAAGACCACTCAAAATGAAGAATTCTACTCGACGTCGAGGAAGTTGGTTGACGTCGAGGAGATCCAGAAGCTGTCCGAATTCCAGATCGAGGAGAAGTCCGAGACATGTGAGTTACTTGCAAGCCAAGGCATGTCAATTCTATCAAGAGAAAGTGAAGATCTATCAAGATGGAAGGATTTATCCACTTTAGCTTTATTTCCTTTTAGATATAATTGTTTTATTTCCCTTTTTTATCTTAGAGTTTTTAGATAAAAAGTCTAGATATAGATAGATTATTCTTTCCTAGATTACCTAGGGAATGAATACTATAAATAAGGCATTAGGGGCTGGATTTTAGGCAATTCAATCATCCAAGCTACAAGCCAATAGAAAGAGAAAGTCGAGTAGGAGAGTACAGAGCTTAGGTCGAGAGTAAGTTGGAGTTGTCGAGAGACGTTTTGGCTTCGATCGGTTGTAAGTTTTATTTAGTTTATTTAATGCAATTTATTTTCTTGAAATCTTTGATGAGTTTATTCATGATGAAGAGCGAGTAGTCACCCAACTTCTAGGGTCGGGGTGAGCCCAAGGGTAGCCATGTAAGATGATGCGGTAAAGGTACAATCTTTGGATACGATTCTTCTTCTATTCCTACAAGCATGATTCTTTTGCGAAAGTTGAAGGTGATTATTGTTTGTGTTATTGAAGCGAAAGTGATCTTAATACAACTTGGGTTAACTATGTGAAAAAGGGTTAGTAACAATTAGGGTTCATGCGAAAGCCTCTATCTTCCTATTTGTTAATAACGAAAGTTATTTGATGAAAAGCATGATCTTTTATGCATTTATGTGTTATTTTACATGGTTAACGTTGTGGTGTTGAAACCCTGATCTTGGAAGTCTTTAGTTTATTGAGTTAATTTCGTGTTTACATTCGTTTTCGATCGAAAAGGTGAAATCTTTGTTTCTGAATTTTTACTCGAAATCGACAAGGCTTACTCGAGATCGACCACTGTTGGTCGACGTCGAGTTGTTTGGTCGAGATCGACCCATCTGTGCTTTTGTTTTCGCTTCTGTTCGTCTTTGCTTTTTTTTTTTGTCGACAGTGTTGGTCGATTTCCAGTTGTTTGGTCGAAATCGAGGACTCTTCTGGTCGAAATCGTGTTGAGTTTCTGAACTGAAACATGGAGTCAGTCTGATTTTATATATATATTTATTTCATACTTGACCATCCTCCTGCAACAATAAATTGGCGTCGTTGCCAGGGAAACCATCAATCGCGCCCTTTTTAGTTCTATTGCTTTTATTTATATTTGTTTTTATTTTTAGTTCCTTTTTACTTGTTTTTTCTTTTTGCTTTTCAGGTGCATGCGAAGAACTGATCGCACGCCTATAGACCTTATTCTCGAGCCTAAGCGATTTTTCCATCTTCAGCAAAGGCTTACAAGGAGACTCATGTCAACATCCGACAACGAGAATGCGGGCCCGCTCACACTTGCACATGAGCTTGAGCAACTCCGTCAACAGATTGAGGCATTCACCACTAGAGAAGCTGAACATGCCCAACGAGAGGCAGAATATGCACAGAACCAACAGCGGTGGGAAGCAGGGGTAGATCGCGAGATCAATGCACGAAGGAAACTTGAGGAGCGGGTTGGGCACATCCCAGCCAATGCAAAGGAGTATCTGCATCCTACTCTGGAAGTTCCAGAATCAGCGATCATTCTTCCTCCTATTAACATTGAAATTCGTCCTTCTTTTATTACTGAAATTAGAAGGAGTCAATTTAGGGGAAGAATTAATGAATGTCCTTTAGAGCATGTCACCACTTTTATAGACTTATGTGAAGCTATAGCTGATGATGCTAATCTTGAATATCTAAAACTAAAGGCTTTTCGTTGGTCCTTTGCAGGAATAACCCAACAATGGCTGGAAGGATTGCCTGTGCGATCAATTCGCACTTGGAATGAGCCACAGGACCTGTTACTCAACAAGTTTTTTCTTCTTGCAAAGACAGCTGCCCTCAGATAACAAATCACGGCTTTCAGACAAAAGCCAGGGGAACTATTAGCACAAGTCTGAGAGCGCTACAAGAGGCTTCTGAAATCATGTCCTACTCATTGCCAGCCGCCCTACGTCATCCAGGAGATCATCTTCAACTGCCTGGATGCGCCTACTAAAGATAGGATCAACAACTACACCTACTATGAGTATCTTGGATACACTCCACGCCGAGAATGGGAGGTATTTGAGAAACTAGCAAACTACGACAACACCTATGGCACTTCTGCGGCCGCCTCTGACGAAAGATATGAAAGGCCTGCCCCATCTATGTTGTTGTATGTGCCACCTAAGAAGGTTGATCCAGACGCCAGGGAGCAATTCCACAACGATCAGGTGCGCCGTCTCACCAAGCAGGTTAAGTTTCTGTCTAAGGATAAACCTTGCTTGGAATGTGGGTCTGTGAGGCACAACACTATTGCGTGCCCACACGTCGATCAAGTACATCAAGGAGAGACCCACGAGGAGGTAAGGTATGCGGGGGGCCACTACTCAGGGCCACACCGAAATCAGAACTAGAGCTACTATCGCCAGCCCCAGCATCAGAATCCCCCTCCCTACAGAGCACCTGGTCACCCTGATAGAGAAGGTAAGAAGGATGACCTGCAGACCATCCTTGAAGAGATGCGGAGGAATCATTCAGACACCAAGCAGTCCAACAATTCCATCTACACTCAGATGCATGGTGTCAACTCCAGGCTTGGGGAAATCGATATCTAGAGGAAATCGATTGACACACAGATTGGCCAGCTAGCAGCAGGCGTCCCCAGACAGTCAGGCACGCTCCCTAGATCTTCTTAGCCCAACCCTAAGGGCAAATCTGCGGGGCAAGTAGCTGCAATGAATCTAAGGAGTGGGCGACAGATGCAAACAGCCGATCAGAATACAAATGAGAGGGCCGCAGTAGACAACTCGACATCGAGCAAGCCAGTCGACATCGACCAAAACATACTCGACATCGACGAAACTCTCATCAATATCGACCAGAACGATACGCCCAACCCAAAGTCGACTACTATAGTCGATGTCGACCAACACCAACTCGATGTCGACCAACCTGTACTCGACGTCGACCAGTCTTCAGCACCTCTGCCGTAGAAAAAGTTATCTTTCCCGACAAAATCTCCAAAGGACCCAGCGGAGAAGAAGTTTCAGCGCTTCATCAAGATGCTTCAAAGGCTCAATGTCACCATACCCTTCACATAAGCTCTTAATGAGATGCCATCCTATGTCAAGTTCCTAAAGGAGATTCTGAGCAAAAAGCGGTCAATGGCTGAGATCGCAGAGGAGTGCAGCCAGATGGACGTTCTTGAGAAAAGGCCAGATCCAGGTAAGTTTCCTATAACCATTGGATTTGGTCAATATAAATTTAATACTTTATGTGATCTTGGAGCCAGTGTGAGTATAATGTCTCTATCGATATGGTCCACGATTAAGATAGGTGCCCTAGAGCTTGTGGATGCTAAGCTTTATATGGCGAACAACACGTTGGTCATCCCAACATGCATGGTGGACAATGTGCCAGTACAAGTAGGTAAGTTCTTTGTCCTTGCTGATTTCTTAGTTATTGATATGGCGGATGATCCCGCTTGTTTAATCATTATAAGAAAGCCCTTCTTTGCGACGGTGGATGCCAACATAAGCGTAAGGAAGGGAGTACTAACTTTCAACATCAGCGATGAGGTAATTGAGTATTCCTTCAATAAAACTTAAAGGCATACAAGTCCAATGGAAGAGGTAAAGTCTATATCAGCTAGGTACATCACCTGCGGGGAGCCTAAGGTAAGAAATATGACCCCCGATGAGCTGGAAAAGAGGGATATGGAAGCCTATGTAGAGGAGATCATGGCCATTCTGAACGACGACACAGAATCTGATCGACATCGACCAAGGTAAGTCGACGTCGACTAATTTGTTTTCAGATGCCTTGACAAGATTCAAGTATGGGGTCAAAATCGACCAGAGTTACTCGACGTCGAGTAACTTGGTCGACGTCAACCAAAATCAGAGTTACTCCACCAACAGCAGCAGCGTCGAGCAAACAACTCGAAGCCGAGGACAACTCGACATCGACCAACTTGGTCAACGTCGACCAAAACCCTACTTCCTCGACCAGTAGTCCACCAGACGAGCCGACTTCCTCAATGTCGAGTACCCTTACTCGAAATCGACCAAACCAGGAGGCCCCCGAGTCCGAATCTACAAAGGTAAGCCAAGGTATGGATCTTTCTTCTCCTATTTCAATTAATGATCTATCTATACATGGGAGAGGTTTGCCTTGGTATGTGAGCTTATGTAGGATTTCCAATGATGAGCCTAAAGAATATGAGGTTGGTAACAAATTATATGTTACCAAATCAAATGATCATTGGTTTCCTAAAAAGTTCAAATAGAAGAAGATGGGCCCCTTCACGGTGAACAAGATCAATTCAGGAGGACTGCAGCTGATGGACAAGAATGGAATCCTATTTGAAGCCCAAGCTACATGGGCCCTGCAAATGCCACCTTGAGCTTAACGGAGAAAGTCGGCCTAGCGACTATAAAATCTAGAGCTTGTAAATAGACACTTATTTTTTTGGATTTTTGGACATTGTTGTTTTTGGTTTTTGGTTTTGGACATTGTTTTTAAGTTTTTCTATTGTGAGTATTTCTTTTCTAACGAATCTTGCAGGTAAGAGAAGCCACAGACTTACTCGACGTTGAGTAAGTCTGCGGTCGACATCGACCGCAGAAAGAAGCATGTGGTCGAGAAGGCCACCCTAGAGGCAACAGGTTACTCGATCTCGAGTAGACTTGGTCGACGTCGACCAAATAATTCGAAATCGACCAGCCCTCGTCGATGTCGACCACTTCTGCAGCAACATTCACTAGTAGAAAAAACACTTTTTAGCCCGGGCGTTTTTCATCACATAACCGGGATATTAAGAAAACCCCATCCGGGCATTAGGTCTTTGTGATATTAGGCTAATAGCCCGGATTCAATTTTACACACCCGGGCTATTTGGTCAGTATATAGCCCGGATATAAGAGATCTGGGATATTAGGTCCCCTATATTTAAAAAAAACAGAGTCATTTAGCTCGGGTATTGGTTGATCCGGGCTATTTTGTCCCTTTCATTTTAAAAAAGTTTGAAATATTTAGCCCGAATAATGACATACCCGGGCTAAAAAGTACCTCTCTTTTGAAAAAAAAACCAATGAATTAAAATTGAATGCACAAAATTAAGCAAATGAACTTGACATCATATCCAACAATCAGGGAGCTCAAATCCTCTACAATTAGATATTAATGGAGAAAAAATACCTACAAGGTAAGACAAGTAGCAATCCTCTAATATAATCCATCAATACATAAAGTGCAAGACAAAACACTCAAATTCATGCATATAATCCTTGTGGATTTTTTACTGTTTTCCAAGGGAAATGAAATGAAGTAGTTGGGGTGGAGCACCTTCCCTCCCTTGTATTTCGATGACTTCCATTGCTAGAGCCTTCACTCTACAAGTTGCCAACATAGCAATTAAATTGGAATTTAGTTAGTCTATCCATTTAGTGACACAAAAATGAATTTGGCGAGATTTTCTAGATATGTAAAGTAGAATATGATCTCATAACTTTTGATAACTCCACTCCCTTTGATGAAAATCGGAATAAGTTTCGAAGGCCTTGACAGTCTGTTTGTGTCAAAGGTCTTGAAGCTTTAGCAGTGTTGATGAAACACAAAACCTGTTCTTTATTATATTATGTCCGAATAGTATATTTTATGCTTCCAGATATTATTATATATTCACTAACATTTCAGGAAGCTTTTTGAATAACATCTCCTTCCTTGAGCTGAATAACGTGGAGAATAAAATCCGAAAGATTGTGGCGTCAGAGTTTCCAAAGATAAAAGATCTCAAAGATCCACCCGCAAGCCATAATCCAAGTTAGCCGTTGGAGAAGTTTCCTTCCTTAAGTGGCGCCGATGATCTTCACTGTATAAAGGAGATGAAGAAGAGAGAGAGGACGTACGACATTCACGAATATCATTGCACAATCAGCCCTCAAGTTTACGATCTCTCTTCAGCGTGTTCTCTCTGCTTGTTCTTAAGAGTCTTATATTTTGTTTCAAAGCATTTGAGAGTTACACAGTGAGCTTATAGGATATATTCAAAGAGAGTGTTATATTCGAGAGTTTATAACTCAGGAAGTGAGCACTAGGCTATTGATTCTCGAGAGTAAGAGGATTGTACTAGATAGCTGAGAGAGGTGAGGCTCTTCTAGATTGGTCTAGGACTCCAAGGGAACGTGAGTTGACTAGATTGCAATTGTATAGGAGAGAGGCTTCTCGGTGAGCTATTAGGATCCTAAGCTTTGTGAATCAATAAAGCCTGTTGAATCCTAGGGTTGTGGAAGAACCCTAGGCGGGGACGTAGGCCAAGTTCGTGCCGAACCTCGTTAACAATTCGTTGCGTCCTTTACTTTATTGCTTTACCTTATTTCCGCACTTGGTTCGATTGTTTAACTTTGTGATTCAGGTTTTCAGAGAAAAGACTAAGTCTAATCTCAAAGGGTTTTGCACGAGCTTCAAAAGTCTTGAGACTATCTGGGAAAAACTAGCATACTCTATTCAACCCCCCTTCTAGAGTATTTCTATATTACTTTGTTTTACTTTATCGAACCTTCAACTTTGAATTTCAATAACCATTTATACAACATTAGCAAACTTGATCTCCAAATATTAGCAGCAGTAGAAGTTACATTAGCGGCAACAGAAGTGGGAACTTCTTATTAGAAGCTTTCTATCATATGTATACAAATATTCATCATCTATTTAATAAGACTAAAAAAGAAAATTCATTAAACAGTAACACAGTTCTCCAAACTTGAACCCATTATCTATTGTTGTTTGTACTTCAACAAGATCGATAAGATTAATGCACATCCCAATTTCAAACAAAAAATCCCCAATTTCAGACAAATAAATCTGTGTAATTAAACTACAAACAAATGTGAAGGTTCGATAATGTAAAAACAATGTAATAAGAAATACTCTAGAAGGGGGGTTGAATAGAGTATGCCCGTTTTTCGCAGAAAGTCTCAAGACTTTTGGAGCTTGTACCAAAACCTTTGAGATAAACCTGAATCACAAAGTTAAACAATTCGATCCAAGTGCGGAAATAAGGTAAAGCATTAAGTAAAGGACACGAGTAATTGTTTACGAGGTTCAGCACAACTTGGCCTACGTCCCCGGCTAGGGTTCTTCCACAACCCTAGGATTCAAAGGCTTTATTGATTCGCTTAGCTTAGGATCCTAATAGCTCACCGAGAAGCCTCTCTCCTATACAATTGCAATCTAGTCAACTCACGTTCCCTTGGAGTCCTAGACCAATCTAGAAGAGCCCCACCTCTCTCATCTATCTAGTACAATCCTCTTACTCTCACAAATCAATAGCCTAGTGCAACTTCCCGAGTTATAAACTCTCGAGTAACACTTTAAATGAATATATCCTATAAGCTCACATTGACTCTCAAAGGCTTTGAAATAAACAACAAACTCTTTGAGCGCTTAGCAGAGAGACACTTTGGAAGACAGAATCGCTTGATGATTGAAAACTCGTGTAGCACTTGTTATCTCTGTTTTCTCCTTCCTTTCCTTTATATAGGAGCATGGAGCGTGAGGATCTTCAACGTCAGATCTCCAACGGCTCCTTCGAATCAGGTATGATCTTTGAATCTTCTATTTATGGATACTCCAACGCCATAATCCATTTTGAACTAGATCTCCTCAATATGTAATTAAAGGAATGATATAATCTTCGAATATACTTCCTGAAAAGGTTAGTTCAACATATATATATATATATATATATATATATATATATATAGTATAACGGAAGTATATAATAAGATAAAATAATATTCGGACAAATAATATAGGTTTTGTATTTCATCAACTGTTAATGCTTCAAGGCCTTTGACACAAACATCCTGTCAAAGCCCTTGAAACATTTATTCCATTTTCCATCAAGGGAGGGAGTTATCAATCTCCCCCTTGATGAAAGACAAAACCTGTGCATCCCTGCAACTTAGTCAAACAGATATATCATAAGTAAAATCGGACTAAGTACCTGCAAGGGTTAGACAAATGTTGGATCAAATTTTTAAAGCATGCAAAACACCATCCAACCGAAAACCATAAATAAAAAAACCAAGGTCTTCCAAGACCTTTAAGCAGAGGTTTTCAAAGTCTAAGCACCAAAGGTCATCTCCCCCTTTTTGTCTTTCAACAAAGGGCGGAGGTAAAAACAGTCACCAAAAGTTTTGAAAAAGTTTCCAACAAACCAGCAATGTATCAAATTTCAGGGGTGGGATAGGGTGGGTTAAGGTTTAGGCTTAGTCATCCGGAGCATCATCAGTGAGCCTCGTCCACAGTCCTTCCATCATCTTTGAAACCCCGCTCATCTCAGTTATCAACTCCTTCTGCAGCTCCTTAATATCCAGGCGAACTTCCTCCAAGCCCAACTCTAGGTTGTCCATGCGTTCATCGAAAGCTGGAGCAGTGGGAAAGGCTTTTGAAGGAGTGGCAAGACTCAAGGTCCCTTGGGGAGACCAAGTGATGCCAATCTTTTCAAGGCTTTTAGAGTCGAACTTACCCGTATGACGCAGTTGTTCTTCATTTTTGACATCAATTCCAGAAGCTTTGAAGATAGGGGTCAAAAGGGTAGCAAAGGGGAGGGGAGAGACTTTTCTGGCTTTTCTGGCATGAGCCATGGTTCCAAGGATAGTGTTGGCCAGATCAAGATCAAGGCCATTTAGGATGCGATAGAGCAGGACCATGGCATTGTCGGTAAGGAGTGAGCCAGAGTTGAAACGGGGTAAGAGGCATCTAACAATGATGTTAAAAATTATTTTTGCCTCGAGGGTTAGGGATGAGTGGGTGAGTTGTTTTGAGGTGCTGTTGGATGCTTCGGGTAGGAGATATTTTGCTCGGGCTAGGATGATGCAATTTTATTTCGAGGGATGGATTTCAGCGGGTGGAACTGGGGTAGGTAGGCCAAGGAAGTCCGCAAAATCATTGGAGTTGAGAGAGATTCTAACCCCTTTGACAACAGACTCCAAAGACCAACCATCGGTGTCGTTTTTGGCTTTTAGGTTAATGTAGAAGAGTCGGGTAAGCTGGAGGTAGTAAACAGTTTCAAGGTTAAGAAGGGTCCGGGCTGGGGATTTTTTTAGGAGCTCAATGCAAGGTAACTTCAAAGCTTCAAGGAACTCAACATCAAAAAAAAATCAGAAAAACTAATCTTGCAAGTTCGAAACTCGTCTACCCACTTACCAGCAGTCTCAGCATCTTGAAACCAAGAGGAGGGCAAGGATTGATTTACCTGGATATAGGCCGGGGGGTCTGCATTCTTTCTGTGCGCAACTGTTGGAGCAGCTCTCTTGACAGGCGCTACAAGACTCTTGACAGGGCCCTTCCTGGTGCGCTTGGGGGATGGAGGCTTGACGTGCAGAAGCAGGGGCTTTCCGCTTCTTCGGAGACGGGGGAGGAGGAGGAGAATGAGAGGGAGATTCTTCCTCCTCTTCCTCAGACCTCGAGTCCTCACCGAACCCAGCTTCATCTCCTTCAGGTTCCTCGTCCTCTCCAGATCCCTCTTGCTCTTCTTCTTCATCTTCTTCAGGCTCCTCCTCGGATGGAACCTCCTCGGCTTCGGCTTCCTTCCGAATCCGCTCAGCTTCTTCCTCGGCCAGTTTCTTAGCAAGTTCGGCCTCCTCATCGGCCTTTCTCTTCCTTAAGGCCTCCTCCTCGGCTTCTTTGGCGACATCTCTTTCTAGGAGGGCGTCTAGGTCATCTTCCTCCTCATCCTCGTCTGGTTCCTCAGCCAAGATCTTCCTCTTCCCTTTCTGTTTAGCACTGATCGGCTTCTTAGCAGAGCATTTTTTAGAGCCCTTGGGAACAATGGCCGAGCTCTCGGCGATGGTGCTCTGGACGACAGTTGAGACGATAGCTTGAGGAGCGGGTTCAGGTGTGGGAGAGGTAGCAGGGGCCTGACGTCCCTTGGGGGTGGCGCCAAGTCGTTTGGGTGTGACAACTTTCTTGGTTTTAGGTGCCATGGAGGAAATCGGTTAGGGTTTTCTTAGAACAGATGAGAGGTTGAAGAGGGAGAAGGTGGAGGGATTTGGATTAGCTTGAAAGTGTGAAGAGATCGGGTACAATATTGGGTTTAAGTAGAGGGAGTGATGGGATGGGTTTAGGGTTCCAAGGAAAGAAATCATTACATTGCCACTTTGAAAGGTTTTCAAATTCAAATTCAAATAACCATAAAAAATCGGACAAGATAACCAAAAAATCTATTTCCAAAAATAAAATATCTTTAACGGTTTAAGAAAATTACTAAATGGGCAATTTTTTAAATTCGATTAAAACAAATATAATTGATTAAATATCTAAAAAGATATTAACCAAAAATATATGATCCGATATATGTACTCCACCATTTAGTTCACACACCTTGACATGGTTCTCAAGGGTCTTGACACTAAGTAGAATTTATCTTTCGTAAAGGGAAAGCTCCCCCTACGAAAGTGCATCCTTGTTAAGCATCCCAATCTCTCGTCTAATGAAGGTGAACCTATCCTCTGCCAAAGGCTTGGTAAAAATGTCAGCCCATTGATAATCAGTAGAAATAAAAGATATGGACACATCACCTTTTTCAACATGATCTCTAATGAAATGATGCCTTACATCAATATGTTTGGTCCTTGAATGCTGAACAGGATTCTTAGTGATGGAGATGGCACTTGTATTGTCACACTTAATTGAAATACCTTTGAGGTTGATGCCAAGATCTCGCATTTGTTGGGCTATCCAAAGGATTTGGGAGCAACAGGCTCCAGGTGCAATGTATTCGGCTTCTGCAGTGGATAGAGCAACTGAGTTTTGTTTCTTTGAGTGCCAACTGATCAAAGATGCTCCTAAGAATTGGCAACATCCTGATGTACTCTTTCTATCCATCTTATAGCCTGCAAAATCTGCATTAGAATATCCAATTAAAGTGAAATCCTTTTGCTTTGGGTACCATAGTCCAAGTTCCTTAGTGCCATTGAGATATCGAAAGATCCTCTTCACAACCACGAGGTGAGATTCTTTAGGATCAGCTTGAAACCTAGCACACATGCAAACACTAAACATGATGTCAGGTCTACTAGCCGTGAGATATAATAAAGATTCAATCATTCCTCGATACTCCTTTTGATTGACACTTATTCCAGTCTTGTCTTGATCTAGAGACAATGTTGAGCTCATGGGAGTCTTGGCTGCCTTGGATTGATCCATCTTGAACTTCTTCAAGAGATCCTTAGTATACTTGCTTTGGTTGACAAAGATCCCTTTCTTGGATTGATGAACTTGTAATCCCAAAAAGAAGTTGAGTTCACCCATCAAGCTCATCTCAAATTCACTGCACATGATGTCAGAAAATTCCTTGCACAAAGATGTGTTAATAGCACCAAATAATATATCATCGACATAAATTTGAATAACCAAAATGTCCTTTCCTTTGGTCTTGATAAAAAGAGTTTTGTCGATCAACCCCCTTTTAAAATCATTTTCTAAAAGATATTTAGACAAGCGCTCGTACCAAGCTCTTGGGGCTTGTTTCAAACCATAAAGCGCTTTGTCAAGTTTATAAACATGATTGGGAAATTCTGAGCTTTCAAAACCTGGGGGTTGAGCCACATAAACTTCTTCCTCTAAGAAACCATTGAGAAAAGCACACTTGACATCCATTTGATATAACTTTATGCTCATAAAAGATGCAAATGCTAATAAAATGCGAATGGCTTCAAGCCTGGCTACGGGAGCAAAGGTCTCCTCGTAGTCAATACCTTCCTCTTGATTGTAGCCTTGAGCAACAAGCCTTGCCTTGTTCCTCAAAACCTTACCATTCTCATCTAGCTTGTTTCGAAATACCCATCGAGTGCCAATGACTGATTGATGCTTTGGCCTAGGCTTCAAGGTCCAGACTTTGTTCCTTTCAAATTCGTTAAGCTCACTTTGCATAGCAATGATCCAGTCTGGCTCCTGAAGTGCCTCATCTACCTTCTTTGGCTCAATAAGATAAACAAACGTGTGAAAAGCACAAAGATCTTTAAGTTTAGAACGAGTTTGAACACTAGAAGTAGGGTCAGAAATGATATCCTTTAATGAGTGTGATGAGGAGTATTTGAATTTCCTTTTGCTAGTCTCAGCTCCTTGATTCGTCACACTGGTAGGATTGACTTGTAGTGCATCTGACTCCGTAGTCTTGTTAGGTTCAGTTACAGCAGTTTCTGACGTCTCAACACTACTGGATTGGACACCAAGGGCTTTGGACGAATCTTCAACACCTTGGGCCAATTCTTCAGTGTTAAGAATCGGTTCCTACATGTTCCTTTTCTCTGTGTTCTTGGTAGCAACATCATCACCTTCCTCGTTCTCTTCATGGATGTTAAGATCTATATCTGCAACACTTTCACTCAAAGCACCGTCATTGCATTCATCAAAAATAACATGTATACTTTCTTCAACAACCTGGGTCCTTTTATTGAAGATTCTATAAGCTTTGCTACTCGTGGAATAGCCAAGAAATATACCTTCATCACTACGCGCATCAAATTTCCCAAGGTTATCTTTTCCATTGTTATGAACAAAACAAGTACAGCCAAAGGGTTTAAAATAAGATATAAGTGGTTTGCGGCCTTTGAAAAGTTCATAAGGAGTTTTCTTTAAGATAGAACGAATAAGACAACGATTTAAAATGTAGTTAGCTGTGTTAACAGCTTCAGCCCAATAGGTTTTAGGTAATGCATTTTCTAAAAGCATAGTCCTGGCCATATCCTCTAAGGTGCGGTTCTTGCGTTCCACAACCCCGTTTTGTTGAGGTGTCCTAGGAGCAGAAAAGTTATGGGAGATGCCATATTTAGCACAAAACAAATCAAATTGAAGTTGATCAAACTCCCTACCATGATCACTCCGAATAGACACTATGGGCTCATTTCTTAAAGTTTGCAACTCCTTACAAAGTTTTGAAAACTCAAATAAGGCCTCTGATTTTTCTTTCAAAAATGCAACCCAAGTATATCTAGAAAAATCATCAACGACAACTAGCATGTACTTTTTACCATTGGGAGATTTGACTCGCATAGGACCACATAAATCCATATGTAAAAGTTTAAGGGGTCTAGAAGAACTTACAACCTTTTTGGGTTTGAAGGAGCTACGAGTTTGTTTACCTCGTGTGCATGCATTGCACATATCAATACCTTTGAAGTCCATCTCAGGTAGCCCTCTTACAAGCCCTTTGGACACAAACTTCTGTAGTGTGTGTGGACTCACATGACCGAGTCTCCTATGCCAGAGCTTTGGATCATCTTTTCTTGTTAAATCTGACATTGTTACCACTATCACATAATTGAGAAACGCTAAGCAGATTTTACTTTAAACCATTCACAAGATAGACATTTTTAATACTATGGCTGAAATCACTTCCAACACTACCAATACCAACAATGTCGCATTTCCCTTTGTCACCAAGAGTGATTGTTCCCGTGGATTGCTCCTTTGGATCATGAAAGAGAGAACTCTTCCCACTCATATGCCTCGAACATCCACTATCAATAATCCATTTGTGTTCTTTCACCTTGGTGATCTCCTGCAAGACAAACATCAACCTTTGTGGCTAGACCAATAAGCAAATTTGGATCCATTGTTGGGGTAAACCATATTTGGTAAAATAGTGCCTTTTGGAACCCAAACTTGTGTTATCCGTTCTTTTCTCAAGTGAACAGGAAATGTATTATGAATAATATATGGATCCTTTCTTCTATAAGGGCAGGTCTCTTTTACATGTCCCTTTCTAGCACAATGGTGACATATAGGAGAGGTTCTGCTTCCTTTTGCCTTTACAAAAGTGGTAATGTGTTGCTTCTTTAAAAACTTTGGATTGTAACCAATACCACTTTTGTTTAGAGAGCTTTGTTGCTCACCCAACATCTTATCGAGAGTGCCTTTAGATTTGGTAAAACTTATGAGGGCTGTCTGTTGGTCTAGAATCTTATTATTCAGGGAGATCTTCTCGTTCTCTAAGTCATGATGCTCATTTCTTAGAGAGGAGAGATCTTGCTTGAGTTCAGATTTCTCCGAGTCAAGCGTCTTAACTTTAATGTCAAGACCTGAATAAGAAGCTTCAAGACCTTTGACCCTCATAGACAGATCCTCAATAGTTCTTTCCTGGTCCACAGTTCTCTTAATAAGAATGTTAGTTTGGGCAATAAGCTTTTCTTCATTGGCAATCATATTGGAAAGAAATTTCGATAATACCTCTTTTGGACTTGCCATAAGCTCTCTTACAGTAGCTTCAAGCTTTTCATCGTGGGAATCATCTTCTGAGGCCATAAGACAAATGTTGGCCTTCTCATCGTCTGAGTCAGAGTCGGAATCACTCCAAGTAGCCACCATGGCTTTCTTCTTCCATTTGTCACCTTTCTTGGGCTGGCTCTTTATCTTTTGAAGGCAGTCCTTCACAAGATGATCTGCTTCACCACATTCAAAACAAGACAACGGTTTAGTCTTCTTTTCATACTTGTTATATTGAGGCTTACCTCGAAATTTTGAAGACTCTGATCCATCCTTGTTGTTGATATGCTTCTTCATTTTGAGAATTCTAGCAAGGCCTCTTGTGATAAGAGCAAAAGGATCATCCTCATCGTCATCCTCATCTTCGGAATCAGATCCATCCTTGGGCTCATCCTTCTTAGACTTGAGTGCCAAGTTCTTAGTGCTAGCTGGAAGTTCTCCATCGTCTTCATTAAGGATCATCTCATGCGTGATCAGCTTTCCAAGAAGGTCATCAAGGGGTAGAGTGGTGAGGTCCTGGGCTTCCTCTATAGCTGTTACTTTTGGACCCCATTTCTCCTTTGGAAGGCACCTCAGTATCTTCCTTACTTTCTCAACGTTGGTAAAGCTCTTGCCGAGAGAGTCAAGGTTGTTGGTGATTTTTGTGAATCGTGTGAACATGGCCTTGATTGACTCATCAGACTTCATCTTAAAGAGCTCATACTTTCGAAGGAAGATGCTGATCTTTGTGTCTTTTACTTGGCTCGTTCCTTCATAGGTGACGACCAACTTGTCCCAAATTTCTTTAGCTGACCTACAAGATGAAATACGGTTAAACTCATCAGTGCTAAGACCACAATAAAATAAGTTAATAGCCCTGTAGTTCTTGGAGATGGTTTCAAGATCTGCTTGGTTGTATTCGGACTCCTTCTTTGCAACTTTGGTGTCATTTGGTCCATCCTTTTCTGGAATCTTCGGACCATTCTCTATAATGTTCCAAAGCTCTAGATCTTGGTCTATGATAAACATCTTCATCAAAGATCTCCAATGGACAAAGTTGTTTCCTACAAAGAGTGGCGGTCTGCTTGTGGACCTTCCCTGTGCAAATCCTCCGCTTGCTTCACCAAACATGATTGAAAACTCACAAGATTGTTAGATCAAAAATAGTGAGTAAAGCTCTGATACCAATTGAAGGTTCGATAATGTAAAAACAATGTAATAAGAAATACTCTAGAAGGGGGGTTGAATAGAGTATGCCCATTTTTCGCAGAAAGTCTCAAGACTTTTGGAGCTTGTACCAAAACCTTTGAGATAAACCTGAATCATAAAGTTAAACAATTCGAACCAAGTGCGGAAATAAGGTAAAGCAATAAGTAAAGGACACGAGTAATTGTTTACGAGGTTCAGCACAACTTGGCCTGCGTCCCCGCCTAGGGTTCTTCCACAACCCTAGGATTCAAAGGCTTTATTGATTCGCTTAGCTTAGGATCCTAATAGCTCACCGAGAAGCCTCTCTCCTATACAATTGCAATCTAGTCAACTCACGTTCCCTTGGAGTCCTAGACCAATCTAGAAGAGCCCCACCTCTCTCAGCTATCTAGTACAATCCTCTTACTCTCACAAATCAATAGCCTAGTGCAACTTCCCGAGTTATAAACTCTCGAGTAACACTTTAAATGAATATATCCTATAAGCTCACAGTGACTCTCAAAGGCTTTGAAATAAACAACAAACTCTTTGAGCGCTTAGCAGAGAGACACTTTGGAAGACAGAATCGCTTGATGATTGAAAACTCGTGTAGCACTTATTATCTATGTCTTCTCCTTCCTTTCCTTTATATAGGAGCATGGAGCGTGAGGATCTTCAACGCCAGATCTCCAACGGCTCCTTCGAATCAGGTATGATCTTTGAATCTTCTATTTATGGATACTCCAACGCCATAATCCATTTTGAACTAGATCTCCTCAATATGTAATTAAAGGAAGGATATAATCTTCGAATATACTTCCTGAAAAGGTTAGTTCAACATATATATATAGTATAACGGAAGTATATAATAAGATAAAATAATATTCGGACAAATAATATAGGTTTTGTATTTCATCAACTGTTAATGCGTCAAGGCCTTTGACACAAACATCCTGTCAAAGCCCTTGAAACATTTATTCCATTTTCCATCAAGGGAGGGAGTTATCAAAATGGAAAGAGAAGAAGAGATCAAGTTTATAATTATCAGTGTCCCAATACATAGAAAGATTTGACCAGCTTAGCAGATTTATCTTAGGATTTCACTGTAATCGATTAATGTTACTAATTCTGCTAGCATTTTGCTGACGTGTCACACCCACAATTAAAGTTGAATTTTTTATTCAAATGAGATTTTCTTATTGGTCAATATTATTATGGAAACTTTAAAATATTTGTTTCCTATTTTAAATATGATTTGAATCCATTCCCTTTTTTTTATTTTCGGTTATATTGTCGTAAATATTGAAACATGTTTCCATTTTTTTCCTGATTGCAATCTCTTTTCGGTTATATTGCTGATGTGTCACGCTCACAATTAAACTTGAATTTTTTATTCAAATGGTATTTTCTTATTGGTCAATATCATTGCTGAAATTTTAAAATATATGTTTCCTATTTTAAACATATTTGTTTCCTATTTTTATACTAAAATATTATTTAATTTGATATGTTGTATGTCAATTTGTGATCTATTTTAATCGTTTACGTACATTGAATATTCATTAATTCTTGGCTGATTTTATTCTTGGATATTGAAATTGTTGATTTATCATTTTTAACCGATTGCAATATTCCCCACAATGTCTACATACAACGAACATGTAATAATCAATTTGTAAATATTCGATTTCAAAAATTAATTATAAAAATCAATTAGAGCCAAATAAGTGTTATTTTATAATTTAATTATTTTAGACATCTTAAATGACTATCGAAAAATAAATAATATTTTAAGACTCACAAGCATTACTATTGCTTATTTTACATCTTGGATGAGGCTTCTTAGATCACTTTTCTACCTTTAAGGATCTTTTTTTTACCATCTTACCTTTATTTTCAATATTAATTTCTCTATCTTTCTAACCATCTTTCTCATGAAAATAATCAATAAGTTATGTACATCTACATATTTAACTTCAAAATTATTCACACAATCATGTGCTTATGATTTTTTAATATTTGTACGGGAGCTTATATTTTACTTTTTTCGATCTATGCTAATGATAATAATTATATATTTATTTTAAATTATATTAGATGGTGTGTTTGAGTATTATTACTACTTTACCTTATTAAATCATTTTCAAAATTTGTATCGTATCTCTTTCCAACTAATTTATAAATTATAAAAAAATATTTTATACATATTTTTGTTGTAAACATGTGTGTATATATATATATATATATATATATATATATATATATATATATATATATATATATATATCAATATAGTATTATATAGATATATAAAATGATATTCAAATTAAAATGGATCAAGCTCTCGTGCCTTCAAGGCACGGGTATTACACTAGTTACAACTAAATGTTGAATCTAAGTTATATATGTCCAATTCAGGGAGAAAATGAAAAGAGATGAGATAGTATATGTGGGATGATTACCTGCTCAGCAAAGAACCTTGAGATATTCCTTTCTTCTTAATCAATAATTGTCATAGTCTCCGTACTTTGTGGCGTCTCTTACATCGCTTACCTGAAGAAAAAGAATAAATAGTTTAGCAAAATTAGGATGCATCATAGTTAGCAAGTCATTCCCTACTGCTAATAGCAATCCATATAAAATATGTACTTGTCATTTCAGAAATAGATAATTGGCATCACAAGGAATATAAATGGGGAAACTGAAACCATGGGCAGCAATATAGAATTTCACAAACTAAAATAACAGTACCTCACAAAGAAACCCTCAATGTCCGAGGTAATTGAGCAATAATACAAACTGCAAAGATAAAAGGAAAATTCATGTAATCACAAATTCACAAGGTGATCGTCACAAATTAAAGAAGTGTAACATGACTCATCAAGTAACCCGGACATTTATCAAATTATCTTGTTCTATAACATGACCATATTATTAATGAATGGATAAAAAATAAACAGCATTACCATTCCACTACCATGAACAGCATCAACATTAACACTACGCCATGGTGCAAGTTAGGCAACGGACATATTTCAGTTCGTTGCTAGAAAACGGTTCAGGTGACGGACAATCGGACCTTCGTCGCTCCAGCCGGACCCCAGGCAACCTCTACCTTGGATGGGCTTGAAGCGACCAACATATTCCAATGTTCGTCGCTTGAACTACATTCAAGCAACGAACATTGGAAAAATTATCGCATGAACAAACACATAACTTGACCACCAAACACTTGACTTCTAGCAACCACCAATGTTCGTCGCTTGAATAAACTCAGGCAACGGACATATTAGAAGCGGTTACTTGAACAAATATTGAAAGTTGACCAAAAATTGATAGTATTCAGGCAACGATAAATTTTCCAATGTTCGTCGCTTGAATACACTCAGGCAACGAACATATTGGAAGTGGTCACTTGAACAAATGTTGAAAGTTGACCAAAAATTAGTAATACTTAGGCAACGACGAATTTTTCAATGTTCGTCGCTTGAATACACTTGGGCAACGAACATATTAGAAGTGGTCACTTGAAGAAATGTTGAAAGTTGACCGAAAATTGGTAGTACTTAGGCAACAACGAATTTTTCAATGTTCGTCGCTTGAATACACTCGGGCAACAAACATGTTGGAAGTTGTCACCTGAACAAATGTTGAAAAATAACACCAAGATTTATTTTTTTATTATTATTATTATTATTATCATCATCATCTTTTAAATCATGTTATTGAATTTTGGTGAAAATATAAATATTGGTCTCATTTTTTTTCCTTATCTTTTAATAAAATCACAAGCTTATAATTTTAGTATTGAAGTATTATGAATATTGAAATAATATTTTATAGTTTATGAGTTATTTTGACCATTGTTGGAGTTTAACATAACTTCTAGGGTTTTAGTCTGACTACTACTAAAAAACGAAAGCCACGGAGCGCTTTCCTCACCTTTCAAGATCGAGATTTGATGTTGATACTGAGATTGAGATTGAGATTAATATTATGATCAAGATCGATGTTTGGGATTGAGATTGAGACTAAGATTGAGATTTGAGATTGAGTTAAAAGTTGAGATGGAGATTTTAGATATTGAGATCAAGATTTGAGATTGTGATTGAGATAAAGATTAAGATCAAGATCAGGATCGATAATAATAATAATAATAATAATAATAATAATAATAATAATAATAATAATAATAATAATAATTTCTTGTAAATATTTTCCTTTTATAATAATAATAATAATAATAATAAGAATAAGAATTATTATTATTATTATTATTATTATTATTATTATTATTATTATTATTATTATTATTATTATTATTATTATGAAAAATGTGTAATCACATGAGTTTGAGATTTGAGATTGAAATCGAGATTAAGATTGAGATTTGATATTTGAGATTGAGATTTAAATCAAGATCAAGATTTGAGATTGAGACCAATATGGACGTTGATCACCTGAACAAATGTTGAAAACTAACACCAAGATTGCCCTTATTATCATCATCATCGTCTTTTAAATCATGGAGATTTAATATTGAGATTAAGATCAAGATTAAGTTAAAATCGAGGTTTGAGATTGAGATCGAGATTTGATGTTGATATTGATATTGAGATTGATGTTAAGATAAAGATCGATGTATGGGGATTGAGATTGAGACTAAGATTGAGATTTGAGATTGAGTTAAAGGTTGAGATCGAGATTTGAGATTGTGATTGAGATCAAGATTTAAGATCGAGATATGAGATTGTGATTGAGATCAAGATTTAAGATCAAGATAGGTAATAATAATATTTATAAAAAAATGTGTAAAAACTACATGAGTTTAAGATTTAAGTAGGATAGGTTGATTGAGTGAAAATCCTAAAATAAAGGTGCTTAGAACACCTAATAGAATAGGTTGAGGTTTGAGATTGAAATCAAGATTAAGATCAAGATCAAGATCGATATTTGAGATTAAGATTTGATATTTGAGATTGATATTTAGATTTAGATGAAGACCGAGATGTGAGATTGAGACCTATATGGACATTTGATCTTTGAGATTTGAGATTGAGATTGAGTTTAAGATAAAGATTTGAGATTGAGATCTATTTGAGATTTGTGATTGAGATTGAGATCAAGATCAGGTTAAGATCAAGGTTTGAGATTGAGATGAAGATTAAGATCAAGATCAAGATCGAGATTTGATATTGAGATTGATTAAGATCGAGGTTTGAGATTGAGTTAAAGGTTGATATCAAGATTTGAGATTGTGATTGATATCAAGATTTGAGATTTGAAATCGAGATTTCAGATTGAGACCAAGATTGAGATTTGAGATCGGGATTTGCGATTAATATTGAGACCGGGATTTGAGATTGAGATTGAGATCGAGATCAAGATTAAGATCAATTGAGATTGAGATTGAGACCAAGATTGAGTTTTGAGATTGAGATAAAGATTGAGATCGAGAATTGAGATTTGAGCTATTGAGATTCATGAAAAGATATATTGGTTCTAATTTTATAGACAATAAAATAACAAAATTTTATATTTAAATATATAAGTGGTATAAAAATTAAAAAAAATCATACAATCGTGAAACTATGTTATTTATATATTTTTAAATTTGTCATTATTGATTTGTGATGTGAATACTAGTTAATTGAATTTTTTTTCAAAATGTATAAATAAATTATTGATATGCGATGTGAATACTAGTTAACAAAATTTTATATTTAAATATATAAGTGTTATAAAATATTTATACTTAAATATATAAGTTGTTCTAATTTTATAGAATATATTGCAATTATTGATTCTAATTTTATAGAATATAAGTGGTATAAAATTTGTATAGATCAACATATATTATAAAGGGCGCCAATTTTGCCGCCAATTTTTTCACGAGGCAACGAACATAGGCATATGTGGTGGCCACAACTCTTTCTTCCTCTTTTTTCTAACACTTGCTCAGGCGACAAACAATAGAATATGGCGTTGCAAGAACACACAATATAAATTGAAAAAAGAGGGACGCCATTCCCATTCATCCCTTTCCCACAAAGCTCTACCCGAGCGGCGACATGGAACCCTAAGCCCCAAAACGCAATTTCACCTCAAATCCCTTCGATTTCACCCCAAAGTGGTTTGTTCAACCCAAATTCTTCATCTCCACCCCAAATCCCCTTCGATTTCACCCCCAATCCCCTTCTTCTTCATCTCCCCAATTCAAACCCTAAACCCTCAAATTCACACGATGCCTCATTGCCTCAACGTTGACGAACGAAGTCCGTGCAGATGGTGCTCACAGTCCCTGCTCCGACACCGAAGTCTCCTCCTCCGGCACCCGGGACGAGCCCTCCGGCACACGACTCCACTCCTCCGCTCCAGTCGCACCCACAGACCAACGACTCCACTTCTCCACGGGGGGCTCCTTCTCCGGCAGCCGCGACGACCCCACATACCACCCCTCCTACTCCGGCATTACAGTTGGAGTCCGCAGCCAACACCGCCAGGACAACCACTGAAGGACAAGCCTCGACATCGATAGCAATGGCGCAACCGCTCGCCATCACCTCCGGATCTACTGCTAACTCCACCACGCCCTCCGAGTCCGAAGAACCTCTCCTCAGCATCAGATGTCAGAATCTAAATGGTATGGTTCCTTCCTTCCTTGAGCTTCTTCAAGTCTTCATAATTATTCATATCTTTATTTTCTGTTTGTAATTAGAAAGCCTAATTCCACTGTAACAGTTAGAAAGCCTAATTGCTTAGAATGATGTAACTGTTATTCACGATTCATATCCTTTTTCTATTTTTTTTTAAATGTTATGTTTGTTTAGAAAGCCTAATTGCTTTATTTCAGAATGATTGAAGTCATATTTCGTTAGCTTGTAGAATTTGGATTAAGTGCGATGCCTCCCGAGGTGAGATTTGTGTGCTTACCTGTCTGTTGGTACTGATTGAAGTCACATTTCCTCCTCCTTCACCCCCATCCTCTCCCGCAATGACAACCTTTTCCTCTCCTCCTCTGCTTACAGCTTTAGCGGCAAAGTTCAGACCTCCGGCATCCAGATCCAATTGGTACTGAAGTAGAGTAGTGAGTTAAACTGGAGCTTCTAATTAGTCAAACCATTTGTCCATGGCTGATTGATTTTATGTTATAGGTAGTGATTACCTGAGTGGTTGTTAGTTGCTTTTATTCATTACGTTACTTGTTTAATTGACACGAAGTGATGCATAAGTTATGTGGATTTCAGTCTGTCTGGTTTTTATGTAATCTGTGCTCAATTCATGAGTATATATGAAAACTGAATGAATTGACAAGGATCCCAGAGTTCATGTTGAAATATACAGTAGTGCTGTGTGTGAGTTTTTAGACTTTGTTATTCTTGAATGTGTGTTGAACTGTTGATTTGGTTTCTTATCCATTGTTATTGTTTAGTTTATCAGACATGATCTCTGCTGTGCAGATCCTTAGGATGTGTATTTGGGATTTGCCCAGTTAGGTACTTGTAAGCTGTACTGATTCTTCATGCTGAATAAAAAGGTGAAGTCCTCTTACTCTGGAATTGGCAACTTGAATGGATCATGTTTAGTTCTGTTTTGACTCCTTGAGTATATTGTCACATGGTTGATTTGATTCATGATAGGCATGTAGCTGAATGACTGATGATAAGAATCTGAAATGTTTCATTTCGTTTTGCTATGAATTTGGTCCTGCCAAGGCCTTTGCAGCAGAGCCCATTTCTTTCTGAGCAAATATAGTGCGTTCCTTGTTGTTGCATTGTTGTACCTTTCCATATCTTCAAACTCTGGGCTTTCCTCGGTATTATGTTTCAGGTATTGTCATCTGTAACCTTCTGATTTGCTTAGTTTCTCCATTCTATATGCACCATCACTGTATCATTCTTTATTGTCTTTATACCTTTAATCTTATGTTAGGTTTCTTGCATTTGTTAGTGTGTTAGAGCTTTGTTGCTAAATAAATTCGGATAAGGGGTGTGTGAAAAAATGGAAACGAGCTTGCACTTTCTTTGGTTCCACAAATATTTGCTACTCAAGTCCCTCAATGGGATGATAGTTTATTTTTACTGCTGGACCAACTATCTGATGCTTTTAGTTTTGATTTATGATAGCAGCTAGCTGATGCCTTCTTACATTAATATTTTACTTGTTATTAAATTTATTTAGACTCCTTACATTTTCCTCTCACTGTCGTAGCAGTATCTGCAACGAATAGCTCAATTGCATAATTCTTTGCAACTTTTTCAGCCCCTCCACTGCTTTTATCCTCCCCATCCTTGATATTTATGGTTTTGAAAGTTTCAATTTCAACAGGTATGCCATTTGTTTCTTATCCAGCTTGCCTCCATCAATTTCATGGTGTTCATTGGTGTTAAAGTATGCCATTTGTTTCTTTTATCCAGCTTGTCGATCTCCATCAAGTTCAAGCATTTCAGTGCCCTTCACTCGAATATGACCTTAAAGCTAGGTATATACTATTTCTAATTGAAGTTTCACTCTGATTCTAAAAATTTTATGTGGTTAAATTTTTATAAGGTTCTATACATTTCAATAAATATACAAGGTTAGATAATTTATCTAAGTTCTGATGAATACTTATAATTGCATGAATACTTAAATTAGTTAGATAAATGTGTTTGCTTCCGTCTTTTTTTTTTCACTTGTCTGATTTCTGTAGATGGCTATAAAATTTTAAATATTTATCAAAATTTAAGTGTAATTGGTGACTTGGACTAGTTATATTAAAAATATTACTTGTAGTACCTCTAAGTTCTGAAAATTTGTCCAAGTTATGATCATTTCACTTAAATTAAAAATATTACATGGACAATTTCTCTATGTTCTGATAATGATCACATTCTTCTCTCTTCTGTTTCCTCTCCTCTCTCTGTTAGTGTCTTCTTTCTCTTCTGTTTCATGTCTTCAAATATCTTGTTATGCTCAACTTTTTTTTAGATAATATTTAGCTTATATAGATGTCACATGGTTTTTTTTAATAGATAATATAGCTTACCAATTATGTTCTGCAGAATGGGGCATATATGAGTGATTGTCTATTTATTTGTACTTGTAATGTGCCACACCAAAACATTCGAATCAATTTTCTTCTAATATTTCGTGTTACATGTGTAAGTGTAACTATGCTAAAATTATTTTCATCCTTTCATTGTTAAAGATAGCTACTTGTGGTGTTAGCCCTCTCGATCATTTTGGCTCTAGCTTTATAATTACAATGCTTCCTCGAATGGTAGGGGAGTTGAGATGGTTCTTATCCTCTTGGTGCATCTTGGCAGGAGAAGAGATCAGCACCAAAACTACATTAAAGGGGCAACTTTGTACCCACTAGAGCACAGTCCTGGCCATAGCATGCTTTGCTTTTGCATGTCCAAAAGCATTATTCCTTGGTGCAGATGAATATTGTGTCGTTAGTTGAGGTGTAAAAGGTCAGCAATTCTTCCACTGTAAGCTTATAGAGTTGTAGCCCTGGAGGGGGGAATTGACCTATTACCTACTGGTTGGGGTGTATTTGCAGTTTTGTGCTTTGCAATGTGCGTGTAATAGATGCATAATTTGTCAAATGTGAATGTAAGCAGGTGTTTGCTTGAATGTGAATGTGAGCAAGTTCTGTGCATTTGGTATTGTAAGCAGGGCTACTAATAATATTGTAAATATATTTTTTAACATGAAATTTACTCAGGCAACGAACATAGCATATAACAATTGCTTGAATTTAAAAAAAATATTCAAAAATTGATTCAGGCGACGAACATTGATAGTGTTACAGGTTACTTGAATAACATGGTGACAAACAAACTAGTTAGCTGATGGGTGTATTTCCATTGCAACAACACTCAGGCAACGGACATGGTATATTCGTCGCCTAAAAATTCGGATATTATGGCAATATCCAATTATCCATATGATTTCAGGCGACGAACTTTTGTCGTCACTTGAATTGCAAAAGTTCGTCACCTGAATGGTTAAGCTTGATTGCGAGGCCGTTGACCATATTCAAGCAACGAACGGTTTGTTCGTTGCTTGAACGGACTCAAGCAACGAACAAACGGCTGTTCGTCGCCTGAATAATAGAGGCACGGCGTTGAAGCAACCACCACTCAGGCGACGGCATGTTCGTTGCCTGAATGCTCAGGTGACGTGAGAGGCATTCAGGCAACAACTTTACGTCCGTTGCTTGAATTGCACCATGACGTAGTGTAAAGCCACCACCAACAGTCGGACTAACACCAATCGCCAATCTCTTGAGATCTTGACTAATATGTAGCTTGCGTGGATATAAAATTCATGTAGTGCCTTTGTATGACCTTTGATTTTTACCTCGTGATATGTCCCAACCTCCCTCATTGACCGTACAAGAAGAGAAGGATGCCATGGGTGTCCGTTCTGGCGGACCAATGACTAGAGCGAGAGCCAAGGCGATCGCAAGAGCTACCGCGTCCATTATCACTCGAGGTTTCGCTTCTAAACCGGAGCAACCACCATCATTGACCTTATTAGTATCTGTCGCCGACACTCCGTGTGATGCGTCTTAGCCTCCGTCGGATACCTTTCCGACGTCGTTCACATAAACTATTTATTATTAAGACTCATTTCTATTTTTAGCATTATTTATTAATAATGGTGTGGACTTACTTTACATAGTAAGTCCAACCCGCACTACTACAATTTCGAGCAGAGGAGGCGGTTTAGAGCAGCGGTTTAATAAGGAAGCGGTTTCCCGCAACGGTTTAGGAGAATTTTACTAATTTAGAACTAGTTTAGTATATGGAGGCGGTTTAGGCAGCGGTTTTAAAAACGTGTACCTATGGAGGCGGTTCAAGTATCTTTTGACAGCGGTTCATTTAAGTGAAAATAGCTATGGCGACGGTTCACCAAAATCCGCTAAATTTATTTATTTAAGGGGGCGGTTCATCAGATTGGCGGGGGTGTAAAATGTCCGGCCCGCTTAATTTCCCCCAAAATTTTAAAAGGCCCGCTCGAGATCCTCTCTCTCATGAGTCTCCACCGCTCGAGTTCCTCTCTCTCAGTCTCTCATTAGTCTCCATTGCTCGAGATCCTTCCCACTGCACGCAGCCACACACTTCCTCCTCGCTGGAGAATCAGTCTCTCTCTCTCTCCATCTCCTTGTCGGCGTCCCTCATTCCATCCTTTCACCGACAGCTTCCTACGCACGACCTGCTGGCTTCTTCTCCTGCGCGCGCGAATACCCCACTCGTCTTCTCTTTCGCCTGAGTCTCTATAGCTTCTGTCGAAGCCCCTGCAACGCCTGAGTTTTCGGCATCTCTCCTGCAACGCCTGTAAGTTTAAATGTTTAATTGTTCTTCAATATTGTGCTTCGATTTGGGATTTCGCCAACTCTAATTTTAGGGTTTTTGATAGATTTCCAATTTTAGGGTTTTTGATAGATTATGCAAATCTATGTTTGGAATAGATAGAATTTTAGGTTTTTTTGACAGATTTTGCAACATTTAGGGTTTTGCTACTGTCTCAAGGGACTATAAATGTATTGCTGATTTTTGAAGATTTAGGAGCTATTATGTTTTCATTTTAGTGTTGTATTGTTATAGTGTGTTGTTTTGATTTGTTGGAGCCTGTAGGTTCAGAATGCTAGTACAGGAACAAAAGCTTAAGAACCCGAAGATGAACTAAAGGGGGCTGAAGTAGACATGAAAAATGAGGTAAGACATGAGGACCGACCACAATTGGATCACTCACTAAAGATTTTCTTTTTAATAAAATTTCCGCAGGTGGAGAGCTTCCTTGACATGCAATTTATATTAGTGCTTCGAAGTATTATATTCCACTTAATTGAAGAAAACACATTGGGTTAGACATTCTCTTTGCTAATGTTATTAAAAATAAGGTAGCTTCCTAAGAACATTGTTGATTTTAGATTAAAGAGCTCATCACACTTGTTTTAGACAGTCTTAAGGGATTGTTCTATATGTAAACAACTATTTTTTTTCCATCTCTTTACTCTATTTATATTGCTTCAGTACTATCACTAATTGCTCTTTTTAATTTATTCAAATCCTAAAGCTTCAATAAGTGTAAGAGTGTCATTTTGTTGTTGCAAGGGAGGCTCTCGTGGGATGAGGCATGTTTTGGAGAAGAAGGAACTATGATAGAAAAGATTGCCCCACGAGTCTTTATATATGACATGTTTTCTGAGGTAGGCTTTGATTAGTAAGAAAATTTTAATCAAGATCTAGCTTCAATCTTCAGTTTTTTTTTTCATTTCTGGATTTTAATAGTGAGTTGGTAGTGGGTAATTAATGGATGCAATCCACAAAATCTATTCTATATAACTAGGTTAGTTGGTAGATGATTTCTTGGCATAAACTTTTGGTCACTCCCCTAAATTGCTATGATTTCCCTCTTACTACAATCTGTTGTAAGCAAGGTCATTAAAGAGGAATAAAAGATGTTTCATATTTCTCTAAATTGCTATGTTTTCTTATCATAACAATTTATATTTCTCTCTTATTTCTTTATATTTATATGTTATTGTAATCAGTTTCTATGATTCCCCTTAATTGCTATGTTTCTTAATATGTACTTTGATTATCTGGTAAGAAAGTAGTAGAAGGAAGATGAGGTGATTTTAGATTTCTCGGGCTAGGAAATTAATGGGATACATCTTTGGCGTGGTTTTGATTACCTGGAATATCACCCTGGTATGTTTTTCTCTAGACATGTATTATGTGTAAATTCGCACAACTATGTGTATTTATGTACAATTTCTAGCTAAATAACAGTAAAAACTTTCTACGAGGTTCTTGCCTCCTCACATTCTCAGTTTGTCACTTTGTTCTTCAAGGTATCATGTGGTTTCTTTACTTCAATTAAGATTCTAGAAATTATGGCAATTCTGAAATGCACATTTTCAATTAAGATCAACTTTGTGCTTTTATTGACATGAATGTTCTCTAGGTACTTACAATGATCATTGAATCTGATAAATCTCTGTCCTCATTGCACATTCTATTTATGATATTAAATTGATTACATATCCCTGTACATACCCTAAGTATTCCATAATCTCCATATAATAAAAAGCAATTTACTAATTATTCTCTTTGATTGCATATATCGCATATGAAATCAAACCTTTGTTCTCCAAAAATCAGATCTAAAAACACTCCTCTAGCTCCTACTCCCCCAAAAATCAAACCTTTCTTTACTTGAAATTTAGTTAAAGGATCATCCTTGTGAGATTTGATGTGAATGCGCATTGCAACATGCCTGCAATTTTATTGTTAAACTTGAGACATGAATCTTTTATGGGATCTTGTATTATCAATGTAATAGTTGCGTTTGCAATTTGTTGGTTTGTTATGCACCTTGGAATTTCTATCACTGGCTTTAATGTGAATCAATTATGGCTTGTTGTTAGTGTGTGAATTTTCACTTTTTAGTTTCAAACTGCCCTTATCTAATAATTATAATAATTACTATTTTTAAATTATTGTCTTTGGTTGTAATCAAACCATATTAAAAATTGTGAAATTCAAAACTGAGACTGAAACATGTAAGAAATGAGGCTTCAACTTTGCAAATTCAGTCTTTTACTTGATCGGTCTAGTTTTGTTAGAATATCTTTGTTTTTACTTCCTTGATTTTTGGATTGTTCTTGTCAATTATAAAAAAAGAGTATCTTCTTCATGCTATTTGAGTATTTGACATTGATTTGCCACACCATTCATGCAATTCAACTTTTAAAACCTTCAATACGACCTGCCTATGGGAACTTGAACTATGGATGTGATAAATGATAATTGCATTTGCAATTTGTTGATTTTCTATATGCACCTTGGAATATCGATTCACTAGGAATCAATCAGGGCTTGTTTGGTATTTTTTTAAGTTTTCCTTTGTGACTATATATTGTTTTTATTTTCCCACAATCATAAAAATAGCCATTCCAAAATTATTCCTTAGTAGATTCATCTTATATTTCAAAAGTGCCATCTTCAACACTGGGAACCGAAATTTTTAACGAAAGAGGGCTTGGACTTTGTAAATTCAATCTATATCACTTGATTGGTCTAAATTTACCGGTTTACTTCACTTTGCTAGATTCTACTATTTGTTGGCACCTTGAACTCTCTATATACTCATCTCTTTCAAATAATGGACTTGGTGGCAGTGTATATAATATGGTAGTTGCTTCTTTTTAGTGCTATTCTTTTTTTTTTTTGTCCGTATTTATTGTGTGTTTCAAGCTATTGATCTATCTTTAGTTCTTTTAGACAATTTATGATTTTTTAATCTCTCAATTAATGCAATAATGAGACCTTGAGTGCTACCTTGACAGCAATAATGAGACAATTTATGATTTCAAGCTATTGATCTATGCTTTTTTTGGCTTTCTAGTTTGAAGAACTTACATTTTTTAAGCCTAGAAAGTAATAGAACTAAAGGAGATGCAATTACATTTGAATCGGAATTGAGGTTTTTCATTTCTTTTTAGCCTTAACCTCTCTCATTTAGCAAAGTAGTTGCTGTCAAGATAAAATTGCTTTGTGGTCTGGGTTGATACAGTTAAATTACTAAATCCAGAATTTCAGACTATTTATTCCGCTTTCTTGCCTTTCAGATATGGTGGTAGCTCAGGTTGCTTTGTGGGTCGGTACTGGAATCAATGCTTTAATCTGCTTGGCAATTAATCTAATAGAAGTTGTGGTTAGTCTTTCATTGCCTGAGAATTGCACAAATATGGAATCCTCAATGCTTTTTTTTTGGTTTAAAATGAAAATAATGTGGTGCATTCAAAAAGCACTACACATTGCTTGATCAAGATAAAAGATGACAAGATTTATACAGATTCATGAGATCAGCACTTTCAATTTTTATTTTGTTGTTGGAAAACAGGAAAAAAGGATGTATGTATTCCTTCTAATGTTGGTTTGAAGAGTAGTGTAGATCTATTGAGAACCTTTCATGCTCTCAGGTAATTTCTATTTTGTGCTGCAGTTTGTTTGGACTTCAAGGGCGTCATTGTGCTTTTGATTTGGCTCCAAGTTTAGTGGATTTAGCTATTGCACGGGTAACGAGGCATTTCTAAATATTTATCTCTTTTCTATTTGTCTCTTGGCTGATTTTTTTTTTGTTTCTGCAGTGGCTAATTAAGTGTAAACCTATTTTTCTTACATTAATCTTATTCTGAGAACTCAATATGTTTCCGGAGTGACTTTTGAGTAAAAAAATAGATTTATACTCTATGTATATGCATCTAATTTAGGAAAACAATCTGCAGAGCTGCATGTTAAGTGTAAATGTAGTTTTATGCAGTAGCTTTTATTTTTCTTATTGTGTTTTTTTTTTGTTACTGTAGCAACTGATTTATACTTATAAATCTATTTTTGTGCTATTTATTTTTCTTCTTCTTCTTCTTCTGCAGGGGTTGATTAAACATCTAATTGATGATCATTAATTTCACACAAAACTATGTCGCCGTCGACAAACAATGTCCATATTGGTACACTTTTGCTCATCGACGCACATGTTGATACACTTTAGCTCGGATTCCACTTCTTCTCTAATCGTTTTGGGTTTAGCCTTTTGTTTATATGCTATACCTAACCCTTAGCAAACTACATTTTTGTAATGACACTTTGCTAATTACTATTCTAATGCAATAAAAGCTCAATTTTTTGAATTTATATTCTTCATTTTGTAGTTCATT
Organism: Persicaria tinctoria; assembly: GCA_037127255.1. Taxonomy (NCBI): domain Eukaryota; kingdom Viridiplantae; phylum Streptophyta; class Magnoliopsida; order Caryophyllales; family Polygonaceae; genus Persicaria; species Persicaria tinctoria. The sequence continues at coordinate 39,593,917 of JBANSL010000003.1, read as the reverse complement.
TTACTTTTATGCTGATTTAAATGTATGTAAATATATCAATTTATATTATATAGGTTTGTATATATAATATATTTTCCGAATAAACCGCGATGTAAAATTATTTCATTTCCAATCCATATAAACCGCTGCCATAGCTTATTATTTATGTTGCCACAACACATTAACCGCTGCCACATATGCAAAAATCCGATTCAATAGGATGATCAAAGCACATCTCCTACCCACAAACCGCTGCCAAAATATCATCCAACCGCTGCCAAATCTCATGAACCGCCACCATAGAGAATCTAAACCGCTGCCATATCTGTTAAACCGCTGCCAGAGGGTTCTTTAAGCGCTTTTATAATCTTCTTTAAACCGCTGCCTAAAACACATTTATCCGCTTCCATTGTTCTCACACAAATGTCCCCATAGGCTTTGTGGCAGCGGTTCTAAGTACTTTTTGGCAGCGGTCTCACCGTCTTTCAATAGCCGCAGCCCTAGGCTTCCTAAACCGCCGCCATAGGTCTATAGCGACGGAAGCAGATGGCACGGTTGAAAAACCGCCGCCAAAGGGTTTAGGCTGCGGTTTTAGGGCTTTAGACAGCGGTTTTTGACCGTCGCCAAAGGTCCGAATTGTAGTAGTGTCGTTAGTTAATTAGGTTCATTAGTTAATTAATTAGGTTTATTAGTATTTTCCTATAAATACTCTATTAGGGTTAATTGTCATTTTTTACGTCAAATTTAGAGTAACTGAAGAGCGTTGAGTTGAAACTCCCCCTTTTTCTCCTGACGTCACAAACCCTATCTTTCAATTTGCTACTGATTACTGCTAAATTGAATTGGATCTTCAATAAAAGGTTCTCACTTGAATTGATTGAAGATCAGAATCTCATCCTCGTTTGGAGGAGATTTGTCTTGTGCCACCACCACATCCCCGCTTCACCAACCACTGCTCCGTCGCCGATCGAAATCCACCGTCTTCGTGTGTGTACTGCGATTGGGTGGGTGTGCAGTCCGATCAAGCCAACGTCGTTGCGCTCCTGAGTTGAGATCGATCTGCACTTGGGTATACAAATTAATTAGCACTTTTCTAATTAAATTGGCAATTCAACAATCTCTTCTGCCATATTGCAAAATTGGCCATCCAAAGTCAACCGGTGGACTCGTGAATTCGGAGGGGACTGATTAGCGCAAGGCCGAACCGCAATTCATTTGAATTGGGACTTGGATTCAGAGGTCAACCACGAAATTGGCATTTATTTGGGCTTGACCAGTGCCATCCGAGGTCAATTAGAATCCAATTTCACGTGAGCTTTCAACCGAGACCGAGTTCTATTTACGAGCCCGGTGATCGATGACTTATACCTTTGATAACCGGTCGATTGAAAGTTGTACTCGCTCAACCCGAGTCGAGTACGTATCACCTCGTGAATCAGAAGTAGTAATTGTCATAATCTAGTGCTCCTCCCTTTGTTCAATTGTCATAATCAGAAGTAGTAAAATTAACCAGTAAGTAAACCCTAATTTTTTTTGGTTTTACCACACATGAATATACTAAAAATTTAATATCCAACAATTAAGCAGGAAGCAAGAAACATTCATTGCTAAATATCAACAAAAAAATCAACAAAGACTGTAGTTTTCAAGTTCAATCTATTAGAGTATATAGCTATTAAGATATTGGTATTTAACCAAAAAAAGGATGTCATGTCTAGCTCTCCTTGAATTACCCTGTAGTAGAATCCATTAATGCGTAAACTAGAAGGGGCAAGGGACCCTGTTTCATCAAAATCTTTCATAATTGTCATGACCTCTTCAGGTTAAACTGCAGAACACACACAAAAGATTAGAATCATTATCAATTCCAAATGAGTTAAGTAGACGACATCAAGACAATTCTATCACCCTTTTAAATAACGTTGATCTAAAAGAATAAAACATAAATACAAAAAACATTATCAAACTTCGATTTTTAGCTTTACTTAATGTTAGTTTCTATTTATTTCTTAAAGAAAACATACAGTTAGGCATTTAGCACTCCAATTATAAAAAGAAAAGAATGAAGAAATGAGACTGGGGTTCAAAGGAAAACAAACCAGCCACTCATCAAATCCCAAAGCAACAACAAGCTTGCATAGCCTCTTGGCATACAGATGAGCAAAATCCCTTCATCCTTTGTTGCTAGACAAAAAGTGAAAGCAAGAACATCATGAAAAATCCCTTCATCCTTTGTTGCTAGACAAAAAGTGAAACCCTAAGTTGAGAAAAACTGTAAATTGCAGAATTGAAGAAGGTCGAGTTCACCATGGTATGAGACAACACGATGAGTGGGAGCCATGACGTTCATGGAGGAGAACGTGGCGCAACATATTCAGGTAGTAGCGGTAACTTACTCGAGTCCGAAAGGAAGTGCATCTTATGAACCTTAAGGTCACCACAAAACCACCTTACAATCATGGCCTGCAAAATAATGGCGTTAAAACCCTAAATTCTTTCTGAATTTAGAAATCCTAACAGAAACCCTAAATCGACGACAAAAAAAAGTAGATATGAAACCCTAAATTTAGAAACTAGAAATCGAATTAGAGAGGAGATAACCTGAAAGCGGCTGGGGGAAGGAGAAGAAGTGGTTGAAGAACGAGAGTAGCAGTTCTTCCTGTTCTCAAATTAAAAGAAACCCCAAATCTTGCTCTTTCCTTTCATGAAAATCTCAAAAAAAAAAAAAAAAAAAAAGTATGCTCTGCTAGAACTCATGCCATTGGTGTTGAAGATTTTGATTTTAGCTGAATCAAAGAAGAAATTGAGAGGATTAGATTTAGAGCTTTTCAAATGGGTTGGAGATTTGGAGGCGTAGGGGTGAGGGATAGATGCTTGAGATTTGAGGAGTTGTGGAAGAAAGAGAGAGGTCGATTTCCTTCTATTTTATTTTTCCGATATGTTCCTTTTTACTGTAATAACCCGGTGGGTATCTCAAACAAACACGCCCGGGCCATTAGATATCAATAATAATCCGGATTTGTTATGTTCGGTGCATTTGATATTGACAGACTTGAGCTCCACGTATGTAATAGCCCGGGCGCGCCATTTTCATCCGGGTTATAATACCTTTTTTTAGCTTTAAAAAAATTAAAATTGCAGATATTTGATTTTTGGGCACATTAGAACCCGATGATTGGACCTCCGGGATATAAAATAGCGGGTTAAAATGTGTTTTTTCTACTAGTGATTTCACTCGATTTGCGACGATCTGCACACCTGTCTAGTAAGTTTCTTTCTTTACCCTTGTTTTTATACAGTGAGGACACTGTAATGTTTAAGTATGGGGTGGGGGAAGGGCTTATTTTGTGCATATTTGACATTTTGTGTGCATTTTTAAAGTTTATTTCATGAATTGCTTATACATGGCTATTTTGGAATTTATTATTGATTTATGTGCTTAAATGCATGTTTTCCAAAGTTTATAAAAATGACCCCATTGAAATTTTTTAAATAAGTGTCATGGAAGCTTAAATTGAACTCGACGATGCAAAATTGGATTCGTTAGAGATATGACATGAAATCGCCTAGTAAAGGGAAGTCACAATGAAGTGCATTATTTTCTTGAAAACCATGAAAGGAGGCAAAATTTGATATTTCTTTTGACATGTTGCATGATAAGAGGATGGAGGACTTTATATTTTTCATATAATGCTCATATGTTTATAATCCTTAGCCATACCTATGCTTATGCTCATATGTTGAAGGTGATCCTTGTTTGTGTTATTGAAGCGAAAGTGATCTTAATACAACTTGGGTTATCTATGTGAAAAAGGTTAATAACAATTAGAGTTTATGCGAAAGCCTCTATCTTCCTCTTTGTTAATAACGAAAGTTATTTGATGAAAAACATGATCTTTTATGTCTTTATGTGTTATTTTACATGGTTATCGTTGTGGTGTTGAAACCTTGATCTTGGACGTCTTTAGTTTATTGAGTTAATTTCGTGTTTACATTCGTTTTCGTTCGAAAAGGTGACATTTTGTTTAATTTCTGAATTTTTACTCGAAATCGACAAGGCTTACTCGAGATCGACCACTGTTGGTCGACGTCGAGTTGTTTGGTCGAGATCGACCAGTCTGTGCTTTTGTTTTCGCTTCTGTTCGTCTTTGCTTTCTGTTTTTTTTTTGTCGACAGTGTTGGTCGATTTCGAGTTGTTTGGTCGAAATCGAGGACTCTTCTGGTCGAAATCGTGTTGAGTTTCTGAACTGAAAAGGCGGGCGCTGACACGCTTCCTCGTGGATCGATCCTGACTGCCTTCTACTACAACGGGAGGAAGTCTTGTATTTATTTGCTGAGACAGGGAGTTAGTCTGATTTTATATTTATATTTATTTCGTACTTGACCATCCTCCTACAACAACACTCCTCTCCTGTTCGATCTCAGAATTGGCCCCCGTCCCCAACTCCCCGTCTTCCGCCGCCCCGCCTATTCGATCAGGCCAGCTTCTGCCGCCCCGCCCCCTACTCCCCCATCACCACTTCCCGTCGATTTCAGAATTGGCCCCCGTCTCCGAATTTCGATGTTCGATCCGGCCGGCTTCCGACAGCATTTCCCATCGATTTCATAATTGGCCCCCGTCTCCGGATTTCGATGTTCAAGCCGACCGGCTTCCGCCGACCTCCTTTGCTCCTCTCTTGTTCTATCTCTCCGCCGCCCCGCCCCCTACTCCCCCACCAACACTTCTCGTCGATCTCTTTCGATCCATCTCCCAACAACCCCCACCCCCACACTGCAAATCGGTGGAATCTTTCGATGTCTGCAGATCCATACCTCGGCGAAGTCATTGGCGGCGCCGGTTTCTTCGGCTCCTCTCCTTTAGAACTGGCCGACAATGGTTTCAAAGATTGGAAAAAAAAAATTAAAAAAAGGAAGATATATGTTTTTTTTTTCAATTTAAAATAATATTTAAAAAAATTATAGTAAGTCGTTGTTACAAACAGCGACATACGTATTTTATTAATTTTTTTAAAACTTTGAGCGACTTTACCCTATTTTGGCTATTTCCCTAAAATCTTTCAGATTTTGTCTATTTCCATAATAATTTTTTCCTTTTTTTTTTTGGCTATTTCTAAAAAAAATTCCCATATAGCCGTGAAGAGAGATGATGGATACTGGATAGCGCCAAAACAAGCCGAAGATATTTTACTTTCTCTATACCGTTAACTCGTTAGGCGTCTGGCGTCTCTCTCGCCCTCATCCACTCTGTTGTGTAGAGCACTCGCTAGTCATATAGGAAGAAGTTTTGGGGGAACCCACTAACCCCAGCCATATCAATGGCTTGTTCCCATAACCTTCTCCCCTTCCTCTCTCTCAGGAAACCCAAAACCTCCTTCATTAACAGACCCTCTTTAGCTCCTTCAGTCACAAAGGCGGTGGCCAAAGAGGTCTACTTCAACCACGATGGATCTGTCACCCGCAAACTAAAGGTTCTTGCGTTGCTTCCTCAAACAACCCTCATTGCTGTTCCTCTTTCCAAATGGGGATTCAATTTTTAGGGTTTGGAATTGAATTGTGATTTGGGGTTTTGCAGGCTGGTGTGGACTTGGTGGCTGATTTGGTGGGTGTGACATTGGGTCCAAAGGGGAGGAATGTGGTGTTGCCCAACAAATATGGGCCTCCCAGGATTGTTAACGATGGAGAAACTGTCCTTAAAGAGGTACTCAGCAGCAAATCATCCATACCCATTTCACACATCACCCACTTTCTTTCTTTCTCTCTTTCCCATTTCAGTCGCCATTTTTGCAAATTCGCCTCAAATAAATGAATCTCTCGAAGAATCAAGAAATTTGAAGCTTGGACAGGCATTGGCCCAAATCGTATTACTTAGGAAGATCTCAACTGTGATAAGTGACAACTGAGAACATGTAGAAATTGCAAATTCAACAAGTGATTTATTAAGTGCAGGAATCCAGCACAGGGTTTTCTCTCCACTAATTCATGTTCTTTTCATGTAAGCTCATCCGGATGCTTAGTTGAATCAGTTTAACTTGTTGCTGTGTTGAGGTTAGCAGGGACTTGATAGTGTATAGGGAAATATCCAAAATAAAGTAAGAAACAACTAGCCAACTATGGACTGTATACTTCAATGTTTGAAGCTAGTGTTGAATTTGAAGGCAGCACGCTATTCATGTTATCAACAAGTCATTCTCATTAGAGGTTGGTGGGGTGGTATGTCCTAGATGGAGGATTTTTTGTAGGAAAAGAAACTAAAAAAATTGCAATGTGGATTAAAATATTAAATCTATTTGTTGCGAACACTTTTCGTTTGCATTCTTTTTCTTTCATCTACCCTCTCAACTTGCTCTCAATAGATAGAGCTTGAAGACCCTTTGGAGAATGTAGGAGTGAAGTTGATCAGGCAAGCTGGTGCAAAAACCAATGACCTCGCTGGTGATGGCTCCACAACATCAGTAGTTCTTGCTCGTGGTCTTATAACTGAGGGTCTGAAGGTAGTATTTCTCATCTCTTAGCTCAGACTATTAAAGTGAGATCTTTTATAATTAGATTTTTATTCAATTCTTCTAACCATATGTTGTGTATAGTGATCTACTTTTTTTTTCCCCTAATTGAAAACACTGCTGGCTCCTCCAGTTCTTTACTGAAGGTGCAATTCTTGAAGGTCATTGCAGCTGGTAGAAATCCAATTCAAATATCTCGTGGAATTGAAAAGACTGCAAAAGCCCTTGTTTCTGAGCTTAAATTAATGTCTAGAGAGGTAAATCAAATCCTGTATCTTGGTTCTAAGGACCAATTACCATCTGCATGTGTTCAACAGTTTACACTATATACTATTACTGCTTTTCTATCTTCTTCGGTATTCAGGCTGAATTGGTCCTTCTGAAAACCTGGGAGTATCAGCAATAAATATTTTGCTGTTTTCTGGGGGAGCTTGCTAGTAAAAAAAAAATTCTGATTATGGAGTTATTATCTAAATTGATTTTCAGATTGAGGATCATGAAATTGCGGATGTAGCTGCAGTTAGCGCAGGAAATGACTATGCAGTGGGAAACATGATTTCTGATGCTCTTCAAAAAGTGGGTAAGCAGGGTGTCGTCACGATTCAGAAAGGAAGATTGACAGAGAACAACCTTAATGTTGTAGAAGGGATGCAATTCGACCGTGGGTTTTTGTCCCCTTACTTGGTCACTGATAGACGGAAAATGATTGCAGAGTACCATGACTGCAAGGTATCACCCATAGAATATAGAAGTGGTGTTGCAGCAGGATTTGTGTCTGCTGTTTTCCGTAAATGACTAGCATAGTAAAATATACATGCTATTTTGGCAGTTGCTTTTGGTTGACAAGAAAATTTTACATCCAAAGGAGATGTTTAAAGTGTTGGATAGTGCAGTGAAAGAGGACTTCCCGGTTCTGATAATAGCAGAGAGCATTGAGCAGGAAGCACTAGCTCCTGTTATCAGGAACAAGCTCAAGGGTTCTTTGAAGGCTGTTGCCGTTAAGGCTCCTGCATTTGGTGAACGAAAAAGCCATTACTTGGATGATATTGCCATCTTAACTAATGGTAAATGCCCACCTTAAGAACTTCTCATTGCCATCCTAAGCTTGTTGCAAGTGCACCCGATCAATATTTTAAGATGTTGAGATAATTTTCTTTTTGCCTTTTCTAACCAGCTTCATCACAATTTTGAAATGTTATTGAGGTATCTATAGAACTAAGTTCTGCAGTGGTATTATAGGAACTGTAATCAGGGATGAAATGGGGTTAACGCTAGAAAAGGCTAGCAAAGACATGCTGGGGACTGCCATCAAAGTGGTGGTAACCAAGGACTCAACTATGATAGTTACTGATGGAAGCACAAGGCCAGCAGTTGATAAAAGAGTCTCCCAAATCAAAGCACTTGTTAAGGTTTTGTATCAATACCACAGAGTTTATTGTTTGCTAAAACAGTTCTCTTTCGCTAATACCAAACAGGTGAAGGTTGACACTGAAATCTTTTGTCGCAGAACACTGGAGAAAATTTTCAGAAGAAAATACTGAATGAAAGGGCAGCGAGGTTGTCAGGAGGCATTGCGATTATTGAGGTATGTACAAATGTGGGTAACTCAACTTTCTATCTAGTTTCTGTAAAAATATTGTTCTCATGTTGTTATAACACGTTTCAGGTCGGTGCACATACGCAAGTTGAATTGAAGGACAAAGAACTTAGGATTCAAGATGCAGTCAATGCAACCAAGGTTGGCAATTGCTTATGTTGTTACTTCAAAATGAGAGTGTTGATTGTTGTCCATAAACTTCTGTTAATAATAAATAGGCAGCTATCGAAGAAGGCGTTGTGGTTGGCGGTGGATGTTGCCTACTTAGGTTATCTTTGAAGGTTGACAGCATCAAAAAAATTCTTGACAACGAAGAGCAGAAGGTAAAAAAGTATCCCGTACTAAATTTTCTGATTTTTGCCAATCAGTTTGATACTGTATTACTTGATCAAATATTTATCAATCAATTTCTGAGGCAATGGCAATTCTGTATATGAACAGATTGGAGCTGAGATCTTCAGACAGGCACTATCGTATCCGGTGAGACAGATAGCGAAGAACGCAGGCACAAATGGCAGTGTCGTAATAGAGAAGGTCCAATGCAGTGCTTAATTCATGTAAGTCTCGTTTATTGACATTCAAGCATCTCCATTCATTGTATATATTTGTACAGATCCTTGCAAACAGCGACCCAAGGTATGGATACAATGCTGCTAGAGACTGTTATGAAGACCTCGTTAGTGCTAGAATCATTGATCCAACAAAGGTATTTGAATACAGACATACTATGAATATGTTGGTGAAATGGAAATGCTAACATGTGTGAGGATTGGTGTAGGTTGTGAGATGTTGTTTGGAGCACGCAGCATCGGTTGCAAAGACCTTCCTCACATCGGATGCAGTTGCCGTTGATGTGGTGGAATCTAAGCCAGTATTGCCGAGGATAAGACCACCAAAACCCATGCCTGGTAATCATACAACACATTGAAAGTGGTCCTATTGATTGCACCAACTTGTTAACTAGTGGTTTGTGATTTAGGTCTCGAAGCGCTTGGGCTTCCGCAACGCGGAGGATGATCATTCCATCACTTGTACTGATTGTTGCGAATTCAAGTTTAGAGAACCCAAAGATGCAAAAGTTCTCTATTCAATTGACAGGCAACTCATGAACTGATGGTTCCCCATGAAGTCGGAACTTCATTGATAGAATCAATGATTGAAGGACCATGGAGCTGGCTTCACCAAATGGTTTATGAAGAGGAGATTGAATCATACTTAATTGTAAAGCCTATTTTATGTGGTTTCATGAGCTCTGTCAAGTACTTAATAAGTTGAAAGCAATTGTCTTGCCATGATATTGACGGGAGGAAATTGTCGTTGTTCCTATCAAAAGTATAACTCAAACCTACAAACTAATATAGCAAACAAGTAAGAGGCTTATTCCAAAGAGAATCAAGTATTCTTAAGTAATGTATATTTACCAAGAGACGAAGGTTTTGATGATTGGAGTAAAGAAAATAAGATAAACTATAAATAAGTTAAAAGAGACAATAATTGAGAAAATAGTTCCGTATATAAATATTCACTTTAGTTTGATTAGTTGATCATCGATTCTTCTTCAAGTTCACTTATCATCCTATTATTGTTCATGTTCTGATCTTGTGTAAATTACTAGTCATATGAGTCCTAGTAACCCTTACTGATTAGATAACCATATCGCGGTCAATATTTAACCTAATAGTAGCATTAAGACTAAGGATTAACCAGGATACATACAACACCAAGCTACGAGACAACATTTAACATATAATTGATTTTCTACACACCAATTTAGTCCTACGAGTCCTAAAAAAGCATGATTGCTACTATTGATTAAGTTTCGCTACGAGGAATCTACAAAATCCTAGCAATAATCTCAACTAGTTGTACGGGCTAGAAGAAATCAACAATATTCGCAAAAGAATCAATACTAATCAATAGGAATATAACAAAAATAGAAATCTCACAACTTTATCAAACCAAAGCTTCAATCAATAGACGAAACGAAATAGTTTAGCACTACATGGCAATGGAGGCTTCGTTCTCTCAATTGATAATCTCAAAGTGCATAAGGTTCTCTAAACATAACCCTAAAAACGTCTTTTAAAATAACATAAGAGAGTCGGCCTAATGAATTTTCTAAAAAACTTATTAACGAGATAACAAGTCCGTTAGCAGATTCAGTGTTTCAGTCGGCCTAATGAATTTTCCTTTTGGAATTTGGTCTCGACATAAACATGAAAGTTGTAGATCTCAAAAAGAGTTTTCCAACGCATACTTATAATAGTCAATCGGACCACTTATACCTCCATAAAGTGCGTTACAAGTTCAACCTTTCTGGCTACAACTTATGTTGGCTTGTTCTTCACTTAGGCTCTCGAACTTCGATTATGCTCCCATGCTCTTCACTTTTCCTCCTCCTCTTCACTCTTCCTTAATCCATGAGCTTCCTCATGGCTTGTCAGTTCCACATATACCTGATATAATCCATAAAAGCGTGTAGATTCTAACTCTACCAACAAAACATGTATAAATGCAAATCTAGGCTAAACCATGCATTTTATACATCTCAGTCATGCTAAATGCATCATAATATGCCTATCTAAATGGTGTTATCAAATATATGTTCTTGACTTCTTACAGAGCTCATCTGGGATAGTTACAGGCATACAACAAATTTTAAAGAGGTATTTAAAGCTTTAGCCACACATATTAGCCAAATTTGCTCAAAACAACCTTACTTTTAAATTTTGGCGAAACTAATTAAAATAACCCAACCTTTTAGAAGGTGTTAAAAATATATCCCCACCTTTCCAATGTAAGATAAATATCCCGATCTTTATAAGTGATGGTAATATAATATCCCAAAATTCCCCCCACCCACCCACAAAAATGATTAGTTTCGCCCCTAAATATTCAATTTAATACGTATTTATTTAAATTATTGAATTTAATACATATTTATAGATTATAATTAAATTTAATCAAAACAAATATAATAAAACAAGTAAATATTTAAAATATAAATTTCAACATCTTGATTGTGTAAAATATCATTCAAGTTTACTAGATAAAATTACATTGGTTTTTAAGTGTATCTTAATTTTTTTTATTTTGGATTTAAGAAAAAATAAAAAAAATTCCATTCTTTTATATAAATTTTAATAATAATAATTTACTTCTTATATTCTTATATATAAATAAACACCATTGACTAATCTAAATAATTAAATTTTCATTTCAATTTCTTAGTAACATAAAATTTATAATTGACAAAATATTCTTCTGTTTTGATAAGTTAAATCACTAGATAATCATTTACTAATTGAAAATATGTTATTTTGATTTATATTTTTTTTATTTGGCTTGTTATAGGTATTATTGATTTAAAAAAGGATACAAAAAGTTAGGTGCAAATTAAATCTAAACTACAAAAGTTTATTAAATAAACTTTTAAACTCATCTAATTTAAATTTATATGTTTTATTTGAATTGAAAATACATGAGTAATACAATACAAAAATAAGAATTTTATTGGAGAGAAATCATTAGGATATTATATTACCATCACTTATAAAGGTCGGGATATTTATTTTACATTTGAAAGGTTGAGATATATTTTTAACACCCCCTTAAAGGTTGGGTTATTTTAATTAGTTTCGCCTTAAATTTTTTATATTACTTTATTATTAAATTAGCACCCTTTATGTAATAAATTGATTGATTAATAGTAACAATTTTAGTGTAACAATTAGGGGAGATGGAGTAAGAGATCGAACAAGTTGATAAATGAATGAATGAACAAATTCATCAAAGTGAGGGGTGGTTTATTACTACTATTAAAACAAAAACAAATCTATTTTAGGTGATATCACGAAAAGGTTAGGTTCCACATATCGTCTTCTAAAGTATGTCACCTTATATATACAACTTTACGTGGAGAAGATCGGTAAAACTCATCCACTTGTTTTAGCCATAATTTAAATTCGATTCTTAAAGTTTTTTTAATAGAAAATATTTTCCAATTTATACATACAATAAAAATCTCTTCTATGGGAAGGGCTATCCCCTTGAAACATGGGGTTTTTACAATAAGATACTACGACAACTTTAACTTCTTTCTCTAGTGTGGTTATCCCTGCCGGCGGATCGAGCTCGGCACGACATCGTGTAGAAGAGAAGGACAAGGACAAGCCTATGTGCGCTAACCTATCTGCAACTTGCATGGTTGCCTGTCTAGAAAGGTGTGGGAGAAAGAGAGAACCTCGAATGCTTTGCACAGGTCGAGGGCATCGGTGATCATCATTTCAATAATCCAAGGGCATGTACCAATCCCCACCGAGGGCATTAATGACAGCCGAGGAGTATCTTTCCACCTTGAGGTGAGAAAAACCCTTCTTCACTCCTTCCAAAAAGACAGCATGAAGACCAAGAGATTCAATTTGGAGAGGAGAAACATTCCCTAGGGCATGAGCAGTACAGGATACCGCTCTACCAAGACAATCACGGATGACAAACCTAGAGCCTGCTTGCCCAGAAGCCACCTTTGCACCATCAAAATTTAGTTTCATGAATCATTCAGTAGGTTTGTTCCATTTAACTTTTTTTTAATGTCGAAAACTGTTTCGAGGATTATGTTGCGTTATAGGTATGTTGTCGTCCTCTAGATTATCTTTTTGAGTCTTTTAACAGGATATCCTATATTGGATTATATACTTTAGTCACTATTCTATATTTTTGACATCTTGGTTTTTAAAAAGGATTTTATTCTTCATAGACCAAATCCCTCATAACGAAAAAGCTAGTAGCGATTTCTGATTTGGTGATAGTTGGGAAAGACTTACGTTTGGGTTGTGTTAATTACTTTCACTGTTTCCAAATTTCAAGAACACGTCATTTTGCATGAATATCGGGGGGAGAGGTACGCGTTGTTCACACGCCCCTCTTTCCTCTTGCCAAAAATCGATTTCATATCCAAGATCCCGATCGTTTCGATCAGATCTGGCTCCATCTCATCATCGATCGGCTTGATTCCTCTTATTTATTTTTCTATTTTCGTACCTTCTTCCTTGATTCGAGTTTTTCTAGGACATCTTTGGGTTGTGAGGGTTCTTGAGTCGCTCTCCTTCGGTCGTCTATTCGTTCTCGCAACCTTCCGAATCTTTGATTCTCACTTTTTTGTGCTTGAGTCGAGTCGTCCTCTTGGCCTTGGTGTGACTTTCTCGCTCGATTTGAGGTTTCGTTAATCTGGTTGTCGTTTGGTTTTCCTCCCTCGAGTCTTGATGTGTTAATCTGTCTTAGTCTTCTGGGGTGGGTCACTGGCCTCTCATTTTTCTTGGGTGGTTCTTGCTTGTTAGTGGCGTTGGGTAACTGTGTGTGCGGTTTGGGCAGGGGGTCTGGTCGTCGCCGACAACTGTGATGTTGTCTCCTTCCTTTCCTTCTCTTTTCCTCTTCGCCTACGTTTTCTCCTACCATTTTGTGGCGTATGCTCGTTGCAATGCTTCGTGTTTGCTGGCCTCGTCGCTGATGGCGAGTCCCTTAGCTGGTTCCCCAACGGTGGTTTCCTATTTCTCTCCCCGATTGCTTCATGGCCTTGGCTTCGGTTCTCTCCGTCGGTGATCCACTCGTCCTTTTGCTGCTAGGTTGGCCATTCCACCCTTGGCCTTGGCTGAGTTCATGAGGGTCGTACTGGTTCATAAATGCCCCTTCCTTGGGCCCGAGAAGACCCAAAAACTTGTGTTTTAGGGCCAAGACTTTGCCTTAGGCTTAAGTTGTCCGAAATAAAGAGGAAAAAGGGAAAACTAATTAAAATACCCCCACCTTTGGGGGTATGGTAAAAATATATCCTCAACTTTCCAATGTAATAAAAATATCCCGACCTTTGAGAGTAGTGGTAATATATTACCACTAGTTATATATATATATATATATATATATATATATATATATATATATATATATATATATATATATATATATATATATATATATATATATATATATAGTTCTTCCCCTTTTTTTTCCTCGGGAAAATTAATTAAAATACCCCCACCTTTGAAGGTATGGTAAAAATATATCCTCAACTTTCCAATGTAATAAAAATACCCCGACCTTTGAGAGTAGTGGTAATATATTACCACTAGTTTTTTCACGAGTCAAAAATGCTAACAAGACAGCCTACGTGGATTTTTTTACAAGGGTTTTCTTAAACAGTATCCTTAGGAAAAAAAAAATAAAGAGCTTGACCGGGTTCATAACCAACACTTTTTCCTCTCTCATATCTTCTTCCATGGTCGCCTCTTGAATTGGCTCCTAGTGTCTTATCATATGCCCTTGGGGCATAGGATAGAAAAACCGATGAACGAAATAGATGACTGAGATTAATAGGCAATTTTATCCTTTTTTTAAATTAAAAATACGTGTGGCCCACATCTTTTCTTGCCCACTTGCTGAATTGGGGGCTTCTGTGGTGTACTCTTTTTAAATTATTCGATGGTATATCTGGATTATTTGATCATATCGACAGATTATGCAATGGTATCGACACATTATGTGATGATATATAGATGATTATTCAGTCGTCTATGAATGATTATTCGGTGGTATATAGATGATTATTCGCTCATATATGAGTGATTATCGCTGGATGGTATTGTTGGATTATTCGATGGTATCGCTAGATTATTCGATGGTATCGATGGATTATTCGATTGATTATTCAATGATGATACAATATTATTCGGTAACTTATGTCATTTTACCAAATAACTAAAATTTATTCGATGCTACCGCTAGATTATTCGATGGTATCTCTTGATTATTCGATAGTATCATTTGATCATTGACATCTTTAAATTCACCCATAAACAAAACCCACCAAATTATATTGTACATGTACAAATAAAATTATTCATTGCCAGATTGCTCTCGTTCAGCAGCTTACCCATGGTGCCCTAACCCAGATATGTGCCTTGTAAATTCTTGCGATAGAATGAAGATGCCAAACAGACCAATTAACAAAAATATATGTTTTTTAATGTGCATTTATAAATAGGTCTGCAAGAATTCAATCGTTCGAAGCATTCAACAACGGATAAAAAAATTAGAAACATACCGATTACATAAAAGAAGATAAGAGATAAGGAGAGAAATCAATGACATGCATGCACAAACAAGGATTGTAAAGACACATTTTAATAGCTCTAAATTCGAGGTCCACATCAAATCCAATCAACGCCGATGGATAAAATCAGAGTAAAGAAAAAATCGATTACACAACGAAAACTCCACAGTACTCACTCAAAAACACGAGATCTTCATTTCAATCAAACGAAGACCAAAAGAGCAATACAGATCTCAAAAACAATAATCGGAAGGAAATCGAAACCAAAATGGGAAAAAAAAACAATATGATGTAGAATAGAATTGCTTTAGTAGTGCAGCCCCTACCCAAATCTGTGCCCTAACTCAGTGTCGACGACCTACTTAAACCCCAAAACACAAAAACCCTAATTTTGTGAAAAACAAACGATGACCTTACGTCCTTATCCATGGTGCAAATAAACGGCGTGGTGGCGCCACTTCTGGTTAGAGGATGACGGCCAACTCCCTTGTGGTCACCGTTCGGTCCACCTTTTGTAACAGGTATACAAGCGGGATCCCCTTCCGACCCCTAAAAGCTAGCCATTAGGGGTAGTGGGGCTCCCACTTATATACCCACATCGGGGTTCATGAATTCTTGATGTGGGATATAAGGTGTCCCATACCACTATATTCCTGCTACAGAGCACCCTCCTTGAAAGCCGACGTCTCGGCGACTCCGAACAAAAGGATTTGACTTTTTGCTTGTTACATCCCGATGCCTGTCACCCGAGACCCCGCAAGAACTGGGCTTTTTTTTTATCTCTCACGTTCGAAATAGGTATGTAGTTGCCGAGAGGTCGGTTCCAACTCTGATACCAATGTAACGGATATACAAGCGGGATCCTGTTCCCACCCCTAAAAGCTAGCCATTAGGGGTAGTGGGGCTCCCACTTATATACCCACATCGGAGTTCATGAATTCCCGACGTGGGATATAAGATGTCTCATACCACCATATTCCTGTTACACCTTCGACCTACCCACCAACGTAATCGTCGGAGCACTCGCCTGCTTCGAAATTGCCCCTCTGTGAATTGATGCATTCGCCCTCCACCTTTTTAATCGTCGGAGCTTGCTTTGCTCATCACCGGAAGGCCGATTGCAACCACGAGCTTTACAAAGAATGGATTGTCTCTCTTCCTCGCTCTCTCTCCAAGAATTGTCGATTGCTCCGCAAAACTCGACCCGAACCCGAAAATCCAAACCGGTCGACTCGAAACCGATTATTCTAAACACCGATACAACCCGTCCATTTTGGACCCGAAATCCGAATGAACTGAACCCGATTAACCCGAAACCCGTTAAGACCCGAGCCCGTTATAACCGAAACCCGAAATAACCCGAACTTTAAATTAAGCTACAATCTAGTTAAAAACTTTAAATGAATATTGAAATAATGAAAATCCGAGACAACCGAAATCCGAATAACCGAAACCCAATACAACCGAAACCCGAACCCGACCCAACCGATTGACCAAATTATTAGACATTACCCGAAACCCGAATGACCCGAAACCCGACTAACCAAACCAAAACCCGACCCGACCCGCCCGATTGCCACCTCTAAAAAGTGGTTATGAGTTATGACCTATGAGTTAATTGGATGCTACTCTTTGCAAAATCATCTACATAGAGCAATAGTGTAATTGACACTTGAGGTTTGACTATTTGGATAAAGCAGGATAGAGTAAATTGGCTATTAGCATTGTGCTTTTTTTTATTATTATTATTGATATTTGATATAGTATATTAATTGTTAAGTCTCTTTAGTTGATCTGGTATTATAACATTAGTGAGTGTGAGTTAACTGAATTATGTTGATATAATATTCTTTTATTGATATTTTGTTTGATTCTTACAACTATGATAGAATATTTTTGGCATATTAGCTCAATTAGTAAAGTAATGTGCATTTGCACAAAGATGTGGGTTTGAATCCCACATAAGTTACATAATAGACAAGAACACAACAATCTCAAATTGTTAATCATGCACATTATAATCTTAGTTATGCACTTTTTAACCTTAAATATGCACTTTTTAATCTTAATTGTTATACGTAAAAAAATTGATTTCAAACTCACATCTTTGTGCATGAACTGTGGCAGGGTTCTCTCAAAAGTAAAAGAGTAAAATTAACACATCGATTTCAAAAGCCCATAGTGTGGCTCATTCATGCACTTCATGATCTTATTTTTGCACTTTATCATTTTATTCTTGCACTTTATCATTTTATTCACGCACTTTATAATCTTAATTGCGCACTTCATATTATTATTCATACACATCGTCATTTTATTCGTGCACTTTATAAATTTATTTATGCACTTTATATTTGCACAACAAAAATTGTTGAAAATGAAAAAAAAAATACATCCTAAGACACTTTTACATTTGATCTAATCCATATATATATATATATATATATATATATATATATATATATATATATATATATATATATATATAGGGTTTACTTCAAATGTAAAAAGTCCTTAAAGTGTAAAATATGCTTATTGTGTAAAATTTGCTAATGGGCCTAATTTAATTACTAATGTGCCTAATTTAATTACTAATGGGCCTAATTTTATTAGTAGAATATCTGCCCCCCCTTGTCGGACCCGATTTTTTTTTTTTTTTTGCCCAGAATTTTTTTTTTCGTAGTAACACTTTCTGCTGTGCAAGTATAACTTGCTTTTGTGCACATATAACATCTTATTGTGCAAATATAAGTTTATTTTGTGCAGACAAATAATTCATTATGGGGTAAATGGGTAAATTGGTAAATATGTCTAATTTTATTGGTACATGCACTTTTTCCCGTTTTCGATACCTTTTGTGCAACTGTGAAGTGCATTTGCGGAACTGTGGAGTGCATTTGTGCAAATGTGAAGTGCATTTGTGCAACTGTAAAGTGCATTTGTGCAACTGTAATTGTGCAAATTTAAAGTAGGATACAATTGTGCAAATTTAAACTACAATTGTGCAAAAGTAAGATACAATTGTGCAGATTAAGAATACAATTGTGCAAATGTAAGATCATAATGTGCATTAATAAGACAAAAGATGTGCTTTTGAAATCGATGTTTTAATTTTGTTTTTTTTTTTTACTTTTGAGAGTTTGGGTTCACCTCTCGGATAATTTAGGTTGATAGATGTACATTTGAAATCGATTTTTTTACGTATAATATTTTAAATTAAAGTGCATAAATAAGATTAAAATGTGCATAATTAAGGTTAAAAAGTGCATAACTTAGATTATAATGTGCATGAGTAACAATTTGCGATTGTTGCGCTCTTGTCTATTATGTAACCTATGTGGGATTTGAACCCACATCTTTTGTGCAAACGCATATTGCTCTACCAATTGAGCTAATAGGCTAAATTATGATTGTTATGCTAAAATAGAAGAACATAATCGACCTAAAGCATATTGTAATAAAATTCTAAAATGCAATTGGCTCATGATTCAAAAACAATTTGACAATGCTATAAACATGAAATTAGCTCCAAATCAACCCAACAACACAACCATATCATCAATTTCAGTCAATTTGGCTGTTGGCAAAAAACCCCAAATTCTAAAGCATATCGCAATATAAAATTCCAAACTTCAATTAGATCATGATCCATAAACAATTTGACAATGCTATGAACACGAAATTAGCTCCAAATCAACCCAACAACACAACCATATCATCAATTTCAGTCAATTTTGCTTTTGGCAAAAAGCCCCAAATTCTAAAACATATCGCAATATAAAATTCTAAAATTCAATTAGCTCATGATCCATAAACAATTTGACAATGATATGAACATGAAATTAGCTCAAAATCAACCCAACAACACAACCATATCATCAAATTTCAATCAATTTGGCTTTTGTCAAAAAGCCCCAAATTCTAAAACATATCGCAATCTAAAATTCTAAAATTCAATTAGCTCATGATCCATAAACAATTTGAAAATTATATGAACATGAAATTAGCTCAAAATCAACCCAACAACACAACCATATCATCAATTTCAATCAATTTGGCTTTTGGCAAAAAAACCCCAAATTTCGCTCCTAAATCAAACCCTAGGTTGTCAATCTCAATCTAAATCATTCAAACACTATTTTTGTGCAAATATAATTTTAAGTTGTGCAAATATAATATTTTTTTGTGCGTTTATAAACAACGGAATAATTTTGTAATTTATTAAATTTAGATAAGGGCATATTTGGGAAGAAAGAGAAAATAATGGGTCAAAATTGTAATTTCATCATCATCTTCCTCACATCGCTTGTAACCCTCCGATTAGAAACGGCGGTTACACCGGTGGACTTCGGCAAGCTCCCGGTGCCAGTCTAGGGCACGGCGGCGCAAGGGGAGGACAGATACGGGACCGTGGGGGCGTGACGAGTCCGTTGGTGGCAATCGTTGGTGGCTTCGGTGGCGACAAGGCAGTGGTCGAAGGCGGCGAAGGGAGCTCCGGTGTTGTTGGGCAAGGAGGAAATTGTTGGCGATTCCGACGATTTCGATGAGGTTTCTGGTGATTGCGAGGAGGAGAAGCCGGATCCACACCCTCCTTGTCGAATTGACCAATGCTAAATGCTCAATTCCGGCGATTGCAATGATTCCGACGATTGCGACGGAGGAGTTCGATTCTGATGATTTCGAGGATTTCGACGAGGAATATTCCGGCGATTGACACCGTCCAGTCCGATGCTCGATGGCCTGCCTCCTGCCATGCTCGATGCTCGGCGATTGAGGCTTCGCCCAGGCCATGGCCGCTTCTGATTTTTTGCGCAAAGGGAGGAAGGAGATGACGGTTCATTTTTTTTAAAACAAACCGGTTCGGTTTTTTTAAAAAGGGCACGGGTCTGGTTCTCTAAAATTTTACACGTTAAGCATATTTTACACGTTAAGGACTTTTTACATTTTAAAGCTTCCCTATATATATATATATATATATATATATATATATATATATATATATATATATATATATATATATATATATATATATATATATATATGACAAAAATATCGAAAGGGTTTGATAAAATTCCCGAAAGGGTTCAACAAAAATCCAGAAAGGATTAGACAAAAAAATCCTGTAGGACCTGGAAAATGATTAGAATATTAATAGTTATAATAATTCCATCTCGGTCTCCAGTTTAGTGCCGAGAGTTTTCACATGAATTTTCCTCTTATGTTTTGATCTTCCTTGTTTGGCATGTATTTGTTCCCTCCGTTGCCGTTGGGTCGTTGCTTTAGCATGAGTGCATTTAGTTTCAACTTGGGTTGTCGTATCGGGTGTCATGTTTGATCGAGAGGATCGTGGTTGCGTTCGCGGTCTTCGAAGATCCCTCCTCTTCGTTGGGCCAACGTCAGTGAACTGTACTTCCCCAGGTTTCATCCTTTCCGGTGGTGGATTACTATTCTCCGCATTGTCGTGTCGAGTCGCCATGTGAGTCGTCACAATCTCCCGTGTTCTCGGCATTCGTGGCTCTCCTTGATCTTCCTCGACTCCTCCATTTTAAAAAAAAAAAAACAGTTCATGGATTTGTTGGTGACGAAAATCTCCTTGATAGAGAAAAAGAACCCTGTGAAAACTGAAAACGAAGATTTGATCACCGATTAATCCCCACTTCAAGGGTGGCGAATCTTCGACATCTGTCTTCCGGACATACGCCATCTCTGCTAGGTGGCAAGTCTCCGCAATATCTCTGAACACCGATTCGGATTTTCTCTTAATTGAGCTTTCGCTTCTACTCCCAATCGTGATCGGATATAATCTTACAGCACCGATTTCAATCGGACGGGGAGGGAAGATGTTAGGGTTAATCAGCATTCAATGTATGATGGATTTGGTGGTAGCTGGGGTTTCGTTGATGTTTGGTCTCGGTATGTTCGCCTTCATCGCTTCTGTTCTCTGCTCCGCTGCTTTCGTCCTCCATGCCAAGGAAGCCGCCGCTTAATTCGATCATTTCTCGCTTCGAAATGAGGTATTTTCGATCAATTCGACTTTTAAATTGTATTCAGTTGTCAATCTGCATAATTTTTGTTGGTCGAATTTCACCGGCTTCCCTTGCCTGTTTCTGCTTCAAATTTAGGGTTTTATTGGGAATTCGCAATTCGGAAGTTATGTTTATTAATCTGATATGCACTAGGATTCATTCAATTGTTGACGTAACCCTGTTTGGTATCACATTACTGTAATATTCAAAGGATGTGCAGTCGCCCTCTTCGCATCGACTTGTTGCTACTGTTTAGCACCAGCACTTTAATGTGCCATTTTTTTAGTGTGAAGTAATCAAATTTATTTTGTACTGTCACCATTAGAAATATGATAAACGCTCTCTCCAACAAATCATGACTGTCAACCATTTTTGAGTGAGTGAAATTGCAATTTGCTAAAGAATAACTCATTTCTCAGAGGGTCTTTATGATATCGTTTCCAAGAAAAACTAAAAGTTGTCTTATTTGTTGTTTCTTTTGTGTGCAAGTGACCTTCGAAATTTCAGTGCTTTTTTCTGCTTGTTATGTTAATACATTAGCCAATCCAACTTCTCACAAATTGGTCTGCTCGTGGCTCGTTTTACTGATCTTGTTGCCTGGTTGGAGGAATTTCGTTCTTGTATCTGTGAATGTTATTTCTGGCAGTTTCGAATGAAAGGTAGCCTTATTTTGGAAATTTTAATAACAACATTTCCTGTGTTGATTACTGCATAGCTATGTTTTAAGCCCCTTTTTTTGCTTGTAAGAATACACTATACACTTCTTGCTACTTGGTTTGGCAAGAAAAGAGTTTCTGCAAGTTTGCTGAATGCAGCACATCAGCTATGTTTTTATTGTATCAAAAACTTATTAGCTGCTTTTTAAGAATGGCTGGATATGTCTGATATACTGATAGTTGATCTTTTTTTAAATTTTTTTTTCCTTTTGCAGGAAGTCCATAGTAAAATATATCGCTGAAATGGAGGAAGTTTGTGTTTGTTGTATGTTAGCTGTCAAAAGTTGGTACTGTTATTATCTCCTGCTTACTTCAAGAGCTGCAAAGCAGTTTTGTGTGATTAGGGCATGCTAATTTTGTGTGATTTCTGCTTGATTGAGATCAAATGAGCAGCAGGGCGAAGCTGATGTAATGTTATGGTAGAAATCAGACTAACATCTCATTTCTTGTATGATAGACTGCTATCCAAATCTTCTTGGTGTTTCATTTGCTGTCCCACTAAACACAAAATACAGACTTGCAGACATTACAAGGTACTAACATTTCATTGTGTTACAAAACAACATATGACATTTGATTGTTATAAGACGGCACAGAGTACCCGTGTTATGGGGAAACAAATGAGATTAAGTGTTTGGAGAATTGTTGATGGAAGACAAATCCACTAACATCACTGTTTCCTCATTTTACAAATAGGCAATTATAAGAGGTTTGTAAAGATGACTATCAACTAGAACTTCACCTAATCAATAATTTTAGATGACACTCATATCAAGGCTTTTCCTATAACCCTGTGATATATGATGCTTAGTAGTAAGAGTTTGAATCGATGAGCACTTGCTATAGGCTTTTGATGGCTTGTTCCTTGCCACTTGCCTATTGAACTTCACCTACCAGGAAGCTAACATCTACCAACCAAAACCATGCTTGGTGGAGTCATGGTGGGGTGCAGATCACACCAGTGTTTCACCTACTTCTGCCCATGCCTTTTCCATTTGCAATTGCTAAACGTTATTATTAGTATAAAAGTCCATGTAATCAGATAGATTCTGAATAAACTACTAGATCCCCAATTTTGAAGAGGAGGGTTGGTTATTTTAGAACAATTTCGGAATATGCCTCCATGTGAACATCATTACTAAATTAGACAAAATAAAATCCCAGATCTGGACCATTATTTTTGACAAATTGCTCAATATCTCTGGTTTGTTTCTGTCCTCTAGATCCTTGGTCATCTACTTGCAAGGTCACCATTGTTGAACGCCTTGCTGTTGTTTCGGTCGAGTTTACTCCAATGTAGCCGCCACCACATTGCCTCATCGACCCACAAAGCTCCAACTGCAACAGGAAAAATAACGTTCCAAATCCACTATCACGAGGAACCTCTCCTCCTGATGTACATGTTTTATGGATTGATGACGAAGGCATTTGTATTTGGAGTGATAACAAAGTATCTCGACTCATTTTTTTAACCATAAATTAGATCAAAATAATGATATGAAATTGATCAAATGATATTATTCTCATTAATATAAGTCAATAGCATTCAAAATTCACCAAAATCTTAATTTCGTCAAATACTCCATATATCATCATTTTTACCGGGATTTATGGTCGGAAAAAAGAATATGGAAACTTTGTTACCGCTTCCAAAAAAAAATGATTTATTTTTCTTACCACTGAAAGTAGATATATTTTGTAGAGCAAATTGCATAAAACAACCCTTTAAATGACCCCTTAAATTGATATTTCAAGAAAACCACCCTTTAAATGATTTTCTTCATTAGTCAACCAACTCTGAATATATTTCGTCTAAATATAGGTTAAATTTGATAAATTACAATTTTACCACTCCTTTTATATCATATTCTAATATAATTTCAACAATTAAAAAATGTAAATAAATAAGTATGAAATTTGGAGGAAATTATTGACATTATTTTCTCTTTTTAAATAACTGATAAAATTGTGTCAACGTCTACAAAATTGCTCTCTCTCCAATTGAGTCGCTCGATTTATCTTTCCAAGTAACTTTTTAATTCTCTATTAGAATCTACACACTTTCAATTTGGAAGAAAAATGATGTCAATTGTATCATCTCAATTTAATTCTTAGTTATTTACTTTTTTATTTTTTAATTGTTAAATTTTCATTATTATATAATTAAACAAGGAGGGTAAAATTGTAATTTAGTAAGTTTAACCAAAATTTAGATGGAATAACCTCGGGTGGATGATTGGTGACAAAAGTTTTTCAAATAGTGATTTTCTGAAAATATCAATTTAACAACCACTAAATATTGAGTTATTTTTAATTAGTTTTACCTTAAAATAAAAAATGAATATATTTTGTGTGTATCCAAATTAATGGATAATAGTAACCCATTTGACCAGAGGAAACACAAAAAGGCCACCCTAATGGGTTGAAAATTGGAATTGACCTCTACATGAATATGAACATATAAGCGGAAAGAAATGCGAAAAGGGTAATATATCAAATTCGCTGAATTATTGGGCATGAATCGACCATTACTGACTTTTTAGGAGGTAGTGGGAAAGTTAACAAGTGCATCTCATCTCATTCCCATGTGTGATTGTGGGGGTTGGTGGGCTGCGTTTCAATTCAACGTTGCACGCGGTCAGACTCACCGAGTCTACACGTCAATATAATCCCCATTACTACCCAAGTGAACTCTCAACCTCCCCTTCCTTGATAGATAGATATCCAGAGAAAAAGGGGGCCAAGCAATTCATAGTCCTGTACTCCGATCAATCCTCTACAACACCCACATCAGCATTTTTTCTGGGTCCGGGTCGTTTTCCAGAGGTAATTTCTTTTACAGATTTAAGTTTATTGCTGGGATTTGCTAGATTTGTGCTGTACTTTGCTGGATTTTTTGTTTGCATGTCTTTGTAGATGTAATTGCTCATCTGGGTGCAGGATTTGCTCGGGTTTGAACTTAATCTTTATTGGGTTGTCAGTTGGGGAAATCTGATCTGGTTTGCAGATTAGCTTTGGTCTTACATAAGTATACGATCGCAGTTGCCCGAATCCATTTCTGATTGATCTGCTGGGATTTGCTGTTTTGAATTTGCTGAACTCTTGTATCAGATTTTGGATCTATGGTTCTCAAGGTCAAGCATTTGCTTTGTAATTTACATCATTAGAATCCCAAGTTGCTGAGTTCTGATCTGATCTGATCTGCTTTATCTATCCACAGAATTTGTTTTTCCTTCTCATAATTTGCTTCAACTGTAGAGGAAAAAACACCTAAATCTCATCATGTATGAGTAACTAAGACTGTTTGAAGTTTTTTGTTCCAATGTCCAATTCACATAGGAAGTTACATCTCTCATTCTGAATTTTTCATGATTATTCTCGGAAGGCATTGGAATATTGGATCACGTTTTTTGGATTTTCCCCACAACCTTTGCCATTAGCCTTGGACATGTGGAGGAGAAAGATCATGAGATGTGCCATAGCATTTTGCCTAACAATTTCTTTGTGAATCATGCCATTGTTGTTGAGCTTTATATTTGTTAAATTCTAGTATTAACTCCTTTCCTTGTATTTATTTGTATCACAATATTGAATTACAATCAACCCTTTGGTGCTTTTTGTGTGATTTCTTTATGATGCATTCATGTATTTTCAACTGTCCTTTAAAGGCATCTTCGGCTTTTGCCTGTGTTGATTTGTTTAATGTATCTGGTTCATATACATTTAGCTATATAGTGTATGCACTTTGACTTAAGATCTTGCTTATGAGTTATGAAATCTTCTGTTTTAGGAAGAAGAAATGGCTCCTCAAACAAGAATTGGTCTTGCTGGCTTAGCTGTTATGGGTCAGAACCTCGCCCTCAACATTGCTGAGAAAGGATTCCCAATTTCTGTCTACAACCGTACGACTTCAAAAGTTGATGAGACTGTTGAACGTGCAAAGAGAGAAGGAAACCTTCCTTTATATGGTTTCCATGACCCTGAATCTTTTGTTCAGTCAATCCAGAAGCCTCGTGTCATCATCATGCTCGTTAAGGCCGGAGCTCCAGTTGATGCCACCATCAAAACTCTCTCTGTTTATTTGGAAAAGGGAGATTGTATAATTGATGGAGGTAATGAGTGGTATGAGAACACCGAGAGAAGAGAAAAGGCCATGGAAGAGAAGGGTCTGCTGTATCTTGGAATGGGAGTCTCAGGTGGTGAAGAGGGTGCTCGCAATGGCCCTTCTTTGATGCCTGGTGGATCATTTGAGGCCTTCAAAAACATTGAAGACATCCTTCTTAAGGTTGCTGCTCAGGTTCAAGACAGTGGTCCTTGTGTAACCTACATCGGCAAAGGAGGATCCGGAAATTTTGTCAAGATGGTTCACAATGGTATTGAATATGGTGACATGCAACTAATTGCTGAGGCTTACGATGTCCTCAAATCAGTCGGCAAGCTATCTAACGAAGAACTTAGAGAAGTTTTCGTAGAATGGAACAAAGGAGAGCTTCTTAGCTTCTTGGTTGAGATTACAGCAGATATCTTTGGAATTAAGGATGACAAGGGTGAAGGACATTTGGTGGACAAGGTTTTAGATAAAACTGGCATGAAGGGAACAGGTAAATGGACTGTTCAGCAAGCTGCTGACTTGTCTGTTGCAGCTCCGACAATTGCAGCTTCTTTGGATTCAAGATTCCTTAGTGGTCTAAAGGATGAGAGAACCAAAGCTGCAAACATCTTCAGAGCAAGTGGGATCAGTGATGTTCTAGGTGACCAAGTTGTCGACAAGAAGCAGTTGATTGATGATGTTAGGAAAGCCCTCTACTCCTCCAAAATCTGCAGTTATGCACAGGGCATGAACTTGATCCGTGCAAAGAGCATCGAGAAAGGATGGGACTTGCAACTTGGTGAGCTTGCCCGCATTTGGAAGGGTGGCTGCATCATCCGTGCCATCTTCTTAGACCGCATTAAGAAGGCATACGACAGGAACGCCGAACTTGCAAACCTCCTTATTGACCCTGAGTTTTCAAAAGAGATAATTGAACGTCAGTCTGCGTGGAGGAGGGTAGTCTGTCTCGCTATCAATTCAGGAATCAGTGTTCCTGGTATGTCTTCAAGTCTTGCTTACTTTGATACATACAGGAGGGAGAGAGTGCCTGCCAACTTGGTCCAAGCCCAGAGAGACTACTTTGGGGCTCACACCTATGAAAGGGTTGACATGCCAGGTGCCTTCCACACTGAATGGTTCAAACTAGCTAAGCAATGCAAGGATTGATTTGGTTCTTCAACATCAACGTTAATGTTTTCAAACCTTTTAAGATGTTATGATGATGTAATAATGTTCGTCTTGTGACGAACAAGATATTGCTGTGCTAGATGTGGTGATTTCTCCAAGATTTTTTGCTGAACAATTTTATCACAATGGATTTTTACATCAGAGATTATGATTTCATATTGCTGCATTAGCTTTGGTATGAGGTTTTAGGTGCAGAAATGTTGGAGAATGTTTGGCATACCAGGGAGGTAGTCCACCCCTCACATTTTTAATTAGGCGAAATTGCACGAAACCACCCTTTAAATAGGGTTGTTTGCAGGAAACCACCCTTTAAATTAATTTTTGCGGCAAACCACCCTCTAAATATTGTAGTTTGCGACAAACCACCCTTTAAAATACATTCATTTTAAAAAACCACCCATCAACACTTTTAATTAAAAATCTATTAATTAAACTAAAATTACTCTTTTACCCCCCAAAATATATATTATATTTCAAGGTGATTAGAAAGAAAATAAATTATATTTGTATGCTTTTAATTGCAGTTTAATGAATGACATTACATTTGAAATCTCTTCTTTTCTTTTCTCAAACATTATGTTTGAAATCATTGGAATCTATATTTAAATCTTTATTTATTATATTAAATCTATATATAATATTAATTTATAAGAATTTAAGATGATGTGTCATCTATATCTACTATTAATATATAAGTCTTTATGATGATTTGAAATAACCCACTACAATTATATTTTTTTTAAATCTTTAAGATATTCTAAATTTTTTTAAACCAATGAGTTTAATTCAATACGTTGAATTAATATATAATTTATATCTATATCTAAATATTTATATATTATATTAAGTGAAAACATTTTTTAATGTTTATTCTCTCGTTGGATTGATATAAAATTATATTTAGTTAAATATTTTAAATAAGGTTACAATCGCTATATTGATAACGCAAAAATATAACAAAATTTTCTTTCTAACATCCTTAAAAGAATATATATATATATATATATATATATATATATATATATATATATATATATATATATATATATATATATATATATATATATATATATATATATATATTAAGGGGTAAAAAGGTAATTTCGATTTACTTGATAATTTTTAATGAAAAGTGATGATGGGTGGTGTTTTTTAAATGAATGTATTTTAAAGGGTGGTTTGCCGCAAACTACAATATTTAAAGGGTGGTTTTCTGCAAAAATAAATTTAAAGGGTGGTTTCCTGCAAACTACCCTATTTAAAGGGTGGTTTTCTGCAATTTCGCCTTTTAATTAATGTAAAAGTAAAAAGTAAAACTCTTTAATTACTTAGTCTTCACTTTTTTAGTAATGACCCATAAAGTATTGTATATTTTGCAATGAGTCCCTATCTCTCTTTTTCCATTCTATCTTTTTAAAACAAAAAATAAAAAAATCCAGTTGAAGGAGAACCGTGCCTTAGAGTTAGAGGTGGCTGGCAATCTTACCCGCACCCGACGGGTACCCGCTTCACCCGATAAAAAAAATAGGTGAAAATCCGATAAAAGGTGGGTATTAAACGGGCGACGGGTCGGGTCGGATTCGGGTGGTAGTAATTTCACCCGTCGCCCGACCCGTACATCACCCGGCATATTTTTAATATAAATAAATAAATATATGCATGTATATACATATATATTTCATCCAATCCTAATAAACAGGGGCTGTTTTTTTTTAAAAAAAAAAATTAGATAAACATGTTTTTTTTTTTTAAAAATGTTTTACAGTGTTTCAAATGTGTTCAAAAGAGCTGAATTTTGTGTTAAAAAACGCTGATATGTGTTAAAAAAATAATTGTTTTACAGTGTGAAATGTGTTAAAAAAAAATTAGTTAAACAGGTTTTTAAAAAACGCTGAATTTGGTTAAATAGGACTGTTTTTTACCTTAACCTTGTTAAAACATGTTTTTTTTTTTAAATTTGTTAAACGGGGTTGTTTTTTTTTTTAAAAAAAAGTGTAAACTAAGTGAAAACCTTTTTTTAAATTTGTTAAACGGTTTTTTTTTTATCGGGTGAAGCGGGTACCCGTCGGAGGGTTTAAATCGTGTGTCCCCAATCCCGTTCCCTTGGCCGGTCCCCTCTCACAAAAAGGTTAATTTTTTTATTCTTTTAATCTGTTTTTTTAATTTTTTTTTTTTTCAATTAGAGTTTGTGAGGGGGAAGGGGGTTGGGGGATAGGAGGGAGGGACATTTTAGAGGACAGGTGATTTGAGTAGGGGTGGGCGTGGGACGGGACGGGACGGGATTGGGGCAATCCCGCGTCCCGTCCCGCGTATTTTTTACGGGACGGGATTGAAATATTTTTTTTTGAATCCCACAGGGTCTTATCCCTCGCGGGACGGGACGGGACTTGTCCCTCGTAAAAAAAATCTAAAATAATCCAATAAAAGAAAGCTTATATATTTGATAGAAATCACATTTACTGTATTAAACATGTAATATATACTACTTATATATATGTGTGATACCGAGTGTATATATACACTAGACCCATTGTACCAGTATTATATAATTAAAGAGTTTTAATTTTTACTTTTCAATTTTTACTTTTACATTCCACTGAGTATTTGACTAAATAGGATATATGCTACTGAGGTAGTGATCGAGTACACACATATATATATTATATATGTTAACATTTATAAAACATATGACTGAATTTTATTATAAATACAACATATATATACATAGTTTTATTATAAATACAACATATATTTTATATTTTTTTATATTAAATATATATAGTTTTATATATTCGGGACGGGACGGGATTTGCGGGACAAGAACTTTCCGTCCCGCGTCCCGTCCCTCGTATTTTTTGCGGGACGGGATCGGGACGGGATTGAATATTTTTTTTCAAAATCCCACCGGGATCGAGACGGGATCGGGACGGGATTTGCGGGATTTGTGCCCACCCCTAGATTTGAGCCCCCCGTCGGATGCGGGTGAGATTGCCAGCCACCTCTAACTCTAAGGCACGGTTCTCCTTCAACTGGATTTTTTTATTTTGTTTTAAAAAGATAGAATGGAAAAAGAGAGATAGGAACCCATTACAAAATATACAATACTTCATGGGCCATTACTAAAAAAGTGAAAACTAAGTAATTAAAGAGTTTTACTTTTTACTTTTCACTTTTTACTTTTACATTAATTAAAAAGGTGGGGTGGTGGACTACCTCCCTGGTATGCCAAACATTCTCCACAAATGTTGCCTCTCTTGTAGCATCTACTTCCTTTGTTCAAAATTATAAGTCCTTTCAAAATTATAAGTCCTTTTAGGGGTTTGCACACATATTAAGGAAAGCACAAATTGTTATTTTTATACCCTCATTCATTATCCACAACCACTAGCAACCAATAGCATTTCATAAAAACAAGTCAAAAAGTTACTTTTCTCTTAACCCAATGCATATAAAACCTAAAATGACTTATATTTATAAACAAAAATTTAAGCCTAAAAAAACTTATATTTTTTCTCTAAAAAACTTATATTTTTTAACGGAGTGAGTATTTTATTTCTTGTCAGAGTTTTTTATTTTTCATCATTGTTTCAGTTATTTTCTCTTTGCAAGCTATCTGGTTAATTTTTGGGTAAATTACTGCCTGAATGTCTGTCATACATTGAAGCTGTCTTAAGTTTTCTTTATTCAGAATTTCTACAAGTTATCTGCAATCCTGAAGTCTGAACTCAAATTATGACCGATTGACCTTTACCTGGAAATGAACTTGTGGGAGTTGTGGATTAGAACAATATCAATGTTGATTGGTTGATGTGAATCAGAATCCAGAGTTTAAAAATAAAAAAACTCATTAACCATCAATCTCTTGTCTTCCACCTTCAGAAGTTATATCTAATTGTGTTGATTTCTTACAAGGAGCTGATATTGTGTTTGTTTGTACCGATAAAGCGCTAATTATAATGTGCAACTCTTGTTCTAGGAAGCTCTCTCTGAGAATAATGGCAAATCAGAATTATCAGACATGTTGATGTTTACAGCAGATTTTTTGGCTCATTCTGTATGTGATTTGTGCTGTGTCCACATGTGCAATGCAATGAATCAGTGAAATATCAACGAATAGTGATGGTTCATTGGTTCAACAAAAAATATCTGAAAGCATTCGACAAGCGGTCACCAGTATACTTGAGATGCAGGCTAATTGATCTTGATACTTACTAGCTTATTTTGTGGTAAATGATGCGCACCATTCATATCCAAGCATCGCCTGCAGTGAGTAGTGAACTGACTTTATCATTTGCTGGTTTCTCCATGCCACCTCCTTGCAGGCCAATTATTGAATCCAAACAATCACCAGCAAGATAAACATCTGCGTGCATCCTTTTTCAGGATCCTGCTGTGCTGGACCGTGATGGAGCGATGTGTTTGTCAGTGCATAAAGGACTGCCAAGAATGTAATGAAATACACTGTACTGCATCTCCATTATGGAGTTTAATGCCTTTTTTGGTGGATGTATACAAGGTTTAAGATCACATTGGGCTATTCATATATCTTTATTGAAAGTTGGATCTTTTACAGCTATGTTGTGATTGTTGTCATGTTTAGTAGATAGATAGATAGATATCTCTATTAATTTATGACACATGATAGCCAGCTTTGTGGTGCAGGTACTCAGGTTGTCAACACACTCCCTCCCTTCAATGTTTGAAGGGCCCAAATTTCAGCTACTGAGAAGCCAGGCTTAGATTTTTACTCAGCAATTTGTGTTCTTTGCCCTTTATGTTATGAATGAAGTAAACAAAAAAGACAATTTGGTAAGAAATATGGGATGAAGTTGGTAAGCAATAAAGAATAATTTGGTTGAGTTAAAAGATTTTTTTTTTTAAGTGTAGGCTGAGAATGACATGGTTGTCTGAATCAAGACCAATACTAACATGTGGCTGAGATTTACAACCATTTTGAACTGAAACTCTACAATGTCTTGGCTCATTTATATGATTAGAGCTTTTGTTTAGTGTCTTTCCTTTCCCGGGGTCTACCAAGGAGTAAGGCTCTGTTTGGCTGAACGCAAACGGGTAGGGAAATTAAACGAATCTACTCCATTTTTGACTTATTATGCATATTTTTACTTACCTCAGCTCATCACTACTCATTTTCAATAGAGAAGGCTAGTTGAGGTCCTTCTCACCATTTCATTCCTCATTTTGGACATGGGTTTCAAAATGAGGCAATCATTCCCTTAAACCCTCTTTTGTACTCACAAAAATATAAAATTATGATTGATGAATAATATAACTTTAGATTATATCCATTTCTTTTCCCTTTCCGTTTGCCTAGTGTTCAACCAAACAGGCCCTAAGAACGAAAGGATGTACACAAGGTTTCAACCCTTTTTCATGGCTTCTGAGAGGATGGAACTCGGCGTTTTGAAGGTACACTATACATCATCCATGTACAAATAAACTTCCAGAAATCTTCATTTTGGACTGAAATGAAACTTCTGCAATTCATCTAAAACACAAGGGAGCTCTTGATGACGATAAGGCATGATCTTCTATACACCAAATATCATATCCTTAGTTTTATGTACATATATGTCCGCGATGAATGCGCAAACAACCCCAACAACCCCAATCACATATGAATTCCAATCTCGTAAAAAAAAATTCCGGTAGAACCAAACAAAAGATGATCCATCCATAGAGGAGCCTAGAAGAGCAAATCATGAACATAAAAAAAATTGGCCACCCCTATTGTTGTGTTGCACTTACAACTTACCCCACCCTAGTTTGTTTTCTTACCTCTTTTCTGCTTCAAAGATGTCCCTTTCTTGGGCTTGTGATCAGTCACCGGTTCCTTGGCAGCCTTACCCTTGACCTCTTTGTAAGCTTTCTCGCCTAGCGACTGCTTTCTTCCATAGTAGCAGCCTTCATCTTGTTGAGCTGCAGGATACTTGGAACACCCGCCTCCATTGATGCCTCGAGCAATAAAGGCCTCATGGTGGCTTGGCCCTGAGGATGCATCCGAAGCCACCGAATCATTATCGCTATCCTTGTGCTTCCCTCCTCCTTTCCGCGACACAAGGTCATACCTATGGTAGTAGTTGCACTCATCAACATCATCATAAACACCACTGCTGTAGTTCCCTTCATCTTGAGATGGTGAGCCAAGATACTTGGTCCATCCGGATTCGTTGCTGTTACACTCTTCAGCAGAAGACATGTTTTTTTTCTCGGGTTGGCTTTGGTTTTGGTTTAGAAGAAGGGTGTCTTTTCTTTGACCTCTTCCAACAATTTTAAAAAAAAAAGAAGATGTAGTTTTCCTCACAAAGAACAAATAGAGTATATAACACATTAATCTCACATGCCCTAAAGAGCCTCATTATTGAGTTGCCAGATTGAGTTCCACCACCTGTATACAAAACTGGCCCATTTATCCTTTGCCTTCCCTACACAATCCTGAGAAACAATGCAATATAAGGACTAACACCTCTTATACTTGAGAGTAAATTACACGAAACCACCCGTAAAATAGGTCCTTTTTCACGAAACCATCCATAAAAACTAAATTTTACTATTTCATCACTATTCCGTTAGCAAATAACCACCTACATCCGTATAACCTCAAATTTAAAGTATCGTTATATACGGAAAGTAACGTAATTAAGGACTGGTTTTGTGTAAACTACCCTTAACATTCCTCCTTCATTTTGAAAAATCCCAATTTAATTACAGTTTCCAAAAGAAGTAGAAAAAGTTGATCCAAATCAAGATGGGTAGGGAAACATAGACACAGTGTAGTAAATGATGAGGAGTACAATGGGTAAGGTGTAAATTTTGTGTATATCCTGAATTACTTACTGTCCCATGGGCAGGAAACTTACACCTGGGAACAAAAAATTGGCCATTTACTCCTCTGATTTGTAGCATCAAAACAATTCAACAGTAGCATTTAAGTGCTGATACAAGCCAACTCAACAAAGACCAGAGAGAAAGAGAGAGACCCATATATTTTTCCCTATCATGTATAATGGAGTTAGAAAGAACTTTGCTTTCTGTTTTGACATCTGTCACAGTCACAACCAGCAAGAAAAAAATTTAAAAAAAAAAAAGAAAAAAAAAGAGATGAAATGCAATGAGCAAGCCAGCTTTCAAGTTGCAAATAGTGAACTGGAATTTTTGGCGTTTGTGTGATAGCTGAGTATGAAAATGAGTTGAAGTTGAGCTTCCAAATTCCATGAGATTGAAAAAGATGAAGCTATATTAATTCATTGTTTGGGACATTAAAGAGGGAGGGGGAGGGGGTGTTAACTTGTTATTCCACTTTTTTTTAGAGTTTTGTCCTTTTGTCTTGTTCATTTCCTACCTTTATTCTTTTTGTTTATGCCTAATGGTGGTTGTTATAGTTGTTACTGCTGTTTCTATGGGGAGCAAGCAAGCCTGTTTTGATGCTTTTGGTTTTTTGTTGGTTACACTTTCTCTCTATATTTTGTATTTTTAATCTCTCATTTGTGTCTTGGGTGTTCCTAATCCTATCTACCTACATATATTCAAACTAATTAGGTTAGTTTAGCATTATCTATCAAATCATCAATTATGTTTATAAATTGTATATTAGTAATTCATTAGTGTAATATATATCCTCTTAAAATAATTAATTTTCATCCCTTCTCCTTTCGACTCCTGGCGGGGCTGTAATTCTTGTAACAATAAAGGAATATGTTGTCAGGACAATTTTATTTTGTTTCAATATATTGTTATAATTATCGATCTATGACTAATATTATATTAAAGAAAGTTTTCATTTCTTTCGGGTAAGAAAACATCGTATCAATTTTATTTTGAATGAGAAGCCGAGCAAAAAATCATCTTAAGAGGGTTTATCAGACATCAACGTTATGATTCAAAACCTTGTCAGCCAACCTATAAGTATTCATATTTACAAAAAAATAAGATGATTAATCGATTTTGAAAACGGGTAGGATGTATATATATATATATGTGTTTATACTTTGTCCAAAACCAGGCCAAACATATATATTAGAGTGACTAATTATTTGGCTACTGGAAGCCTTTGTTGTTGGCCGGTGTTGTTGTTTGCTATAGAGAATGGTTGATCAAAGACAAAAGGAGTCCACCTACCCCACTCTAAGGGTTAAGTGTTTATGATTGTCTCAGCACTTAAATTGAAACCCTTCTTTCATTGTGAAATGACAGACATTTATTCTCCTAGGAGAGAAATGTGGCATTTCAATTTGAATATCTCATCAACGTGGGCCTCTTTTTTATTTATTTATTTTTCTAATTTTATAGGAACACGTCACTCAAATTTCAACTTCATTTTGTATCCTTGTTACCAAATTTAATCATGATTGAGAGAGTTACATACAATTGCAAGAAACTCATCATATATGTCTCCATATATTGTTGAGAAATTAGAATTCAAAATCTAAATTGATAGCTCGATCAACAAAATGTGGTTGAATTTCGAAAAGGTTCTGAAAAGGCTAGGATGGCATGTCGGCAACTCCGATATGATTTTCAAATGGAGGGAGATGAATTTATGGCACAACTTGTGTGTAGCGAAGAAAGCAAAAAACAACCTGGATAGTAAGTGAGGAGTACATACAAATTAAATTGAAAGGCAATTGAAGGTTCCGTAGAGGGTGACCACAACTCACCATGTGGTATGTTCGTAGGTTGGTCCGAAGCTGTTAATTATTAAGCCCAAACAAAGCATTGAAAGGAACCCTAAAACCCATTATGAAACCCATAAGACAAGTGGCAACCTAAACAAGGTTTGTATCAAGCTCATCTATCTTTTCCATCGGTTTAACCACTTATTCACACCTTATATACCCAATATTAATATTCATATAATCATATTGATGGGCATGGGGTCACTACAATTGCTTCTTTGTTTCTTTTTGGACATCACAGTTTTAATTTGTTCTCTGTTTCAATATGATTTGCATATCAAAACTCCGACTTGTGTCAATTTGAATGTGGCCTATCCGCGTGGTTGGACACGTTTCAAGAATAAATGGGTTTTTTTTAATAAATAAAATAGAAAAGATTAAAACAATATGTGATAATATTATGTGATAACCACCCGGTCCACCCTAAGGTGTTTTAATCTTGGAAAATTGAGATTTTGTTTTTAAAAAAATCTATAAATAGTATATTTTTTTTATCCATTATAAAAAGTATACTATCTAGGCTTAATTTAGTGGATGTCCAAAAAAATTGTTATAATTAAGCAATGTTCTAAAAGGCGCTAGCCGGCCGCTAGGCGGTGGGTGGCCGCCTAGCGCCTAGGCGGTTAGGCGGGTGCCCAGGCGGCGCCTAGGCGGACTTGGAACAAACTTAATTATTTCCTTATATTTTGAAGCATAACACATGTAAATAATTCATATAATGTAATAATACTCCATAATATCACTCATAAACCCAAATTTATCATGTTTAACTAACATTAAAGTAAATAAATGCAAAAGTAGGCATCTGATTAGCGACTTTAAATCTTCTAAAATCCAAAACATATCCAAAACCATATGTTTGACTCAAAAACAAATATATTCCAACATGGGGATAAAAAAATCCTAAGTTGATTAATCACATGCCTAAAAGCTAAAATTGAATAATTGTCGGGTTAGGCGGGACTAGGCGTCCCCTAGGCGGGACTAGGCATCCCCTAGGCGGGATTAAGCGGGCCTAGGCGGGGTCTAGGCGGCGCCTAGGCAAGACTAGGCGGGGTCTAGGCGGATTACCGCCTAGAGGCCCGCCTAGGCTTAAAAATTCCCAGGTGCCCTGCCGCGATTTTTAGAACATTGTAATTAAGTAAATGTCAACTTTTTAAATAAATTAAGTAAATGTCAACTTTTAAAATAAATTAAGTAAATGTTCATTTTTACCATTCCTTCCATATCCTCACCCCTCCCTTGTTTCCCTTCGACCTTTTTAGTTTTAACATTGACTAGTCAACATGGTTAATGCCTACATTTGGTGACAGTTGATTATGTTTTTTTTTGTGACAATTGTTTCGGTAACAATTGACTTTTTTTTGGTGAATTTTTTTTTTCTAGTGACATTTTGGGAATTTTTTTTTGGTGATAATTGATTTTTTTTCTAGTGAGATTTTTTATGGTTGATTTTCTCCCGTTGACAGTTGCCAATATCACCATTTCTAAGTGACAAATGATTTTTTCTGCAAATAGATGATTTTCCTCGTGACATTTGTTGGTGAGAGATGTTAGTGACAAGGTTGATGCCAATATATTGTCACAAAGATATTGTAAACCTTAAAAAATTGTCGTCATAACATTATATATCACCAAGGCATTGTTATCAACACATATTTTAAAACATTGAACCATTAAAGCTAACAAAAATATGTCAACATAATAATAAACCACCACTATGTTATATATCATCAAATTGTCACCAAATAAAATTTGAAAAGTTTGACTAGTTTCTCTCGCCTGAAATTGTCACAAAAATAGTGTCACCAACCTATTTTCACAAGTGTTCTAAAAATCGCACCTAGGTACCACCTAGGCGCCGCATGGGCGCTAGGCGGGAGGGCACCTAGGAATTTTTAAGCATAGGCGGTCTTCTAGGCGAAAATCCGCCTATGCACCGCCTAGTCCCATCTAGGTGCCGCCTAACCCCCCTAGTCCCGTCTAGGCACCGCATAGGACTGCCTAGCCCAACGATTATTCAATTTTAGCTTCTAGGCATGTGATTAGTCGACTTAGAGTTTTTTTTTATCACCCACGTCGGGATGTATTTGTCATTGTGTCGAACCTATTGTTTTAGATTTTAGGAGGTTTAGAGTCACTAGTCGGATGCTTACTTTTTGCATTTATTTATTTTAGTGTTAGTTAAGCACTCCAAATTTGGGTTTATAAGTGATATTATGAATTATTATTACATTATATGAGTTATTGACATGTGGTATGCGTTAAAATATAAGAAAATAATCAAGTTTGGTCTAAATCCGCCTAGGCACCCACATCGCCGCCTAGGCGCTAGGCGGCCACCCACCGCCTAGCGACCGCCTAGCGCCTTTTAGAACATTGATTTTCACCAACTACAAAACGCTGCCACCAAACTAAAATGTGTGTATATTACTAATGTCATCACCTTTGTCACAAAATATTAACTCACTTTTGTCACCAAGCTGAAATCCTAGAACAAGAGGAGTGTAGACCCTAGAGGGGCTAAAGCTAAGGAAACGAAAATTTAATGTACATAATTCCACACCATTTCATTGCAACGACCCAAATATAAAATATTCAGGTTACGTTCGAAGGTTGGATACCTTCGTTCGGATCTTGCAATTCAGGTATGGGTCGACCACCGCATACACATGCAATGGGTCTTTTAAATTTTAAAAATCCACCGCATGTGTATGCGGCGGGTTCTGAACGTTAAAATGACGCTTCGAAACCCACCGTAGCCCCCATGTGGTGGGTTCTAAGGCCCATAAATATGCGTGCAGGCCCCCATTTCTCCGCACACTTTCTGACTCTCCTCCGTCTTTCAATCCCTCGCCTTTCGTGCCTTCTTGCCTTTTTCATCGTTTCTCTCCTTGTTGTCCCTTCTTTTCTCGATTTCCCCCCTCTTTTCTCAATTCTTTGTGAGTTCTGCAATGATGAGAGATAGTATTCGTGACGGAGATCAGACTCGTGGGGCTGACTGTGGTCGGAGAGATCCGTTGCAGGTAAAAACTTAAAGAATATTAAATTCGAATCATTTTTCTTGTATTCAGAAGAAGCTAGCGTTAATATATTATTGCTTTATGAATTGTAGCCTGTTCCGACGATTCAGAGATGTGGTCGTGGTCGTAGGGCAACATCCAGCATAAGACAGGTATGTTGAAATCAATTAGATAGGGTTATTTATTTCATATGAAACGAAAAATAATCATATGGAATCAATAATTAGTTGTAGGGGAATTGTATAGTATGTGAGAATCAATACGATATAGAAGTGTGCATGGCAATTATAGAGTAACATGTATAATCGATAGGATTTAGAAAAATAAAATTATGGTATACATACCATATTATCGCGTAGATTAGCACATAGGGTGGTTTTGCAATCCGCCTGGAGGGCCGCTGATAGGGAGAGACAAGTGTTGCGAGAGCCACGTGTCGAGATTGAGTCTATTACTTTACGTTTGCAAGATGTAGAGGATCCTATGGAGAGGGATATATAGTTCGATAGGTGTTGATAGTGGGATTAAGTCTTCTAGTCAGCCAGTTGTCGACCCAGGTGTTAGAGTTGTCGACCCCAGTGACTTACGAGCCCAAGCGTCGCAGTCGTCTACAGAGACACTCACTTTAGCGTGGTTAGAGGATGATCTGATGACAGACCACACTGATGATGCAGTGGTTCAGACGGCAGATGAGTCTTACTGAAAGGAGAATGAGCAGATGGTGCATGAGCACATGGGGGATAACCCAGCGGGGCAGCCGAGAGCAGAGTGTTTGGATGATCAGTCGCATACTCAGCCCCATGGGTACGATGCATACTTTGGGACTGGGTCTGAGAGTGAGCAACTGAACTCGTACGACGACACGACACCGCTTGTCAGAGATGGGGGTGTTGGGACTAGCCATGCTAGGGAGGGAGATCTCGGGACCAGTCATGGGTCCATGAGTGATCCCAAGGCCTAGGTTCGAGACATTGATTTTACGGGGTGGACACCACCAATTCATCATGACATCGGGGGGAGTCAGCCGACGGTTGGTTCGGCGCTGTAGGCGGTTATCTGTGGAGCTGAGTCTGGAGTTGGTGCCGAAGATCATGATATGTACGACCCTTTTGTGCAACCTGGCACTGCTCATCATCAGGAGATGGGAGGAAAGCATATGAGACCTTCCCTGGTTCATCGTGTGGAGACAGGCCGACGCGAGCAGGACGAGGCTAGCGGTTCTAGGGTTGTTGGATGGGATGATGAAGCAAGCGGCTAAGGGGCATCTGGCCTAGAATAGTGAGAGGGGCTTCTACGTTGACACTACTGAGAGATTACCCGGCACACATTGCACATGCCGTGTGGAGATGGGAGGAGGTCGCCTTGTCCAGGGTATTGCGTGTGTAGGGACGGGGGCAGATGTTGGGGAGGGTTGATGCGTTGGTGGAGGCTGATAGACGTGATACATGGTTTACTGTTGTGGGAGAAAGCAGAATATGGGAGTTGCGAGACTTCTAGCGGGAGTTTGTGGATCACAGTCTCATCAGTGCATTCATTGAGCACTAGCATCCTGAGACGAACAGCTTTCACTTCGCCTCATAGAGATCACTGTCACCCTGCACGATGTGTTTTTTATACTAAGGTATGGGATGTACGGGGATGAGTGTTCGGTCGTGGAGGATGCTGATGTGGGAAAGGCTCTGGTTGGGGTGTTGTACGGGTTTACCCCGCGGCAGAAGCACAACAACGACCATGGAGGTCTGAGTGTGACATCCCTCCTCACGAAGATAGGACCGATGCGGCAGAGGCTGATGGATGGTGTCCCCCAGGAGCACGATAGCGACTGCATTGCGGTTGTTGTTATGGGGATCGTTGCGTTTGCGACGTCGTTCATTGACAAGTCGAACAACAGAGTCCGGTCAAAGGTGATTCTACGATGGAGGAGCGCTGCGCAAATTCCGCAATTATCCCTAGCGGTAGGTGTCTTGTCCTGCTTATACCACGGTTTGGGCGAGGCGACTAGAGAATTAGTCAGAGATATGGACGGTTGTACGCTGCTGTTGCAGGTAATTGATTCCTTCTCCCATCTTTTGATTTGGTTCGTTCTGAAAATAATTTACAATGACTATGTGGCTGATAGAGTTTGTCGTTGTATGTATGGATATGGTTGTACTTTCTGTTCTTCAGGGGACACTTGACACTCAATCGGAGGCTTACTCGGGATCCACGTCACGGGGTGCGATACGTAGAGTTGGCGATGGCTTGGACCACAACGGTGTCCCGGGATGATAGACCTCGCATAGAGCGTTTGGATGTTGAGCGGCGGAGGCTGGACGAGCTATGCATGAATCGATTTAAGCCGCGTACATGTTTTTTAAATAAAATCGAATTTCGGTTGAATTGTAACCCTTTCAATTATTTTCAGGTCGAGTTCATGCCCTTTGGCAGGGACTTGGATTTTGTTGGCCAACTGCGGCTGCCACGTTGGCTGTTCGAGGAGGAGCCCTATATGCCTGGCCATGCTGTTACGACAGTTTGGTCGGGTTCAGCAGATTCTTGTCGCTCCGATCAGACCTCGTAGCGTATTCAGAGTGAAGTCACTGAGCGACAAGGAGGCCATCTTCTACGCGACCGACAACCACTGGGCAAACAAGTTTGATCACCTATTTCATATGTTAGACCTACCACGGACCAGTACGAAGTAACCATATGGTGTGGTCGATGACTATGTGGAGTGGTTCCACAGCTTTAGCCACCCATACCTACTTTCCGACACTCCACGAGCCCTCGTCATTATCCTGCCACCGCCGCTGCACCTGTCCCCTGCTCCGCAAGTTCCTCCGCCGCACCCGTCCCCTGATGCGTCTGTTCCCCCGCCGCCCGGTCCGACGATTGAGGAGATGCGGCACTGCGCCGTCGGGGCTGAGATTGCCCGAAAGGTGGCAGTTGGAGTAGATGTGACGTCAGAGCACCTACCGCACATCTATCAGCGATATTGGTTAGACCCTCTGCAGTGATAGCTCATTTTGGATTTAGGTCATATTTTCGATTTATACCTTGGTGCGTGACTGTCTTGGATTATGGATCTGTCCTTGTTTGGATTTATGTGTTTGGATATATTTCGGATTTATGTGTTTGGTTGGACCGTATCGTGTATATTTTTTAGCACTGATAATTATCACTCAAATTTTATTAATGCTTACGAACTTGACGAAACTAAAACACATTTTTGACAATACAACATCTTCTAACGTAATTAGGATTTAGGTAATCGTGACTGTGCTAGCTGTTTTTGCAAAGCATTTTTTTCTTCTTCGAGCACTCCGACATGACTCTCTAGAATTTCGATATGCCAGCGGTGTTGTTGGTTTGCGACAAGCAATGATCAATTCTCCTCCCGTAGGCTCTTTATCATCGACGCGACAAGCGGTCCTTGACGTATTATTTCGTTGCTCGAGTTGTCGCTACTGTCGTACAACATTTTTTGCTGTGATGTTGCCAAGTGTGGGCACTCCCCTATTTATAGGGAGTCCACCGCATGCAAACACAGTGGCCTCCACCGCATACGACGGCGACGGGTTTACCGTGAATGTATATGGTGAACCTCCACCGCACACACATGCGGTGGAATCCCCCGCATGTTTGGTTGGGCTGTATCGCGTATATTTTTTTAGCACTGACAATTATCACTCAAATTTTATTAATGCTTACGAAATTGACGAAACTACAACACATTTCAGACAATACAACATCTTCTAACGTAATTAGGGTGTAGATAATTGTGACTGCGCTAGCTGTTTTTTTCTCTTCGAGCACTACGACACGACTCTCTAGAATTTCGATTCGCCAGTGGTGTTGTTGGTTTGCGACAAGCAACGATCGATTCTCCTCCCGTAGGGTCTTTATATCAACTCGACGGTCTTTGATAGTGGGTTTCCCGTGTACAAAACTGTCTCATATTCTTCAAGCATTCCTTGAAGTATTATGTCGTTGCTCGGGCTGTCACTATTATCGTTCGACATTTTGTGGTGTAATGTTGCCAAGTGTGCGTGCTCCCCTATTTATATGAAGTCCACCGCATGCAAACATGGCGGCCTCCACTGCATACATCGGCAATGGGTTTACCGTGAATGTATACGGTGAACCTCCACCGCACACACATGCAGTGGAATCCACCATGAAATCTTATAGTGGATTCCACTATAAGTATTGACGTTAGGGTGCCTATAAATGTGGCCCCTCACCCTTCGCACAAATCGCCTCAGAACAAATAAAATGTCTTATATAAAAGTGTATGAAGGGGAGACGGGTTCGGGAAATAGGTTCCAACTTATCGTTGAGAATTTTGGTAGGCCGTTCGAAGAGTATTTGTGCAACTGTCAGCACAAAAGCTGGAAGGGCGATCCATGCTGCCTTTTTCAAGTCATATGTTTCCAATGTGAGTCGTTCAAGCTATCGGATTCAGTGGACCTAGAGTTCATGCATGGAGAGTCTTTGTACAGAGAGAACCCTAAAGCATACTTTGGTGAGGCGACTGAGGCGATCAAAGGGCTTATTAGCGAGTTCTTCTCCGATATCGGTATGACCAGCCCGCTACAAATAGCGATATATGCAATGGACAAAGTAGTGCATTATGAAAACGCCAAACTGAAGAAGTACTCATTCCACTGAATAGAGATTCGAATCTTCCCGAGCAATGTAGATAAGTCGGTTGGTAGTTGTTCCATACCATATGGTACCAAATAGTCATAGTTAGCAATATGTGTAGTAATTGGTACGTTTAGTTTTGAAAAAATGTTGGGTTGGGTTTGGAGAAAATGTTTCATTGATGTTAAAATATACTCAATTATCATTGAATTTGAAAAACATAATTTAACGATTATTAATTCCTAGAATACATTTATACAAACCACATTACCAAGTAGCGTTCAATACAAGCCATATGAAAATTAACACATTAAGCACAAACTACTTAATTGATAATAGACGTCTAGCATCTACCAATGGACAAAGTCGTCTCCTTCACCGAAAATTCAAGGGTCATCTCGTTGAAAGCATAACGTTTTTCATTTTGGTTGAACAACCTTAGCTTCTCATTTACATCCTGATTAATCTCGAAAGCGCATGTGGTTATGAGATCGTAATGAAAATACTTCAGAAGGTTCCTGACGATCTCCGCCTCGGCTGTTAAGTAATACGACACGGGAACTCATCTGTTGTCGTAACAATGTGAACAAGCGAATTCAATGGGGGAGGCTATCTTAGTGTCTGTTTCAAATTGGCTCCGAAGGATAATGCACGAATTACCCTCCGTGTAGGATGGATGACGACAGGCCCATTCCTCTGGCCACCTAGGCTCGTTGTGCTGAATCAAAGTAACCTTGTAATCGAGATCCTCTGCTGATCGATGGTAGATTTGGACTGTCACCATTTGAATTTTTATTTTATTTTCTTATTACACAATTCTACACCTAGAGGAGGGGTACATATAGGGGCATTGGGAGCATTGAGAGCCACCACATGTGTATGTGGTGGATCCAGGTTGACCAAAAGGAAGGGGCAGTCCGCGGGGTGCCCCTTCCTTTGGATTTTTTTTCGTTGTTACCTATTCAACCACATTTCATCGGCCACAATTCCTCCAGCGGTCGGGTTATGCACCTTTATCCACAGAA
Organism: Persicaria tinctoria; assembly: GCA_037127255.1. NCBI lineage: Eukaryota > Viridiplantae > Streptophyta > Magnoliopsida > Caryophyllales > Polygonaceae > Persicaria > Persicaria tinctoria. The sequence continues at coordinate 39,549,352 of JBANSL010000003.1, read as the reverse complement.
CAATGTCAAAGACGTTATAATAGTTCATCGGTGTACCAGAACTATCATAACGCCTTTGACGTGTTCAGCGGATAGTCCTACGCGCCACATCACCGTCGAAATATAGCGGGGTTGAATTACTGTAAAGTTAAGGGACCCAACACATATTACCCACAGGATAACGTCAAAGACGTGATGATACTTCGTCGGTTTATCCGACTATCATGACGCCTTTGAAGTGTACAGCTGCTAACGGTGCTTAAAACTGGTGAAGTGAAAACGGGCGGGGCTACACATTTATATACAAGACCTACCATTTACACATGCGGTGGGTCCATACACAAGCGGTTGATCCACCGCATCTAGGGGTGATGGATCTACCTCATGTGTATCCGGTGGACCCAATGCATAATTTGACGATGCGAGCCCTAGAAATGTGGCCCCCAACTCTTTTCCATGGCACTTCAAAACAAAAGAGTTAAGGGGGAGGAGTTTGAAGGTGAGACAAGTTCTGGGGAACGGTTCAAAATTGTGGTTGACGAATTTTCTCGAGCGTACGATTATTATTTGTGCAACTGTCAGCATAGGAGGTGGTGTTCAACATTTCCATGTTGTCTTTTTCATGTCGTATTCTTTCAAGGCGAGACGTTCACATTCTCCAAGCCGGTGGAACTTGAATACGTGTAGAGGGAGCCGTCGTATATGGAGGACCTTGAGTCATACTATCGTGAGGCGGCTGAGGCGATCAAATGCCTAATTAGCGACTTCTTCTTCGCCGATGTTAGGCTGAGCTTCGCCGATGTTAGGCTGAGGCGATCAAGGTTACCTTGTAATCGAGATCACCTGCTGATCGATGGTAGGTTTGGATTTTCGACATTTTTTTTTGGGATACAAAGTTCCAAAACTGAAAGACGGAGGTATAAATAGTGGGTTTAGGGGTAGATGGTTCTAGCACCTCATAGGTATAAGGGGTCCACCGTATACATAAGTGGTGGACCCACCGAATACACAAGCAGTGGATTCTGTATTAGCCAAAGGAAGGGGCAGCCCATCGGGCTTCCCCTTCTTTTGGATGATTTTTTGGCCTATTTCACCGAGGTATAACTCGAGCAACATGTCAACACCCTATGATTTCCATCCGAAAACAAAAATCACAGGGCGTGGTAAGTTGCCTGCGTTATCACCGCGTCTTATGCAAAATCTACCGTACGAACTATGACTCAAGCCACATGCCAAAGACCTTACACTTGAATTCAAACTACGACATACTAGCATAAGACCTCGACACGTCACTTATGTAATAGTTCGTATAATTGTTCAGTCGAAAATGTGGACCGAGGGACGTGTATTTATAGGAGAAACGCACCGCACACACATACGGTTGGGCCACTATATACACATGCGGTGGACCCACCATATACACATACAGTGGATCCACCGTATACACATCCGGTGGGCTAGAGTGTCCCCTCGTCCCTTCAAATTAAAAAATTGTCCCGTGCAACGGTCATCTGTGGCCACCGTTGACGATGCCATAGAAAATAGGCCTATTAATTATCGAGGGGGTAACGTCATAAATACGCCACCCAACGCAAAAGACATTTGGCCCCCACTACAAGGTTCATCGCGAGTAAGGTACTCAATCAAGCCCTGACCAAACCCAACACCCTCAAAGTTCCCGGTCCATATTTCCTCGCGACTAGGATCTTAGTATGGGCCCGCGTAGAAGCCAGGGCAAGTCCCACAAGTACTTCGTAGCTCTCCAAGGTCCTAGCAAGCAGCTTGTTGGCCCAAACACCTCTCCTATAAATAGCGCCACGTGTATTACCTAGGTCCCTAGCATGAGGGCATGCGTTACACGTGTCCTATGTTAAACCACGAGGTCCCCAGCCAGCTGCTCGCTTGACCTTCCTATAAATACCCCCCTCCGACCGTAAAGACAGGGATCCGATTCAAAAGAGAAGGAGAAGAGCTCTGATTATCTCCCTGACCTAAAACCCCCTGAGTTGAGTTCTTAAGGTCTTTGATCGGAGAAGAATGTTCTTGGAATTAGAACATCGCATGACTTCCTCCAAAGATGACGATTGAATAGCTCAATCTCTCACGAGCCAAACATACCACCCTCATCGCTTGGACTAACAAACACATAATCTGATCATCACCCCTCACGGTTAAGGCTTGCAGGTATTTTAAGACATTTTGTCGTCATGATGAGGTAATAAGTACAGCTGAAATTCCATTATCGCGTCATTGGCGCCGTCTGTGGGAACCTTTCGCGATGAGAGGTTCCGTGTATCAATACGCTTCTTTACATCACGTTCTTTCAATTTCTTTTATTACCTTCTTTTTGCTTCTTTGCCCTTTTTATTCTTTATAAACTTTACCCAAAATGATAAACAGCCTTGCTTATTTCCCTTTTAAACACTAACGACTTTTGCAAGAATCATGAATTTTACATTATTTGGGGAGGAATTTGGGAACCAGCATCATGATGCCGAGGAAACCAACGGTCTCAACCTCAACGTTCCCCCCCAAAGAGGAAGCTCTACATAGCGGCAACAAGAACGTCCCTCAACAGCTTCCTTGGGACACCGCACAACCTCCCCCACTTGCTCCTTACGGAATGTGGGGTGGCTACCCCACGTACCAATTCTTCGTGTGGAGTTACTCGCAGAGTACGTACTTCAACCAACAAGCGAATGGAGTGCCATTCCAACAAGACTCTCGTATCTACTATCAACAACAGGGTCCTGTTCCTACAACGTTCAATCACTTCCCCAACCCTGTTGGTGGCCCTCTTAACCCCGGTCCGGAGCTCGACGAGAACGCCTACAAAATTGCTTACGGTTTCAATGCCAAGGACGTATCATCGCGCTCGAATTCTCCCGAAGCACCCGAGAAATGTGATGATGGCTCATCCCGACCAGATTTCACCACCTGTCTATGGAACTCCGCCAGCTCTCCCTCAAAAAGAAATGCCCCTTCAAATTTGTGCCCCGCCAACAAATCCCAATCATCCAGTCACGAAGTCTGAACAACACCATCCTTCTGTGGTTCCTCGCCAGCAATATAGACCACCTAACGCTCCACCACGACCCTACAACCCCCAATATGCTGCTCGAGGAAGAGGCAAGAGAACTTACCCCCAGAACACGGGAGGGAGAAATGGAAACAAGGGAGGATGATATCAACCTACCCCAAAGGACACAGGAAATGCCCGTGAAGCAAGGTCCTCGTCCAACCGACCTGAGAGCTCCAACCGGGATCGCCGGAAACCTCCCTCCCTAGATGGATGCATTAACACCATCGCGGGAGGACCCGCAACATCTGGCACCAGTAAGCAGGAGAGGAAAAACTACAATAGAGAAGCCAAACGCTGCCATCCGAGGCCAATTTCAAGCAAGCGTCCACTACACTCGAATCCCATGGTCATCCATGTGCAGATAGGAATCAAGACGGTCAATCGAGTAATGATAGACACATGTTCGTCCGTAGATGTCCTTTAATGAGACACCTTTGAGAAACTCGGAATCGCGGAAAGCGCTTTGCACCGCTACTCGGGAAAACTAGTCTCTTTCTCTAGAGACGAGGTTCAGGTAGCTGGAACGATCGAATTGGCCCTGACGTTAGGGACCGCTCCAAATAGAAGAACCCACATGATTGAATTCACAGTGGTTCGGCTGCCATCCATGTACAACGCTATCATAGGTCGGGTAAGTCTATTCAAATTCCAACTAGCATGCTCCATCTATCATTTTAGCGTCAAATTCCCATGTGCCGATGGAAAGGTGGGCGAAGCATGGGGGGAACATGTAGAAAGTAGAATTTGCTACTTGTCCTCACTGAAAAGCGGCCACAACCGTATCTTCGCTATTAAGTCAAGCCATCGAGGGTCTTTAAAAGAAGAGACAGTTGATGAACACGAATAAGAGGCTCCCCTTACCATACATCTTTGTAGAATTCGGGGACGAGATACTAGACCAGATCATTCTATGTTCTCCCTCAAACCAAGAACTCGTGGTACTAGTCGAAAGAGACGATGGGGATTGGTTCTATCTTTCAAAAGGTTGGAGATCTTTCGCGAGCGCTAACAACCTCATAATAGGGAGACGCCTTACCTTTGAATACCAAGGAGAATCTCACTTTGATGTAACAATAACCAGGCCCAGAAGAAAACGGAGATGTTTTGCCCAACTACATGTGTTACGAAGAAATATAACTACAGAAGAGGCAAATCACTCTCTACTTTATTTCACTGCTAATAAATGACAGCTCTATAGATCTGCCATTAATACAACATGTAATACAGCCACGAACCCTACTTTTTGTCATCTCGCGATTCATTTCATAAAACGCTCGATAACAGGAGACATATAAGGGTATCGCGAGTCCACCCGTCGAAAAATAATATTAACGATAGCAAGTTAAACTCAAGTCGCGAAGGGACAAGAATAATAACGACAGATTAAACTCATAAGAAAAGCAAACAAAGAGCGTAAACAGAAATATATCACGGCTAAGAATAAAATATTCACAAAAACATCAAAGCACCATGACGAGACACCGCTTGTCATGGGCCAAAGTGTTTTCCATCCCAAAAAACATCGTATGAACCGCAACAGAGCATACAGCTCCCACCACGGGCAGAAATGTTTTCAACTTACATCGCAAACACAAGACAACTTCAAAAAACTTCATAAAAAGTGGAAGGGCGGTTTGTTAAGCATCAACAGGAGGATTGTTGTCATCACGAGTAGGCTCGGGGGTTTTCTCACCAACAAGAGGAGGATCGAGGGCTGCAACATCATCGATTGGAGCATTGAGTGGAGGAGGCAGGCCACGCTGAGGATCATTAAGTTTCATATCCTCAGGTTCATAACTGGTAGGAAACATCCTCACAGCATACCTAAGATGAGCAAAATGGTTGACGCTCTGGGCAATCCCACCTTCCACTCCTTCCATGAAGGCATCGGTCACTTTGTCATAAAGGATGTACTGCCCGTCTATCTCGAGGTAGCGACCCAAAACAACCTCGACCATCCTCCGCCAGAAAACTGGTCATCCACCCCTGGCCCTCATCGTTAAGCATAAACTCGTGAAGCGTACTCTTTGTAAGAATGACATCTTCACCAGATGTAAAACGCTCCAGTTGTTCTCTTACACCAGTAAGCTCTTCGCGGGACGCGTCCAACTCATGCTCAAGATCCATGATCCAGCCTCTCAAATGTGTGATCTCCAAATAATGCTGGAACCCCATCTCTTGGCGTTTCGAAAGCTCAACTCGCGACACATCCAGTTCGTTCTTCGCCGCCTCAATTTCTTTCTGGGATCTTTCCAAGGCATCTTTCAAACCGTTAATGGTCACCTCCTGGAGCTTTGTGTCCTTCATATTTTCCACTTTGGCCTTCAGAGTTTTGTTTATTCGACGTAACTCCCTCACCTTGTCGTCATAACTCCTTAAGCGCTCAGCCACCTCAGATCATTGCAGGTTACCCTGTGATGATATGCGAAGAACAATAAACATACCTGCAAAATAGAATAAATAGAGAAGAATAAATCGCAAAGAAATATACCAAGCCCCTAATTTTTTGACCCTGCTCCAGCAACTCTTCGTTCGTTAAATTATGAAGATATTCCCTCTCGACCAGGCAGCTCCTTCCAAGGATCTCCACTTTCTTAATATCAACCGGATCGAACCTAGGTTGCCTATATGCGGTCATGGAAATCCCCACTTGGGTGATGGGTTAAGCACTCAGAAGTTTTGTAGTCCCCTTCTCCACCCTATGCCTTTTTTGCCTGCGTTGAGCCAAGGATATATCCTCTGACGATACTGATGCGGGACCATCCAAGACACCATCCAAGACACCTCCGGACACACATATCATACTTGGGGATGGACCTATGATTCGAGATCATGAGAATGAAGTCATCCTCAAGAGGAAGAAGAAGGCTCCACCATGGGAGAAGATCCAAAGGTGGAAGCTTGACGTTTACGAATGTTCAGAATTTTGACAGATTTTCGACGTCTCTGTAAAATGGGTCGTACGGATTCAATAATTATCGGATTGAGGCGTTCCATACCTTGTCGGAACGAGGACGAAGAGATCTACAACTTTTCTGTTGAAGGTGTTTCCAGATTCGACATGGAGCTTGGCCGAAAATCAACATCTTTGCAAGCTGTCACTGTTTTGACGGGAATAAAGAACTTCCTTTTGTTATTTTTAGTAACCTTCTTTATTTAAGTTATATTAGGTAATTTAGGGATTTATTTTAATTTCTCTTTAATTATTATTTCTATCTAAAATCAGCCCTTAGGGTTATAAATAGAGGCTGATCTCCTTGTAAAACATAAGACGTCTTCCATTATGGATGAAAATTTCAGTTTGTGTGAAACACAATTGAGAGAAAGTCAATCGACTCGAAGCGTGGATCGTCGATTGCAACAATTGATTATAGATCTAACTTGGTTTGCTTTGAGTTCGTCAACCTCGCGAGAGCTTGGTGATCCAGGTAATCACAAGTCCCCTCCTTGTGCCTCCAAGTTGTCCGCTTGGTTGGGTAAGGTTGTAGAGGCGGGCTTTATAGTCGTTGGTATTTGGTTCCTACCCTCTTAGGAGGCCTGGGGTCTTTGCCTCGTTCTATTTTAGTTGGTATTTGGTTCCTTCCGTTCTTGCTATTTCTAGTTTGATTGTCGAAGATCGGGCCATTCTACGGCTAACCCCGTATCAAATTGGCATCAGAGCTTAGGTTTCCGACATCAAGATTGAGTCTTTTTCTTTTCCTAAACACAAAAATAGAGTCAGTTCTTGTTTTGGTTATTTACTTCTTGAATTCTTTATTTGATTCTTGCACTAATCTTGAGTTTGTGATTGTTGTGGTTGCTTAGCCCAAACACAAAGCCTAGCCGAGACCGTGGAGTCGACCATCGTGTGCACAGCCCTTGTGAACACATAGCCGACGGCAATCTCCTTTGTCCCCATAGTCACAAGCTGGTCGACATTCACATAACACAAGAAAACCCTAGTTTGTGTTTTGTTCTATCTTTGGAACTTCTATCTATCTTTTATCTAATCCCATTATTAATTGCCTTTTGATATTCTATTTTCGGTAGAATTAATATATTTTATCTATCAAATATCTATTAAGGCTAAAGATATATCCACTTACCAAATTTACCCAAAGGTTGTCTATATCTATTCATTAGGGCTGAGTTTTTCATTCATTCCTTCACCTATCCTTATTATTTTCGTGTCCTTGTCCATATCCTAGAGTCTTTTCTTGCATTAGTCTTATAAAAAAAAATCAGTGTCAAAAAAATTCAAAAAAAAAAAAGACATACATACTTGGACCTAGGAGGATAAAATTCACTAGGGGCAAAAGTAAGTCAAAAAAAAAAAGTATTGTTGATCTAGTGCAAGAAAGCTCCCAAGGACATCTTTGGTGAACCTATCCAGCCCTATTCGACATTACCTATCCCAAAACACATACCTTTACAAAATTGAAACCCTACCCTGCAACTACAATATCCTAACTTAAAGGTTTTCAATCAAAAAGAGGTAAATTTCCATTCTTTCATTAGTTTTTCTTTTATTTCTCTTTGTTTACAGCTTTGTCGAGTTGAGCATAGCTATTTGTCGAGCAATTCTCTTCTGTCGAGTTGCTGAGTTGTTGTGTCGAGGAGATCTCAGCCCTTGCCGAGTTCTCTCTTTACTGTGTCGAGTTGAATTTTTGCAAATACCCATCTGTTTTGCTTGAAATTTGTTTGGTCGAGCACTGATTTCCTTGATCAAGTGCTTTCTTTGAGTTGTCGAGTACTACAGCCCTTGCTGATTGCTCAATTGTGTTGTGTCGAGTACCTATTGGTACTGTCTAGCACTTGTTTTCGCTGATCGAGTGCCCTGTTAATAGTATCGAGTACTGATTTTGCTTATATCGAGTTCTCTGCAGCCCTTTGCGAGATCTGTTTGTGTTGTTTCTTATTCATACTCTCACATATATACTTTGATTGTTAGGTTTTTGCTTGAGTGTTGAATTGCCCAAGGCGGATTGCCAAAACAAGTGTGACATACCAATAAGAGAGGGAGTGTGAGCGAAACACATTGTGAGGTTGTTTATATTTTTCTAACTTTACATATTTCTTTGTTTGTTGTTTTTTGATGGCTAATATGCAGGGACGAGGGAAAGGACGATGGCAATAAGAAGAGTACTACTTCTCAGAGGACGACGACTTCCAAGAGGATGATTATTGGGAGCAACGTCCTAGACGAAATGATAGAGGAGGTCGATACCACTATCGAGCACCTAGAGAGCCTGCGCAAGATGGCATAGGTAAGGTAAAGGTAAAGATCCCTCAATTTTATGGTACCACCGATCCAGATGCATATATTGATTGGGAAACTAAAATGGATCGAATATGGATTTGTTATAACTTCTCTGAACATAAAAAGGTGCAACTAGCTTCCCTAGAATTTCAAAGTTTTGCTTTAATCTGGTGGGATAATCTAGTAAAGGAAAGAAGAAGAAACCTTGATGCACATGTTGCTTCTTGGATTCAATTAAAAGCACTTATGAGAAGTAGGTTTGCTCCTCCACATTATGCTAGCGAGCTTAGACAATGATTAGAAAATCTTAAGCAAGGTAGCAAAACTGTTGAGGAAACCTTTTATGCAATGCAAGAAATCATGGCTAGAGCTAATGTAGTTGAACCCTATGAAGATACTAACGCTAGGTTTCTTAGAATATTGCACCCCGCCTTAGCTCATGAAATTGATTACTTTCCTTATTCTACGCCTACTGAACTTTTACATTTAGCTATGAAAGTGGAAAGGAATGCTAGATACAGGAGCCAAGGTGGTAGAATGTCGAGTGGGCAACCCCAAAGGTGGCACCAAGGCCATGTGCAGCAGCCCCAAAGGAGGTTTGATGGCGGCTCAAGGGAGAGAGTAAGCCAACCCCAAGGGAGGAGTAAAGGCCGAATGCCTCATGAGCCCATCGACAATGGCAGAGCGCCTTGGAACGGACATGAATCGTCTAGGGCATCTACTGGCCCTAAAGGGAGTAATTCTAACTCTCCTACTCTTGAACCTATGTACATTCCTTGTTTTATATGTCAAGGTAGTGGACATGTTATGAAGGATTGCCCAAATAAGAAGCCTCTCATGACTAGTCACCTAGACAAAAATGAATCTGAAAATTCTAGTGATAAACATGATGAGCATGTTCATAATGATCAAGATATTAGTTTACTTGCATCTAAAGATGATTGCCTTGAACATGAGCATGTTGATTCTTTGAATAATTTAAATGTTCAACCTATACCCTGTGCTGATAATCAAAGAAAAGATTTATGTCATACTACATGCTTAGAAAAAGGCAAAGTTTCTAATATGATCATTGGTGATGAAACTTCTTCTACTATTGCTAGCTTTGAATTAATTGAAAATCCAGCCTTGAAAAATGATGAAAACTTGCTAGTTTTGGATGGAAACTTAGGGATTAATGACCAAGCTCAAGTACATATTAAGTTAGAACATCATGACATTCATATGGAATCTGAATTATGCACTCATAAAGTTTCTTTTCTTGATTTTGTAGATGAAGCTGAGACAAAAACCATTGAGGAGTGGTCAATCCCTACAACAATCGGTCTTGAGATGAGTTTTCATGGACATAAGGTTTTCGATCCAGGAGCTCGTGTGGATGTCTTTGCGGAATCATATGCGACCTTGGATTCGAGGACGAATCCTTTTCAAGAAAGGGAGATTGATGCGGGACCATCCAAGACACCATCCAAGACACCTCCGGACACACATATCATACTTGGGGATGGACCTATGATTCGAGCTCATGAGAATGAAGTCATCCTCAAGAGGAAGAAGAAGGCTCCACCATGGGAGAAGATCCAAAGGTGGAAGCTTGACTTTTACGAATGTTCAGAATTTTGACAGCTTTTCGACGTCTCTGTAAAATGGGTCGTACGGATTCAATATTTATCGGATTGAGGCGTTCCATACCTTGTCGGAACGAGGACGAAGAGATCTACAACTTTTCTGTTGAAGGTTTTTCCAGATTCGACAAGGAGCTTGGCCGAAAATCAACATCTTTGCAAGCTGTCACTGTTTTGACGGGAATAAAGAACTTCCTTTTGTTATTTTTAGTAACCTTCTTTATTTAAGTTATTTTAGGTAATTTAGGGATTTATTTTAATTTCTCTTTAATTATTATTTCTATCTAAAATCAGCCCTTATGGTTATAGATAGAGGCTGATCTCCTTGTAAAACATAAGACGTCTTCCATTATGGATGAAAATTTCAGTTTGTGTGAAACACAATTGAGAGAAAGTCAATCGACTCGAAGCGTGGCTCGTCGATTGCAACAATTGGTTATAGATCTAACTTATTTGCTTTGAGTTCTTCAACCTCGCGAGAGTTTGGTGATCCAGGTAATCACAAGTCCCCTCCTTGTGCCTCCAAGTTGTCCGCTTGGTTGGGTAAGGTTGTAGAGGCGGGCTTTATAGTCGTTGGTATTTGGTTCCTACCCTCTTAGGAGGCCTTGGGTCTTTGCCTCGTTCTATTTTAGTTCGAATCAGTCCTTATCGGTCGTGTCTTGTTTTCAATTTCGAGTCTTTATTCTTGTTCATCGAGTCTTTGCTTCCGTTCTTGCTATTTCTAGTTTGATTGTCGAAGATCGGACCATTCTACGGCTAACCCCGTCCTTTTGTTATTTTTAGTAACCTTCTTTATTTAAGTTATTTTATGTAATTTAGGGATTTATTTTAATTTCTCTTTAATTATTATTTCTATCTAAAATCAGCCCTTAGGGTTATAAATAGAGGCTGATCTCCTTGTAAAACATAAGACGTCTTCCATTATGGATGAAAATTTAAGTTTGTGTGAAACACAATTGAGAGAAAGTCAATCGACTCGAAGCGTGGCTCGTCGATTGCAACAATTGGTTATAGATCTAACTTGGTTTGCTTTGAGTTCTTCAACCTCGCGAGAGCTTGGTGATCCAGGTAATCACAAGTCCCCTCCTTGTGCCTCCAAGTTGTCCGCTTGGTTGGGTAAGGTTGTAGAGGCGGGCTTTATAGTCGTTGGTATTTGGTTCCTACCCTCTTAGGAGGCCTGAGGTCTTTGCCTCTTGAAATTGAAAACAAGACACGACCGATAAGGCCTGATTCGAACTAAAATAGAACGAGGCAAAGACCCCAGACCTCCTAAGAGGGTAGGAACCAAATACCAACGACTATAAAGCCCGCCTCTACAACCTTACCCAACCAAGCGGACAACTTGGAGGCACAAGGAGGGGACTTGTGATTACCTGGATCACCAAGCTCTCGCGAGGTTGACGAACTCAAAGCAAACCAAGTTAGATCTATAACCAATTGTTGCAATCGACGAGCCACGCTTCGAGTCGATTGACTTTCTCTCAATTGTGTTTCACACAAACTGAAATTTTAATCCATAATGGAAGACGTCTTATGTTTTACAAGGAGATCAGCCTCTATTTATAACCCTAAGGGCTGAATTTAGATAGAAATAATAATTAAAGAGAAATTAAAATAAATCCCTAAATTACCTAAAATAACTTAAATAAAGAAGGTTACTAAAAATAACAAAAGGAAGTTCTTTATTCCCGTCAAAATAGTGACAGCTTGCAAAGATGTTGATTTTCGGCCAAGCTCCATGTCGAATCTGGAAAAACCTTCAACAGAAAAGTTGTAGATATCTTTGTTCTCGTTCCGACAAGGTATGACACGCCTCAATCCGATAAATATTGAATCCGTACGACCCATTTTACAGAGACGTCGAAAAGCTGTCAAAATTCTGAACATTCGTAAACGTCAAGCTTCCACCTTTGGATCTTCTCCCATGGTGGAGCCTTCTTCTTCCTCTTGAGGATGACTTCATTCTCATGAGCTCGAATCATAGGTCCATCCCCAAGTATGATATTATTGTCCGGAGGTGTCTTGGATGGTCCCGCATCAATAAGTATCTTATGTAGTTAATAATATTATCATATTAACAGTTACGTAATTACGTAGGTTTATCTTTCTCGTATATGTGTAGTTAATTATATTCTCGTACTAGTAAGGACGTCATCACATAGGTTTAGAATCTGTCTGAGTGGAAACTTGAAATGATACCATAATATAGGTAGTGTAAAGTAGTCCGACCTACAATGATACCGTAATATAGGTAGGCCAGGGTAACGTAGTTCGGTCCTATATCTAAATGCATGTATGATATTGCCACAACAACCATTAGAGGAGAAAACCGATCCGTTCGGTCCTATATCTAAATACCGGGTGTTCCACGATTACACGACCGATTTCATCACAGCGCAAACATGGACAAATCGCGAGGACTTGTTACAACGCTGTCTTGGGGGAGCACTCCTGCTAGGCATGGTAGTGTGTTGCTCGCATGTGAGAAGTACGGTGAGTACACCCTGCACAAGAGGTTGAGAGTTGCTAGAGATGTGGCCAGTGGGAACAATCGTAGAGCCATTTCAAAGATAGAGGGGTGTCTGTTTGCCTTGTCGGGCGTAGAGTTCAGACGGAGCGAATGGGGGTTGGACGTTGTTCACGGAGGGCACAACCATGACCTTCCCAATTCGTTGGACGGTCACCCATACGTCGGTCGGATGGATAGAGATGAGCTAGACGCTTTTCCCGTGCCTGGTACCCCACCGAAACCGATTTCAGCGACCTTGAAGCAGACATCTGAGACACGAAAGAAGTTGGTCTTCATATCGCGGTGATAAGTTTACAACGTTAGGGAAAAGTTTAAAGTTGAAGCGTGAGGAGACCGAACAGTCACATAGAAAGCACTTCACGTATTGCGAGAGAGGGGTTACTTCTACTCCACAAAGAGAGCACCTGATGATTTGAACAAGCTTCAAGATTTGTTCCTCGCGCGTCCAAGCTCTCGCCACCTTCTGACCATCTTTCCATACATCGTCCTCATCGACATTACATACCAAACGAACACGTATGTTTCTATCTCAAACTAATCATTTCCCCCTACCGATAAGGGTTTGATAACTAAAATATGTCATGGTGCAGGTATGAGATCACTTTGTGTGAGTTCATTGGATTCACTTGCACGAAGAAGAACTTCATCATTGGAATATGCCTCATGTCGCACGAGAACACAGATACGTATAGTTGGGCGTTGCGATAGCTCGTTTACCTCATGCGACAGTAGATCTCGAGAGTTGAGGCTCATTGCCGCACTGCGAGAGGTTCTTCCCAGTGTCAGGCATATGTTGTGCAAAGTGCGCATCCTCCATAGATGCGAAGAAGCTTCTTTCTAGAAGTCGAAGAATCTTGGCGTTGCAGGGCGTTTCAAGAACACATGTTATGGGCTGTTCGAATCCAGATCTGTTGAGACGTTCAACGCCCGAAGGAGGGGTATGCATGCAGAGTGGGGCCACATCGAAGGGTTGATGCCATATTTGGAGGCGACGTGGTTGCGAGATTACTTGGAGAATATAGTTTGTGCATGGACATATGCTATCCAACATTTTGGTACGACCACGACGAACAGGTGCGCCTAATTTTTCCTTAGCAATATCATGCTACAAATAATTTGTTTACAATATATGGAGATATTCATCTGTGAGTCCCACTTTTCCTATAAGGCCGAGCCAGCTCATTCGGTACTGAAGAAGACCTTAAACTCTGCAATCGGTGATTTTACTCACGTGACAAAATTAATGGATCTGATGATGGCGGACCAAATCAGTGAAGTGAAGAATACAATTGGGCGAGCGAACAACACCTGGCCGATAGACTCTCACGACCTATGGATATTCGATCGGGTTTGACATATTGTGTCAAAGGAATGTTTCAACTTGTTGTTCGACATATACACGAAGATGGAAATCGATCCGCCATCGTAGCCATACAGAGCTAGATACTAGAGGGACGTCTATGGTCTGCCCTACACACATGATATGCAAGCTTATCGGGATGCGTAGATACCGATTAGACCTTCCCAGATTCACATTTTTTGGAAGCAGTTGGAGTGGGATCGTCCATACGTTGACTGCGTCCATGACAACAATTCGCTCACAAGAGTTGATGTCGACATGTCGCGCATGATCACGCTGTTCCATGGTGGATCTATAGACGAGGATACTTGTTGGAGGATCGCATCAGCATTCAATGATGGGGATCGTTCCTCTCATACTTCGTTGACTCCACCTAACCCAGATGAACGTAGACCGACCGGGAGACCGAGGACTCACCACCCCTGTCAGACGAACCCCCTGCCTTAGGAATGTGAGTGTGCTCGGGCCCAACGTCTAGCCGAGGTCGGGGTCAGTCTTCATCAAACGAAGCGGATGATGCGGAAGGAAATGAAGAGGCCACTGGGTCCAACGCAATTACCATAGACGATTCTTCGAGTGGTCGAGGAAGAGGAAGAGAAAGAGGTCGGGGATGGGATCGTGAGAGGGGACGTGGTCGAGGTCCATCAATGTCGGTGCCTATAGGTTTCATTCCTTGTTTTGGTAAATGGAGAGCGACCATGTCTGGATGTCGAACCAGGGACCAACGGGTACTACCCTAAGATCCTTTCCGACTCAACCACCCCGACATGGTTCTATAGGTGTCCTTCCACCTACAACACCTAATGCGCTTCCATCCCAGAATCTCTCTCACCTAGGTTTCAATTGGGGAACCGACAACATCGACGAGTTCATGATTACTTTCATACGAGCCATCACAAATATTGCAGGTGATGGTCATTGTGGATATAGATCTTTTGCTTGTCTTATGAACTTGGGGCAAGGCACATGGCCACAAGTTCGACGAGAGTTGGCCGTTGAGTTGCAGCTGCATGCAGATCGATACCATTACTATCTTGCCTTAGATGAGCTCATCATGAGGGTCATTTACTTCGGCACGTGTCATGCTGCTACTTACTGGATGGAGATTCCGATCATGGGCGAGGTGTTTGCCACGCTGCACCAGTGTCCTTTGGTGATATTGTCGCAGATGATGCCTATGTTGTGCCTGCCTCTTTCCGCCCCAGAATCTCTCTCACCTAGGTTTCAATTGGGGAACCGACAACATCGACGAGTTCATGATTACTTTCATACAAGCCATCACAAATGTTGCAGGTGATGGTCATTGTGGATATAGATCTTTTTCTTGTCTTCTGAACTTGGGGCAAGACACATGGCCACAAGTTCGACGGGAGTTGGCCGTTGAGTTGAAGCTGCATGCAGATCGGTACCATTACTATCTTGCCTTAGATGAGCTCATCATGAGGGTAAATTACTTCGGCACGTGTCATGCTGCTACTTACTGGATGGAGATTCCGATCATAGGCGAGGTGTTTGCCACGCTGCACCAGTGTCCTTTGGTGATATTGTCGCAGATGATGCCTATGTTGTGCCTGCCTCTTTCCGCCCCAGAATCTCTCTCACCTAGGTTTCAATTGGGGAACCGACAACATCGGCGAGTTCATGATTACTTTCATACGAGCCATCACAAATATTGCAGGTGATGGTCATTGTGGATATAGATCTTTTGCTTGTCTTATGAACTTGGGGCAAGGCACATGGCCACAAGTTCGACGAGAGTTGGTCGTTGAGTTGCAGCTGCATGCAGATCGATACCATTACTATCTTGCCTTAGATGAGCTCATCATGAGGGTCATTGACTTCGGCACGTGTCATGCTGCTACTTACTGGATGGAGATTCCGATCATGGGTGAGGTGTTTGCCACGCTGCACCAGTGTCCTTTGGTGATATTGTCGCAGATGATGCCTATGTTGTGCCTGCCTCTTTCCGCCCCAGAATCTCTCTCACCTAGGTTTCAATTGGGGAACCGACAACATCGACGAGTTCATGATTACTTTCATACGAGCCATCAGAAATGTTGCAGGTGATGGTCATTGTGGATATAGATCTTTTGCTTGTCTTCTGAACTTGGGGCAAGACACATGGCCACAAGTTCGACGGGAGTTGGCCGTTGAGTTGCAGCTGCATGCAGATCGGTACCATTACTATCTTGCCTTAGATGAGCTCATCATGAGGGTAAATTACTTCGGCACGTGTCATGCTGCTACTTACTGGATGGAGATTCCGATCATGGGCGAGGTGTTTGCCACGCTGCACCAATGTCCTTTGGTGATATTGTCGTAGATGATACCTATGTTGTGCCTGCCTCTGTACGCCACTAGGCGCCCGTTAGTACCGTCTTTCGAAGAGTTAGATGGGATAGCTTCAGTCAACAATATCAATCACTTCGTACCGGTACGTTTCATATTTCATAGTCATTCATTTCTTAAAGTTTCGTTGTTCACTTCTAATGCCAATATTCACATGTTATCCGTAGATTTGGTTGTTGCCTGGATCGCCTCTCCCGCCGGTATATACTACCCAGACGCAACATCACGATCCCACAATCAATGGGTGGGACGACCATTTTGCAGCGAGGATTGCACGATACAGAACTTACCACCGTCGAGATGGTGGTCGTCCCCTGCGCTATTAGCACTTTTCATTTTCCTGTATTTGTAGCCTTGACTTCTTCGACTACTAGATATGTTGTTTGTGTCATTTTCAGAACTGCGATGTATGCTGTATGACATTTTCCGAACCACGTTTTTTATGATGCTTGACATTTTCCAAACTCCGGTTTGTTTTTGTACTGTATATGGTTTTCTGTTCGTTGATTTTGGCAAATATAGAGCGGCCATATTCGGGAATGGAATCGGGGACCATATGGAACTACCATGATATCTTTTCCGGCTCAACCACCCCGACATGTTTATTGAAACTTCCACTGTTGACTTCGAATAACATTTTCAACGAATGTTTGTGTTCCAGTTTTTTTTTTTTTTCTCCCACTTTCAATTCTCAGATAATTTCGTCGTTTTGAGTATAATTGTAATAAAGGAAGCAGATTCTACACACGCCTCTTTTAAAGAGCTTCATTTATTTTTTGACTCACTACATACACATGCGATGGGTGATGCCACCGATCCGGTCCGGTCCGGTCCACAATTCCACTCCCCCTTTTGAGTAACCCAAGGCCACCGCATATGTTGGCGGTGGGGTTCAAACGGAACGGAGTGGCCTACCGTTTAGTACAGTGGTGGGTTCTGTATACCCATCACCCTACCACTGTGTATGACGGTGGGCAACGAGACCCACCGCTACATATTGTGGTGGCCTCGTTGACCGTCATTAAAGTCACCGCCAACATATGCGGTGATTAGCGATGAAAATAGTAAAAATTAGCGGTGAAGATATCATCACCTTTTTTTTTAATTCTTACAAAGTGTAAGTATCCACCAAAAACGGGTGGATGCATAAGGGTGGATACATATAATTGGTCAGTCCAACAATATTGAGCGGGTTTAAGGGAGGAGATGGACGAAGCCCAATACTCAATACATGATTGGGCTCAACTCTAATCTAAACCACCGTTCGTTTCTTCCCACTCTCTGATTTATGACTTGTTCTGTAAGTTTTACATCTTCGCATTTCACACTGGACGGAGGAAAACCTTCTTTCTCTTGTCACTGGTTGCTACCACCTCCTAGCCGCTGATTTTTTTGCCTATTTGATTTTGTAAGCTTTTCGCTTCAGATTTTCTATTTCATTTTTAGTTATTTCCTCCAATTTGAGATAGAATCGCTCCTGCTATATTATTTAGGGATTTTGAAATGTAATTGGCCCTGCTATATTATTTAGCGAGAGATTTCGAAGTGTAATTGGGTTTAAATTCAATGTTTGCTTGCGGTTTCCCATTTTATTGATACATTTATTGCATCCTCCCCTATTCTTGTGTTGAATCTTTCGATTTTCGAAAATGTGGTTTGGTCTTCAACCATTTTTCGTTACCCGGGAAAAAAATTTGGGTGGGTTTTAGCTCATTTGGACTTCATTTATTATTCCGCAATTGGCACATATTGCCAACAAACAGGAATTCACCTATGTAGGGTTGTTCATATTTGGTTTGAACCGAATTTTTGGATCGAATCGAACCGAAAAAACCGGAACCTAACCGAATCGATGACCCGATGTGTTTCGGTTTAGGTTTTCAATTCAAGAAATTTTTATTTTCGGTTTAGACTCGGTTCGGTTAAATCGGGAGAAAACCAATCTATATACCTTCTTAATTTCGTATACCTTTTATTGACGTGGCACGCAACCCGCGATTTACTCCTTCCCGGCCAATCAGCTTTTTTCCTTTTTTTTCCTTTTATTTTTTTTTTCCTCCCTCTTCAACCTTTGGCCCAAGACCGCTAGGGTTCACACGCCTCTCGATTTCCATTCCCGGCCATCTTCCTCCTCTTGCGGCTCACCCCTCTTCGATCCGAAGAACGATTATGGGAAGGTCCCTTCTTCGCTTCCTCCTCTCGCCCTCCCAATCCCGTCTTCACTCCTCTTGCTTGGGTTCCATCGCTTAGGTTAGTCCCCCGCCCCTTCCTCCCTGAATCCCGATTCCTCTTCCTCGCTCCTCTATTCCGTTGCCGACTGTGGTCGATTCCAACTTTGTCGCCGGCTGCTTGAGGTTTCAAAACTTGTGAACGAAGGCCGCTAGGGTTCTGCACTTCTGCGGCTCTGCATATTGTTTCCACCGTCTTCCTCCTCTCGCCCCTACTCCGAAGACCGCTTAGGGGAAGGCCCCTCCATTGCTTCATCCTCTCGCCCTCCCAATCCCTTCTTCCATCACAACCTTCGCTGAATTGACGATCCAGATTGGCTTTGTTTTGATTTACGCACATCGTTCCAGGTTTGATGCTCTTTCTCTATTTCCCCTCGCGTTTTTATAGCTCCAAGGACCCAAGTTGTGTTTTCTAGGGTTTCTTGATTCACTTATCTATATACCTTCTTAATTTCGTATACCTTTTATTGACGTGGCAAGCAACCCGCGATTTACTCCTTCCCGGCCAATCAGCTTTTTTCCTTTTTTTTTCCTTTTATTTTTTTTTTCCTCCCTCTTCAACCTTTGGCCCAAGTCCGCTAGGGTTCACACGCCTCTCGATTTCCATTCCCGACCGTCTTCCTCCTCTCGCGGCTCACCCCTCTTCGATCCGAAGAACGATTATGGGAAGGTCCCTTCTTCGCTTCCTCCTCTCGCCCTCCCAATCCCGTCTTCACTCCTCTTGCTTGGGTTCCATCGCTTAGGTTAGTCCCCCGCCCCTTCCTCCTTGAATCCTGATTCCTCTTCCTCGCTCCTCTATTCCGTTGCCGGCTGTGGTCGATTCCAACTTTGTCGCCGGCTGCTTGAGGTTTCAAAACTTGTGAACGAAGGCCGCTAGGGTTCGGCACTTCTGCGGCTCTGCATATTGTTTCCACTGTCTTCCTCCTCTCGCCCCTACTCCGAAGACCGCTTAGGGGAAGGCCCCTCCATTGCTTCATCCTCTCGCCCTCCCAATCCCTTCTTCCATCACAACCTTCGCTGAATTGACGATCCAGATTGGCTTTGTTTTGATTTACGCACATCGTTCTAGGTTTGATGCTCTTTCTCTATTTCCCCTCGCGTTTTTATAGCTCCAAGGACCCAAGTTGTGTTTTCTAGGGTTTCTTGATTCACTTATTTGATCTAATCTGGGATAAATTTTGATTGCCCTTGGTTTCCAGGCGTCGCCTGAGAACTCTTCGGCAGATGACAAGTCCAATTCGAAGCCAAAGACGAGTAAAGCCCCATGGGATTCTGAATCTCGGGAACCAGAGGCTCGATCCACTGATCCGCCATGTCCCGGGTCGCCAAAGCCCTCAGATTCGACGACTTCTCTGAAGAAAGTTCCGATGGAAGGTATGCATTTTTTAATTCTTCAATTTGAGATTTTTGGTGTTATTCTCCTCATAATTGAGTCTTTCAGGATTTCTGTTGTTGGTCTTCAATTTTAGAGTCTTCAATCTGTTGTTCGTGATGCCTTTTTGAGATTTTTGCCCAAATCTTCTTGACAGGTATACTCATAATTGAGCTACTATTTCCCTAATGTATTTAGAATTGTAGAAACCAATATTTTATGAGTTTATCTATATCATCTTTACATTAAGGTATTCTGGAATTGTGTATCACATACTTACATTCATTCCCTTATTCCTTATTTCATTATTTATATGTTGCTCTACTTCACCTATACTTATATCTTTCCCGCTAATTTTTCAGTCTTGGGCAGCTCCAAAGGGAAAAATTGCAGGAAAGAAATCCGAGGTCTCAATGTAGGTTTTGTGTCTTTGGTAAAATTACTATACTCTTATCTATTATCAAATTTATATTCTTAAGCTTTCATCCTTCCTTCGTTGACAATGGGCTCTTGGCTTCCTCTTCAAGAATTCAGCGGCAATGTTATTTGGTTTTGTTGTATTTCTTTATTTACTGTGCATTTGGAGGTGCACTTTTGTTCATCACTAGCACATTTTAGTTGGCACTTTTGGAGGTGCACTTTTGTACTGCCTAAATTAATTAGTAATCCTAGCTGCATTCAATGTTTCATATTCACATTGGCTCTGAAATGACTAATTTACTTAATTTTCAGCACTTGGATTTATTTTTCAGACTAGAGATGTTCCAAAAAAAATTTGATAAGCATGTGAGCATTAATCATTCTTCATTGGAAGAAACTGAACTTAATGGCTTCTTCTTTATCATGTTTTAATATTTTCGACTGAGAAATGATAGATTGAAGATATTCATGTTTTATTATGTGCATGGCTTTTGGTGTATTCCTTTCTAGATTGAAGACATTCATGTTTTATTGACTTTTAAAGAAATACTTATTTATGGCTTTCAGTATCATATTTTCCAATTATGTATAACATGGATTCTTTTTGCAACTATGTACATCTTAATGCAGTTTGCAACTAGGTTAATCAGCATTTCAAATCTTTATTGCCAGGTTTTGCTAGACACCTTTCATATTCTTTTATGTGTTTTATTCTTTATGATCGTTCTCTTATGATACAGTTGATCTTTGGATGTGTATTCTTTTATGCTTTTGAGTTAACATCACATTCAAAATCTTAATTATTCAAGTTTTATATAAGCAGGACTGAGATGAACTTATTGTTTGCTTGTGAAGGTGTGATTGGATATTATGGTATGGTAGATGTGGCATCATATCCGCACTTTCCGCCCTTCCGGCCAATCATATTTTTTTCCTTTAATTTTTTTTGGTTAACGCTGGATGGAGGCTGAATGCTAGGGTTCTTTTTGTTCAAATGTTACAGGGGAATATCTCTGAGAATCAAAGATTAGGGGATTCTTTTTTTCCTCTAATAATTGATGTTTTGGGGATTCTTTCTCAAAAGTGGGCATTCGATTGCAAGGTTTATTTGATGTAAGATGAAATGTAAACCCAATTTTATTTGTTTTCATGTCTGTAGTTCATTGTTGCAGTTACATACCTTCAACGTTTGGCATTGTTAGATAACCAGGATTTGGCTAACAGGTTCAGTTCTAGCTTTCAATATTGTGTGTACATGGACCAAAAAGGTGAAAACTGAGTTGTTTAATTGCTTTGTCTTCTTCTTTGTTTGTCTTCTTCTCCATATATTACTCAGAACCATAGTTTCAGTCTTTTGCTTAATGTTTCATGATATAATGTTTTATGATTTTTTGATACTCAATTCTCTCAACTGCGTAATTTGATTGAATTTGGCTAAAGACAGATCTTTTTTACTGCGTAGTTTAAGAGTTTGAGCCCTTTTTACAGCTCTAATTCTGTTATCGTATTTCTGTAAGTGCTCTATATAACCATTTGCTTGTTGTTTTTGTGTGTTTGACTCTCATTGATTTACTTTTGTGAATCTACAACACATCTTAGTTAATTGGCATATTCTTTTATGTAAGACACCTTTCATATTCTTTTAGGTGTTTGATTCTTTATGATCGTTCTCTTATGATACAGTTGATCTTTGGATGTGTATTCTTTTATACTTTTGAGTTAACATCACATTCAGAATCTTAATTATTCAAGTTTTATATAAGGCAGCACCAAGACTGAGATGAACTTATTGTTTGCTTTTGAAGGTGTGATTGGATATTGTGGTATGGGAGAGGCATACACCAACAAGGATTGCTACCATATTCACAATGATTTAATGAGCTGAATTTCCACTGAGAATTCATTCCGAATCTTCAAGACGGAGGTATACATCCATCTTAGTTGCTAAACATTGTCTGCTATCAATTATTAATTTCTGTTTTCTCTTGGGCATTTTATGCTTATTCATAACAATATAATTGCTCTTACCACAATATTACTTATGGTATCGATGGGTAAAGTACTATAGTACTTAGTGATAGTTTAATTAATTTAGTCACCATGAAATTGATTCTTTGGTCTTCAAAATTAGTGCTTCATAAGAAGTTAGTACTCTGTATAGCATTTGGGTATGTGCTTTTCATGGAGGCAACATTATTTCATAATTCGCCCAGTTTAGCTTTCTGCCACTGAGATTAGAAAACTGTACATCATTACTCCTTCGGAATGCATTAGTGATCTGAGATTTTAACCTTTTTTCCATCTGCTAATTATATACTTCAACATTTCCATCGCTTTTTTGTCAATGGTCATTACAGTAGTGTTAGATCCTTGAATACCTCTTTCGTCTGATTGTCATCCCTTTTTCTTCTTTCTTGCGCTTCTGAAAAAATAGGAATTATATCATAAGTTTCCTCTTTTGTAGTATAATCTGGATACATGTTCGGATAAAACCTATTTCCACTCTATTTCCCAGTTTAAGGCTCTGTCATTTCCGAAATCATATGAAAATGTAAACTTTGATATGTAAATTCTGGTGACATATATATAAGGCCAAATAATAAAATGGAATGGAGTAATGGTCTCTCTTTACCGTATTGGTATTTTTTAAATACAAAATCTGGTGTCACTATTATAGAATTAAACAATTTGGTTACAACATCACTTTGACATTTGATATATTTGTTTGTTTCCCTCTCTTTTTGTGTCTTTGAGATTGAACAATGCTAAATTATGTAATGTGTATCTGAGTATGTTTATTTCTGAAATTTTCTTTACTTCTGTAAATTGGAACTACAGATGCACTTTTAACAAGTAGCTTCACTTCTATTTAGGAAATACAAGGCTCTGGATGCCAGACATTTGATCAAAGAAGCCTGGCTGAAGCCCTCAAAACATTACATAACTTATTCGTGACTCTTCTTCTTAACTGATGTCTATATGTGCATATGCGTGACCTAGATTCATAGTCATGTCATTGTTGATTCATAATACCTTTTACTTATCCGTAGGCAACAAGGCTATGCAGTCTAATGCTTATGCCGATGCAATTGAACGGTATACATGTGCTGTTGCACTATGTGAAAATATACCAAGATCAATCAGCCTACGATGTCAACCCCAAGATAAGTTTCTTCTCCAATCCCGATTTCTATGCTTTTTTATGTTTAGTGAATCTTGACACATTTGGATACATTTGGGGATTTTTATTGAATCTTGATTTTTATGCACCCATCTCAACAATTTCGCCAGGTTCACATTTCATTGATTTTTTATGCCCTTTCGCTTATCCTGAAGATTGATGCAGGGCTTTTTGGTTGCAACCTTATCCTCGACGATACACACCCTTCATCAACAACAATCACACCCGATCCTATTTTGATTATAAACTTATTTATGATGAAATCTCCTTGACTTCCTATTTGATTATAAACTTATTTAGCATAAACTTATTTATCAACCACAGTCGCTCATTTATGATGAAATCTGATTGACTTCCTATTTGATTATAAACTTATTTAGCATAAACTTATTTAGCCGATCCTATTTTGCAGACAAGTCTTTTGGATCTGATTAATGCTGCACAAAATTGGTCTTCGTATTGCTGGCCATGAATTCAATCCTGGGTTTGGATTTAATAGTATTTCCCCTTTTACATCGATGTTTTTTAAAAGTCTATTAAGATTGATGGAATTATGTGTCGATGGTTTAAAATATGAACATTCATCATCAGCATGTATGTAAATTGTCTTTTAGGTCTTCCTGGTGCTATATAACTTATTACTATAAAACTTATCCTCGACGATACACACCCTTCATCAACAGGAATCACACCCGATTTACTGAATTAGGGTTGAAGCCCAGTCGCTCATTTATGATGAAATCTGATTGACTTCCTATTTGTTTCTATACTTATTTAGCATAAACTTATTTAGCCGATCCTATTTTGCAGACAAGTCTTTTGGATCTGATTTATGCTGCACAACTATGACATACAAGTAGTTCGTCTTCTTTCTCTATGCTTTGTGGTCATATGTTTAATCTTCTTATCCTCTCGATTTGCAGGGTTTAACTGCAAACTCTACGATTTCTTTGCATACGCCTCTTCGGCACTTCGCATGTTATTTACTGTTTTTTGGTTAAAGTATTTAATCTTTATTGTTTTATTTTGGAGGTAGCATGATGTGTGTGGTACAGGCTGTATTTTACTTCAACTGTTTGTGTTAGCTTCAGATTGTTTGTGTTAGCTTCAGGTTTTTTCAGTTCATTACTTATGGTGTCTTTGGTTCAAGTACTATAGTACTTGAATCCCTTCTCGTGTATACTGTATACTGTGGGTTTTCTGTTTCTTCTATCCCCATTGTTAGTGGAAAGTCTGATAAAGGACTTGATATAGCATGTGTTTCTTTATATGAACCCATGTCCTTTTAAAAACCTGGATTTAAAAAAGGACTTTATCCATGTTGCAGGTGCATTATAGTACCAAGGAGAACAACTTCAATCGACCTGGAGAGACACATATCTTTTGATCCAGCTAGGCAGGTTCATTATAAGACTTTTTTTTATTGTATTGTTAGTTCTTTCCACTGTCCAGTAGTTGATAATTTTTTTATTTGCAGGCAAGAGGTCTTCATATGCAGATGGATTGATGCTGTATCTAATCCTTGTGTGACCCCATAGATTCACTCCCATCTGGATTTCGTACTGGTCACAGGTGAGTGACTGTGTGATGGTTCCTCCTGCTCGTGTAGTGAATGAACTACTTCTGTCAATATTGTGCAGTATCCCAAAGTCTGTTGATGTTCTAACACTTGGTCAATATTTCCTATTGCTTTCATCCATCCTTTTTACCTTCCTTTATTTCTTTTGTTACCCCCTCCCTCTAAA
This sequence comes from Persicaria tinctoria, assembly GCA_037127255.1. Lineage (NCBI taxonomy): Eukaryota > Viridiplantae > Streptophyta > Magnoliopsida > Caryophyllales > Polygonaceae > Persicaria > Persicaria tinctoria. The sequence continues at coordinate 39,524,242 of JBANSL010000003.1, read as the reverse complement.
GTTTCTTTGTTCTTATACTTTGATTATTGTTACTATTGAGTTTCATTAAGTTAATAGGAAATGCAAATGTTGGCCAAACTTGATATGGTTTTTCTTTTGATTACTGCTAGGGATTTTACTAATTTTAATAATTTCCATTGATGTCACATAGTAGAGTTTCTTCTTATTTCTTATTTGAGAGAAGATAACACAAATTCCATAATTTCCATTGATGTCTCAATCTGAACATCAAGGTCGTTTGAGTGTGTTTTACTACCTAGCTGAGCATATTGGGTTTGTTACACTACGATTAGTGAGGAGAGAAGCAAAAAATCAGTCACCTGCTTTAAGTTGTGTCGGTTCTTTTAATCTGTAGAATGTGTAATTTGGGGATATTAGGAGCTGGTATTAACTATATGTATGGAGTAAAACTAATTTGGTGTACAAAGAAGTCTTGGAAGCTTTATTGTAGCAGGTACATTTGCTAACCTGTTTCATAATATGCTTTATTGTTTTTAAATCTTATATTGATGTTGGTCTCAATCCTTTCATTACTCAGGCTGATGACCTTCTCTTTTAGTTGGGGTAACATCTGATTTCATCCTAAATTATAACTGATTTATCTTCCTTACGTAAGTTACACATTTTGGTTCATTAATCACCTTTTTATATTTACATTTTCGTTTGTATATCATTTATTATTAACCTATAAATGATCTCTATCATACAAATTCATCCCTTTGTATTCATCAATATTTTTTTCCTCCAGGATTTGCATGAACGAAGCCTACATCGCCTCGATCTGTGCATTTTCAAAACACCTATGTCGTTCAATAATAATGTTGTTTATTTAGACTTTCCAAACATTTATTTTTATTGTATTTGGTCATTCCTTATAATAAAGATTATATATATTTTTTTAAATGCTTTTAATTTACTCTTCGTCCCTTCCCTTAGGTTTAGGTCTGATTCTCCTCTCCCGTTAGCCGTATCCGTCTCGCCTCACTTCGAGTCTTCGCCTGTTCGCCACTCGCAAGTTCTCCTGATTCTCCTCTATCGTTCTCCAGTCGCGGTCGGTGACCGGCTCCTCCGCTCCGGTACGTTCGTCCTCTCTCTCACTCTTGTCTCGTCTCTCCTTCTCCCTCGACTTCCCGTTCTCGATTTCTCGTGCGTGATCACCGGCTTCTGCTTCTCTGCTTCTTCAGGCTTCAGTTGAGGTCAGCCGTTAGTTTTCTCATTCATCATCACTAAGAGTTCACAGAGGACATCAGAAGTTCATCGGTTCAGGTTAGCCTTCAGCTTACTTCAGTTCAGGTTCAGGTCAACCTTCAGTAATCAGTAATGGCCAACTCTGATTCAAATTCCCAATAATGAAATCGTTATGATTAGGGTTTACTTTTTCTGATTGAATATGAAAATCTGAAATTATGTAATTTAGATGGTAGATGAATTGTTGAAGTCTTAGATTGAATCCCGAATAGTGTTAGGTTTGGGTATATACCGTATATTAGTAGATGAATTCTTAAATTGAGGGAGTATTGGTCGATTCAATGATTTGGAAATCAGATTGCTTAATGAACAATGAAGTTCAAATCTATATTTGTCATGTTTCATTTTGCTTAATTTTATTTTTTTGTTGTTTCCTTTGTTGTTTGGGAGTGTTTACAGTGGCCAGTGGGTGTGTGTACAGTGTACTTGTAGGGCTGTTCAATTGTGTGTATTGTTTGTGGGTACCGTGTACTCCAGGGCTGTGTGTAGTTGTGTATTGTAGGGCTGTTCAACTGTGCAAGGGCGGCAGAGCTGTGTGTACTAGTGCTTGGCTTGGCAAACTGGCTGCAGATTTGAGTGTGACCCCTGCTGCTTTACCCAAGTGAATGTGAATTTAGCTTTGGAAATTAGTTGCTTTGGATTAGGATTTAGGCATTAGCTATTAGTGTTTAGCATATATATTATAATGTAACACTACCAATTTAGCTACTGTCTTGTACAGATTAGGGTTGTTCAAGACTTCAAGTGTTCAACGTGTGGATTTTTTTTTCATTGTGCATTTTTTTTTATTTCGGTTCGATTAGGTTATAACCGAACCTAAACCAAACCGGCGTAAAACCGAACCAAACCTATTAGTTTAGGTTCGGTTTTCGGTTTTCATTTTTGGGAATTTCGGTTTGGCCAAGTTCGGATCGGTTTTGGACCTTTGACCAGCCCTACACCTATGATGTTGGAGGTTGAATTTAAATGTTTCTTCGCTTTGATTTTGAAAATTTTGGGATTCTGTGAGTGGATTTATGTCATTGTCTTTCCCAATAACTAATATTGATGGATAGATAGGTTTCTGTTTAATTGTCTAGGGTTTATTATTGAGTCAACCAGGGGATAGTGATGTTAAATTCTTTGTTTTTTTCTCGAAAGATATCATTTAAATATTTATGAGCTGATTTGGTTCGCCACCATCATCGATCTGGTTCAAGTTTCCAGACAATTTCAGTTCAAATTTGGAAAACTTTAGGGCGTACCAGTGTATCACGAATCCAACTTCAGTCAGTCCACATGTCATAGATGGATAAAGGGCGCCTTTGTGTTGTATTTTGGAACTAGATTTATGAATGACCGTTGATCAGAAAATCTGTACTTTGAGTCTTTGATTAGGGTTCAGTTGATTGATTTCGTCCAATTAATTTGTTTGACAATTGGATTTGCAGATTAGAATCCATATAGGGGATCATGGAAGACGTGCTGACAGAAATTCCACCTCCTTCAAGGTTCTTCCAAGAAGAACTCAACAACTTCGTGCTCCCATCACCTTCAATTCCTTCCCCATTTCTTTTGTTCTCTGAGCCTCACACAAACAATCCCTTTCATCCTTCTCTTCTAATTGTAGCGCTATCTGCTCCATCTCTCCACATCTTTCACCATGTATCCTCCAAGACTCTTATCGGGGCTGTCATACTCCCTGAGATTCCATTTTCTGGGAGCTCTACAACACCTTCCCTGAAGGACAGATCTTGCAACATATACTCCGTCGATGATGCCGAAAGCAAGGTGCTCCTTGTCTCCGTCCAGTGCCCTGTTCCAGCAGAGAGAGCTTATGTCATCTCGAAGTTGCTCCTCGGTGGACAGATTCTTCCGGAGAGGGTTTTGATTTTGGATTCAATCAAGGTCTCGAATTTCCGGGGCAAGCTTGATCGGGATGAGACTCATGTGTATAAGCTGGACACAGCTTCTGCAAGGAAGGGTGATTCTTTGCTGCTAAAGAATTTAGACTACCTCCCTTCAGGAAGTGTGGTTGATGGCCTTGGTGCTGCCATCTTGAGCCAGTGCCAGATTACAAACATCAAAGCATCGCTGTGTGTTTCATCCCCTGAATTCGGAAATCCCGTGGCATCATTGATTAGATCTCTTCTGCACAATGATATACTGCCTACTGTGAAGTTCAGTTCAAGTGGCGATCTAACGTATGGAATGAATGAGCCTCTACTTGACGCTGAGTTTTATACCTGATAACCCAGATTGAGATGAATATAATTCATTTCAATCCAAACCTAGGAGCAACCTTGGTGCAGTTTCTTGATTGCTAATGAACATGCTGTTTGAAACGATTATAGTATGATATAAAGGACAATCCTCCCCTCCCGGATATTGCTACGTTGGTTTTTTAGTTATGTTGTATTTTTTTTTTTTTTGGGGGGGGGGGGGGGGGGGGTCTAGAGTCCCTCTAGAGTCTTTCTTTGAGCGGCAATGGATGTGATGTCACTTTGTATTATGCAATCATCTCAGATGAAGGTTGCACATTTGGTGATATTCCTAAAACAAAATTTACAGATTACTTGCAAAAACTTACAGAATAAGCCTCAATGACGCTTTGAGCCATTTTTAAATGGCTGGTAGGTATTCGAAAGAAACACCAAATCGGCTATGAGGTTGAAAATCTATTTTGATCAAAGAAATTGGTTGAGAATATATGCTCTTCTGTGGTAAAAACTTTAGCATTATTGAAGATATGTAGATATGATTGCTGGTGGAACCAAAAGTCTTCAGTGGTTGTGATCTTGTAAGTTTCTACAAGAAACACCTGCAACTGCAAGGTAACGCCATCTTCTGTGTTCAATGGGTATGATAACCTTTAATGGAAATTCAATTCTTTTCTAATGGTACCCATTTCTGTATAGTTCACTTCACAGTGATGCCAAAGAAGAAAAAGACAAGCTCAAAGAAGATCTCCCACACGCCATTCTGTGAACTAATAAATTGAGTGCAGTTCTTATCAAGTTTGGTGGCTTACCCATATCATTAAAAAAGGTAACATCTGAACATTTCAATTTAATTACTTCCTTTCATATGTTTATCTTTGCCAAATTGTTATTAGTTGCATCCTCTCTTGACTATGCAGGAATGAGGAATCTTCCACTTCATTAACATAATGAAAGACCAAAGGTCAATCATTGTACTAATGAATACTGATTAGTTGCAGTACCTATATAAAACTAATTGCTTCATCTAAGCCCCTCCAAATCTCCCTTAGCTTCCACACAATTAAGTGAAGAGTTTACTATCAAGAAAGAAAAAAAAAAGATTTATTTTTGCATTGCTTCCAAATTCCTTACCATGAAGTTCATGCTTTTGTTAGCTTATTGCTTACTATCCAACGTCATTGTACGAGCGGAAGATCCTCTACTGACACTGGATTACTATGCGTCCTCATGTCCAAGTATTTTCGAGGTCGTGAGGAAGGAGATGGAATGTTCTGTGGCCTCTGACCCTCGTAACGCAGCTCGTGTTTTGCGACTACACTTGCATGATTGCTTTGTTCAGGTTCTTGACATACATCTTAGCTACTTGTGTCCTCTTAAACTTGATAGATTAACATGATTTTGATGATGCAAATGCTTATCATGTGACAGGGATGTGACGGGTCAATCCTGTTAGACGACACAATCACTCTAAAAGGAGAGAAGACCGCACTTCAAAATAAGAACTCCTTGGGAGGCTATGAAATCATAGACAAGATCAAAAACATGGTTGAGTCGGAGTGCCCTGATGTCGTTTCTTGTGCTGATATTCTCACCATAGCTGCTAGAGATGCCGTTGTGCTGGTACTTTCCTCATGAAGAATCACTACCTAGTATTCAAATCAAATAACTTAAGGTGAACCGACGATCATCAAACATTTATGCAGGTTGGAGGACCATACTGGGACGTTCCTGTGGGCAGAAAGGATTCTCGAACTGCAAGCTACGTTCTAGCCAACACCAACATACCGGGTCCTAACGAAGGCCTCATCTCTATCATCTCTAAGTTTCTTTACCAAGGCCTCTCTATCACCGACATGGTTGCTCTTTCGGGTAATATTCAACTCTTTCTTTATCATGTTCGGGATTTCAAACACAAAAGCTAGCTTAAGTTTGGCTAGGAAGCACCTAGACCATAAATCAATGTTTAATCCTTATTCAGTATTAAGAGAATGGATCCAATGTAACCGCCTCTTACGATATAAAAGAAATTTGAATATTCATGTGTAGCAACATGTTTATTCATACGACTTACGTATGAATAATCATGTTGTGGCATACGAATGATTTTGGTGTTCAAGTTTCTCTTTAATTCTCATCCGTGAATCTTCTTAATCATGCACTCCATATTTGTTCACATGTTATTGGATCCATCCTCTCAGTATGATTCATTTCAACTTTCGATTTCTTAGACACTCCTACAAGAAACTTAAGTAGGATTGTATGTTTTTACAAAGATCTTAGTTTTTCCTACACTAAGAGCACTTGATATTGACATCTCTAGGAGCTCACACTATCGGCATGGCAAGGTGTGAGAGTTTCCGAGATAGGATCTATGGTGACTTCACATTAACCTCAGACTTATCTTCAATCTCAAGTTCATACTATATGGGCCTAAGATCAATCTGCCCAGCAGCAGGAAGTGGAGACAGCAACGTGACAGCATTAGACTACGTGACGCCCGACATCTTCGACAACTCGTACTACCAGATACTTCTAAGAGGGCAGGGGTTGCTCAACTCCGACCAGGAAATGTACTCCGGTTTTCTTGGAGGGGTCGGGACAAGGCGGCTTGTGCAGAAGTTCGCAGAGGACCCTGTTGCGTTCTTCAAGCAATTTGCAGATTCGATGGTGAAGATGGGGAACATTGTTGATGGGGAGAGCTTTGCTGGTGGAGAAGTGAGGAAGACTTGCAGGTTTGTTAATAGTGAGCACACACACTGAGCCACAATGAATCATTTGTAGTAAGTGTTGATCTATGAGTTTCATTCAAATTTGAGAATATATATGGGATATATGTAATATTGCAAGTGATAACGCAATTTATGGTGTGATATATTCTTCTTACCAAAAAGATACCAAATGGCACATTTTTTTAATGCAAAATGTAATATCTTGTGCACTTTCACATATGCTAAATAAAAAAGAGTAACGAAATCTGTTGTTTTCTAGTCTCGGTTTAACAAGTAATGGTTTGTCTTGAACCATTATTTGATATCAAAACATGAATGAAGTAGACACTTAAATCATTATCCGTTTGGTATGACCGTTGGAATCAAAAGGAGAATCAGAATCGGATTTGAATGAACCATTTCTAAAAGGATGATGATAATGCAGCTTATTAAGTATTTGGTATGTAATTAGAATAAACCATTTCTGAAATGACGATGATAATGGTTTTTCCAACTTATGCCCTGATACCCAAATACTTATTCTAAATCTAATAAGAAAAATGTCTTTACGGTGATTACAATCAACCTTGTATTATATTTTATTCGTATTCGAAATATGGTTCCTAAGAGTGTTTGGCACTCACATCTTTTTTTATTCAACTCTTCGGGATTATCCGTGTCACAAGAATCGTGTTTTAAAGTGTTAAGCTTACACAAAATATTCTCAATAATCGCATTTGATTTTAGATTCATACCTTATTATGTCACAAAGTTTGAGTCCAGAGTAATCCCCGTTTTCGAGCGGTTATATGTTAGTTCTCACGAACTAAACGTCTGTTATTTGTATGGCTGGTGTAGGGATGGCAATGGGACGGGGATGGGGATGAGGACGGGAGCAAAAAAAAAATCCCCGAGAATGGGATTTGGACGGGGATGATAGTCCCCACCCCATTCCTCGCCCCGCCACCCGATGGAGAAACCCGCGAGGATCCCCGATGGGGACCTCGTTAAACACTTTTAGAAGGTTTGTACAAGTATTATTTTAACATTTTTAATTATTATTTGTTATCAATTAACCTATGACCTATCTATATTATATTTTTTATTTTAAAAGTTTAGTATGTTTTACGGTAGGCATAAACTTATATATTAAACTAAGGTGAAGCTTATATCGTGGAATTTGATGGGAAAATCCACAAGGAAACCCGTGGGGAAACTAAATGGGGGACATTAAACAAGGACGGGGACCCGGTGGGGATGGGGACGGGGAGCGTACTACCCGCCCCGTTGCCATCCCTAGACCGGTGTCCTTCATCATCTTTGGATGCCAGGGCAATTTTCGTAGGTTAGATGCTATGAGGTCGAAGGTTGGGATCAAAGTCGGAATCGTCTTTAAAGTGTTTGAAGTACTCTCTTGATACCTTGGATTAAGGTTTTGTAAAGTTTGCTTTTAAATGGTTACCTAAATACCTAAGGATGTTACGTTTGTTCTGCTTTATTTATTTACTTATTGATTCTTATTCCGCTTTGAATAACTCATTATCATCTTGTTTGTGGGAGCATGATTGCATGTTGAAATGGTGAGCCTCAACCACGAGCCCTTAACTTATTTTTCTTAGAAGATGTTTATTGGCGAGCCACACATCATCACAAAAAAAAAAAAGGGTAAACAATGCTTACCTGGCCACGAGCCCGACAAATTCATTCCCACAGTTGAGCCCACCGTTATTGTCAGATTATGGGCCCATGACTACGCTTTCATTTTTTTTTATCAAAATTTCCAACGCAAAGCGGTGCCGTTTCACACTGTGGGAAGGCTAGATGGTGTGTTTCATTCCCGGCGCCATGTAATTTTAAAAAAAAAATGGTTTTTGAGCTTATTTGTAACATAAAAAAATAATTTATTTTTTAATGTAATTGATTTTTATCTATCCACAGACACCCACTTTATATATATTTTTTTTAAAAAAAAATTAAAGATACCAATACCCATATTTCACTCTTTACTCATTAAAAAATTCATTTTTATCCCATTTTTCCCTATAAATTCATTGTTTATCCTAGGGGTGGGCATGGGACGGGACGGGACGGGATTGGGGTAATCCCGCGACCCGTCCCTCGTATTTTTTGCGGGACGGGATCGGGACGGGATTAAAAAAAAATTTCTTAAATCCCGCCGGGTCTTATCCCTCACGGGACGGGATCGGGATCGGGACGGGACAAGATTTGTCCCTCATAAAAAAAAGATTAAAATACAATATAAAAAAAACAGTAAGTCTTTAAAAAAAATTAAATTCATACATAATTCTTAAATTCATGCATAGTCAATTCATGCAGATTAAAATGCAATCCGAGAGGCCATTAGGCCAACAGTATGTAAGTCACTAAAACCAAACGGTGTATTTTATACGTACGGAGTATATTTTTAACGTTTTTATTATTATTTTAAAATTTGGATTTAAATAAATGTTAAGGTATAATGTAAATATATTTTCTTATATATTTTAATTAATTATATAAAAATATATTTAATTTTATATATATGTGGGACGGGACGGGATTTGCGGGATTCGAACACTCCGTCCCGCGTCCCGTCCCGCGTGATTTTTACGGGACGGGATTGAATTTTTTTTTTCTAAATCCCACCGGGATCGGGACGGGATGTGGGACGGGACGGGATCGAGACGGGATTGAATTTTTTTTTTCTAAATCCCACCGGGATCGGGACGGGATGCGGGACGGGACGGGATTTGCGGGATTTGTGCCCACCCCTAGTTTATCCCATTTTGCATATGTTGTTTTTTATTAAAAAAAATAATTATTATAATTATAATAGTAGTAGTATTATTAAAATATTATTATTATTACTAAAATATTATTTCATGTATAATAATAATAATAATAATAATCATAATAATAATAATAATAATAATAATAATAATAATAATAGCTTTGTTTGTTTGAAGGAAAAAAGAAATAGATAAAAAAAAAAAAGGTAAGTTATGAGCCCGGGACGGGGCTCACTAATAATTTGATGAAAAAGTGAAAAGTTGGGTTGGGGCTCGTAAGCTGATGTGGCAATTAAAAAGTAAGCAGTGAGCCCTCAACATAGCTCACTGATAAATATGCTCTTATAAAGTTATACCACATCCGTTTAAGAATCTCATTCTAACTTTTTAATTTTTCATCCTCATTCATGAGCTCGAGTCTTGGACCCTTAAAATTACCTTTTATTATTTTTACTTTATATTTACTCAATTCTTTTAATAATAATAATAATAATAATAATAATAATAACAACAACAACAACAACAACAACAACAGCAATAATAATAATAATAATAATAATTAAAAAATAATAATAATATTAAGTAATTAATTTATAATCACATATCATAAAAAATAATTTTTTAATGTTTAAAAAAGAAAATATGGGTATTATTCAAATGGATTTTTTTCACAAACATATGCAAGAGGGGTGTCTATGTGTAGATAAAATTAAATTAAATTAAAAAATAATTTTTTTTTTTAAACAATTGAAAACCACCAAAAATCATTTAAAAGTAAATAAAATATAGGTTCTACCACATGACAGTTATGAGCCCTACTTTTTGGGGCTCATATGTAAGGGACCCAAACAATTGACTCTTACATTAAATCTTTTTTTTTTCACAATTTTTTTCTCTATATGGCAATTATAAGAGCCCAAGACTCACAATTGCACATGCTCTCAGGCTTATGTGGTTATAAAACCACTGGCGTTGTGACCCTCCTTTTGGATTAAAAAGGGGTGTTACATTGTCAATGGCGAACGGGGAGACGAAACCAGAAGGAAAGAGGAAGAAAAGGCACCATGGATGAGAAGCTTGAGACATAACGTCATATAGAGGAAATTGGGATAGCGAGAGTGTCGGCCGGGAGAAGAAGGGGAGTGCTTTCTGCAATTCCATACGGATATGTGATTAATGGTTGTAGCAGGCAGATTGATATGCATTCCGGCAAATAACAATTCATATAGCAAGCACACACAATCATCACAACCCCAAAATCACATTTTGAGCATCATAACAAGAACATTTTTAGCATCATAACAAGAACATAAACTACTCCAAATCTCAAACCAAATGCAAATTCAGATCATGTAAACTAAAAAACCCTAGAAATTGACCGAAATTGAAAGAGGGGAAGAGCACACACAAACAAACAAACAAACAAACAAACAAACAAACAAACAAAAAAACCCTAGAAATTGAGTGGAAAAATCTGACGAAGAGGAAGTGAAGTCAGTAGGGGACTCGAGAAAGATTGGCATATTACATCCCAATTTCAAAATCGAATAAATGACAAAATTGAGCAAGCAACGAAGATGAAGACAACAAGAAATCGACCCTCGAAGCAAAGATTTCCAAAGAACGAGAGGTGAAAGAGGGAGAAAGATCATACCTCGTTTGTGAAAACGCTAGGTTGATAGGAATGAAGGCTTCTCCTTGCTCCAATCGACTCCTGGTGGTGAGCAGTTAACGAAGAAATGACCCATGAAGAGTAGGGCTGTTATATGAGTCGAACAGCTCGAGCTCGGCTTGGGCTCGGCTCGAGAAAGCCTGAGTTCGGCTCGTTCAAAACCATATAACAAGCCGAGCATGAACAGTGTTTAAAGCTCGTGTCGAGCCCGAGCCGAGCCTAGAAGCTTGAATGTGATATTTCCTAAATTAGCCCTAGGTTTTATATATGGGTTGCCTTGCCTCCTTTCAGCGTTATGTGTTCAGTGGCCGTTCCTCAAGGTTTCCTTCGTGCTTCCTTTCTCTACTCTAGTTGTGCTTCCTCCCTCTCCCTTCTTCCAGCGGCGACAGGTTCCTGACGTCCGGTAAGTTTCGTACATCTCCCTCTTCCCCTTTCTCCCTAGTTTCGTACATCTTCCACACCCTCAAGTTCGAGATCCGGAGGCGGTGGCGACGGAAAGCGAAGGAGAAGGAGACGGATCTGAAGAAGGTAAAGAAGAGCAGGACATCTAATTCGAGATCTAGAAGCAGCGACAACAAGTGGAGGCGGATCTGAAGAAGGCCGATCACGAAGTTGAGTCTCATGCCCTCCCGTTCGAGATCTGTTAGGGTTTATTTCAGGCGTCGAATCCCCAACCAGGTCGGTTTGATTCTCCTTTCTGCTTCGATTATGCTTTGATTGTGTATAAAGTCAGGAGTTGGGACTACACAGTGGTTGGATCTTGTTTCTCTATTGTGGTATTTGAGAGTTTTAATGCTTTGATTTTCTATAAAATTAGGAGTTGGGACTTGGGATTACTTAATGGTTGGATCTATTGTGGTATTTGAAGGTTTTTGTTTCGATTTCTTAAAAAAATATGAGTTTGATTACTTACTCCCTTGATCTTCTACCCTTGCTACTCATGGATTGCATCCATGGAACTTATTTGCCTATGATTTGTTTAAGGTTTCCTACTGATTGTATGAGTGCCTCTTTAATTTTGCATTTAGGCATTCAATTACGAATCAAGCCTGAATGAGCTCGATTGACGAGCTCGAACGAGCTCAGGCTTGTTCGTTCGGCTTGTTCGAGCCTTCACAAGTCGAGCTCGAGTTTACCGCTATGCTCGTGAGCCGAGCTTGAGCGCCAAGCTTGAGCACGTCAAGCTCGGCTCGAATATCACCCCTAATGAAGAGGCCTTTTCCTTTTATTTTATTTTCATTTTTTGACGAAAATGTGAAGATACTAAACGGAGAGGCATGAGGCGAAAATAATATAAAACTTAGGGGTATTTGAAAACATATGCCAAATTTCTTTACACCCCGCAAAAAAGGCTTGGATACTACGCGAAATTTCTGAAATTTTTAATAAGGTTTCAAGTTAATTAAATAGAGTCAATAATTTAATGAATATTTTTTAATTAAAAATTTCTAGGTATTTACATGTAATACTTTTTCTTTGAGAACTTACAAGTTATTATTAGTATTAGTAATTAGTACTCCGGAGTAAATAAAAATAATAGTAATAAAAATAATAATTTTATAGAGGAAATTAGGTGGAGTATACCATTTTCAAGTTTTTTTTTTAAGTAATTGTACTCCTTTAATTTTGTTTTAGGTAATTATGCTTTTTTAAAGATAGATATTACATATTTACCCTTAAAATGAACTTTTACCCTTTCAATTTTTATCCTTTTTTAAAATGATTGACGAGGAAGATATTTTTAACAAATCAAATTTGATCCAAAATTTTTTTTTTATTCTTTTTTTTTATAAGATAAAGATTTGAATGGGGCCAGACCTTGTTGGACCACCACCCAAGGGCATCCTTGCGGATGAGGACACGCAAAGCCGAGTCGGCGAGAAGGTCCTGTGTGGATGTTGAATGGAGGAGACTTGCTGATACGTTTGGGATACCCGATCCTTCACCTGTGGGCTCAAGATCAAGAACCACGCCGTATATTTACCCGAACTTGCAATGTTCTTCCGATATCTCCTGATTAACAATTGAATTAAACTAATTATTAAACAATAATTCTTAACTTTAAGGAATTCTAACAAGATGGAAATAAACTTTAATTAAATCTAAACTAGTGAATAACTAACTAAAAGAAACAGATTTTATAACTTAAGAAAACTAATCTACTAATAACGATGGAAACTAACTAATTCAAACTAATTGAACTTCAATGCTTAAGCGACTAAAGAAAGAAAGCAAAGAAAGCGAAGAGAGTGATCGAAGCTTGCGAAGGCTCGCGAGGTCTCGCGGAACAGGCTCCGGGCGCGCCGGTGCGGACGCGGCTTGTTGGTTGCGATCGCTGGTGGCGAGGCGCGACTTCGCAGGAGTGAGCGACGCTGAAGCGCAGGAGCAGTGCTCCTCAGGGCGCGGCGTCGGTAGACTGCGAGGACGAGAGCAGGAGAGAGCACGAGGGATCGATCGAGGCGCGAGCGAGCGTGTGCGGGACTGCGGGAGCGAGACAGCGAGAGGGCGAGAGAGCGAGCACTGGGAGCGCGGTGCCGATGAGGCTGCGCTCGCTGGGAGCGAGGGACGCCGCGGGCATCACCAAGGTCCGGCTTCTCTTCGATGTGCTAGGTTCGGTGAAGAAGGTAATGGCTGGCTTTGGTTTTGATCAGGGATCAAAGTGACGGTGATGATAATGGTTGCCGAAGGTTATTAGACACACGAACCGGATAGCTTTGGGATTGATAATCGAGAACCCTTTAATCCTATAAAGGGTTTCTCAATTCTATTCAATCTAATTAATTCAAAGTGCATAAACATGAATATATAGTAAAGCTATGGAAGATCTTACCAATCCTTCCTTGCAAAGGAAAGGGGTTTGGATAGATCTATTATATCTAAAGATAAATGAAATAACTCTAAGATAAATAAATCCTAATGAGATAGATATTTAATAACTTGGTGGCCAAGGATTATATCTAGAAGAGATATAATTATTTTCCACCTTATTTAACTAATTGCATAAAATAACAAATTAACTAATAACATGCAACTCGGCCCACAAAGCCCACTCGGCCAAGGCCCATTCGGCCATGTCTTGTGTAACTAGATCAAGGCGGGTGTAGACGAGTCTTCATGAGCTCTGAGTGTGGACGCAAGCTCACTTCCGGTGCTGGTGGTGTAACCTTGAGCTAAGTGATCCAGGGTAGCCTGAACCCTTGCTCTAAAGTTCCAGGGTGACGGACAAGAAAGACTTTAGTTGCAGTTTGAATCTTCTTAGCTCTTGAACGAGTGATAGGACCATCAAATGGAACCTTCATGTTGTCCTCAATGTCACCAGGAGTCATCGATATTTGAACGACATTATTCTCCTCCACTTGACTTCGATTTGTCCTCAAATCGTCGTCAGAGTCATCGTCAGGCACGAACAAGGATAGATCGGCGACGTTGAATGTAGAATGGACACTGTATTTATCGGCAGGGAGATCCAGCTTGTATGCATTAGGACCCATCTTCTGAACCACTCTGAATGGTCCATGTCCCCTGGGGTCCAGCTTATATTTCCGTTGTTGCGGAAACCTTTCCTTCCTGAGATGCAGCCAGACCAGATCACCAACGTTGAACTGCACATCCTTGCGATTCTTGTCCTTTGCGGCCTTGTATTGCGCAGTCTTCCTCTCCAGCTGCGCCTTGGTACGCTCATGCAAGCTTTTGATGAAGTCCACTTGCTTAGCTGCATCCACGCTCTCCTTGTCCTTATATGGCCGAGGCATCATGTCCACAGGTGTTAAGGGATTTCGGCCATATACTACTTCGAAGGGGGTCAGCTTTGTTGCAGAGTGCCTAGACCTGTTATATGCAAATTCTACAAATGGTAGGCAGTCTTCCCACCTCCGGAGGTTAGTTCGCAGCATGACTCTAAGGAGAGCCCCAAGAGTTCTATTTGTGACCTCAGTTTGGCCATCAGTTTGTGGGTGACAAGAAGTGGAAAATAGCAATTTTGTACCCAATTTAGACCATAGAGTTTTCCAAAAAGAGCTTAGGAATTTAGGATCACGGTCAGAAACTATAGATAATGATAATCCATGTAAGCGAACAACATCTTTGAAGAATAAATGAGCAACATGAATAGCATCATCAGTTTTATGACATGGAATAAAATGAGCCATTTTGGAAAATCTGTCTACAACAACAAATATGGAATCATGACCCTTAGAAGTTCTAGGCAATCCTACGATAACATCCATAGAAACATTTTCCCAGGGTGCATTAGTAATAGGCAAAGGTTGGTATAGACCATTAGCATTAGATTTCGATTTGGCTTTAGCACATGTAACACAACTTTTGACAAATCTCAGCACATAATTAGACATTCTATGCCAAAAGTAATGTTCCTTAAGTCCAGCTAAGGTTTTTTCGAAACCACCATGTCCCCTAGATTCATGAATTTCTTGAGTTAACAATCGTCGAATAGAAGAAGATGGCATACAAAGCTTGCCCATCTTAAACAAATAACCATTATCAAGAAAATATGAATCAACTT
Source organism: Persicaria tinctoria (assembly GCA_037127255.1). Taxonomy (NCBI): domain Eukaryota; kingdom Viridiplantae; phylum Streptophyta; class Magnoliopsida; order Caryophyllales; family Polygonaceae; genus Persicaria; species Persicaria tinctoria. The sequence continues at coordinate 39,509,102 of JBANSL010000003.1, read as the reverse complement.
CACCTTTGGACACACAATGAGCATATATAGTTTTAAAGAAACCATCAGAAGCATACAGTTCCTTTATCAAAGCAAAACCCAAAACATGGTTTAAGATGACATACCTGCATGATAGCGCGTCAGCTACCACATTATCCTTTCCTTTCTTGTGGTGAACCACATAGGAAAAGGTCTCTATAAACTCCACCCATCGAGCAAGTCGCCTGCTGAGCACTGCTTGTCCTTTGAGGTACTTTAGAGCTTCATGATCCGAATGAATCACAATCTCCTTAGGCCAGAGATAATGTTGCCAAGTCTGTAAGCAGCGAACCAGTGCAAATAGCTCCTTGTCGTAGGTAGAATAGTTGAGCTCAGCGGTGCCCAACTTTTCGCTGAAGTAGGCGATGGGACGCTTGTTCTGCAGCAGGACCCCTCCAATGCCAGTGCCAGAAGCGTCACACTCGAGCTCAAAAGGTTGAGCAAAGTCAGGTAACTACAGCACTGGGGCGTGTGTCAAGAGGTCCTTGAGGGCGTCGAAAGCCTTTTGATGTGAGTCAGTCCAGTGAAATGTCACATCTTTCTTTGTCAGCTCATGTAGGGGGGCGACAATCAAGCTGAAGTCCTTGACAAAACGTCGATAGAAGCCAGCAAGGCCCAAGAATGAGCGGACATGAGTGGGTGTAGTCGGCCTGGCCCACTCCTGAATAGCACGAATCTTCTCCTCATCCACCTTTAATCCAGATGCAGTCACTACAAAACCAAGAAAAATGGTAGACTCGGATGCAAAAGAACACTTCTTTAAATTGGCATATAATTTCTCTTTTCTAAGACAATCAAAAACCAATTTTAAGTGACTTAAGTGATCATGCATATTCTTACTATAGATTAAGATATCGTCAAAATAGACAACGACAAATTTTCCTAAGTGTCTTCTTAGCACATGGTTCATGAGCCTCATAAAAGTAGAAGGTGCATTTGTTAAACCAAAAGGCATTACTAACCATTCATATAAGCCATACTTAGTTTTAAAAGCCGTTTTCCATTCATCACCCTGTTTCATCCTAATTTGATGATATCCACTTCTAAGGTCAATTTTAGAGAAAATAGCAGCACCATAATTGACTAGAAGGGGGAGGTTCTCCATCCTTTCAGCTTCTCTCTGGGCGTCCTGTTGTTGCTTCTTACGAACCTGGTCATTCTCGCTAGTGAATGGGTTAGGAGTAGCAGACTTAAGCGGCAAATATAATTGACTAGAAGGGGGAGGTTTAGCAGTATAAGAAGTGTTACCTGCAGGGGGCAGATTACCTGAAGGTGGAGTAGGGTCGATTGGAGGTGTAGGGCCGGCAGGAGGCGGCATACCACCTTGGGGTGTAGAACCAGAAGCCTCCTGTTGTTTCCTCTCCTCCAGGTATCGCAAAACACCATTTATAGACCGAGTAGTAACCAGGTTAGCTTGTTGGGTTAGTTGATCATGGAAGCGCTTGTTCCAACGCTCCTCAACAGCTTCGAGCTCTTTCCTATGTTCTTCCTTAGCAGCTTCGAGTTCTTTCCTATGTTCGTCCCTAGAAGCTTTAGTAGCGGCCTGAATAATACGGTCCAAGGCCTCATCAGAAATAGGGATAGGGGTAGTAGGGGAAGTTCCTTCGGCTGCCATGTTCCTACAATATCAGAAGAGCAACAAGTAACCGAAGCAAAGACCAGAAACCAAGTAATGCAGCCCCCGGAATAAGATCAATTTGATGCTCAATCCTGTCGGCAGTCGAGTTGATCTCCCGGAAGACGTGGCCGAATTGAACCCTTTCAAATTGTTGGAGAAGGGACATGGTGTCAGCAATAAGCATCTCAATCTTCCATGAGCAGCTGCACCTTTTTTGCAAGCAATTGATGATGGTCAGACTGTCACCCTCAATCAGAATACTCAACAGGCCAAGGGCTTTCGCCTTGGCGACACCACGTCTAAGGGCAAGACCCTCAGCTGCTAAAGCGGAAATGTGCCCACATTTGAATCCGCCACAATCAATGATTGAGCCGTGGTGATCCTTGATAATGTAACCTGCAGAAGTCTCACCCGATGGTAGTTTTGATCCATCAAAATTGATTTTGAATGATCTATCAACCGGTTTGCGCGCTCCATCTCAGATTTCTTCTTTTCCTTGGTTCCTTTGTTCTTAGTTTCTGATGATGTTGAGGCTCATCTTCAAAGGTTAACTTAGGAGCAGCCCAGTTCTTTAGTTGTTGAATGGTATAACTTTCCATGTTATGGATGGATGTTGTGTTTTGGTTGTCGAATATATTTTGATTCCTGCTTGTCCATAAGCACCACCATGTCGTCGCTAGTTTCCCTTTTTGCTCAGGATTGAGTTTGTTGAGTATTTCGCAAATGATGTTTTTGATCAATTTGTTTCTGGTGTCGATGCTTCGCATAACTATTTCAATGTTCGGGTCAATTTTGTGGACCAGTTGTAGCGAGTGATTGTATTATGAGAATAGATGGGATGTGCTTTCATCCGCTCGATCACACAATGAGCACGTTAGAGGAACATAAATGCCTTTGTTTGCTAGTCTAGTCTTAGTTGGGATTCTGTCTTGTGCAAGCTTCCACATGAAATTTTTAACTTTTGGAGACGTGTCTAGGTTCCATATCCATGCTGTACTGCTAGTTTATTCTGCGTTTTGCCTTGTGATGTGCTCTAAGGCACTTGCCGCAGTAAACCATCCATTTTTGCTTGGTTTCCAATAGAGTCTGTCTTCTATGTCATGTTCTGGTATGTAGATGTTCTTGATTTTGTTAACCATATCCATCGAAAGGATATTGGATAGTTCATCAATATTTCAATTCTTGTTGTTTTCGATGTATTTTTCCGCTTTGTCATTTTCATTGATTGTAGAGTTGGGGTGTTGTCTCCCTTTTATTGGCTTGTCGTATAGCCAGATGTCCTTCCAAAAATTGATCGTTTTTCTATTTCCTATTTGCCATATTAGTCCGTTGCAGAATTCTTCTTTCAGTTCCATTAGTTTTGTCCATTGCATGAGGCATTACCTTTTCTTTGGTATTCAAAGAGTGGAGTTTCTTTCAAATATTTTTCGGTAACCAATTGGACCCAGGGGTTGTAAGGTTCAGCTAAGATTTTCCATAGCAATTTCATTTGTAGTGCCTGGTTCATGTCCTTTGTTTTATGCATTCCAATTCCTCCTAATCGTTTCTGCTTGCAGACCTTGTCCCAACCAATAAGGGATGAAAACGATTGTTCTTTGTTCCAAAAGAAACACCTATTTATTTGGTCAAGTTCTTTATGGATTTTTGTAGGGAGCATGAAGTTTTGCATAATGTAATTCGGCTTGGCTTCCAGGTTTGATCTTATTAGGGTTGCTCGTCCCTCTTGTGATAGAGTGTTAGCTTTCCATTTCGTGAGTTGTTGTCTGGTTTTGCATACCGTCTCTTCAAATGTGGTTTTGTTGACCCGGCCATTGATAATGGGGCATCCAAGATATTTATCAAGTGTTGTCTGGTTGTTTATATGGATCATACTTTGTATCAACTATTTTTTATTGTTTGAGACTTTTGGGGTGGTTTGGAAGGCCGATTTATGGAAATTGACCTTTTGGCCTGACATGGCACAATAGTCGTCAATGATATTTTTCACCACCCGGCACGAGTCTTGGGTTGCCTTTGTGAAAATCGTCATATCATCCGCAAAGGAGAGAAAGAGGATTTTGATTCCCTATCTAGATATTTTAAATCCAATGGATTTGTTTGTCTAGCTGCAAGTAGCTTGGACTTTTCTTGCTAAAATTTGTCCTCATATGATGAATAGATAAGGAGAGAGTGGGTCTCCTTGTCTGATGCCTCTTCCTGGTATGAAAGGGACGGTAGGTCCATCATTAACCAAGACTGGGAAGAAGGCAGTCTTAATACATTGTTCAATCCATCTCCGAAATTTTTGGCAGAAGCCAAATTTTTCCAGAACTTTGAATAGAAACTCCCATTCCACTCTATCATATACCTTTTCCAGATCTAGTTTGACGGATGGATTCCACGTCTACTTTTGAACGAGTGAAAAATCTCATGGACTATTAGAACATTTTCTTGGATAGCCCTTTCTGATACGAATACCCCTTGGAGAGGGTGTATAATACCCCCTTTTAGATCACAAAGGAGTGTTGCATCGTTAGTGAATCCGCAGACTTTAATGTCTTTGAATTCACCCGAGGCTTAAAGGGACATGCAACCATGCTCCCATAAACAAGATGATAATTTAAATAAAATAAAATAGGCGGAAAGTATCCTGGTTTAAAATATCCAATTACAATAACATAAGAATACCAAAACCATAAAGTATGAATAACTTCCAAAATAACTGAAATGAAAGTAGCGATGCGGAAACTTTTAGAGGTTCAAAACTTGTAGTAAAATATTGAATAAATGACAGTCTGCTTTTCAACTCTCTCCTACTCCCCTTCTTGCACTGGACCTGTGGAATATGGTCTGGTGTTTCGTGAGAACGAAGGACACCAGCCATCCAATAAATAGGATGGTTAGTACAATAAAGACTAGCAAATGATAGGGAAAATGTTCAGACTTTAACCTTACAGTGACCATAAAACGGTATGTCTCAGGTTAAAGGAATGACACGAATATTTATAGTAGAAACTGAATGAAAAGGGTAAAAAATTCACACATGACTCGGATGATCATAACGATCGATTATAAGATAGGAAAAGAAATTATACTCGAGGCAGATAAGTATATAATAACTGAAATGATCACCTATTTAACAATCGATAAAAATCCCAATAATAACGACAATAATAATAATACTACGTGGTACCGGTCGGGCCTTTAACAAGGACCACGACCTACATCAGATCGTTGTTTTACCACCCCGTAGAGAATGCATTCCGGGATGGTGTTTCATGAAACCTTGTAAAGCGGTGGCTTAACAAACCACAACCTGCAAGTCAGTCTACTGCATAACTTGCCAAAGGCCTATAGCCAATCGCATCACGTGGTGCGCATTTTCACATATCATAACTAAGCATCACATGATGCCTATCTTATCATACATAAACAGTTTATACTAGATGATCATAGTAACGAAATTAAATCAAACAGGAACAAGCATGGATAATTCAAAGGATTTTACTATCACATGCCACTAGTTTGCATGAATGAAACAAGCAAAATATCATGCACTTTAGAAAGAAGAAAATGGACAACCTTTACTTATCTCATGTTATAAACAATCACATTTAATCCGCATATCACTATAATTCATTTAATAATTGTCCATTAATTTAACTCATGCCAATTTATGATTGAAAAAGATAAATTACATCAAGCAAATGGATATGTAATTTATCGAAATTGGCAAGGAAATTGGCCACATGGCCGCATTCGACACGGAAGAATTTAAAAGGGCACAGCAAAAGAATCACGAAACACGCAAATGGCGTTTGAACGAAATCACTTTCCTTAACTTTCGACGATCAGCTGATGACAAGCAGGCGAGATTTTAGCACCTATTGAATCCAACGGAAAAAATGAATATTAATATTGATATTTTCTAAAATTAACTTTACTTTAACCCAATTTGAAATTGAATTAATTCTATAAAGTTAAATATCTATACCAATATGAATTCCTCGGGAAGTAGGATCCGGTGTGGATGCTTCGAGATTTCTTGGTGTCGCTGAAACGGGCAAAAATCGAACAGTTTAGAAATATTGACCACTTAACTTAATAAGTAATTAACTTAGGGCCAAAACGAGAATAGACTAAATAATAAGGAAGTTTTTGTAATTTTTGCAAAAGAGATTAAAAATGAGGGAATGGTAGTAAATGACCTTTGCCCCGGTCAAGTTTGCTAGCCTAACCCACTATCCACAATAATTGCAAGGGTTAACACCCCCCCCCCCACCAAAAACCGGGACAGAGGAGAGAGAAAGTAAAGGAGGAGAGAGAGAGAGAGCGGGGTGGAGAGAGAGAGGCAACGGGGAAGTTATTGTGGAGAGAGAGAGAGATGAAGCGGGTGAAGTTAATGTGGAGAGACAGAGAGAAGTGAGAGAGGAAGACGATTTAATTTGAAAATTGTCGAGTCCAACTGCGTCTAACGGCTTACAAAAGAGGAAGAGAGAGAGAGAGGGCAACAGTTGCTCATGCAAACTTGAGGAAAACAAGAAGAGAAGGAAGAAGAAGAGGAAGAAGACGACAGAGCGAGAGAGGAAAAGAAGAAGCCAACCCGAAGAAGAAGACAACAGAGCGGGAAAGGAGACGAAAAGGCCGATTTTGAAGTAAGTAAACCCTCACAATGCCGATTAAATATGTTTTGGTTGGATTCGTAGGGGAGGAACCGATTGGAAGAACCTAAACTGGTTTTGATTGCGTGAAAATGGAAAGAAGGGGTCGAAAGGGTTCAAAGTGCGCAATATCGCCCTTTCATGTAGTAAGTAACCGACGTCAAGTTAAAACCAACGGTTGGAAAGTTTGGGAACTGGGGTGTGGGCGACTAGGAGAGAAGCGTATTTTTGGGAATGGGGAAATTGGGCAACTGTCTTGTCGAATCCAACTTATCAGGAGCAGGCTGAGTGTAGATACGTTCAGTTTAGGGGGGAATTGGGCGAAATGGGGCGTATGACTGTAGATACGTTCAGCTTTGGGGGAAATTGGATGAAATGCAGCGCATTAGGGTTAGGGAAAATGTTAGAAAGGGTGAGCGTTTATGTGGAATCGACATTAATCTGGAATAGGGTGACTTGTGTGCAATTGGAGATGTACAGATTGAATAAGTATATTGTCATGTATTCACAAGTACGTGTCATGTGTACCTGTCTTTGTGTCATGTTACATTTGATATTGATATGAAGGAAACCGTGGGTTTGGGGAGACGAATTGATTTTTAGAATACTGAATTTTGGTCTCTCATTACGCATGATATCTGGTGAATATTAAAAATGTCGCAGCGAAGTGTAAATAAGATTTTAGACCGTAGAGCTCAAACCTCCGGCGCGGTAAGATGACTTTCGTTCGAGTAATTTAAGTTGTGATTGTTGTGCTGCAGTGTGGCTGACATGTTGAAGTCTGTGCAGGTTGTGTACGCTGTCGAGGAAGACAGACACTTCAAAGAAAAAATTAACCAACACTCCCGGATGCAGCTCATAGTAAACATTGACAACCGGTTGAGCGAGTCCAATTGAAAGCGCCTGACGGACAGCCCGTTAGGGGGCGTTGCAAGACTGGGCACAAGGGTCCAGTTCTCGGGACAGCTTGTACATTACGTTCTCCAATGACAATTGAAGACGAAGAAGGAGAATAAAATGTGGTAAAAGATCCATGATGCAGTCGTAAGGTTCTCAATAGTTGAGTTCGCCCTTGTCACCGGTCTCAACTGTGGCTATGGCGAAGAGCCCGAGGATGACGCGGCGTTCAAGAAGGCATTGTTTGATTTCTTTGGAGTTTCAAAGTTGAAGATGTCCGAGTTCGAGGTGCAGTTCTGTGTGGCAATGACATCTGAGAAATCGTCAACTAGAAAGTTCAAATTTGTCATGCTGATGCTCGTCGAGGGAGTATTATTTGGGAAGGAACCCAAAAACTACATTCACGGGTGGGTGGTCGACCTTGTCGGCGACATTGACAGGTGCCTGGCGTTTCTGTGGGGTCGGCTTTGCTAAGAGCGAACGAACGAGTTCCTGAACCGTGCAATCGAGAGGAAGCTCCAACGGGATGAGAGCAGTTCCAATGCACGCCCGACCTATTGCTTGCTGGGTTTCCCTCTCGCCTTCCAGGTTCGTACACAGATCTCACTGGACGCCATATACACGTTTACTAGGTGTCCAATATTTATTGACTGGACAGAGAGTGAATATTGACTGGACAACATTTGTTTGCAGCTATGGTTATACGAAGCCCTCCCTTCAATGGCCGACCAATTTGTGAACGTCATAGATGAGAAGTTGTACCCCAGGTGTCAGCGATACGAGTTTAGAGACCAAAACCTCGAATATGCCTCCATCGAAACCCGACTGCAGGAGGCTAAGGAGCTCGGGCACTTCAATGACCCTGCAGTTGTGAGGTCGCTTCTACTCCCCGATGAACTGGAGGGAGCTACCCGTTTATACTGCGATGCTCGAAACACTCACGACAAGCGGGACAACTTCTTCGCAAATGTCAAACCCCCACCAAAGAAACAACCAAAGGGAGTACGTGGGTCAACACAAGAATTAGGGGAGGGCACGTATTCATCATGTGTAAGACTGGGCACATGTCGTCTTCGACGACATTGTCCGGGAGTTCGTATTCATCATACATAATCTGTTTAGGATTTTCCCCTTTCAAACGAATAATATTGATTTCATTTCAGACCCATCTCATTCTCAAATCAGTGTAGTTCTGTTCATATATTCCTGGATATATAAGTTCAAATGAGAGAGATGCAAAGAGCGAGGATGCGAAATAATAAATGAAAAAGTACCCGGTTGTAATTTTTGATTCAGGATTCGTGTGCTTCGTTTCCATTTGTATCTGTTCGAGAGGATTCGATCTTATCATCAAGATCTCCTTTCCTTTCCACCAGGGGTTTCGCCGATACCATAGTGTTTGGTGAAAGAATTTGGATTTTTGGGTTTCAAGTTTCAGATCAGAGGTATCGAGAGGAGTTGTATAAGTCATGGGAATCTGATAGCATGCATTTAGGTAGGCATAATAGGTTGCATTTAGCTTAGTTTAGATGCATTTCATGGATGGATTAAGTACAATTTGCATATTTGCTCTCTATGTTAGTGGAATCGGAATCTACACACTTTTATTGATTATTTCAGGTAATCGTGGATCTAATGATGAGACAGAAGTTGTTAACGCATTATATGAGAATGTCTAGTTGATCGGAGAAGCTTACATGAAGATCTCAAGAGGCCATGAGAAGAAGAAGCGGACCTAAACGAAGAACAAGTCTGCAGAAGTTGTCGCCGGACATGCTGAACTTATTTTGCACTTTATGGATGCCTCGGTTGTCTGATTGACTATTATGACCATGCATTGGAAAGCTCTTTCAAAGAGCTACAACTTTCTTGTTGACAAGAAGAGCAAATTCGAAACAGATCTTCCGTGAAAGACAATATGACGCGGTCGTAGCATGCATGCCGCGGCCGCCGCCAGGGCCGCTGCAGCGGGATATGGGAGAGTTGTTGATGCCACGGCCGCAGCATCCATGCCGCGGCCGCAACATTTGGCGTCAGCGCGTGAACGCAACATTTTAATTTAAGAAAACCCTAGTTTTTATTCTAGTTGTTTTGGTGGCCGACTTTGGATCTTTATAAGGCCAATTTTAGTTTATTTTCCAGCACTTCCATTCTATTCAATGTTCTATCAGTCAATTAGAGAGAGAGCGATGTTCGCCATGGGCGACTAAACTCTGTTCGTTCTTGCAATTTGAAGCTTTATTTGGATTGATTGTGAGTTTATGAATTTTGTTCCCTATTTCCTATATTGAATGTTTCAACTTCTTTGTGCTTGCATGTTTGATTGTTTTATTCTATCTAGCCCGCACAACTAGTTAGAATCAATTCAATTGCTAAGGTTTTGTAGATTCCTGGTTGTGAACCTTAACCGAAGTAGCAAACTTGTTCCTTTAGGGATGGTTGAACTAATTGAATGAGTATGAAGTTAGATGTGTTGTTAAATCCCTCTTTAGGGACTGCAAATACCTTGGTTAATCTCTGAACTTAAAGCTATCAATTGGGTTAAATCCTTCTCTAGGGACTGTTTGATTGATAAGGGTTTCTAGGACTGGTTGGACTAGTAAATATATTAGGTTGGGAAAAGGGCATTCATGGGAAGACTAAAAGGACAAGAGGAAGTTACAATATCAATTCAACCAAATAAAGTGGATAGTTGTAGGTAGAGCGATCTTCTCTAAATTGTTTTGCATCAATCTGTTTGTAGTTTATTTTGTTTTCTTTCTTATTTCAATCAACCAAAACCCCCCTTTCTACTAATCGGTAAATACACTTTGCTGAGAAATACTTGATTCTATGTGGGATCAACCTCTTACTTACTTGCTATACTAGTTTGTAGGTTTGAGTTTTATTTTGATACGGTTTACGCGACTAAAAATCGTCCATCAGAATCTGATATAGAAATCAAGGAGGATCAAACCTGTTCTTGGGTTCATAGATTTGTTCGTCGTCTATTTGAATGTCTTCTCTTATTCGACATCGAAATATACAGAGACTAGGGCAGCATAGAGGTGGGAGGGGGACAGAGAAAAAGGGACGAGAAGACGAGAAGGGGGCAAACTCAAGGGATCGCAACTCAAGCACCGCTGGCACCCAACCGACCCCTAAGATCACCCTCCGGAGCCCACGGACCAAGACCACCCACGACAAGCTGATCTCCAGGGCCCTTTTCCTTTTTTTGAAATTCCATCTTCTTTCTTCAACATCTTCACTTCTCCTTTTCTTTAACCTTCGGTCTTCCCTCCTTTTATGCCATTTACAATGGCTTTTACTCCTAGTTTCTTTGTTATATGTTGGGATCTTGGTGGCTTGGATGAAAGAGAGGGATTTTTGTGTTCTGATTTGGCGATTTCTACATCTCGATCCGGGCTTTTTCTTTGGGATTTTTGTGTTTCTATTTTGTAGCGGAGTGGTGGTGGTCGGCGTCGATGTCCGGGGATCTGGTTGGGGGTAGTTGAGAGGGGTCGAGTGCGGAGGTGGCTTGAGATCTAGGGTTCCCTTCTGGTGGAGTTTGTCTGGAAAGGATGTGTGGCTGTGTTCTTGGGGTTGGGAGAGGTTAGGTTTCTTTTTTCTCTCTTCTCTCTCTTCTCTTCTCTCTCCATTCCGTCAATCTACCTTTTTTATCCTTTTTTTTAAAAGATTGGTTGATGAAGAAATTTTAATAAACTTTATCCTTTTAAAAACTACCCAGTTCGATTACTGCAGACATATTGGTGTAGGAAGAGATTATTATCAAAGGAGAATTTTATAGGGTTCCACTTCAAGAATTTTCTAGGTTACAAGTAACGTACGTTACTCTTCAAATTATTTGATTAGAATCGTTTATTGATCAATTCTAACCTAAATTATTGTGTGCGAATGATTTTATTGTAACTATTTTTGTTTATTTTTCCAGTTTGCAGCGTAGAGATGACCGAACAAGATGACGGAGGGTCATGTAATACAATAATATTCATGTAATCAATTCCTGTAATACAATAATAATATTCATGTAATAAAATGCCATTAGTTACAAGAAATCACACTGTTGTAATACAATAATATTCATGTAATCAATTCTTGTAGAATTGTATTACAGGAAATCACTATAACCAACTAAAGTAGCATACAATTCTTGTAATGAATGATTTACTACAATGAACGAATTCTTGTACCCATTACTATAAGCAACTACAATAGCATACAATTATTAGAATGAATGAATTCTTGTACCAATTACTATAACCAACTACAATAGCATACAACTATTGTAATGAACGAATTCTTGTACCAATTACTATAACCAACTACAATAGCATACAATTATTGTAATGAATGATTTCCCATAATGATCGAATTCTGGTAAAGACAGGTATCAATTAAAATAGCATACAATTATTGTAAAAATAGATAACGATTATTGTAACCTAAATTATTGTCGCTGACCAATCAGAAGCGAATACAATATCCATAGGTACGTGTTGTAGAAGGAAATCGAGTTAATAAATAATAATATAAATCAAACCAGATTCGTGCCCAAGTCATCCACATGTGCTCGGATTGGCCCAACGGACTCGTGGCCCAAAAATCGTTTGGTCAACATCGACCAGTTTTGATCGACGTCGAGGAACTCTCGTCGATCTCGGGTTGTCTTCGCAGTATTCGAGTTCTCTTCTCCTCGTCGAGCTCGGGCAGAGTTTTTGGCTTGTTCTACGTCGAGAAAGTTGGTCGACGTGGAGTAGATATGGCATTTTCTCCAGCTGCGACATCCTTACCTTCTTCATGAGTTTCCTTTAAGCTCCAAAGTGCGTCCAATTTCTGTGAAATTAAACAGAAACTAGTGTAGACTCCATACTTTGGCAAACTGAGAAGCGAACGACGAAGGACCAAACTGGAATCCGTGACTGGGAAGCGAACAAGTTCGAGAAAAGCGACTAAAGAAGGTACTTCTGCCTCCTTTTCTTTATCCAATCGAAAATTAGGGTTTAGAATTGGGGCTTCGAATCAGGGGTTGAAATTGGGGCTTAAAAAATTAGGGTTTGGAATTGTGTTTTGAATTGTCAATTGGGGATAAATTAAGGTTTGGAATTGTGTTTTGAATTGTCAATTGGGACTTCGAAAATTATTTATTGAAGGATAGAATTTTGTCTGCAATGAAAATTGTCTGCAACATGGAAATGGAACTTAGCACTGTGTGTGACCATGAAGAATCGTGGAAATGTTGAAAACTAAGAGATAATGTATAGCTCAATTGAAATATAAGGGCTGATTTGAAACAAAGTCAAAACAGAAATGAACAAAAATGGTTATAATTGCTGATCTCAGTGTAACAGCTGAGAAGTAATAGCTGAGCAGAAACAAAAATTAAACAGAGGACATGCCTGCAAGGTCCTTGAGGCCTTGTCATGTAGAATAAATCCATCATTGACGATTGAATTGTGATTTTGGTGCATGATACTTCATATGTTGTTGTTGCTGATGGTAAAAAATGTAGCCCCTGTGTTTGATCCAGATTGCTCTTTTGGAGTATGGATCAGTTAATGAACTTGAGTTTGGAGGCAAAGTAGCATGAGATAATTGGAGTATGGGTCAATGCTTATATAGATGCTTTATTAAAGAAGTCTGGCATTATATTATTTGGTGATACATTTTGTTTTATATTAACCTATTAGCTCAAATGGTAGAGCAATGTATTGTACACATTGATGTGGGTTCGAATCCCACATAGGCTATAAATTCTATATGTGATTTCTCAAACCTAGCTTCGTGGAAGCATTCGGTTTACAAAATGCACCTTGCCGGTGTAGAGAGGTGGCGTAAATACTGAATAGCAACCTTTTTAACCAACAAGGTAACTATGAGTACATTTCTTGGGTGGCCTAAATAAATAATTATGCATAGATCAAGATTATTAATCTAACTTGTATGACAAAAAATTATCCATAACAAGCTAAACTCCATCCAACTTAAGTGACCTACAGTTATCATATATTCAACAAGATATGAGAAAAAAAAGTTGTAAAGAAAAACATGTTCTAGTTTTTTTAATTCTAAAAAAAGATATCAAGAATTATAGACAAGTTCCAAATGGTCATGGATTAAACTATATCCCTTTCAAAACAAAAAATCTCTAACTAGCTACTCTTCACAGTGGAATATTCATGTTCAGTAAAGGTTTTGATGAATTAATACGGAGTATTCACATTCAACATCGTGCAGACACGGTAGATTGGGAGTTCAAACTAATATGAAAAAACATTACCTGATTCCTTTCAGGTCTTCTTGCCAAAAAGCCAAGTCCTCATACTAGAGCATCTGGTATTAACTGTACCTTTCCCATTATATATGACGTCTCAGGATAAAGAGATATTCCAGAAATTACTTTCTTACTGCTGATAAGATCGATCGATGAGCTTATGTGGGATTTGAAGTCTAGAACTGGCTACTGATGTTCATCATTTTACATTATTGATCACTAATCTAGCTCATGTGCTAACATGAGATTCAAAGTGTGAAATTTGAAGTCTAGAACTGCTTACATTTATGTGGCTTATGTGGGATTTGAACCCACATCTTGTGCTTAATTACGCACAATGCTCTACCGGTTGAGCTAATAAGCCAAAATTTTCAAAGCAAGAGGCTTATGTTCTATCTTCAACGAGGCATAAACATATAGAGAACTTATTTGCCAACACAGAAAAAATTCAGCCAAGGAAGCCTTTGTCTAACCTTGTCTAATTTGAAGCTACTCCAGGAACTCAAGAAAGAGGACCTACAAGCCATTTGCCTGGTTCGTGCCAAAGTTTAACACACTCGAGTAACAAGTCCAGAATATGACAATACCCAAGCAGGATTGAAATCCTTTTTAGCTGTCAGAAGAAGTTTGAGATTCACCGTTTAGAATGCGAAAGTAAACCAACATTAGTATCAAGCAACAACCCAAACCAATATCAGCTTAACAAACAATCAACAAGTTAATATGAACCAACAACACAAACCAAAATTCGAATTCAAGTAAGTACACTCATGAACTCCAAATTCAGTACACCATGAGGAATTTCCTAGTAATAAATGGCATATCAAAAGATCGACCACCCGAAAATCTAAAATCTTGCTGTTTTCCCCATAAATTGCTTCAAACTCCCAAATTCAATCTAAATTTCGAACTGAATCAAGGACCCCAAATTTACAACCTTAATAACCCTAGACATACAATTCAGAACAATTACTATCCCAATGCTACCAATCATCTCAAATCTTACCTTGAATGATTGAATCCAACTCCTACATGTTGGTTGCTGACACAGTTTCTCGCAGAGGTTGCAGCAGGTCCGAGCCAAGGTTGCAGCAGGTCCGACGCAGGTCTGAGCCCAGGTCCGAGCCGAGCAGGGTATGGCGCCGCTGATCTCCCTCGCTCGAGCGCTTTCTCTTAACTTCGCTCTCTCCTCGCTCGTATGATGTTTCGCGTCTGATGCTTCGCTCTCTCTCGCTCGAGCAGGTCCGACCTTCCTTTTTTTTTTTTTCTTTTTTTTTGAAAAACTAACGGGATTTGAGAAAAAAAAGTTAAAGTTAACCGAGAAGGGCACGAGGCGTAATGGATTAAAACCTCAGGGGTACCACGTGAAATATGTAAAAAAGTTGTATACCCCGCGAAAATTGCAATACCCCAGGGGTACCTGGCGAAATTTCCGATCATATAAAGTGTTATTTATGATAATCTATTTTTACAATTGCATTTCATATTATATTAATATTCTTTAAAAAAAATCTAATTTTTCGGCAATATTTTTTGTTTTAGAAAAAATATCATCTACTCCGTACTCTAAACCCTCATTTATAGAAAAAAAAACTTCATTTATTATTATGAGTGATGGTACAACTATGATTGACAATTGATACCCCTAAATTCTTCATACCGAATGAAGATGAAATTTAGTAATTAAATCAAAACCCGATTCATCCGACCCGATCACCCCGAAATTCGATTAATCCGAAACTCGAATATGTCAACATCCGTTTCAACCCTAACCCAATCATGTGTAATTCCGATTCAATCGAAACCCAACTCCACCGACCCGATTTTGTTGAAACCCGATTAAGCTGAAACCCGATTAAGCCGAAACCCGATTTAACTTACTCGGTTACTTTTCAATAATCCGATTTTATCCAACCCAGTCAAACCCGGAATTGATCCGACCCGATCCGATACAACCCGAATTTCAGTCAATTCGATATGAATTCAAGTCCGAAACAACCCGAAACCGAAATGTCCGACCGAGACCGATCCGACTTGCCCGATTGCCGGCTCTTCTACCTGGTAAAAAATAATCGGAGAGAATTATAGATTAAAAAAAACAAAATTTCAGTTTGCTTTGCAGTTTGCGCCTCCCTCGCCGAATTGGCGTCTCCCGTAAGATTGGCTTCTTCCTCCCCTCCGCCCGCCCCTCTTAACCCTCCTGACTCACTCTTCTTCTGTCAATCTCTTCTTTCTTGTTAAAATCACTCCTCCATTTATTTCTTAAATTCTTAATTTTTTTTTCTATTTATCTATAAAATCCCGTGAATAGCATCAGTTTCTGTGGTGGCTGACGAGATTCAATCTCGCTTCGGTGCTTACATCCACTCTCCCTCTTTTTAATTTGTTTTCAGCGGATACCTACTGCTGAATTTCGCTGATTAAACCCTCGCCCCAGGACTAGGAGGTGAGCTCTTTAATCCCCGCATTGCCTTTTTTAATTCTCGTATACGCTTGATTTTTTTTTTTTTTTTTAAATCTCTCCAGTTTGATTTCGATTATCAGGTGGTTATGCAGATGCGTTGCTTTTGGCACCGTATTTCTAGGTCTTTGGTTTTTTTTTTTTGGTTTTTGTTCCAGGTTTTCTTTGACGGCTTTGGTTGTTATTTCGGATTGTTCTTTCCGCTACTGTTTCCACTAGGTGATCGGTGGGGAAGTGGTGGTACTCTGTTTGTGTTATTCAAAATTTCGCCTAATTGGAGATTGTTTAGGCTCAAAATTGAATCTTATGTTCTTTTAGAATGTGGCTTAAGCAACTGTTTCTCTGATTGTTGTTTATTTCTTTTGGCTGTATAGTCCTGAAGCTATGAATTCCAGCTAAGATGCGGTTATATGTTTTGATATTTTGAGGAGTAAATCCTTGAATTGAATGTTGTGAGCTATTTAGTGCCAACTGTGCAGTGGGAGTCTGGATTTTGGGAGCTTTAAAGTGTATTGTTCTTTTGTCTAGTGAAAGCTAGACATACTAAATGATGTTATATTTGAAATTGGGTGAGTAATCAAGGGTTCTTCTAATGTTAATAAGTTTTGGTTGTTGATTTGCATCTAAAGCAGAGATTTGACATGCTCCAGAAGATCTTAGATTTTAAATTCGCAGATAAAACTGTTTTTGTTGGGGTAATGAGTTGCATAATGAATCCCATGCTTTTTTTTTGCCAACACGAGTTTGTGCTCATTAGGGATGGATGATGTAGATGTAAATCCTAGTAGATTGTAATAGTGGTGGGTGAATTGCTTTCTCCATTATTTGTCTTGTAGTAGCCGTTCTCTTCAAATTATTAGATTACTATGTCCATACCTGAAAGTCTGGCTTTCACTCAATGGTGAATTTTTTTTCCTGTTTGCAGATTTTTTTTTCCTATCAGTTTTTAATCATTTGCAAGTTTGGAAGGTATAACCTTTAGGAGGATTTGGTATCGCTGAAGGGAGTCTGTTGTTTTGACAAGGGAATTGACTTTGACAGAATGATATTAGCTCAACTTTGTTTGAAAGGATTTTGTTACTGAGTACTTTTGTTATACATTCTTGTACTTTACATTGAAGTGGCAAAAGTTTTCTCAGACCATTCTGGTTATGAATTATTGACTTCATCATATACTATCATGGATTGCTTATGTTCTCAATTTTAGTATTAGTTTACCAAGTATCATTGTGTTTTTTATCTTGAGTTTCTGATTACAAAATTGATGTGACATTGGCTAGTCTTAGATAAATTCATGCAAGTTTTAATGTTGATTTTGCCCTTTCCAGTAAAAGAAGCTATCAAATTGATGGCTCAAATTGCTCCTGGTTCTGAATCACCTCGCCGTAAACCAGGTCTTTTGAAGGACCAAGTTCAGCTCGTGAAAAGGAAAGATTCAAAACGCCATGAGATTTTCCCGATCCAAGAAAGTCTTTCCTTTGAAAAAGGATTTTTCATTGTTGTTCGTGCATGCCAGATGCTGGCTCAAAAGAATGATGGAATAGTATTGGTAGGATTAGCTGGGCCATCTGGAGCAGGGAAAACAGTATTTACTGAGAAAATACTCCACTTTATGCCCAGCATTGCTGTTATATCAATGGACAACTACAATGATGCTAGTCGAATAATTGATGGCAATTTCGATGGTAGTATTTTTTACTTTTATTCTATGTGCGATCTTCTTGGGATTTGCATATGCAAAATATTCAATATGCTGAAATCCTTCTTGATCTGAGAATTCTATCCATCCTTTATGTCTTGGTCCTCACATGCACACATTTTTCATGAACAGATCCACGGTTGACAGATTATGACACATTGCTCCAGAATATCAGTGATCTGAAAGCTGGGAAGGAGGTTCAAGTTCCTATCTATGATTTCAAAACTAGCACCCGTGTAGGATACAGGTTTGTTGATTCCTTATGGGTCAGTAGTCACGTACTCAACTAGTGTACTTAATGGTTCACGGTATTGGAATAATGGAATGGATTATTTTCATTTAAGTACTTGATTCTTTTCTCGAACCAAAAGGGCCTTTGATGAATTTATATATTAGTATTATGAGGTATGAACTATGAAGAATGAAGTCTGATCTTCTAGGGACTGCCATACTGCAGTATACAAGAAAGAGAATAATAGAATATTGAACTACTCTTCTACATCTTTGTCTTTATTTATTTATTGCTGTTGTTCCTTTGACAGTTTGGTCACTTCCCTAGTTCCATTGGATATGTAGTTAGTGGGATCCATGCATTTTTTTTTATTGCTCAGTGTTTTTGTTGATCGTGTCCAGAAATTATAGAAAGAATAAAACCACCACATTTCAAAGATGTAAGTATGTAATAGCCTTACTATTCGAGAAACCATGTCTTATACCAAGGCATATGATCCAATTATAGTTCTTCATCTCCGTCTCATTCTGTCATGATGAAATCTTATCAATAGCCCCAATTCTCAGCTTAATATGGTGTACATCGATGCTCAAATTATGTGAATTTTTTATCTTGTCAGGACTCTTGAAGCCCCAAGTTCTCGTATTGTAATTGTTGAGGGAATCTATGCTTTAAGTGAACAACTAAGACCTTTATTGGATCTTCGAGTGTCAGTCACCGGTGGAGTACACTTTGACCTGGTCAAACGAGTCTTACGCGATATACAGCGTGCTGGAAATCAGCCTGAAGAAATAATTCAGCAAATATCAGAAACGGTTTGCTCATTTTGCTCTGGATATTGCTCTTATGGGTCATTTATGGAATTTTGTTTGCATAGAGATCTTATCAACATTTTGGGTGCAGGTCTATCCAATGTACAAGGCCTTTATTGAGCCTGATCTCAAAACTGCTCAGATAAAGATAATCAATAAATTCAATCCATTTACTGGATTCCAAAACCCTACTTATATCTTGAAGGTAATTTTCTGCTAGGGGCAATGTCTTTGAGTTATACAAAGCAGCTGTATTTTACTAAATTTATAAGGTATAGTTTCAGTAAATGAGTTTTCTGGAAATTGCAGTCAGCAAGGAGTGTTGAAAAGGATCTGGTAAGAGCTGTTTTTCCGGAAGAGCATACTGAAGTTGAGGAGCAGACGTATGACATATATCTTCTACCACCTGGGGAGGATCCAGAATCATGCCAATCATATTTAAGAATGCGAAATAGAGATGGAAAATATAATCTCATGTTCGAGGTTTGCCCCTGTATATTTTGAAAATTTAAGGTTGCGAATGGTAACCTACCATATTGCTAATAACAAAATCTGGTATCTAAATTTAACATTACTCTTTAATATTGGGCAAGTAGAAAACAGGTCTTTTACTCTTGAGTTTGAATTGTTTTTTTAGTGCTCTTTGTCCATTGCTGTGCAATATTACCCTAGGGCATTCCCACCGTTTCTGCTCTCAGCTTCGTTTCTGTTTCTCGTTGCGCCATTTTCAATGTTCCTCTTTTTGACATCCCATGCTCATTTGTGTCTCGTCTTCTGTTTGGTCTTGAGTGTTTATGTTCAGTTAGTTTGTTATTGTCCTCTTATTCTTGTCAACTCTAGGTCTTTGAGAAACACCCTCTCGATGTAGTCGGGGATGGGGTGCTTACATTTGGGACCCCTCGGATCCTGCTCTGGGTAGGAAAGACGGGGATTGTAGTTGTTTTTGTTTGTGCATTACATCGTGTTATTGAATTGAGTTGACTAAGGTAGCTTCTCTTTTAGCTACTTGAGTTAAAAAATTATCGAATAATATAGCTTTTCTTCATTGAATCACTTGGTCAGCAATATCCCTTCTTTCGTCTTCTTGTGAAACTATTGCATGAGTATGAAATTTATTGTCTGCTATCAGAGATAAATCCATTCTTTTTTCTTCCTTTTTTTTTCCGATCCCAGCACTTCTTGGGCATGAAATGTATTGTCTGCCATCAGAATTTTAAGCAAAGCATTACCTTAATACTGTAATATTATGGTCAGGAATGGGTGACAGATAATCCATTCATCATATCTCCAAGAATAACATTTGAAGTAAGTGTGCGTCTCCTTGGGGGTTTGATGGCCCTGGGATATACCATAGCAGCTATTTTGAAAAGAACCAGCTATGTCTACTCAGATGATAGGGTGATTGTGAAGGTTGACTGGTTAGAACAACTTAACCGTTTCTACACACAGGTATGGTGTGGTTTTTGGTTTGAGACATATCTGTCTGTTAATTATCTAGACTATTTATCCATTGCTTTGCTTCTCACTTCCGACAGGTTCAAGGAAAGGATCGCTTGGTGGTAAAACATGTTGCAGAACAACTGGGTTTGGAGGGATCATATACAGCACGCACATACATTGAACAAATTCAGCTCGAAAAGCTTGTCAATGAAGTCCAGGTATGATAATTGGTTGCGTTGCTCAGTTTGGATGTTCCACTTTAAAAGTATGCCCCTAATTTCAATGACTATCTTCAGACGTTGCCAGATGATTTGAAGACGAAGCTAAGCCTGGAGGAGGATATTATATCTAGTCCAACAGAGGCACTATCTCGAGCTTCCGCCGATAGGATTGTTTGGAGAAACAAGAATCTTAAAAGGTTTGATGTTTTCTTTATTTCAAGTCATGGTTTTAGAGTTTTAGGATAAGATTGGTTTCTGTCTTTTAGCTATCACATGGAATCTGCTATGCAGTGGTATGTCACAGTCGTACTCCAACAATAGGGACAACAACCTTCCCAAGATTACCGGCTTTGAGTTGAACAGGCAAAGGTGTGATGATGGAAGTGGTGAATCAACGGGACATGGGGCAAACCAGGTGATTCCATTGCTAATGATATGCATTTTCCATAAGCATCCTAATCATTCATATGTTAACTATATTTTTAAATTCCCATTTTTAGGGTGCCATAACACAACTCTCGGAGCAAATCTCCACTCTCAATGATAGGATGGATGAATTCACTTCAAGGATTGAAGAATTAAGCTCAAGGTTAGCCTTCAAAAAGCTGTCTCCCAGCCAACAGAACATGGTTCTGCCATCCGAAACATGCAATGGTTCTGCCCCTACATCTTATTTCATTTCTAGCTTAAGCAATGGTGCGTTAACTGGAGCTATTCTGCCAAATTCTTCATCTTCACCCCAGTTGACTAAAGATTCTCCCTTGATGGAAGAGGTATAGTAATTCTGTTTCACCATTCTTATAGCCCAACTGAAGTTATTGCATAATTGTTTCTAGGGAACGTAATATATTTGATGTTCAATTGATCTAGTTCTGTTTGAATCTTTTGTTTTAAATTCTGTGTTTGCATTTCTCCGACAGACTCAAAAAATTGCAAGAGGACAGAAACAAGTACTCCATCAACTGGAAAATTTGACTAATCTTCTTCGAGATAACTTGGGGGAGAAGCCGCGTGGAGCAAGAACCGATAGGAGGAAGTATGTAACACCTGATGCAAAAACCACCAGGTATGCAATGGTGTTTTCTCTAGCACTCGGTGGTTTGGGTATCTGCTTGTATAGAGGCTTCTGGACTCGGAACTGAACCCCCTGGTGAGGTTTCAACTGATTCTCAAGCGCCGATAAAAACCTCTCATCTTTCTGATACAACACAAACATTTTTCCTTATTTTTTTTCCCATCAAAAGAAGAAAAGCTCGATATCGCCCTTCGGCTCGGGAAATAGACTGCTCATGAGATCATATCATATTATTGATCTGTGATTGTAGAGGCATGATTCAAGGCCTTTGAGGTTTGTTGAAGAAGGGTAAGATGGCAATTTTTGTAACTTAGGCCTTTTAGTCATTCTGGGGTTCTCTGTTTCTTCAACACATCTGGATACTAATAATAGATAGTGGGTCTTCTTGAGAAGCCAAAACTAGTGGCTTTAACAAATCAGTTTCAATGCCATTGAATTATAATTTGTGGTCCATAGTATTTATTAAAAATATTTCTCCGTTCTTTGAGATACTCCTGTATTGGAGAATAGTAGTATTACACAATGAATAAACTAATAAAAGAAGGATACATATTGGAACCTAGAATAAGAAAGGCAGAAAGCCTTGAAACACTGGTTTTCGCCTTTGGTACGATCAATGTCCGGCACCCTTGTCGCTAGGTCCGGAGGCGAGTCTTTCGAGCCAATATGCCAATGTAAGCTTGGTCTTGTTGTACCCGAAAGAATAAACATTGGAGTTGTTAGCACTGCTTCCATTGTCCTCTGGTAATGGCCTGGCCATTGCAGTGGCAGCGAACACCACCAAAACGGCCACCACGATCAGCACACGAGTTGTTTGTGTGAGTTTCATCTTATTTGCTTTCCTTTGCCTTTTGGTTTGTTTGTGAAGGGAATGTGACACGACCGTCTGTCTGGTTCGGTTGTCTTGTTGGAAGAATGAGAGGAATTAGCTGAAAATGTTGTGTGATTTGGATGAATAAAGTTGTGGCATCTTCATATGTATTTATATGCACAAAGTGGAGAAGGTAGACAAACAATTCAACACAGGAGGTCCTCAACTGGGACTAAGAAGAGATCGTTAGCTTTGAATATTGAAAAGGTATTGGTTTTATGACTTGACCAAACGGTTTTGAATGGTTCAAAATTATATATACCGCTAGACGCTAGTCATTGCTTGCAATAGTTTCTTGTTTACATTGTTTGAATTTCCTGGAATTTGGCTATTTGATCAAGAAACTAGGGTTGGGTCCAAATGGGTTAAAAGAGTTTCGAGTTGGGTGTATTGATTCTCATATACACAAAGTTTGTATTTGTGGGTCAAACCATGGATTTTGACCAATAGACTCTCTGACTTTTTATTGCTTTTCAAATTCAAACTTTGTCATGGGGGAGTTAAACAAAGCCACATTGGATTAGGGAAAAAAATCAACGGATGAACTTTTATGATACTGATTGATTTGATTATATAAAAATTTCAAAATCATTGTTCGATTTTTCTCCCTCCCAATGTTTGACTTTTTAACATCTTTATAAAATTAAAAATTTGTAATTTTTAATTTTTTTTTTATAATTTTAGTTTTAACTACTACCTCCGTTCCACAATACATGTCCTTTTATTTTTCAACACGTTTTTTAAGGAGCGAAAAACTCTATAAATTATTGTTTTTTTAATGTATTTTTTTATATAATTTGATACTTGCTACTAATAAGTATCAAATTATATAAAAAAATTAATTAAAAAAATAATATTTTATAGAGTTTTTCGCTTCTTAAAAAACGTGCTGAAAACCAAAAGACCATGTATTGTGGAACGGAGGGAGTATGAAATTATATAATAATAATAATAATAAGGAAAAATGACCAACAATAATACCAACTATCACTCGTGAACCAAAAATAATACGAACTTTTAAAATTACTAATTGGTATACAAACTATTCCCAATTAAACCGATTTTGATACCATGACCAAATTTATAAAAGAAAAAATAATGTAAACTAAAAATATAATTAACAATAAGTTTGGGAACATTTTGTAAAATGGGGATAAATTAGATAAATCTTCCTCATCTTCTTCCTGTATTCATCGCCATTGTCGGGGCAGGGGCTGCGGCCGGAGGAGTGACGGAGCCGGCGGAGGAGTTGCTGGAGCAGGACTAGGCGGGAGAGTGGCCGGAGCAGGCGGGTGGTCGCTGGCGGAGGGGGAGATGGGGTGTCGGCACCGGAGGACGGGGATCTCCATCACCGGCGGAGAGGTAGGTCGGAGGAGATTGGGTGGCCGGCGGGGAGGGAGGTCGAACAATTTTACAAACAACCGAACAAAAATTCAGATTTGATTAGCAAAATCAAACACAAATTCAGACTTAATCTGGGATTTCTGGTAAAACTCAACACAAATTCTCACAGATCAAACTCCAATTAATCCAACCAAATTCAGATTGGAGCCAATGATTGAGGGATCAATCCAATTAATCCTCCAATCCAACCACCACGCATCCCTAAATTGAAACACATACCGTCGGCGCCGGCGTCGTCCTCCCTCGCTCTGTCGGATGTTCCTAGGCCCCAGTCTCCTCACCAGTCCCGCCTTCGTCGT
Source organism: Persicaria tinctoria (assembly GCA_037127255.1). NCBI lineage: Eukaryota > Viridiplantae > Streptophyta > Magnoliopsida > Caryophyllales > Polygonaceae > Persicaria > Persicaria tinctoria. The sequence goes on along the minus strand of JBANSL010000003.1, from coordinate 39,485,144 downwards.
GTTCCCACCAGTCGCCCCGATCGTCTTCCTCTCTTCGCTTCTCAGTCGCCAATGAGTAGTTACTATTAGCGTGAATAATAGGGGGGTCGCCGGCGGAGAGGGAAGTCGGAGGAGATTGGGTGGCCGGTTGCGAGGAGGACGGAGATTGGGTGGCCGGCGGCGAGGAGGACGGAGATTGGGTGACCGTCCTCCGGTGCCGACACCCCATCTCCCCCTCCACCGGCGACCACCGACCACTCCCCCGCCTAGTCCCGCTCTAACGACTCCTGCGCCGGCTCCCCCCACTCCTCCTCCGGCCGCAGCCCTTGCCCCCGACAACGGCGATGAATAACAGAAGAAAGTGAGGAATGTTCATCTCATTTATCCCCATTTTACAAAATGTTCCCAAACTTATTGTTAATTATATTTTTAGTTTATATTATTTTTTCTTTTATAAATTTAGTCATGGTATCAAAATCGGTTTAATTGGATATAGTTTGTATATCAATTAGTAATTTTGAAAGTTCGTATTATTTCTGGTTCACGAGTGATAGTTGGTATTATTCTTGGTCATTTTCCCTAATAATAATAATAATAGTTGATATTTTATCGTCACATCCACCTCTTGGAAAAAAGCTCTCCTTTTTGCTCCCCCAAACCATTGAAACCACAAGAAATCAATTAACTTGGCCTGCTAACCCTAGGAAAATTAGAAGACCCAATTCCCTCTCCCTATATCGTATCTCTGGATTTCAGTATGGGGTTTCAACAAATCAACACACAAAAGTGGGGTTTCGTGAGTGTGGGAACCTCTCTGTTAAGATTGGGTGTCAAAGCACGAAGGTCCAGTCTAAGAAGATTGAGATTCAGAGGGGGGTTGGTGAAAAGTGGAATGGGTTGTAGGCTGCTGCTATGGGAATTAAGGGGGAATGTATGATTATTTGGTGTTCTTTCTGGTGGTGGTGGGAAGGGTTTTGCGTGAGTCGTATAATCAGACATAAGGGGTTTTCTTCCAAATCCTCTCTTTTTGGAGTAGGTAGGAGGATTTGGTTTGATGACAGAGGCTTTCCTTGTTCTGTCTTTTGTCCAAGTTCAATCAAGGGTCGATTCAACCGTAGTTTAACCCTAATTCGGTTGAATCTCCCTCATCTGCTGGCCTATATAAAGGGGTCGGGGATCAGTGTTGCAACCCACACCTCTCACTGGCTTCTCTCCTATATGCTCTCTGAAATTTCAAGAAGTTTCTGGCTATCAATGGTGAATCCAACTGATAAAGGAAAAACCCCCATGAGGGAAGATAAAAATGCCCCTGGGCAAGCCAACACCCAAAAGGGAGACAAACCCTCCGAGAAGGAAAGGAAACAAGGGCCTTCTCCTTCCATGAAGGCCAAGAAAAAAGCCACACCCAATTTGGAAAAGCTCAAGTCAAAGATTTCTGGAGTCCAAGATAACATCACCAAGCTGTGCAACTCGTCTCTGTATATCACGGTGATTGGCAATCCGGTGGATCTCCGGACCATTTGGAAGAAGATAAGGTATGATTGGCACTTTGTGGAAGGAGGTTTTCAATTGATCCCTACCTCACATGGTTGGATCGAGCTCAAGTTCGATCGTGAGGCGGACAGAGACAGGGTGTGGGAGGGCCGTCCCTACCACATTGAGCATCAACTGATATTGCTGAAACCATGAAGGGGCGATTTTGATCTTGCATTGGAGTCTGTCTTTGTGTTGGATACGTGGGTTAGATTCCCGGGGCTCCCGTCTAAGTTTGTCAGCAACGAGATTATGGCCGATATTGCAATTGCAAACAAGCTCGAAACAGTCCTAAAGGTAGATGCGGTTAACAACAAGGGGGCTCGGAGGAGGTACCCGAGGGTTTGCATCAACGTAGACATAAAGAATTTCCCGGCAAAGCACGTTTTTGTTGTGGATGAAAACGACCAACTGCTGAAGTTTCCAGTCAGGTTCGATGACTTCTCGGAAGGATGCGGTGCATGTGGCGAACCTGACCATCTGTTCAAGGTCTGTCCTAGGAGGATGCCATTCTTTAAGGACACTGACTCCGCTCCTGCGGACGATGTCCAGGCGGGAAGTTCTGGCCCGCAGCCGCAAAGGACAAGCGAGGAGGAAGGAAATTGGGTCAAGGTGGTGTCAAGTAAGAAGAAGGAAACAACTCCGATCAAGGTAGGATACTCCAAGCAGGAGATTTTCAAATTTCTGGGAGCAAGTGCCAGCCTCAACTCTGATTCTTCGTCCTCGGGGCTGTCAGCTAAGGAATCTGACGCTGGATCCAGGGTGGAGATTGCTCAGCCAGTTGCTGTCTCGGCCGAGCCTGTTGCGCCTGCTATTGCTGATGTTCAGGATGCTCCTCCGATCCCAGGCCCTACTGCTGAAGAGCTGTTGGCTGCGCCTACGCCTATGATGGATATCTCGATCGAAGAAGCTATGGAATGGCTGAACGATGACTCTCAATTAGAGTATCCTCAGGAAGGTGGAGAAGTCCAGCTGTTGGACTATGGTGAAGAGAGCGAGACGAGCTTTGCAAGAATGATGGGCTTGCTTGGTCAGGATAAGAGGGAGGATATGCTTCTATCCATCCCTCCCTCGGAGGAGTTCAAGCTGTCGGACCTCTCCAACCCGGATGTGTTTGCGCAGCACATTGACAACCCTATTGTCACTCCCTCTGACTCACCTTCGGTGGTGCAGAGGTTTGAAAAATTGGAGGTTGTCACAACCTCTAATTCAGAATCGGCTAAGCGGAAGAGTGGATTGGGAGATGGCGACACTTCTTCGTCCATGTTGGTGGGGAGCAGTGCCAAGAGGGTGAGACATGATCCGTGATCGAGATGAAACCCACTTTGCCAGAAGTAGTAGCGATGGTGCTTCTGGTGGTTTAGTGGTGATGAACATACCACCTTATCAAGTTGGAATGGAAGTCTACATCTCCTTTTGGTATCCTGGTGGCAGATTAGGTGGTCTTTTCATGACCTTTAGGAGAGTCCTAGGTTATTCTCCCTTTTGTAGATCTGATGCCAGTGCAAAGCTTCTGTGTGTAGGGAATGGTATGTATGTGGGTCGGTTGTATTCGAGGGGTAGTAGTCCTTTATGTGATCTCTTATCTATGCAATGTAAAATATATGCGTATGATTATCTAATGGATTTGTTTATGTTTAATGGTATATGCTTGCTCAGATACAAGGTTGTTTGGGACAAATCTCTGTCAGGAGTGCAAACTGCAACGTTAATTGGTTGTAACAAAACCGATCCTGCTACCATGGGGTGGCTAAGGAGATCGGAGCATCGATTGGATACTAAGGCTAAAACAAGGAATGAGACTCACTCGTGGGGGGGGGGGGGGGGGAAATTCGGCTCTATACTGGTAAGATGGTTACCAATAATTTATTCAAATTAATCTATTCCAATGATATAAAACCAATTGAATATTCTGATGGCTCTTGTTTATGTAAAACTGTGGGTTTTTGGGTGACAGTGAACCCTTGGGTTATTTTTGAAAGTGTGGTATGCTTGATTTCTTTGTGCAATTTTATTTCTGAATTTGTAACACCAGCAACGTGTACTGCCTGGGATGGTATTGACAGATTGGTGTTCTATTTCGGTCAACTTGAGGGATCAATCACTTGGGGGTGGGGTGGCTTTCTCTTGCGATGCTTCACTGCTAGTAGTAGGATTTTTCTGTGCAAACTTAAGTCATTGTTAACTGTCAGATTTCAGTTTTGGTTTGAACATCTCCATACTTACAACTGTTGGCATAAAGGTTGGCTCTTGGTCTATGGTTTTTTTATTCAGCCAATCCTTGTTGCTGACGATGTGAGGGATTTATGGCTGCCATCGACTTGGAACCAGAATCAGTTTCTTACTCCATTGTTTCGCTGTTTCCAGGTAGCATTGGTTCAGCAACCATTCTTGTTTGGAGACGGAGATGATCAGTGCTGGGCTGGGGCAGCGACACGCTGTACTGTTGGCTTCCCCGGTCTCCGCTGGAGGGCAAACCATGATGTTAACAACAATGAGTGTCTGCTCACTCATAAAAACAACTGCCTAAGGGCATCGATATCCCCTTGTGGGCTGGAATCCAACTATGTTCACCTCGAGGCTGTGCATAGTTGCTTCCGCAGTTCCAGATGGACAGTATTATCGTGTGCCGTAGGGGCTCATGTTGATCAAAGTCAGGCTCTTGCTCAGTCAAACGCTGGGTTTATGGGCCTTGGTAAGGTATGCACCAAAATTTCATGGATAAATGATTCCGGGTTAAGGGTTCCAAACTCACTCCTTAATGGGTGAATGTATCAAATGAAAGTTTCGTTTTGGAATTGTCGGGGAATAGGCAAACCGTCATTTTGGACAAACATCAAGATAAAATGTTGTAACGAATCAATTCAAATTATCGCTCTCGCGGAAACAAAAAAAGATAAAATTCCTGATGAAATAAACTGGAAACAAGCGGCATTTGATTCCGCTGTTTGGTCTCCTGCCGTAGGAAAAGCAGGGGGTGTTGGTGTGCTTTGGAAATCCTATCATATGCCGTCGAAACAAATTACTGTAGCCATACATCTCCCAAGAATCATTGCGTTAGATATAGTTAACGCAAAAGAACAATTTTCATTCAGAATCTGGTTTGTTTACGCGCCGCCGGAGCATGGAAATAAAGAGACGTTTTGGGCCAATTTCACGAATCTAATTTTATCAGACACTAAACCGTGTATTATCATGGGAGATCTCAACGAGATTAATTGTTACGACAATAAAATGGGTGGTGCTCGTACACTGCCGTCGAGATTCACTATACTTGAAAATTTCAAAAGCCATTGTGGATTAATTGACATTCCAGCATTCGGAAATCATTTCACTTGGAGAAAAAAGGCTTCTGGCCCGGATAATATTAAGGAAAAACTGGACCGGGTTTTGGTCCAGCACCCTATATTAGACAAATTCCCTACAATAAGCACCTTCAATGGTGCGTTTTCGTCATCTGATCATTGTCCGATAACGATGGATCTCTCTTTTTCCGACAGTTTCAAAGCACCACCTTTCAAATTCGAAAATACATGGATTCATAGGAAAGAATTTAACAACGTCGTTAAGCAAGCTTGGAGGGCTTCCTGTCCGGGGTCAGCTATGTACCAACTTACCTTTAAAACAAAGTTGCTAAAAAAGAAGGCTAAAATATGGAACAAGACAACCTTTGGCAACATTTTCAGACAACTTGCGAGAGTGGAATCGCAACTACTTACCATTCAAACTAGCCAAAGCAATTGCTTAGCGACCTCGGAAAGGGAGGAGAGACGAGAGAGAAATCTGATTCAAAAGAAGGAAGCCTTGCTCCTATATCATAAAAGCTATTGGAGCCAAAGAGCCAAGTCAAAACATATACAACTAGCGGATACTAACTCATCATACTTTCATAAGGTGGCATCCGGAAGAAGAAATAGGAAGATTATTCGAGGGCTCACCTCCTCTAGTGGTAACGAGGTGCTGGGAGAAGAAAATATTAAAATGGAAATTCGATCGGACTTTGAAAGGAGGTTCCGATTAGAGTTTGATCATTCTATTAAACAGGACAACACCCTCTAGCTAATAACTCCATCCATATCCGATGAAGAAAATCAATTCTTGATAAAAATCCCCTCAAATGGGGAAATAAAAGAAGCTGTCTTTAGTATGGGAATGAACAAGTCGCCTGGACCGGACGGTATGACAGCGGAATTTTATAAAGCTTATTGGGAAATAGTGGGGAAAGATGTCATTCGAGCAGTCAAGGGTTCTTTCTATCCGGGAAATTACTAAAACAAATTAACCACACGTTTATCATCCTGTTACCCAAAACCGATAATCCATCTACAATTGCACACCACAGACCAATCAGTCTGTGTAACACCATTTATAAAATCATCTCGAAAATTCTCACTGAAAGACTGAAGAAGGTGATTGGTAAACTGATTCACCCATTACAAGGAGCCTTTGTAGCAGACAGAGCGATTCAGGATAATGTCCTTATTGCGCATGAAATCTTCCACTCATTTAAATCGAGAACTGGGCGAGAAGGTTGGATAGCTACCAAACTTGATATGGAAAAGGCTTACGATAGGCTGGAATGGCCGTTCATTGAGCAAATCTTGATCAAATTTGGTTTCGATAACAAATTTGTTCGGCTGGTTATGGAATGTATCACTACTGTTTCTTTTTCAGTACTGGTTAACAATGGTCCTACTGATCCATTCAAACCATCTAGAGGTCTTCGTCAGGGGGACCCGCTTTCGCCGTTTCTATTTATTCTTGGGGTGGAAGTGTTAGCAAGGAATATGTCGCACGCTGCGTCTACTAAAAAGCTTGTTGGGTTTAGATTCGGAGCCAATGGGCCTTGTATTCCGTTCCTTTCCTTTGCTGACGACATAATAATTTTTAGCAAAGGAAGCATTGAGGCCTGTCTGGAAGTAAAAGATATCATAGATGCGTATTGTAAAGTCTCTGGACAAAAAGTCAATCTTCACAAGTCTGCTTTCCAAGCTACAAAAGGAATTTGTGCAGCTCGGAAGGAAGATATTGAGGGTTGCTTGGGGATATCGAATGAACGAAATCTTGATAAATATCTTGGTTGCCTAATCATTAATGGAAGAGTTAATAAAGATACATTCCAGGAGATTTTATGCAAGTCCAAAGAACAGTTATCTCAGTGGCGGGCCAACTCTCTTTCTCAACAGGGACGGGCTGTACTAATCAAGTCAAACCTAGCAGCTAAACCTTTGTATACAATACAAAGTTTCATGCTACCGGCTTCGATCCATAAGGAACTAGATCAAATAAACCGGAAATTCTTCTGGAATAAGGATCTTCAGTACCGCCCACTCATTGGGTGGGAAAAGATTTGTAGACCTCAGAATAAGGGAGGGATGGGAATCAGGAAGGCATGCGAAATGAATGAGGCATTACAACTAAAATTACTTTGGAAAACGCTTGCAGAACCCGATAATGTTTGGGTTCAGGTGATACAGTATAAGTACCTTAAGACACAAAATGTATTAAATTATAGAAAGAATGGGAATTGCTCGTGGCAATGGGCCAAACTCTGCCCGTTAATACCCAAATTCAAATACGGTTTGATCTGGTCGGTAGGAAATGGGCAAACTATTAATTTTTGGAATGACAACTGGCTATGGCCCCACCCTATTTCGGAACATGGGGACTGTCCGGTTCCCGTCCAGGAAAATGAACGAGTAAGTGACTATATAATGAATGGTAAATGGTGGGTGGAAAAATTGGAAAGGTGCCTGCCTCCACATATTGTTACAAAAATTACCTCGATACATATTCCAACGGTCCCATTCGAGGATAGGTTATATTGGTGGCCTGATCGCTCTGGCTGGTTCACAACAAAAAGCGCGTATGATCTCCTGACTCGTGAATGGGCCATGGAGGACGACAGATATAAGTGGATATGGAAGCTTGATACTTTACCTAAAGTCAAGAATTTCATGTGGAAATTATGCCACAATAGTTACCAACCAAATCTAGGTTGGCTCAGCGCGGTATGGCAATCCCCACGACATGTGCGATTTGTGGTGATAGTACTGAAGATGACATGCATCTTTTCCTGGAGTGTGGGGCACATCTGATTTTGGATTTGCTGTCACCAGCACAAAAAAAACTTGCTAATGCAGCTAGTCGAAGCATCGAGGAATTTCAAACAGATTCTAAATTTCATGGGTGACCAGTTGGAGAATTCAGCGAGAACTACGATTGCAAATCGTTGGTGGGCATTTTGGTACTATCGCAATAAAATCTCATTCGCTGATGACAGTAGCATTACAACTACAAGTGTTATCGCTTTGGCCGACTCGATTACCAACAGTTGGGCTAAAGCTCAAACATTTAATGAGGCAGACAAAAGTCCGAATGCAATAAAAAAGGATAACCAAAAACTATAAAAAAAGTCACGACAGAAATGTAAATGGACAAAACCACCGCCAGGAACACTCAAACTAAATTTCGATGGATCCTCTTTGTTAGATCGTGCCAGTTCTGGCGGATACATTGTCCGTGATTGGCAGGGCAATCCGATTGACATCGGCTATAAACGCTTAGGAAAGCAGTCCCCTTTGGTGGCTGAGGCCCTAGCCTTGCTACTAGGAGTGCAAAAGGTCGTACAACTTAGGATCCAGAAATTACAGATAGAGGGCGACTCCTTGACTGTTATAAAGTACTTCCAACGCACAATCAGATGTCCATGGGAGATTGAACTCATATTATCGAAGACTAAGCTTCTCCTACAGGGAGTTCCTTCAGTCTTCTTTTCTCATGTTCCCCGTGAGGGCAATACCGTGGATGATATGGTTGCACACCTTTGCCACGGTGCCCGGGGGAATGAGAATTTACTAGATCCGTCCGCAAGGATGCTATCGGTTAGGATCTCGCATCCTTCCGAATTCTTACCTAATCAAAAAAAAATTGAATTGAATATACTAAAAAGTTAATCTGCTTGCAAAAGTACCCCCTCGAAATTTTTCAAAAGTTGCAATTGTGTCGAAAATTTGTAGAAATAACATAATTGACTTTCTTTCACAAATTAAATGTAATGATGGAGTAGTTTAATTGAAGAGGGACGATGATTCGGTGACTCCCATAAGGGTGACAATAAGGGTATTTTAAGGTCATTTTGAAAATATATTTAAAGAAAAAAGGAAAATGAGTGAAAGTAGGTTAGCTTTTTCTAAAAGGCTAGGGCTAGGCTCCCCCTTCTAATTTATCTACTCTTTTCTTTTGGGTTATACCAAGTTATAATTCAACTTTATTTTTTTTACAATTCTTTAGAAATTTGTAACTTAGTGTTAAGTTATAATTCACGTTTTTTTGTATAATTATGTTTATATAATAAAATCAGTTTTATAATTCACGTTTTATTAACCACAGTGTAAAGTTATTTATTTGACCTTTATTTAAATCGGATCGAATTATCATAAAATCCCGAGTTTGCCTGAAAATAATAATTGAAACTCTCGTTAACGGGTACCGATTTATCATAAAATGACATAGTGGAACAAATACTCCGAGAATCCTTTTTTCCATATAATTACCCATTTTATAAATTCTACAAAATTAGTACTAATGGAAATAGAACCAAACTTTAATAAAATAATGGTAAACTTTTTTTAATAACTAAACTTACTAAAAAGCTTTTTCCCCAAATTTATATTTTATATTTTTAGTTTTAATACGAAAACATTTAACAAAAATAAAATAACAGGCAGCGGCTTGTCGATAGGCCTGCATGCATTTATTTGTGTACATATATAAAGTTTATAATGAATTCTTTATAAATATCGTTTTTAAAAGGTTGTTTTTAAAAAATTATTTACCTTTTTTTAATAAATTAATAACTATACAAATCTCGTTTTTTCACAAATGCATATTATGTATTTATTTTTCTTTTAAATAAGAAAACATCTATGAAAGAAACTTGTATTTGTATTTAAAACATTTTTTATATGCCTGGCAGCGGCTTGCCAATAGGCCTGCGAGCATTGTTCCGAAGCCATAACAATAGGATTTGAAAATAAAAAACTAAACAATAAAGCAATAGTACTATTCGGTCCATTGGTATTATTCTCATCACACTACTCTAAGGTCATGTGTTCGACTCTCAGTTTCGGGAAAAACAAATTATTTTTTTAACAAATGTATATTATATATTTATTTTTAATAGAAATATAACAGACAGCGGCTTGCCGATAGGCCTGCGGGCATATAATTTCCACTTTGTTACTCTATTTCCTAGGCTCCCCTATATCCTAAAGTCTACAATTTTCAATGTGTTTTTTTATTTTGTGTGTGATAAGGAAAGTTGGGAAATTTATTTTGTGTGTGATAAGGAAAGTTGGGAAAAATAAAGTTGGGTTTTTTATTTTCAATGTATTTTATTTATCTATTTTTCAAATTAAATAAATAGCCATTTATTACCTACAAAAGAAAAACCCCAACTATTTTAGTGAACCGGTTCACCCAAACCGGAAAAAAAGGAAGGCCGGTTCAGTTGAACCGCTTCTTCCTCCTCTCTCACGTTAAAGCGCATGCTTGTATGGAGCTCCAATGGAGGTTTACTTTCTTCAATCTTTCGACTTCAAAACGTCTCCATTAAGTTCTAATCCATACCATCTTATCTGAAACGTGGACAAATCTTGAACCGTAACCGTAATGGGACCGGGACGGGACGAGCCTTGTATCTCAAATAAAAACATTATAAAAAAACTCAAAATTTTCATGTATATATTGCGATTCTCAAAGGCGTAATAAATATATATGTATAATTTTTTATATCAAACGGAACAGGCCTTATCCCGTTGTTGCGGGCAGGAGCCGGGCTAAACCCGCTTAACGGGTTGGAAGTCGTGTCCAAGCCCGTCTGCGAATGCTGGTGCGGGTAGTCCGCGGGTACCCACAAACCTAATGAATTTTTTTATATTAAAACTATACTGCGTAATAGGTTATATATTACAAATCAGTAGCCATTTTATATATGTAAGCTATCTCGTGTAAAAACAGTAGTCATTTTATATATGTAAGCTATATATATTACAAATCATATAGTTACTGTTTTTACACAATTCAAATTGGCTACTGTTTTTATTTTATTTTAAAAATGACTACTGTTTTTATATATGTAAGTTGTAGAGGGAATTGTAGTAAATAACCTCCAACCCGGTTTGGTTTGCATGCCTAACCCACTACCCGGTTCAATTTGCAAGGGTTAGACCCCCCCCCCCCTAAAAAATTTGCGAGGAAGCCGGTTGAAAGAAGGGGGGTGAAACCGGTGGTTGGATGTAATTAGAGAAGGGAGAGAGCGAATGTGGGAGGGAAGAGGAGAGAGAGGACAATTATTTAAAAACATGTCACTTCAACTGTGTGTAAAACAGAGAGGAGAGAGGGCAATAGGCAAGAAACCACCATTCGAGATACGAGTAAGGAGAAGAAAAAACCCAAGGAAGAAGACGAACCTGCGAGTAAGGAGAAGAAGAAGCCGACGGTTTGCAAGCAAGTAAACCCGACAACGTTTAGAAGACCACCCCGACAACGTTTAGAAGAGAGGGACCGACGATTTTCAAGTAAGTAAACCCTAACTCTACCGATTTAGTACCGATTTGCAGAAATTGAAAGGAGGAGGGACCAATTGAAGAACCTAATTTGTTTGCCATGGTTTGCAATTGGATGAACGAGTGGAATATCCGCCCCTGTCATGTAGGAAGTAACCGGCGTCAAGTATGAAAATAATGGGTGGAAATGTGGGAACGGGGGGTGTTCGCAACGGGGAGTACCATTTCCGCGATGATATGGTTAAGGCCATGAATGAGGAAGCAAATTAGAGGAAATCGACACATGTATTGTGTTAATTTGGGAAAATTGGTGAAATTGGGGAAATTGAGGTTATTGGAGAAATTGGTGAGATTGGGGAAATTGGATAGATTATTATAGATAGAGGGAAATTGCGGAACATTTTTGTGGGTTAAAAAATTTCAGGAGCAAGTTATTAGGTGTGATTACTTTTCTAAAACCTTCAATGACATTCTATCCTGTCATGTTTTGAATATCTAGTTGGCATGTTTAATATTTCTCATGTCATGTGAATATTCAAACTCGCGCGACGTATATTTTATGGAAGCTATAAAATGGTCACAAAGTTTTCTCTGAATACGGCGACATCTGATATGGTTAGGCTAGAAATTTACTTAGAGTGTGATAAGTATAGGGTGAGATATGGTTTCTGTGATGTTATAATGCTTATGTGACATGTTATATAAACTTACCGTCATGTGGATTGTGACTGGTGTGATGATAATGAGCAAATGTTTGCAGAATGCTAAAGTATTGCTCCCCAACCTGTAGGGTATCAAAGAAGAACATGGCTGGTTCAGGAGAAAGAAGGATTACGCAGACACCGACAACAGGCGAGGTATGATTTGCGTAGTGTCGAACAAGGGTAGAGTGTTTTACAGATGAGTGGCTCTAACATTCCACCCCACTGTGCAAGCGATATATGCCGTCCCCGAGGACCGGTATTTCAAGTGTCGGTGCAATCAATACGCCTGACCCCAAGTCCTTTTAAACCTCGACCGGTACCTAACCACCTCAGACTGGAACCGTTTGTGTGAAAGCCAGTTTGGCGGCATTGCGAGGCTTGTTTCCAAAGTCGAGTTCTCAGCACAGTTAGTCCACTACGTCTTGCAGCGGCAGCTGCGGTCGAAAAAGGAGCATTAAACCTGGTACATGATCCAAGGGTCCATAGTCCGATTCTCCATCGCGGAGTTCGCGTTGGTGACCCGACTGAAGTGCTCGTCAAACGTGCTGCGGACCGTGGACACTGAGGCAGACAAGGTTGCCTGCTTAGAGTGGTTAGGGGTGGAGAAGATGAGGATGGAGGACTTCGAGTTGGAGTACAAAGTGGCGATGAAGTCCGAGCGTTCTCCCGCCAAGCGCTTTAGTACGCACTCATAATGCTGGTGGAGGGGGTGCTTGAAATACCCCAAATTATTTTTGGGATATTTCTTTACAGAATATTATATTATGCTATGTGAATTTGGGGAAACCAATAAATACACATAAGATATATAATATAAATAAAATAATTATATTATTCTAATTTTATCGTCTAGCCATTCTTGCTATTTAATTTATTTAATTTATAAAGTTAAATTAAATAATATTTTCTTTTCGCTAATATATATTTAATATATATAGATGGATCCATATATATGTATAATATATAGTCAAATATCTATTTTATTTATTTCAAGAGGTAACCCAATAGGAAGGGTCCATTCTCAACCCAAATTCGGGTATAAGGAATCCAACCCAAAAATTGGCCCATTTCTTTTCCTCCTTCTTTGTTGGTTTGGCTACACGGTGAAAAAAAAAAACAGAAGGAAGAATGAAAGGTAGAAATTCTTTATTTTTCTTTTACCTTTGTCTTCGCCTTCTGGTGTTCCTTCTGAACGATAAACACAAGAGGGGTTATCCCAATGGAGATCCTCATCAACACTTTGTGTGACATTAGGTGTAACACAAAATTAATTATGCTATAAATTTGCAATAAAAAAAATTCCAAAAATTATATTTATGTTTTAAACACTTGTTAGTATATGTTTGTAAAAAAATTTCATGAAAAATTATGTATTTAAATTTTATATAAATCAAATACTACTTATTTTGACATAAGATTTTCTAAAAATTATAAAACATGTATTTTCATCAAAAAAAATTGTAAACATATACTATCAAGTGTTTAAAACATAAATATAATTTTTGGAATTTTTTTTATTGTAAATTTATAGTATAACTAATTTTGTGTTACACGTCGTGTCACACCAAGTGTTGAGGATGGGGTTATCCCCAATCGCACCCAACTAGCCGAGATCTCAGAGATTTGAAACCGATCAACCCTTTTCTTCCTATCTGATTCAATCCCAGGCCTATATATATATATAGAGGGGAGAGGTCCAGTTATCATCATCAATCACAAATCTGTTCACCTCCTCTCTCGATCAGTTCACCTCCTCTCTCGAATCCACTGCGCTCCGACGTCTCCGAGCACCACCATCGCCGCATCTCGCTCGCAACCACCGCCGAAGCCACCCACTGCAGGGTACCATCGCCGGACTTCTGCAGTCCTCCACCACCAGCAACCAAGCCGCACCCCCTGCGTCTCGAATTGCCCAGTTGCCACCGAAGGATCCATCGCCGCCGCTGTTGCAATACCTCCGCAAATCCGCACCGCCGAGCCACTGCAGAAGCCGCCGAGCCGCTGCCTTGCCTGTCGCCATTACCGCCCGAGTTCTGGGATTGCCGGCTCTCGGATTTCCGCCACCATCACCGCTGTTGCCCCGCGACCACCATCGCGCCGCCTTCGACCCTTGCCCGAGCTCAGCCACCGATCGCCGACGACCATCCCAGTCCGAGCGTCGGTCGTCTTCCCCAAATCGCCGCCTGTCGGGAGCAATTGCCGCCGAAGGGTCGTCGTTCGTCCTCGTCCTGTACGTGAATGAAGAAGACGGTGAATTGGGGGTTTTAATCCTTTTGGTTTTAATTACAAGAAACTCCCCTGTTTTTATTCCAATTTTCGTTTTTGGCCCTAATTTAATTAGTTATTAAGTTAAGTGGCCAATGTTTCTAAATTGTTCGATTCTTGCCCGTTTCAGACACCAAGAAATCTCGAAGCACTCACGCCGGATTCCGCTTCCCCGAGGAATTCATATTGGTATATAATATTTAACTTTATAGGATTAATTCAATTTTAAAATTGAGTTAAGTAAAGTTAATTTCATAAAATATCAATATTAATATTCCATTTTCCGTTGGATTCGATAGGTGCTAAAATCTCGCCTGGTTGTCATCAACTCAGCTGATCATCGAAAGTCAAGGCTCGAAAGTCAAGGCAAGTGATTTCGTTCAAACGCCCTTTGCGTGTTTCGTGATTCGTTTGACGTGCCTTTTTAACTTTTCAGTGTCGAATGCGGCCCTGTGGCCAATTTCCTTGTCAGTTTTGATAAATTCCTTGTCAGTTTTGATAAATTGCATATTCGTCTGCTTGATGTAGTTTATCTCCTCATTCATAAACTGACATGAGTATAAATGGATGGGCAATTTATTAAATTAACTATAGTGATATGTGTTAAATGTGTTATTTATTTATAACTCGAGATAAATAAAAATTGCCCATTTTCATCTTCCGAATTGCATGAAATTCTGTTTGTTTCTTCATGCAAATTAATAGCATGTGATATTAAGATCATTTGAAATATCCGTGCTTGTACGTCCTTGTTGGTTTAATGTCGTTATTATGATCACCTAGTAGTTTAACGTTAAAGTTGTTATAATTTAAAATGTGCATCTCACGTGGGGTGTATTGACTTAAAGTCAGTGCGAGGGCTACCTCGCAGGTTGGGAATAGGTTCCATGGAATATCTAGACTTCAAACAGTCTCAGGTCGCAGTCCTAGTTGAGTCTAGACCCGTGTCCCTATTATACTTCAACGTCTCAGGTCGCAGTCTTAGTTGAGTCTAAACCCGTGTCCCTATTAGACTTCAAAGTCTCAGGTCGCACTCATAGTTGAGTCTGGACCCGTGTCACTACGTTTTTATATGTGTTATATTTACATATATACATTATTGTGATTATTGAGATTATTAATGGGTAATCAATTCAGTTATATTATACTTCACTTTTACTCGAGGTATAATTCCTTATCTTATCGTATCATCGATCCTCACGATCATCTGAGTCATGTTTGGAATTTTGCCTTTTTACCAGTTTCCACTTAAAATATTTGTGTTTTTCCCTTAACCTATGACATACCGTTTTATGGTCACTGCATGGTTAAAGTCTGGACATTTTCCCTATCATTTGCTAGTCTTTATTGTACTAACCATCCTATTTATTGGATGGCTGGTTTCCTTCGTTTTCACGAAACACCAGATCATATTCCACAGGTCTAGTGCAAGGAGCGGAGCAGGAGAGAGTTGAAGAGCAGACTGTCATTTATTGAATATTTTTACAAGTTTTGAACCTCTAAAAGTTTCCGCATCGCTACTTTAAATTCATTTATTTTGGAATTATGCGTACTTTATAGTTTTGGCATTTTTATCTTATTATGATCAGATATTTAAACTAATGAATTTTATTTACTTCCGCATATTCTATTTAAATTATCATCTTGTTTATGAGAGCATGGTTGCATGTCCCTATAAGCCTCAGGTGAATTCAAAGACATTAAAGTCTGCGGATTCACTGGCGCTGTAACGTCCCCTTAGGATTAAAAAAGGGGGTGTTACAGTGCTTTCGCGAAGGAACCCCGCAACTATATTCAGGGGTGGGTTGTGAACATGGTGTCTGACACTGAGGCGTTCTTGCGTTACCCGTGGGGGCGACTGTGCTACGAACGAACCCACGAGTTCCTCTACCAGGCTATTGAGCGCAAGCTCTAGCACGGGGCCAGTGGCTCTCGCCCGTCGTACTTGTTAACCGGCTTCCCCCTTCGATTCCAGGTATGTATAGGAAGCTCACTTGACAATTATTTGTTTATACTGGACACTTAGGAATGATCACTAAGCATGGTCCACAGGTCATCACCTGGGTTTTTTTTTTGTAGTTGTGGGTGTACGAGGCTCTGTGCCCAGTTGCAAGACAATTTGCTGCCACCAGAGACGACATACTCTACCCTCAGTGCCTGCAGTATAAATCGAAAGAGCACAATATCATGTACGATTCTCTTGCCTCCTTCATCTAGCAGTTGAAGGATGAGCTGACATGTTCGATGAGGTTGACGCTGTTCAGATAGTCCTCCTCCCAGATGCCGAGGAGGTGCGGAAGGGGGTTGTTCTTGGAAACATCTTCGTGACAGGGAAGCCGGATAAGTTCTTCGACGATCTTGTGGAGGAGATCAAAGTGCGACTTGGGCCGAGCACGACGGAAGCATCCAGGTTAGGTACGCAGGATGAGGGAAGTACGACAAATAATAGAGGGGTCGATGTCGAGGGATGGAGAGAGAATGGTGGTTTGATATCGAGTAGAGTATGTGCCGAATAAAAATAATAAAATAAAAAAAATAAAGATGCAAACTTCCAAGGTTAGTGATCGATCACCACAACAATGAACATATGTGCAGATAACATAAATCACATAAAGATGCATGCTTTATATCAAAGAATCGACTTTCGCAAATTCCAACAATTTAGGTGATAGAGGCTCTCGCATAAAGACCTAATTTGTTTATACCTTTTCTTAATTAGGATTAGTCGGCTCTCGCAAATAAACCCTAATTACTATCCAATTTATAATAAGATCACTTTCGCTTCAATATCATGAATAAGGAATTTCCTCAACTCTCGCAAAGGATTAAACACATAGGTAGATGATGATAAAGACATATAAATTCATGGATTTATAAATCAAACACACATATCTATGTTGGAATCACCCCAACCCTAAAAGAAGGAAATTAGAAACAAACCATAATAAAAGAAACTAACTTGAACATTCAAAATAAAACTTAAACTTACAAAACCTTCCAAACATTCTTTCTTCTTTCCCCTTCTCTCTCTCTCTCTCTCCTTGCGCCCGAAGACGACTTTGCTTGAATGTATCAAAATCAGCCCCTAGGGCTTTATTTATAGACTTCCTTCCCTAGCTAATTAGGAAAGAAAATTATATCTATATCTAAATCTATTTATCTACTTACTTAAGATAAAACATGGAATTAAAATAATTATATCTAAAAGAAAATAATTATATCTAATGTAGGTAAATATCTTCTCCTCTTGATAACACTTAATAGATCTTCTCCTCAGCGCTGCAGACAAAGGTACAATGCTCCCAATTTTATTTATTTATTTATTACTTCTGACTTTGAATTTGCATCAGAATACGTCTTTGGCGCCGATGCTACAGAAGACTTGATTAATCACATCGAACAACCTCCAGTCGATGAGGAAGATCATGTGGCTGACGATGATTCTGATTTTGAGGTTGGTTCAGAATATGACCTTCATTTTGGAAGGTCTCTTTCACCTGATATGGAGTCTACACCCCTAGCGGCGCCGACTCAGGACGAAATCATGTCAGTCGTAGAGTCCCAGCCCTTGGAAGAGCATAAGGGTAAAGCGTTGTTGACACCCCTTTTTTTTTATAAAAAAAATCATGAACCTGACTCAAAATCTGTCTTTTGAAGTGAGATGGTCACTCTGCTCAGGTGACCAACCTTCAACAGAGGAGATTGACTATGAGGTCAACCAGGAGCTTGATTTTGATGTCAGCAAGCCATCTTCACCCAATTTAGAGACTCCACCCTTGGCGTTGACCCAGATTGATTCCCAGCTGCAACCCTTAATACATGATTCTTTTGATGCAGTTTTGATCAAGAAAACTCCCGAGAACCTTCAAGCTTTACTCCCTGCTTCTGTAACGGGTTTGGTTCGTGGCTTTCTCATTTCTGGCGTCGAAGAAGTGGTAGATATACTTTCATCTTCAATGTCATCTCGTGCTTTACTTGCCGGGAGCTCCCAAGTACTTGATCTTTTAGGGATGCTACAGAGCGTAGCACAAAAGGCTAAGGTCGATCTCTCTCGGTTCATCACAACTGTCGAAGGGGTTCTCCATGATGCCAAGGCTTCTTCAAAGCTTGAGAATTATACAGATGTTGAGATCGTTGAGCGTTTGTCAACTCAACTTGCTCAACACACCTCTGCACTCGAATCACACCAAGCTCAAGTTCCCTGTTTGGCCCAAAGGTCTCTTGATTTGCAGAAAAGGAGGGAGGCACTCTTACAGTTAAAGAAGCAAGTTCACGAAGTAGAGGCCAACATTGAATCTGATTCAGCTACCTTAGAAGCCGACAATATACAGCTGCAGGGCTTCATTAAGGAGGACGAGGAGAAGATCAGGTTGCTTAAAGCCAAACTTGATCAAGCGGGGTTTGCGAGGATAACTGAGCTCAAGTTGATTGAAGAACATCGCCGTGCTTGGATTAGCGAGCTAACTGATTTCTCTTCTTCCCACTAAAGCATTCAGGAATTCTCTTTTTACTCCTTTAGAATGTTCTTGCTTACTTTCATCTCCGTTTGCTCATTTGTTTGACCCTTTGAATACATGCGTTTTTTTATTTTTTTTATGGGCTAATAGTATTTTTTTTATCACCCAGTTTCAAGGAAATATGATTCATGAACTTCACAATGAAATCGAACCATGACATTATACGGCCAAGGGAGACGGAGTAGACAACTCAATGCCTTTAGAAAATAACACAATATTGTGCAAGCCTATGTTTCCTTCAAATTCGATAGGGACCAGCTGGCGTTGCATTTGTTTTTGGGGATGCACTTAACATTTTTGGATTAGCTAAGTTGCCTACGTACCCTCTTCATGAGGGATCAAGCCGTTCGTAGTTCATTTGGGCACCCTTTTCAGACTAATTTCAAGTCCATCGTTCCTCGTTCATTGAGCTGGGATCTTTTTTTTTTACCGCATCACTCAAATCGTCTGGGCCCACTTTCTAGGAAAGGTTTCCCAAACGCTTTGACTATCATCTGTGAACCCAGTTGTTTTTTTTTCGCGACTGAATTTGACCTTCTTGGGTGTCAAACGTCCTACGTACTCCTTAGTTCTTATTGGAGATCAAGTCATGACGTAGTTCTGGGCAGTTTGAGTCTGGAGGCTTCACGTGAAATACTTCTTCACGAATTTTCCATTCACACAGGAGTATACCACTTCACCTACGACATTTGAGAGTTCATATGCCCCTTTAGGGAAAACTTTGGTCACCACATAAGGACCTTCCCATTTTGCTTCAAACTTTCCTTGGGATTTTCGGTTGATCACAATTGGTCGCCTAATGGTAAGGACTAGGTCACCAACAACGAATGAGCGAAATTTGACCCTTTTATTGAATGCCCCAGCCACTCGGGCCTGGTAGATTTCAAGTTTTTGTTGTGTCGCTAGCCGGTGCTCATCCAATGCTTCGAGCTCGGCCAGACGAATCTTGACATTCTATTCCGGGTCGGTGAGCTGAAATGCAACTTCGAGAGATGGCAACTGAATTTCTAAGGGTAAAACAGCTTCAGACCCAAAGACCAGGTTGTAAGGCGTACAACCAGTCGATGTGCGTGTTGTTTTCCGATAAGCCCATAGTGCCTACGGTAGCCGTTCATGCCAATCTCTTTTGGATTTTGACACCATCTTCTTTAGGATCTTGCATATCACTTTATTAAATGCCTCAGCTTGACCATTTGATGACGGGTTATAGCTCGATGAGAAGCTATGCTTAAACCCAAACTTCTCGCTCAACTTCACCAGCATTTGATTTTTGAAGTAGGGAGCATTGTCTGAAATGATTTTTGAAGGAACTCCATATCAATAGATCAAGTGAGTTCTTATGAAGTTAGCGACTTCTTTAGCTCCCACTTCCTTCAATGGTATGGCTTCTGCCCATTTTGAGAAGTAATCTTTAGCAGCCAGAATATATTGGTGTCCTCGAGAGGAGGATGGCTTTATACACCCTACAACGTCGAGACCCCATGCATTAAATGGCCAGGACAAAGTCGTCGAGTGCAACATTTGAGGAGGCTGGTGTATGAACTCGCTGTGAATTTGAAAAGCGTGGCAAGCTTTAGAAAAATCCATGGCATCTTTCACCATTGTTGTCCAATAATAGCCCAGTCGTTTGATTTGATTAGCTAACTTTGGACCGGCTTGATGCGCTCCGCATACCCCAGCGTGGGGACTGGAGGGTACAAGATTAAGGGTATTCCCTGAACTGGTGCCATGAGGACTGGCGGGTCAGTCAAGTATTTCTTAATGCCTGACGGAGGGAAAACCTGTCGTTGATCCCGTCAAAGTAAACTCAAACCTATAACTAGTATAGCAATAAGCAAGAGGTCGATCCCACAGGGAAATTACTATTCAAGTGTGATTTAGATGCCAATTAAGTAACCAAAGAGGGGGGTTTTTGAGTGTGAAAGTTCCGCCTTTTATCAAAGCGGATTGAAGCAAACAAAAGTAAATAATTGTATTTCAGACAATTAGGAGAAGCAATTATACCTACAATTTTTCACTTTATTGGATTGAAGCGATCCTTGTAACTTTTTCTCGTCCTATTATGTTTCCTATGAATGCCCTTGTCCCGACCTAATATAGTTACTAGTTCCACCAGTCCTAGCAACCCTTATCAATCGAACAGTCCCTAAAGAAGGATTTAACCCAATTGATAGCTTTAAGTTCAGAGATTAGCCAAGGTATTTGCAGTCCTAAAAAAGGATTTAACAACACATTCAACTTCCTACTCATTCAATTAGTTCAACCAGCCCTAAAGGAACAAGTTTGCCACTTAGGTTAAGGTTGACAACCAGGAATCTACAAAACCTTAGCAATTGAATTGATCTAACAACTTGGCAAGACAAGATAGAACAAAACAATAAACAATCCAGCACAAAGAAGTTGAAACATTCAAATATAGGAAACAAGGAACGAGAATTAGAAACTCACAATCAATCCGAATAAAGCTTCAAATTGCAGGCAGAATAGATGAGTTTAGTTCCTCATGGAAGACATCGTTCAAAATCTCTAAAGCGTTTAATGAATAGAATAGAATAGAAGTTGTGAAAATAACATAAAACATGGCCTTTTAAAACATCAAAGTCGGCCATAAAAGAAATCAAAAGATTCTAGGGTTTTCATTTAATAAAATGTAGCGTATAAGCGTTGTCGGCAGATGCGGCGGCCGCCGCATCAGTATTCTTTTTGCAACGTCCCTGGCGGCGGCCGCTGCACACCATGCGACGGCCGCTGCATTGGTCTTTCACGGAAATTCCGTCTTGAATCAGCTCTTGACGTCAACATGAAAGTTGTAGCTCTCTGAAAGAGCTTTCCAACGCATGGTCATAATAGTCAATCGGACAACCGAGGCCTCCAGAAAGTGCAAAACAGGTTCAGCATGTCTGGCGACAACTTCTGCAGACTTGTTCTTCGTTTAGGCTCGCTTCTTCTTCTCAGGACCTCTTGAGATCTTCATGTAAGCTTCTTCGATCAACTAGACATTCTCATCCAATGCGTTATCAACCCATGTCTCCTCCTCAGATCTACAATTACCTGAAATAATCAATAAAAGCATGTAGATTCCGACTCCAACCACATAGAGAACAAATATGCAAATTATACTTAAACCATGCATGATATGCATCATAACTAAGCTAAATGCAACCTATTATAACTCTCTAAATACATGCTATCAATGCCGTCAAGAGCATTTTGACAGGCTTGGTCCCATATGAACGGAACATCTTTCTTCATCAACCTTAGAAAGGGTTGATACCTCCCCGTCAAATTTGAAATGAAACGCCGGATGTAGGCAAGTTTGCCCTGTAGACCTCGCAACTCACGGAGATTCCTCGGAGCTGGAATTTGCACGATTGCCTTGATTTTATCGTGGTCAGTTTCTATGCCCCGTCCTCGAACAATGAAGCCAAGAAACTTGCTTGAAGTTACACCAAAGGCACACGTAAAGGGATTCATCTTGAACTGGTGTTTTCGTAACCTATCGAAGATTCTCTTAAGATCATCCAAATGATCCTCTCTTTTCTTTGTTTTCACCACAAGGTCATCCACATAGCACTCAATGGTGTTGTGAAGGAGATCATGAAAGATCACAGTCATGGCTCTTTGATAGGTCGCTCCCGCATTTTTTAGACCAAAAGACATTACTGTATAGCAGTACGTGCCTAGAGGTGTCCGGAAAGCTGTTAACTCTTCGTCTTTGAGATGCATTTTAATCTCATTATACCCTGAGAATCCATCCATGAAGGATAAGGCTTGAAAACCCATGGTAGAATCAACCAATAACTCGGTTATTGGAAGAGGGAATTCATCCTTGGGACATGCTTCATTTAAGTCCCGAAAATCTACACATATACGTAGTTGGCCGTTCTTCTTCTTGACATGAACAATGTTTGCCAACCAGATTGGGTATTGGACCTCACGAATAAATCCAGCCTCAATGAGCTTGTTGACTTCAACTTTAATCTGCACTGTCAGCTCGGGCCGAAAACGACGTTGAGCCTGCTTTACTGGCTTTTCCTCTTCGGAGACAGATAGCTTGTGCATAGCCACCTTAGGATCCAAACCAGGCATGTCTTGATATCCCTAAGAAAACACATCTCTATATTCGTTGAGAAGATGCTCGTATGGTCCTCTTTCTTCTTCCATTAGCAAAGCACTAACAAATACGGGCTTAGGGTCTTTTGTAGTCCCCAAGTTGATCTCTTGTAGTTTGTCAACCGTAGCTTGACTACCCTCTTCCATTTTTGGCGGAGCAGGTTGGACCACATTAAGAAAATCCTAAGGATCTTCACTTGGTTCATTCCTTGTATAGTTCAACACCATATTTACTTCTTCTGTTTGAGCATCCATGGGATCCTCATCTTCGTAAGTGGAGGTTTCTGGCTTCTTATTCTTCATCTTCCACTTTCTGGTCTTCTTGGTGTTGGCCCTCTTGTTCTTAGGCATGTTAACTCTTTCAAGTATGTCGAACACAGAAGCTCTTGGAGCACTTGTCTCAAGTCTTTCTAAGACCGAGACTCGAGGTGCATTTGTTGCGTCTTGAGAGAACATATTTTTCTCTTGGCTTGTTAAAGTCATAGGCTCCAAGACTTTAGCAGACAATAACTCCCCCTCTTGAGAGATCTGTAGATCATCCATCGAGATCTCATTGAGGGATTTCCGCGAAGCTTTGCTTTTCAATAGAGGTCTTGTCGCTTTAACTTTGATGGCCTTATGATGCTTTGAAGAGGCTTGCTTGATTGGTGCTTTAGAAGACTCACCCTTGAACACCACCCTTACTTTTTCGTTTCTTTTATCTCTGAAATGTCTTTGAATGACCAACTTCTTCTTTGGAATGGAATGGTCGATTTTGCGGAGAGGACAAGTGTAGCTTGTCATTAGGGAGTGCATAGCCTTCTCTGCTGCACTCAGTGTCTTCTGGCCGGGTTGTCTCTTATCCTTGGGTGTGTACTTGAATAGCACCTTCGGACATGTCTCTGGCTCTTCTCTTCTTCGAACAAGAGAGACCTTGGTTGACGGAGACTCTTCTTGGGTCATTGCTCCCTTTTGAGGACTGACACTTTTACCCTCCTCTTTCGCTTCCACACGTGGATTGGAGTTAAAGTGCACAGTCTTGTAGAATTTGGCGTGTGCGTAATTAACACTTTCACCTTGAAAAGGATCGCTATCGCAAAAGATAGTCCTTTCATTTCCGTTTTCATCGGTGTACTTCAAGCACTGATGAAGTGTAGAAGCAATAGACTTGCTGGCATGGAGACATGGTCTCCCTAGTAAAGGGTTATAGGAGGTTCCAGCGTCAATGATATGGAAAAGAGCATCCTTGTAGAGATCATCCAGAACCACTTTCAAAGCAATGGCACCCAAAGCCTTTTGACCAACCTGATTGAAACCTTGAATGGTTAGCAATGTGGGCGACAAATGATCGACGTTCAATCCCATTGCCTCCAAGACTCGTAAAGGTAACAGATTCACTGCAGATCTACAATCCAGCAGGATTCTGTTGATTTTTGCCTCTCCAATCGTACCCGTGACATATAAGGGTCTATTGTGATTGGTGCTTCCTAATTGGAGGTCTCCGTCGGAGAACGTTATGGATGTCATGCATGAAGCACATTGAGATGGAGTGGGCAAAGCCACCTCAATTCAATCCACTTGGTCTTTGTAATCTTCCGGCTCCATGAGGGCCTGAATCAAGGCCTTCCTTAACTCGGTCGACATTTGTAATGCGTCATATACGCTTATGCGTGCAGGAATGCGCTTCAAATGGCCAATCACTTCGTATTTCACTTGCTCCTTAAAAGAAGCTTTATGAAACACCATAGGCTTTTGCAGTATAAACTTTTTTTGGGAGGATGCCCCAACCTTGTGGTCTTTCTGAGCTAGTATAGGAATCTCATTTTCCACCGTCTCTTCAACATTTGCAGCATCTGAAGTCTCGTTGACAAGTAACCCTCTCCCTTTCCCTTTTTCCTTGGGCTTAGGAGGTGGCAATTTTTTTCCTGAACGAAGAGCAACCTCATCAACCTCTAGCTCTTCTTCTTCAACTTTTTTGGCTCATGTGTCCATACAACATTGAACAATTTCTTCTTCCCAAAAAGGCTCCTCTTCGGAAGGATCATCTTCTAAGAGCTCTTTTGGGATGAAATCCTTCAGAGTAATCATCTGTCGTATTGGCTGAATATACTCCTCATCGGAACCATCTTTTGATTTCTTGCTCTTCTTCTTATTTCTCTCTTTGTTTTTCTTCTTAGACTTTCTACCAACCATTCTAAAGCCCATAGGTCTGCTGTGTCGGGTACTCCTTGGATGAGACTTCTTTTGACTTAGACAGACCTGCCACTCAGAATCGTCCTCACCATCTCCATCATGCGAGAACGATTCTTCGATGTTTGACTGCATTAAGACCTCGTATAAGGTCGGGCAGCCTGGTTCGTCCCTTGGCATGTCAGGATATGCCCATACAGTGCGCACGTTGTCACGTAGCTGAAATTACACTAGGACTGCCTTCGGGGGTAGCGACACCGTAGGGATGTCATCTAGTGCAAGAACAACCTCGACCTCTTTTACTATAGAGACGGGGTTTGACGAGGCTGCTTGGCCTTTTGAGCTTGATCCCTCCATTTCACTCTCTCCCTTGTTAATCATCCTCTCGAGGATATCCTTGAATACGTAGCAGTCTTCAATTAGGTGACTAACAATGCGGTGGTAAGGGCGGTATTTCGGATCACCTGTCTTATTAGCCTCGTTCAGCCTCTTCGGTTATGGGAGTGACAACATTTTGGCAGCCATCAGTTCGTTGAATATCCCTCTTACATCCTCATCGTCAAAGGGATATTTTTTCTGCTTCCTCTTCTCGAGAGATAGTCTTTTAGCCGGCTCTCTAGTTTGGGTCTTCTCTTGTGACTTGGAGTTGCTCCCTGAGGATTTTCCTTGAGGCTTAATGAAAGTAGCCATGGACTCTCCTTTCTTTGTGGGCTTTTTATTGTCGTTCCTCCTTCCTTCATTAATTTGAGGTCGGTTCGTTGTAAGCTTGCGTCAAGCCAGTTGCCGCTCAACATTGCAAGCCTTTGAAACCAAGGTATCGAAAGAACGAGGCTCCGCACTTCCAACATGAATTTCAAGCTCGGGAAGTAGATTGTTGACGCACATCTACACACATGCTTCTTCGCTCAATTTCTCTGAGCATTGCAGTCTCAAACTTCTCCATCTTGCGATGAAGTCATTAGCTGACTCATTTGACCTCTGTTGGGTGTTTTCCAAGTCCATAATGGAGACTCTGGCTTTTGAGCTCACAAATTGAGCCAAGAATTCTTTTTTGTAAGTCATCCCATGTATGAATAGACTCTGGCTGAAGCTGTGTGTACCAAGTGAAGGCTGACCCTCGTAATGACTGGACAAAATGTCTGATCAATAGAGGATCACTTAAGGCGGTTTCTCCACACGCTGAATAAAAGTGAGCCAAGTGTTCACGAGGTGACCCGTTAATCCCATCAAATTTGTCAAAATTTGGCTTCTGATATTTCGGAGCGAATGGGATGGCGTCAAACTCTGTAGGATAAGGCTTCCTGTAACCAATCACAAGCAGACTCTTAGAAATCTTGAATTCCCGGATCCCTTGTGCGATCCACTCTTTTATTTCCTGATGAGAGATAGAAGCATTGCTTTCCCCCTTGTTGGCGGTCTCTTGCCTGATCTCCGAATTTCGCTCTTGCCTGTTCTCCGAACTTTGCTGTTGGAGCTGGTCCATGAGCAATTTAATTTGAGCGTCTCTCTCCTCTAACTTCTTTTGTAGTTCCTAGAGCTGTTCTTCGGTGCTTGTTGCCCCAGTCACTAAAACTGGCATGCTTTCCACTTCCTCTTCAGAGTCGTCAAATGACCCAGCTTCGCTTACAACAAGTGGAAAATCCTCCTCTTGAAATAGAAGTAGAATCCCCATATAGCGGGGAACCCTGCTTTTCTTCTTGAACCCTTTCTTGGTTCGACGATTGGGTTGTCACTCCAGCATATGACTCGGCCTTAGACATAGACCTTGTCACCCGTCGTTCACATTTTGGGTTTGGAACTGACGTTGATTTAAGACCCTTTCTTTTCTCCTGGGCCTGAGAAACCTTTGACGTCTCCTTTTGAGGGTTAGAAGGCTTTGATACCTCAACCTCTGGGACCTTGGCTTTTTGAGCCTTCACATTTGAGGATATTCCCTCTGACTTCCCATCAGAATAAGAGGTGACAAGAACTTGAGCTACATTGTCCACGTTCACATGAATTGACCCAACCAAGATTTGTCTTGAGTTGGCAAGCAGATCCTTAGCAGCACTCTACAATGTTGCATTGGCTAGTTCCAAAGTAGGGGAACGGGCCAATTTGCGAAGAACTCCGTTTTTTCCACGTTGGGAGCCACACTTATGCCCCCTCTTCATGCGAGGCTTGTTCTCATTCTTTGCTTCATTCACAGCTGGCTTTGAGACCTTGGCCGAGTTACCATATCTCTTGATAACTCGAATGATTGGCCCACGAGCAAGCCTATGAGTGAGCTCTTCTTCGCCGGTTACTTCCTCCCTGATAGCTTCGAAGCTGTTGTTGGTTGGGATCTCAGCGATGATCGACTCCCTAGTCACGTCGAACTGGACCTTAAACGATCTCTTCTTCAACCAGCGGCCACCCTCCACGAGAAATTTAGTAGGTAGTTCGTTGAAGTTGACAATAGCTCTTGGTGTCATTTTCCCCTACAAATAAGAAATAGGCAAATATTAGTTTCAACACAACTAAGAGATGAATGGCAAAAAAGGGTTCCACCGTGCGTGCCAAAAAATATGTTGAACAAAAATGCGCGAATAATTATAAAACATATTTTATTTAATTTTTAGAATTTGAGTTCGACCCCTTTTGGTTATCCTCTTGATTCGAAGTCGTATCGACACAAAGATTTAAGTGGTTTTGGTGATTTGGGCTGCACCCGAATTTTAACGAGTTGCCTACGTATCTCTTGGGAGAGAATCAAGCCTTACGTAGTTCAGAATATTTGAATTGATATAATTCTTGGGTTTTGGTGATTGAACCCGGCGACCTTAAGCTTTATGTCGGGTGTCCTACGTACCCGTTTGGAACGGGATCAAATCACCCGTAGTTCTTTGAAGGACGATTTAGATTTGAGGAAACTTTATTTAGGGTTTTGATTTCGTTTTCGCCTGGAAGTCAATTTTGATATTAACCCACTAAAATAACCCGACGATAAAATTTTACGAGTTTAACTTTATAATTTTGTCAAACTCAATTTTTTAACTTAGGCCGATTGTAATTTTTTTTATACTTTAGTGGGTTAATTTTCATTTTAAATATGCCTAAGCATATGCATGTATATACATGTGTGGGAATAGGTCTTCCTTTTCGTTCTTTTTTTTTCTTCCGAGACCGAAGGCCTGCATACATATATCATACATGCATATCATTTGTCTGCATGTTTTTGTAGCCTTAGCCCACTTTTAGAATTTGGTTAGTAGGCCCAGTTCATTTCTTCTTCCAATTTCTTTTAGGAAGTAGGCCACATTTTTTTTTTTTTTTTTTAATTTTGAGCCCGAATGGATCAAATCAGGCTCAATTTTTTTTTAGCCCAATATGATCTCTTTCTCTTTTATTATTTTTTTTGGTTGATTAACCCTCAATAGACCCAATTCATCGGAGCTTTCAAGTTCGAGTTCCTGTTCACCGTCTCTCCTTTCGCCTCATTGTTTTCTCGACGACTGCTACCTCCGGCCTCAGGCGACTGAACAGAAGAGGGTGACCGCCCAGGAGAAGGAGGAGCGCAGGCGTTGCACCGGCGGCGCACGAGCAGAACTGGCTAGTCGCGCCACGGCACTACGAACCGAAGACCCTTCGAGCTCAGGTACGATTTTAGGGTTCCTCTTTTATGCGAATTTCCCCAAATTTAGTGTTCAATTCGATCCTTCTTAGGTGATCCTTAGTTCGAATACCCAATTTTTGGGATTTAGTTGTTTGTTGATTTCTCTGTTTTTTTTTTTTTGTTTTCAATTTCTGATTTTGTGGGTTTTGGGTATGAAACGCCAGGGAGGTTGAAGAAGGTCGGTGAGTATCAACTCGAACGAGGCGGCACATCGAGAAGCCGCTTAAGTTCTCAAGCGCGGCCCTGCGACATCAGAAGCGGACTCGGGGTATGTTCAATTCGATTCTCTTTACCCTTTTTTTTAACCTTCAGTTTGTGCACTTGTGTTGAGAATGGATTGATTTAGGGTCATTAATGTGTGAATATATTTTTCTCTTTGATGTGTGCATATACTTCAGTTTGTGCACTAAGGATTTGCCATCTCTAATTTGATGCAAACATCTCCCAGTTTTCTCTTTGATGTGTGCATATATTTTATTTTTATGCATTTGAAAGAGATCAGTTTGGTAGATGGGTGCTTGAATTGTGCAATTTGGGACTGGCTTGTTATGGTTTGATTGATTATTCTTTTCACTTGACCATTGTGACTCCTGACTTGGTCAGGAGTTTAATTGGACGTTGTTTTGCTTGTCAGGCTGCCTCAAGTTAATTATTTTCAGCAATCTCTTTTGAGAATTTCTGCAGGATTTGTTTTGACCAGAAATATGGCCTCTGGATGCTTTAGGCAAACCGACGTAGTTCCGAAATCCGGGTGCTTGAACTCCTCTGAGTTGGGAATTTGTTTAGACTAGAAATTTGTTTGCTTTCTTCATGGCTGCAGTGAATTTTTATTTCTTTTTGCCTTGTTTGAAATTGCTTGCGATTTGTATGTGAGTTAATTGACTTGGCTAGTCAAAATCCAGCAGCATTTCACCCCCTTTTTAGGGCTGTTTGCTGATCCCGAAACCCAGGCCGCAAGCGAAAGCCAGTGACTTTGCAAGGGCAGGGTTTCGTGGATCGATTTCGGCAGCACTTCGACTTTGTTTTGGGCTGTTTGCTGACTCCGAAACCCAGGCCGCAAGTGAAAGCCAGTGACTTTGCAAGGGCCGGGTTTCGAGAGTCCATTTTGACATAGCTTCGTCTTCCTTTGGAGGTATTTGTTGACTCCGACACCCAGGCCACAAGCGAAAGCCAGTGACTTTGCAAGGGCGGGGTTTCGTGGATCGATTTGGCCACATCCATTCCCCACATCGCGAACAAATATGGTGCAAATATGCACTTCAAATGATGAGGGGGCGATGATTGAGCGATGGGTGCCGTTGTCAAGGGTCGCATATGTGAATAACCATCTCTGCATCTGCTCTAAGGGAGGGTCAGTAGTAGCACAGACATATGATTTTAGATGCCACGGCTCTCCACCCTTGATGATTGCCACAGAGACTCGCGTGCAACTCTTGGACGAGGTCAAGGCCTTCCTGGTTTGAGACACAGAGGAGATCCGGGAGGTTAAATCCCCTTTTGTACAATCGACCGTTTTTTGACGTAAAAACGGGCCGCTCTTCTTCTGTTGCGCTGGTTGTTCTGTAACTTGCCCGTTGAGGGCCCTTCAGGTATGTATTCTAGGAAGGGTATTCGCTAGTCTCCGAGGTTTGATATTCTGAACACCCCCTGGTGGATTTGTATGTTTTTGTTCAATAACCACGCGACTACTTAATCCTAGGGGTAAGGTGGCTCCCATCCTGGCCAAGGTATCGTCGCGTTCATTCTGATCACGAGGACTGGACGAGATGGAGCATTTTTCGAAGGCCGCTGTAAGTGTTTATACGCGCGCTAAATATTCAGGTAGCATCCCTGTCTTTGCCTCGTATTCTCCTTTAACCTGCCGAGCTGCCACTTCTGAATCCGTGAAAATCTGGACTTGTCGAGCCCCGTTGATCAACGCTTTCTCAATACCCGCGATAAGAGCTTTATAC
This sequence comes from Persicaria tinctoria, assembly GCA_037127255.1. Classification (NCBI taxonomy): domain Eukaryota; kingdom Viridiplantae; phylum Streptophyta; class Magnoliopsida; order Caryophyllales; family Polygonaceae; genus Persicaria; species Persicaria tinctoria. The sequence continues at coordinate 39,454,709 of JBANSL010000003.1, read as the reverse complement.
TCCGCTTCATTGTTGGTAGCCTCAAACAATAGTTGGAATCATAGATCAGTTATCTCCACACTTGGGCTTGTGATGGTAACCCCGGCTCCACATCCCCTTGCCGATTCTGATCCGTCATTGTTAATGACCCAGTCTTCACCATTGTGATCCCGATGATCTGTAAAGACAGCTTCTACTACAAAGTCGGCGAATGCCTGAGCCAGGCGAGATTTTCCGGGTTTGAAATGTACGTCAAATTTGGAAAGCTCTACCGCCCACTTGACCATTCTTCCTGAAAGCGATGGCGAGTGCAGGATCTGATAGAGGGGCAAGTCGGAGAATACCTCGATGGTATGAGCCTGAAAGTAAGGCCTCAATCTTCGCTTAGCAAAAGCCACAAATAGAGCCATTTTTTTCACTCGGAGTGTATCTGGATTCGGCTGACTGTAAGATCATGCTAGCAAAATAGATGGGGAGTTTAGATTCCCTAGTAAACACCGTGTTGATGGTGGTGGACCCAACGGCGAGGTATAGCTGCAGGGTTTCATGCTCGCGTGGAAAATGAAGGGTGGGCCAAGCGGCCATGTACTCCTTCATACTTTTGAAGGCTTTATCCAAAGCGCCAGTACACTCAACCAGACCTTTCTTTTTTAGTTGCTTAAAAAAGGACAATGAGTGATCGGCTAATTGCGAGCAGAAACTACCTAAGTAGTTGACTGACCCATTCAACTTCTAAATATCATTCAACGTTCTCGGAGTGGCCATATCGATGATGGTCTGTACTTTTGAGGGATTCACGCCTATTCCTCGATGGCTTATCATGAAACCGAGGAATTTTCCAGAATCCACTTCGAAAACACACTTTTCCGGATTCAAGCAAACGCGATTTCTCCTTAGTGTGTCGATGGTTTCATGTAGATCTTTGCACTAGTCCTCCTTTGTAAGACTTTTGATCACGATATCATCGACGTAAACTACAACATTTTTTCCGATCTGCGACACAAACACCTTCTCTATCATCGGTTGAAAGGTGGCACCTGCATTCTTGAGCCCGAACGGCATTACCTTATAACAAAAGGTTCCCTGGTTGGTGATGAAGGCAGTGTTTTTTTCGTCGCGATGGCTCATTTTGATTTGATTGTAGCCTGAATAAGCATTTAGAAAGCTTAGAGTAGCATGCCTTGTTGTGGTGTCTTGGCAAAGAATAACTATCGTTTGGGCAGACCTTGTTCAGATCTTTGAAATCCCCGCACATTCTCCATTTGCCACTGCTCTTTCTGACCAACACTACATTTGATAACCAAGTTGAATCATTAATCTCGCGAATAAATCCGGCTTGTATAAGCTTACGTACCTCTTGTTTTGTTGCTTCTGACTTTTCGACGGCCATCTTCCTCTTTCTTCGGCATACAGGTTTCGCCTCGCGATGGAGTCTCAAGGACTGCTCCGCAGTTTCTCGAGGGAGCCCCTGCAAATATTGTGGTGGCCATGCAAAAATGTCGCGCGACCCTTTCAACATATTCTTGAGGCGCTCCAGGGCTGGACCGGTCAAACTGTGATCGTGGTACAATGCTTCAGTCTTGTTTGGAAAAGGAAAAAAGGCGATCTTTCCTCCACAATCTTGTCTGCTATCTTCTCGGGCTCAACCTCCAGCTCTGCCTGTTTCCGTTCGGATGTGGCCTCTTGTTCGTGCTCATCGGCCTCTTCCTCTTTTAGAGACCATTGACCGCTTCCCTCAATCGCGAATATTCGATTGTGGCCCTTCTTCGGCGAGGATAAGTAGCAAAATCTACTTTATGCTTGTTCCCCCATGCTTCGCCCACCTTTTCGTCGGCACATGGAAATTTGACGCTAAAATGATATATGGAGCATGCTATTTGGAATTTGAACAGACTTACTCGGCCCATCATAGCGTTGTAAATGGACGGTAGTCTAACCACCGTGAATTCAATCATGTGAGTTCTTCTGTTCGACGCGGTCCCTAACGTTGTGGAAAATTCCTCAACCTCAACTTCGTCTCCAGAGAAGAAAACCAGCTTTCCTGAGTACCGGCGTAAAGCGCTTTCAGCGATCCCGAGTTATTCGAAGGCTTCCCAGTAAAGGACTTCCACAAATGAACTTGTATCTATCCTAACTCGCTTGATAGTTTTGGTTTCTATCTACACATGGATGACCATAGGATCTGAGTGCGGCATTCTTAGGTCGCGTGCATCCCGAGTACCAGAGACACTCGCCTTAGACGGGGGGCATCCGGCTTCTCTTTCATAGTTTTTCCTCTCCTGCTTACTAGTGCCAGATGTCGTGCCCCCCCCCCCCACCCCCCCGCACAATGTTATTAATGCACCCATCTGGTGAGGGAGGCTTCCGATGATCTTGGTTAGAGCGATCAGGTCGGTTGGACGAGGATCTGGCTTCTTGTGCATTCCTTGTGTCCCTCGGGGGAGGTCTGTATCCTCCTCCTCTATTTCTATTTCTTCCTCCTCTATTCTGGGGGTAGACTCCCTTGCCCCTTCCTCTGGTTGCATATTGGGGATTGTAAGGCCTTGGTGGAGCATTTGGTGGCTTATATGGCTGAGGCGGAACCACAGGGGGCTGGCGTTGTTGTGGTGTCGCGACTGGATGATTAGGACCCGTTGCCCGTTGGCGGGGCGCAAATCTGAAGGGGTATTTCTTTCTGAGGGAGGGTTTGTGGAATCCCATAAACAGGAGGTGATATATAGTCGAGGTGAGCCATCATCACATTCGTCGGGGCGCCGAGCGGGCCTGGTCCTGACCTTTGGTTGTACTGGACCTCTTGGATTTGAGGTCGAGGTGGGATTATTGGGTATTTCCAGGGAGGATTGTGTTGTTATTGGCCCCCGAAATTTTCTCTTCCTTGGCATTTGTTATGGGGCCGGTGGTAGGCTGGTGGTCTAAATTCAATGGGTCTCGAGCTAGAGCTTGTAGCTTCCATGACGTGGATCTGCTTCATTACGAGCTCTCTCAGAACATTGTAGTTCTTTGGCTCCTTTCGAAAGAGGCAGATCTTAAAATCTCATTCAGCCAAATTGCCCATTAGTATGGTGCTCGCAGATTCTTTAATTGAATCTCGGGATTTGCACCATCATGTTGGTGAATCTGCTAAAGAAGTTTCCCAATGACTAGGTCGCTTCTTGCTTGATGGAGTTGAGGTCCAACATGGTTCTTTTGCTCGTACAAGCGTTGCCGAAGTGTGCGACGAACGTGCCTGATAGCTGTGCAAAATTGCTGATAGAGGATCGAGCCAACTTGGTGAACCATGCCAATGCTACCCCGCTCAGCGTGGATGAAAATGAGCGACAATACATAGCGTCACTGTCCTCGTTCATTTCCATTTCCGTGGTAAATTGGTTGAGGTGATCATTGGGATCGGTATCTCCTTTATACTTGGCGATGGAGATATCCCTCCATCTCTTGGGGATGGGTGCCTCACGTATTTCCCTACAAAAAGCGGATGGGAAAGTTGGTTCACCTTTACGAGTTTGCCCGGGTTCCCTAGGGGAATTCGAACGTGATGATACATCCCTAACGCTGAAGACACTGGCGATCTTGTTGGCGTTTTCGTCGAGCTCTGGACCAGGATTAAGAGGGCCACCAGCGGGATTGCGGAAATGGTTGACCGTTATAGGCACAGGACTCTGTTGTTAATAATAGCAATGGCGGTCGTGTTGGAATGGCACTCCGTTCGCTTGTTGGTTGAAATATGTGCTCTACGGGTAACTCCCCACGAAGAATTGGTATGGGGGTAGCCGCACCACATTCGATAGGGAGCGAATCGAGGTGGCTGCGTGGTGTCCCAGGGAGGTTGTTGGGGGATGTTCTCGTTGCCGCTATGCAGAGCCTCCTCGTTGGGGGAAACGTTGAGGTTGAGACCGTTAGTTTCCTCAGCATCGTAGTTTTGGTTTCCAAACTCCTCCCCGAATAGGGTGAAGTTTAGTGTTTAAAAGGGAAAACGCACTATATATTAGTTATTTTAGACAGGATCTCTGAAGAGAAGATAGTATAGATACAAAACAGAATGTGAAAAGAAATTGAAGGAATGTAAAGTAGAGAAAGCGTATTGCTACGCGGAACCTCTCGTCGTGAAAGGTTCCCACAAACGACGCCAATGAAGCGATCGTGGATTTTCACCTATACTTATTACCTCATTATGACGACAAAATGAATAGAAATACATGCAAGCCTTAACCAAGAGGGGTTACGATTGGGTTATACGTTTATTGGTCCAATTGATGGGGATGTTATGTTTGGCTCGCGAGGATTTGAGTCGTTCAGTCGAGGATTGAGAGGGAGTCAGGTGATTTCTTATTCCAAGAACGTTTTTTTTTCCGATCACAGGTCTTGAGAACTCAACTCCGGGGGGGCTTTAGGTCCAAGAGATAATCAGAGCTCTTCTGCTTTTCTTATCTTGAAATCGCATCCATTTCTTTGGGGTCGGAGGGGGTATTTATAGAGAAACCAAGCGAGTAGCTGGCTGACAACCTCATGGTTTTACATAGGACACGTGTAACGCATGCCCAGACGCTTAGGGGTATAGATACACGTGACTCTATTTAGGGGCAATCTATTCGAGCCAGCGAGCTACTTGCTAAGATCTTTGAGAATTACGAGACATTTGGAGGACCTGCTCTGATTCTTACGCGGGTTTATATTGATATTCAAGTCGCGATGAAACGTGGGTCAAGGTTTCTGAGGGTACTGGGTCTAGTCATGACTTGATCAAGTACCTTACTCGCGATGAATCTGGTGGGGCCAGATGTCTTTTTGCGTCGGTTGGCTCATTAATAATGTCATACTCGTATTATTTAATAGGCCTATTTTCTATGGAATCATCAGATATGACCGCTCTTTATTTACAAATTCAAGGAGTATTTTTTTCTAACAAAAAATAAAACAACATCTTTAGCCACGGGAAGCTCATTTGCCGTGGCAAAAATCGACCCATTGGCCATGGCAAATACATGATGTTGCTAATGTCCGTGGCTAATTCAATTTTTTTTTTTTGTAGGGAACTACTGTTTCAGACCCGGATTTCTGCTCATGTTGCCTCTTCTTGTTAGTACACTCATTCTTCCAATGACATTCCTTCTTACAGTAGTTACATACATCGTTTAGTTTAGAGCCTAATTTGCAATTTTTCTTCCTGCCTCTTCTACCATTAGAATTACATCCGCTAGCCATAAGCCCGGAAGCCTGATTGTCTATAACTAATGCGCTTACCTTTAGATGCAACTCTCTTCTGTGAAACGATGACCTGACCTCTTCTAACATGATGCTATCCTTCCCAACGAAAAACGAATTAACAAAGTTCTCATATGTGGGGGTAGAGATGCCATCAAAATTAGGGCAGTGTCTTTGTCCTCCACCTTAGCATCGATATTGCGTAACTCGACTAATAGCGTGTTATGTCGATCAAGATGATCTTTGAGTTTTATACCTTCCTGCATACGCAACCCGAACAACTGTTCTTTCATAAGCAACTTGTTTGTCATAGACTTTGTTATGTATAAACTCTCCAACTTCAGCCACAAGCCGCCGGAGGTTTCCTGATCATCAACCTTTGTTATGACATCGTCTGCGAATCACAACACGATCCTCAAATGAGCCTTCTCCTCTAGAAAATCGTACTCAGCATTGGTTGTATCTGCCCTTTCTTGTCGGCGGTTAACGATGCCCATAAACCTTGTTGTTTCAGCAAAGCCTGCATCTTTATCTGCCACATATTGAAAGAGTTTCTTCAAGTAAACTTGTCGATCTTCACCAAGGATCCAGACATCATTCTCGATGGAAATCGCAACCAAGCTCTGATACTAGTTTGTTGTAAAGAGAACAATAATAGAAAATAAAGACACAAAGATTTAACATGTTTCAGCAACGGTGTATTACCTACGCCTACGGGCAGAGAAATATGGTTCTTTATTGGCAAATAAAAGTTACAAATTCTTAGGTTTTATGAGTATATATAGGGACTAATGAAATTCTAGTCAAACTATGAGCATAAAGCCAAAACAAATAATATGTCCAAATTCAATGTATATATTAACAATAATAGAAGGGAGAAAAATGATACTCCCTCCGTCCAACAATACATGAGTTTTTAGAGGTAAATTTTTGTCCAACAATAGATAGACTTTTATGTTTTCTAGATAAAAGTTGTAATGATTTGTATTGGTTTGTGTGTTGTTGACTTTTTAAAATAATTTGATTGGTTAAAATGTATAGTGGGTGTTAAAAAATAATAAAATTTATGAAAAAGATAGTGCAATGGTGATTTTTTTTTAAAAGTAAGTTGTTTTATTAAAACTTTTGCAAAATGTTAAAAGACAATGTATTTTAGGACGGAGGGAGTATTTATCTGTATTCAATTTCCTATGAACCTTTTACGAAGGCATTCATTTGTGTACTATTGGGCTTGAGCCTATTGCCAATTGTCTTTGGCCCAATTCCTCACACATCTCTATTCATAATACGTGGGTTCATCGTAATTAACCCAAATATTCTTAGAATTCTTATATTACATTAGAGCAGGCCCAACAGTACCTAGTACTGCAAAATAGAAAAAAGGCAAATTTTTAGAGAAAATAGGTCATTTTTAAGCCCAACAGCTCCTGTAAACCTTCCTGTAAAATAGAAAAACTCAATGAGAGAGAAAATAAATCTGTAAATTTGGAAGAGTGCAGTGCTAACGCTAAAATTAAATTTTTCACACCTCCCTATGAAAATTGATTGCTCTTGTTCATCATCCTTCCTGTTCGTCCCATCTTCTCGCTGCCATCCCATCTTCTCCACTCCTCCTTGCTGTTCATCCTTGTTGGTTTGATTCAGGCTCGATTTCCTCTTTTTTTTTTCCCTGTGCACTATTTGAAAAAAACCCTACTATTTGATTGCAAAATAAAAACACTGTTGTTCGGAAAATCCTTGCTCTTCGATTGCAAAAACAACTTCTTGTTGGATTCACTGTGTCGATTGCACAAATAAATTGCTATTCGAAAAATCAGTAATCGATGTTCGATTGCACAAATAAGTTGTCGATTGAAAAACAAGTTTCTGTTCGAAGAAAAGCTATTGCTTGTTCAAATAGAAGAATCGAACAACATCAGCCAACAAGTTATCGTTCTAAAAATCAGTAACCGTGATCGAAAAATCATCCTTGAAAATTTTCGCTACTATGCGATACCATGGAATTGATAGAATCTCCCCCCAAAGGTCCACTATCAATCCTGGGTTCAACATTGGAACCGACTAATGTGATGCTCTGATCATTGTCTGCTATAGGGTCTGCTATGTTGATTGCTCTGATCATTGTGTTTTGAGTTTGCTACTGTATAACTAATGAAAGGAGGTAGCAAAATATACATACAAGTTTTACTTGATTCTAATCTGTTTTATTATGTATGAGAATGAGAACAAATGAATGAGTCAATGTTCATCTAAGATTCACCATCAGTATGTATGTAATAAAACTTGAATTGCCATGCCATACCCACAGCAAGAAGTCAAACCATTTAGAACATTATAATCTTTTTTTAATAAATGCATTTAGTACCTTATAAATTTCTTTATTTATTATGGTGTATAATAAACGTAAAAATCTGTAAAATAGAGGAGCTGTTGGAGTTGGAGTAGAATTTTTTTTAGAGATTTTGGTGTTTTGATCTCTATTTTAGAGAAATTTTACAATAACCGTTGGGGTTGCTCTTAGTGCACTTTTTTTTTTCAAGGAAAATACAATTCCACATTGAATTAGACAACAAATCAATCATAAATTAAAACAAAAATTTGCAATAGAAAAATTTCAAATGTACGTGGATTATTCCACTTAAAATATACTACTGATCGATCAATTTCGGTTGAGTTAGTTGACCTTGGAGCAGGTGGTTCGGATCTCGCCGCTGGAGCCGGTGAGGGGGCTGAGGTTACCCATCTTAACCATGGCATTGGCGAAGTCGGTGAAGAAGGTGGAGGAGCTGGAGCTGTACTTGGAGACCTGAGAGTCGGTGCTCTGGTTGCCGAATAGCTGCTGGTCGGAGTGGAGCAGCCCCTGCATGTTCATGAGGTCGGTGTAGTAGGAATTGTCGAAGGTTGTGGCGCTTACTTTGTCGAGCGGGGACAGGTTGTCGTCGCCATTGCCGTTGGTGCTGGGGCAGTTGGCTTGCACCGACGCCGCGAAGGTGGAGTCTATGTTGGGTTCGTTGTAGATCCTTGTCCTGAAGTTCAAACACCTTGCTTGCCCTATTGTGTGCGCTCCTATCTTTATCTTTAGTCTTTACATATATAAAAGGGAGAGTTTGATTGTGAATAGTCACAAATTATTTCCCATTTTGACCTTACTTGTGAATATATTCACCAAATTGGGACAATGTTATGTGGGCTTCTCAAATTGGACTTAAGGAGCCCATATCATCACTTTCTACCAAATGAGATCCAAAACTGTATAACATTGATTTCTATTATAAATACGTAGTATAATATTAATTAATTTCAAATTGTTCGTAGTTTAAAATGTAAATATACATATTATGCAAATCTGTCATTAGTTATAAAGCTGCACCTTTATACCAAAAAAAAAAGGTTACAAAGTTGCACCTATCATTTATTAATACAATTAGTGGATTGTCATTTTCTAGCTATAGATAAATTGTAAATTTTTATTAAAAAATTACCAATTTATAAACCTTTTTTATAAAAAAGCTGATTATAACCCTGTATTTTAATTTAAATATAAACGATGCTCGCTGATGATAAAAATTTCAAATTAGTTAAGTATTTCAAGGAGAAGAAATTATTTGGAAAATTGATTCCCTTTAATAGGTAATACTCCCTCCGTTCGGCAAAACTTGTCATTTTAACTCTCCACACAACTTTTAATAAAACTAATAATTACACTTCTTTTTTACTAATTTACCCTCAATTATTACTCTACTTTTCACTTTATCAAAAACTACAACTCACAACACATCAATCAAATCAAGGGCATTTTAGTAAAGTAGAAGCAAAAATACCTAAAATGACAAGTTTTTCCGAACAAAAACAAAACTCTAAAACGACAAGTTTTGCCGAACGGAGGGAGTATAGATTACTTAAATTATACTCCCTCCGATCCAATATAAGTGTCATTCTAGACTTTTGAATTTGATCGAAAATAAGCATCGTTTTATGTTTTCTAGACAATTTAATAGAGTTATTAATGAAAATTGTTATTGAAATTTGTATGTGTTAACTACTTTTTCTTTCAAACTCTCCACTTATTGGTTGAAAAAGTTGTTAAGCATTTAATAAATAATACGGAGTAAGATTTAGAAAAAAATGTATAAAACCAATGATAATTAATACTTACTTAAAAACAGTGTCATGGGATATTAAAAAACGTATTTAAATAGTATGAAATTATATAAAAACAAGTTGATATTTAATATGATTTTTATCATCTTAAAAAACCGTATTTAAATAGTAAATAACGTTTTTAATGGAAAGAATATGGGTTCGTATGGGACGAGTTTAATAAACTGACTAAAATTATAAACAAGGTAAAATTTATAAACTGTTGGTAAAAATAGTTAAAAATTTAAACAACAAAATAATCTCCGTATGGGGAGAAAAATAGTTTATTTGTAAAAAAATGGAGTTTATTTTATTGTTATTAAGAGTATTGTGGTAATTTCAAACCAAATAAAATAAATGGGAGAATAAACACCCAAATAAACACATGAAAAAGCACCGATTTGTAGCTTATTTTTTAACCCATTTTTTAAATAGTTTTTACTTGTTTTTGACCTCCCATACACCCATTTAAACTACTTATAAAATAAACACATGTTTATACATAATTTTTACCTTTTTTTACACACCCTATTAGTTTTTAACCTGTTTAGATTCCGCACGCGACAACAACTAGTTTATATAAAAGTCGCACGGTTAGATATAATATATAATTAATATTTTTTTTTTCATTTTTAATTTAAGTATTAGGATTAATTTAATACTACTTCCGTTCGGCAAAACATGTCACCTACTATTCACACACGGTTTTTTAGGAGATAAAAACTATGTAAAATATTAATTTTTTTATAAATTTCACTAGTACACAAGTAGCATTTTAGCCCAGGCGTTTTTGGGTTTTTATCCCGGATATAGGCCAAAATTGGTCCGAGCATCACGTCAATGTGATATTAGGAAAATAGCCCGGATATTCTCAGACACGGCCGGGCTATTAGATATCCGTTTTCAGCAAAAACTAAAGTGGGTCAAATAACCTGGATCTCCATAGATCCCGGATAATAGGTCTATTTGATGTTTTTAAAAAAGCCTTTTAGCCCGAATATCTTATATCCGGGCTAAAAGGTCTTTTTTTTAAAAAAAAAAAAAAATTTTCGCTGTACCACTGAGCACTTTCCCTCCCACCAATTAAAACCAGCAAATAGCATACTATTTTTCTTTGACATCAGATGCCTTGTATTTCCACTCCAATTCATAAGTATATACATATACATAAATCAAAACGAGGCCCATACTTGAAATCAAATGTTTATAATTACATTAGATAAACTACATGCTTCAAGTTCTTGAGATCTCCTTCAATTTCAAGTCCTAGTACCACCCAAGCTCCGTATCTGTCAACACTTAACAACCTGCAGCCACTGTTCTAAAAAACGCTCTTGGGGTCCGCCTAGACACCGCCAAGACGCTTGGCGTAGGCAAGCCGCCAAGACACCGCCAAGCTGCTTGACGTTTCTTGGCGTTTGACACTTTAACGATTTGTTTAGAATTTGAAATTGATTTTTGTTGTTTTATATTGTTAATGTAGAAATTATGGATTGTGATGTTTATTTAAACATGTTTATGAGATTTTATTTTTGATTTTATGTTTGAATCTAACAACGGTTAAAATGATCACGATGTTTATTTGATTTGTATCATGTTTTTTTATTTAAAGATGTTAATGACTTTGAAAATGCATATTTTATTACATTATATAAATTTTAAATATGTTCAAGAGTTAAATATAAGAAAATAACCAAAAACCATTTTATCTGCCAAGAATCCGCCAATAAGGCCGTCAGACCGTCTTGGCGCTTGATGGTATCTCACCATCAAGCATCCGCCAAGCGTCTTTTAGAACATTGCCTGCAGCTACAACCTCTAGAATAGAAGAGATGAAATTCGAAAGTTCTTTGATTACTACTTACCAAGTTATTTCACAAGAAACATATACATATATTTACCGTTTCAGACAAGAAACATATACAAGTATACAACCTACCTTTGTAGGCTAGGAATTAGACTCCTTGAGGATCACCTTTCTAGTTTCCCGCTGCTTAAACTTTTATAAATGCATGCACTTAACAGATACTGAAACCTGGTAAGAGATTTATAACGACTGGCCAAATTCTTTGAAATGAGCAACTAGGTACAATTGAAAGTGCGGACATACACTTAGGGTTTGAGAGCCTGTATTTATACTGCTTTTAAAAATGCTAAAAGTGAGAACTTGAATTACTGAGTTATTTTAAGTGACAAAAGCAAATCCATCAAAATAGTTTACAAAAAGATTCAGACTCAATATTCATTACATATACTTCATAGAACAAAAGGAAGTCGTTGAAGCATGATTCATGACCTGCAACAATACACGGTATGAACTAGAAAATCTAAGTAAAACACAACTAGCCATTAATTTTGTTTCATCCATAGTATGATAACATTTCTCATAGCTGCCACTTTAGCAAAACAACTTTAGAACAAATATAAAGGTCTCACTAAATTTCTTCAAAATACCTTTACGCTTCAGTCTAAAGTTTTTTGCCCTCTCTAATTCATATCTGTGCTTTCATTTAGCCAATTCAGCTTGGGCAGCCTTGACTTCTGCTACTCGTCCGATTGCTTTTGCAACAGAAATTCAAAATAAGAGATTAAGGTCAATAAAATGATCAAAGAAAACACAGAATAAGAGAAATAAATTTATTATTATTTTCAAACATGAAACATACTTTGCTTTCCTGGGATTTTATAATCCAAATCTAAGTAATCAATGCTTGTGAGTTAATATGTTGATTCCATTCCTGAATTTTCAGTCTATGAGAATCCCACTTCTAAAGGGACAATCATATTCAAGATTGGAAATCGAAAATAAGCAAGTAGATGATACCTAGTAAAATTGCCACCAAGCTTTTTCTCCCTTCTTGTAATCATTTGGATGAACCTCCAGACTAATATCCAGCACCCAACTTGCAACATAAAGATGTGAGGCCTCCATTAAAACCTAAGCAACTGTCATAACAAATTCATCACTATTGTTACTAAGGAAGTATAATCTTCGTCCAAAGTACTACTGATCAATATAAATTTGATTAGAGGTGTGAGTTGACATAGTTCATGACCCACCAGAATCAATCCATTGATATGGTCACCTATAGTGTATATACTAGTAAAATTGAGGCATACATCTTGCTAATTATTGGTTAAAAAGGAAATCACTCAAAAATTCAAAATTAAGTGAAAGGAAGGTTATTAGTTGAAGACATACTCAATAAACTCCTCCAATGGTTAAAAAAAGAACATAATCAACATCTAAATTACCTCATATGAAGGTTCATATGGATCTACTTCCTCCCATGTATCCTAGAAGTCCAAGAATAAAAAAGATTCATGTTCACATTTCATGCCTGCCACAAAAGAAGAACCCTGAACAAAAAAGCCGTAAGGCATCATAAACAAGAAAAAACACAAGTAGATAAAAAAAAGCACAGGTAGATTAAAAGCACAAATAACATAAACTAATGGCACAAGAGATCAGTCAAATTCACACCAGTAGTTTGCACTCTTTCTGATGAGAATTGGTATGTGCAAACCTAAACAAAAAAGCACAAGCAGATTAAAGTACTTGATTTGCTAGATTAAGAAGGCAAATATTACTCTGACAAAAGAAAGAGATTGAGTTTGCTAACAATGCCTCAATCTCAATTTTACCCATTTGTGCAACATTAACTCTAGTTCTGATCTGATATGGTGACAACCAAACAAATTAAACATAAAATAAGGTACATCAAGTCATTAACTAGAAAAATGTCACTGCAAAAAAGATCCGACTCTTTTTTTTTACCTTTATTCTAGATCCTCTGTTTGAAGTTGACATCTCTGCAACAAAGCTCAATTCGTTTCATATCTAGATTGAACAACAAAAACATTGAAAGGATATTAAATCTAGTTCATTTCTTATGCGGCTTGAACAACAACAACAACATTAAAAAGGTCCAAAGGATATTAAGAAATCGAATTTGGGGAAAATCTTTGATTCATGGCAACAATACCAAATCAAGGGTTTCATTAATTAGTCACAAGCGACGAACCTGGAACTCATAAAGAAATGGATGGCAGACAAAGAAGGTGTGGCTAGCAGTGCCCCAATCCGCCATTCCTACTTTCGTTCATAGTCGCATTAGAAGAGAGTAGGAGAAACATTGCGAGGCGTCGATGTGGAGAGATCTAGTGAAGATCTGACCGAACCAGGTGGATGTTCCAGAGGCAACACGTAAGCTCTCCTCTGCGAATCTCTGACCCGACGGTGGTTTCAATCGAAACCCTAGCCACCGCAATCGCCTCTCGGCTCTCTCCCCTCTTCCCTTGATTTAGCTATGTTTCAGATCTGACCATTAATTTTTTACCCCTCTCCAATTAACTCTTGATGAATTTTATTTAATATTTATTACAGCCCGGAGCTATCACTTATGGGTTATTTGAAGTGGGGCTATTTGAAATTCGTGGGTTCATTTAGCCGGAAGCAACTCAGTAGAGAAACGCCCGGGTCATTAGGTGTTTATACTAGGCCGGATTTAGGGGATCCGAGATATTTGATAGGTTATGGCTTGAACTCTTTAAATATAATAGCCCGGGCGTATCATTGTGATCCGGGCTATATACTATTTTTTTGTATAAAAATAAAAGAAAAATACATAATTTTATCTTTTAATCATATTAAAGCCCGGAGATAGTAAATACGGGCTATTAGACAGTGGGTTAAAATGTGATTTTTGTACTAGTGTTTTTTTAACAGTAGTTATTAATAACAACTAGGAAATTGTTAAAAAAATTATTTAAAAAATTAGATATTTCATATTTTAAATAGTTTTTATCTTTTAAAAAAATAAGCGTGTGTGAATAGTAAGTGACGTGTTTTGTCGAACGGAGGTAGGTAGTATATAAGTAGGTAGGGTTAGGTTATATATAGTGTATATATATATACATATATATATATATATATATATATATATATATAATCCTTAAAGTGTAAAAAATCACACACACACACATATATATATATATAGAGAGAGAGAGTTTACTTCAAATGTAAAAAGTCTTTAAAGTGTAAAATATGCTTATTGTGTAAAATTTGCTAATGGGCCTAATTTAATTACTATTGGGCCTAATTTAATTACTAATGGGCTTAATTTTATTAGTAGAATATCTGCCCCCCTTGCCCATGCGTGTGCCCCCCTTGCCCCCCCTTCTCGGACCCGATTTTTTTTTTTTTTTTTTCCGGAATTTTTTTTCCGTGGTAACACTTTCTGCTGTGCAAGTATAACTTGCTTATGTGCACATATAACATCTTATTGTGCAAATATAAGTTTATTTTGTGCAGACAAATAATTCATTATGGGGTAAATAGGTAAATGTGTCTATTTCAATTATAAAAATTTATAATTGAAATATGTTTAATTTATGGGTAAATTGGTAAATATGTCTAATTTTATGAGTACATGCACTTTTTCCCGTTTTCGATACCTTTTGTGCAACTGTGAAGTGCATTTGTGGAACTGTGGAGTGCATTTGTGGAACTGTGCAGTGCATTTGTGCAACTGTGAAGTGGATTTGTGCAACTGTAAAGTGCATTTGTGCAACTTTAATTGTGCAATTTTGCAAATTTAAAGTAGGATACAATTGTGCAAATTTAAACTACAATTGTGCAAAAGTAAGATACAATTGTGCAGATTAAGAATACAATTGTGCAAATGTAAGATTATAATGTGCATTAATAAGACAAAAGATGTGCTTTTGAAATCGATGTTTTAATTTTGTTTTTTTTTTACTTTTGAGAGTTTGGGTTCACCTCTCGGATAATTTAGGTTGATAGATGTAAATTTTAAATCGATTTTTTTACGTATAAGCTTTTAAAATTAGAGTGCATAAATAAGATTAAAATGTGCATAATTAAGGTTAAAAAGTGCATAACTTAGATTATAATGTGCATGATTAACAATTTGCGATTGTTGCGCTCTTATCTATTATGTAACCTATGTGGGATTTGAACCCACATCTTTTGTGCAAACGCGCATTGCTCTACCAATTGAGCTAATAGGCTAAATTATGATTTTTATGCTAAAATAGAAGAACCTAATCGACCTAAAGCATATTGCAATAAAATTCTAAAATTCAATTAGCTCATGATTCACAAACAGTTTGACAATGCTGTAAACATGAAATTAGCTCCAAATCAACCCAACAACACAACCATATCATCAATTTCAGTCAATTTGGCTGTTGGCAAAAAACCCCAAATTCTAAAGCAAATCGCAATATAAAATTCCAAACTTCAATTAGATCATGATCCATAAACAATTTGACAATGCTATGAACATGAAATTAGCTCCAAATCAACCCACCAACACAACCATATCACCAATTTAAGTCAATTTTGCTTTTGGCAAAAAGCCCCAAATGCTAAAACATATCGCAATATAAAATTCTAAAATTCAATTAGCTCATGATCCATAAACAATTTGACAATGATATGAACATGAAATTAGCTCAAAATCAACCCAACAACACAACCATATCATCAATTTCAATCAATTTGGCTTTTGGAAAAAAGCCCCAAATTCTAAAACATATCGCAACCTAAAATTCTAAAATTCAATTAGCTCATGATCCATAAACAATTTGACAATGATATGAACATGAAATTAGCTCAAAATCAACCTAACAACACAACCATATCATCAATTTCAATCAATTTGGCATTTATCAAAAAGCCCCAAATTCCGCTCCTAAATGAAACCCTAGGTTTTCAATCTCAACCTAAATCATTCAAACAATCCAAATAACTGTAATAAACAAGTTTAGAGTTAGAAATCATACCAAATTCGAGTGGAAAGAAGGAGAAAAATCGGGATTTCGAAGGTATTCCGAGCCAAAAGAACCGATTAGCGATGTTGGGGAAGATGGCTCGGTGTGGGCTCGGCTGGGCACGGACCAAGGGGGTTCCGGGCTCGGGGAGTGCGCCTGGGGGAGGGGGTTCGAGCTGGTCGGGGCTGGTGGCCGGAGGAGGCTCGTGGGTGGCGTGGGAGGCCGACAACCGAAGCTGCTGGTGGCTCGACGATGCTGCGATGAGGTGGGCGCGTCTGGGCGCGTCTGGGCTCGAACCAAGCCAAGTCTGGGCTCGGTAGGTGCGCACAACGGCGGGCTCGAGTGCGGCTCGGGGTTGGTGGCCGGAGGTGGCTCGACGTGGGTGTGGGAGGCCGAGAGAGAAGGCCGGTATTTGGTCTCCGCTTGAAATCCGATGGTGAGCGCGCCTTTTGATTAAAAAAATACATTTTACACGTTAAGCATATTTTACACGTTAAGGATTTTTTACATTTTAAAGCTTCCCTATATATATAGGGTTGGGTTCGGGTACACACAACTCCAAAAGTGAGAAGGAAAGAAGCAATTTGATTGGTCCACGTGTGCAAAAGTAACTTAAAATTAGGAGACACGCGACATCCCAAATTAATTAGTAACACTCAACTAAATTAATTAGCAACACCCCCACTCTCATGTACACACTAATTAATTCCACGCGCCAACTTACTAATTAATTAGAAATATGACGTACAGGTAAAAGTGTTCAAATGAACTTTTAAAAATAATTTTTTGGCATTTTCACTTGTTAAAAAAATATAAAAAATATATATATTTGGGTGTAATTTAATTTTATCTACACATAGACATCCACTTTGTATATGTTTTTGTTGAAAAAAAAAATTGACAAGTGGTTCAGCAATTTTATTCACAGTGGTTCAGCAATTTTATTCACAGTGGTTCAACAATTATTTTCACAGTGGTTCAACAATTTAATTCACGGTGGTTCAACAATTTTATTCACAGTGGTTCAACAATTTTATTCACAGTGGTTCAGGAATTTTATTCACACTGGTTCAGCGATTTTATTCACAATGGTTCAGCAATTTTATTCACAATGATTCAGCGATTTTTTTCATAGTGGTTCAGCAATTTTCTTCACAATGGTTCAACAACTTTTTTCACAATGGTTCAACCATTTTATTTGTAGTGATTTACATGGTTAACAAGTTATAAAGAAGTGGTTCATGAAGCTATAAAGAAGTGGTTCATGAACCTAAAAAATTTCACATTTTTATAATTTAGTTTTTTTTAAAATGATATTAAATATATTAAAATAAAATGTGTCATGAACCACTACTCTTTATTTGATGAACCATTAGAATTTATTTCATGAACCACTACTATTTAATAATTATAAAATTTTCATTCTTCTTTTATTTTCTTTTAATGTTTATTTTTAATTAAATAATTTATTTTCTTTTAAAATAAAATGGTTCACTGAACCTCTCTCTATTTAGTCACTGAACCTCTAACTATTTAGTCAATGAACCACTGAACCAATCTCTATTTAATCAGTGAACCAACCTCTATTTAGTCACTGAACCAACTTCTATTTAGTCACTGAACCAACCTCTATTTAGTCACTGAACCAAACCTAGTGAATCACACTCAGTGGACCAAACACACTGAACCAACCAAGTGAACCAATCTTACATTAGAAACCAATCTTACACCGTCCTAGTACCTACACCTTTAGTTTCAATAAGCTATACAATAGAAAGCAAATTTGACTGCTGACCAAAAAAAAAGAAAGCAAATTTGACAATTTGCTGTCTAAAGTCAATTCATCATGATAATTGGAATCTGTAATGTTATGTGTTAATTTCCTATGTCTTGTTTGCTTTATATGTTACATGTAATATTGTGTGTATGCTTGTAACATGTATATATATATATATATATATATATATATATATATATATATATATATATATATATATATATATATATATATATATATATATATATATATGTATGTATGTATGGATGCATACTTTAATATATATTCGACTGAGTCGTATTGAGCTTTATAGCTTGATCCTCTAACGAATATATATGTATAAAGTATGGTGTGATAATACATATGTATAATATATGATATAGCTATATGTATAATATGTATGTACCAAGAGTAAGGAGCTTACCTCGTTATTGGGCTTAAGCCCATTAGCTGAGACAAGCCCATGATTGCCGGACTTGGATTGAGGAGCCCATGAGCTTGAAGCCCGCGTGCCAGCTGCAATCCTAAGTCAGACGCTGCGTGTTGGCTTTGGCTGGCGCTCTCCTTTGGTGACCTAGCTATATAAGCTCGCGTTGGAGCTTTTCTGCCGTCGTACTGTTTTGAGCTCTCTCTCTCTCTTCATCTTCCACAAACGCTCTCTTCTAGGGTTTTCTAGGGTTTGGTGTTCCTCTCCCTTTGCCTGAAGATTTACCGAGCCGGGAAGCGAAGAAGGTGGCCGAAAGCATCCCTGGTGGTTCTCTGGTGGCCGGCGCTCCAAGCTCTGGGCAGCAGATCTCCTTGTCCAGGCGATCTAGGGTTTGAGATCGAAGACTTCTTCGATCTCTGTTTCCCACACAGGGGGATTTCTTTCTCTCTTGGTTTCTGATCTCATGCATGTCCAGATCTAGGTTATTTGTATCTCTTTACCTTATCTGCCCCTGTACGAACTTCTTATAGTGGATTTGGCCAACTCTTGAGGCCCCGTGGATGTAGGCTTAGCCGAACCACGTAAAATCTCTTGTGTTCGTTCTTCGACTTGCATGTTTAGATCCGATCTGTTATCTCTTGCTCGATTTCATACGCTTCCGCATATTTGCCTATCTCGTTTAGCGATCTATAGGTTTTACAACGTGGTATCAGAGCTTGAGTGTCGCGTTCTTGATTTCTGGCTCATTATTGAGTTCTAGGGATAGAGAACGGGTGTAGGGCCTTGGGCGGACCTAAAAGGCGACATCGCTGGTGCCGCACCCCCCTGCACGATATACCACACCCTTGTTTGCTAGATCTAGGTCTCTATGCTTTATTTCTGGCTTCTGGTGTGTAGATCTGTGTGTTTATTGCTTGTTCTTGCAATATTGTGTTAGATATACTTTGTTACTGTCAAGACTCAAGGTTTTCTTGAATCTGAAAGTGTGTTGATTCAATTACTAACTTGGTTTCTTTGTTTTTGCAAGGTACTGGTTACTATGGGTGACAAAGGCACCTATCTAAAGCCCTTCAATGGCCACACTGATTTTGCTATGTGGCAAATAAAAATGAAGGCAATTTTGACAAAAGAAAAATGCCGGGTTGCTGTGACAAATAAGTTTCCTGATAACACTGCTAAGGAAAAAATCTGGGAAACTGATGAACAAGCCCACAGTGAGATTATGCTACGCTTGGGAGATGAAGTTGCTAGACAGGTTTATAATCTTGAGACAGCTGAGAAGCTGTGGGAGGGGTTGGAAGCCCTCTATTTGGTAAAATCTCTCCCTTCTCGAGTTAATCTGTTTAATAAGTTGTTTACTTTTAAAATGGATGTGTCCTGTCCTTTATCTGAGAATCTGGATAAGTTTTTTACTATTATTCAAGATTTGCAACGCTGTGGTGATAAAGTTGAGGAAACTCAACAATGTGTGTTGTTGTTGAATGCTTTGCCTACTCAGTTTGACACTTTTAAAGATGTTGTTCAATATAGCACTGATAAATTAGATAAAAAGGTTATCCTTGAGTCTATTATTCAGAAAAATGATGCATTGAAAGTGTTTAAAAACAAATATGAGTCTAAATCTGGCACCAAAACTGAAAATAAGAATGAAGTTCTTGTTTCTAAAGGTAGGTTCAGAGGCAATAAGCCTAACAACAACCAAAATCAAAACAGGAATAAACCTCAGAAGGACAATGGTAAACCTGAGCCTAGTCAACATGGAAAATCTGACAAGCCTGATAAATCTCACTTGATGTGTTCTTACTGCTCAAAGTCTGGTCATATTGAAAAACATTGTTTCAAAAGAAAAAGAGATGAAAAGGCTGCTGGAAAGCAACCTAATGTGTCTAATGTGTTTGAATCTCATCCTTATTATACTCATGAAGTGCTTGCATTATTAAACACTGCTGATTCTAATACTTTGATTTTGGATTCTGGATGTACTATGCATGCTACCTATCATAAGTCTTGGTTTCATGATCTTAAATGCTTTGATGGTGGCACTATTATGCTTGGTGATCATTCTGTGCTTAAAATTAAAGGTGTTGGATCTATTGCTTTAAAGATGTTTGATAATGTGGTAAGAGTCATTAAGGATGTTAAATGGGTTCCAGCTTTAAGAAGAAATTTGATGTCTGAAAATACCCTTGAAGATTTGAATTATGATGTGTTTAGCTCTGCAGGTGTCAGAGTTGTCACTAAGGATGGTAAGCCTGTTATAAAGTGTCTTAAAAAGGGTGGTTTATATGAACTTATTGCTACTCCTGTGATGAATTTCTCTTCTGCTACTGCTCTCACTGTTGCTAACTCTGTGAAAACCATGTCTTTAAATGATACTCTTATGTGGCATAACAGGTTAGGTCATATAGGAAAAATAAAGGTTTAGAACACTTGCATAAATCTAGCATTCTTAACTCTAGACCTTGCACTATTGAGCTATGTGAAAAATGTGTGCTTGGTAAACATACTAGAAAAAGTTTCAAGTCATCTGTTCATGTCTCTACTGCTCCTCTTGATTATATACATTCTGATCTTTGGGGTCCTGCCCAAGTTTCCACTGTTGGTCATAAAAGATACTTCATGTCTCTTGTTGATCATTACAGTAGATATGTTTGGGTGTATCTGTTGAAGACTAAAGATGAAGCTTTTGAAACTTTTAAGATATGGAAAACTAGAGTTGAAAAAGAAACTGGTTTATCTGTGAAGTGTTTGAAAACTGACAATGGTTTGGAGTTTTGCAATTCTGTTTTTAATTCTTTCTGTCATGAGCATGGTATAAAAAGACATTTGACTATTCCTGGTACCCCTCAGCAAAATGGTACAGCTGAGAGGTTAAATAGGACTCTTCTTGAAAAGGCTAGATGCATGTTAATCTCTTCTGGTTTGAAACATAGTTTATGGGGTGAAGCTGTGGTTACTTCTGCTTATTTGATTAATAGAACTCCTTCATCTGTGATTGTTTTTAAAACACCTTATGAGTTATAGACTAAAAGAATACCTAAACTTGATCACTTAAAACCTTTTGGTTGTACTGTCTATTCTTATGTCAATCAAGGTAAGTTGGAACCCAGATCACAGAAATGTGTTCTCCTGGGGTATCCAGAAGGTGTCAAAGGTTATAAACTTTTAATTGTTCAACCTGGTGTTTACAAAACAATTGTGAGTAGGAATGTTATTTTTAATGAGCATGAATTCCATTTTAAAAAGGCTTCTGCTTCTGTGCTTAAAGAGACTAACTTGCAGGAACAAGATGATCAGTTTTATGTTCCAAAGAACATAGATTCTGATTCTGATGATGAGTTTGACAGTGGTTATTCTTCTCCCTCCCCTCTCCCTATTTCTTCTTCTGCCCCTCCTGCTTCTGTGATTGTGCAACCTCACCAATTGGGTGGGGAAGCAACTAATGAATCTGTTTTTGCCTTCTTCCTCTTCTGTTACTCCTGTTTCTGTGGATGAGGAAACTGTTGTTGAGTCTGTGTCTGCTTCTGGTTCTGGCAATTCTAGTTCTTCAGATGCTTTAAGACATGATTTAACTGATTGGCAATTGACTAGAGATAGAAGTCCTAGGACTGTTATCCCTAATAAGAGATTCATTAATAACATTGTTGAGTTTGCTTGCCTTGTTTCTTCTGTGGTTCAAAAGTATACTCCTAAAATTTATGAACAAGCTGTTAGATGTGCTCACTTTAAATTCTGGAAGCATGATATGAATGAAGAAATAGATTCTATGAGAGTTAATAAAACCTGGACTTTGGTTCCCAAACCTGTTGATGCTAGATTGATTGATTGTAAATGGATCTTTAAACTCAAAGAGGGAATTTCTAAGTCTGACCCCCCTAGATACAAAGCTAGGTTGATTGCTAAAGGTTTTACTCAAAGGGAAGGAGAGGATTACAATGAGATCTTTGCTCCTGTTGTGAAGTATAAGACTCTTAGATTGTTGCTTGCTATGACTGATGTCTATGACTTTGAACTTGAACAAATGGATGTTAAAACTGCTTTTCTTCATGGTGACTTGGATGAAACTATTTACATGAGACAGCCTAAAGGCTTCATTGATTCTGTTCATCCTGACTATGCCTGCTTGCTTAATAAATCTATATATGGCTTGAAACAATCTCCACGACAGTGGAATATCAAGTTTGATAGATGTATGAGATTTAGCTTGGGTTTTAAGAGAAGTAAGTTTGATACATGTTTGTACTTTAAAGGTTTAAAGCACGTTGGTCCTGTGTTATATGTTCTTCTATATGTGGATGATATTCTGCTTATTTCTAAGTCTACTGATTGCATCCTTGATATTAAGAAGAATTTGCAAAAACATTTTGACATGAAGGACTTAGGCATGGCTAAGAAAATTCTGGGCATGTCCATTGTTAGGGATAGAAAGCATAAAAAACTTTGGTTGCATCAATGTGATTATGTTCAGAAAGTGCTAGATAGATTTCATATGACTAGAGATAAAGTGAATAACATTCCTCTTGGTCCTCATCTTGACTTAACTAAGCTTAAAGAGAAAATGTTTGTGGTTGAGTCTAAAAGAATGAAATCTATTCCTTCTGATGCTGCTGTTGGATCTGTTATGTACTCTATGATTTGTACTAGACCCGACTTGGCATTTGCTATTAGCACCCTTAGTAGGTTTATGTCTGAACCTGCTGAGAAGCATTGGTTATCAATGAAATATCTGCTTAAATATTTGCTTGGATCTGTGAACTTATCCCTGTTATATGCTGAACATTCTTCATCTTATGATTTACATGGTTTTGTTGATGCTGACTATGCTAGCAACAAGGATACCAGGAAATCTATTACTTCCTATGTTTATACATGGGCAGGTAATTGTGTTTCCTGGAAATCCCAGCAGCAACCTATAGTTGCATTATCCTCTACTGAGGCAGAGTACATTGCAGCCACTGAGGCCTATCAAGAGGCCATATGGTTGCAGGGTATTCTGAAAGAGATTGAGAAGAAGCACTATACTATTGTATTGCATATAGATAGCCAAAGTGCTCTTTACTTGTGCCGTGACCCCATGTATCATGAAAGAACTAAGCATATAGATGTGAGATATCATTTTATAAGGGAAAAAGTTGAAGATAATGTGATTCATGTTAAGAAAATTGATGGTAGATATAATCCTGCAGATTTTGGTACAAAAATAGTTCCTTATGAGAAGTTTTTGTATTGCAGGAACTTCCTCCATTTGGAGGAGCTCACTTGATTTGCTGTGTGAGTGTGGGCTGAGGACGGACCTGGCATAAGAATCCACTGGAGTGAAGTTGAGTCTGCCCAGTGCAAGACTTAGAAAATTACAGGGGCATTTGTAATGTTATGTGTTAATTTCCTATGTCTTGTTTGCTTTATATGTTACATGTAATATTGTGTGTATGCTTGTAACATGTATGTATATGATGATTGTACATATTACATATAGGTAACTGATAGGGCTAAAATAAGCCCGTACGAAACCTGAGTCTGCCCAGTGCATTTATTTCAACCCTAATTTCCATTATATATATATGGATGTTGAACTAGGGTTAGGGAGGCTTCTCATACAGCCGACACCTTCTGACTTGAGCGTCGGAGGCTCCTCCGGGGAGCGAGCCCCGCCTCTTCTTCTCCTTCTACTCTTGCAGGAAGAACGATCCACGGGAAGGAGGAAGGCAGATTTCATGCTTAACATTTGGCGCCGTCTGTGGGAAAATCAATCAAAAAGCTATAAGATCGGATCTCCCAAAGATCTCCCGATGGTTGCTGGGGCATGACGGAGTCATGGATCGGTGGATGCTCCCTCCTCTTGCCTTCGACCACGAGCCCTAGCAGCGATGATTGACCTCCGGGCACCACAGCTGCGAGGCCGATCTTGATTTAACCGGTGGGAATTGATGCTTCCGAGGTCCGATTTGAGGCGATCGGCCAACAAATCGAATAACCTACCGTCGCCAGGGACCAGGGGCACTGCGACTGCCGCAAGCACCCGCAAGGGGTCGACGGTGGAGCCGTCCCTCGACAAGAACTCAGCGTCGCCTTCCATGGCTACACGTCCTCCCACTTCTTCATCAATCAACCAACGCCGATGGACCCTCGTGGCTCGGGGCACGATCGCAACCTCCTTGGAGGTTCGCACAATCGTACCAATCAACCAGCGCAGATGGGCTCTACCGTCGAGTTCGATCCCGCTTCTTCATCAACGATCGACGGTCAATCTTCGCCAATTGAAGTCGGGAAGTTCGTTCCGACAGACCCTTGGCCGCCGTCGAGATCGAGGTCAGAGGCGGGATGATGTCCGAGGATGCAGGCTCGAGATCCAGTGCCGCCGCTCTCCACAAACCCTATGAAGAAGACGATGATTTGCAAAATTGGGATTAATTACAAAATCAGCCCATAATTCTTGGAAATTGCAGCTCAGTCTATACATTTAAGATAATTGCGGAAAAGGGCGCAACTTCCATAATGCAAGGCACCTCACTTGGAAGTGTAACGAATCAGGCCCGATCAGTCCAGTATAAGAGACCTAAAAGCTAAGTTCTCTATTTATTTCCAATTGTGATGATAAGTTTGCTATTTAGTTAATCATATTGCATGGTTGATCGCATCGGTGACATATCGATTCTTGAAATGCTTATATGTGCATCTATATATAGAACAACGTTATATATCAAAGTCATAAAAAACAATTACAGAATCGCCACTCATGGCCAATAGATCGCCACTCATGGCCAATAGATCGCCACTCATGGCCAATAGATCGCCACTCATGGCCAACAGAATCGCCACTCATGGCCAATAGATCGCCACTCATGGCCAACGAATTGCCACTCATGGCCAACGAATCGTCACTCATGGCCAACGAATCGCCCCTCATGGCCAACGAATCGCCACTTAAGGCCAATATAACGCCAATCAAGGCCAACCGATCGCCAATCAAGGCCAATATAACGCCAATCAAGGCCAATAGATCGCCACTCATGGCCAACGAATCGCCACTCAAGGCCAATATAACGCCAATCAAGGCCAACCGATCGCCAATCAAGGCCAATATAACGCCAATCAAGGCCAATAGATCGCCACTCATGGCCAACGAATCGCCACTCAAGGCCAATATAACGCCAATCAAGGCCAACAGATCGCCAATCAAGGCCAATATAACGCCAATCAAGGCCAATAGATCGCCACTCATGGCCAACGAAACGCCACTCATGGCCAACGAAACGCCACTTAAGGCCAAAAGATCGCCAATTTCAGGCCAATAGAGCGCCACTCAAGGCCAAAGAATCGTCACTTAAGACCACCTAAAGCCAATTCTAAGCCATAGCAACGCCGTTAAGGGCCAGCAAAACTCGAAATCAAGCAATAAGAATTTCATTTAAAGCGAAATGCTCAACCTCAATGAAAACAATCAGCTTGTCAATCATAAATAAAATTTAAGCAAGAATGTCATCAACTACATTATATTGTGTTGTTCGGTTGAGAATGCTAAAGCTTGCAGGATACAACGAAGACAAAAGGCAAGCATTACTCGTGTTATTCGTCTTCCCTCATCACTAGATCGTGATGAGAAAACCCGAGGGGCAATTGATAGGGCTAAAATAAGCCCGTACGAAACTTGAGGGCACAACTGTCTTTTACCAGGTAGCATTTATTTCAACCCTAATTTCCATTATATATATATGGATGATGAACTAGGGTTAGGGAGGCTTCTCATACAGCCGACACCTTCTGACTTGAGCGTCGGAGGCTCCTCCGGGGAGCGAGCCCCGCCTCTTCTTCTCCTTCTACTCTTGCAGGAAGAACGATCCACGGGAAGGAGGAAGGCAGATTTCATGCTTAACAGTAACATATATATATATATATATATATATATGTATGGATGCATACTTTAATATATATTCGACTGAGTTGTACTGAGTTTTATAGCTTGATCCTCTAACGAATATATATATATATAAAGTATGGTGTGATAATACATATGTATAATATATGATATAGCTATATGGATAATATGTATGTACCAAGAGAAAGGAGCTTACCTCGTTATTGGGCTTAAGCCCATTAGCTGAGAAAATCCCATGATTGCCGGACATGGATTGAGGAGCCCATGAGCTTGAAGCCCGCGTGCAAGCTGCAACCCTAAGTCAGACGCTGCGTTTTGGCTTTGGCTGGCGCTCTCCTTTGGTGACCTAGTTATATAAGCTCGCGTTGGAGCTTTTCTGCCGTCGTACTGTTTTGAGCGCTCTCTCTCTCTTCATCTTCCACAAACGCTCTCTTCTAGGGTTTTCTAGGGTTTGGTGTTCCTCTCCCTTTGCCTGAAGATTTACCGAGTCGGGAAGCGAAGAAGGTGGCCGACAGCATCCCTAGTGGTTCTCTGGTGGCCGGCGCTCCAAGCTCTGGGCAGCAGCTCTCCTTGTCCAGGCGATCTAGGGTTTGAGATCGAAGACTTCTTCGATCTCTGGTTCCCACACAGGGGGATTTCTTTCTCTCTTGGTTTCTGATCTCATGCATGTCTAGATCTAGGTTATTTGTATCTCTTTACCTTATCTGCCCCTGTACGAACTTCTTATAGTGGATTTGGCCAACTCTTGAGGCCCCGTGGATGTAGGCTTAGCCGAACCACGTAAAATCTCTTGTGTTCGTTCTTCGACTTGCATGTTTAGATCCGATCTGTTATCTCTTGCTCGATTTCATACGCTTCCGCATATTTGCCTATCTCGTTTAGCGATCTATAGGTTTTACAGAATCCTTCAATGGCAACGCTAAACATTCACCCTGACAGTTCAAATTAGCCAACTTCATCCTACAAACACATGCTTCAAACATTAATCAAATATTAATTTGTAACACAGACATGGAATCTCTCGATCTTGAGTGCGTCCTGATACATAAATCAAATACTCCCTACGTTCAACAAAACTTGTCGTTTACTATTCATGTACGCTTTTTTAGAATGATAAAAACAATATAAAATATTCATTTTTTTTAATTTTTTTTTAACAAGTTTGTACTTATTAATAATAACTACGAAATTGTTTAAAAAATTTATTTAAAATGTCGATATGTCGATATTTTATATAGTTTTTAACTCCTAAAAAAGCGTGCATGAATAGTAAAACGTCAAGTTTTGTTGAACGGAGGGAGTATTAATTTGCTGGATTTTGTTTCTTTATCCCGTAGTCGACAACAGCCGCATCCTTTCACTGCCGAGCACAACCCCGCCTTCGACTCCCACGACGCCGTCATTCGCCTCAATTCCTGCGGAGCAATTGGAAGCCATGAGATAGGAAGCCTCAAGGTTGATTCCAAAGATTTTTTTATATATCTCGAATCCAAGCGCAGTGGGAGAAGCGCACCACCAATCGTCGCTGCCGACCGCCACGTAATTGCTGCCAATCGCCGGTGGATCGACGACCTCAATGGATCCCTTGTTCTCCGACTACACGTCTCCGCCGCGGGCCTTCAAATCAATCTGATGAGCGAACTCGATCAGAGGAAAACTACGCCTTTCGGATTGTGAAATCGCCAAATTGGGGCTCCAAGTGGAGTTTGGAGGAGGTAAGGGGATACCGATGGCCATCCTTTGGCGGAGAAGACGGTCTGGAGGTTGTTGGTGCCGCCGGTGAGATTAAAAAACGGCGCGGGGAGGTTATTATTGTTAGCTGCGCTTTGGCTTGCTGTTGTCGTGTCTCTTCTCCCCAGTTGTACTGTCCAGCTCGGTCCTCCCAACTACATATTCAGTATACATTTTAACATATATAGGGAAAAAAGCGGGCATGGTTTGCAGAACGGCCGGGCCGGGGGAGGGGAGTATATATTTATGATTTTATGAATGAATAGGTGTTATGTTATGGATCCTTACTGCAACAAACGGAGTTCCTTGCAGCAACAGCGACGATATCAGCGCAAGAGACTATTCCGGGACAAATACTCTCCACTTGAGTCTTTATGTTGTCGATCACGTTGTAGCCTCGGACGGAGCCATTGTTAGCTGGAGCTCCCTGCTCCCCTTGGAAGGTTGCATTATCTGCTAGTAAAATTGACCCATCATATCCCTACAATTATATCACACGTACCACATCGATCAATAGTTACGTACACTCGTTTAATTATCAATGACTTTAATTAATTAATTACTTGTTAAAATAAGGCTAGTCTATCTAGATACTTACATTAACGAAACAATCATGGAAATGGAGGCGTAGCAAAGAGGCGCCCATGCGAGCCTCGCTGGAGATTGCACTCTGCACCGTAGATTGGATGGTGGAGAGTGCATTAGAGCACGACGTGTCGTAGAAGGTCGACGATAGTTGAGCGCAGGCAGCTCCGACGAGTATTAACACAAGCAAGGCTTAAAGCTTAAAAACTAATGTTGACCAGGGAGACATTGTTGGAAATATTTACTCTATATAAGTAGCTAGCAAGAGAACTAAGCAGCTGGTTTTGGAATTATATTATATATTTATATTTATATATGAATCGACTATAAGCTTTAATTTGTGATATGCTGAAGATATATATGTATCCAGGCAAGTATTACTAATCATATGATATATATGATGGATGATATAAGCTTCTAGTTTACTATTTCTTTTTTATTTTCAACACCCACCTGCCTTCATTAATACAGTATGTTGAATTAAGCCTGGCCTTTTGAATATGTAGGAAAATTTCAACTCTTATGAGCGGGGCTTGTAAGTAGGTTTTAACGGTCAACTTGCGGGAAACTAATTCATAACCAAATCAAAAAATACAAACTGTTCATAAATGATAACGTTGACTAGATTGTTGAACAAAAATGTATAAATAATTGTACAACACCTTTTGGTTACCCTATTTATTCGAAGTCATATCGATACCAAGATTTGAATGATTTTGATGATTTGGGATGAACCCGAAATTTAATAGGTTACCTACTTATCTTTTGGAAGAGAATCAAGCCTTACGTAGTTCACAGTGTTTTAATTTGGATTTATGTGTTTTATCACATTTAAGCTAAGATTTTTATGCATCATTGGATCGTATTAGGACCCACCTTTTCGGAAGGGTAGACCTAACATAAATCACACTATCATATGCATGAGATTTTCTCGTGTATCACCCGAATAAATTGAGCGCACCTTCTCGGAAGGGTTTTCCAACTCAACGGCTATCACTTACATGGAAAATCAACTATATTTAATTCAAGTTTAATTTTAACCTCGTTTTCATTTTTAAAGGGAATTTAGAGGTTAGCGACAGTACCCGACATACTTTTGAGATTTAATATCGGGTTACCTACGTAGCCATTTTTACGGCGCCAAGTCTTTAATTACGTATTTCTCTATGGAAAAACAATGATTTTTTTTATTGGCGATTGTACCCGACGAGCTTAAACTTAATGTCGAGTTACCTACGTACCCGTTTGAACGGGATCAAATCACCCGTAGTTCTTTTTACGAACCAATTTAATTTGTTTGGTTTTGACCTCATATTCATTTAAAGGGAATTTAGAGGTTGAAGACTGTACCCGATATATGTTTTTGAATTTAATATCGGGTTACCTACGTAATCGATAGGAGGCGTCAAGTCTTAACGTAGTTCTGTCTCAGAACCATTTGAATTTGATGAAATTCGGTTTAAGATTTGGACTCCATTTTTATTTAGGAGCCGATTTGAGATTGACTAACTCGAATTAATTGGCAAAGAACATTTGACGAATTTAATTTTATATTTTGAGCAACTCGAATTCTTAATTTATGCCAAATATAATTCATATATTTTAGTGGTCTAGTTTTGTATTAAAACATATTGTTTTTTTTTTATTTCACAGCCCGACACCTTGAATTGGTAAATAAAGAGCGGTCATTCCAGGGCATGTTCACTGCAACAAAATGACTTATTAGCGACCAAAGTTTTGGCGACAAATTTATTTTCCTTACTAAATGTAGTTTTTTGTGACGAATATAATGATTCCTCTTAAAATAGTATGTGAACTTTAGCGATGAAGCTATATTCCTCGATAAAGACAACATTCAATGACAAAATTTTCTGTTCATCACTAATTGATACCATAATGTGGTCACCTAAAGCATAAAAGTAACAACGAGAAATGTTGAGCTTTTATTGAGTAATGTTTTCATCGCAAAAAATATTATCTACGAGTAATTTTCAAATTCGTCGTTATATGTTTGGTGAGAATTATACAGAACCCGTGAATTTTTTACAACGATGAAGAATGGATTTTGTCGCTACAAGTGTATTTTTAACGAGGAAATATTCTGTCATTAAAGATATTAGTTAGCGATGAAATATCAATTTCCCCGTTGTTTGTTGGTGTGAATAATAGTTTAATACGAAAAGGCAATAACAATAAACGTTGAACTTTTGTTGAGTAATGTTTTCATCGCAAAAAAATTCAAACAACGAGGAGTTTTCAAATTTGTCATTATATGTTCGGTGGGAATTATATAAAACTTGCCATTTTTTTTAGCGACAAACAAAGGGCTTCGTCACTAAAAGTGTATTTTAACGAGAAAATATTCCGTCATTAAAGATATTAGTTAGCGAGGAAATATCAATTTCATTGTTATTAGTTGTTGTGAATAATAGCCTAAAATGTAGGGCTATTACATGAGCCGAGTAGCTCGAGCTCGGCTCGGCTCGAAAAAAGCTTGACTCGGGCTCGCTCGAATTAAATACGAGCCAAGCTTGAGCAGAATTTTGAGCTCGAGCTCGGCTCGAGTAGCTCGTATAGCTCATTTTATGGGTGAAATTACAGTTCTCCCCTGTGTTTTATTTAACCCCATGTAAATAAGTTTTATTTAACCCTTTGTAAATAGGGCGTATATCTCGTTTCGTAGGTGAAATTATAGTTCTGTCCCTAGGTTTTATTTAACCTCTTCTTCTAAAGAGTCTGTCAGCCGTTTTGCCTTTTGAACTTCATTCACTTTGAATCACAAATCTACATTTTGTGAGTAGCTCGAGCTCGACTCGGCTCAGCTCGAGAAAATGAGGCTCGAGCTCGAGCTCGACTCGTTTGGAAACGAGCCGAGCTTGAACACCCACTACTCGAGCTCGTATATCAGCCCTACTAAAATGTAAGAGCAATAACGACAAATGTTGAAGTTTTATTAAGTAATGTTTTCGTCGTAAAATATTAAATCAACGAGGAATATTCTAATTTGTCGTTATATGTTTGGTCAAAGTTATATAGAACTCCCCAATTTTTTACTACAACAAAACATTGTTTCATGAGGAAAGATTATGTGATGAAAGATATTAGTGAGCAAGGAAATATCAATTTTGTCATTATGAGTTGGAATGAATAATAGTCTTTATTGTAAGAGCAATAACGAGAAATTTCATCGCAAAAAAAATCAATCAATGAGGAATCATCAAAATTGGCGTATGTTCGGTGCAAACTGATATATATTTGCATATAATAAACGATGTCTAAGGATACTAAAACATCGTTTTCTTGATCTTAAACAATGTTTGGATACCCAATAAACATTGTTTTTTTTTAAAAAAAAATTGATATCAATTAAAGAATAAATTATAAAAGTAGCCTACATGGGATTTGAACCCGCATCTCTGTGCTTTGAGCACATCGCTCTACCATTTGAGCTAAAAGGCTTAAATAAAACAATATCGTTTCCTATCAAGAAACTAACATATACATTCAATTAATAAACTAGAGAAAATCGATTATAATTCTACTGCAAATGCCAAAATTAATCATTTGGAAAACTTAATCAAAATGACACTACAAAGAAAAAGAATGAACAAAAGTAAGAAACAGGGGTTAATTAACACTATCACAAAAGTTTACTTGGAATAAATAATCAAAATTCTACAAAAAAAAGAAAAAAGAATGAACAAATGTCTATATTTAACGACGTACATTGCAGTACACTATAAGTTTAAACGAGTTGGCCAATGGATGAGTACCAAACCAAAGGGCATTCTTTGAGCATAGAATTGCAATACCCTTCAATCTAGGAGCAACAGAACAATGAAAATGAGATATATGCTTTTGAAATCTCTAATATTATAGCTACTTGAACTTGTTTTCCTGTACATAACAAAATTTCAACGCCGGATATCTAGGACTCGTGATTAGCAGAACACAATCTAAATCCATGCTTGAAACAGAAGATAGATGACATGTGGACTGAGTTTGTTTAAACATATTCTAAGGCCTATAGAACAAAATCACTTCAAGAATATAGCAAAAAAAAAATCATAGTTAATCAGAGTTGCTTACCTGACAATAACCACAAAGAAGCAGCACACATATATTAATCATGCAGAACTTCTCAGCACTGAGTGTTCTCGGAATCTCATAGATAACACACACAAAAAAAGTATATAATCTAATATGTATATATATTCATTGGAATCATGTGCATATGCTCAACATTTCATACATATTTTAGAATTCAGCTTAGTACATATTCCGTTTCACAGATGTTAGCTTAATACAAATTCAGTTTTACAGATAACAGATTTACAAATGCAATTTTTCAGATCACTTTCAGAAAACTTCATGATGAAAACTTCATTGCTAAAACTTACAATAAATGCACAGTGACTGTCAATTATGACAGAGCCAGTGCATGCATACCTCTAGAAGTTGAAGACTTCTTTTCCCTATTCCAACCTCGTGACTGTCAATTTTGACGGAGCCAGCCTGAAAATCATCAAAACCACACCTCAGAAAACGTAACAAACACCTCTCTGAACTAAAGATTATAGAAAAAATGGATAACAAAAGCTCAACCAAAAGCAAGAAAAAAGGCACATAATAGTTGCATGACATCAAATTAGTACTCCAGATTTCAAAATTGTCAAAAATAGATCGAGCAAAATATTAGGCATTTGCCTTCATCTTTGTCGAAGAATGGTAGAGTATCAGCAAGGGAAATTCATTCCCAAGGAAGGAAGATGAACAAACCTGGAAACAAATGTACTCAATAGCAGTTGCGAGTAGAAGTTTACATTTCTAGTTCCCTCCAGAAGAGAAAAACGGAATGCTATACTGATCACAAGCACAATTTACAACTAAAAAATTAAGAAGATTGAAGAAATTGTGAAGAGTTGACTCTCAGAATAGACAAACAAAACAAATAAATCAGATAATCCACAAATAAAAAGACCGACAAGCGACAGGGATGCCGACCATTTTTAAATCGGTTACTCTATGTTCTATAATAATAGTCATCTTTGAAAACCTCAAACTTTCTGAACACCAAAATAGAAGAGAAGAGATTGTCATAGGGACACAAGCTAAAATAGTACTCGTTTACATTTGAATATGTCAACTGGTAGGTCAGATTTGGGTCACTAATGGTTCGAGGTTAAGCAATGCCAAAAAATAACTCAAACTTACGGGACATTATTACTATGCGCCTAAAAAGAGAGAGATCAAGTTGCATGCAATTATTGAATAAGAGCATAAAGGACAACCTTTGTCAAGTTCATGTATATATCAATATAACCAACATGCGAAATACATCTGCTACAAACAAGAATGAAAAAATAGTGTTACCACCGAACATGATAAGAGTCAAAGGCTAATAATAGTTGTTAAATCGCATTAATATCATTTAATTTTCTAAAATTAGCTTAAAGTTGTGTGCTTGGAGAAATAGCTTAACTAATACACCATGGAAATCAAATTACCATCACCATGCAATTGAGAGCAGGTAAGAAATGCTCTAAAAAATGATCCATTCTGATCTGCTAAGAACAATAAAAAATACACCATGGAAATCATTTAGATTGAAATTTTCTAGATGATGATCTGCATTAACATACCAATGGTAATAGTTCAAAGGCTCATTTATCCATCTTTATATTTATATTCATATTTACATTAAAAAAAAGTTTTAAAAGTTGACACATAAACAAAAAGTTGTGATAATCATGCCCAATAAGTTAATAGTGATGCCTTATATCAGTATAACTAAAAGCAGACAATTGCATATAGAAATATTAACCGATCTGGAGGAAAGATGCAAGCAATATCATTTTTCAGTTCTTGCAGCTAACTCCATCAAGGAGGAGCATTTTTTTTAATCTAAAATAAGCTTGAAATGAAATTGAGGAAACAAAAACTTTTTTCATTGAGAGCACCTCAAGCTATGAACCATTCTCCTTCGCCACAAGCGAGGCCCTTCTCCCCGCATGTCTTCATAGTGACCACAACTTCACAGACAATTGATGTAACAATAATTACATCCCTCTTCTTACTCGTACTAGAATGTCCTGGAATTCGACAATAAGATCAATCAATCTAGGCTTTAGCTTTCCTGTCAGGAAAGCTTATATGCACCTTGACAAGTAAAAATGTGATACCAAGCCAAACCCATTGCTTATAACAGAAAATAAAAGTCAATTTATTACTTTACAACCATTACTAAATTGAAACAAAAGGTTTGTTTGCCTTATATACATGTATGATCTTACTAAAAACACATAAACGCTCTAGAAAACCATCTCAATTGTAAATCTTTACAAACTACTATCATCTATTATACAAAGTTATGGTATATCATAATACAAACAAGTTAGCTAATATGAAGAATGAAATTAGTCTATTCGACAAAATTCAGCTGCTAATATACAAACAAGGTAATCAACAAAAAATAGGTTGGTTGGATAAAAGTACTCCTTTGCACATAGGCAGCATAAGACAACAGGAAAATAATGAAAGTAATCCAATAACAAACCCCAACAATGAAACTAGCCTACCATGAGTGAGGTGCTCTCTCAATTGGCAAGCAATTGAGCAACAATATATCCTAGGAATTTCATCGAACACCTTGAGGGCGCCTAATTTAGGCCAACCAATTCGAAATTTCAAGAGTTTATAATGTA
This sequence comes from Persicaria tinctoria, assembly GCA_037127255.1. Lineage (NCBI taxonomy): Eukaryota > Viridiplantae > Streptophyta > Magnoliopsida > Caryophyllales > Polygonaceae > Persicaria > Persicaria tinctoria. The sequence continues at coordinate 39,419,493 of JBANSL010000003.1, read as the reverse complement.
CAACCAACCAATTCGAAACCAAGTAGTAATCAAGATGCGTTACTAGTGTTTCAGGGCAAATATTAGGTAATTAGGCGCCTAATTTAGGCCACTGCGGAGAGGAGGAATCACTTTCGAACAATGAAAGAGAGGAAGCAGCGATTCCATGAACTCGGAGAGGGCGAAACCAGGATGATACGACGACAGAGAGGGAGGCGATACGAAGCAACGATTAGGGAGCCGGAAAGAGGTCGAAGAAGAAGAGTACTAGGAGCAATCAGAGAACCAACTTTCATGGATGGTCCAGCAGAAGACAGAGAAGGGGAAGGGGAAAAGAACAAATATTGTATTTTTGTGATTTTATATAAATAATATATTTTCTTATGTAAATCTATACTCCCATAGTCCCATATATAGATAGCACGTTAATATAATATTATAAATAATCTAAACTCATTTCTATAAATAAAAAAATACAAATAATTTTTTCCACTAAAAAATAATATAAATATAGATAAAATTATTTCGGCATATTATATATAACTAGTGTAGGTCTCGTTCTGTGTCCGGAAATACGTTAATACAATATTATAAATACTCTAGATATATTCTAATAAATAAAATATAATAATCTAAATATAAATAAAAATTTCCATCAAAAAATAAGTTACAGACTTACAGTAATGATTTAAATATCTTTTTATAAATTTTTCCATCAACCACAACACGTCACATATGATTTTTTCCTAGCATCAACCACAACGCGCCACATAGGACGATATGCATCGGTTTTAGTATATATACTTGAAAACGCTCGATCTCTCAAGGCCTCCATTTTTAGTGGGACCCGGGAATTTACCTAGTGGGACCTTTAATATTCCCAACGGGCTTACCTGACCCGCATCGAAATAATCGACGCGGCCCAACCTGTGCCGCGGGAACAATCTACCTATGAATACTGATGTGTTATTCCCTTATCGAGTTTTCCCTGGACAATTCGGGAATCAGATTGTTTACCTGTCGTCGTTGATTATCTTGAGGACCAACAACAACAGACTTCTCAATTTAGGTGGAAAGTTTTACAAAGGGTGAAAAAAGGTCTATATCCGCGGAGCAATCTAGTGAAAAAGACTACGATCTTCCTGAAAAGAAGTTTTTGGTGGCGCGTTCGACTTCTTCTCTCTATTCTGTCTATTCCACTCTTCTTTCTCAGGCTCACTTGGTTTTGATCCGTTTCTTTCCTCTCCTTTTCTCTCCTTTTTTAACCCCCGAAATGTCCCTTTTCTTTACTGTCATTTCTTCCTTTTATAGGTACAAGGCGGTCTCTAAATGACATGCCACGTGGGGTTTGCTACTCAACACGTGTTCTACTCGTGGGGAGTGGGCATGACCACCATGTGCCCCTCTTTTCTATCCGCGGATGATTCTGTTTAAGTGAGCTTGCCGTTTTTTCCTGTTGGGTGTCTATCCGCGGACGACCTTTATGATTATGCTTTTTCCACTTTTTGCCAACCGGTTGTGTTTTATTTTACCTTTATGTTTTTACAGATGTTTTTATTGTTGGGTTAGTCACAGCTCCTCGGGCCGGGTTGATTCCACTCAGGGATTGACGCGGATCGATCAAGATTTTTAAGAAAAACATATGTAGTTTGCTGCTGCTTCAACTCCGGTTCAGAGATGATGGGCCTCTTCTTATCGAGTCTTGACCCAATTAGGGCCCATTAGGCCCATTTATGTCCGGAAGTTTAAACGACGGTAATTTCCTATAAGTTACCCCGTTCAGTTTCTTTTTATCTCACACTTGTCTTCTTCTGCTCTCCCAAAGATTCATGTTCTTATCCATCTCTTGGTTTTCTAGCGGCGGTCTTTTAGGTTTCCGGTTGCTCATTGAAGTTTCCGGCGGATTTATTCAGATCTTCAAGGTATTTTTTCTTGTTCTAAGTTGTTCTTAATTTTTCTTTGTTAATTCTCTTATTTTTTGATGGATAGATCGAAAGTTAGGGTGTGAGTTCGTCTCTGAATGTGTTTTTGGACGAGGTTTTGATTTGTGTAAGTAAATCTTCATACGATTTTCTTCTAGCTTCTTTAGAAATGACCAGTCTCAGTGGGGAGCACGATCCGTTAGAAGATTTCGAGAGAGGTGAAGGGTGGAAAAGTGGTGTCGCTTCATCTTCTCGAGCGCGTCCAACTCAAGAGACCCTCTCTTCTTCTTCTGAGAGTTCCTCTTCTAGCTCTGGTGGTTCCTCATCAGTGTCGTCTTCTTCCACATCCGCATCGACTCCAAATCGAGTTGTTCCTACGGGTAGTCCTATTAAGGTGAGAAGGCGCCGGAAGCGTACTGACCCTGATTACTATTCTTCTCCTTACACAGTTTCTTCTTCTTCGAAGGGATGCGCGGGACATGAAAATTCGAGGGATGCGGATGAGCCAGGTGCTAGTTCTTCGGTGGACGCGGGTCCTTCTTCCACTTCTCATTCTGCGAATCAAGAGGTAGAGGATGTTTGGATTCCTTATGAGGCTCCCCCAATTGGCTTATCGGAAAATCCGAAGAAGATCCGTTCTAAAGAGAATTTGACCGATTTAGACACTCCAGTGTATGACTTAGGGGATCTGGACACTTGCCTCTTCCTGGGAGATTTTAAACCTCTTCCGCCTCCATCCGACCGTCCACCAGTCGTAACTGATAGGATTCATCCGTGGAGATCTCCCGTGGGTGAGTTGAGGGGTTGTACTACACTTTTGAAATTGGAAGATCTTGATGCCATTTCACAAGTCTTCCCATGGCCCGCGGGTGTAGAGTTCTGTCTTCCTGAGGAAGGGGGAGGTTGCCTGGATGCTTATGAAGATTGTTTGGTTGTATACGCGGCTAGTTTGTCCCAAGGCTTCCGGCTTCCCCTACACCCCTTTTTCTCAGGGTTTTTGGATGAGTACAATTTAAGCCCTGCTCAGATTGTCCCCAATAGTTGGATATTTTTTACTAGTTTTATTATGAGGTGTAAGGAGATTGGTGTTGCTCCTTCTTTGAAGTTGATGCTCAGTATTTTTTCCTTAAAAAAGGGGATAGGATTCGAGGTTTTATTAGTGCAACTCGAGTTGCGGATACATGGATAGGTTGTCTAGCAAGCCGAATTGGAAGTATAAGTGGTTTTTGGTCCGCGACAGGTCTGGAAAAGGCTTTAATTGCCGAACTGTTCCAGGGCGTTTCTGTTCTGTGAAAAAACCAAAATTTTCCAATCTTCCTGAGTTCAAACAATCTTTTTCTCATACATCTAGATTCCCATGGGATAAAATGATATCCGCGTTTTGTCTTGAGATGGCTGGTTTGAGTTTGCCTCATTCGCGACTAGGTGGCTCTTCTTGTTTTACTGTTTCTTTTGGTGCATAAATTTGTGTTTCATGTTTTGCCTTGTTTTGATGGTTGACTTCTCATTGAATGTTTTCGTGTTTAGATAAAATGGATTTGGACGCACTTCTGAAACGACACAAAGCCAGATCCAAGAATTAGAAAAAGACAAGTTTGGAGGTCAATGATCCTCCCGCCCCTCCTCCGGCTCCGAAAGTGTTGCCGATTGTTGATATGACCGTCGCGGAAGAGACTAGCGCTCTCGTTGTATCTTCTTCATTGGTTTCTGCGTCTCGGGAGAAACGCATTCGTTCGTCTGTGCCTGAGACTTCTAAATCGAAGAAAAGGAGGGTTAGCATTGCTGTTGGGCCATCAGCCGCGGATGAAAGGGGGCTCTACCTAGAGGGTGAAGCGACTCTTCGCGAGTTTCCCATTCCAGGTTTTGATCCGATTGATCTACAAGGTCTTGCTTTTCCAGAAAATTAACGTTTTCTTCCTGAGAAAGGATATATCAGTCGATTGGATGCCGTCACTCTTTCAACTAACCTTGATCGTATTATCCAATGGGTAGGCTAGCTTTGCTTAGTTGCCTTTTGTCTTACCTTTTGGAATAATTTGACGCGGTTTAATTCCGACTTTCCTTCTCTATTTTCTCCTGTCACAGCTGAGGGTAATTCAACCGGACATTGAGAAACGCATGGTGTGTGGAGAAGAAAGTCTTAGAAAGAAAGAGGAGGAGATTAAGAAGTTGGCTCATCAGCTTCAGATCATGGGAAACACTGTTGGTGACCCAGACTCAGTGGAGAAATTCAAAAAGAGGATTGCGGAACTTCATGAGGAAGTGCAGGCTCAAAAGGAAGCCATGGCAATTTTTAAGAAAAAATATGATGATCTGAAGGTTTCTCTGGATGCTGCTGTTTCCCGCGTCAAATAGCTAGAAGCGGCGGAAGGGACCTCGCGGGAGCTTCTTCAAACTAGGCAGGCCAACATTGATAAGCTGGAGGAAGATCTCTCCATCCTTCGCGAGGAAGTGTCAATTACCAAGCAAGAACTTGACATAATCAAGGCGCGTCCAGATCAAGATGTGGCCCTTCAATGGCTTCAGAGTCCGGAGGGTTTGGCTTATCTATCCTCTGAGTGGATAAAAACTGAGGCTGGCGTCTCTTTCCTGTCTTCTATGGCCAAAGCTTGTCTTCAAACATCGAAAGGCACCAGTATTTTAAAAGATAAGTGTTTTAGCTATTTCCGGAAGGGAATGGTCGTGGGGATCAACCAGAGTGTTGCGCGTTTGGCTATTAATCCTGGTGTCCCCCTAAAGAAGTTTGAGCCTATTATGACTAGTGCCGACTGGGGGCTTTCAAAGGAAGAGATGACCGCGGAAGATTCCTACTCTGAAGAAGAAGATGCTGTGGACGCGGAGGAAGAAGTTGAGAAGGTGGCCACCACCAATTAATCTTTGATTTCTCGGTTCTTGTTGGATGAAACTTTTATGGATTTGGGGACTCGCGTTTGATTCCCTGTTTTTGGTGTTCCATTGAGATACTCGTTTCATTTTGAGAATTTGGGTTTGGGATCTCTTTGGACAAAGTCTAGTATCGCTGTATATTTTTGCCTACAGTAAATATTTATCTGTTCAAGTCCTGACCTTTTCCAAGTGTTGAAAGGGTTAATCCGAATGTATGAAGTCTTCTTCCACTTGTCTTTATGCTTCAAGGTGGATTTTTCCTTTTTAAAGCCTCAATCTTCTCATCTTCTTTGCCGCTTCTTATATGTTGACAATCGACCGTGCCATTGCATGCGTTATGTCATCAGGAAGTTTCAACCCTTGGGCCTTTTTTCAAAAGATCGAGAATATGGAGCAACTTTCTCGGCTAGTGAGTTTCTTTCTTTTTTATCCAACAGAGCTTGGGTTTTAATTTTATCCGTGTGCAGGTTATGCCTCCTCAATTTGAAGGTGATTATGGGCCACTTCCGCCTCAATCGGCTTTTCTTTCATCGTATCTTGTTCGCGACTTTCCAGTGGCTGTATACTGGAGTGAGAAGGGTCTTTTTCAGATCGATAATGGTTGGGATGAGTTTCTTATCCTTCACCATCTTGGGATAGGAAGTGCTATGATTTTTTTTCATTGGGGCAATGTCTCCTTCCAAGTCTGTCCGCGTCGCGAAATCGTCTATCCCGATATTTGGACAGTCTCCTTTTATATTCTTTCTCCTTTATGGCTGCAGCCATCCTGCGCTCCTCTATAAGATGGAGTTTGAGTTCTAATGCTTCATCATTGGTTTCCTAGTTGTATGTTATTATTCGTGCCGAAGGAACCAACCTTTCTATTGGAATGACCGCGTTCATACCAAAGACTAGTGAAAACGGGGTTTCTCTAGTTGGAGTTTTTGCTGATGTGCGGTAGGACTAGAGAACTAGTGGCAGAAGTTCAACCCATCGCCCTTTTGCTGTGCTCCTGAGCTTCTTTTGTATCCCATGCAACAATTGTCGATTGGTAGTTTCTGCCTGTCCGTTCATTTGGGGATGGGCCACAGACGAGATTTTGAGGTTTATGCCCAATTCTGTGCAGAAATCTCTGATTGTTTCACAATCAAACTGAGGTCCATGGTCCGTGATTATTAAATTGGGTACCCCGAAATGGCAAACGATGTTCTTCCACAATAACCTTCTTACTTTCTCCGCGGTGATTAGTCCCATTGCTTCGGCCTCGACCCATTTTGTGAAGTAATCAACCAAGACAAGCACATATGTCAACTGTATTAGTCCCTTTTTTTTAGCAAAGCAAAGAAGGGTAATGACCTGTCCTCTAGGCAAGAGCAAAAACGGCTTAGGTAATTTACTGCTCCATTTGAAGACCGTAATTCTTTGATCATCCGCGGCGGTTGAATATTTTGGATTGCCGCCACTTTTTCAGGATTCACATCAATTCCTCGATGGCTAACCATGAAACCAAGGAATTTTCCAGAATCAACCCCAAAGACGCACTTCTCTGCATTCAAGTTCAAACCTCCTCTGCGAAGGGAATCAAAAGTTTCTTGTAGATCCGCCGCGTGATCCTCTGCTTTCTCGCTCTTGACTACGATATCATCCACATAAATCGACACATTCCTGCCAATCTATTTACGAAAGATCCGATCAACAGTTCTTTGAAACGTAGCCCCAACATTCCTGAGTCCGAAAGGCATGACGCTGTAGCAAAATATCCCCTGATTGGTGATGAAGGTAGTTGCTTTCTTGTCTAGAGGGTCCAAACTTATCTGATTGTATCCAGAGTAAGCATCAAGAAAACCGAGGACCTTATTACCCGCGGTTCCATCGACAAGTTCGTCTATGAATAGCAATGGGTAACTATCTTTGGAGCAAGATTTGTTAAGATCGGTAAAATCGATGCACATTCTCCATTTCCCATTAGATTTCTTCACCAAAACCACGTTCGAGAGCCAATCTGAGTCTTCTACCTCCTCTATGAACCCTGCTTCCAAAAGCTTGTCAGTTTCTTCTTTTGCCGCGACAGCTTTCTCAGGAGCCATCTACCCCTTCTTTTGTACTATGAGTTTTGTTCCTGGACGAATTCTTAAGGTATACAAAGCAGTTGTGGACGGGAATCCCAGCAGATCTCGCGGAGTCCATGCAAAAACGTTTCTTGATCTCGTTATGAACTCCATGACCCGATCTCTTTCCACTGGTTCCAGTGCTTGTCCTAAATAGACTTTCTCCTCAGGGTTTGGGAATGGTGTATAGGCAACTCTTTCATCCGCGGTCGGTATTTTTGCTTCTGCCGGTCTTACTTCCAGTTCAGCCTGTGAGAGTTCTGGCGGGTCGTTGTCTCCTACCATGGATTCACATTTTTCACCAATACACATTACTTCTCTTCTTTTCTTGATAGAAGTCAAATAGCAGCTTCTGCTTTCTGGCTGTTGGCCGCGAACCTCGCCGATTCCTCCTCCTGGCAAAGGAAAATTCCCAACAAAGTGATAGATTGATACTATCATCTGGAATGTATAGAGCGAGACGCGTCCCAGTAAAGCATTGTATACAGTAGGAATCTTCACTACCGTGAATACAATGTTTTCCATGCGCCTTTTTGGGGCTGTTCCCAAAACTACTGTAAGCTCGATCATACCTGCCACTTGTACCTCTCCCTCCGAGAACGTGATCAATGTTCCTGAATACGGTTTCAATGATGCCGCGGATATCCCCATTTGAGAGAAAGCCTCCCATGACAAGATATCGACTAATGAACCGGTGTCAATAAATACTCTTTTGACTGTCTTGGCAGCTATTTGAGCATGGATGACTAAAGGATCCGAGTGCGGCATACTTACTTCCTTAGCGTCTTTCGGGGAAAAGGATATGTCTTCATGCTATGAAAGAGAGATTCTCTTGCTTGACACGGACGGAGGCTGCCTTCCTTCTCTTTCGTAATTTCTCTTTTCTTGTCTACTGGAGCCTGCCATGGAAAAGCCTCCCGCGAGGGTATTGATGAAACCCTCAGGCTCTAGTATATGGCCTGCTTCCGGTTTTCAAGCTTCTCCCTGATTGACAGATCTCTGGACTACAGGCGTATAGTTTTGCCTACCTCCTTGTCCTCTTCTTCCCCTTCCCCTTCCTCGGTTATGAAAAGGGGGATCTCTACGCTGATCCTGTTGCCTTAAGTAATGGTCCTGCCGATCACGAGAGTCGTCAAGCCTGGGGTTTCGGTCTCCCCAATCCGGCCTCCGGTTAGGTCGATCTTCCCTTCTTGGTGGAAATCTCATTTCTTGATTTCCATAGGGGTTCTCCCTCGGATGATAGGAACGCGAATGATCTTCTCTTCGACGAGACCCTTGCCCTCTCTCTAAATTCATGTGTACTTCGTCGCGGTGGCGATGAAAATTTGCAGCTTTCGAATGATGTCTGGGTGGCTTGGCTTTCTCCTTCCTAAATTTTCCAGCAAACTTCCCAAAGAGACCTTGATTCTATGTGTTTGCTTTTGAACTGGACGCGGCTGTTTCTTCAGTCTCGATCTCCCTAGACACCCGTTCCCTCAAATCGTCGTAACTAGTTGGTTTCTTCCAAATTCCGAAACATCCTAACACAGAAACAGGTATGTCTTGAAGTCTCTCTCTTCCAAATTCCCCATGAGTATGATGATCGCCGATTTATGATTAAAGTCGGGGATTTGCACTACCATACTGGTAAAACGGGTGAAGAAATGCCCCAAAGATTCTCCAGCTCCTTGCCTAATGGAATTCAGGTCGAGCATGGTCTTCTTTCTCGACCGTGCACTTCCAAAATGGGTTGTGAAGACGTGGGACAACTGAATAAAACTAGTTACGGAGCCTTTCAGAAGGTTTGTGAACCAGGTAAGTGCGATCTTCGTCAAAGTTGAGGGGAACGTTCTACATAACATAGCATCATTGTACTCGTTTATTCCCATCGCGGTTGTAAAATGGCAGAAATGATCTTCAGGATCAGTCGTCCCATCATATTTCATAAGGTTCACATCTCTCCACCGTTTTGGCACTGTTGCGGAACAGATTTCCTTGGTAAACACTGATGGGAAAACTGATGGCATGTTTTCGGTTCTTTTCTCCGCTGAGTCGGACCTTGTGGAGGTGGAAACATCTGTGGATCTCTCTCCGCGTCGGTGTTTGTTCTCACGCTGCCACTAATCATTCTGCCACGCCTGGCGCGACATTTCTTGATTATGAAAACCGTAATTCCAGTTGTTGGGGTTGTATCTATCAAAATTTCCATGTTGCTCTTCCTGTCGATAATTTCCCTGTTGACGCGGATTCTGTCCCCAATGATCATAATAAAAGTATTGAGACTGTTCTTGCTAAAAGGGGTTAGGATGTTCACGACGTGCTTCATAGTACCAGAAGTTCTGTGGTATGTACTCTCCTCCTAGTCCATGCTGATCGGAATGGTGATGCGGAGGGGTGCTAAGGTGCCGGTCTCCCATTTCGCCATCTGGATTTGGTTGCGGCGTTAATGAGATATACATACTTGAGGCCTCCTGATCCTGGTGGATCCCTTGACTCATATTCTGCGTCGGATTGTTTTGGCTATCACTCATCTTCTCAGTGTCGGGAATCTGTCCACAGTGAAAGACTTAATTTCATACGCATAAATTCATACTTCTAGATTCATACGCGGACCCTAGCTTTCTTCAAAGTTCTTAGGGTCTTTGCCTGATTACATCGAACATAAAGAACTTTTTAAAGGAACCCCTTAGTGTGAGGGGATTCCCACAGACGGCGCAAGTGAAAACGCTCGATCTCTCAAGGCCTCCATTTTTAGTGGGACCCGGGAATTTACCAGGTGGGACCTTTAATATTCCCAACGGGCTTACCTGACCCGCATCGAAATAATCGACGCGGCCCAACCTGTGCCAGGAGAACGATCTACCTATGAATACTAGTGTGTTATTCCCTTATCGAATTTTCCCTGGACAATTCAGGAATCCGATTGTTTACCTGTCGTAGTTGATTATCTTGAGGACCAACAACAACAGACTTCTCAATTTAGGTGGAAATTTTTACAAAGGGTGAAAAAAGGTCTATATCCGCGGAGCAATCTAGTGAAAAAGGCTACGATCTTCCTGAAAAGAAGTTTTTGGTGGCGCGTTCGACTTCTTCTCTCTATTCTGTCTATTCCACTCTTCTTTCTCAGGCTCACTTGGTTTTGATCCGTTCCTTTCCTCTCCTTTTCTTTCCTTCCTTAACCCCCGAAAAGTCCCTTTTCTTTAATGTCATTTCTTCCTTTTATAGGTACAAGGCGGTCTCTAAATGACATTCCACGTGGGGTTTGCTACTCAACACGTGTTCTACTCGTGGGGGGGGGGGGGGGGGGGGAGGTGGGCATGACCGCCACGTGCCCCTCTTTTCTATCTGCGGATGATTCTGTTTAAGTGAGCTTGCCGTTTCTTCCTGTTGGATGTCTATCCGCGGACGACCTTTAAGATTATGCTTTTGCCACTTTTTGCCAACCGGTTGTGTTTTATTTTACCTTTATGTTTTTACAGATGTTTTTATTGTTGGTTTAGTCAATACTAGCACAATTCCCGTGCCTTCAAAGCATTGGCTAGATGTTTCAACGATTGCGAATCCAATATGCAACAACAACAACAACCATATATATCAAAGAAAGTTAACACAATATAAGGGGATACACCCGAAATAAACAAATAAGAAATGGAGGTTGATTAGGGATGGCAATGGGGCGGGGACTCCCTGTTCCCCGCGGGGAATTACCGTGACGGGGACGGGGACGGAGATTTTAAATGGGCATGGGGACGGGGATGGGGGCAAATTGATTCCCCGCACGGGGATGGGGATGGGGACGGGGACGGGGATAGTAGTCCCCACCCCGATCCTCGATGGGGAGTATGAAATCCCCGTTACTGTTTATATTTTACCTAAGTTTAAATAATTTTTCTTTTATTTTTAAACTTTTACCTTATAATTTACATTTATAAGATATTATATGTAATATTGATGTCATATTTTTTACATAACTTTAATAATATATATCTTATAGTTTTCTATTAAATGGGGGGAACCCATATATTTTAAATGGGGAACCCGATGGGGAAACCCACGGGAAATGCAAATGGGAAAAATTTACCGAGGACGGGGATTCCCCGATGGGGACGGGGAGCCGACGGGGATGGGGACGGGGGACATTTTTTATCTCCGAACGGGGACGGGGAAGGGGATGGGGGATTTTCACAAACAGGGACGGGGACGGGGACGGGGAGGCTACTCCCCGCCCCGAACCCGCCTCGTTGCCATCCCAAAGGTTGATGTAAGCATAAATTTTGGGTATTGGGATTCATTTCAAACGGGTTTTGTTTAGTTGAGATTTTGTTTACCTAGGTTTCAGTTGAAGTAAGTTCATTTTTGATGTCTCCTCCACGTTGTTTTCTATAAACTCTAGCTGATAAACAACTTTCTATATGCAATAGTAGGATGTCATCTTGAAGATGTAATATCACTTTGATCAAAATCAAATGATATTGCATCTTCATCGTCATCTTCGAAGCTTGAGGTCTTTCCTCCATGCAGGTTGTTATCTTGAGGTTGTCATATTCAAGAGTAAAAAGGGACATTGAATCTTCATCTTTGAATCAACCTGTAGAAATTGTCGAATCAAATAAGAGAATGTACTATATGCAACGACTAAGAGAAGTTGATGAATCTTCACTTTCCGCTACAAAGGCTTAGAGAAGTTATAAGCATTGAACACAATTCTTTATAAAGTGACTTGGGTAACAATGTTTGAGTAATAATAATAATAATTAAAATATAATGTTAGGCTTATTTTCTGTCAAATATCTCAATCTCGCTTAGTTGAATATTTCACACAAATAATTAGTTAATTAAAAGTCAAATGGAAATTTATTGATTAGATAAATAAATTAGACTGTAAATGATTATCCGATAAAAAATTATTTTAAATTATTAATTATAATTAATTATTTAAGGTGGGCCACTATTTATCTTTAATCAATCAAAATAAATAATTTAATTAAAGTGGGACCATGATTGATATTAATCTGACACATAAGCCTATTTTTATGGAAAATCTGTCATGTGGCATCTTTTAACATCTGTTTTAGTATTATATTAGATATTAGATATTAGATATATATATATATATATATATATATATATATATATATATATATATATATAGAGAGAGAGAGAGAGAGAGAGAGAGAGAGAGAGAGAGAGAGAGAGAGAGAGAGAGAGAGATTTAAATATTTTTTATTTAGATTCTCTCAAAATATAAATAAAATTCACATTTATAAATTTATAAATTACGGTTAAGTTATCTGATTAAAATAAGATAAATTTTAATCATTAAAATTAATGAAAAATAATTGCAAAAAGGGAAAGGGGGGAGGGGGTCGGAGAAAATAAGTTGATTGATTGAAAATTAGAGATAGTTGCGATCTATTTCGTATAAGTGAACTCTTATGTTTAAATAGTTTATATAGATAGATACAATAGATTATTCCTCTGCGAGCATAGATTTCTAATTATTTTTTTAATAGAGATTATCGCTTTTAATTTAACTATAGATAACTAATCTTCATTATATGTCTTGCCATTTTTATATATACATTATCTTTTGTTCAAGTCAGTGGGCACGGTTTATTTTCCAAGATTTCAATATTTAATTGACTTAACTCCAATCTTTAGCGTAGTTATCTTGACCAATGTTCTAAAAATCGTGCATAGACATCCCCTAGGCGGCATCTAGTCGCTAGGCGGCCTAGGCGGGAGGACACCTAAGAAATTTTAAGCCTAAGCGGTTCTCTAGGCGAAAATCCACCTAGAGTCCACTAAGTCCCGCATAAGAGCCGCTTAGTCCCGTCTAGGCGCCCCTTAGGCTTGTTCAGTCAGACGATTAGTTAATTTTAGCGTCTATGATGATTATTAATCGACTTAGTTTTTTTTCCATATATCCCATAACTGAGAATGTATTTGCTTTTGAATCAAACCTATGGTTTTGGATTTTGGGAGGTTTAGAGTGGTCAGTCGGATGCGTACTTTAGCGTTTATTTACTTTAGTTAAAGTTAAGCATCGCAAATTTAGGTGTATGAGTGATATTATGGATTATTATTATATTATATACTCTCTTCGTTAATTAAAACATGTCGTTTTAGAAAGGAAATCTTGTTAAGAAAAACTTGTTATTATAGGTATTTTGTCATCCACTTTACGAAATTGTCATTGTAATGATTAAATAGTTATTATTTTTATTTTTTAGAAAGTAAAAAGTAGAATACTAATGGAGAAGGTATTTTGGATGGCAAAGTCATCAGAAAAATAATCGTAATTGACAAACATATTATTTTTGGTTAATAAGGACATACTTTGTACATGGATTAGTTAAAACTAACGTTCGCATTATTTTCGGTTTAAAGTTGATACTTCATATTATTTAGAGTTATTTTTCCTTAATTTTATTCAATCTTCTCCATAAATTGAAGATAGATATTATCATCTTATATGAGAATACTTATGTCTTATAAGTATAAAAATGCCAATATGGGATATATACAACTATCGTGTATGTACCTTTTGTCTTACCATTTTCATCCAAACTTTTACTTATTTGATTGTATCAAATAAGATTTAATGTAATGCCCACAAAAAAAATGATTTAATGTACTATATTTTATAAGTAAGAACCAATTAAATCACGACAAAATTAGCTCATGAATTAGACATAAAAATTATACTATTAGAATTTTGTCACTAGATATAACTTTATTTAAAATTTGTTCGAAAAAGGCACGATGTTAAATTTTCATAACATTTGTCTTTAAGTTACGTTAATAAATTTAAACCAAATTTTGAAAAAAAAAGATTTTTTTTTAGCGGGATACTCAAATTCAATTCCCTCCACGAGTTGTCAAATTTTTACTTTTTTTCCCACTATTGATAAAAAACATTTGCCATGAAAATCAAATTATACCAACCATTCCCAAACTTAAATCCATTTTAGAAAAAAAAAATCCCCAAATGCTTCATCCCTATCGGGTGATCTTTCTTCCTCCTCTGCTTCAACGATGGGGAAGCACCCCCCATCTTCTTCATCCGTCCCTGGGCGTCGTTCCTCATCTTCTTCTTCTTCTTCTTCTCTTCTTGTTCCTCTCCATCCCCTTCTTTAACCACTGAATCCTTCATCCCCATCGCCAACCAAAACCCAATTGAGTTTTCCGCCTCTTCATTCTACTCCCTCCTCCGCCTTCTCATTCGTCGATCCTATCCCAACCGGCTACAAAACCCATCTCATTAAATCTCGTTAGTCTAGGTTTATCTTATGATAAGCGATTTGGGGGAGAGCTCCCCCAAATCGCTTATCATAAGATAAACCTAGACGAATCTTCAAGATATTGGAAGTCTGACTAGTGCACAACAAGTTCAAGCGATTTGGGGGAAATATTCAAAGCTTCAAACATCTCGAGAGTTCATTCTTCAAAGCAAGTGATTCAAGTCCAAAAACTGTTCAATTTTTCAAAGCTTCAAGAGATTGGAGGTCTAACTTATTCTCGGGGAACCAACATCTCCGAGTTAGTTAATTTCTAAAGCCTTTACTGATTTGCAACATCTTCCAAATGATTAGGAATTTTCAATCTAGGGTTTTAATTCCGTCTCCATTGAAGCTTCAGATCTAGGTTTAGGGTTCTTTAGTTTAAATCTAGGGTTTTTGATTTTTGTAAAGAATTTTCAATATAGAGTTTCGATTTCTAAAGTTATACATATTATGTGGGTTGCTTGGGGCACTAAGGGGACATTAATCTTCAAGTACTTGTTTATTTGTAATTAGTATATATTTGATTTGCCTTTCTTTATGTGAATGTGAATGTGTAGTCATCACTGCTTATCCAGTTATCCCCTCCCCTGCAATATGAATACAGAAGACAGTAATTTGTACTTCGATGTTAAGCCCTTAATATTTTTCATGTGCAATCATCGTGCACCATTTGTTAAAGATAAGTGCTACCGTTAGTCATCTGAGAACGATCATCCCTCTGGTCTATATTTACAAAATAAGACTCTTTCCTTCTCTAACTTAAAGCAAGAAAACGCTACTATGTAGTATTGTTGTAAGGAGGTACTGCCCAGTGAATTTAAAGATGAGATTTATGGTATTATACTCTAGTGAACGAGTATAATTTTTGAAATCGGGGGGTTATATATTGAGAAAATTTGTGCCGAAGGCACAAATTTTCACCCTAATTTGAGTTTTGTCCTAACTTTTGTAAAATTTAGTAGAGTGTCCACTTTTATAAATTCGGCTGGCTATTTGACGATTTTGCCCTTCCCTATTCTTTTTCCGTTGATCGACGTTTGACGAGCGGAAACTGTCCCGACGAAGCCCTCTGCGATACTGCTGTCAAATTTCGACTGAATCATCGTCGAAGGAGTGATTTTTGCTGTCGATTATTGCATTTTCTTACTATAATTGCTCATAAGGCGGAAGTCGCTGGTAGTTCAGGTACTGATTTTGCTTGATCCTTTTTCCTGTTGGTTAGGGTTTTCTTTTCCCTGCGTTTTATGTAGGTTTTTGTTCTACTTGTGCGGGATTTTTGTTGGTTTAGTGTTGGGTGGTGTCGTGCTAACAAATGTCGGAGTGTTGTTCGTGTTTATATTATCAAATATGCGATTTCTACTGAAGATTTCTACATGCTCCCATCGTTTTTCTTTTTCTGATTTCTATGTTTTCGTGTTTATCAGGTTCACTTACTGATTTAGTCAGATACAGAAGGCAATTTGATGTGAGTTTTTTTTTTGATATTGATCTTTTTCCCCTGTCTGTTTATATAGTGCTGTTTACTTATTTTTATATGCATTTATTTTTGACATTTTTGCTTGTTTTTAAACAGAACATTTCTTATTGTATTCCTGAGGATGAGTGGTTCCATTATAGATCAAATAGATATTCTTATCCTGATGTTTGTAAACGCATCAAAAGTCATTTGTCAGATAAACACTATGAGATATTGCGCAAGAGTTGTGTTGGGTGGGTGCTGACACAGGGAACCAATACGGTTTCTAACTTTCAGCTCATGCATCAGATGATGTTGCGTCGAGTTTCCACCAAAAAGAAGATGGAGTTGTGGTTTAAGGTTGATGGATTTATGGCTCGGTTTTCTCTTGCTGAATTCCATGTTATTACTGGTCTTCCTTGTGAAGCTAATGATTGCAAACCACCCAAACACGTGTCTTCCATTGATTTTTTTGGGCAGAAGAAATGCTCTTATAAAGAGTTAGTACAGTGTTTTAAATTTGAGAGTAAATCTTTTGAGAAGAAGTTGATTCTGGCTAAGCTGCTTATTATTGAAAAGGTCTTATTATTCAGGAGATAAGAGTTTGTCAGTGAAGAAAACTTATCCCTTGCCTGCACTGAGAATGAGTTTGAAATTTATCCCAGAGGGAGAGCTTCGTACACGAAGTTGGTGACAACATTAAAGAATATAGATCTAGCTGATCGTAATGATGATAAAGGTTGTTATGATATACATGGGTATAATCTTGCTTTTCAGGTAGTCTTTAATGTCGCATATTTATTGCTTGTTATCCTTTTTGAAGTTTGTCAGCATATTTATTGCTTGTTATCATATCTTACTCTTCTGGCTCAATATTTCAAATATTTTATGTTTATTTGCACCAGTCATGGATTATAGAAGCCTTCCCATCAGTAGCTGTAAAATTTGACTGTAATTTCAAAATGGTTGCTGGAGATCCATACTCTTTGCACTGGGAATGTCGCATTAAACACGTATATGATAGTGCTTCTGCACCTTTTGATGATGAGGTGGTAAGTTTATTTTGTTTTGTAGTTGTTAGTGAATTAATTTAACTGTTTTAGGCACCATTGTCCACTACTTTTGGTAAATTTGCAAAAATACCAGAGACGTCAGCAGAAACTTGCAAAAACACCAGACTTGTCAGCAGAACCACATTTTTGCAAAATATTTAATTTTTTGTATCAGGAATGATTTTTGTTTGACACTGACCATGTTTGATTTTTTTTTATATATATCTTAACAAGTATGAACCAAATTATTGCATAAGTGTCAATATATTTTTATTTAGATCACATGTCAGCAGAGTAATAGATTCTCATTTAAATATAATTGCATAAGGAAGGTTTGGATGTGCATAGTCATTTAAATATAATCCTATTTTATCATTAAAAGCTAGTAGGTGCATATCTTTTATTTGGCTTAGTCATTTTATGTCAGCAGTCCCAAGCTGTTTTCCCCAAGCTGGCTGATCATCTGTATGAAAGTGATCGATTGCGTACAAAGGCATATAATAACAGGTTCATACGCAATGATGCTTTAACTGTTGTTGTTGGGAATGACGAAGACAATTTGCTCGAGAAACAGGATGTTGTAAATGATGCTGATTTAGATGATGTTGTTGGGAATGATGAAGTAAATTCAAAGGTAAAACTTGATGTTGTACATAAAGGAAAGAAGATGACATCCTTGAGAAGGGGTCGCTCCGCAGGTACCTTTCATTCCTCCCCTATTTTGTCTTTAGAGGATAAGAAATCAAATAAGAGGAAAGCCACTAATATGCGGAAGAAGAAACAGTCAAGTAAGAAGGTTCGGGTTTCAGTTGCTGAGACAAATGTGCTGATCAAAGAGTCTGTTATACCTGTTGTTGCTGGTGACAAGGTTGATCCAATGATTGAGTGTGAGAAGCTTGTACCTTTAAAGATTGTTTATCACAGTCTGAAGAAGAGGAAGACTCGTGATAAAGAGCCTAGAAATGTATTCTATTTAGAATGTGCCGAGAAGTCTGTATCTTTGCAAGTTGTTTCTACTACAGATATGTTGGTCCCTGATGGACTATCTAATGAAAAGGGTGATGTGTTTTGTTCTGATCGTGATACTGGTGGGGTACATGACGATGTTGTTGACTCTGAAACTGGGGGCGCCCTTGATGATGACTTTGGTGCATGAAACCCATTCTGTTGACTCTACTGGGTCAACTGTGTCTCCTATTGGTTCTCCTCATGCCCATTTTAATTCATCTGGTCCAGAGATTCAAGACATACCTTTGGGAGTTGATTCTGATGCAAAAAAACCTGGTGTTTGCGTTGATGATCCGATTGATGCTTCAATTCCTGAAGCGGAGACCTATGGCCATGTACCCGGAAATGGTTGTGGTGTGGGGCTGTTGTCTCCCAACAAGGGTGAAATAGGGGATGAAATGGGTGATGTTCCTTTTAAATTTGATGCTAATGCTCCCGCCCCTGTTATTGATAGTTCATCTCAGCTGGTGCAAGAAATTTTTAGGCGTCTTGATAAGCTAGAACAGTTTCCTGAATGTATAAAGGAGTTGGCCGCCAGTGTAGGAGAAATTAAGACCTGTATGGGGAAGTTAGATGGGATTATTAACATGTTTTCTATTATTGGGGAGAAGTTCACTTCCCTTGAGAATAAGGTTACAATGCACGCATGTACAGGTGATGTCTCCCAGCCATTGCATTCCATACCTAATGATGATGCTAGTACAACAGTTAATAAAGAAGTTTTCCCTGATATACTGGCTGATCTGCCTGTTGCTCACGGAGTTGTTTTGGATTTCAATGAAGGAGATGAAGTAGGTATCCCAAATGTTGATCTAAATTTACCCTCTAATGAAATGTCATCTGAGTTTGGTGTAATACCTGAGGCTGACATTGAAGGCAAGCGTCGCATTGAAGTTGGTGATTTGAATGATGTTCACCCCGAAGTTGATGGGGAACATTCTGATGTGAAGGAACCGAAAGTAGTTATTGAGGATGCAGTTCTGATGGATGTTGATGTCATTCAGCAGAAGGTGAATTTTGCGTGTCGCATTGTACTAACAGTGATCCACAGTGGTTAAAAATTGCTTGTCCTGCCACTGAATATGATGGTGTAGGTTTTGATATGGAGGATTCGATTAAGTCTTGTGTGGGCGATGTTATTACATTAATGGGATCGGAAGGTTGTGCTATGAAGCCTCGGCCAGATGAATCTGATGCTCAATGTCCTCCATCTACTATCGTTGATGTTAAGTTGTGTCCCTCTTCAAAAAAAATTGCTGGCGATGTAGATCAAAATGATTGTGACATCTCTTTACTGGGGGTGGGTGTTGGAGATGCAAAGGGTGTTCCTGATCCTGACATCCATATTAATGTTGATATTTCATTGGGGGATGTGGTAGGTAATGATTATGATAGTGGAGGTTGTGAATTTTATTCCACTGAGCAGGAATTTCATGCCATTCAGGCTTGCTTTGATTTGAAGGGGAGCAGTGAAGCTAATGGTTTGAATGAATCTCAGAATGAAGATGTTGATGTAAAGAATGTGAAGGGAGTTATTGAGGATGCAGATGAGATGTATGTTGATGGGAAGCAAATGAAAGGTGGAATTATTGATGCACATCGCCCTCAAGGGAATGCACAGAATGAAGCTCTGAATGAAGATTCTCACTAGTACAAAATTGAGAATTTAGCCCGGGCGTTTTTGCTCATATAGCCCGTATTTATTCAAAACCCCATCCGGGCATCAGCTTAATGTGATATTAGGTGTTTAACCCAGACAAAAAAACCACACGCCCGGGCTCTAAAAGCATGCTGGGATTTTTTATTTTTGTAAAGTGGACTTAATAGCCTGGATATAAAACCACACGCCCGGGCTCTAAAGTGATATAATAGCCCGAACGTCCTTAGATCCGGGCTATTTGATCCCATTTTTTTTAAAAAAAGAGCTTTTAGCCCGACATTTTCACCATCCGGGATAAAAGCCCTCATTAGTGGGAAAAAAAATATTTGGCAACATATTTTTAATATATTCAAAATTTCTCTATGGTAATTATTCATCCAGACATTTCTCTGTCAACAAATGAAGCAAGGAATCAAAGGCTGTTAAAATAATAAAAATACAATAAATTATGTACAATACTCTACATCTCTATTCAAAAATAAAAATGTCAATAAACTAACACTATACTTATTCAAGTGCCCATAATTTCAGTACATTAAAGTATACCTTTTCCACCCTTGCAATTTCAGCAAAATACCATAATCCTAATTCCCAACTCACCTTGGGTTTCCGATTCCAATCAATTTCTCACTATCCATGGTGGTTGCACTTCCTTGAACCTCACAGCCCCAGTACCAAAAACCTATACATAATTGCATCTCATCTTTGGCACTTATGAAATTTCAACAACATGCACCCTTATCTTGTGGTGATACTAGTTGTTTCAACTTTCAACCAAACATGAAGGAATCCTCCTACCAACAAAATGATAAAGCTCCCTCAAGCATTGCATCAGTGGACAATACCTATAAAGATTAAAAAAACTGGCTCATGTTAAATTCAACCTAGAGTACTAGACTGTACTTAAGCACTAGAAGGATAATAAGAAACACAACACATTCAAACAAATGCAGAAATCATAGATCTACATCCCCTTGGTATGATAACAAAGGGTAAGAAAAATCAAGATTCATCGAATTTAGATACAGCTGATCATATTTTGTTACGATATCCAAAGGTGGTTTCTTTGTCTTCAATTAGTTGTTTCCATATACAGAAAATCAGCGGAAAACATGCAAGATTTCAGTTGCACAGCTTAAAAATAAGTCAAGAAATTAATTGCACATTTTATAGCTACTTGCATTTCTCAAATAAACATAGTGACCACGTACACATATCTATTAGCACACATGAGTGGATCTTCAAATGTTGTATGTGGAGTATAGATTTCTAAGTTCTTAGATGTGGCACAGGATGCATATCTAACCTATATGATAAAGAGAAAAAGATATTTCAGGATGTTTAAAATGGTAAGAAGATAATGTTATAGCAAAATAAAGACATTCAAACATTTCTGCAGTATCAAGGATGACATGAAAGTCGTAAGAGTGCTTCAAAACGAAACCATTTAGGTTAATGATTATAAATAAAGTAATGCTATACATATAGGAATAGAAGAAAATTATCACTTAACACAATCTAAAGTTCAAACAAACAACAAAGTCTAATTAATGCAAAGACTATAGAGCATACCTGTTTTAGGCAATCACTAGTATGCGATTCATCTTCGCTAGCAACCACCTACATGTAAGAGGAATACTCCCAATCACTTGATTCTCTCCTACAATCCAACAAACACTTTTACTAAATAGGAAATAATTGGGTTGCAATCTAATATTAATCTGATACCAAAAAAGGATTAAATCAGATAGGCAATTTGAAACCCTAAATTGCACCAGTTTTGGAGTAAAGATTTCAATCTATGTAAATCAAGAAAGATTTCAAAACTACAGGCAACTCTAAGTCTCTAACAACGGTAAAAAGTTCAAAATTACAGGCAATTATAATAATAAGAAATTAAAAATGCAAGTTAAGTACTTGAGTGCAGTATGTAAATGAAGAAAGAGGTACCGTTCCGGCATGAGTTTCTGTAAGAACTCTGGCACCATAGGTAGCGAAATTGATGGCAAGCATGTTAGCACCTGATTGCAAACAGGGCTTCCAAATTGACAGATTGAAGAATTTAAAAGATAAAACAATAAACTTCAAGAGATTTTATAATAGAAGTGTAAGTTTCAACATACCAGTGAAAAGGAGTTCTTCCATCAATATCAGGCACGTCTGGATAACTGTCTCCATTTACGTACTACCTCTAAAGTAAACTATATCATTTACCTCTAAAGTAAACTATATCATTTTCTAGCCTTGCTCCATTTTGGTGTTCATTTTCGTCGGCCAATGCCTTTTAGTTTTGGTGTAAGCCCATTTCCATCTCTCTTTTTTGTGCTCATTTTTTCGAAAACTCTAGTTTACATGGTAATGAGATTTGCAAAAATCTTAGCCTTGCAAATGAACAAATAAATTGCCTTTTTTGTTGCTTTAATTAGCTACAACAGGATTACAGGAAGAATAAACTGACTGTAACCTAACAGTTTTCAAAATATAGGCAGAGTATGTTATTGTAAACATCATGAAGATGAAACAAAAGCAAGCATAATTTTTTTTAAAAATTCATACTAATCATATAAATACATAGAATGTTCCCATTCCATGCTCAAAGATATAGAATTACCAAAATAACGCCCCCGATTCGGAATTCATACTAATCATCCGACGCCATGGATGCTAACAGCAAGAAAAGGTCAAATTCGATGAAGTAAAATTGAAACAGTAATGCGAATTCCCCCGATTAAGAATTCAATAGGGATGAAGTGTGTGAGATCGTGGAGGGGATTTCTAGGGGTTTTGTGTGTGAGAGAGGAGAGAGAAATCGAGGTTGACTGAGCCGAAGATGTGAAATTCGGAACTCAGCTTTATAATAACAGATAAATCAAAATTAATTAGTGGAAGTTGAATTTGGTAGCAAAGCAGTGGACAGAGAGAGGGAGAAGATACGAACCGATGACATCGGGAACGATGCGGCTGCCATCGAAAGCACCGACTTGCTCTCTTTCAATCCATAACAACATGTCATGTAGTATCATGCTTAGGAATTGCACTTATGAATGAGCATTCTTATTCTGTATGCGTTTGAATACAGAACGGACGTTATCTGTGAGTCCTAGAATCCTTGATAGGGTCATAGGACAACCCAGCTCCATCGGGTTCGTCCTAAGTCATTCGGGTCGTTGGAACACCTTTACTATTATCAGTATTATTATTTTCTTTTCGCAAGATCCACGATATGATGATGAGATACGATATGATGATGAGATACGATATGATGATGAGATTTGAGATGTTATCGAATCGAACTGGCCAGTCCCCACCCTACTTGGAAGGGGGGGTGGTGGTAGAAGATGGATATACCACTAGGTATTCTTTGTTAAGGCCTTAATTAATATTCTGCACATATGAATTAGGAACATGATAGTGTGGTTAATATTCCAGTACTGCATGAAGGCATTCTTTATTATAGGTATAGGCATATTATATGTCCTCAGCGCGGTCAGAGGACCCGCAGGCGGACTCTTGGCCTGACTTGGTGGTATAGTTTTAGGTACCCGATACACTGCTTGATTTTGTGCTGTTATGACGGGGTCTATTCATATGGCGGAGAGTGAGTGTTTGAAACCTAACTTCACCAGATTCATGCTTTTGGGATTTCTCCCTACTTGTACTCCGTTTTGACCCGGCTCTGCCATGGCACTGGTTGTATCATTTTTTGAACTTATGCCCTTTGCATGATGAATGATTTTCCGCGTTGTAGACTTAGGACAGGTACATGGGTTTACACCGGGCTCTCCAACGGACCTTCCGGATTTGGGTGCGAAATCCTACTTTAAAACTATAAACCTTCGATTTCAAACCTTCAACCTGTACTCGGGGCGCAAGATCCAAACGAGGGGTTTCATCCCTCGAAACGTAACTCGGGAATCATAATCCCGGGCCGTTACAAAGGTGGTATCAGAGCTGAGGTTTGGCAATCCGAGTACAATAGGTTGAAGAGGTTTTGAAAATCGCACAATGTTTTAAAATGGTTTTGGAAAATATTTTATAAAGGGCAAATGAATTTAATTGGACTTAAACCTAAAATGAATAAAGGGGAAATAATCTCGTGGGTAGATACCCAAGCGGTAGACATCCCTTATGGATGTAGAATTCGGGGAACAATAGGCAAAATGCTCGCTTTTATTTACAGATGGGCCTAGAAGACTCCAAGGAACACCACGGAGGTTGGAGTGTTGAGTTAGGAGGCCGTGAGGTTTTTCCCCTCTGGTCAGTTCCCCTCTGGTCAGTTGTCCCTCGAAGGACGGCATAGATCGTCTCTATGCTTACGCTTTTATTTACATATATGCAATCTTGTTGATTGCTTCAGTGATTAGTGCTATATTGTGTTTAGGATAGCGAACTAATCAGTATGCCTCGACTTGAATCATGTGTTGAATAACTGTACAAATGGGATAATGGGAGAAAACCTTGTTCTTATGTAATCGGAATTCCTGTTTTGTCGAAAGAGCCCTTTCATAATTCAAACCCCCTGATGGTTCTGACTCTGTCATCCGCCCCGCCAAAATATCTAGGCATGTTAGCAAGGGTCGAGAAGCATCCGCTTCCCTATTTAGAGTCTTGTTTCGTATCCCACCATCGATACTTCTATCGAGTCTCGTACTTGTGATTGAGGTCTTTCACGGGAATTTTGGGTCGGTCAACTAAATGCCTTCGGAAATCGTGTCAGATGTGAGGGTTACCTGAGTATGTTAGTGGGAGTGAGGATTTAAATCGTTTTGAGATAGAAGTGAGTTGCCTTATGAAGTCATCCCTTTCGATCCTCGTAATGGCCAACCATGTCTTCTTGTCACAAGAGTCTAAACACGAGTTCTACCCTCATCTCTCGGAAACGGCGTGAATGTCCTTGTGTCCTACCCAGCAAGTCATAATAGCGTCCCACGGGGAAACGGGGTGGTGAGTCGGTGATTGTCCTTAGAGAATTCTGTCAAGTTATAATGATAGCCTCTTTGTGATTTAATGACATGCTATATTGGTATAATTCAGCATGACTTTCCCGTTAATGACATGCTATATTGGAAAGTGGCAGGTGGATTAAGGTCTTCGGATTGGGTCATTGGTCGTGTGAGATGGGGTGCAGAAACGATGTGTTAGCTTGAGTAGAGCCGAGGGAGTTGGGATGTATCGTAGATAGTGGTCCGTGAGTATAGATGAGCTTCTAGGTAGGTCTTAGGTGAGCAGTGGGGCTAGTATGCCTAGATTTTGAGGGGGGGTGTCCTAGTGAGAAGTGGTAGTCTAGGCAGGTAATGTGTGCGGGTAGAATAAGAGAGTGGTTGACTAAGGTATGGACTAGTTTCATTAGGGTGATATTGAGATTGGGTATGGGTAGAGGTAGTTATGATAGTTCTAGAGGTGGATGGGCAAGCTAGGAGTTGATTGGGGGATTCTTGAAGGGAGGTGTTGTGAGACGGATTGATGTGCCAAGGAAGGTGTCTAGATAGTCTATGAGCGGAACGTGGGCGGTGTCAAGGATGATCGATTAAGGAATGTCTGAGGAATCATAGAATTTGGGACTAGGTGATGGGTGCTAAGAGTGGGGGCGATTTCGGTAAGGGATGAGGTTGAGGAATTTCGTAGGAAAAGTAGTATGAGGTTGCTTGGGAAATTATCGATCGGGGATATTAGGTTGTTCATATCAGGGTTGTTCGTGTGATGAGTATTTGGGGGTTATTTAGATAGGATTGGTAATGCTTGGGGAATTTATGAGTGGAGGATCTCTAGATGCGTTGTTGGAGGATTTTGACATAGGGAATGAATCGGGATTTATGAGTGGAGGTCATTGTGGCTATTGAGGTAATTGAGGATGTGAGATGAATCTTCGAGGAAAGGCTGGTAGCTATGCAATGATGTAGTTTAGATTCCTAGTAAGACTGTTGGCTTAAGGTTGAGACAAAGAGATCATGCGCATGTATTTGGGGACTAGGCAAAGCAGAAGGTATTGAGGACGCTAGAGAGATTTTTGAAGGTTGGTGAAGTTGCGGGGCTTAGGAAATTCGGACGAGGATGTCATAGGAATTCGGTGAAAATGATGATCGGTACATAAGGGTTTAAGTGGTAGAGGTTTCGAAGTTTAAGGAAGCGCGAACTGAGGCAATTTGGGGAAACATGCGGAGTTGAGGGAACTAGTCTAGCTAGGTACAGTATGCCGGGAAGAGGATCTAGAGTGGGTCGGCTTGATGGTCATGGTGATTCGTGGTTGGGAGTACCACTAGTTGAGTTCTACATTAGAATTGGTCGGGAGTGTCAGGTGTGAGACGGTCAGCATGAATTGGGTCCTTAGAGGTGGATGGTTAGTGGGAGTGGTTAGTGGTGTGGGGAGTATGATTAAGTTAGCAAGGTGATTCGCGATGTCTCTTTAGGAGATGATAGTCGAGTGAAAGGTAGGACTTTAGATCGGGATGTGGAAGTGGATTGGCCCTTAGATGGTTTGATGGCATAGAAGTTGGGATACCTAGTAGTTGGTTTGGGGTATTCGGCCTTGATTGCGAATGGCTATGAGACTAGAAAAGTTGTATGTGAGCAAGATGCAATGGTGTCTAGAACTAGTAGTGGTTTGGGTTGGTAGACCTCGGTGAATTTGATCTTAATGCAAGAGTTGATGGGTAGTGGTTGTGTCTTGTCATGATTGATAGTTATAGGCAGGTTCTCTTGAGGATGTGATCTAGCGTACGCTTTACTTGAGGCCAAATGTGGTGCGAATTCTATGTTATGGACGATGTTGATTCTATGATGTATTGTCGTTGACAATAGTGAACTATTAGTACTAACATAGTTATCCCCTGAACTCGATGGAATGCTAGTGTACGGAAGTATTTGTTTGTCTCTAATGTGATGACGCTTGGCAGTAGTATGAGTATGATGTGCTTACCTGATTGATATGATGTGCTTATCTGATTGATATAACATGCTTATTTGATTGATATGGTGTGTAACTTCCGTGAGATGATGTGATAAATTCTACCATATATAATACAATGGTAGAGATATGTTATGGTATGTCATTGTCTGTGTCATTAGTATCACCCAGTTAGGAATGTGGGATGCAATTGCTATGTTATATGATGCCTTGAATTGGAATTGCTAAGATGCTAGAACCGAATTGGTGAAATTTGACTCTGACTTGGAGCCTATGAAGGAAATATGATATTAGCCCTTAGAGGTGGATGATTCCACCTCCTGAGATTTGAAAATTGCTTGACAGTTGTGAGCTGAATCTGCCATGTGTTACACTTACATTTCATTCATTTAGGCTAAGATAGTACATAATCTATGTAGTTTATGTTTATTGCCAATTATGGAATCTACACTAGTTTCTGTTTAAATCGCAGAATTCGAGACGTTTTACAACAATTCTAAGGAAGGTCAGAAAAGCTCGGAAAGCAACTACAGAAGTCCAGAATCCGAGAGTACAGAAACAGGACAAACCAAGCTGAAGCCAGAGCTACTATATCTCGAGTACACCTTACTCGATCTCGAGTAGAGAGCCCGAGCAGACTTGGTCGACAAAGCCTGATCGAGGAAACCAAGTCCGAGGCAACCGGACTCCGGAAGACAACTCGATCTCGATGAGACCTAGTCGAGATCGTCGACACCTCAGTGCCACACCCGGAGTCGAAGAGAAGAAGAGCTGATCGAGAAGCCGAGGACGAAGACGCCGAGCACAATCCTACTCGATCTCGATGAGACCTTATCGAGATCGACGAGCCACCCAGCGCCTGTCCGAGTCCATGCCGAGGAGGAGTCCTCGACATCACCAGAGAGCCATCCTCGACCACAACCCTAGTCGACCTCGAGAAGAACCTAGTCGAGATCGACGACGCCCAGGAGCCCAGATCCGAGCCTGTCGAGCAAAGTCACCCGAGAAGTCCAGTCGACGACGAGTCCTAGTCGAGATCGACGAGCCCTTGTCGAGATCGAGTAGGCCAGCATCTGGAAACGCGCCGCCGTGAGCAGTCCGAGTCGAGCTGGGATTCCTTGGGCACGAAGGAAGTCGAGAAGGCCGAGATTCTATCCAAATTTGATCAAGTCTATCTATGGAAGGAAGATCTATCAACATGAAGACATATTACCTAGTTTAGATTTATCTTTTCCTTTTAGATTTATTTCCTTTATTGCTTTTATTTATCATTAAAGCTTTTAGATATAATTTTAGATATAGATAGGAGATTCTATCCTTGATTAGCAAGGAATAGAAGGCTATAAATAAAGCCCTAGGGGTTGAGCATTAGGCATCTTATTCCAATTCAATTTCAGTCAGAGACAAGTAGTTCCACAGAGAAGTTTTAGGAATTCTAAGGTTTTTAGGGTTTTGGCATTCTGCGAAAGTTGATTGCCGGGATTGTAAAGGCTTTGAATATAGTTTAATGCAAGTTTCTTTTTATACATCAATGTCTGCGATTGCGATGAGGCGTGAGTAGTCCACCCACTTCTGGGGCTGGGGTGAGCCCGACGGTGGCCATGTGAGGTGATGCGGTAAAGGTCAGATCTTTTCATGCAATTCGTCTTCTATCCCTATGAGCATGATTCTTTTGCGAGAGTTGAAGGTGATCCTTGTTTGTGTTATTGAAGCGAAAGTGATCTTAATACAACTTGGGTTAATTATGTGAAAAGGGTTAGTAATAATTAGGGTTTATGCGAAAGCCTCTATATGCCTATTTGTTAATAACGAAAGTTATTTTGATGGAAAGCATGATCTTTTATGCCTTTATGTGTTACTTTGCATGGTTATCGTTGTGGTATTGATAAACTGGCTTTGGAAGTCTTTTATATATTGAATTTATTTCGTCGGAAAATCTGAGTTTTGGGTTCGAAATTTGCAATTTAAGTTTTCTGTCTTTCCAGTCGATACAGAGGAGGAGCTCATCGAGATCGAGTAGGCCTTAGTCGATCTCGAGTAGGTTTTTGTCTAGGTCGAGTAGAGTTTCTGCTTTTGTTGTCGATTTTTCAGTTTCTGTCGACTTGTTGTCGTCGATCTCGAGTAGGCTTTAGTCGAGATCGAGTACGTCTGTTGCTTTGTTTTATTTTCTGCTTTGCTTTGTCTTTTCTGCTTTTATTTCTGTCTTTCTGTTCCTGTCTTTTCTGTTGCTTTTGTGAGATCTGTTGCTACATGAGAACTGCTGACGTGCTTCCTCGTGGATTCGATCCTGACAACCTTCTACTACAACAGGAGGAAGTCTTGTATTTATTTGCTGAGACAGGGAAGTCAGTCTGATATTTATTCTATATTTATTTCATACTTGACCATCCTCCTGCAACAACAAATTGGCGCCGTTGCCGGGGGAGCTATCATTCGCGCCTTAGGTAGTCAGTTCTCACGTTCTCTTTGAGTTACTTCGCAGGTGTATGCGCCGTTCTGGTCAACCACCTGAGTTTGACACCTTAGATGATTCGGAACATGTCCTACACATCCATTCTAAACTGAAAAGAGCCATGGCGGCCGCAGAAACACCAGAACAGCTGATACAGAGGCTTAGGACAGAACTAGCCACCAAGGATACTGCTCTCGCCGCTGAGAGAGCAGGAAGGGAACATGCAGAAGCTAAGCTTGCGATGCGTAGATGGGAACATTGCGCTAAATCGCCCAAATCAACAATAACAAATTGGTTCGACAATGTCCCCTTCTATGAGCCAGTCGACAACGACTACCTGGACTCGACATATACACATTCTGGAGGAACTGATCCAGAAACACTAGCCGAAATCAACTGTATCACAGAAATCCAGGTGAAGGCTATCCCTGACGATTTTGAGCAACCGATGTTCATATTCAAGTATGGGGTCCTCGCAAAATGGCATGGAGTTCCGCATGATGAGGTGGAAATATCTCTTCCCACTCCAATGTTTTGCTGTGGTGGAGACACGCAAACAAATCAACCAATGAAGCGGAAGAGGTATGATGATGAGGTATGCAAATTTCCTTTATATATTCCTTTATGCATGCCAGCTGGAGCTCAAGAAGATGGATGGAAGGAGCAATGGAGCATCCACTCGGGGAGGTTCAAACTTCTTCACACGATGCCTCCGGATGACATCCCATGCTTCCCACCATCGGAGGAACCACCAGACCCACCTATACCTCCGGACAAAGATGAGCCAGGCTAAAGCTAAAAGGAGAGAGTCGGCCTAGCGACTATAAAATCTAGAGCTTGTAAATAGACATTTATTTTTTGGGACTTTTGGACATTGTTGCTTTTGTTTGTTTTTGGTTTTGAACACTTTTAGTTTTTCTATTATGGGTATATGTCTTCTGCACTTTTTAGGTCCATGGATAAAAGCAAGCTATATTCAGACTCGGCCCAGGAAGGTGCTTCCATTCGAAATTTAGAAGCTCTGCACATCTGTCTAGTGAGTTTCTTTCTTTACCCTTGTTTTTATACAGTGAGGACACTGTAATGTTTAAGTATGGGGTGGGGGAAGGGCTTACTTTATGCATATTTGCCATATTGTGACATTATGTGTGCATATTTAGAACTTATTTCTTTGAATTGGTACATGGCTATTTTGGAATGCATTATTGATTTATGTGCTTACATGCATGTTTTCCAAAGTTTGAAAAAATGACCCCCATTGAAAATTTTTGAATAATGTCATGGAAGCTTATATTGAAATCGACGATGCAAAATTGGATTCATTAGAGATATAGCATGAAATTGCCTAGTAAAGGGAAGTCACAATGAAGTGCATATTTTCTTGAAAACCATGAAAGGAGGTAAAATTTGAAGTTGCTTTTGACATGTTGCATGATAAGATGATGGATGACTTTATATTTCCATATAATGCTCATTGTTTGAAATCCTAGCCTTACCTATGCTTACGCATCACAAAAGCCATAATATGCCTTATTTCATATATTGCTCCACATGATCTAAATATTGCCATTCTTTACCTTATCCGGGGATTATGTGGAGAATGATATTACATTATGGAGAGTATCATATGGTGTTTGTGTTGTTAATTATCATTATTGGAGTTTGGAAGGAAAGTGTTTGAAATATATGGAAAATTTAATGAGTGAAAGAAAATCCAATCACCTCAGGAGATAAAGGTAGATTGACCCTGCTCTCTGAGATAATAGTTTGGAGATATGGGACACATTGTGAGGAGTCCAAAGCACTAAGTATCCGGGGCCATTCATGACACCCATGTTTGCGACTCGCGAGAAGGCAGTGCTGATGTTAGAGAGGTAAAAGCATTATTATGAATAGAAGCAATATGAAAGGTGATGAATCTTATGGAGAAGGAATGTGGAAATTCAATTTGGAAATACTCCATTTCCCCGGATCATTAGCACCACATTGCCAAAAATTGCCCACCTTTTAGCCTTTTACCAATCTACTCCTTATTTGAGCTTAAATTAAAGTCCTCTTGATTATTAATGCTTTGTCACATGAATTGTTTTTTGCATAACCCTCCTTTTGTGAGTAGATGTTGCTCTTTAAATTGCACATGCATGGATCTGTGACACTAGTACCTTTTCGAGGATGGTAATTGACTGCAGGGTTATATGAGAATGAATCTAAGATGTTGAGAGTTTTGAATTCTTCCCCTGAATGACAAATAAAAGTATTGCTTGAGGACAAGCAAGCTTAAGTATGGGGTGTTTGACTAACGTCACGTTAGAGAATTTCGAATGGTGTTTAAAAAGGACTAATTTGGGTTTTGAGAAATCAAATGCGGTCGATAACTTTAATGATTTTAAGACAAAAAAAATTTCAAACTAATGACCGTCTTGAAATTTTCAAGCTGAGTTTGCATTATGACGCCCCACGAAGTGGATACAGACATTTTATAGGGGCCCTTATAGAGTGCTTGCTAAGACCTAGTGGAGATGCTGTAATGCTTTTTGAGTTATGATATAGCCGAGAAGTCGGAGTAAGGATGTGCTACGGGCCCATATTACATTCTTGCTACGATCTATTCAAGATATTATGATTATGACAACGGTACTGTGAGGATCTCATAGGGGCATTTATGAGATGCTTACGGGATCAATGCCATGATCTTTGGACTCACCAATTCTAAACTTCATCCCCTGTTTTAAGATGATTTTAGTCTCGGGGACGAGACTTGTTTTTAGAGGTGGATGATGTAAAGACTCGGATTTTCAAATCCTAATTTTTTTCGGAAAAAGAGAATTAAAATATAAATTTAATTGCTTTTAAAACTCGTTTAGCGGATTCGGACCGGAATATAAATTTAACGAATAATCTCCGTCCTTTTACCTCGGAAATTTAAAATAATTATCGGATTGCGATATCCTTGTCGATTTTAAAAATCTTATTGATCGAGAAAGCGAGAGTCGGGAAAACTTACATTTGAGAACTAATTATGAGATTCAAAATTTCACGCATTCAGGATTTATTTTCGGGTGTTGGTTCAACCAAATTCACACTCTACCTCTCACTCACTCCCATCACTTCACCATCCCCTGCCAACACCATTCGGCTTCACCATCCCCGACTCCCTCTTCCCCACTCCTTCACGCCATCTCCACTCCATCTCTCCCTCTTTTATTTCCTCCCTCCTTCTCTCCTGCTCCCTTCCATCTTCATCGACATCACCGCAACTCACTATCACCATCGTTCCATCACCGTTGCCGCACCCTCGAACCACCACCGATCACCACCTCTAGCCATCGTTCTATTGTTGTCGGACCACCACCAACGCCGCCAGCATCCACCAAGGCGCCACCAGAAGCCTCGGAGCCACCAGCGCCGTTGACGAGCCACCGAACCGCCTCCTTGCTTTGTTTCGCGAAGCCTTGTTCCGGTAAGCCGTTCTCCTTCGTTTCTGATCGAAATCGCCTTCGATCTTCACCACAACACTCACCCACATCCGGTGCAGGTCCGACGAGCCATCGTGAACCTCCGACGACTCCCAACTCTCCGATCGATAGCTCCGAAGTTGCGAACACTTCGGTGAGCTTCCAAGCCTTCTTTTCTTTCTCGTTCGATTCCATGCTCCCTTTTTATGCCTAGTTTTAGTCGTGGGTGGGAGAGAGTGAGTGCGGGAATTCGGGAGAGCTTGAGAGCTTCGGCGAGCTTGAGGTCCGGCGAGGGGAGCGGCGAGAGCGAGGGAGCAGTGCGCCAGTGCGGGCGAGCGAGCTGGGGCGACAGCGCGAGGACGAGGGCGGGCTGACGAGTGCGAGATGCGAGCTAGGAGCGAGTTGGAGCGTGGTAGGCGAGCTCGAGGGCTGGAGGACGAACCGGAAGCGGCGTCGAGGCGGGCGAGCCATCTCGATCAGTCCGGCGGGAATCAAAACCAAGAAGACTTGCTTGTGGGCCCTCCTCAAAATTTCATGTTAATTAATCCAACGTTTAACCGGTTTGGAGTTTGGAAATTAGACGGGTTCGGTTCGGTTGGATTTAAATGGGTTTGGTTCGGTTCGGGTTTATCCGTTCATTTAATTATTTAACTATTTAACGGTATTTAAAATATTATAATAGTATTTGAGGATTTAAAAGATAAAGTATTAATTTTGGGGATTTATAAAGGGTTGATTTTATTAAATAAAAACGGTTTGGATTTTAGGGGATTTGGAAATAACTTATAAGGGTGTTTTTTTAAATGGTGTTTTATAATATTATATCTATAATAATAATTAGGATTTAACATAAATAAGTTGGACTTGCCTGTTAGAAAAGAATTTGGAAAAGAATTTCAAGGTTGGAAAGTAGTCTAATAAATAAATTAAAGAGGGAATTCGGCGAGTATTTTAAGGATCGGAATACTTAACTATTTAACTGGGATTTGAAACGGTTTTGGAACTAACTTGGGAATAAGACTTATTCAATGACTAACTAGCATGATAATATGATCGTTTGACTAATAGTATGATATGTATGACTAATAGCATGACTTGTGGTGAATTATTATATGAGATTAAATGTTGGATAATTATGGCGATCTAGTAGGATTTTATATCACACAAATTATGTCTTATGATTTTGATGAACCGTTGAGGTATATGCGCAAATAACGTATATGAACATGCAGAATTGGTTGAATGATTTATGTAGAACGATGTGGTCTTGAGGAGTGGATGATGCGATGAAATAACTTTCATAATATGTTACTTGTTCTATTGATTGAGGTGTGCTTGAGTGCTTAATAGTTGAATGTAGGCTTATGTATATTCCATTATGTACTAGGTGATACTATGTGATTGTGAATACTGTGTGATGGATTGTTATGTTGCCGGTTTGCTAGCCAAGTAAGTACCTCCGGGGCTTACTCAGTAACCAGTACCTCCTGCCTGATGTGTCATATAGTATGTAGGTGTTTCATATGCATAACAACATGTCATGTAGTATCATGCTTAGGAATTCCACTTACGAATGAGCATTCTTATTCTGTATGCGTTTGAATACAGAACAGTCGTTATCTTTGAGTCCTAGAATCCTTGATAGGGTCATAGGACAACCCAGCTCCATCGGGTTCGTCCTGAGTGATTCGGGTCTTTGGAACACCTTTACTATTATCAACATTATTATTTTCTTTTCGCAAGATCCACGATATCATGATGAGATACGATATGATGATGAGATTTGAGATGTTATCGAATCGAACTGGCCAGTCTCAACCCTACCTGGAAGGGTGGGGGGGGGTGGTAGAAGAGGGATATACCACTTGGTATTCTTTGTTAAGGCCTTACTTAATATTCTGCACATATGAATTAGGAACATGATAGTGTGGTTAATATTCTAGTACTGCATGAAGGCATCCTTTATTATAGGTATAGGCGTATTATATGTCCTCAGCGCGGTCAGAGGACCCACAGGCGGACTCTTGGCCTGACTTGGTGGTATAGTTTCAGGTACCCGATAAACTGCTTGATTTTGTGCTATTATGACGGGGTCTATTCATATGGCGGAGAGTGAGTGTTTGAAACCTGACTTCACCAGATTCATGCTTTTGGGATTTCTCCTTACTTATACTCCGTTTTGACCCGGCTCTGCCGTGGCACTGGTTGTATCATTTTCTGAACTTATTCCCTTTGCATGATGAATGATTTTCCGCGTTGTAGACTTAGGACAGGTACAGGGGTTTACCCTGGGATCTCCAACAGACTTTCCGAATTCGGGTGCGAAATCCTACTTTAAAACTACAAACCTTCGGTTTCAAACCTTCAACCTGTACTCGGGGCGCAAGACTTAAAGGAGGGGTTTCATCCCTCGAAACGTAACTCGGGAATCATAATCCCGGGCCGTTATAATGGGCTTGGAAGGTGGTAATATAAAGTTGCAATCAGATGATTCTGATGTTCTGCGTCCTCCATGTAACGTTGTTGCTCTTGAAATGGACCCCCCCTCAAAAAATGTTGGAGTTGATGTTGAGAATGTTGATGTCATGGGGTGTGGGGCAGGATATTCTCATCGAAAGGAATCAACGTTTGCTGGTGACGTGCACAATTTAATGGTTGGTGATGTAAATGCAGTTGGGAATGATGAAAAATGTAGTGCAAATGCTTGTGAGATGTCATCATCTCCATCTATTGTCATCAGTGAGGTTCTTTTGTCATTAAAAGATGTTGTTGAGGGTGCACCGTGTGATGTGAAGGGTACTGTCGTTTGCGATGCAGATGGGGTTGGTAAGGCTGCTGACATCTCGTCCACGGAAGCTGGCGATGCTTCTGTTAAGGGTTCTACTTCTTCTATTACTTCTGTATCAGACAGTCTTGTTCTAGTTCCAGACGATTATGTTGTGCCACGCTTTGTTGATTGGGATACATATGCAAAGGATCCTACTATATTAAGTTACATTGAAGAATTAAAGCACTCCAACAGCATTCCTATGGACAGTAGCTTTTTGTTCGGCCCACGTGTAGAAGAAAAGGAAAATAAATTAGCACAGTACAATGCCCAGAAGTCACTGATCAGCAACAAGGATCATCAGTTTATGTATTCTATTATAAAGAGCAACCGATATTTTGTTTTTACTATATTATTCAATTACCTATATATTAATATACTTTTATTATTTATTACTCTCTCTATGATTGTTGTAAAGTTATGTGTAATGTATATTCTTTTTCAGGAATTTTTCTATTTAAACTCCTTCTGGACGGTTTGGCAAATCATTTTTCATGAATATTTTAAGTAGGACCAAGTGGTTGGATTCAGAGGTAAGAGCTGCTGACATCAACCAAATATGGGGATGTTTTCCTTTTTAATCTTCTTGACATTAGTTTTTTTTTTTTAGAGAATCTTGAAGCAGGGTTATATTATATGAGAAAGCGAATTTCTGTATAAGCGGACAAGTACAAAGATTGTGTTGTGGTGGATTGGCTTTTTGTCGTTAAGTACTGGCCTTCATACGCTTCAACCTTTGGGGAAGATGATAATGTTGACAAATCTATTGAGGCTTATTTCATGGGCAATTGTCCTGACGTGTATCCTAAAGCCTGGGCGTTAGCAAAGAAGATTTATACACCTTTCAATATCCACAACATTCATTGGGTAGCCTTGGAGATACTAATTGATGAAAAGGTTATAAATGTGTATGATTGCAATGTTACTGGAATTCCTGCTGGGTTACTTGAAGAATATCTGCAACCAATTACTAAGTGGCTTCCAATCCATTTGGCGAAAGGTTGTGTGTACGAAAATTTCACCTCTTCCCCCTTCAAGTTAATCAGAGTGCCTGGTTTACTTCACGATCGTACTTCGTACGTGTTCTTCCTGTGTTGACATATTTTTTTTTATTTTTATCATATATTACACTTTTCACCTTTTTATTTTCCCCTTGTTGTGTTTGAATTGTAGGTGTGCTTGTGGGGTCTTTGTAGTGAAAGCAATTGAAGCGCTTATTTTTGGAGGAGATGTGAAGGCAAACACAAATGAAAAGCTCTTTCGATATCGAGAACTTATTTACTTAGATTTGATAAAGGAGCGATGGAGCTTTATAATGTAAATATGTATTGTCACTAGACATATATTAGCTTTGTTGTCAACTTTGTATTTTTATTGAAGATTCTGTATTGTTTGACAGCGTTTTCATTTGTATTTCTTGTAAGATTGGTTTAAAAGAGCAGTCACTTTATCAATTTCAATATAAATTCGTGTATATAGCACAAAGTATTTTTATGCATATCACATGTCAGCAGAGCAACAAATTGTTATAATTATTCAATTCATTCAAAGAGGAAACACAACCTTTTGATGTCCATAATTATTTCAATATAATAGAACATCACATTGCAATTAAGCATTAGAAATCGGTAACTTAATCTCTTTGATTTAGCTAAGTGTCTATATGTCATCAGCTTCAACTTATGCATATTTTAATATTATATCTGCATATCAGTCAAATGTAGTTGCATATCAGTAAAATATTCTTGCATATTATACTTGTACATTTGTCCACCCCTAATTTAAGTTAGTTGCACATAAACCTATGCGTATTTTGGATGTGCATAATCATTTCAAACTACTAGCAAAATGTATCAATTCATTTTAGCATTAAATTTCAGTAACCCAATACCGTAGATTTAAGCGAGTCTCCATATGTCAGCAGCATCAAGTACAATGTCAGCAGAACAACATATTGCTATATTAATTTAATTCGTTGCTATATATAAAGCAAGGCTTTGATATCCATAATCATTTCAAGTTAGAAACACACCATCTCAGTGCATTTTAGCATTAAAATTCACATATCTAATACCTTAGATGTTGT
This sequence comes from Persicaria tinctoria, assembly GCA_037127255.1. Lineage (NCBI taxonomy): Eukaryota > Viridiplantae > Streptophyta > Magnoliopsida > Caryophyllales > Polygonaceae > Persicaria > Persicaria tinctoria. Next base: position 39,382,454 of record JBANSL010000003.1, on the reverse strand, counting down.
GGAGTCGTTATATATATATCACATGTCAGCAGAGTAACAGATTTTTAAATTAATTCAATCCATTCAAAGGTGGGAAAGCAAACTTTTAATGTGTATCATCATTACAATCTTTTAGAACATAACCCTGCATTTAAGCATTAAAAATCAGTAACTTACTATGTTAGATGTAGCTAAGTCTGTATACGTCATCAACATCAACTTATTCATATTTTAATCTTACTTTTGCATATCAGTCATATGGGGTTGCATATCAGTAAAATATAGTTGCATATCATAATTTTACACTTGTACAAAATTAATTTCAGTTAGTCGCACATCACTCTATGCATATTTTGGATGTGCATACTCATATCAAGCCAGTAGCAAAATATCTCAGTGCATTTTAGCATCAAATTTCATAAACCCAATACCTTAGATTTAACGTAGTCTCTATATGTCAACATCATCAATTTTTTGCATAAGTGACATAGGTTCTAGATTGACCCGTTTTAATTTCTTTTAATATTGGTTTTAAATAGCAGTAACTTTATTAAATTAGATCTAAATTCTTGGCTTTTGGCACTAATTATTATTTTAAAATTAAAATGTCAGCAAAGTAACAGATTGTTATACTAATTCAATTCATTATTAGAGACAAAGCAAGACTTTGATGTCCATAAACATGACAACTTAGAAGCACACCATCTCAGTGCATCTTAGCATTAGAATTCACAAATATAATACCTTAGATGTAGTGCAGTGTATATATGTCAGCAACATCAAAGTTTTGCATAAGTGCAATAAGTTTTAGTAGCATACCTACTTTTTTTTTTTTTTTTTTTTTTTTCTGTTGATCACTTTTAAATTCTTTTAATTTTGGTTTTAAAGAGCAGTAACTTTATTAGATTGGGTCTAAATTCGCACCTTTGGCAGTAATTATTATTTTTAAGGTAAGATGTCAGTAGAGTAACAGATTTTTATAAAATTTCAAGTCATTCTTGGAGAGAAAGCAAGGATTTCATGTCCATAATCATTAAAAGCTATCAACACAACATCTCAGTGCATTCTAGTATTAAAATTCACAAATCTAATATCTTAGATGTTGTGCAGTCTTTATATGTCAGCATAATTAAAGTTTGTATTTAGTTATACAGGGTTTCGTAGCATATCTGTGGTTTATTTCTGATTTATCTCTTTTAATTTCTTTTGAAGATTGGTTTCCAAGAGAAATAACTTTATTATTTTGAATCTACATTCGTGCTTTTGGCACAAATTCTGTTTTTTAAGCCAAATGTCAGCAGTGTGATAGATTGTTATATTAATTCAATTCATCACAAGAGACACACATTGTTTAGTAGCATAACTATTCTTGGTTATCAATTTTATTCAACAATTGTTGTCTTTGTATTTTTTTTTAAAAAAAGTAAAAAATTAGGGAAAACCAAATATAGTAAAAAAAAAGGTGATTATTGGGGGGGGGGGGGATGTATCTGGTGCTCTGCAAATACAAAGTAGTACACTTAATAGAAGTAATAATTACAGTTACTCTTTACCTAATAGAGATAAATCTGATCTAATTAGTACAGTTATGGGGACAGAGAAAGGTTACAATACATTGGGAAACCGCCCTCTAAAACGAGTGACATATTGTTGATGGGGGAAGTCGAATAACCGCTTCTTCCAATATAAGGAGACCTTCCATTATGCTGTTCTACATAGCCAGGTGAGTTCCTATATGAGCTCACTCAGATTCGAAAAGAGATCTCCCTACTTGTAGCCATGTGCATACTAGGTGCTTGCATTCATAATAAAGCATTCGTTTACTCATTGCTTTTGTAAACAGAACGGCCGTTATCTATGAAGGAACTAGAGTCATTGCTAGGGTTATAGGACGACCTAGTCTCATCGGGTCCCGTCCTGAGTGAATCGAGTCATGAACTTCCTTATATTATGAGATGCCTGCGGGATTTATTGTGGATCGGGTTGGGCATGCGTGCCGCTCGATTATGAATGAATGCATTCACGAGCTGGCCAGTCTCCACCCTATTGGAAGGGGGTGGAGGTAGGAGAGGGATATACCACTTGGTATTCGGTGCTAAGGCCTTATTATATTTATGCACTTGATCTTAGGAGCATGTTAGTATGTTAGTATTTCGCCTTGCACCTAGAAGCATCTTTATTAGGACTAGCGTGTGTATGTGTCTGCTGGTTTGGGATTACTTTGCGTAGGGCTTTGATCTGACACCGACCCGCATACATATTTTTTTAGGTTGTCTTGCAGCATGATTATTCTTTGCTTCTGTAACGTGGGAACTCTCTTGGGCGATTGCAAAGAAATAGTCTAACCTTATATTTCGATAAATACGCTTATTGATTTGGTTTTGACCCGGCTCTGTCGTGGCACACTCTTGTATTACACCTTGATTCCACGATTTGGATGACTATTGGTTTTCCACGCTTAGACTTATGATAGGTACAGGGGACTTCCCCGGGGATTCCAATGATCCCTTCGAATTTTGGGTATGAAATCCCACTTGAAAACATTAGAGTAGAATTTAAAACCTTCAACCTATACTCGGGGCGCAAGATCCTAACGAGGGGTTTCATCCCTCGAAACGTAACCCGGGATTCATAATCCCGGGCCGTTACACGGAATAATGTCCTATGCATTCATAACATGTTCACATAATCAACTTTACATGCACGCAGAACTTGCTAAAACTTATCATCTCATGCACTAATCATGCTCGACATATTAAGAACATGTATGCTCTAACCGACAATAGACATATGCAGCACAAGTTATATATGACATAGCGAGCATTATAGGATATCCTACATGTATGATTCATTACTCATTTTAAGTGTACACATAAGCAGCTCAAAACAATGTGGGTTCAAGGTAAGCATGATAAGACGCACTCTAACAATCATGTCAGGGGATAGGGTGAAGTCATTTGGACATAACAACTACCATGTCAAATACAACCATTTACATGTAGTATGACAAGTATGGCACATAATTGCACGATGGTCTATAATTAGGAGATATATATCCTACATGATACTACCAACACTCATTAAGAAGGTATTAGTCAACGAGGTTCAAATTGATCAACTTAGCATGCTAAGGAATTCATCTCATATATTGATCATACAACGAGGGTTGACCACACTATCATGGACCTAATTCATGGGAAGACAATAATCATGGAAATTCATACACGTGACACATATACTCATTCACAATTGCAATCATGCAAGATATTAGACAAGTCATGTTGAAATATATCAATGCATTATGTCATGCAATCACAAGGTGGGCTACTATCATAACCTCACAAAATTCTCCAAGGGCAATCACTGACTCATCACCCCGGTTCCCTGTGGGACACTAGTATGACTCACTCAGTATGAGACAAGGACATTCACACTGTTTTCAAGAGGAGAGGGTAGAATTTGTGTTTAGACTCTCGTGGTAAGAAGACATGGTTGACCGGTATAAAAATCGAGAAGGATAACTCCATGAGACAAATCACTTCTAACTCGGAATTGTTTCATTAATCACCCTCCCTAAAATACTCATAAATTTCCCACATCCGACACTCCCCCAGAAGTAGCTAGTTGACCGACCCAAATTTTACCGTGGAAAACACCAAACTCATGTACGAGCTTAGTGCAATGTTTTTGCTATTTTATATTTCTATTATCTGTTACAATTATATACTCCATCTGATCATCTTGAAAAGGTGTTTTGAAGAAAGTTTTTCAAACTTCATTGCATATATAATCGTTTTCTTATTTTTCCTTTAAATGTCATAATAAGTACCTTGTCATACTTTTCAGAATGTTTTTCAAACTTTCCAAGGAAGTTTTCTTATTTTTCATTTAAATCTCATATTAAATACCTTGCATTTTAAAAAATACAATGATTATGGTAGATTCGAAAATCTTACTTTTCTTCAATACCTATGCAATGGAGTGTTGGTTTTTTCAAGAAGGATGGGACATCTACTTTTATCCCACTAAATCAGTTTTCTTGCATAAGTAGTATTTGAATTTGCATATTAGTACATAATATATGCATATTTAATATAAAAAATCCATTTGCAAATTGACACATACCCCAAGAAATAAATGTGATGGTAAATGACAAATAAAAGAAAATTGTGTAAACTTCCTAAAAAATCTAAGATTTCTGATCAGATCCATCCCCCTCAAACATTTTTAAGATAGGAGGGAGTATTATTAACTTTTATAATTGAAATTGCAATTTTTAATTAGAAAAGCACCTATTAAAAGGGCATTACAGATTGGGGGACGAGAAAGGGCAGGTGGAAGGTGAAGGTTTAAAAGTGAATCATTATAGGATATAAAAACATACCCTTGCCAAACTTGTTGCATATCCTCTCATTTCAACTTTTCAATCAGTTTTTATCCTTCCCAAACAAACCTCTCTTCTCCTTATTGATATCAAGTTGGATTTTGTGATGTGTTTTGTTTGTTGGGAACTTACACAACACAGCTGGACGCTTGCATATCAGGCGATTATTACTGCATATGATGTTTAAACATGTGAACTTATTGAAAAAGGAAAACATAATTTTTTTAACTGTTATACTAAAGAGATAAATATAAGATATTACTATCAGTACTTTTGCATAACATAGTAGTCGGATTGAATATCGTTGTAATATGGTTGCATATAGGCACAGTATATTTGAACATCAAAATTCTAACGATGAGGTTAAAAAACAACAAATGAAAGGAACATAACGTAGGTAAGTTAGTCAAGATACCACATAAGTTCAGAATACTCAACGTAGGTAAGTATTAGTAGTTATTACATAAGTCCAACCTAAAGAAACATAATGTCTTAAAAGTTATCGACAATTAGGGTTTAAAGAGTATGATCAAGACACAACCCAGCTTTGTCTTTCCATTCTAACCCAAGTTTAACCTTTGTGGTTTGATACCCTTCATTGTCAATTTTGCATGTGCTCTTGCTGCATTTACAACTTCTCTCCTTTTTTCGCTCACGTATGAGCAAATGATTTCAGCCAAATACTTCAACCGCAGCTTTGAAATATTTTTCTCACTATTTGGCTCGAACCCGCACTTGTAGCCTTTTGCAATCCCCAAAAAAGTTTCCATTTGACGCATAATGCATATTCCTAAATGCAAAACCTTGTCCTCACCATCCCATGGAAGTTCTAGCACCTCTGTCTTTGAATATGGGATTATATTTGCCTTTGCAATTAACCCCTTTTTGAAAAAATACTCATTCACTGGGTCTACCTGCAGAAGACAAGGAAAGGGAAATTAAACATAATACCAAGTTAACAATCTATAAATTTTTAAAAGAAAAAGTAACTTTGAATTTCTAAATTGGAAATAATATGACTAACCAAATTGTTAACCAAAGGCGGGCAGTCGCACTTGCATTTTGGTTCATCACAACAGGGAATTACATCCAAGATATGTGTGATCTTGGTCTTCAAGTTGAAAACCACCATGTAGATGTAGTCTTCAGTGTAAATGCCAAATACAATCTATACACCAAATTCAAAATTATATCAGCAACTTAAATGTAAGCAGTATAAATTTTAGAATGACAGACCAATTATATTGTATCTGAATTTACATAAAAAATAATTCGGGTTGTTGATAAAAAAAATTAGGCTTTTAAAAACAGCTAGAAATTAAGAAATACCTGCCATAGGTTTAAATATATCAAAAGATGGCTATCAGAAGTGATTTTTTATTATCAGTGTTGACATCTGTATTAGTGTTGACATCTGAGTGGGTCTTGGTTATCAGTTATATAGTTACAAGATTACATTAACATATTGTATAAAAAAACAATACTTATTATTAATCTATGTATATTCATATCATATGAATACATATATGTACTATTATTCAACCCACTACATGTCATCAGTAAGCATGTCAGCAGTACATGTTTTTACAAGTAATTCTACAACTGTGTCTAAATACTTATGACATGCAAAAAAATCATTAATATAGGTGTTTAAAAACAACTGGAAATCAAGAAATAACTGCCATAGGTAAAAATATATCATAAGATGTTTATCAGAAGCGATTTTTTTATTATCAGTGTTGATATTTGTATTATTGTTGACATTTGAAGTGGGTCTTTGTTATCACTTATATACTTACAGAATTATATTAACATATCTTATGAAAAAAAAATACTTATTATTAATGTATGCATATTCATATCATATGAATACATATATGTATTATTCAACTCACTAAATGTCATCAGTAAACATGTCAGCAGTACATTTTTTTACAGGAAGTCAACAACTGTGTTTAAATACAGCTGACATAAAAAAATAAATAGGGATATAGGTATGGTATTGCATTTAAATTTCATATAAAAAAACAAGAATTCACATTAATATACATTGTCTTTCATATTATTACAACAAAGGTTAGTATTATATATCAGAATATATGTCAGCAACTAGCATGTCAGCAGTACAAAATTGTGTTATTAACATAAATGGGAAATTAAATTAAAAAGAAAAGAAAAGAAAAGAGAATTACTAAGTAATTACCATGTCCAGTTTTTTCAATTTAATGTGAGCAGCAAAGGACAATGCTTTGTCAACTCGGAGACTAAACTTTTCAATATGTTGTGCACTTTCAGATAACGATACCTCCGTTTGATATTTCTGGATGGAAAAAAATATTAGAAGAATGGCGGAAAAATGTTTTATTTTAACTTGGTAAATTTATAAAAAATACACATGAAATGGAAAATAAAATAAAAGTTGCAATCTGACTGACGAGTCGATAAACAAGAAAAGCCTTGATGGAGACAAATCACTCCTGTACTAATCTTTATGATTTAGGATTGCTGCCCAAGCATCAATAATATTGTGAGATACTGTACAATCCTCCTCCAGAGTTCTCATATCAGCCCTAACTAAGTTTAGAGTATTGCATTTAAATAAGGTTTCACTGCAATTAGATGCATGAAGAACACAAAACAAATGTGAATAAAACTAAGTTAGAGAATATAGATTAAAATCTAAAGTAAATAAATGAATGGGAATAAACATACGTGTCAGATGTTGTTCTCCTACTAACACTTGCAGCTAAAATCTTCTCAAGCTCAGACATATTATCCCCGATGTCAACAACAAGAGAATAATAAGGGCTTCGCAAGGATGCAACTGGTTTATGTTCCCTTTTCCCATCTCCATCTTCCTTCTCTACATGAGCTTCTTCTTTATCACCCAAAACATTAGCACAACTGCGAGTAGATCTACGTGTTGGCATAGCAGCAGCTGGCTTGGGTTTCCTTGAATACACAGAAGTTTTAACAGATTTAGCATTGTCAACTTTTTCAGCAGGCACGTCTTCACCAACATCAGCTTCTTTTCTGGCATGGCCTTCCTCTTTAATATTTTTCTGTGCATCTTGTTGTTTTTTAGAAACATGCGTTTGGCCTGCATTAATATTTTGTGGATGCACACCGTGAACATTCTCCGCAGCTGATCCAATGTGAACTGTTGCATGAACAACCTTATCCCCAACTTTCCTTGCAGCACGAGCAGCCTTTGACGCATCACTAACACCCTTCATTGCATCTCTATCAACCTTCTCCCCTTCTTCTGCACAATGTTTTGAGTTAGGTCCTGGAGGTGTTGCGTAAGTATCATATATATCCAAATCCGGGTCTTCAGAAATTCTCACTTTCTTCTTGCCCTTTCCTTTCACATTAAAACTTGATTCTTTCTGTGCAGATTCCTTATTTTTTCCATCTCAGTGTGACGGAGGATTAGTTGCATCAGTAACAACCTTCTCTGCACTAGTTGATTAGAATGCAGGATCAGACCCAAACAAATCAAAAGTTGGCTCTTCAGAGAGATGGGCTTTTTCTTTTCTCTTTCTCTTCTCATGTAAAATATCTTTTTTATTTAAATCTGTAAGATGCATTTCTTTGTCACCAGCAGCTTTTTTTGCTGGAGGTTCAGTTGTTGTAGTTGGACAAGCAACAAAAGTGAAGTCATCCACATGACCTTCTTCAGAGAGTTTATCTTTCATTCGTTCCTTGTTCTTTGCAGCCAAATCAACCTGAGTTAGCACATCCAACAACGCTGGATCTGTCCAAAAAGGATGCTGAGAATTATTCCAGATTGTGTTGGGAGAGTCATCCATATAATTATGATGATGATCTTCAGGTGCAGCTTGACTCGGCTCATTTACCAACCCCAGAAGATTATTAGCAGCATCAACGAGAGCTTTGACCTTCTCATTATCTTGAAACTCAGATGGAACCTTTATAGACATACTAGCAAATTCAGAGATTGAAGATGCTAGTGGAGTAGTATTTCCAGCCAAAGCTTGTATGAACAAATAAATATAGATGAAAGTAAAATATTTTAAATAATATATCAAAATTAAGGGATGCAAAAAAACAAAAATCAAATAATAAAAAAGCTACCTCAATAGGAGTTGGCTCTTTATTTGGGACAAGTTGTTCCATAGGGGGAGGAGATGTTGGAGAAGTTTCTGGATTACCAGTTTCAGAGCCAGGGATGCATTGACGAGGTTGAATTAATCCAGAACCAAAATCTCATGCTTCAATATCATCCTTTTCACGTTGAAGAAGCATTGCTGACGTCAAACCACTGAAAACTGGGATTGATCTAGTGAATCTTCTGAACATAATGCTCGAAAACAACTTCACTTTGTCAACATAGAACAACTGCAACAGGAAAACATGATGTTAATTATATATTACATCCAATATGATATTAAAATGTAGAATTAGATATAATATTTTAAAAATAAATACTTACGTTTAAAAACAACACATGACCTCTGAACTGCCCTTGTTTGGTTTTCTCTCAACTTTTCTTTGAGTCAACCAAACATTCTAATAAGAATGCACACCAGTTAAACTCCTTGAAATCTTCTTGGCCAGTAAAAACTCTAACTAAAATCTGGTTTATGTGCCCACTTTAATGTGTGTCCAGCAGCAAAGAATGGAACAAAACTGCAAAGTTCAACCGGAACTGATCACCAGCATCAACATCGTTAATCATCTTTTCTATCAAAATAGAAGGTTGAATCATTTCCCCAGCTTAAAGAGAAGCACACCACTCTTTGATAACCTCAAAGTTTTCTTTACAGCTTTTCTTGCATATCAACTTCCTTCCCATTGGCAGGCCCAAGGAAATGTGCACATCCAAATAACTTATCACTAACCTATCTCCATTAGGTAGAATCAAAGAGCATTTGTTTGCATCAAAATTATCAACCAACCAGTAGGAAAGCGATAACGGGAGATTCTGTATTTTCAAATCAAGGAGATCTCCAAACCCACTGTTTTTAATGCACTGCTTCTGTTTATTACTGAGCCTCTCAGTTGCAGAAACAAACATCTTCGGGTTGGATCTTGTCTTCAGTGTAAGGAACTTCTTACCTTTTGGAATTCTCGGCTTCTTTGAGAACATAGCTCTATGAGAAGGATCAGGCTCTACATCGGATTTGTGAGTTGGAATATCAGAGGAATCAGTATGCAGATTCGGATCTTCAAGAAAGCCACGACCACTAGAAGTTTGTCTTTTACTAGGCTCTGGGCATCCACCTAAAGAGACATTGACATCAATATCCATGTCCCTGACAGTTTGTTGTTTCTGATGCATATGATCCATAACATGTTGTTGTTCTTCATTAGCATCGATCTTGAAATCAGCAGTAGGTTGGACTTCAGGAAATTCCTCTTTATCAGCCTGTTGACATCCAGCAGAAGACACTGGGACATCAGTCTGTTTTTTACTATGCATATCATCCATAACATAATCTTGTTTTTCAGCAGCAGCAGTCTCAAAATCAGATGCAGGTGGGACCTCAGGAACTTGCTGATTTGCATTTTCCTTTCCAGAATCTAATATAGTACCACCATTCACAAAAGGGAATGAATCAGAAGATATATTTTGAGGTAAATTAACACTAAGAAAAGAACTAGAGGGAACTTCATATGCTGCACCAGTTGCATTTTGAGAATCCGAATTCAGATTAATAGTACACTAAACAGACTCAAAAGGATGTGGATTCTCATTAAAAGTATAATCAGCAGAAGTAACGGGATCTGTAAATCTTGGAGTCTCATCTGCTACTGCACAAGTTGCGTTTTGAGAATCAGAATTCAGATTAACCGTGCATTCAACGGACACAAAAGCATCAGGATTCTCATCAACAGTACAATCAACAGAATTAACCAGATCTAAATATCTTGTTGATAGAATTTCAGGACAAAGTACGGGAGGCTGCGAGCCTGGATCAATAGGCGTTCTACCACCAACACTCCTTCCATCTTTACAAATAATGTGTTGCTCTTCTTCAGCTTCTACTGACCCAGTAAGTTGTGATAAATCCGGAAAAACGGGAGAGTCCCTCGACAGATCAATTGCCTTCTGGCAGGACGAGAGGCTGCAGATCTCTTAACACGTTTCTTACTGGAGGTAGAAACAACATTTGAACAGAAATCACCTCTAGATCGTAATCGTTTACCTAAGAAAATACAAGTAAAAAATGACAATAAATATGCGAAAAATCAACAAAGGGTTAGTTACCCACATTCATCTAGCTATAAGCTCTATCAATTACTCCAATAAGCATTAATGGCAACAGAAATTCAAGAAGTAGTACACTGTAAAAACTCGCGTAAAAATTTCCGTAAAAACTTGCATAACATTAAACCCTAACCTAAAAAACAAAGGAAATTTGAAGATAGCACAGATTTACCAGATGAATTGGAAGACATGGCAACAGAGAAACTTAAAATTAACCGACAACGATCACTCGAACGAAGAAATCGTTGATCAACACAAAAACGATCACCCCAAACGAAGGTTATTGAAGAAGCTTGAAAAAAGTGAAACTCGTAAAGCGAGAAACCAGCAAAAATAGAAGGGCGGTGCTGTCTCTATTTATACTACCACATTTAATATTTATATTTTTAATATTTTATTTATGCCCTAAATGATTTTATATTTACATATGGTCAATTTATAGTTGCATATCACAGTGTTATATTTGCATATCATCAAACTATATTTGAATATCATCAACTTATAATTGCATATCATGAATTTATATTTGGGTATTATAATTGTACATTTTGCATAACATCGGTGTATCTATTTTTACCACCACAATATTTATATTTAATAATCTTATATATGCATTATATGATTTTATATTTGCATATCATCAACTTATATTTGCATATCATCAACTAATATTTGCATATCATCAACTTATATTTGCATATATTTGCACATCTTCAATTAAGTTTTGCATATTATAACATGCAAGAAAAACGAATGCAAGATGAAAAGAAACTACTGTTAAGACAGTAAAAAATTAAAATTGTTCGAATTTAAAATATAAAAGTCATTAAATTCATATAGTAGAAGATTTTAAATTGTAATGTTTCAAACTTGTAACCCTAAAAAGTGCATATGTAGTGCTGTTTACAAAATGTATCAGTTTGCTAAAAGATGGCACAGATGTTGTGTTGCTGAGACGGTTACTTTGAGTGCTTTATTCTTCTCTTAAACTCCGAAAGAGAAGGTTTTCTTTTAGACAGTGGTCTGCCTACCCTTTTCTTTACAACGGGGGGGGGGGGGGGGGGGGGGTAACATTTGATAAGTTTTATAGCATCAGGGAGAATTTCCTCATCTTCACACATCACTGGATATATCGTTTCCTGATAGGTGAATGCCCAAGCTTCATTCGTGTAAAAATCTGCTACAAAATCTGATATATTTGCTTTTATGTGCTTAATTGCTGCCAAAGCATGCACACAAGGTATTTGCTCAATATCAAACACCCTACATGTACAACTCCTTCTTGACAGATCAACTATTTCTTCTGCTCCTTCTCCTGTGACTTCAAACTCATATTCATTAATTTTCACCACCTTGTATGCTCCAATATTCTCCTGTAAATTGCTGATCACCTTCAGTCTCTCTGGGGTTATTTTGTCTTGGGTTTTGTAGTGCCTTTTCTCTCCTTTCTTGAAACCAGGAAGTGAGCTTTTCTCGCACAAACTTTAATAGGGCTACAACTGGATAATTCTTCTTCCTTGTTATTACAGGGTTCAGTGTTTCAGCATTGTTTGAAGTCATCATGTTGTATCTGTTTCATCTTGCATGTACCCTAGCCCACTTATCAAAACCTGCATCTTCTAAATATTTTGCTAGCTTGGGGAAATTCTCTTGTATGTGCCTGAATTTGATGTTGAACTCACTAATAGTGTAACAATCTGCTGCGCTCTGAAACCAGCCTGACAGATACTTTTTCTTGAACGTCGATTTGATGTTTTGCTTTAAGTGCGAAGTACAAACGCAATGTGTAGTAGTAGGATAAATCAGGGCAACAACTCTTGAAATGCTCGCATGCCTATCAGACACAAAGAGTAAATAATTTTGTTGCGGCAAAACGTTCAGCAGCTGCTTAAAAAACCACTCCCAAGAGTCATTATTTTTAGTGTCAGCAATTCCAAATGCAAGGGCGAACATTTGCCTGTTTGCATCTTGGGCAGTTGCACCAAGTAAAGTCGCTCTATACTTCCCAGTTAAGAACGTTTCATCCACAACAACTACCTGGTTAAAAGAATTCAAAGCACAATTTGTTGTAATGAATCATCTAAATAAAAAAGGACGAGACCGTATGCTGACACACAACAGGACATACCTTCTTTAAAAGAGGAAAAGCACGGATGCTAGCTCTAAATGATAAGAATAAGTACTTAAATTTGTCCTCATTTTCAGTTGAGATTACTGCAATAGTCCCTTCATTCTTCTCCCTCAGCATATGACAAAATGATGGCAGATCAGCATAACTAGATTCTGGTGTCCCCCGAACTTTTTCCTTTGCTATTTGTGATGCTCTCCAAGCTGTCCAGTAGCTAACTGGTATTTTTTTTTCATCCATTGTATCGATTATCTGCTTTGGTTTGAATCCACCGTCGACACTTTATAATAATTGATATGTTAGAACAAATGAAAATAAATATGGGAGCAATTAAGTAAAATTTTATTTTGTACATAATGCGCACCTAGATTCAATGATTCTTGCAACAACTGAGGATGGAGCTTTTTTGCAATATTTTGTTCTGGCATCCCACGTACAAGTGTGTTCCTCATTGTACACTGTGACTACATAACAAGTCTGAGAAACAGTCTTTAGATGCATTTTCCAATTGCATTTAGCATCCATGCAATGCACTTTAAAATACTTCGGCTCTGATTTTGTTACTCTAAAACCAAATGTCTGAGTTAGTGACAGAATTGTCAAAGCATCCTTTGCTGCTTGTCTTGACACAAAAGTTTTTCCAACATACAGAATTTCACTCGAGTTGTTTGGTAAAACTGGATCACTGGATGTGGAAGCATCCCACTCTTCCTTTAATGTGTCTCTTCCCTGCATTGAAGAGTATAGATTTCTCCAAGCCTCAACATCTGATTCTGTTTCACTTTCAGAATATTGAGACCAATCATCCTCTTCGATCCATGTTTTCTACTTTTATGCTCTTCATCTCCGAGTCAGACATCACTGATGTGCTATCCTTTTCAACAATATTTTGAACCAAATTCATATTATATTCAACTAACTGCAATTGTTCAGATGTAAAAGATCTCCAGCTTTCTCTTTCATCTGCATCAACTATTGACAGAGCTAAAAACTTTTTGCTAACACACAGTTCAACAGCAAATTTCACAATGGCAAGTGTTGTCAAAGCCAAAAATTCTTGAAAATCAGCATCACAGTCAACTTTCAGCGGCGATCTCAGCAATCTGAAAGGGTGTAAGTGGTTGAATTCTAAACCAACTGCAGTATCAATATTGAACCTACTACGTATTTTTTCTTCCAGCCGCTGAAAAGTGATTGAATTATTTAATATAAAAACCTTGGAAGTTTTGTCTCTAAGAAACGAAAGCCCGGTCTCAAAAAACCTCCATCCTCCACCATATACTACTGTAATCACATATGGAGCCATATATTTTCCCTACCTATGATAAAACAAGACAACACACATCAATACTATAGCTAAACACATCAACTCAATTAATTTCAGTACTATTATAAGACCGATAAAATTATGCTTTGCAATTACATCACATGTCAACACAATAACAAATTGTTATATTAATTAAATTACTGGTAAAACTAAATATCATTGGAAGAGGCCTATTTTCATTACCAGCCACTAAACACAGCATCCGAGTATATTTTAGCATTAGAATTTCACAATTCACTAAACCAACACACCAGATTGAGTTTAACTCTTACATGTCAGCAGTACAGGAGTTTTGCATAAGTATTAATTAGTAGTAGCACAACTATTGTTTATTTTATGGTGATCAATACTAATTTCTTTCAATTTTTAAACCAAATAAAAGTAACTCCCTAAATTTAAATTTAAATTTGTGCTGATGGTACAAATTTTATTTCTTACATTATATGTCAGCACTGTAACAGATTTTCACAAAAGTTCAATACATTATAATCAGATTTTTGCATAATTATTATTTAGAAGTTGCATAACTATTCTTTAGTTTAGAATAATAACTACTAATTTCTTTTTAGTTTTAATACAAAAGAGTAGTAACTTCATAAATTTTAAACAGAATTTGTGCCCTTTGGGACAAATTTTACTTCATTACGTAAGATGTCAGCAGTGTAACATATTTTTACAATAAATTAGTTCATTCTGAAATAAAAAATCACAGTTTGGGGGTGCATAATCATTACAAACTATTTACACAACATCTAACTGCATTTTACATTAGAAACAATTCAATCAAAACGTTAGATTGAGTTCAACCATTATTCGTCAACAGCACTAGATTTTTGCATAACGATTAATTATAGTTGCACAACTATTCTTTCATTTAGAACAATCACTATTGATTTGTTTTTAGTTTCAATCCAAAAGTGTAGTAACTTCCTAATTTTTCAATCTGAATTTGTGCCTTTTGGCCTAAATATTACTTGCTTACATAAAATGTCAGCAGTGTAACAGATTTTGAGAACAATCCAGTTTGTTCTGAAATCAAAATGACAGTTTTGATGTGCATAATCATTAAAAACTATTTACACAACATCTAACTGTATTTTACAGTAGAATCAATTCAATCAACACCTTAGATTGAGTTCAACTATTATTTGTCAACAGCACCAGATTTTTGCATAAGTATTACTTAGTAGTTGCACAAATATTCTTTCTTTTAGAATAATCACAACTACTTTCTTTTTAGTTTCAATACAAAAGAGTAGTAAATTAATAAACTTCAATATGAATTTGTGCCTTTGCAAGAAATTTTACTTCAATACATAAAATGTCAGCAGTGTAACTGATTTTTACAATAATTCAGTTCATTCTAAAATCCATATCCACAGTTTGACTGTGCATAATCATTACAAGCTATTTACACAACATCTAACTGCATTTTACAACAGAATCAACTCAATCAACGCTTTAGATTGAGTTAAACTATTACTTGTCAGCAACACCAGTAATTTGCATTACTTGCACACAGTAGTAGCATAACTATTAAAAGAGCAGGTAATTCATCAACTTCAATCTAAATGTGTGCCGAAGGCACACATTTATATATCAGATTATATGTCAGCAGAACTAGGTCTTCGAAAATTAATATTGTACTACTGTTTTTCTATGATATTAATATCAAATACTTCGAACTGCATGAATTTCAATGAAAATTTTTGTCTTCGGCGCAAATTTTGATTTCAATGATTATTTCAAGTTGATATCGTTAAATTTACACAATCAGTAAGAACATATTATCGTTAGATAGTCCCTTATTGTACGTGTTTATGAATCGTTGGTGAACGATCATTAATTCAAAAGGCTTAATCCGATTATAGTTGCATATTTGAGTAGGATATTGTGAGATTTCATGCCTTTAATATGCGAGAAGGATGGCTGATCTGATGTACTCTTCCTTCGAGATGCACTACAGAAGGACAGAGGATACAAGAAAGACGACGGATGAACGACAATCGAGGAATGACGACGGAGGAACGACAGCGGACGAACTACGACGGAAGAACGACGGTGGAGGAAGGGGATTGAAGAACGGTGAACGAAAGAGGAACGACGATGGAGGATTCATAGAGGAACGACAATGAATGAAAGCGATGGACAGTTTTGTAAAATATTCAAATATGTGGATACTCCTCTAATTTAGGTAATATTTATGGATATTTACCTAAAGCCCCCTTATATATTTGGGGATATACAAATTATTAAATCGGGGTGGTTATATATTTAGGCTGCCCTTTTTATATTAAAAAAGTTATATTTTCTTGTTTCTATATTTTTTTGGGTTATGCATGATATTTTATTTTATCAAATAGGCCATTTCATTGTTCTAGTTGCTTGTATCCAATCAATCTCGGCTTGTGATTAGTTCTTTATCTGACTTATGTAAGCACCAGATTCTTATCATGACACTAGTGCTGAGCAAAACAACACAAGTGGATCTTAGCTTGATGATGGTAGGTTGCAAGAACGGCTCCGTGAAGACATCTCAGGTAAACTCTGCATTTTATCCCCTCTCTTATTTGATTAAGTTTGGGGATAACATTTTCACTTTGTTATTGAGTGGTTGATTAATTTACTTTTTTTGAATTTGATTTTTTGTATCATTTCGGTATAGCGTTACTTTTGTTGAATTTGAATTGCTCAATAGGTATGAAAGGGAAGTCTACTTTAGCTGGTGTTGTATTTGTATATTAACCCTTAAATGTAGTAGTGTTATCAAAATCCCCAAATCCATATCTCAATCCCTCATCCTATGATCTGCTCCGCCTGCACTCCTGATTCCTGCTAATCTCCACTTATCCACCTTGACGCTCTATCTCTCTACTCCTTTCCGACGCTCTCTCAGCTATCATCTAGTCATAATGCTAGTTAGTCGTCCTCTTCTTTATCAACAAACCAACCCAGGTTCGAAAGTCAAATCAAAGTTTAGGTTTACATTTTCGTACTTTCAAATGTTTTTCAAATTCATTGAGTCCAGTGAGAAATTTGTAAAGGCTCGGATTTTCAAATTCTATATTTTCGGAAAAAGAGAATTAAAAATGAAATTAAATCGGTTTTAAAACTCGTTTAGCGGATTCCGACCGTAATATAAAATTTGACGAACAATTTTCGTTCTTTTACCTCGAAAATTAAAAATAATTATCAGATGGCGATATTCTTGTCGATTTGAAAATTCTAATTGATCGAGAGAACGAGAGTCGGAAAAACTAACATTAAAAAAAAACTAATTGCGGTATTCAAAATTCACGTAATCGGGATTTATTACCGGGTATTTGTTAACCAATCCTACACTCAATCATCACCAACTCTCACACTTCACCATGCATATTCAAAGACAACCCCTCTCCCCGTCATTCTTCATTCACATCACACTCCTCACCATCACTTTCACCAACTCCCTCTCCCTCTCCCTCCTTACCGGGATTTGAGTGGATTTGGAAATAATTTATAAAAGTATTAAATAATGGTATTTAAAATATTATGTAATATTATTTGAGATTTAAAATATATTATTGGGACTTAAAGATTTATACAGAATTTGGAAAAGAATTTCAAGGTTGGAAAGTAATTTAATAAATAAATTCAAAAGGGAATTTAGCGAGTATTTTCAAGGGTCGGAATACTTAACTATTTAACCGGGATTTGAAACGGTTTTGAAACTAACTTGGGAACAAGACCTATTCAATGATTAACTAGCATGATAATATGATTGTTTGACTAACAGTATGATATGCATGACTAATAGCATGACTTGTGGTGAATTATTATATGAGATTAAATGTTGGATGATTATGACGATCTAGTAGGAATTTATATCACACAAGTTATGTCTTATGATTTTGATGAACCGTTGAGGTATATGCGGAAATGATGTATGTGAACATGCGGAATTGGTTGAATGATTTATGGAGAACGATGTGGTCTTAAGAAGCGGATGATGCGATGAAATGACTTTCATAATATGTTACTTGTTCTATTGCTTGAGGTGTGCTTGAGTGCTTAATAGTTGGATGTAGACTTATGTATATTCCATTATGTACTAGGTGATACTATGTGATTGTGACTACTGTGTGCTGGATTCTTCTATTGTCGATCTGCTAGCCAGGTAAGTACCTCCGGGGCTTACTCAGTAACCAGTACCTCCTGCCTGATGTGTCATATAGTATGTAGGTGTTGCATATGCATAAGAGCATGTCATGTAGTATCATGCTTAGGAATTGCATTTACGAATGAGCATCCTTATTCTGTATGCGTTTGAATACAGAACGACCGTTATCTGTGAGTCCTAGAGTCCTTTCTAGGGTCATAGGGCAGCCCAGTTTCATCGGGTATATATATATATATATATATATATATATATATATATATATATATATATATATATATATATATATATATATATATCACGAGATACGAGATGAGCATGAGATGCGATATGATGATGAGATTTGATATGCTATAGTATCGAACTGGCCAGTCTCCACCCTACCTGGAAGGGGGGTGGTGGTAGAAGAGGGATATACCACTTGGTATTCTTTGTTAAGGCCTTACTTAATATTCTGCACATATGAATTAGGAACATGATAGTGTGGTTAATATTCCAGTACTGCATGAAGGCATCCTTTATTCTAGGTATAGGCATATTATATGTCCTCAGCGTGGTCAGAGGACCCGCGGGCGGACTCTTGGCCTGACTTAGTGGTATAGTTTCAGGTACCCGATACAATGCTTGATTTTGTGCTGTTATGACGGGGTCCATTCCTATGGCGGAGAGTGGGTGTTGAAACCTGACTTCACCAAATTCATGCTTTTGGGATTTCTCCCTACTTATATTCTGTTTTGACCCGGCTCTGCCGTGGCGCTCGTTGTATCGTTTTCAGAATTTATGCCCTTTGCATGATAAAGGATTTTCCGCATTGTAGACTTAGGACAGGTACAAGGGTTTACCCCGGGGTCTCCAACGGACCTTCCGGATTTGGGTGCGAAATCCCTCTTTAAACTACAAATCTCCGGTTTCAAACCTTCAACCTGTACTCGGAGCGCAAGATCCTAACGAGGGGTTTTATCCCTCGAAACGTAACTCGGGAATTACAATCCCGGGCCATTACAAAATTATCCTCATCATCCTCTGCATCAGTCATAACTTCCTGCTGAACATACTCCATAATGTTTTGTTTCATCTCCCTTTTGTGCTTTGAATCCACCCAGCTGGGGCCATTCTTAGAGCACGTTCCATCTGTTTCTCATATTCTTCTTGTTCTGCAGATACCATTTATGACATGGATAGCCTCCATAATGCCTTCAATTTCAGTAGCTTTCACAACTGCTCCCTCCTTACTCTCAACACCATTAGTTATATTAAATGTGCATGATTTTTCTGTTGTAATCATACTTGCAGCAGGAATATTACTTATAGATTTTCTTTGTACAGTGTTGGCTTTGCTCTCATGGCTGGCATGATGGACTGCACTGTTGTAAAGGTTAGTTAAACTTCTCCTAAGAGTTAAAACTCCTATGTTGAGGATTTCCGAAATTTTTTATTGGTCTATGGTATTTGGTAACACGAATGTTCCTTGTATGTTGTACAATATGATACTAGATTGTATAGATCAAGTAATGGGAATGATTACTAGGACATAAGTTATGTGAGCTGGTGGATAAGATGTAATTGTTTTTTTATTTATTTAATGAAGGGAATCTGCTGGATCTTATCTATGAATTTGGGAATATTCTCTAGTGCTGTAGTGTAGTTAATATTCTATTAGCTACTGGTTTGTGTGATGTAGTACTGTACTTAAAACGTTTGGGATCTTATGCTGTCATGTCGAACAACTCATACCAGAACTTTATGAAACACTAATGTCTCAATGTGTGAGATCTTTCAATTTTATTTCGCCTTTCTCATTATGATCTTTTTACTTGTATTGGGGCATTATGTGTTGTTAATTCTATTTTATGGAACTAGGAGATTTGTCTGGAAATGATTATGGATTCTTTGCACATGGTCGTGTCTCTGATATGCTTTTCATGGCGCAGGTTGATAGTGTCAGCAAGTGTGGAATTCTTCTTGACATGCTCCAAATCTTGGTTGACCTTGACCTTGTCATATCCAAGTCATACATTTAGGTTATGGATGATCGGTAATGACCCCTCCAATCTAAGTAGAATATATTATTGTCTTGATTTAATCTAGTTTATTTTAGCTCTTCTGAATTGTAGAGATGTTTGAAAGTAGTGCCTCCTTTTGTTTGTTTAACCATGTCGTTTTCTTGTTTGCTTGGATGAAAATGCAGTTTTCCATGTGACCGACCGAAGAGGCAACAAGATCACTGACAAAAACATTATCATTTGCATTGAACATGTAATCTATCTATCTCCCTTTCACTGTTTGGATCTCAAAACTACTTTCAACATCATAAAAATAAAGTAGGTGGTAGATGGTTGCTGAGTTCCAGCCTCTCTCAAGGAGAAAACATAAAACTAAGGATCCACGTTGTATGCTTGGTTAAATACATTTTGATTTATGCTTTATGTTTCAGATGATATTAGCGCATTGGCAAATTTGATTCTGTTAATAACCATGTGAATCAATGTCCATATAATTGGTCAACTTGACATTATGGGAAGATTTGAGTATTTAATTTTCTCAATGTAATCTCCTTTTTATACCTAGTTTGCCTACCGACCTTGGACCTGTACAAAATTTTCAGGCTTTATGCACACGACTAGAGGAAAACTGAAAGATGGTCCAGTAACTTGCCTAGGGAGAGGTTTGAGGCCATCACAAATCTCCACAACAGGCGCAGCCTTAGAGATTACAACTGCCGATAAACCAAGACTAATATCAGTGGTATCTGCTAGGCTTGCTGGACTAGGATGCCATGTCACATGAGCGGTCGCCTAGACCCAAAACACAAGGGCAGCATGCATCATCTATGTGGCTCACCTGGCCAGCATACAAGACCAATTGTAAAGTGTGGTAAAACTCCGACATCAGATTGGGGAGAAGTTGAGTGTAAAGTTGACCACTCCAATAGCTGGTGAGCTGCACACACAGCAGCGAGGTCTATGAGAAGAACCAAGAGTTGGAATAGAGTCAAGAGATAATTGCTCTAAATGAAAAGGCTGCATGTTTTGAAGAATTCAGGGCCAAATTCAAAGACCAAATGCTTGATATTTAGGTAGTATATTTTATTATAGAACTTTTACTTATTAGGATTGTTATCTTGAATTTATTTATGTGATTTACTACTCTAGTCTAGGGAGCTACAACATAATATTTAGTGTTTGTTTGATCTAATCAACTTCTTTGCCATATTCTATGTTATCTGATGATCGATATTTCATCGCTAAAAAGATTCTTATAATGGCATAAAAAAATAATATCTACAATGATGGATTCGACCTCCTCGCAATCGAATTTTTATGGTAATAAACAATTTCCTCGCCAACTAATATATTAACGATGAATTTTATGTTTTCGTTAAATATATGTATCAACTATTATCGATTCCATCACCATTTAGTCGATGGAATTATTATTTTTTTAGTGACGAAATATACAATTTTGCGAGGAATTAAAGTTTCTCACCATGTACTTTTAATGACTACTATGGAATCCTTTGACTTCTTTTGGGACAAATATAATTACCTATTACGATGAATTTAATAGTCGCTAATGACTTACAACGACGAATATTGACTTCGTCGCCAAATTTTTTATTTGCGACGATTTCATTTTTCCACAATAGACTCTTTTGTGACGATGTTTCACCGACCACTTAAAAAGGAAGCATATTTTCTGGCTAAATATGTTGAAATATAAATTTTCAACGAGGAAAAAAATTCTTCGCTAATAACCCTTTGTGTTGTAGTGTTCGGTGTCATTTTGGCCATAGCCCAATGAGGACACAACCCACATTAAATTTTGTTTTAGGAGAGCTTATCGAACCCAAACCCGTCATTTTTTAGCTTTAGACCTAACCCTAATTGCAACTCAATTGTCACCGTCAGTGTTCTAAATATCGGATATATCGGTGATATATCAGGGATTTTATAATCCGCTACGATATTGAGATATCGGTTGAAATATATCGGTCAACGTTAAATATCGGGTCAACGCCAATATATCGAGTCAATATCGGTTGACCAAGATATGAGTTATAGTGTAAAACGACTTCGTTTCAAATTAAAAAAAATGATTGAAATCTCATTTAGTGGTTGATTGTTAATTAGGTCAATAGGTCACCATTCTAGAACTCAGTTACATCTCTCTCTTTCTCTGTCCGTTTAGTGCCGCCTCTCTGAGTCTCTGAGAATTTCGCCTCTGGCCAACTCGAGATCGGCTTCCACTTCCGTAGTGTCATCTGATTCCACAGTTGTACCACCTCCGACCACCTCCTCCCCTCCTCTTCAATTCGACTCCGTCGTCGACTCTAGGTCAGCTTCCAGTATCCTACAATCTCCGGCGTCCTCCTATTCCACATTTCTACCACTCCTGGCCACCTCCTCTCTCATTCTCTTTGAATCACTCTCACCGTCTCACCCCCACTATCTCAGTTGCATACTTGAATGAAGTGAATGTATTGCAAGAAATGGTTGTTTATTATAGTATATATTGGGCCAAAATACCAAATTGGTATTTAAAACTGGCAATGTACGTTGGACATTTAGGTATTTAAAAAGACTAGTGCTAAATTGGTATTTGAAAAGGCATCGATGAACAAATTGGTATTTTTTCTGGTCGGAATTTCGGTTTTCATGCGCGTGACTTCTACGTGTATACTGAACCCTTTTTGTTTAGCTTGGACCGGTTCAATTATAATAAAATTATAATTATTTTAATCACAATATTATACAAACAAAAATTGGTTCAATATTTTTTTTTAAAAAAAAATCGATTCAATAGGAATTCAAATATTTTATTAGGAGAAAGAAATCAATACAAGCTAAAAAAAAAGGGTTCAGTATATGCGTAGGAGTCACGCACATGAAAACCGAAATTCCAACCAGAAAAAATATCAATCTGTCAATCAGGTGCAGTTTTAAATGTCAATTTGGCAATAGAGTTTTTTTAAATACCCAGATGTCCAACGTTGTCGATTTTAAATACCAACTATCCTAATCCTCGTGTGCCACGCACGAGATTTTTAAAGTAAATCGAAGTAAACTCATCTTATTTTTCGGATGATATTATATTAATCAATATATTTTAAAAGGTGTATAAACCGTAGACGGATATCAGCTACGCTCAATAAGCAGGATTTCTGTTGGATCAGATGTTTTGCTTTGACGGAAGCTTTTGGACTAGCGAAAATCTAAGCCTTCGCGCAAGCAAGCGCGAGAGAAGCAAGCAAACTAAAAGCTTTCCTAGAAGCAAGACGAGGCTAGGAAGGTTGGACCGTAGGTGCGATGATTTACTTCACGGGCGAGGTCTTTGGTTCAAGTCCAGGATGCCCCCCCCCCCCAGTATAGTACTCCTAAGGGAAATATAGAATGTTTCTCGAACGAGTATTAAAATGTGATACACTTCTAGACAATAACAAAAACAAAGGAAATATTATCATATTATACATATAAGAAAAAAATATTTAAATATTTAAATCCAAAATAGGCTTGAATTGTGACACAGTATCAGTACCATCATCATCCTGAAACAAAATATGGAGTTATAAATACAGTATATCTCATGCAGGTTTGGGCGGGTGATTCAACATTGAGAGTTACTCCTTAACTGTGCAAGTGACATTCTTTGATCCATTTTGAAAATGTCTAAGTACCTAAGGTCCTAAACAGATGATAAATTTGAGAAAATAAACATCTTGCACCACTTTCACCTCCACAAGGGCTCTTATATTTTTTCTTTGGCAGAGGTCTTGAACGCACCATAATGACAACAACCTCAATCTTGTCCCGAACATAATGCACATGTTTTCTAGGTTGTGCCGATTCATCAACCTCTAAATTTACAACCGATGGCAAGCAATTACATCATTTGATAAAACATAAGCAATCAACAAACTAAAACACCATGACTCGATGAACCTAATTGAATTTCGAATGAAATCTTACATTTTTATTCAAAATCCATGAATAAAGTAAACAAACTTACTTATATTTAGATTATCGGACTATTTTGATTGTAGTATCATGCTCTTTCTCCTATCATGCTTCCAATTGAATGAGTTACGACCAAATGCAATTAGGGTTTATGTGTATTGTCAAATTATGTAAAACAACACCAATATTGAGCAATTACCAGTTCAGCAGACCATCACATCAAAGGTAGATGAAGGATCGCAACATCAATTGGAAGATTTAGCCACATCTTAAAAGATTTGATTTAATTTGGCTATGGTTTCTTGCCCATGAAATTCGATGAACCAACAAAATGGCACCAGAACCCAAACACCAACCTCAAGCTCAAAGTACTAGTTACCTGTTCATACCTTAAATCCTGTTCAACAACTCCGTTCTCGATTCGTTTAGTTCCTACATCCAGAGACGAAGAGGGGGTATTCGAATGATATGTTCACTTACAGTGATTCTTGAATTCATCGGCTTCAGAGTCACCTTCTGTAGTAAACCTTATCAAAAACATGATGTTCGAGATCATATTCAAATTCTTGACACACACAAGACAGAAAAAAATAGATATCTCATCGTCAATTTACTAACCAATGCATGAGACATGCATGCGGCTGCGGTGGTGGGAGCGACAGAAGAGGGATTGGTGCTCGGCATGGTGAAAGCTTCCTAACCGCCATCTTCATTGATCGGGATTACGAACTCAACAATCTTTCTCCACCACCGTAATCGTCATCTTCACCATAATTATCGATCTCCATACCTGAATCCATCCAGCTTTGACAATAAAATCCATCCAAAATCCCTAACCCTAATTCAAAAAGGAAGGAATTAGGTCGTCCCTAACCAAAAACCCATCCTTTTCGCGATCACCAATGATTTCTCCGGAATTAGGTCGTTCGATTGGGTTGTTTCCTCCAATAACCGCGGTAGATCGTCAAGCACCTTGTTCAAGGATGTTTCAGGGTCAGCAAATGACAGGTGAAGATCAACGAGGGTTCCTGTTGTGGGTTCCATCTCTCTCTTGTGAGAGATGTTGTTTGATAGGGAAGAGCCAGATGTGGATCCATCGTGGGAGAGAGAGGGTAGAGAAGGAGAGCATTTCAGGAGGAGGAAGAGAGAGATCGTGGGAGAGAGAGAGAGAGAGATGGAACCCAGTGAAGATAATAATTTTAAAGTATTGAAGAGGGCGGTGAATTGGCGGTAGTGAAGTTCAAAGAACTCGAGATTCGGCCGTCTCCGATCGAAATGGATGAAGAGGGGTCACCAATCGGCGCTAGTGGTCGACCGTGTCAAATATGACATTCCATTGCAAGCGGTTGTCGCCCCAACACCCCTCGTCTCCAGATGTCGAGCTCAACCCTAGAATCCTCACCATGGCCGTCGGCATCAGGCGCGAACTCTAGATCGAACCCCTAACCATAGAATCCTCACCATGGCCGTCGGCGACACGTTCACCCTCTAGATCGGGAGAGCGAATGGAAAGAAGGAAAAAATTAGAGAGAGAACGGGAGAAAGAAAGAGGAAGAGAAGGGCAAAAACGGAAAGAAAGAAAAAAATTGGAGAATGCTCCACGTGGATAGCCTCACTGCTCTCCAAAGTACTCAGCTTTAAGATATAGGAGGATTTGGTATTTTGGCCATATATATTGTATATGTATATTTGAATGGAAGAATTAATGGTAGGTTTGTAGATACTTCATTTTGGAGTCCTCAAAAATTGTTGATTGTATTTTTTTTTTGAGATTGCAAATTTTGAAGTTTATTTAACAACTTTGCAATTTCAATATTATTTTTTGATATTTATTTTTTAATTTTGAAGTATAAATATCATATTTATGACTAAAAATTAACAAAATCGATAAATATGAAATATCTCGATATATCCCCGATATATCATTTTTAACTTCTGTAATCCTCTAGAAGATTTTAGTTCCTCGGATTGGGAACCAAGAACGGGGTAAGTCGCAATTATAAAGTAAACCAGAGACCAGATACAAGATTTACGTGGTTTGGCCGGAGCCTACGTCCACGGAGCCTTAGCCGAACAGCTTGAGAGCACAAATCCACTAATCGGTAAGAAGGTTTACAGTTGTAACTTACCTCGTTCTTGGTTTCCAATCCGAGGAACTGAGATCGTCTATAGGATTACAAAGTGGTATCAGAGTTTGGGTGTCCATTTCCTTATCTACTTTGGCCATTATTGGATCTCAGGGAGTGGGATCGGAGGCATAACATTCGATAGACCTTCAAAAAGCTTAGGCTTGGTCTATTCCTCTCCTGTATGTAGTACCACTGGTCTGATCCGTTCTAAGACCTGTAAACCTAGGGTCTCTTGAGTGTCTTGTAAACTGATTTACTCTTCCTTGCTTCCGCTTACAAAAACTTTTATACTCACCTGTTCTTGTACACTGCAGGTACCCAAAACCATTGATAGCGTTTTAAAGATAAAGCCATTTGATGGTGTCATAGACTTCGCCATGTGGAAAGTCAAGATGAGAGTTGTTCTCATCAAAGAAGGTTGTTGGAAGGCAGTTCTGAAGCCAGCAGCCACAACCCCTGAGATTTCAACCCTCAAGAAGGGCTTGATCATCGATGATGAGGATCCCGCCAAACTTACTAAAGAATAGAAGTTGAAGAAAGTTGAAGGTGGATCCTCCATACCAAAGTCCACAGCTTAAGAGCTAGAGATGGACACGAAAGCCCACTCTTAGATAATGCTACACCTCACTGATGGTATCACTCGTCAAGTGGTAAAACATTCTTCCGCTTTCTCCCTTTTGCATGCCCTCGAGGAGCTTTTTCTCTATTCTCTCTCTTTCTCTTTTTTGGATTACCTGAGGAGCGTGTGCCGAATGAGCTCCCACAAACCCTATCTTCCTCTATATATGGTGAGCTCAAGGTAAAATGCAACATTCCAACTTAAGCAAGTCTCACGAGAGGTAAGGAGCCGGGCTAGCAGACGGAGCTGGGTTCTAGGCCTCAAAGCTGGGCCGAGCCCATAGTCTCGGTAATCACATATACATACATAATATACATCACATATAATATGTATTATATACTATACTTTGAGTGTGTAACATATATGAGCATAGGTTATACAACCTACACTTCTAATAATATAATATGATGAAAGTATAGGAATATTGGATGGCCTCGCTTATGTCAATTGGTAGATTAAGGCAGAATACTAGCATATATATATACATCACATGTTAATTGGTAGATCAAAGTATAGGAATATTTGATGGGAACCTTGCAGCAAGGTGCTCTTTGAAGAAAACAACCCCACTCAAAAGATTTCCCTGAGTTCCATTTAATTTTTGTAGGCACAAGTTAGTTCTCCTTTGTTTCTGAATCAATCTACTCCCTCATGAGACTTATAGTTGCCGGGTTTGTCCAGATGATACCGATTTGGGGCTTGAGAGATGAAAATCATGAGCTCCAATTTCTTTAATTTGTTTTGGGAATTGATTTTGGAAATGCCGAATTTGTCAAACTTTGAGTTTTTTTTTCTTATGTAAATTAGATTTCCGGAGTGTTGAGTTTATTTTGCTGCAGGATTTGAATCACAATTTGCTTTTTTGCAAAGCCTGCAGATCCCACTTTCGTTTAGATGCATCAAGGCACCTGGATAAAATTCAGCGGAGTTTCCCCCTAGTTTAGGGGCATTTGATGATTCTGAAACCCAAACCACACGAAGACCCTCGCAAGGTTCTCGAGGGTTCGGTTTCAGGAATATCACTAAGGACAAACGACATAATTTCGGCAACAATCCGACTCGGTTTTGAGCGATTTGATGATTCTGGAACCCAGGCCACGGGAAAAGCTCGTAAGGTTTTCAAGGGCAGGGTTCCAAGCAGAGGCGGATCAAAGGGGGCAGTGGAGCACGTGCCCCTTCCCTAATCTGACAAATTACGTAAGTGTATTCTCCTCCTCGTTAGCTTCGTTTTGATATATAATACGCCTTAATCTGAAATGTGAGTAAAACGTTATGAACGTTTTAAAATTGTAGGTGTATTATCACTTTAATTTTATTTTAATAGACTGTAATATTTTTATATTTTACTTAAACTGACATTCACGTATTATAAATCATCTCGAGAGCTTCGAAATTATAGGTTATATTACTTATTTTGATAATTGGCAAGAAGTTACACAAGTTAAAAATTTTTATATCTAGTTATACATTATTACATGTTAAGAATACAACAAGTTAAATATTGACTCAATGTTTATTTATTGCATTTTATATCCTTCTTCTGTTAGTTTTATTTCCTTCGAATATTTAATTTATTTATTTATATTTTTAATATATAAAAATAACAGAGTATTATCATAAATCAAAGTCATGTTATCTTGAAATAACATCATTTAATTTATAATTATCATATTATATAAAGATCATTATGCCACTTTAATATAAAATGACATCATATATATACAATCGTGCCCCCCCCCCCCCCCACTAAAAAATTTATGGCTCCGAGAATTGAGAGGATTCACCAAAACTATACCTTGATTGTTGCTGGAATTTTTTTGTTTCCTAAGTGTGCCGAGATGTTTTGTGTGTTTGCAGGTTGCCGTCTAACCTCAGCACTGCCTTCTCGCGAGTCGCAAACATGGGTGTCATGAATGGCCCCGGGTACTTAGTGCTTTGGACTCCTCACATTGGTGTCCCATCGTGCGGAACTATGATCTCAACGCAGGCAGGGTCGATCTACCTTTATCTCCTGATGTGACCGAATTTTTTCTCACTCATTAAATTTTCAATATATATCAAGCTTTCCTACCAAACTCCAATAATGATATATAACAATAGAAATACCATATAACAATCTCCATAATGTAACATCATTCTTAACATAATCCTCGGATAGGAAATAAGGTAAAGAAAGGCAATATTTGGAACATGTGGAGCAATAATTGAAATAAGGCATAATATGACTTTTGTGATGCATAAGCATAGGTATGGCTAGGATATAACAATATGAGCATTATATGGAAATATAAAGTCCTCCATTCTCTTATCATGCAACATGTCAAAAGCAACTTCAAATTTTACCTCATTTCATGGGTTTTAATGAAAATATGCACTTCATTGTGACTTCCCTTTACCAGGCCATTTCATGCTATATCTCTAATGAATCTAATTTTGCATTGTCGAGTTCAATATAACTTCCATGACACTATTTCTTTGAACAATTTACAAGCTTTGGGAGATGTCTCATAGAATTTTGAGTTTTAACAATTAGGCACAAAAAATTAAAATTTACTCAAATTTTACCATGTCAAACCAAAAGCAAGAATAAAATATATAATAATGAGCTCTTCCCCCACCCCATACTTAAAATATACAGTGTCCCCACTGTATAAAAATAAATATAAAACAAAGGGAGGGAAAAGACTTACAAAGCGGCTCACTGGTGAATAACCCCATACTTAGTTCATAAACTATCCTAAAAGGCCGGAATAACAAATAAGCATAAGGAAGTTCATATTATCAAGTCATGTAATAACTCATATAATGAAACAATAAATGCTACATATATGAATTTAAATGAAGTCATAAATTTAAGAAATATCCAAATATATCATGTAATAAATCTCAAATTTCATGCATTTCCTTGTTAATATATATGAACTAAGTATAAGCATCATTTAGATAATAAAAAATCAGCCCACCATTTATGGCAATTTTCCATATATAACCACCCTTAATAATAAATACAAATTCCCTAATCATTCAAAACACAACTCAAAGATCCAATCTCTACCTAAGTGCTCCTCAAAAATAAATAACCTGAAAATTAGAGAGAAAAGAGGGAGAAATCATACCTTGGAGTTGAAATAGTGGGAAAAAATATGAGAATAGAGAGAATTAAGGGTTGGTGTTCCCGAATTTGGTTCAAGAGACCAACAATGATGGTTCTTGAATTGGCAGAAGCGCGGGGAAAGAAAGTTGGGGCTCGGCTGGGGCTGCTGGTGGTCGGAGTGGCTGGATTGCGGGCTCGAGGAGGCCAAATTCTGGCCAAGGTGGCCGAATCTGGGGAGGTGAGGTGATCGACGATGCTGCTGGGCAGCAAATGCGACGACAACAAGAACGCAGTGACGGGGGGGGGGGGGGGGGGAGGGGGGAGGATCGGGTTCAACGCTGACTGCCGGTGGTCGGTATTGGTGGATCTGGGCTCGAGGAGGCCGGAATCGGGGAGAGACGACCTGGATTTAGAGAACGGAGACAGGATCTTGTGAAATGGCAGGTGCTGGGCAACAATGGTGAAGACAACAATGGTGGCGGGGAAGAGGGCTCGGACTCGGCGAGGGCAGCCGGTGGTGCGAAAGAGGCCGAGACGGGTGCGCGTCGTGGTGGCCGGCACTGGGTCAGCGAGAGCAGGAGAGAGGGAGCGAGAGGGAGGAGATGGTGGCTGGTTGGTGGAGCTTTTTCTAGGTCGAGAAAGCGGGAGGGAGGTTTCCATGGAGGCTCAAAGAAAGAAAAAGAAAACTGAAATAAAAAACTGTAAGTAATTGTTTTTTTTAGAGAAAGAAAACTTACCTAGAACCTTGGTCGAAAACGAGCAAGTTGCTCGATGTCAAGGAGCCTCCCACTTACCTGATGGTTGTAGTCGTTGTCGAGTAGACTGCTCGACATCGAGGAAAAAAATCATCCTCCTAAACTCGACTAGAAGAACTCGACATAGGTGAACCTCCCTTGAATTTTGGTCGATGTCGACCTAGTTAGGTGGATATCGAGTAGACCTTGAATGCCTGAATTTAACAACGAGAAGAGATTATGCACGAATTTCAATAAAATAAAATAAAATAAAATAAAAAAATAGTAAGAAAAACGGGTTGCCTCTTGTAAGCGCTAAGGTTTATGTCGTTAGCTCCACCCACTTCCCTGTTTTAAGCTTTGACCAACGCAGGGTGGCGCGAATCTCCTCTTCCGGATCTTCTTTTTCATAGTATTTCTTGACCCTGTGCCCATTTACCTTAAAAGTGGTTCCATCAGTGCCAATCAACTCTACTGCTCCATGAGTGTATATGTCGCGAACCACGAAAGGTCCACTCCATCTTGTCCACAACTTCCCTGGGAACATACGTAGTCTATAATTATGTAAAAGCACTTTGTCACCTACCTCATATGTCTTTGGCACCAATTTCTTATCGTGACATCTCTTGGTTCGCTCCTTGTAGATTCCGGCATTCTCATAGGCCTTCAATCTTAGCTCCTCTAACTCCTGCAAATCAATAAATCGTTTCTTACCTGCCTCGTCGAGATCCATGATGAGCTCTTTGAGGGCTGACATTGCCATATGCTCCTATATGCCCATAGCGCACATTGCCTTATGCTCCTACATTTCCTTATGCTCCTATATGCTCCTTACAACTTGGTTTATGGCAAAACTTGCCATAAACCAAGTTGTAAGGAGTTGTTCTCAGTGGTGTTTCGTAAGCCGTCCTATATGCCCATAGCGCATCATCAAGCTTAGATGACCAATCCTTCCTTGAGCGGGAGACTGTCTTTTCCAAGATGGCTTTGATTTGACGATTAGAGACCTCTACTTGATCACTAGTTTGGGGATGATAAGGTGTTTCCACCTTGTGCGTTACCCCATACTTAACCAAAAGGGCCTCAAATCCTCTCTCGATGAAATGTGAGCCACCGTCTGAAATAAGAACTCTAGGAACACCAAAGCAAGGAAATATGTTAGTTTTAATAAACTTTGAAACTACCTTTGCGTCGTTGGTCCTAGTTGCAACAATCTCAACCCATTTAGAGACATAGTCGACTGCCACAAGGATGTATTTGTAAGGTCCTGAAGCAGGGAATGTTCCCATAAAGTCAATTCCCCACACATCAAATAACTCAACCACCAAAATCCCTGTGAGTGGTGTCTCATTCTTCCAAGTAATGTTGCCCGCTCTTTGGCACTCATCGCATGAAGTGACATAAGTCTGCACATCCCTGAAAAGATTAGGCCAATAAAAACCACATTGAAGTACCTTATATGCAGTTTTGAAGCCTTTTGCATGTCCGCCTGTAAGGAGAGTATGGCAATGACGAATGACACTTTCTACTTTCTCCTCCGGAATACAACGTCTGAAGATATGGTCCTTACCTTGTTTAAACAAGTAAGGGTCATCCCAATAGTATTGCTTGATGTCGTGGAGGAACTTCTTCTTTGCCTGTGAGGATAGTCCTGACGGAATCTCATTTCCTGCAAGATAGTTAGCGAAATCCACATACCAAGGTACCTTTGATCCGCTTATAGCATATATATCATGTATAGGACTAGTAGGAGGGGTAAAGAAGAAATCCTCACAGGAATTTGTACGAAAAATCTCACCTGAAGACTCACCTGAAACCGGTCGATTTCGAGTAAAATTACTCGATGTCGAGGAAGATGCAACCTCTGCTGGTGTTGTGCTCGACTTCTGGTGGTCTGTCGAGTTTGATTTGGTCGACGTCGAGGAAAGGTTGCTCGATGTCGAGTAACTCTGTAGCTCGAAACCATGCAAGGAAGGATACTCACCAGGTTTACTCGATGTCGAGGAGTTTTGCTCGATGTCGAGGAAAACTATATCAGTCCGCATCAGGTGCTCGTCAGGGTGAGAGTCGTCGATTGGTGTGGTGTCCTGGGCTTCCTCTAGCATGTCTTCGGGGAGCCTGGATAGGTGATCGGCGACTGAATTTTCTATGCCCTTTTTATCCTTTAGCTCAACATCAAACTCTTGAAGTAGGAGCACCCATCGTAACAACCTTGGTTTAGCATCCTTCTTTTTCATCAAATATCTAAGAGCAGCATGGTCAGTATAGACAATAACTTTAGATCCAACAAGATAAGAACGAAATTTTTCAAAAGCAAAAACCACAACAAAAAATTCCTTCTATGTTGTGGTGTATTTAGCCTGAACCACATCAAGAGTCTCGCTTGCATAGTAGATGGCATGTAGTTTCTTGTCCTTTTGTTGTCCTAGAACTGCTCCCAGGACATAATCGTTGGCATCACACATGATCTCAATAGATAATGCCCAATCTGGCGATTGAATGATTGGAGCGGAGATAAGGGCTTCCTTCAACCTATTGAAGGCTTCAAGACATTCGCTAGAAAACACAAACTTAATATCTTTCATGAGAAGGTTAGTTAATGGTTTGGCAATTTTAGAAAAATATTGAATAAACCTTCTATAAAAACCAGCATGACCAAGGAAACTCTTTATCTCTTTGATGGATGATGGTGGGGGCAATTTCTCCACTAGCTCTATTTTAGCCCTGTCCACCTCAATACCTTTCTTAGATACCTTGTGGCATAGCACGATTCCTTCCCTTACCATAAAGTGGCACTTTTCCTAGTTGAGGACCAAATTTGTCTCTTCGCAACGCTTGAGTACCCTGTGCAGGTTAGAGAGACAAATATCGAAAGTAGTACCATAAACAGAGAAATCATCCATAAATACCTCCGCTATGTCCCCTATCATGTCGGAGAAGATGGCCATCATACACCTTTGAAAAGTGGTAGGGGCATTGCAAAGGCCAAAGGGCATCCTCCTATATGGAAAAGTTCCATAGGGGCAAGTGAATGTTGTCTTTTCTTGATCTTCAGGATGAATAGGAACCTGCCAAAAACCAGAATATCCATCCAGGTAACAAAAGTAGTCATGTTCACTAACCTTTCGAGTATCTGGTCAATGTAGGGGAGCGGGAAATGATCCTTCCTGGTGGCGGTGTTGAGATTTCTGTAATTTATGCACATCCGCCAGCTGGTAGTGATTCTTTTAGGAACAAGCTCTCCTTTTTCATTCTCCTCAACGGTCATTCCACCCTTTTTAGGGACAACATGAACTGGACTTACCCACTTGCTATCGGAGATTGGATAGATGATTCCTGCATCTAGCATGTGCATGATCTCTTTCTTGACCACCTCCTTCATGTTGAGGTTAAACTTTCTTTGATGCTCAATTGTTTCCCTGTGATCATCTTCTAAAAGAATTCTATGCATACAAGTAATG
This sequence comes from Persicaria tinctoria, assembly GCA_037127255.1. Classification (NCBI taxonomy): domain Eukaryota; kingdom Viridiplantae; phylum Streptophyta; class Magnoliopsida; order Caryophyllales; family Polygonaceae; genus Persicaria; species Persicaria tinctoria. The sequence continues at coordinate 39,348,254 of JBANSL010000003.1, read as the reverse complement.
GGTGAAATACCTTTTATGTCCTCTAGAGAATAACCAATGGCTTTCATGTGAGTGCGGATGACTTCTACTAGCTTGTCTACTTCCTGTGTGTTTAATGAAGCACTGATAATCACAGGAAAAGTAGAGTTAGGACCAAGGAATTCATACCTAAGGGTGTCAGGTAAGGGCTTCAGCACCGGAGAAGGTCCTTGTGGAATTAAGATGTGCTCTACTTCTTCCGTCTTCATGATCTCCTCCAAGTAATCCGTCTCAATCCTCATGAAAGAAGCATCCAAATCAGCTACAGAAGTTGGCGTCGACCAAGCATACGTCAAAGACAATGCTGAATCGGACATAGGGATGTACAACTGCAAGAAAGTACTCGACATCAAGTTAGAATAGTCAAAATCGGCCAAAAAATTAGAATTTACCTTTGCTGCAGATTTGCTCGATATCGAGGAAGACTGCTCGATATTGAGTAAAGTTTCATTTGTCGAATTGTCCTTCTCGACTTCAGGTGTACCTGCAGGGGAAAAAGTAGTCGATGTCGAGGATAACTGCTCGAAATCGAGCAGTTAGCCATTAATACCCTAGTATGGTTGCTTTGGCCACCACAGCCCTCCACCCTTGGTGGTGTGCACAAACTCCATCATGTAGTTCTTCCACAATGAGATTTCCTTCCTCCATTGATATGCACAATAGATCTGGGAGACAGTAGCCTCTCTTGTATAGCCTTCCTTCCCTGATGGTGAACCAAGAAGATTTTGTGATCACTCTCCTAGCTGCGTCTCTTTCTTCGGGTAGGATGCCCTTTCCCAGATAATCCGCGAGTGACGTTCTCCAGTCTCCCTTTTCAATCCCCTGGACTTGGTAGACTTCTTGGATAAGTCTTCGACTGTTCATCCTTTCGAGGATTACTTCCTTTCCTACTTCCTCAGGCATGACTGCTCCTAACCGAGCCAACGCGTCCGTTCCTGATTGTCACTTCTGGGAATGACCGTTAGGCAAAAACTCAAGAAAGCTTTTGACAACGCTCGTGCCTTTCTCTGATAGTCAGGCATTAAACCAGTTCTGGCCTCATACTCTTCCGTTATCTGCCTTTGACCAAAGCTACTTCCAGGCCCGCGAGCAGGGCTTCGTACTCAGCTTCATTGTTTGTAGCTTGGAAGTCCAGTTTATAAGCGTAATTGTATTGTTGTTCGTCGGGTGCAGTGAGGGTAACCCCTGCTCCGCACCCACCTTTATTGGCCGCACCATCTACCCTGAGCGTCCACTCGCTCTTTTCTGTTTGAGCATTTAGTTCAAAACTTGTTTCGCCAATAAAATCGGCTAAAACCTGAGCCAGAGCGGCCTTCCGCGAGTTATATTCTATTTCGAATTCTGTCAAATCAATTGCCCATTTCATCATCCTCCCCGACAAGCACGGGGAGTGAAGGATTTGACGCATCGGTAGGTCGGTCATTACTCTGATAATGTGATCCTGGAAGTATGGCCTCAATCTTCTTGCCGCGAATACCAGACATAGAATCATTTTCTCCACTAGTTCATACCGCGTCTCAGAATCCTATAGCACACGACTGACATAATACACTGGGTATTTTTCTTCTCGCGTCAAGACTGCACTGATGGTAACGCTCTTTACTGATAAGTATAAATGTAGAATCTCTTGCTTCTCGGGTTGGTGCAGAGTGGAGAGTGTTGATAAGAAAATTTTCAAACCCCCGAATGCTTCCTGTAGCTCTACAGTCCACTGTATTAGTCCCTTTTTCTTGAGCTAAGCAAAGAAGGGTAATGACCTGTCCTCTAGGCAAGAGCAAAAACGGCTTAGGTAATTTACTGCTCCATTTGAAGACTGCAATTCTTTGATCGTCTGCGGCGGTTGAAGATTTTGGATTGCCGCCACTTTTTCAGGATTCACATCAATTCCTCGACGGCTAACCATGAAACCAAGGAATTTTCCAGAATCAACCCCAAAGACGCACTTCTCTGCATTCAAGTTCAAACCTCCTCTGCGAAGGGAATCAAAAGTTTCTTGTAGATCTGCAGCATGATCCTCTGCTTTCTCGCTCTTGACTACGATATCATCCACATAAATCGAAACATTCCTGCCAATCTATTTACGAAAGATCCAATCAACAGTTCTTTGAAACGTAGCCCCAGCATTCCTGAGTCCGAAAGGCATGACGCGGTAGCAAAATATCCCCTGATTGGTGATGAAGGTAGTTGCTTTCTTGTCTAGAGGGTCCAAACTTATCTGATTGTATCCAGAGTAAGCATCAAGAAAACTGAGGACCTTATTACCCGCGGTTCCATCGACAAGTTCGTCTATGAATAGCAATGGGTAACTATCTTTGGGGCAAGATTTGTTAAGATCAGTAAAATCGATGCACATTCTCCATTTCCCATTAGATTTCTTCACTAAAACCACGTTCGAGAGCCAATCTGAGTTTTCTACCTCCTCTATGAACCCTGCTTCCAAAAGCTTGTCAGTTTCTTCTTTTGCCGCGACAGCTTTCTTAGGAGCCATCTTCCCCTTATTTTGTACTATGAGTTTTGTTCCTGGACGAATTCTTAAGGTATGCAAAGCAGTTGTGGACGGGACTCCCAGCAGATCTCGCGGAGTCCATGCAAAAACGTCTTTTGATCTCGTTATGAACTCCATGACCCGATCTCTTTCCACCGGTTCCAGTGCTTGTCCTAAATAGACTTTCTCCTCAGGGTTTGGGAATGGTGTATAGGCAACTCTTTCATCCGTGGTCAGTAATTTTGCTTCTACCGGTCTTACTTCCAGTTCAGCCTCTGAGAGTTCTGGCGGGTCATTGTCTCCTACCACGGATTCGCATTTTTCACCAATACACATTACTTATCTTCTTTTCTTGATAGAAGTCAAATAGCAGCTTCTGTTTTTCACCAATACACATTACCGGCCGCGAACCTCGCTGATTCCTCCTCTTGGCAAAGGAAACTTCCCAACAAAGTGATAGATTGATACTATCATCTGGAATGTATAGAGCGAGACGCGTCCCAGTAAAGCATTGTATACAGTAGGAATCTTCACTACCGTGAATAAAATGTTTTCCATGCGCCTTTTTGGGGCTCTTCCGAAAACTACTGTAAGCTCGATCATACCTGCCACTTGTACCTCTCCCTCCGAGAACGTGATCAATGTTCCTGAATATGGTTTCAATGATGCCGCGGATATCCCCATTTGAGAGAAAGCCTCCCATGACAAGATATCGACTAATGAACCGGTGTCAATAAATACTCTTTTGACTGTCTTGGCAGCTATTTGAGCATGGATGACTAAAGGATCCGAGTGCGACATCCTTACTTCCTTAGCGTCTTTCGGGGAAAAGGATATGTCTTCATGCCGTGAAAGAGAGATTCTCCTACTTGACGCGGACGGAGGCTGCCTTCCTTCTCTTTCGTAATTTCTCTTTTCTTGTCTACTGGACCCTGCCATGGAAAAGCCTCCCGCGAGGGTATTGATGAAACCCTCAGGCAGAGATGATCTTCAGGATCAGTCGTCCCATCATATTTCATAAGTTTCACATCTCTCCACCGTTTTGGCACTGTCGCGGAACAGATTTCCTTGGTAAACACTGATGGGAAAACTGCTGGCATGTTTTCGGTTCTTTTCTCCGCTGAGTCGGACTTTGTAGAGGTGGAAACATCTGTGGATCTCTCTCCGCGTCGGTGTTTGTTCTCACGCTGCCACTGATCATTCTGCCACGCCTGGCGCGACATTTCTTGATTCTGAAAACCGTAATTCCAGTTGCTGGGGTTGTCGTACGCGGTGTTATATCTATCAAAATTTCAATGTTGCTCTTCCTGTCGATAGTTTCCATGTTGACGCGGATTCTGTCCCCAATGATCATAATAAAAGTATTGAGACTGTTCTTGCTAAAAGGGGTTAGGATGTTCACGACGTGCTTCATAGTACCAGAAGTTCTGTGGTATGTACTCTCCTCCTAGTCCATGTTGATCGTAATGGTGATGCGGAGGGGTGCTGAGGTGCTGGTCTCCCATTTCGCCATCTGGATTTGGTTGCGGCGTTAATGGGATATACATACTTGAGGCCTCCTGATCCTGGTGGATCCCTTGACTCATATTCTGCCTCGGATTGTTTTGGCTATCACTTATCTTCTCAGTGTCGGGAATTTGTCGACAGTGAAAGACTTAATTTCATACGCATAAATTCATACTTCTAGATTCATATGCGGACCCTAGCTTTCTTCAAAGTTCCGAGGGTCTTTGCCTGATTACATCGAACATAAAGAACTTTTTAAAGGAACCCCTTAGTGTGAGGGGGTTCCCACAGACGGCGCAAGTGAAAACGCTCGATCTCTCAAGACCTCCATTTTTAGTGGGACCCGGGAATTTACTCAGTGGGACCTTTAATATTCCCAACGGGCTTACCTGACCCGCATCGAAATAATCGACACGGCCCAACCTGTGCCACGGGAACGATCTACCTATGAATAATGATGTGTTATTCCCTTATCGAGTTTTCCCTGGACAATTCGGGAATCAGATTGTTTACCTGTCGTCGTTGATTATCTTGAGGACCAACAACAACAGACTTCTCAATTTAGGTGGAAAGTTTTACAAAGGGTGAAAAAAGGTCTATATCCGCGGAGCAATCTAGTGAAAAAGGCTACGATCTTCCTGAAAAGAAGTTTTTGGTGGCGCGTTCGACTTCTTATCTCTATTCTGTCTATTCCACTCTTCTTTCTCAGGCTCACTTGGTTTTGATCCGTTCCTTTCCTCTCCTTTTCTGTCCTTCCTTAACCCCCGAAAAGTCCCTTTTCTTTAATGTCATTTCTTCCTTTTATAGGTACAAGGCGGTCTCTAAATGACATGCCACGTAGGGTTTGCTACTCAACACGTGTTCTACTCATGGGAGGGTGGGCATGACCGCCACGTGCCCCACTTTTCTATCCGCGGATGATTCTGTTTAAGTGAGCTTGCCATTTTTTCCTGTTGGATGTCTATCCACGGACGACCTTTATGATTATGCTTTTGCCACTTTTTGCCAACCGGTTGTGTTTTATTTTACCTTTATGTTTTTACAGATGTTTTTATTGTTGGTTTAGTCAATACTAGCACAATTCCCGTGCCTTCAAGGCATTGGCTAGATGTTTCAACGATTGCGAATCCAATATGCAACAACAACAACAACCATATATATCAAAGAAAGTTAACACAATATAAGGGGATACACCCGAAATAAACAAATAAGAAATGGAGGTTGATTAGGGATGGCAATGGGGCGGGGACTCCCTGTTCCCCGCGGGGAATCCCCGTGACGGGGACGGGGACGGGGACGGAGATTTTAAATGGGGATGGGGACACTATTTATGTTTAATCAATCAAAATAAATAATTTAATTAAAATGGGACCATGATTGATATTAATCTGACACATAAGCCTATTTTTATGGAAAATCTGTCATGTGGCATCTTTTAACATCTGTTTTAGTATTATATTAGATATTAGATATTAGATATATATATATATATATATATATATATATATATATATATATATATATATATATATATATATATATATATATATATATATATATATATATAGGGTTTACTTCAAATGTAAAAACTCCTTAACGTGTAAAATTTGCTTATCGCGTAAAATTAGCTAATGGGCCTAATTTAATTACTAATGGGCCTAATTTCATTAGTAGAATGTGTGCCCCCCTGCCCATGTGTGTGCCCCCCCTTGCCCCCCTTCTCGGACCCGATTTTTTTAAAAAAATTATTAATTATAATTAATTATTTAAGGTGGGCCACTATTTATCTTTAATCAATCAAAAAAAATAATTTAATTAAAATGGGACCATGATTGATATTAATCTGACACATAAGCCTATTTTTATGGAAAATCTATCTTGTGGCATGTTTTAACATCTGTTTTAGTATTATATTAGATATATATATATATATATATATATATAGGGTTTACTTCAAATGTAAAAACTCCTTAACGTGTAAAATTTGCTTATCGCGTAAAATTAGCTAATGTGCCTAATTTAATTACTAATGGGCCTAATTTCATTAGTAGAATGTCTGCCCCCCCTGCCCATCCGTGTGCCCCCTCTTGCCCCCCTTCTCGGACCCGATTATTTATTTATTTTTAATATTTTTTTTTCGTGGTAACACTTTCTGCTGTGCAAGTGTAACTTGCTTTTGTGCACATATAACATCTTATTGTGCAAATATAAGTTTATTTTGTGCAGACAAATAATTCATTATGGTGTAAATAGGTAAATGTGCATATTTCAATTATAAAAATTTATAATTGAAATATGTTTAATTTATGGGTAAATTGGTAAATATGTCTAATTTTATGGGTAAATGCACTTTTTCCCGTTTTCGATACCTTTTGTGCGACTGTGAAGTGCATTTGTGAAACTGTGGAGTGCATTTGTGCAACTGTGAAGTGCATTTGTGCAACTGTAAAGTGCATTTGTGCAACTGTAAAGTGCATTTGTGCAACTTTAATTGTGCAATTGTGCAAATTTAAAGTATGATACAATTGTGCAAATTTAAACTACAATTGTGCAAAAGTAAGATACAATTGTGCAGATTAAGAATACAATTGTGCAAATGTAAGATCATAATGCGCATTAATAAGTCAAAAGATGTGCTTTTGAAATCGATGTTTTAATTTTGTTTTTTTTTTACTTTTGAGAGTTCGGGTTCACCTATCGGATAATTTAGGTTGATAGATGTAAGTTTGAAATCGATTTTTTTCGTATAAGCTTTTAAAATTAAAGTGCATAAATAAGATTAAAATGTGCATAATTAAGGTTAAAAAGTGCATAACTTAGATTATAGTGTGCATGATTAACAATTTGCGATTGTTGCGCTCTTGTCTATTATGTAACCTATGTGGGATTTGAACCCACATCTTTTGTGCAAACGCACATTGCTCTACCAATCGACCTAATATTGCAATAAAATTCTAAAATTCAATTAGCTCATGATTCACAAACAATTTGAAAATGCTATAAACATGAAATTAGCTCCAAATCAACCCAACAACACAACCATATCATCAATTTCAGTCAATTTGGCAGTTGGCAAAAAACCTCAAATTTTAAAGCATATCGCAATATAAAATTTCAAACTTCAATTAGATCATGATCCATAAACAATTTGACAATGCTATGAACATGAAATTAGCTCCAAATCAACCCAACAACTCAACCATATTATCAATTTCAGTCAATTTTTCTTTTGGAAAAAAAGCCCCAAATTCTAAAACATATCGCAATATAAAATTCTAAAATTCAATTAGCTCATGATCCATAAACAATTTGACAATGATATGAACATGAAATTAGCTCAAAATCAACCCAAAAACACAATCATATCATCAATTTCAATCAATTTGGCTTTTGGCAAAAAGCCCCAAAATAAGATCCGGGTTCCCTCGATTTTCAATCTCAACCTAAATCATTCAATCAAACTAAATAGTTGTAATAAACAAGTTTAGGGTTAGAAATCATACCAAATTCGAGTGGAAACAAGGTGCAAAATCGGGATTTCGAAGGTATTCTGAGCCAAAAGCACCGATTAGCGCTGTTGGGGAAGATGGGCTCGGTTTGGGCTCGGCTGGGCTCGAACCATGGGGGTTCCGTGCTCGGGGGGTGCGCCTGAGGGAGGGGATTCGAGCTGGGGGTTCCGTGCAGTTGGCTCGAACCATGGGGGTTCCGTGCAGTTGGCTCGAACCAAGCCTAGTCAAGGCTCGGGGGGTGCGCATCGGGGGGGGGGGGGGGGGGGGGCTCGAGTCCGGCTAGGCGCTGGTGGCCGCAGGTCACTGGAGGTGGCAGGATGTGCCTACTGCCATGGCCGATCAACGCCAAAATAAGATCCGGGTTCCCTCGGCGCCAAAATGTCTGGTTTTGTATTAAAAAAATAAATTTTACACGTTAAGCATGTTTTACACTTTAAGGACTTTTTACATTTTAAAGCTTCCCTATATATATATATATACAGAGAGAGAGAGAGAGAGATTTAAATATTTTTTATTTAGATTCTCTCAAAATATAAATAAAATTCACATTTACAAATTTATAAGTTACGGTTAAGTTATCTGATTAAAATAAGATAAATTTTAATCATTAAAATTAATGAAAAATAATTGCAAAAAGGGAAAGGGGGGAGTGGGTCGGAGAAAATAAGTTGATTGATTGAAAATTAGAGATAGTTGCGATCTATTTCGTATAAGTGAACTCTTATGTTTAAATAGTTTATATAGATAGATACAATAGATTATTCCTCTGCGAGCATAGATTTCTAATTATTTTTTAAATAGAGATTATCGCTTTTAATTTAACTATAGATAACTAATCTTCATTATATGTCTTGCCATTTTTATATATACATTATCTTTTGTTCAAGTCAGTGAGCACGGTTTATTTTCCAAGATTTCAATATTTAATTGACTTAACTCCAATCTTTAGCGTAGTTATCTTGACCAGTGTTCTAAAAATCGTGCATAGACATCCCCTAGGCGGCTTCTAGTCCCTAGGTGGCCTAGGCGGGAGGACACCTAAGAATTTTTAAGCCTAAGTGGTTCTCTAGGCAAAAATCCACCTAGACTCCACTTAGTCCCGCATAAGAGCCGCTTAGTCCCGTCTAGGCGCCGCTTAGGCTTGTTTAGTCAGACGATTAGTTAATTTTAGCGTCTATGATGATTATTAATCGACTTAGTTTTTTTTTTTCATATATCCCATAACTGAGAATGTATTTGCTTTTGAATCGAACCTATGGTTTTGGATTTTGGGAGGTTTAGACTGGTCAGTCGGATGCGTACTTTAGCGTTAATTTTCTTTAGTTAAAGTTAAGCATCGCAAATTTAGGTGTATGAGTGATATTATGGATTATTATTATATTATACTCTCTTCGTTAATTAAAACATGTCGTTTTAGAAAGGAAATCTTGTTAAGAAAAACTTGTTATTATAAGTATTTTGTCATCCACTTTACGAAATTGTCATTGTAATGATTAAATAGTTATTATTTGTATTTTTTAGAAAGTAAAAAGTAGAATACTAATGGAGAAGGTATTTTGGATGGCAAAATCATCGGAAAAATAATCGTAATTGACAAACATATTATTTTTGGTTAATAAGGACATACTGTGTACATGGATTAGTTAAAACTAACGTTCGCATTATTTTCGGTTAAACGTTGATACTCCGTATTATTTATAGTTATTTTTCCTTAATTTTATTCAATCTTCTCCATAAATTGAAGATAGATATTATCATCTTATATGAGAATACTTATGTCTTATAAGTAAAAAAATGCCGATATGGGATATATACAACTTTTATTTATCGTGTATGTACCTTTTGTCTTACCATTTTCATCTAAACTTTTACTTATTTGATTGTATCAAATAAGATTTAATGTAATGCCCACAAAAAAAATGATTTAATGTACTATATTTTATAAGTAAGGACCAATTAAATCACGACAAAATTAGCTCATGAATTAGACATAAAAATTATACTATTAGAATTTTGTCACTAGATATAACTTTATTTAAAATTTGTTCGAAAAAGGCACGATGTTAAATTTTCATAACATTTGTCTTTAAGTTATGTTAATAAATTTAAACCAAATTTTGAAAAAAAAAGATTATTTTTTTAGCGGGATACTCAAATTCAATTCCCTCCACGAGTTGTCAAATTTTTACTTTTTTTTTCCCCTTATTGATAAAAAAATTTGCCATGAAAATCAAATTATACCAACCATTCCCAAACTTAAATCCATTTTGGAAAAAAAATCCCCAAATGCTTCATCCCTATCGGGTGATCTTTCTTCCTCTTCTGCTTCAACGATGGGGAAGCACCCCCCATCTTCTTCCTCCATCCCCATCGCTAACCAAAACCCAATTGAGTTTTCCGCCTCTTCATTCTACTCCCTCATCCGCCTTCTCATTCGTCGATCCTATCCCAACCGGCTACAAAACCCATCTCATTAAATCCCGTTAGTCTAGGTTTATCATATGAGAAGCGATTTGGGGGAGCGGTGCCTGGAGTGACGATGAATCTTCAAGAGATTGGAAGTCTGACTAGTGCACAACAAGTTCAAGCGATTTAGGGGAAATATTCAAAGCTTCAAACATCTCGAGAGTTCTTTCTTCAAAGCAAGTGATTCAAGTCCAAAAACTGTTCAATTTTTCAAAGCTTCAAGAGATTGGAGGTCTAACATATTCACGGGGAACCAACATCTCCGGGTTAGTTAATTTCTAAAGCCTTTACGGATTTGCAACATCTTCCAAATGATTAGGAATTTTCAATCTAGGGTTTTAATTTCGTCTCCATTGACGCTTCAGATCTAGGTTTAGGGTTCTTTAGTTTAAATCTAGGGTTTTCGATTTTTGTAAAGCATTTTCAATATAGAGTTTCGATTTCTAAAGTTATACATATTATGTGGGTTGCTTGGGGCACTAAGGGGACATTAATCTTCAAGTACTTGTTTATTTGTAATTAGTATATATTTGATTTGCCTTTCTTTATGTGAATGTGAATGTGTAGTCATCACTTCTTATCCAGTTATCCCCTCCCCTGCAATATGAATACAGAAGACAATAATTTGTACTTCGATGTTAAGCCCTTAATATTTTTCTTGTGCAATCATCGTGCACCATTTGTTAAAGATAAGTGCGACCGTTAGTCATCTAAGAACGATCATCCCTCTGGTCTATATTTGCAAAATAAGACTCTTTCCTTCTCTAACTTAAAGCAAGAAAACGCTGCTATGTAGTATTGTTGTAAGGAGGTACGTCCCAGTGAATTTAAAGATGAGATTTATCGTATTATACTCTAGTGAACGAGTATAATTTTTGAAATCGGGGGGTTATATATTGAGAAAATTTGTGCCGAAGGCACAAATTTTCATCCTAATTTGAGTTTTGTCCTAGCTTTTGTAAAATTTAGTAGAATGTCCACTTTTATAAAGTCGGCTGGCTATTTGACGATTTTGCCCTTCCCTCTTCTTTTACCGTTGATCGACGTTTGACGAGCGAAAACTGTCCCGACGAAGCCCTCTGCGATACTGCTGTCAAATTTCGACTGAATCATCTTCGAAGGAGTGATTTTTGCTGTCGATTATTGCATTTTCTTACTATAATTGCTCATATGGCGGAAGTCGCTGGTAGTTCAGGTAATGATTTTGCTTGATCGTTTTTCCTGTTGGTTAGGGTTTTCTTTTCCCTGCGTTTTATGTAGGTTTTTGTTCTACTTGTGCGGGATTTTTGTTGGTTTAGTGTTGGGTGGTGTCGTGCTAGCAGACGTCGGAGTGTTGTTCGTGTTTATATTATCAAATATGCGATTTCTACTGAAGATTTCTACATGCTCCCATCGTTTTTCTTTTTCTGATTTCTATGTTTTCATGTTTATCAGGTTCACTTACTGATTTAGTCAGATACAGAAGGCAATTTGATGTGAGTTTTTTTTTATATTGATCTTTTTCCCTTGTCTGTTTATATAGTGTTGTTTACTTATGTTGATATGCATTTATTTTTGACATTTTTGCTTGTTTTTAAACAGAACATTTCTTATTGTATTCCTGAGGATGAGTGGTTCCATTCTAGATCAAACAAATATTCTTATCCTGATGTTTGTAAACGCATCAAAAGTCATATGTCAGATAAACACTATGAGATATTGCGCAAGAGTTGTGTTGGGTGGGTGCTGACACAGGGAACCAATATGGTTTCTAACTTTCAGCTCATGCATCAGATGATGTTGCGTCGAGTTTCCACCAAAAAGAAGATGGAGTTGTGGTTTAAGGTTGATGGATTTATGGCTCGGTTTTCTCTTGCTGAATTCCATGTTATTACTGGTCTTCCTTGTGAAGCTAATGATTGCAAACCACACAAACACGTGTCTTCCATTGATTTTTTTGGGCAGAAGAAATGCTCTTATAAAGAGTTAGTATAGTGTTTTAAATCTGAGAGTAAATCTTTCGAGAAGAAGTTGATTCTGGCTAAGCTGCTTATTATTGAAAAGGTCCTATTATTCAGGAGATCAGAGTTTGTCAGTGAAGAAAACTTATCTCTTGCTTGCACCGAGAATGAGTTTGAAATTTATCCCAGGGGAGAGCTTCGTACACAAAGTTGGTGACAACATCAAAGAATATAGATCTGGCTGATCGTAATGATGATAAAGGTTGTTATGATATACATGGGTATAATCTTGCTTTTCAGGTAGTCTTTAATGTCGCATATTTATTGCTTGTTATCCTTTTTGAAGTTTGTCAGCATATTTATTGCTTGTTATCATATCTTACTCTTCTGGCTCAATATTTCAAATATTTTATGTTTATTTGCACCAGTCATGGATTATAGAAGCCTTCCCATCAGAAGCTGCAAAAATTGACTGTAATTTCAAAATGGTTGCTGGAGATCCATACTCTTTGCACTGGGAATGTCGCATTAAACACGTATATGATAGTGCTTCTGCACTTTTTGATGATGAGGTGGTAAGTTTATTATTTTTTGTAGTTGTTAGTGAATTAATTTAACTGTTTTAGGCACCATTGTCCACTACTTTTGGTAAATTTGCAAAAATACCAGAGACGTCAGCAGAAACTTGCAAAAACACCAGACTTGTCAGCAGAACCACATTTTTTGCAAAATATTTAATTTTTTGTATCAGGAATGATTTTTGTTTGACACTGATCATGTTTGTTTTATTTTTTTTATATATATCTTAACAAGTAGGAACCAAATTATTGCATAAGTGTCAATATATTTTTATTTAGATCACATGTCAGCAGAGTAATAGATTCTCATTTAAATATAGTTGCATAAGGAAGGTTTGGATGTGCATAGTCATTTAAATATTATTGCATAACATATAATCATATTTTATCATTAAAAGCTAGTAGGTGCATATCTTTTATTTGGCTTAGTCATTTTATGTCAGCAGTCCCAAAGTTTTGCATAAATATTAAAGGTTATTAGCATAGTTGTTGTTTTGTTGTAAATATCCGTGCTTTTAATTAGATATTTCCTCTATTTTTGTGTAGGCACCATTTTTCCCTATTTATGGTGAATTTGCAAGAACACCAGGGATGGTTTATAGTGAAGAAGTTGATGATGAAAGAGTTGATGTCATTGGTCAACCTGTTTTCCCCAAGCTGGCTGATCGTCTGTATGAAAGTCATCGATTGCGTAAAAAGGCATATAATAACAGGTTCATACGCAATGATGCTTTAACTGTTGTTGTTGGGAATGACGACGACAATTTGCTCTAGAAACAGGATGTTGTAAATGATGCTGATTTAGATGATGTTGTTGGGAATGATGAAGTAAATTCGGAGGTAAAACTTGATGTTGTACATAAAGGATAGAAGATGACATCCTTGAGAAGGGGTCGCTCCGCAGGTACCTTTCATTCCTCCCCTATTTTGTCTTTAGAGGATAAGAAATCAAATAAGAGGAAAGCCAATAATATGCGGAAGAAGAAACATTCAAGTAAGAAGGTTCGGGTTTCAGTTGCTGAGACAAATGTGCTGGTCAAAGAGTCTGTTATACCTGTTATTGCTGGTGACAAGGTTGATCCAATGATTGAGTGTGAGAAGCTTGTACCTTTAAAGATTGTTTATCACAGTCTGAAGAAGAGAAAGACTCGTGATAAAGAGCCTGGAAATGTATTCTATTCAGAATGTGCCGAGAAGTCTGTATCTTTGCAAGTTGTTTCTACTACAGATACGTTGGTCCCTAATGGACTGTCTGATGAGAAGGGTGATGTGTTTGGTTCTGATCGTGATACTGGTGGGGTACATGACGATGTTGTTGACTCTGAAACTGGGGGCGCCCTTGATGATGACTTTGGTGCATGGAACCTATTCTGTTGACTCTACTAGGTCAACTGTGTCTCCTATTGGTTCTCCTCATGCCCATTTTAATTCATCTCGTCCAGAGATTCAAGACATACCTTTGGGAGTTGATTCTGATGCAAAAAAACATGGTGTTTGCGTTGATGATCCGATTGATGCTTCAATTCCTAAAGCGGAGACCTATGGCCATGTACCCGGAAATGGTTGTGGTGTGGGGTTGTTGTCTCCCAACAAGGGTGAAATAGGGGATGAAATGGATGATGTTCATTTTAAATTTGATGCTAATGCTCCCGCCCCTGTTATTGATAGTTCATCTCAGCTGGTGCAAGAAATTTTTAGGCGTCTTGATAAGCTAGAATAGTTGCCTGAATGTATAAAGGAGTTGGCCGCCAGTGTAGAAGAAATCAAGAAATGTATGGGGAAGTTAGATGGGATTATTAACATGTTTTCTGTTATTGGGGAGAAGTTCACTTCCCTTGAGAATAAGGTTACAATGCAGGCATGTACAGGTGATGTCTCCCAGCCATTGCATTCCATACCTAATGATGTTGCTAGTACAACAGTTAATATAGAAGTTTTCCCTGATATACTGGCCGATCTACCTGTTGCTCACAGAGTTGTTTTGGATTTCAATAAAGGAGATTAAGTAAGTATCCTAAATGTTGATCTAAATTTACCCTCTAATGAAATGTCATATGTGTTTGGTGTAATACATGACGATGACATTGAAGGCAAGCGTCGCATTGAAGTTGGTGATTTGAATGATGTTCACCCCGAAGTTGATGGGGAACATTATGATGTGAAGGAACCGAAAGTAGTTATTGAGGATGCAGTTCTGATGGATGTTGATGTCATTCCAGCAGAAGGTGAATTTTGCGTGTCGCGTTGTACTAACAGTGATCCACAATGGTTAAAAATTGCATGTCCTGCCACTGAATATGATGGTGTAGGTTTTGATAAAGATGGCGACATTATTTCATTAATGGGATCGGAAGGTTGTGCTATGAAGCCTCGCCCGGATGAATCTGGTGCTCTATGTCCTCCATCTACTATCATTGATGTTATGTTGTGTCCCTCTTCAAAAAAATTTGCTGGCGATGTAGATAAAAATGATTGTGACATCTCTTTACCAGGGGTGGGTGTTGGAGATGCAAAGGGTGTTCCTGATGCTGACATCCATATTAATGCTGATATTTCATTGGGGGATGTGGTAGGTAATGATTATGATAGTGGAGGTTGTCAATTTTATTCCACTGAGCAGGAATTTCATGCCATTCAGGCTTGCTTTGATTTGAAGGGGAGCAGTGAAGCTGATGGTTTCAATGAATCTCATAATGAAGATGTTGATGTAATGAATGTGAAGGGAGTTATTGAGGATGCAGGTGGGATGTATGTTGATGGGAAGCAAATGAAAGGTGGAATTATTGATGCACATCGCCCTCAAGGGAAAGCACAGAATGAAGCTCAGAATGAAGATTCTCACTAGTACAAAATTGAGAATTTAGCCCGGGCGTTTTTGCTCATATAGCACGGATTTATTCAAAACCCCATCCGGGCATCAGCTTAATGTGATATTAGGTATTTAACCCAGACAAAAAAACCACACGCCCGGGCTCTAAAAGCATGCTGGGATTTTTTGTTTTTGTAAAGTGGATATAAAACCACACGCCTGGGATTTTTTAATAGCCCGGATATAAAACCACACGCCCGGACTCTAAAGTGATATAATAGCCCGAACGTCCTTAGATCCGGGCTATTTGATCCCATTTTTTTTTAAAAAAAAACAAAGAGCTTTTAGCCCGGCATTTTTAATATATTCAGAATTTGTCTATGGTAATTATTCATCCAGACATTTCTCTGTCAACAAATGAAGCAAGGAATCAAAGGCTGTTAAAATAATAAAAATACAATAAATTATGTACAATACTCTACATGTCTATTCAAAAATAAAAATGTCAATAAACTAACACTATACTTATTCAAGTGCCCATAATTTCAGTACATTAAAGTATACCTTTTCCACCCTTGTAATTTCAGCAAAATACCATAATCCTAATTCCCAACTCACCTGGGGTTCCCGATTCCAACCAATTTCTCACTATCCATGGTGGTTGCACTCCCTTGAACCTCACAGCCCCAGTACCAAAAACCTATACAGAATTGCATCTCATCTTTGGGACTTATGAAATTTCAGCAGCATACACCCTTATCTTGTGGTGAGTCTAGTTGTTTCAACTTTCAACCAAACATGAAGGAATCCTCCTGCCAACAAAATGATAAAGCTCCCTCAAGCACTGCATCAATGGACAATACCTATAAAGATTAAAAAAACTGGCTCATGTTAAATTCAACCTAGAGTACTAGACTGTACTTGAGCACTAGAAGGATAATAAGAAACACAACACATTCAAACAAATGCAGAAATCATAGATCTACATCCCCTTGGTATGTTAACAAAGGGTAAGAAAACTCAAGATTCATCGAATTTAGATACAGCTGATCATATTTTGTTAAGATATCCAAAGGTTGTTTCTTTGTCTTCAATTAGTTGTTTCCATATACAGAAAATCAGCGGAAAACATGCAAGATTTTAGTTGCACAACTTAAAAATAAGTCATGAAATTAATTACACATTTTATAGCTACTTGCATTCCGCAAATAAACATAGTGACCACGTACACATATCTACTAGCACACATGAGTGGATCTTCAAATGTTGTATGTGGAGTATAGATTTCTAAGTTCTTAGATGTGGCACAGGATGCATATCTAACCTATATGATAGAGAGAAAAAGATATTTCAGGATGTTTAAAATGGTAAGAAGATAATGTTATAGCAAAATAAAGACATTCAAACATTTCTGCAGTATCAAGTATGACATGCAAGTCGTAAGAGTGCTTCAAAACCAAACCATTTAGGTTAATGATTATAAATAAAGTTCAATCTAAAGTTCAAACAAACAACAAAGTCTAATTAATGCAAAGACTATAGAGCATACCTGTTTTAGGCAATCACTAGTATGCGATTCATCTTCGCTAGCAACCACCTACCTATAAGATGAACCCTCTCAATCACTTGATTCTCTCCTACAATCCAACAAACACTTTTACTAAATAGGAAATAACTGGGTTGCAATCTAATATTAATCTGATACCAAAAAAGGATTAAATCAGATAGGCAATTTGAAACCCTAAATTGCACCAGTTTTGGAGTAAAGATTTCAATCTATGTAAATCAAGAAAGATTTCAAAACTACAGGCAACTCTAAGTCTCTAACAGTGGTAAAGATTTCAAAATTACAAGCAATTATAATAATAAGAAATAAAAAATGCAAGTTAAGTACTTGAGTGAAGTATGTAAATGAAGAAAGAGGTACCGTTCCGGCATGAGTTTCTGAAAGAACTCTGGCACCATAGGTAGCAAAATTGATGGCAAGCCTGTTAGCACCTGGTTGCAAACAGGGCTTCCAAATTGACAGATTGAAGAATTTAAAAGATAAAACAATAAACTTCAAGAGATTTTATAATAGAAGTGTAAGTTTCAACATATTAGTGAAAAGGAGTTCTTCCATCAATATCAGGCACGTCTGGATAACTTTCTCCATTTACGAACTACCTCTAAAGTAAATTATATCATTTACCTCTAAAGTAAACTATATCATTTTCTAGCCTTGCTCCATTTTGGTGTTCATTTTCGTCGACCAATGCCTTTTAGTTTTGGTGTAAGCCCATTTCCATCTCTCTTTTTTGTGCTCATTTTTTCGAAAACTCTAGTTTACATGGTAATGATATTTGCAAAAATCTTAGCCTTGCAAATGAACAAATAAATTGCCTTTTTTGTTGCTTTAATTAGCTACAACAGGATTACAGGAAGAATAAACTGACTGTAACCCAGCAATTTTCAAAATATAGGCAGAGTATGTTATTGTAAACATCATGAAGATGAAACAAAAGCAAGCATAAAGTTTTTTAAACAATTCATACTAATCATATAAATACATAGAATGTTCCCATTCCATGCTCAAAGATATAGAATTACCAAAATAACGCTCCCGATTCGGAATTCATACTAATCATCCGATGCCATGGATGCTAACAGCAAGAAAAGGTCAAATTCGATGAAGTAAAATTGAAACAGTAATGTGAATTCCCCCGATTAAGAATTCGATAGGGATGAAGTGTGTGAGATCGTGGAGGGGATTTCGAGGGGTTTTGTGTGTGAGAGAGGAGAGAGAAATCGAGGTTGACTGAGCCGAAGATGTGAAATTCGGAACTCAGCTTTATAATAACAGATAAATCAAAATTAATTAGTGGAAGTTGAATTTGGTAGTAAAGGAGTGGACAGGGAGAGGGAGAAGATACGAACCGATGACATCGGGAACGATGTGGCCGCCATCGAAAGCACCGACTTGCTCTCTTTCAATCCAGATCTGGTGTGGAGGGATCGAAAGCGTGACCAGGAGACGATGGTGGAGGCAAGGTGGTGGCTCCTCAACGACTTCTCTCTCACAGCTTTCTTCGAACAAGAAAGAAGAGTTGAATTTTTGCTGGCAGTCTCTAGATCTCTCTCCGAAGACGGAAGATTTGGAAGAGAAGAAGCCTTTTGCAAGTATTTTTTTTCTAGTAGTTCAGATCTAGGTGATACTCTGTGATTGTGAAAATTGTGTGATGGATTGTTCTGTTGTCGGTCTGCTAGCCAAGTAAGTACCTCCGGGGCTTACTCAGTAACCAATACCTCCTGCCTGATGTGTCATATAGTATGTAGGTGTTTCATATGCATAACAGCATGTCATGTAGTATCATGCTTAGGAATTGCACTTACGAATGAGCATTCTTATTCTGTATGCGTTTGAATACAGAACGGTCGTTATCTGTGAGTCCGAGAATCCTTGATAGGGTCATAGGACAACCCATCTCCATCGGGTTCGTCCTAAGTCATTCGGGTCGTTGGAACACCTTTACTATTATCAGTATTATTATTTTCTTTTCGCAAGATCCACGATATGATGATGAGATACGATATGTGGAGACGTTCCTCGATCTAATGAGCACGGTGCATATGGAGAACGTTTCTCAGGAGGCCATCCGTCTATATGCCTTCCGTTTCTCTCTTCACGGAAAGGCTAAATCTTGGTATAGATCCTTACCTGAGAACTCCATTACAACATGGAACCAACTATATGAGGTATTCATGAGCAAATACTTTCCACCCAAGAAGATATCTGAGATGAGGGCGAAGATCAATGCCTTCGCTATGCAACATGGAGAGACCTGTCATGAAGCTTGGGAGAGGTTCAAGGATTTGCTGATTCAGTGCCTACATCACGGGCAAACCAAGTATGTTCTCCTTCAAATCTTCTATCAAGGAGTTGATGATGCTACTAGACTGCTTATAGACACCTCTTCTAATGGAGGATTTATGGAGATGAGTTTAGATGATGCTTGGGCTTTGATTGAGAAGACTGCTCTTCATGCTGCGAGGTACTCTAATCCTCGCTCTTCTATTTCTGCTACTAAGAGGTCTGCAGGTCTTTATGAGGTTGATGCTGAAACTCACAAATCAGCCCAGTTGGAAGCTCTACAGCGTGACATTGCATTATTAAAGAAGGAGTTTCTTGCTAAGCCAAACTCATCTAGTGCGGCAGGGGTGCCTCCCCCCATTGTTGAATGTCAATATTGTGGTATGTTGAACCACACATTATCCAGTTGCCCTACTTTTCTAGAAACACAACCGGGCACAGCTCAAGGGGAGGTAAACTTCACTAGAGACAACTACAGAAACCCCAGGAATGACCCATTCTCCTCTACTTACAATCCTGGTTGGAGGAATCACCCGAACTTCAGGTATGGGAACAATTCTAATGTGCAGAATCCACAGTCATTCCTGAATCAAGCATCATATGGAAATGGAGTCCCACCTGGATTTCAGAATGCACCAAATCAGGGATACCAGAATAGGGCGAATCAGCCTCTGCCCGTGGCTCCTAAGAAATCACCTGAACTTATTGCTATTGAGAATCTGGTTTCTGAATTCAAAGCTATGGGTACCAAGATACAAATGATTGAGCAAGAACAAAATATTTAAGCTAATCAGTTGGCTCAACAGGCTGTCAATGCTCCTAGACCGTCAGGTCAACTTCCAGGCAAACCGGATGAGAATCCAAAAGGACAAATTTCTGCTGTGTCTTTGAGGAATGGTAAACAGTTAGAGGAGGTAAAGAAGCATGAACCTCCTAAAGCTAAAGGGCAAGCTGCTCCACCAGAGGTTGAGACTGAGGCAACAGATGAGCCTGAGAAAGACACGGTATATGTTCCCCCACCGCCATATCAGCCTCCTCTTCCGTTCCCACAAAAGAAGAATCATGCTATGTTGGAGAAGAAGTTTGGGAATTTTGTAGAGATCTTGAAGAAGCTGCACATAAACATCCCATTCACCGAAGCTCTCAAGGAGATGTCGTCATATGTCAAGTTCTTGAAGGAGATCCTCTCCAACAAGAGGAAGCTTGATGAATGCCAGACAATAGTTCTTAGTAAGGAGTGCAGCGCTTTGATCCAAAACAAGCTACCACGTAAGCTCGAGGATCCAGGTAGTTTCCGTGTCCCTATTAACGTTGGCAATCAGCACGATTATAATGCCCTTTGTGATTTGGGAGCTAGTGTAAGCTTGCTTCCTCTCTCAATTTGCAATAAGCTTGATTTAGGAGAGCTTAGGCCGGTGAGGATGCAACTATTCATGGCTAACAGGTCTATTGCCCACCCAGCTGGTATTTTAGAGGATATCCCTATTAGGGTGGGAAATTTTTTTGTGCCAGTAGACTTTGTAGTGTTAGATATGGATGCGAATATGTCTGTCCCTATTATTCTTGGAAGGCCTTTCTTGGCCACTGCAGGTACTGTGATAGATGTAAGAAAGGGGACTCTCTCCTTCGACATTGGGGATGAGAAAATAGAATTTAACCTTCCTAAAGCTATGAAAACCCCTTCTTTTGAGAATGATTATTTCAGGGAAGATGTGATGGAAAGGACAACCCAAGAGCAAATGATGTCTATTGTCATTAGGGACCCCTTGGAGCTTTGCTTGACTACTAGTGTGATGACGAGGGGAGAATGTCCACCACTTGCTGAAGTTGTTGCTGATTTGGAGTTGTCGCCGGAAGCTCCTACCTTCCCTACGTCCGGGGTCGAACTTCTAACCACGGATGATGTTCCTGAAGCGCCTAAGCTAGAGATGAAGCCACTCCCATCTTCTTTGAGGTATGAATTCCTTGGACCCAACTCTACATGGCCGGTGATTGTGAATGCTAATTTGAGTGATGATCAAGTTGAGAAGCTTTTAATTGTCATTCGAAAACATAAAAAGGCCATAGGGTATTCTATAGATGATTTGAAAGGGATTTCACCTTCTTTGTGCATGCATCGTATTTTCATGGAAGATGACCACAAACCCACCATAGAACACCAAAGGAGACTTAACCCGAACATGAAAGAGGTAGTGAAAAAGGAAGTCCTGAAATTGTTAGATGCAGGGATTATTTTTCCTATTTCCGATAGTAAGTGGGTAAGTCCGGTTCACGTTGTGCCTAAGAAAGGCGGGTGAACGGTTGTAAGAAATGAAAATAATGAATTAATTCCCACTAGAATGGTCACCGGGTGGAGAATGTGCATAGACTATAGAAAGTTGAACACCGCCACTAGGAAAGACCACTTCCCTCTTCCATTTATTGATCAAGTGCTAGAAAGGTTGGCTAAGCATTCATACTTTTGCTATCTAGATGGGTATAGTGGGTTTTGGCAAATTCCTATTCATCCCAATGACCAGGAAAAGACTACGTTCACTTGCCCTTATGGCACATTTGCATATAGAAGGATGCCTTTTGGCCTATGTAATGCTCCTGCAACTTTTCAACGATGCATGATGGCCATATTTTCTAATATGATTGAGGAGATTGTGGAGGTGTTTATGGACGATTTCTCCGTCTATGGCACTACTTGTGATGCTTGCTTGTCTAATCTTGAAAGGGTTTTAATGAGATGTGAAGAGACTAATCTTGTGCTGAATTGGGAAAAATGTCATTTCATGGTTAATGAAGGAATTGTGCTAGGACATTTAGTCTCTAATAGAGGAATTGAGGTGGATAAAGCTAAAATTGAGATAATTGAGAAAATGCCACCACCTACCTCTATAAAAGGGATTAGAAGTTTTCTAGGACATGCCGGTTTTTATAGAAGATTCATCAAGGATTTTTCTAAAATCACCAAGCCTTTGACTAATCTGTTGCTGAAGGATGTAGCCTTTGATTTTTCCACAGATTGTCTTGAGTCGTTTTGCAGGCTAAAACAAGCATTAGTGTCAGCCCCCATCATGCAATCACCGGATTGGGATCTCCCTTTCGAAATTATGTGTGATGCAAGTGATTTTGCCGTGGGTGCTGTACTTGGGCAAAGAAGGGATAAGAATCTTCATGCTATTTACTATTCCAGCAAGACACTTGATGAGGCTCAGATGAACTACACCACAACAAAAAAGGAGTTGCTTGCAGTGGTGTTTGCCTTTGAGAAGTTTCGGTCATACCTTGTGGGTTCTAAGGTAATTGTATTTACTGACCATGCTGTTGTGCGATACTTGATGCAGAAAAAGGATGCGAAACCACGCCTCATCCGCTGGATTCTGTTGCTACAAGAGTTTGACTTGGAAATTAGGGATAAGAAAGGGGCTGAGAATGTTGTTGCTGATCACCTTTCTAGGCTTCCTCCAGAGCAGATTGAGAAGGGAAAAGAAGGATTGCCTGTTGATGATTCATTCCCGGATGACCACTTGTTCCAAGCCACAACCTCTGCCATCTCTTATGTCACCGAAGAGCTCCTAAACTTCTCCATTGAGGGGCTTCCTTGGTATGCTGATTTTGTGAACTACTTGGCTTGCAAAGAGTTGCCACTTGGACTGTCATTCCACCAGAAGAAGAAATTCCTTCATGATGTTCAACAATATTATTGGGATGAACCGCTGCTCTTCAAGCTAGGCAATGATGGGATTTATAGACGGTGTGTCCCGGATGATGAGATTGAAGGTGTGATTAAGCATTGTCATAACTTGCCTGCTGGAGGACATGCTAAAGCTTTCAAGACTACCGCCAAGATCTTCCAATCCGGTTTCTTTTGGCCCACCATGTTTAAGGATGTGCAGAGGTATGTAACTTCTTGTGATGAATGCCAACGTTCAGGGAACATCTCTTGGAGGAATGAAAAGCCACTCACCAAATTCCAAGAGGTGGAACTTTTTGATATGTGGGGGATCGATTTCATGGGTCCTTTCCCGAGTTTTGGGGTCTACAAGTACATCTTGGTCGCTGTAGATTATGTGTCGAAGTGGGTGGAAGCAATCGCCACACCTACTAACGACTCTAAAGTGGTAGCAAAGTTCTTAAAGTCTACCATCTTTCCAAGGTTTGGGGTTCCGCGAGTGCTTATTAGTGATGGAGGATCACACTTTATTGAGCGGAAGTTTGAAGCACTTTTGAAGAAGTATGGGGTGAACCACCGAATTGCTACTCCATATCACCCCCAAACAAGTGGTCAAGTCGAGGTCTCCAATAGAGAAATCAAGAGTATTTTGGAGAAAACTATTTCTCGAACAAGGAAAGATTGGGCACAGAAGCTTGATGATGCTTTGTGGGCATACAGAACGACATACAAGACCCCCTTGGGCACTACATCATACCGTCTTGTATATGGAAAATCTTGTCATTTGCCGCTCGAGTTGGAGCATAAGGCATTTTGGGCTATCAAGGCGCTGAATTATGACTTCAAAGAAGCCGGTGATAAGAGAATGCTACAACTTCATGAGCTTGAGGAGTTGAGACTTGAGGCATATGAGAATGCCCGGATTTACAAGGAGAGAACAAAGCGATGGCATGACAAGAGGATTGTCCCTAAGAATCTTTTTGAAGGTGATTTGGTCTTGCTCTATAATTCTCGCCTAAAGCTATTTCCGGGTAAGTTGAAGTCTCGATGGAGTGGTCCTTTTGAAGTCCGGAAAGTTCATCCTCACGGTGCAATTACAATTTCGAACGAAAACTGGGGTGAATTCAAGGTGAATGGACATCGTTTGAAGAGATACTATAGTGGAAATCCGATTGAGAAGGTGAGTGACTCACCTCAAGAATCCAAGTCTTTAGGATGAAATGGAAGTCCGGCTCAAGACTCTAAAGAAGCGCTTATCGGGAGGCAACCCGAGGTAAGTTTTCTTTTCATGCTCCATAGATTAGACTTGTAAATATTTTTGTTTTGTTTAATTTGTCTAATAATAATAAATAAATAAAAAAAAGAGGGGAAAGACGCACCTTAGCTGAGAAATCCAGCGAAGAGGCGAGCTGGCGTGCACTTTAAGTGCGCCCGCGTGGTATTTCCCCTTAAAAAAAAACAAAAAAAAATAAAAATTAAGACGGCTCTTTCTTTCTTCCGTCATTCACACACCACGCACCAAGGCGCCTCCCCTCCCTAGTCTCGCTCGCACCAGGACATCGCCCCACCACGCCGCCGAGCCGCCGCCGACCCCACTGGCGCACCACCACCGGCCGGAAACTGTGCCACTCGGCCGGCCGCTCCACCACCGCCTGACAGCAGCAGCGCCGCTGCACCTCCAGGGCTCCAGAGCACCACCCTCCCCCTCTATTGTCACATTCATGCTCTAATCTTCCATTTTTCCCTTTGCATTTGACGAAATTGGTATGTTTCATCACTTCTCATCTCTTTTACTTCAATTTTCTTTATCAATTGATAATTTTGTTGGTTGATTTATAGATTTTGAAATTCTAGGGTTTAAGTTGATGGACTTGATTTGGGGAATTCTTGAGTTGTGTAAATTGGGGGTGCCCTTGCATCACATTGTGTCAAGTTGCTGATTATTGATGCTCATGAAATGTTGTTGATGGTTTGGTTGTGATTTATGAGGTGGAATTGAATTTTTGGGAATTTTTGTATATGTTCTTATGGGAGATATGCATAATTCCTAAGTAAATTGTTCTATTTAGTTGATTGCTTAGCTTTGTGGTGGTGATAGCCCTCTTGAAATTTTTGCAAGTGAAGCTTGAAACTTTGATATTTATCACTTGTTTCAAATTTCAAGTATGGGGTTATTTGGGGTTGAATTCATGATGGTATTTGAATTGAGCATATTACTTTTGGTTGTGTGATGAGTTGTGATGAGATGTGTTGGTTCTCTATGCGATGTCTACGAGTTTCGCATATTGGTGCGATTTTGATAAAGTTGTGGACTTGGTGAATTTCTAAGTATGGGGTGATTGTGTTGGAGGCTTGTGTTAGTTTTTGGAAGATTTCTTATTTGCTATGTGTGTTGGTTGGATTTGAAGGTTCTTGGAATTCACAATTAACTCTTGTGCTTGCTTGTGTTCGTTCTTTGTTCTTTTGTGGGTTTGTGGTTTCATTGTGCCAGGTAGAGCTACTATGGCTAAAGGTAGTGCATCCCGAAAGCGGCGGATAACTCAAAGTATGGGCAAGGTAGTATGTGAAGGAGGTCAGCAGGATCTCTTTACAAACTTCATGGCTCGGACACATCTTAGTACTCGATGGCCTAGTGTAGTTTCTCTATCCAAATTGGATCTAAAAGATGAGACCATGAAACTGTGCTCGAGGATTGGTGCTACATCTTTGTTCCATTTTAAGTGGCATTCTTATCCGGCCATCACTTCTGAGTTTCTGAGCTCTTATAAATTTGACAGAGGTGCTGATGAAGGTTCAGGGACGCTTACATTCCGGATAGGGAACCAAGCTCGGGAAATGACTGTAGGAGAACTCAATGAGTAACTTGGTTTTCCGGCTCATAAAGGGAGAGAAACGCTCTCTAGTGAGACCCATAATGCCTTCTGGTACAGGCTCACGGGTTATTGGCCTTTTCGATCGCAGAATGCAACCGCTAGCTCTATAGTTCATCCTTGCTTCCGAATCTTCCATCGCATCATGGCAAATACTGTCTTTGCTCGGGATGAACCTTCTAAGGTGAATAAGGGAGAGCTTGAGATGCTCTATGCCTTAGCCTATGATCGTCCTTTTGACCTTGGCTATGAGTTAGCTCGCAAGCTAGAGGGAGTAGCTGAAAGCACATCTGGTGTAATTTGCATTGGAGGAATGATCACCCCGCTAGCACATCATTTTGGGGTTGACTTGGAGAGGTACACACCCATTGAGACGGAAAGAAAGGTTGATGAGAAGCATCTCCTAACTGGTCACACTCTTAAGAAGGAGCGAGGAATCTTTTGCTATTATCTCTCTCAGATCTCCGCCACTCGCCCGCTCTCTGATTCACCGTATATGAGCACATATGTGGAAGCCAACTGGTATGAGGCTTGGATTGGTGCTCCTCGTCCGCCACTCCCCACTCCTGAGAATGTGGAAGAGGATGAGACTCTTCCCGATGCGTCGCCTACCCATAACTATGAACAGGGGGACTCTTCTGGCGAAGCCTAGTCTACTTATGACAGAGCTTACTTTCAGAGCCAGTTTGACAGTTTGTCATCTCAGTTATCTACCCTCTCTACTCAACAAGATGCTCTACAAACTCAGATTGCGGAGCACATCTCTAGTGCGTCTCAACGCTTCTCATCTTGGGATACTCAGCAGCAACAAGATCGTCTACAGCTCCAGCAGATTATGGTGATGTCCCAGCGCAACTATTATCATCTCCATGGACATCATTTCGATCCTTGCGCCTCGTACCCTCCACCACCACCTCCACAGTAGTAGTGTCTTTGTGAGTACCTTCTCATCTTTTATTTATTTTCTACATTGGGGACAATGTAGGGGTTAAGTATGGGGTGGGATGTTACTCTTGTATGTCTGCATTTGTCATTAGTGTCTTGAGTCTTTCTTTTGGCTTTCTGATGTATTTTGGTAGTCTAGGTTGATGACAGGTGTCCCCTGAACATGTTATGTAGGATACAATGATGGGATAATTGTCTAAGATGCTAATATTCGCCTTAATTTGTATGTGTCATGGCTTGAGACAAATTGCCTAGCATGAAGTTCTTGAATGAGTTTGCATGATTAAGTCCCTAGACAATTACCTTGTGAGATTCTGAGCCTTATGGAAAAATCTTGATGAATCCTTTCATTTCCTATATATTGTGTGACACTCACTTTGTGCTTGATCTCTAGAACTTGCTTTAGACTCTTTATTGAGGCCATATTACTTGATCTGTGCACATAGCTTAAAGATGATTGAGGCAACACTTTTTGTTAACCATATCTCTCAATGCCTATCCTTGTATATGGTCCTATGCTTGAAGCAAATTTGAGATTTATTAGCCTATTCATTTGATAAACTCCACAAAATCTTCATAGTCAATTATTAGCCTTTGACCCATCCGGGAATTAGGAAATAATGTTGCTTATTTTTATTAGTGGAGATGCTTTGAGTGTCTGGTAATGTTTGGTTTGGCATGCGCTATGAGATCTTGAGACCTGGGGAGGATAAAATTCACCCAGGGGCAAAAGTCAAGAAAAAGAAAAAGAAAAAAATACGGTTAGTAACCGATCCTCCTTGTGGAGAATAAAATTCACACAAGGAGGAAGATATGCATGTAAGGAGGCTGAGACACTTAGTAACCGGGTGCATTCATCACAAATGTTTGTATTCGCGCAAAACGGTGTTGAAGCTAGAGAAAAGAAAAGAAAGGGAGATCGAATGTGGTTCACAAAAGTTGAGAATGAAAACATTATTGTGATGAGTTGTATGGTGGTTTGGTATGAGTTTCTGTGAAGTGGTTGTTTTCCTGGTTGGTTCCTAACCCCTTTTCCCGGATTTTAGCACCACAAGCTCAAAATTTTCCATGCCTTGTCTTTTTTCCACCTTGTCCCCATCACAACTTTATAGAAGGCCCTCATGATTTCTGTGATGTGCATGATCCTCAACGGTGGAGATTTAGAACGCTATTGCAAGCATATGGTAGATTAAGCGAAATGGTTGAGACCGAGCGTAATGTTAAACCTTAAACACATTTGAGTGAGTGTGTCATTAAGAGAAAAAAAATTCCTTGTGAGGTTTAGGGGCTTTTGATTGCTGTGTATTAATGATAATGATCAAACATGTGATGATGGCAATGGTCTTAAGCTTCTGATGACAAAATATCATTTCAAAAAGGGGCTTGAATAAGTTGAGACAATGATCCTATCTTACACTTGTGGTTTATTACTTAGCGAGTCTTGCTTGGGGACAAGCAAGGTCCAAGTATGGGGTATTTTGATGTCATTATAGTTTGCATTAATTAGGACATGCATTTAGCATAGGTTTGTGTCTTTTCTCATGTGGTTTATGTGTTTTTAGATGTTTTTCGTTTAGTTTCTAGGATAGAGATCTACTATCTTTATGGTGGTGTTTTCAGGAGTTTTCGGGAGCTAAGCGGAGATTGCTAGAGGACATGTGAGATGGGTATAGAAGCTAAGAAGAGCCGAGCGGAAATCATATAGGATGAACGAGGAGAAAAGGCGAAGAAGCAAAAGCATAAGGAGCAAGGCGGTCGTACATCATGGGCTTCACGGCAGAACAGAAGTGCACGGGCGTGCACATTGGCCGCACGGGGGTGCAGAAGCTCGACCAGAGAAGAAAGCCATCAGAGGATGGGTGCGCGGGCGTGCACCATGGGCGCGCGGGCCCATCCTCTGATGGCTTTCTTCTCTGGTCGAGCTTCTGCACCCCCGTGCGGCCAATGTGCACGCCCGTGCACTTCTGCTCTGCCGTGAAGCCAATGATGTACGACCGCCTTGCTCCTTATGCTTTTGCTTCTTCGCCTTTTCTCCTCGTTCATCCTATATGATTTCCGCTCGGCTCTTCTTAGCTTCTGTACCCATCTCACATGTTCTCTAGCAATCTCTGCTTAGCTCCCGAAAACTCCTGAAAACACCACCATAAAGACAGTAGATCTCTATCCTAGAAACTAAACGAAAAACATCTAAAAACACATAAACCACATGAGAAAAGACACAAACCTATGCTAAATGCATGTCCTAAATAATGCAAACTATAATGACATCAATATGATGATGAGATACGATATGATGATAAGATTTGAGATGTTATCGAATCGAACTGGGCAGTCTCCACCCTACCTGGAATGGGGGGGGGAGGGGGGTGGTGGTAGAAGAGGGATATACCACTTGGTATTCTTTGTTAAGGCCTTACTTAATATTCTACACATACGAATTATGAACATGATAGTGTGGTTAATATTCCAATACTGCATGAAGGCATCCTTTATTATAGGTATAGGCGTATTATATGTCCTCAGCGCGGTCAGAGGACCCGTAGACGGACTCTTGGCCTGACTTGGTGGTATAGTTTCAGGTACCCGATGCACTGCTTGATTTTGTGCTTTTATGACGGGGTCTATTCATATGGCGGAGAGTGAGTGTTTGAAACATGATTTCACCAGATTCATGCTTTTGGGATTTCTCCATACTTGTACTCCGTTTTGACCCGGCTCTGCCGTGACACTGGTTGTATCATTTTTTGAACTTATGCCCTTTGCACGATGAATGATTTTCCGCGTTGTAGACTTAGGACAGGTACAGGGGTTTACCTCGGGATCTCCAACGGACCTTCCGGATTTGGGTGCGAAATCCTACTTTAAAACTACAAACCTTCGGTTTCAAACCTTCAACCTGTACTCGGGGCGCAAGATCCAAACGAGGGGTTTCATCCCTCGAAACGTAACTCAGGAATCATAATCCCGGGCCGTTACAAAGGTGGTATCAGAGCTGAGGTTTCGCAATCCGAGTACAATAGGTTGAAGAGGTTTTGAAAATCGCCCAATGTTTTAAAATGGTTTTGGAAAATATTTTATAAAGGGCAAAATGAATAAAGGGGAAATAATCTCGTGGGTAGATACCCAAGCGGTAGACATCCCTTATGGATGTAGAATTCGGGGAACAGTAGGCAAAATGCTAGGTTTTATTTACATATGGGCCTAGAAGACTCCAAGGAACACCACGGAGGTTGGAGTGTTGAGTTAGGAGGTCGTGAGGTTTTGCCCCTCCGGTCAGTCGTCCCTCGAAGGACGGCATAGATCGTCTCTATGCTTACGTTTATATATGTACATATATGCAATTGGGCTCGAGGGCAATCCTCCTCGAAGAGGATCATATTAATCTTCTTGATTGCTTCCGTGATTAGTGCTCTATTGTGTTTAGGATAGCGAACTAATCAGTATGCCTTGACTTGAATCATGTGTTGAATAGCTGTACAAACGGGATAATGGGAGAAAACCTTGTTCTTATGTAATCGGAATTCCTGTTTTGTCGAAAAAGCCCTTTCATAATTCAAACCCACTGATGGTTCTGACTCTGTCATCCACCCCACCAAAATATCTAGGCATGTTAGCAAGGGTTGAGAAGCATTCGCTTCCCTATTTAGAGTCTTGTTTCGTATCCCACCATCGATACTTCTATCGAGTCTCGTACCTGTGATTGAGGTCTTTCACGGGAATTTTTGGTCGGTCAACTAAATGCCTTCGGAAATCGTGTCAGATGTGAGGGTTACCTGAGTATGTTAGTGGGAGTGAGGATTTAAATCGTTTTGTGATAGAAGTGAGTTGTCTTATGAAGTCATCCCTTTCGATCCTCGTAATGGCCAACCATGTCTTCTTGTCACAAGAGTCTAAACACGAGTTCTACCTTCATCTCTCGGAAACGGCGTGAATGTCCTTGTGTCCTACCCAGCAAGTCATAATAGCGTCCCACGGGGAAACGGGGTGGTGAGTCGGTGATTGTCCTTAGAGAATTCTGTCAAGTTATAATGATAGCCTCTTTGTGATTTAATGACATGTTATATTGGTATAATTCAGCATGACTTTCCCGGTACATTGCATGGCTGCACTTATGAGTTGATGTATGTGTCTTAGGTATTGAATTCCCATGATTATTGTCTCCCTATGAACTAGATCCATGATAGTGTGTTCAACTTTCGTTGCATGTTTAAAATGCGAATTGGATGACTTAGAATGCCAGATTAACCTAATTGGACCTCATTGGTTGTGTACATGTTTAATGAGTATTTCTAGTATCATGTAAGACATATACCTCCCAGTTATAGGCCCTCGTATGATTGTGTGACGTCCTAGTCTTACTATGCGAATATGGATGTATGTGATGAGATAGTTGCTATACCAACCCTACATGAACTGACCATACCCTTAGCAGGATTTTTTGGGTACATCTTAGCATGCTTTCCGTAATATTATGACTTGCTTAATTGTGTACCTAAATGAGTGATAAGTCGTGCATATGATATCCTGTGATGTTTGCTAGATCTTGCATAACTTGGGCCATATATGTCCCATGTCAGTCTGTGCATACATGTTCTTAGTCTGTCAAGCCCGATTGGTGAATGAAATGATAAGTTGCTAGCTTGTTCTGCACACATATAAAGATGATTATATGAACATGTTATGAATGCGTAAATCGATATCCCTTCAGATTGGTGAATACTAGTGTGAAATAATGTGATGATATCTCTTGATTTTTATGTGTTTTTGTGCCATAATTATAAGGGCATCATTGTAACTCTGGGGTTGGGATCTTATCCTTGGTCTCGTCGTCCCTAGTCCTGGTCCATGCCTGAACTCTTAAGGAATTGTGTTGTCCGCCCTTGTCTCTCCCCTATCTCCGTAACTTCTAACCCTTGCAATCATTCGATGAGCGCCAACATGCATGAAAGGACCGACGACCAAGTGGCACCATAGCGGCGCAACAGAAGTGTGATGGGTCAATGACCCATACACCACAAGACTGACATCCCCAAAAGTATACAAAGGATGAACACATTTGAAAGATGGTAGCCGCGGTGATTCTCTTAGATGACTCAAGGAAGGATATTCGTAATTCAAATCGTGGATTCTTCTATACTAATCAGAATTGATGTTGTGTGATAGGCCTAGAACTGACATAATTGAATGTGTGATGACGGATGTTCTGAATTGGTAGCAATGATTTCCTGACTAACTTGTTTCTATGACGATGTGCCTTAGAGCTTGGTATACTGACTTGCTGGTGAGTAGGTTATGTGTTATATGTATGGGAGTACTTTCTTCTTGAGCTTGATTCGTGATATTCTTTGGTGAGACGGGTTGGAAAATGGCAGGTGGATTAAGGTCTTCGGATTGGGTCATTGGTCGTGTGAGATGGGGTGCAGAAACGATGTGCTAGCTTGAGTAGAGCCGAGGGAGTTGGGATGTGTCGTAGATAGTGGTATGTGAGTATAGATGAGCTTCTAGGTAGGTCTTAGGTGAGTAGTGGGGCTAGTATTCCTAGATTTTTAGGGGGGTGTCCTAGTGAGAAGTGGTAGTCTAGGCAGGTAATGTGTGCGGGTAGCATAAGAGAGTGGTTGACTGAGGTCTGGACTAGTTTCATTAGGGTGATATTGAGATTGGGTGTGGGTAGAAGTAGTTAGGATAGTTCTAGAGGTGGATGGGCAAGCTAGGAGTTGATTGGGGGATTCTTGAAGGGAGGTGTTGTGAGACGGATTGATGTGCCAAGGAAGGTGTCTAGATAGTCTATGAGCGGAACGTGGGCGGTGTCAAGGATGATCGATTAAGGAATTTTTGAGGAATCGTAGAATTTGGGACTAGGTGATGGGTGCTAAAAGTGGGGGCGATTTCGGTAAGGGATGAGGTTGAGGAATTTCCTAGGAAAAGTAGTATGAGGTTGCTTGGGAAATTATCGATCGGGGATATTAGGTTGTTCATATCAGGGTTGTTCGTGTGATGAGTATTTGGGGGTTATTTAGATAGGATTGGTAATGCTTGGGGAATTTATGAGTGGAGGATCTCTAGATGCGTTGTTGGAGGATTTTGACATAGGGAATGAATCGGGATTTATGAGTGAAGGTCATTGTGGCTATTGAGGTAATTGAGGATGTGAGATGAATCTTCGAGGAAAGGCTGGTAGCTATGCAATGATGTAGTTTAGATTCCTAGTAAGACTGTTGGCTTAAGGTTGAGACAAAGAGATCATGCGCATGTATTTGGGGACTAGGCAAAGCAGAAGGTACTGAGGACGCTAGAGAGATTTTTGAAGGTTGGTGAAGTTGTGGTGCTTAGGAAATTCGGACGAGGATGTCATAGGAATTCGGTGAAAATGATGATCGG
Organism: Persicaria tinctoria; assembly: GCA_037127255.1. Lineage (NCBI taxonomy): Eukaryota > Viridiplantae > Streptophyta > Magnoliopsida > Caryophyllales > Polygonaceae > Persicaria > Persicaria tinctoria. The sequence continues at coordinate 39,315,239 of JBANSL010000003.1, read as the reverse complement.
TACATAAGGGTTTAAGTGGTAGAGGTTTCGAAGTTTAAGGAAGCGCGAACTGAGGCAATTTGGGGAAACATGCGGAGTTGAGGGAACTAGTCAAGCTAGGTACAGTATGCCGGGAAGAGGATCTAGAGTGGGTCGGCTTGATGGTCATGGTGATTCGTGGTTGGGAGTAACACTAGTTGAGTTCTACATTAGAATTGGTCGGGAGTGTCAGGTGTGAGACAGTCAGCATGAGTTGGGTCCTTAGAGGTGGATTGTTAGTGAGAGTGGTTAGTGGTGTGGGGAGTAGGATTAAGTTAGCAAGGTGATTCGCGATGTCTCTTTAGGAGATGATAGCCGAGTGAAAGGTAGGACTTTAGATCGGGATGTCGAAGTGGATTGGCCCTTAGATGGCTTGATGGCATAGGAGTTGGGATGCCTAGTAGTTGGTTTGGGGTATTCGGCCTTGATTGCGAATGGGTATGAGACTAGAAAGGTTGTATGTGAGCAAGATGCAATGGTGTCTAGAACTAGTAGTGGTTTGGGTTGGTAGACCTCGGTGAATTTGATCTTAATGCAAGAGTTGATGGGTAGTGGTTGTGTCTAGTCATGATTGATATTTATAGGCAGGTTCTCTTGAGGATGTGATCTAGCGTACGCTTTACTTGAGGCCAAATGTGGTGCGAATTCTATGTTATAGACGATGTTGATTCTATGATGTATTGTCGTTGACAATAGTGAACTATTAGTACTAACATAGTTATCCCCTGAACTCGATGAAATGCTAGTGTACGGAAGTACTTGTTTGTCTCTAATGTGATGACGCTTCGCAGTAGCATGAGTATGATGTGCTTACCTGATTGATATGATGTGCTTATCTGATTGATATAACATGCTTATTTGATTGATATGGTGTACGTGTAACTTCCGTGAGATGATGTGATAAAATCTACCATATATAATACAATGGTAGAGATATGTTATGGTATATCACTGTCTATGTCATTAGTATCACCCGGTTAGGAATGCGTGATGCAATTGCTATGTTATATGATGCCATGAATTGGAATTGCTAAGATGCTAGAACCGAATTGGTGAAATTTGACTCTGACTTGGAGCCTATGAAGGAAATATGATATTAGCCCTTAGAGGTGGATGATTCCACCTCCTGAGATTTGAAAATTGCTTGACTAACGTCACGTTAGAGAATTTTGAATGGTGTTTAAAAAGGACTAATTTGGGTTTTGAGAAATCAAACGCGGTCGATAACTTCAATGATTTTAAGACAAAAAAATTTTTCAAACTAAGGATCGTCTTTAAATTTTCTAACCGAGTTTACATTATGACGCCCCACGAAGTGGATACAGACATTTTATAGGGCCCCTTATAGAGTACTTGCTAAGACCTAGTGGAGATGATGTAATGCTTTTTGAATTATGATATAGCCGAGAAGTCGGAGTAAGGATGTGCTACGGGCCCATATTACATTCTTGCTACGATCTATTGGAGATATTATGATTATGACAACGGTACTGTGAGGATCTCATAGGGGCACTTATGAGATGCTTACGGGATCAATGACATGATCTTTGGACTCACCAATTCTAACATTCATCCCCTATTTTAAGATGATTTTAATCTTGGGGACGAGACTTGTTTTTAGAGGTGGATCATGTAAAGACTCGGATTTTCAAATCCTAATTTTTTTCGAAAAAAGAGAATTAAAATTAAAATTTAATTGCTTTTAAAACTCGTTTAGCGGATTCGGACCGGAATATAAATTTAACGAATAATCTCCGTCCTTTTACCTCGGAAATTTAAAATAATTATCGGATTGCGATATCCTTGTCGATTTAAAAAATATAATTGATCGAGAAAGCGAGAGTCAGGGAAACTTACATTTGAGAACTAGTTACGAGATTCAAAATTTCACGCATTCAGGATTTATTTTCGGGTGTTGGTTCAACCAAATTCACTCCCATCACACCATCTCCACTCCATCTCTCCCTCTTTTATTTCCTCCCTCCTCCTCTCCTGCTCCCTTCCATCTTCATCGACATCACCGCAGCTCACTATCACCATCGTTCCATCACCGTTGCCGCACCCTCAAACCACCACCGATCACCACCTCTAGCCATCGTTCCATTGTTGTCGGACCACCACCAACGCCGCCCGCATCCACCAAGGCGCCACTAGAAGCCCCGGAGCCACCAGCGCCGTTGATGAGCCACCGAACCGCCTCCTTGCTTTGTTTCGTGAAGCCTTGTTTCAGTAAGCCGTTCTCCTTCATTTCTGATCGAAATCGCCTTCGGTCGTCACCACAACACTCACCCACATCCAGTGCAGGTCCGACGAGCCATCGCGAACCTTCGACGACTCCCAACTCTCCGATCGAGAGCTCCAAAGTTGCGAACACGTCGGTGAGCTTCCAAGCCTTCTTTTCTTTCTCGTTCGATTCCATGCTCCCTTTTTATGCCTAGTTTTAGTCATGGGTGGGAGAGAGTGAGTGCGGGAATTCGGGAGAGCTCGAGAGCTCCGGCGAGCTTGGGGTCCGGCGAGGGGAGCGGCGAGAGCGAGGGAGCAGTGCGCCAGTGCGGGCGAGCAAGCTGGGGCGAGAGCGCGAGGACGAGGGTGGGCTGACGAGTGCGAGATGCGAGCTAGGAGCGAGTTGGAGCGTGGTAGGCGAGCTCGAGGGCTGGAGGACGAACCGGAAGCATCGTCGAGGTGGGCGAGCCATCTCGATCAGTCCGGCGGGAATCAAAACCAAGAAGACTTGCTTGTGGGCCCTCCTCAAAATTTCATGTTAATTAATCCAACGTTTAACCGGTTTGGAGTTTGGAAATTAGACGGGTTCGGTTCGGTTGGATTTAAATGGGTTTGGTTCGGTTCGGGTTTATCCGTTCATTTAATTATTTAACTATTTAACGGTATTTAAAATATTATAATAGTATTTGAGGATTTAAAAGATAAAGTATTAATTTTGGAGATTTATAAAGGGTTGATTTTATTAAATAAAAACGGTTTGGATTTTAGGGGATTTGGAAATAACTTATAAGGGTGTTTTTTTTAAATGGTGTTTTATAATATTATATCTATAATAATAATTAGGATTTAACATAAATAAGTTGGACGTGCCTGTTAGAAAAGAATTCGGAAAAGAATTTCAAGGTTGGAAAGTAGTCTAATAAATAAATTAAAAAGGGAATTCGGCGAGTATTTTAAGGATCGGAATACTTAACTATTTAACTGGGATTTGAAACGGTGTTGGAACTAACTTGGGAATAAGACTTATTCAATGACTAACTAGCATGATAATATGATCGTTTGACTAACAGTATGATATGTATGACTAATAGCATGACTTGTGGTGAATTATTATATGAGATTAAATGTTGGATAATTATGGCGATCTAGTAGGATTTTATATCACACAAATTATGTCTTATGATTTTGATGAACCGTTGAGGTATATGCGAAAATGACGTATATCAACATGCAGAATTGGTTGAATGATTTATGGAGAACGATGTGGTCTTGAGGAGTGGATGATGCGATGAAATAACTTTCATAATATGTTACTTGTTCTATTGATTGAGGTGTGCTTGAGTGCTTAATAGTTGAATGTAGGCTTATGTATATTCCATTATGTACTAGGTGATATTATGTGATTGTGAATACTGTGTGATGGATTGTTCTGTTGCCGGTCTGCTAGCCAAGTAAGTACCTCCGGGGCTTACTCAGTAACCAGTACCTCCTGCCTGATGTGTCATATAGTATGTAGGTGTTTCATATGCATAACAACATGTCATGTAGTATCATGCTTAGGAATTGCACTTACCAATGAGCATTCTTATTCTGTATGCGTTTGAATACAGAACGGTCATTATATGTGAGTCCTAGAATCCTTGATAGGGTCATAGGACAACCCAGCTCCATCGGGTTCGTCATGAGTCATTCGGGTCGTTGGAACACCTTTACTATTATCAGCATTATTATTTTCTTTTCGCAAGATCCACGATATGATGATGAGATACGATATGATGATGAGATTTGAGATGTTATCGAATCAAACTGGCCAGTCTCCACCCTACTTGGAAGGGGGGGGGGGGTGGTAGAAGAGGGATATACCACTTGGTATTCTTTGTTAAGGCCTTACTTAATATTCTGCACATATGAATTAGGAACATGATAGTGTGGTTAATATTCTAGTATTGCATGAAGGCATCCTTTATTATAGGTATAGGCGTATTATATGTCCTCAGCGCGGTTAGAGGACCCACAGGCAGACTCTTGGCCTCACTTGATGGTATAGTTTCAGGTACCCGATACACTGCTTGATTTTGTGCTGTTATGACGGGGTCTATTCATATGGCGGAGAGTGAGTGTTTGAAACCTGACTTCACCAGATTCATGCTTTTGGGATTGGTTGTATCATTTTCTGTATGCGTTTGAAACCTGACCCGGCTCTGCCGTGGCACTGGTTGTATCATTTTCTGAACTTATTCCATTTGCATGATGAATGATTTTCCGCGTTGTAGACTTAGGACAGATACAGGGGTTTACCCCGGGATCTCCAATGGACCTTCCATATTTGGGTGCGAAATCCTACTTTAAAACTACAAACCTTCAGTTTCAAACCTTCAACCTGTACTCGGGGCGCAACTCGGGAATCATAATTCCGGGCCGTTACAATGGGCTTGGAAGGTGGTAATATAAAGTTGCAATAAGATGATTCTGATGTTCTGCGTCCTCCATGTAACGTTGTTGCTCTTGAAATGGACCCCCCCTCAAAAAATGTTGGAGTTGATGTTGAGAATGTTGATGTCATGGGGTGTGGGGCAGGATATTCTCATCGAAAGGAATCAACGTTTGCTGGTGACGTGCACAAGTTAATGGTTGGTGATGTAAATGCAGTTGGGAATGATGATAAATGCAGTGCAAATGCTTGTGAGATGTCATCATCTCCATCTATTGTCATCAGTGAGGTTCTTTTGTCATTAAAAGATGTTGTTGAGGGTGCACCGTGTGATGTGAAGGGTACTGTCGTTTGCGATGCAGATGGGGTTGGTAAGGCTGCTGACATCTCGTCCACGGAAGCTGGCGATGCTTCTGTTAAGGGTTCTACTTTTTCTATTACTTCTGTATCAGACAGTCTTGTTCTAGTTCCAGACGATTATGTTGTGCGACACTTTGTTGATTGGGATACATATGCAAAGGATCCTACTATATTAAGTGACATTGAAGAATTAAAGCATTTCAACAACATTCCTATGGACAGTAGCTTTTTGTTCGGCCCAGGTGTAGAAGAAAAGGAAAAGAAATTGGCACAGTACAATGCCCAGAAGTCACTGATCAGCAGCAACGATCATCAGTTTATGTATTCTATTATAAAGAGCGACCGATATTTTATTTTTAGTATATTATTCAATTACCTATATATTAATATGCTTTTATTATTTATTACTCTCTCTATGATTGTTGTAAAGTTATGTGTCATGTATATTCTTTTTCAGGAATTTTTCTGTTGAAACTCCTTCTAGACGGTTTGGCAAATCATTTTTCATGAATATTTTAAGTAGGACCAAGTGGTTGGATTCATAGGTAAGAGTTGCTGACATCAACCAAATATGGGGATGTTTTCCTTTTTAATCTGCTTGACAGTAGTTTGTTTTTAGAGAATCTTGAAACAGGGTTATATTATATGAGAAAGCGAATTTCTGTAGAAGGGAACAAGTACAAAGATTGTGTTGTGGTGGATTGGCTTTTTGTCGTTAAGTACTGGCCTTCATACGCTTCAACCTTTGGGGAATATGATAATGTTGACAAATCTATTGAGGCTTATTTCATGGGCAATTGTCCTGACGTGTATCCTAAACCCTGGGCGTTAGCAAAGAATATTTATACACGTTTCAATATCCACAACATTCATTGGGTAGCCTTGGAGATACTAATTGATGAAAAGGTTATAAATGTGTATGATTGCAATGTTACTGGAATTCCTGCTGGGTTACTTGAAGAATATCTGCAACCAATTACTAAGTGGCTTCCAATCCATTTGACGAAAGGTTGTGTGTACGAAAATTTCACCTCTTCCCCCTTCAAGTTAATCAGAGTGCCTGGTTTACTTCACGATCGTACTTCGTACGTGTTCTTCCTGTGTTGACATACTTTTTTTTATTTTTTATCATATATTACACTTTTTCACCTTTTTATTTTCCCCTTGTTGTGTTTGAATTATAGGTGTGCTTGTGGGGTGTTTGTAGTGAAAGCAATTGAAACGCTTATTTTTGGAGGAGATGTGAAGGCAATCACAAATGAAAAGCTCTTTCGATATCGAGAACTTATTTACTTAGATTTGATAAAGGAGAGATGGAGCTTTATAATGTAAATATGTATTGTCACTAGACATATATTAGTTGTGTTGTCAACTTTGTATTTTTATTAAAGATTCTGTATTGTTTGACATCGTTTTCATTTGTATTTCTTGTAAGTTTGGTTTAAAAGAGCAGTCACTTTATCAATTTCAATATAAATTCGTGTATATAGCACAAAGTATTTTTATGCATATCACATGTCAGCAGAGCAACAAATTGTTATAATTATTCAATTCATTCAAAGAGGAAACGCAACCTTTTGATGTCCATAATTATTTCAATCTAATAGAACATCACATTGCAATTAATCGTTAGAAATCGGTAACTTAATATCTTTGATTTAGCTAAGTGTCTATATGTCATCAGCTTCAACTTATGCATATTTTAATATTATATCTGCATATCAGTCAAATGTAGTTGCATATCAGTAAAATATTCTTGCATATTATACTTGTACATTTGTCCACCCCTAGTTTAAGTTAGTTGCACATAAACCTATGCGTATTTTGGATGTGCATAATCATTTCAAACTACTAGCAAAATGTATCAGTTCATTTTAGCATTAAATTTCAGTAACCCAATACCGTAGATTTAAGCTAGTCTCCATATGTCAGCAGCATCAAGTACAATGTCAGCAGAACAACATATTGCTATATTAATTTAATTCGTTGCTATAGATAAAGCAAGACTTTGATATCCATAATCATTTCAAGTTAGAAACACACCATCTCAGTGCATTTTAGCATTAAAATTCACATATCTAATACCTTAGATGTTGTGGAGTCGTTATATATATCACATGTCAGCAGAGTAACAGATTTTTAAATTAATTCAATCCATTCAAAGGTGGGAAAGCAAACTTTTAATGTGTATCATCATTACAATCTTTTAGAACATAACCCTGCATTTAAGCATTAAAAATCAGTAACTTACTATGTTAGATGTAGCTAAGTCTGTATACGTCATTAACATCAATTTATTCATATTTTAATCTTACTTTTGCATATCAGTCATATGGGGTTGCATATCAGTAAAATATAGTTGCATATCATAATTTTACACTTGTACAAAATTAATTTCAGTTAGTCGCACATCACTCTATGCATATTTTGGATGTGCATACTCATATCAAGCCAGTAGCAAAATATCTCAGTGCATTTTAGCATCAAATTTCATAAACCCAATACCTTAGATTTAACGTAGTCTCTATATGTCAACATCATCAATTTTTTGCATAAGTGACATAGGTTCTAGATTGACCCGTTTTAATTTCTTTTAATATTGGTTTTAAATAGCAGTAACTTTATTAAATTAGATCTAAATTCTTGGCTTTTGGCACTAATTATTATTTTAAAATTAAAATGTCAGCAAAGTAACAGATTGTTATACTAATTCAATTCATTATTAGAGACAAAGCAAGACTTTGATGTCCATAAACATGACAACTTAGAAGCACACCATCTCAGTGCATCTTAGCATTAGAATTCACAAATATAATACCTTAGATGTAGTGCAGTGTATATATGTCAGCAGCATCAAAGTTTTGCACAAGTGCTATAAGTTTTAGTAGCATACCTACTTTTTTTTTTTTTTTCTGTTGATCACTTTTAAATTCTTTTAATTTTGGTTTTAAAGAGCAGTAACTTTATTAGATTGGGTCTAAATTCGCACCTTTGGCAGTAATTATTATTTTTAAGGTAAGATGTCAGTAGAGTAACAGATTTTTATAAAATTTCAAGTCATTCTTGGAGAGAAAGCAAGGATTTCATGTCCATAATCATTAAAAGCTATCGGCACAACATCTTAGTGCATTCTAGTATTAAAATTCACAAATCTAATATCTTAGATGTTGTGCAGTCTTTATATGTCAGCAGAATTAAAGTTTGTATTTAGTTATACAGGGTTTCGTAGCATATCTGTGGTTTATTTCTGATTTATCTCTTTTAATTTCTTTTGAAGATTGGTTTCCAAGAGAAATAACTTTATTATTTTGAATCCACATTCGTGCTTTTGGCACAAATTCTTTTTTTTTAAGCCAAATGTCAGCAGTGTGACAGATTGTTATATTAATTCAATTCATCACAAGAGACACACATTGTTTAGTAGCATAACTATTCTTGGTTATCAATTTTATTCAACAATTGTTGTCTTTGTATTTTTTTTTAAAAAAGTAAAAAATCAGGGAAAACCAAATACAGTAAAAAAAGGTGATTATTAGAGGGGGGGGGGGATGTATCTGGTGCTCTGCAAATACAAAGCAGTACACTTAATAGAAGTAATAATTACAGTTACTCTTTACCTAATAGAGATAAATCTGATCTAATTAGTACAGTTATGGGGAAAGAGAAAGGTTACAATACATTGGGAAACCGCCCTCTAAAACGAGTGACATATTGTTGATGGGGGAAGTTGAATAACCGCTTCTTCCTATATAAGAAGACCCTCACCCGTCTGTTTATATCCATCACACAATCGCCTGACCATTTTTCTTCTCTCTCACCATCTTCGGAAACCCATTCCTTTCATTTCAAGTCAAAAAATGGATTATCGTTTCTACCCTTTCTCTCTAATGGAGGACTACTACAAGACGTGTGACGAACTGGAAAAACACAGATACCTAGGGTATCATATGTCCCTCCTTGAAGATGCTGCCAAGAGGAAGGATCTGCTCTACGGGATTGAGCAATTCCAAGGTTTCTACTTCAACTTGTACCAGGAGAAAGATCATATCTCCTCTCTGATCAGGCGGGCCCTTGAAGATGACGATAAGAAGACTGCTGAGGTTGTAAGTCTATTCTTTTTTACATAATATTATTTAATAAGTAGTTAAATATTTAACTTTTGCATTAAAAAATGATTGTAGAACCAAGGAAGATTACAAGAACTTGAGGAGCAGATGCAGATGTTCAGGGTGAACATGTTTGAGACGATCGAGGAGATTTATGAACAAGAAAAGAAGAGGCACGAGAAGATCGCAGCCTTCCTTGGGAATTAGATGATTAGCTTTCCGTTCATGTTCTTTTGGTATTATGAAACAATATTTCTGTTATTTTTGGGTTTTAATGTAAGTTCTTTTGGGTATCAAACATTATAACTATTATTGCTTCTGTTACTCTAATGTTTTATATTTTACCTCTTTTGTTTTATGTTTCTGTTATCTTACATTTCAGTATTTTTATTTTTGTATGGATTATCAGTGTATTTAACTTTTATATTTTATCAGTTTCTAAAATATCTTTGTGCCAAAACAGAAATTATTCACCATATTTAAGTTAATAATGCATCATTTTAAACAAATGGTAATGATTATGGTAGATTCAAAAGTCTTTCTTTTTTTTTCAATACCCATGCATTGGAGTGTTGTTTTTTCCAAGAAGGATGGGACATCTACTTTTATTACACTCAATCACTTTTCTTGCATAAATAGTATTTGGGTTTGCATATCAATACATAATATATGCATATTTAATAGATTATGCACTGACACCCCTCTCTCACACATCTTAGACTAGCAATCATGATAATATACAAGATCCATTTGCATATTGACACATACCCCCAGAAATAAATGTGATGGTAAAGGAAAAACCAAAGGAAATTGTGTAAACTTCCTAGAAAAGCTAAAATTTCTGATCAGATCTACTCCCCTCAATCATCTTAAAGATAGGAGGGAGTATTATTAACTTTTATTGTAGTATAATTGAAATTGCAATTTTAATTAGAAAAGCATTGTTGTCTTTGTATTTTTTTTTAAAAAGAAAAAAAATAGGGAAAACCAGATACATTAAAAAAAGGCTATCATTAGGGGTGGGGGGAGGGGGGATATATCTTGTGCTCTGCAAATACAAAGTACTAGTACTTAATAGAAGTAATTATTACAATTAGTCTTTAGTACTACAGTAGAGATAAATCTGATCTAATTAGTACACGTATGGGGAAAGGGAAAGGTTACAATGCATTGGGAAACCGCGCCTTTAAAACGAGTGACATATTGTTGATAGGGGAAGTTGAATAACTGGTTCTTCCTATATAAGGAGTCCCTCACCCGTCTGTTATTATCCATCATCAAATCGCCCGATCCTTTTTATTCTCTCTCACCATCTTCGAAACCTCGTCTCTTTCATTTCAAGTCCAAAAATGGATTACCTTTTCTATCCGACCACAATGACAGAGGAGTACTATAAGATGTGCGATGATCTGGACAAAGAAAGATACCCAGGGTATCACATGTCACAGCTTGAAGAGGCGGCCCAGACTAACACGGCAATCAAGGGAAAGGATCTCTTGGAAACGATCGTCGTTTTCCAGGGTTTTTACTTTGAACTCTACCAGGAGAGAGATCACATCTCTTATTTGATCAAGAGGGCCCTTGAAGACGACGACTAGAACACTGCTAAGAAGGCAAGTCGATTCTGTTTTACATAATATTATTTAATAAGTAGTTAAATATTTAACTTTTTATTAAAAAATGGTTGTAGAATCAAGAAACACTAGAGGAGGTGGAGGAACAGATGAAGGAGTTTAGGATTAACATATTTGAGACGATCGACGAGGTTTATGCAGAAGAAAAGAAGAGGAAGGAGAAGATCGCAACCTTCCTTGACAACTAGATCATTATCTTTCTGTTTGTGTTATTTTGCGGTTATCAAACAATATTTCTGTTATATTTTGGGTTTAGATGTATGTACTTTTGTTGCTTATCAAACATTATTCCTTGTAAAGGCTCGGATGTTTAAATCCTAATTTTTCGGAAAAAAAAATCAAAATGAATTTTAAAGCGAAATTTAACGGAAAAAAAAACTCTTTAGCTCAAACTTTGATCTCATAAAGCGGATTTAGGTTATTTTCGGGTATTTTGAGATATGTTTTAGGGTCACAAGTCACAACCCCTCTTGCCACCTTTCACTTCCCCCATCTGATTCCTCTGTAGCATAAAAACAAAACCATAAAGCCCCTTTTGCTGTATCTCATTGTCACCTTTTCATGGTTAACTCTCGTTTGACCAAAAAAATTGTGTGGTTCCTCCACCTCAACAATCCTTATCCTCTCCCTTCTAAATATGAGATTCAACCCTACAAACCTCTCCATCCAAACACCACCCTAAACCCCCAACTCACTTATCCCTTCCGTTGCGTCTGAGAGCCACCATCACCACCGCCACACTCACCTTCTTCATCCCCCAACTGGAGCAGATCTGAGCTCCCATGGCCACCATTCCATCACCCTTACCTCGTCGTTATTCATTCTTGGACCCAAGCCCCTGTTTCGAGCACATTCTTGAGCATCTCTAAGCGCCCCCGAGCACCTCTCGAACGCTTCTCGAGCTCCACCCGAGCAGCAACAACTCCATCACTCCCTCCTTCGAATCTGAGCAGCAACAACTTCCTCCGACGTCCGTCCGAGCAAGTAGCCGCCATTGCCGCCGGTGCTAACCGCCGCCGAACCTCCTCCCCTGTCTCGCGTGACAAGCCCGATAAGCCACTCCTCCTTTCACTCGATAAGGCCGTAAAGGTCCCTCCTTTATAACCCATTGTCTTCAACCCAGGACTCCCGAAGCTTCCAGTGTCCTCGTCGAGCTCGAACAGCTCCGGTGAAGCCGAGCGCAGCTCAACGACCCCTTCTCGGTGAGCTCTTCCTTTCCTTCTTTCTTTTTCTATTCTGTCATGTGTGTGTGTCGGGTAGTCGGTTGCGTAGTCCGAGTTCGAGTCGGCTTCCGGCGAGCTCCCTCCTCTCCTTCCGTTTTGCGAGCGCCGGCGAGCCTTTGTGCTCTGTTTTCTCGAGCAGCCCAGGGAAGGAGATAGATGAACAGTAGAAATTTATCCCCCATTTCTTAACTCGTGGGCCCCTTGCCACCTCACCTTCATGGGGCCCATTCCCTTTTATTTTCTTTTCTTTGACTCCGGATTTGCAAATGAGAATGGAGAGGATGAATTGGCTTTGCGCCTATTCCTTGGGTCAGAATTTGTGTTTTAAAAGGAATGAAAGATTGGGCCTGTTTTCATCGAAATAAATGGGGCAATTTAACCAATTTGGTTCGGTTTTGGGTATCACAAAATTAATGATCAGTTTGGTAATTTACAAGAGTAGGGAGGGTCGCTTTTGGATTTTTTCTAATTATAAGGTCGGTTTAGTAATATAAAAGGGGCTGATTTTATTGAGTAAAAATGGATGGGATTTTAAAGGAATTTGGAAATGTTTTTATGAAAGTGCTTAATAAAGGGTATTTAAAATAATGTATAATATCATTTGAGATTGAAAAATATAATATTATGGTGATTAAAACAAATATAATATTATGAGACTTGGGGATTTAAAAAGGTATTATCGGATTTAAATCTAAAAAGGAATTTGACGAACATTTTCCAAGGTCGGAATCTATAACTATTTGACTCGGTTTTGAAACAGTTTTCGGGATTAACTTGGGAATTATGTGATCGATGACTAACTAGCATGATAATATGATTGAGTGACTAATAGCATGTTTTGTGTGGTCTAATGGCATGGCATCTATGAATGATTAATGGCATGAGATGTTAGGATCATGTATCGCTTGACTTATACTTTATGAACTATAATAAACTGTTGAGATATATACGGATATGTTATTATGAAAATGTGAAAGTGGCTAAGTGAATTGTGGAGAATGATATGGTCTCGTGGAATGTGACAATATGATGAATGGTTGAACTTGATGGGATGATGATTTGAGGTGTTATGATGCCATTGAAGGATGTGTGCTTTGTATGACTGAATGGTTAGATATAGACTTATATGTGTTCTGCTATATATCTAGGTGATACCTTGTGTTTATGATTGATATGTGCCGGACCTTCCATTATGCTGTTCTGCATAGCCAGGTGAGTTCCTATATGAGCTCACTCAGATTCGAAAAGAGATCTCCCTGCTTGTAGCCATGTGCATACTAGGTGCTTGCATTCATAATAAAGCATGCCATGTAGTATCCTTCTAGGACTGCATTCATGATTGAGCATTCGTTTACTCATTGCTTTTGTAAACAGAACGACCATTATCTGTGAAGTAACTAGAGTCATTGCTAGGGTTATAGGACGACCTAGTCTCATCGGGTCCCGTCCTGAGTCAATCGAGTCATGAACTTCCTTATATTATGAGATACCTGCGGGCTTTATTGTGGAGCGGGTTGGGCATGCGTGCCGCCCGATTATGAATGAATGCATTCATGAGCTGGCCAGTGTCCACCCTATTGGAAGGTGGTGGAGGTAGGAGAGGGATATACCACTTGGTATTCGGTGCTAAGGCCTTATTATATTTATGCACTTGATCTTAGGAGCATGTTAGTGTGTTAATATTTTGCCTTGCACCTACAAGCATCTTTATTAGGACTAGCGTGTGTATGTGTCTGATGGTTTGGGATAACTTTGCGTAGGGCTTCGATCTGACACCGCCCCGCATACATATTTTTTTAGGTTGTCTTGCAGCATGATTGTTCTTTGCTTCTGTAACGTGGGAACTCTCTTGGGCGATTGCAAAGAAATGGTCTAACCTTAGATTTTGATAAATACGCTTATTGATTTGGTTTTGACCCGGCTCTGTCGTGGCACACTCTTGTATTACACCTTGATTCCACGATTTGCATGACTATTGCTTTTCCACGCTTAGACTTATGACAGGCACAGGGGACTTCCCCGGGGATTCCAACAATCCCTTCGAATTTTGGGTATGAAACCCCACTTGAAAACATTAGAGTAGAATTTCAAACCTTCAACCTATACTCGGGGCACAAGATCCTAACGAGGGGTTTCATCCCTCAAAACGTAACCCGGGAATCATAATCCCGGGCCGTTACACGGAATAGCGTCCTATGCATTCATAACATGGTCACATAATCAACTTTACATGCATGCAGAACTTGCTAAAACTTATCATCTCATGCACTAATCATGCTTGACATATTAAGAACATGTATGCACTAACCGAGAATAGACATATGCAGCATAAGTTATATATGACATAGCGAGCATTATAGGATATCCTACATGTATGATTCATTACTCATTTTAAGTGTACATATAAGCAGCTCAAAACAATGTGGGTTCAAGGTAAGCATGATAAGACGCACTCTAACAATCATATCAGGGGACAGGGTGAAGTCATTTGGACATAGCAACTACCACGTCAAATACAACCATGTACATGTAGTATGACAAGTATGGCACATAATTGCACGATGGTCTATAATTAGGAGATATATATCCTACATGATACTACCAACACTCATTAAGAAGGTATTAGTCAACGAGGTTCAATTTGATCAACTTAGCATGCTAAGGAATTCATCTCATATATTGATCATACAACGAGGGTTGACCATGCTATCATGGACCTAATTCATGGGAAGACAATAATCATGGAAATTCATACACGCGACACATATACTCATTCACAATTGCAATCATGCAAGATATTAGACAAGTCATGTTGAAATATATCAATGCATTATGTCATGCAATCACAAGGTGGGCTACTATCATAACCTCACAAAATTCTCCAAGGGCAATCACTGACTCATCACCCCGGTTCCCTATGGGACACTAGTATGACTCACTCAGTATGACACAAGGACATTCACACTGTTTTCGAGAAGAGAGGGTAGAATTTGTGTTTAGACTCTCGTGGTAAGAAGACATGGTTGACCGGTATAAAAATCGAGAAGGATAACTCCATAAGACAAATCACTTCTAACTCGGATTTGTTTCATTAATCACCCTCCCTAAAATACTCATAAATTTCCCACATCCGACACTCCCCCAAAAGTAGCTAGTTGACCGACCCAAATTTTCCCGTGGAAAACACCAACCTCATGTACGGGACTCAATAGAAGCATAGATGGTGGGATATCAAGTAGGACTCGAAACAGGGAGAGCGGACGCTCCTTGACCCTTGCTAACATGCCTAAATGTTTTGGTGAGACGGATGACGGAGTTAGAATCATCAAAGGGTTTGAATTAGGGAAGAGCTATTCCGACAAGACGGGAATTCAGACTACATAAGGACAAGGTTTCCTCCCGCTATCCCGTTCACACATCTACATGATCAAGTTAAGGCATACCCACTATTTTTCTACCCTAAGAACAATAGCACTCAACATGGAAGCAATCAATGGAATTGATATGATCCTCTTCGAGGAGGATCGCCCTCGGGCCCAGATGGATATAACGCATATAATCACAGAGACGATCTATGTCGTCCTTCGAGGGACGGCTAACCGGAGGGGCAAATACCTCACGGCCTCCTAACCCATGTCACTCCATCCTTCGGGTTCCTTTGAGTCTTCAAGTCCACTTGTAAAATAACAAGCTATATTTTGTCTACCCGTTCCCAAGTACAACCAATAGGGATGCTCTAGCGCCCTTACTACCCCATCGTTTCCCTTTGTTTGATTTCCGAATTTATTGAGTCGAGTTCATATTTAGTCCATTTGAGTTAGCCATATTAAATTCATTTTTCCCTTCCTAAAACATTTTGAAAAGCCATTTGAAGACCTTGGGCTATTTTCAAAACCACTTCAACCTATCATACTCTGTTTGCACAACCTTGCTATGATACCAACTTGGTAATTCAGTTCTAGCATTCCATCAATTCTAGTCCAAGAGATTATATAGTATAGCAATCGTATCACGCATTCGAAAATAGACCATACCCATGTCAAGGATAGTCACATACCATAGCAGATCTAGCATAATATTGCACATAGTAGGATTCATCATATCACAGAAGTTGCACATCATATCAAATAGATAAGCACATCATACTTACACTAACTACCAAGAATTATCACGTCAGAGTCATACAAGTATCGTCGCACACCATCATTCTATCAGAATCAAAAAGTAGCTATATTAGCACTCATACCTCATTATTGTCTATGGCAATATCTCAGAGAATCAGCATTGTTAATAGCATAAAATTTGCACACTACTCTCTCATCCACCTCTAGAACTACACCAACCACCTATAGTCGCACCCACTACCTACCGACACTTCTAACTAGAACTCCTCCCCCAAAATCTCGCCATGCTAACTCTACTCCTCACCTAATACCCACCTTGAAGATCAATTGTACTCACTGATAACTATATCTGACAAGTCCTAACTCACTCGACTCTACCCAAGCTAACACATCTTTCTTGCACTCCATCTTACACAACCAATGACCCATCCGAAGACCTCAATCTACCTGCCACTTTCCGATCCATCTCACCGTGGAATCACTCGACTCATGCCCAAGAAGAAAGCACCACCACATATATAGCTCATAACCTATTCACTAGCATGTCCGTACACTCAAGCATCAAGGCACATCATCGCAAGCACAAGTTAGTCAGGCAATCATTCACTTCCAATTCAACATATCAGTCACCACACTTCCAATTATGTCAGCTCTAGACCTATCGTACAACATCAATTCCGACTAATATAGAAGATTCGCGGTTTGAAGAACATCCTTCCTTGATTCATCTAAGAGATCCACATCCGCATCTACCATCTTCGAAATGTGCCCGGCCTTTGTATACCATTGGCGACGTCTCTCCCATGGTATACGGGTCATGGACCCACCACGCTTCCGCTGCACTACTCTATTTCCATTTGATTATTCGTTTTCTCTTCTATGTCGACGTCCATCAAGGGGATCACGAGGGGTTAGAAGTCACGGAGATAGGGGAGGGCAAGGGAGGACAACACGACTTCCTTAAGGATTCAGACATAGACCGGGACTAGAGATGACGAGACTCAAGACAAGACGCGAACCCGAGAGTTACAACAATGCCCTTAGGGTATTCTATAAGGTTACAAGTGCGGCAAGCAAACATATAGCAAATTCCACACTAGGATGTACCTATTAACAGGAATAGCATCCTATGCATTCATAACATGCTCACATAATCAACTTTACATGCACACAGAACTTGCTAAAACTTATCATCTCATGCACTAATCATGCTTAACATATTAAGAACATGTATGCACTAACCGACAATAGACATATGAAGCATAAGTTATATATGACATAGCGAGCATTATAGGATATCCTACATGTATGATTCATTACTCATTTTAAGTGTACACATAAGTAGCTCAAAACAATGTGGGTTCAAGGTAAGCATGATAAGACGCACTCTAACAATCATGTAAGGGGATAGGGTGAAGTCATTTGGACATAGCAACTATCACGTCAAATACAACCATGTACATGTAGTATGACAAGTATGGCACATAATTGCACGATGGTCTATAATTAGGAGATATATATCCTACATGATACTACCAACACTCATTAAGAAGGTATTAGTCAACGAGGTTCAATTTGATCAACTTAGCATGCTAAGGAATTCATCTCATATATTGATCATACAACGAGGGTTGACCACACTATCATGGACCTAATTCATGGGAAGACAATAATCATGGAAATTCATACACGCGACACATATACTCATTCACAATTGCAATCATGCAAGATATTAGACAAGTCATGTTGAAATATATCAATGCATTATGTCATGCAATCACAAGGTGGGCTACTATCATAACCTCACAAAATTCTCCAAGGGCAATCACTGCCTCATCACCCCGGTTCCCTGTGGGACACTAGTATGACTCACTCAGTATGACACAAGGACATTCACACTGTTTTCGAGAGGAGAGGGTAGAATTTGTGTTTAGACTCTCGTGGTAAGAAGACATGGTTGGCCGGTATAAAAATCGAGAAGGATAACTCCATAAGACAAATCACTTCTAACTCGGATTTGTTTCATTAATCACCCTCCCTAAAATACTCATAAATTTCCCACATCCGACACTCCCCCAGAAGTAGCTAGTTGACCGACCCAAATTTTCCCGTGGAAAACACCAACCTCATGTACGAGACTCAATAGAAGCATAGATGGAGGGATATCAAGTAGGACTCGAAACAGGGAGAGCGGACGCTCCTCGACCCTTGCTAACATGCCTAAATGTTTTGGTGAGACGGATGACGGAGTTAGAATCATCAAAGGGTTTGAATTACGGAAGAGCTATTCCGACAAGACGGGAATTCGGACTACATAAGGACAAGGTTTCCTCCCGCTATCCCGTTCACACATCTACATGATCAAGTTAAGGCATACCCACTAGTTTTCTACCTTAAGAACAATAACACTCAGCATGGAAGCAATCAATGGAATTGATATGATCCTCTTCGAGGAGGATCGCCCTCGGGCCCAGTTGGATATAACGCATATAATCACAGAGACGATCTATGTCGTCCTTCGAGGGATGGCTAAGCGGAGGGGCAAATACCTCACGGCCTCCTAACCCATGTCACTCCATCATTCGGGTACCTTTGAGTCTTGAAGTCCACTTGTAAAATAACAAGCTATATTCTGTCTACCCGTTCCCAAGTACAACCAATAGGGATGCTCTAGCGCCCTTACTACCCCATCGTTTCCCTTTGTTTGATGACCGAATTTATTGAGTCGAGTTCATATTTAGTCAATTTGAGTTAGCCATACTAAATTCATTTTGCCCTTCCTAAAACATTTTGAAAAGCCATTTGAAGACCTTGGGCTATTTTCAAAACCACTTTAACCTATCATACTCGGTTTGCACAACCTCGCTCTCATACTAACTTGGCAATTCAGTTCTAGCATTCCAGCAATTCAAACCTCGCTCTTCAAAATGATTTAGGAAAGGAAAAATGAATTTAATATGGCTAACTCAAATGGACTAAATATGAACTCGACTCAATAAATTCGGTCATCAAACAAAGGGAAACGATGGGGTAGTATGGGCGCTAGAGCATCCCTATTGGTTGTACTTGGGAACGGGTAGACAAAATATAGCTTGTTATTTTACAAGTGGACTTGAAGACTCAAAGGAACCCGAAGGATGGAGTGACATGGGTTAGGAGGCCGTGAGGTATTTGCCCCTCCGGTTAGCCGTCCCTCGAAGGACGGCATAGATCGTCTCTGTGATTATATGTGTTATATCCAACTGGGCCCGAGGGCGATCCTCCTCAAAAAGGATCATATCAATTCCATTGATTGCTTACATGCTGAGTGTTATTGTTCTTAAGGTAGAAAACTAGTTGGTATGCCTTAACTTGATCAGGTAGATGTGTGAACGGGATAGCGGGAGGAAACCTTGTCCTTATGTAGTCCGAATTCCCATCTTGTCGGAATAGCTCTTCCCTAATCCAAACCCTTTGATGATTCTAACTCCGTCATCCGTCTCACCAAAACATTTAGGCATGTTAGCAAGGGTCGAGGAGCGTCTGCTCTCCCTGTTTCGAGTCCTACTTGATATCCCACCATCTATGCTTCTATTCAGTCTCGTACATGAGGTTGGTGTTTTCCACGGGAAAATTTGGGTCGGTCAACTAGCTACTTCGGGGGGAGTGTCGGATGTGGGAAATTTATGAGTATTTTAGGGAGGGTGATTAATGAAACAATTCCGAGTTAGAAGTGATTTGTCTTATGGAGTTATCCTTCTCGATTTTTATACCGGTCAACCATGTCTTCTTACCACGAGAGTCTAAACACAAATTCTACCGTCTCCTCTCGAAAACAGTGTGAATGTCCTTGTGTCATACTGAGTGAGTCATACTAGTGTCCCACAGGGAACCGGGGTGATGAGTCAGTGATTGCCCTTGGAGAATTTTGTGAGGTTATGATAGTAGCCCACCTTGTGATTGCATGACATAATGCATTGATATATTTCAACATGACTTGTCTAATATCTTGCATGATTGCAATTGTGAATGAGTATATGTGTCGCATGTATGAATTTCCATGATTATTGTCTTCCCATGAATTAGGTCCATGATAGTGTGGTCAACCCTCGTTGTATGATCAATATATGAGATGAATTCCTTAGCATGCTAAGTTGATCAAATTGAACCTCGTTGACTAATACCTTCATAATGAGTGTTGGTAGTATCATGTAGGATATATATCTCCCAATTATAGACCATCGTGCAATTATGTGCCATACTTGTCATACTACATGTACATGGTTGTATTTGACATGATAGTTGCTATGTCCAAATTACTTCACCCTATCCCCTGACATGATTGTTAGAGTGCGTCTTATCATGCTTACCTTGAACCCACATTGTTTTGAGCTGCTTATGTGTACACTTAAAATGAGTAATGAAGCATACATGTAGGATATCCTATAATGCTCGCTATGTCATATATAACTTATGCTGCATATGTCTATTGTCAGTTATTGCATACATGTTCTTAATATGTCAAGCATGATTAGTGCATGAGATGATAAGTTTTAGCAAGTTCTGCGTGCATGTAAAGTTGATTATGTGAACATGTTATGAATGCATAGGACGCTATTCCTGTTAATAGGTACATCCTAGTGTGGAATTTGCTATATGTATGGTTGCCGCACTTGTAACCTTATAGAATACCCTAAGGGCATTGTTGTCACTCTCGGGTTCGCGTCTTGTGTTGAGTCTCTTTATCTCTAGTCCCGGTCTATGTCTGAATCCTTAAGGAAGTCGTTGTGTCCTCCCTTGCCCTCCCCTATCTCTGTGACTTCTAACCCCTCGCGATCCCCTTGATGGACATCGACATAGAAGAGAAAACGAATGATCAAATGGAAATAGAGTGGTGCAGCGGAATCGTGGTGGGTCCATGACCCGTAGACCACGGGAGAGACGTCGCCAATGGTATACAAAGGCCGGGCACATTTAGAAGATGGTAGATGCGGATGTGGCTCTCTTAGATGACTCAAGGAAGGATGGTCTTCAAACCGCAAATCTTCTATATTAGTCGGAATTGATGTTGTGCGATAGGTCTAGAGCTGACATAATTGGAAGTGTGGTGACTGATATGTTGAATTGGAAGTGAATGATTGCCTGACTAACTTGTGCTTGCGATGATGTGCCTTGATGCTTGAGTGTACTGACTTGCTAGTGAATAGGTTATGAGCTATATATGTGATGGTGCTTTCTTCTTCGGCATGAATCGAGTGATTCCACGGTGAGATGGATCGAAAAGTGGCAGGTAGATTGAGGTATTCGGATGGGTCATTGGTTGTGTAAGATGGAGTGCAGGAAAGATGTGTTAGCTTGGGTAGAGCCGAGTGAGTTAGGACTTGTCATATATAGTTATCAGTGAGTATAATTGATCTTCAAGATGGGTATTAGTTGAGGAGTAGAGTTAGCATGGAGAGATTTTGGGGGAGGGGTTCTAGTTAGAAGTGTCGGTAGGTAGTGGGTGCGACTATAGGTGGCTGATGTAGTTCTAGAGGTGGATGAGAGAGTAGGGGCAAATCGTGGGCGACATTAAGGAATGTCTAAGAAATCATAAAATTGGGATTAGGTTGTATATGCGGTGATTGGGAGCGGTTTTAGTACAGGATGAGATTGAGGAATCGCTAAGAAGAAGTAGTATAAGGTTGCTTGGGAAATTATCGATCTTGGATATTAGGTTGTTCATATCAGGGATGTACGTGTGACAAGTATTTAGGGATTGTTAGATGGGATTGGTAGTGCTTGAAAAATTCGTGAGTGAAGAAATTTCTAGATGCGTTGTTGGAGGATTTCAGCATAGGGGATTGATCGAGAATCATGAGTGGTTCAGGTTTCGTGAGCTTCGGAATGGGATGAGTAGGTAGAATTCGTGGTTGATCTTTGAGGATAGGTGCTGGTGATGAGGCCTTGGTAATTCAGGATTGAGGGTAGTGTAAGATTGGATTCTACGATAGAGTTGACGAGGATTTGGATTGGAGTGTCAGATGTGAGATGGACGATATGAGTTAAGTTCGTAGAGGTGGATGGTTAGTGAGAGTGGTTAGTGGTGCGCGAAGTATGATCATGTTAGCAAGGTGATTCAAGATGTCTCTTTGGGAGATACCGGTTAGGCGGAGTCTTGAGAGCCTAGGAAAAGTAAGGAAGATTGTTAGGAAGCGTCTAGATCGATCGTGAGAGTAGTTCAGCCGAGGACTTAGGATTTCTCTTAGAACGTGAATATGGGACTGGTAAAGGACCCTTAGGGCGAGGATGTGTCTATAGGGAGTCTTGGTAGATGGTCGAAGTGTTGAGCTTGACATAATAGGGAATCGGGCAATCGTGAGCTCTGAAGTATAAATTTCTATGGTTGAGTGGAAGATTAGGACTTGAGATTGGGGTATTGAAGCAAATTGATCCTTAGATGGCTTGATGACGTAAGAGTTGGGATACCTAGTAATTGGTTAGAGATGTGGGCCTTGAATCGTGGATAGTTATGCTAAGCTTAGTGCAATGGTGTTAGAACTAGTATCGGATTTGAGTTGGTAGACCTAGGTGAGGTTAATCTTGATGCGGGAGGTGATGAATAGCGGTCGTGTTTAATTATGGTTGGAAGTTGTAGACAAGTTTTCTCGAGGATGGGGCTTATGGGTATGCGGTACTTAGGATCGAGTAGAATTTCAAACCTTCAACCTATACTCGGGGCGCAAGATCCTAACGAGGGGTTTCATCCCTCGAAACTTAACCCGGGAATCATAATCCCGAGCCGTTACATGCCTGTTGTTGAATCTATTACTTAATGTTTTATATTTTAACTGTTCTGTTTTATGTTTCTGCTATTTAATATTTCTATTATCTGTTACAATTATATACTCCATCTGATCATCTTGAAAAGGTGTTTTGAAAAAAGTTTTTCAAACTTCATTGCATATATAATCTTTTTCTTATTTTTCCTTTAAATGTCATATTAAGTACCTTGTCATACTTTTCAGAATGTTTTTCAAACTTGCCAAGGAAGTTTTCTTATTTTTCCTTTAAATCTCATATTAAATACCTTGCATTTTAAAAAATGCAATGATTATGGTAGATTCAAAAATCTTACTTTTCTTCAATACCTATGCAATGGAGTGTTGGTTTTTTCAAGAAGGATGGGACATCTACTTTTATCCCACTCAATCAGTTTTCTTGCATAAGTAGTATTTGAATTTGCATATTAGTACATAATATATGCATATTTAATATAAAAAATCCATTTGAAAATTGACACATACCCCAAGAAATAAATGTGATGGTAAATGACAAATAAAAGAAAATTGTGTAAACTTCCTAGAAAATCTAAGATTTCTGATCAGATCCATCCCCTCAAACATTTTAAAGATAGGAGGGAGTATTATTAACTTTTATAATTGAAATTGCAATTTTTAATTAGAAAAGCACCTATTAAAAGGGCATTACAGATTGGGGGACGAGAAAGGGCAGGTGGACGGTGAAGGTTTAAAAGTGAATCATTATAGGATATAGAAACATACCCTTAAAAACTTGTTGCATATCCTCTCATTTCAACTTTTCAATCAGTTTTTATCCTTCCCAAACAAACCTCTCGTCTCCTTATTGATATCAAGTTGGATTTTGTTATGTGTTTTGTTTATTGGGAACTTACACAACACAACTGGACGCTTGCATATCAGGCGATTATTACTGCATATGATGTTTAAACATGTGAACTTATTGAAAAAGGAAAACGGAATTTTTTTAACTGTTATACTAAAGAGATAAATATAAGATATTAATATCAGTACTTTTGCATAACATAGTAGTCGGATTGAATATCGTTGTAATATGGTTGCATATAGGCACAGTATATTTGAACATCAAAATTCTAACGATGAGGTTAAAAAACAACAAGTGAAAGGAACATAACGTAGGTAAGTCAGTCAAGATACCAGATAAGTTCAAAATACTCAACATAGGTAAGTATTAGTAGTTATTACATAAGTCCAACCTAAAGAAACATAATGTCTTAAAAGTTATCGACAATTAGGGTTTAAAGAGTATGATCTAGACACAACCCAGCTTTGTCTTTCCATTCTAACCCAAGTTTAACCTTTGTGGTTTGACACCCTTCATTGTCAATTTTGCATGTGCTCTTGCTGCGTTTACAACTTCTCTCCTTTTTTCGCTCACATCTGAGCAAATGATTTCAGCCAAATACTTCAACCGCAGCTTTGAAATATTTTTCTCACTATTTGGCTCGAACCCGCACTTGTAGCCTTTTGCAATCCCCAAAAAAGTTTCCATTTGACGCATAATGCATATTCCTAAATGAAAAACCTTGTCCTCACCAGCCCATGGAAGTTCCAGCACCTCTGTCTTGGAATATGGGATTATATTTGTCTTTGCAATTAACCCCTTTTTGACAAAATACTCATTCACTAGGTCTGCCTGCAGAAGACAAGGAAAGGGAAATTAAACATAATACCAAGTTAACAATCTATAAATTTTTAAAGAAAAAGTAACTTTGGATTTCTGAATTGGCAATAATATGACTAACCAAATTGTTAACCAAAGGCGGGCAGTCGCACTTGCATTTTGATTCATCACAACAGGGAATTACATCCAAGATATGTGTGATCTTGGTCTTCAAGTTGAAAAGCACCATGTAGATGTAGTTTTCAGTGTAAATGCAAAATACAATCTATACACCAAATTCAAAATTATATCAGCAACTTAAATGTCAGCAGTATAAATTTTAGAGTGACAGACCAATTATATTGTATCTAAATTTACATAAAAAATAATTCGGGTTGTAGATAAAAAAATTAGGCTTTTAAAAACAACTAGAAATTAAGAAATACCTGCCATAGGTTTAAATATATCAAAAGATGGCTATCAGAAGGGATTTTTTATTATCAGTGTTGACATCTGTATTAGTGTTGACATCTGAGTGGGTCTTTGTTATCAGTTATATAGTTACAAGATTACATTAACATATTGTATAAAAAAAAACAATACTTATTATTAATCTATGTATATTCATATCATATGAATGCATATATGTTCTATTATTCAACCCACTACATGTCATCAGTAAGCATGTCAGCAGTACATTTTTTTACAAGTAATTCTACATCCGTGTCTAAATACTTATGACATGCAAAAATAATCATTAATATAGGTGTTTAAAAACAACTAGAAATCAAGAAATAACTGCCATAGGTAAAAATATATCATAAAATGTTTATCAGAAGCGATTTTTTATTATCAGTGTTGATATCTGTATTAGTGTTGACATTTGAAGTGGGTCTTTGTTTTCACTTATATACTTACAAAATTATATTAACATATCTTATGAAAAAACAATACTTATTATTAATGTATGCATATTCATATCATATGAATACATATATGTATTATTCAACTCACTAAATGTCATCAGTAAACATGTCAGCAGTACATTTTTTTTACAGGAAGTCAACAATTGTGTTTAAATACAGCTGGCATAAAAAAATAAATAGGGATATAGGTATGGTATTGCATTTAAATTTCATATAAAAAAACAAGAATTCACATTAATATACATTGTCTTTCATATTATTACAACAAAGGTCAGTATTATATATCAGAATATATGTCAGCAACTAGCATGTCAGCAGTACAAAATTGTGTTATTAACATAAATGGGAAATTCAATCTGTTGTGCACTTTCAGATAACGATACCTCCGTTTGATATTTCTGGATGGAAAAAAATATTAGAAGAATGGCGGCAAAATGTTTTATTTTAACATGGTAAATTTATAAAAAATACACATGAAATGGAAAATAAAATAAAAGTTGCAATCTGACAGACGAGTCGATAAACAAGAAAAGCCTTGATGGAGACAAATCACTCTTGTACTGCTCTTTATGATTTAGGATTGCTACCCAAGCATCAATAATATTGGGAGATACTTTACAATCCTCCTCCAGAGTTCTCATATCAGCCTTAACTAAGTTTAGAGTATTGCATTTAAATAAGGTTTCACTGCAATTAGATGCATGAAGAACACAAAACAAATGTGAATAAAACTAAGTTAGAGAATATAGATTAAAATCTAAAGTAAATAAATGAATGGGAATAAACATACGTATCAGATGCTGTTCTTCTACTAACACTTGCATCTAAAATCTTCTCAAGCTTAGACATATTATCCCTGATGTCAACAACACGAGAATAATAAGGGCTTCGCAAGGATGCAACTGGTTTATGTTCCCTTTTCCCATCTCCATCTTCCTTCTCTACATGAGCTTCTTCTTTATCACCCAAAACATTAGTACAACTGCGAGTAGATCTACGTGTTGGCATAGCAGCACCTGGCTTGGGTTTCCTTGAATACACAGAAGTTTTAACAGATTTAGCATTGTTAACTTTTTCAGCAGGCACATCTTCACCAACATCAGCTTCTTTTCTGGCATGGCCTTCCTCTTCAATATTTTTCTGTGCATCTTGTTGTTTTTTAGAAACATGCGTCTAGCCTGCATTAATATTTTGTGGATGCACACCGTGAACATTCTCCGCAGTTGATCCAATGTGAACTGTTGCATGAACAACCTTATCCCCAACTTTCCTTGCAGCACGAGCAGCCTTTGACGCATCACTAATACCCTTCATTGCATCTCTATCAACCTTCTCCCCTTCTTCTGCACAATGTTTTGAGGTAGGTCCTGGAGGTGTTGCGTAAGTATCATATATATCTAAATCTGGGTCTTCAGAAATTCTCACTTTCTTCTTGCCCTTTCCTTTCACATTAAAATTTGGTTCTTTCTGTGCAGGTTCTTTATTTTTTCCATCTGAGTGTGACGGAGGATTAGTTGCATCATTAACAACCTTCTCTGCACTAGTTGATTAGAAAGCAGGATCAGACCCAAACAAATCAAAAGTTGGCTCTTCAGAGAGAGGGGCTTTTCCTTTTCTCTTTCTCTTCTCATGTAAAATATCTTTTTTCTGTAAATCTATAAGATGAACTTCTTTGTCACCAACAACTTTTTTTGCTGGAGGTTCAGTTGTTGTAGTTGGACAAGCAACAAAAGTGAAGTCACTAACAAGACCTTCTTCATGGAGTTTATCTTTCATTCGTTCCTTGCAGCCAAATCAACCTGAGTTAGCACATCCAACAACGCTGGATCTGTCCAAAAAGGATGTTGAGAATTATTCCAGATTGTGTTGGGAGAGTCATCCATATAATTATGATGATGATCTTCAGGTGCAGCTTGACTCGGCTCATTTACCAACCCCAGAAGATTATTAGCAGCATCAACGAGAGCTTTGACCTTCTCATTATCTTGAAACTCAGATGGAACCTTTGTACACATACTAGTAAATTCAGAGATTGCAGATGCTAGTGCAGTAGTCTTTCCAGCCAAAGCTTGTATGAACAACTAAATATAGATGAAAGTAAAATATTTTAAATAATATATCAAAATTAAGGGATGCAAAAAAACAAAAATCAAATAATAAAAAAGCTACCTCAATAGGAGTTGGCTCTTTATTTGGGACAGGTTGTTCCATAGGGGGAGGAGATATTGGAGAAGTTTCTGGATTACCAGTTTTAGAGCCAGGGATGCATTGACGAGGTTGAATTAATCCAGAACCAAAATCTCATGCTTCAATATCATCCTTTTCACGTTGACGAAGCATTGCTGACGTCAAACCACTGAAAACTGGGATTGATCTAGTGAATCTTCTGAACATAATGCTCGAAAACAACTTCACTTTGTCAAAATAGAACACCTGCAACAGGAAAACATGATGTTAATTATATATTACAGCCAATATGATATTAAAATATAGAATTAGATATAATATTTTAAAAATAAATACTTACGTTTAAAAACAACACAGGACCTCTGAACTGCCCTTCACTACTAGAAAAACGCAATTAGACATCTGTTGTTAACCGATGTCTTTCAAAAAAAATTCCGATCTCTATGTGTGTGTAGTAAAAGATCAACTTTTCCACATCGGTTTTAAGCCGATGTCTTTTCTTGGTTAAAACATCTGTTTTATTTTGATTATAGATATAAATCAGCCCCTCAAATTTATTTTTGACATGTTCACTTGTTGTTAAAACATCATTATTTTTCATTTATAAGTTTTTGAAGATATCCACATCAAATAATCTCCTTAATGAAATGTGTATCCAATCTAATAATCTCCTCAAATAGTTTATGATACAAGTAAAGATAGAGCAAGCATTAATTGATTGATCTAACTCGATCTTCAAATCATCGTTAGCATATACTTCAGCATATAAAATCTACATTACCAGAGGATTATCATGATAAAAAAAAGACTGAAATCGACATTCCATATATTCTGAATTTTCATACAAACACTAGATATCATCAGTAAGTGCAGATTAGGAAGACAATACATCTTCTAAGAAGCTGATTGCTTTCTATGGAGAGTGCCTCCAACTCCTTCAATTGATGGTTTATCTTCTCATCAAGACTCCAAGATCTTTGCTCCTTGTATGCTAATTTACCAAATTCAAATGATTCAGGAAAAAAAAGTAGTCATTGACAAACAAAAAATGTTTATACGAATCTCACAATTTTGAATTATTTCTTGTGCAGAGGGGGTCACTGAGCTGGATTGCACATGGGAGGAAGGATTAATCCCCGAAATCAGACTCCCATTTCTCAACAGGTCACCCACAAAATCAGGAGGGAGTGGGGGAACACAAGAAGCAGATCGAAGCACAGAAGAGCCCCCGGGATTTTGAGATTTATGAACCGCCCCACCAACAACCCCATCTTCAATTAAATTACTATTCTCACCTCCAACATCACGCTAACCAGAAGCGGGGCGGATGACGTTGTCGTATCCGAAATGCAGGCACCGCCAACAGTAGAAGAAACAGAGGAAGAGCTCAGTACCTCCATGGGAATGGAATGAGAGGAGGAAGACGTGCCCTCACACGGACCCATTTGCCTAACCGAACCGCGCCCTTCGCCGTCTGATTCGCTCAGATCTGGTGGAGCAACCTTCATCGCACTTGTCTCAAACAAAGTCATCCTTAGCTCCCTTTCAAGCTCCCTTCTCGCTTCCACCACCAAGCAGCTATGATAACCACCTCTTCTACTCTTCGCCATAGCCCAGGAGGAGGTGGCCTGAAATTAGGCAAAAACCGTCGCTGATAAGCCCTGCACTCGAATCGCACGGAATCGCCCCCATGGAGGGTTGCAAAAACTGTTCACCTAGAGGTTAGAGAGAGAGAGAGGGGGTGATACGTTTGGGATACCCGATCCTTCGCCTGTGGGCTCAAGATCAAGAACCACGCCGTATATTTGCCCGATCTCGCAATGCTCTTCCGATATCTCCTGATTAACAATTGAATTAAACTAATTATTAAAGAAATTAAACAATAATTCTTAACTTTAAGGAATTCTAACAAGATGGAAATAAACTTTAATTAAATCTAAACTAGTGAATAACTAACTAAAAGAAACAGATTTATAACTTAAGAAAACTAATCTACTAGTAACGATGGAACTAACTAATAATTACTGTACTAACTAAAAGCAACAGTAATATAGGCAATTGCTAAACTAATGAAACATATCTCGGTGGAAGGAATTCAATTAATTAAACCTAAGCTTAAGGAAGTAACAGCGAAAGACAAACAACTAATATATATATCGATTTAAACTAAGAATTAGCAGCTCAAGAGAGAAAGTGCGCGCGAGGCGGATCCGGGAAGCTGGGTGCGCGACTGGGCCTTTGCTGGAAGCAGCGCCGAGCACACAGGAACGAATCTCCTCAGGGTGTGCGGCCGTCAAGTCGCGGCAACGATCGCTGTTGGCGAGTGGCTGCGATCGAGAGCAGGACAGCGAGAGCGAACGTGCGCGAGATCAAGACAGCGAGACGCCGCGGAGCAAGGCGCTGGGTTGCGAGAGTGAAGACTAGCGAGGTCGAGAGCGTGCTGGTGATGCAGGAGCGCGGGCACGCCAGGGGCCGACGCCGCGCTCGCTGGGAGCGGAGGTTGCCACAGGTGCCACCCAGGGCCGGCCCTGGGCATGTGCGGAGTGTGCGATTGCCCAGGGCCTCCGATTTTATGGGGCCTCATTTATGTAATTTTACTATATAATAAAAGGGTTTGTAGAATTTCACAAATGCTTCTTGCCAAAGTGGTTTTTGAAAGAATAAAGCGTATTTTTTTTTGCTGGCAGACCGAGTTCGAAACCCAACAGGTGCTTCTGTGCATTTTAACCTCTCTTTTTATCTTTCACTTTCTCAATTCAATATTCAATGCATAGCCATTAATACGTACTTGATAGAAATGCTATTGACTTTTCATATTCCTTTTTGTTTCTCATTAATACTACCTAATAATTACTGTATGTGTTTTTTAATCAAATTACAAACGTCCATTAGTCATTTAACTTATTGAAAGTAAAAAAATACATACCATTTATCTTTTAGTTTTTTTTAAAGTTATTTCATTATGGAACATTTTTAATTTTATTATATGGACATCGACTAAAAAAAATTCATATACTCGATAACTATGTTTCTTATTTTAATCATTAAGAAGTATATTATACTGGAGAATTTAATTGAATGACTTTGGACTATTTTTAACTACATATTTTGAGGAATCTGTATATTATTAGGAAAAAAATTAGTGAACCGTGTATAAAAATTATTCAAATAAATTTAAATGTGTAGTAACTAAATTATTTTTAATATAAACTTAATATAGCACAAGACTGATAAGAATAGCTTAGTAGTTACTCCGTAGTACTTTGGATTAGAGAACTTTAATTAAAAAATTTATGGGTGGTTTTCTAAAATGTCTCCTATTTTAAGGATAATTTTTTGTAATATACCCTAAATGAAAAAAACTAATAATGAAATTTTAATATGAGATATTATTAAATTTCAAAAATTATATATAAAATTTATTATTAATAAATTTATGTACCGGGCCTCCAAATTTGATTGGACGGCCCTGGTGCCACCAAGAGCCGGTTGAGTTCCTTGTAGCGGCGGCTTGATTTCAAGAATGGTGTGGACTTGCTGTTGAAGAACACGGATGATGGTGATGGTTGTGAAGTGCCGTAAGAACATAAAGAACCGGATAGTTGTTTTTGGGATTGATAACCGAGAACCCTTTAATCCATAAGGGGTTTCTCAATTCTATTCAATCTGATTTAATTCAACAGAACTACAATGTTTAAATAGAAAAACCTAAGAACCAATTCTACCGTGCAAGATAGAATTTAGGTTGATAAAGATATAATTTTAATCCTAAAGATAAATAAACCTAGAAGATAAAACTTTAATCTAAAATCATAATATATAAAAAATAATAAAATAATTAACGTCGTTTCTTCAACGACTCACAAGGTGGATCCTTCTTCTTTCGCTTGAGGATGACATCATTCTCCTCTATTTGAAATCGACTCGTCCTCGAGTCGTCGCCTGGATCAAGATCGTTGTTTGACCCACAGAAGGCCATCTTGACCCGCATCATTCTCCCCCTCTTATCTTCGATTCGTCCTCGAATCGAGTCGGCGATGATCAGCGAGGAAGGAGCAGCAACCTTCAAAGAAGATGATGGAGAAAAGGGTGGAATAGGTGCCAGGAGAATTCGAGGTATAGGAACCCCAAAAACAACACCTTCATGTGTGATCGTTGAAAAGACTTGGTCTTCAATAAGTATAGGATCAATGAGCACACAAATCTTAGCAACTGGAACTTCATGAACATGCCCACGAGGTAAAATCGCTAACTCTAGAGACACGTCATCAAGTACCTCATCCTCGTCAACGGAATCAACATGCTCGTCCTGAACACTGTCGTAGTCTGCTTGAAACAAAATTTCGGAGGCCTCTTTGGGAGAATCTGGTAGCTTATAACCCACCGTTAGAAAGATCTCGAAGTTAACTACGCAGGGGCTCTGATATGAAGTGATTCCGAGGTCGGAATCAACGGGAAATTGCAAAACAAAATCATCGCGCTGAGCTGTTTTCTGGGCAACGAATTTGTCCACGATTTCTTCAGCCTTTCGAAGAGCTTCTTCCTTCTCCCATCTTTGGCGATCCTCTTCTTCTCTTTGGCGACGCTGATATGACGCATATCAAACATCTCAATCGACAATGTCAGATCTTCCACTTCGAAATTCCTTTTCTTTATATTGGCGCAACCATTGATTGTACCCTCGTTGGCGTTCTAGTTGAAGTTGTTGCCTAGCACGTCGTTGTTCTTCCTCTTGACGTTGAAGCCAAAGTTGACGTCTTTTGGCTTCGCATTGACGCTCTAGGATTTGTTGTTGTAGCCAAGCTCTCCGACGTAACTCTTGTTGGCGTCGTTGTTGTTTAGCACGTTCCAAAGCAAAAAATCCATCCAATGGGTCGGGATCATCTTCCCAATCTCCCCATATCTCATAAGCCATCAAATAAAAAAAACAAAGAGTGTAGCCATCAAATCCATCCAATGGCGCCGAGGCCGGCGGAGCCTGGTGCCGAGGCCAAGCGCCGGTTGATCTTGGCTTCCTTTCGTGCGACGATTTAAGGTCGTGGTTGGGTCTTGTTTTGTGAAGGTAACAAAGTGACGATAATGGGGATGAGGATAAATGTAGTGCTGAAGGACTTAGAACACAAAAGCCTTTTGGGATTGATAATCGAGAACCCTTTAATCCATAAAGGGGTTTCTCAATTCTATTCAATCTGATTTAATTCAACAGAACTACAATGTTTAAATAGAAAACCTAAGAACCAATTCTACCGTGCAAGATAGAATTTAGGTTGATAAAGATATAATTTTAATCCTAAAGATAAATAAACCTAGAAGATAAAACTTTAATCTAAAATCCTAATATATAAAAAATAATAAAATAATTAACGTCGTTTCTTCAACGACTCCCAAGGTGGAGCCTTCTTCTTTCGCTTGAGGATGACATCAGGGGGGGTGAGGTTTGGGGTTTCAGGAGAAAAAGATCTTAGATCTGTGGGCGGCAGGGATGGTGGTTGTGGTGGTGACGATAGGGGCGGTGGTGAGGCGAGGGTGAGACAACGAGTTGGGAGAAAGGAGATGTTTGGAGAGGGTGAGACGGAGGGAGGCGTCGGACTGAGACTGAGAGGGGGGAGCCATGGGAGGGTTTGGTCAGATCTGAGGAGAGATCTCAAGAAGAGGGAGGGTTGAGACTGGAGAGGGAGAAGAATAATCCAAAGATAAGAGAGAGATTGAAAATGTTGAGAGAGCTAAAATTTTTGTAAGCCCTCCAATTTTTCCAAGTGTTGGAAATTCACAACATTTGAAAACCCTCCAATTTTTTTCACTTGTACTTAATTCAATCCCGCTCATTTAACTTAGAAAATTTAAATCCGCACGCGTTTGAATTTTTTAAGAATGAACAATTTCACATCTGTTAAAAAATTAGGCTGATGTCTAAATTGTTTTCAACATTACAAATTTAATAATTGGTGTAACAAACTAATTTAACATCGAGCATTTTCTTGACAGACTTAAAAGATGTGATATCTAATTGTATGATTCTAGTAGTGCTTGTTTGGTTTTCTCCCAACTTTTCTTTGAGTCAACCAAACATTCTAATACGAATGCACACCAGTTAAACTCCTTGAAATCTTCTTGGCCAGTAAAAACTCTAACTAAAATCTGGTTTATGTGCCCACTCTGATGTGTGTCCAGCAACAAAGAATGGAACAAAACTGCAAAGTTCAACCGGAACTGATCACCAGCAACAACATCGTTAATCATCTTTTCTATCAAAATAGAAGGTTGAATCATTTCCCCAGCTGAAAGAGAAGCACGCCACTCTTTGACAACCTCAAAGTTTTCTTTACAGCTTTTCTTGCATATCAACTTCCTTCCCATTGGCAGGCCCAAGGAAATGTGCACATCCAAATAACTTATCACTAACCTATCTCCATTAGGTAGAATCAAAGAGCATTTGTTTGCAACAAAATTATCAACCAACCAATAGGAAAGCGATAACGGGAGATTCTGTATTTTCAAATCAAAGAGATCTCCAAACCCACTGTTTTTAATGCACTGCTTCTGTTTATTACTGAGCCTCTCAGTTGCAGAAACAAACATCTTCGGGTTGGATCTTGTCTTCAGTGTAAGGAACTTCTTACCTTTTGGAATTCTCGGCTTCTTTGAGAACATAGCTCTATGAGAAGGACCAGGCTCTACATCGGATTTGTGAGTTGGAATATCAGAGGAATCAGTATGCAGATTCGGATCTTCAAGAAAGCCACCACCACTAGAAGTTTGTCTTTTACTAGGCTATGGGCATCCTGTTGACTAGGCAGGAGTATGTCGAGTATTGAAATAAATATGAAATATAGTTCAGATTGACTTCCCTGTCTCAGCAAATAAATACAAGACTTCCTCCCGTTGTAGTAAGAGAAAAGTCAGGATCGAATCCACGTGGAAGCACGTCAGCAGTTCTCAGGTAGCTTGTAAATTCTCACAGAAGCAGCAGAAAGACAGAAGCATAGAAACAAGGAAAGAAACAAATAAACCCGGCAAGGGCAACTAAAACAAAAGCAAAGAACAAACTAAAGACAGAAAGTAAAGCAAAGGAAGTAAAGAACAAAGCAAAACAGAAGCAAAGCAGAAACTAAAAGCAAGGACACAGAAGCTACTCGATCTCGAGTAGCTATCCTCTAGGTCGACAAGAAAGTGGTGAAAACAGAAAACAGAAACGAAAGCAAACAACTCGATGAAGACAAACGCAGATTTTCGACAGAAATAAACTTCAATATATTAAAAGACTTCCAAAGCCAGGGTTTCAACACCACAACGGTAACCATGCAAAGTGACACATAAAGACATAAAAGATCATGCTTTCCATCAAATAACTTTCGTCATTAACAAATAGGCATATAGAGGCTCTCGCATAAACCCTAATTGTTACTAACCCTTTTCACATAATTAATCCAAGTTGCATTAAGATCACTTTCGCTTCAATAATACAAACAAGGATCACCTTCAACTCTCGCAAAAGAATCATGCTCATAGGGAAAGAAGATGAATCGCACAAAAAGATCTGACCTTTATCGCATCGCCTCACATGGCCACCGTCGGGCTCACCCCAGCCCCAGAAGTGGGTGGACTACTCACGCCACATCTCAATCGCAAACATTGATGTATAAAAAGAACTAAATTGCATTAAAACTAAATTCAAAAGCCTTTACAATCCTGGCAATCAACTTTCGCAGAAAGCCAAAACCCTAAAAACCTTAGAACTCCTAAACTTCTCTGTGGAACTAACTAATTGTGTCTTCAATTGAATGCTTAAAACTGAGCCCCATGGGCTTTATTTATAGCCTTCATTCCCTAGCTATTCTAGGAAAGAAGATATCTATCTCTATCTAAATCTATATCTAAAATTATATCTAAAAAGCCTTAAAGATAAATAAATTGTTTTAAGGAATTAAATCTAAAAGGAAAAGATAAAACTAAATAGGGTAAGTCTTCATGTCTTGATAGATTGCGTCTTCCATAGATAGAACTTGATGTATTTGGATAGAATCTTCCGCCTTCGGCACCAAGGAATCCCAACTCTACTCGGACAGGTCATCGACGACGCGTTTCTGGGCACTGCTCTAGTCGACCTCTACAAGGCTCGGTCGACCTCGAGTAGGATTCGTCGTCTGGTGCTCGATGTGGCTCGTCATGGCTTCCTGGGCTCGTCGACCTCGACAAGACTCTTGTCGACCTCGAGTAGGAATCCTGGTCGACTTGGCTTTGCTGGCTTCTCTGGTCGACAGGCTTGGACTCTGGCTCACGGTGCTCGTCGATGTCGAGTAAGGTCTCGTCGACCTCGAGTAGACCCTCGTCGATGTCGAGTAAGGTGGTTCATCGACTAGGTCTCTTCGGCAGCGTCGGGTAGATCTCCTCGACATGCTCCTCGATCTCGAGTAGCTTTACTCGATCTCGAGTAGAGTCGGTTTTCAGCATTCTGCGCTGTTCTTGAAACGCACTTTCCCGAGTCCTTGTTCGTCGGATTGACGCATATGACCATGCGTTGGAAAGCTCTTTCCGAGGGCTACAACTCTCATGAAGTCATCAAAGCTTGATTCAGAACGAAGAATGGTGAAAAATGGCCTTTTCTCCAGTTGCACCATTTTTAGCTTGTCCATGAGTTTCCTTTTAGCTCCAAAGTGCGTCCGATTTCTGCGAAATATAACCAGAACTTGTGTAGACCTCCATATATTGCAAATAAGTGTAAACTACACAGATTCCGTATTATTCTAACCCAAATGCATGCAATGTATGCAGAAATCGATATAAAAGTAAGTGTAAAACATGGCAAATTAGGCTCACAACAAACACCCCATACTTAAGCTTGCTTGTCCTCAAGCAATACTTTTAATTGTCATTCAGGGGAAGAATTCAAACTCTCAACATCTTAGATTCATTCTCATATGTCCCCTGCAATCAATTACCATCCTCGAAAAGGTACTTATGTCACAGATCCATGCATGTGCAATTTAAAAAGCAACATCTCCTCACAAAAGGAGGGTTATGCATAAACATTCATAAGTGACAAAGCATTTGATAATCAAGAAGACTTTAATTTAAGCTCATGAAGGAGTAGAATGGTAAAAGGCTAAAAGGTGGGCAATTTTTGGCAATGTGGTGCTTTTTGATCCGGGGAAATGGATTATTTCCAAACTTGAGTTCATTTCACATTCTTTCTCCATTTGATTCATCACCTTTCATAATGCTTTTATTCATAATAATGCTTTTACCTCTCTAACCTCAGCACTGCCTTCTCGCGAGTCGCAAACATGGGTGTCGTGAATGGCCTCGGATACTTAGTGCTTTGGACTCCTCACAATGTGTCCCATCTCTCCAAACTATTATCTCAGAGAGCAGGGTCAATCTACCTTTATCTCCTGAGGTGATTGGATTTTCTTTCACTCATTAAATTTTCCATATATTTCAAACAATTTCCTTCCAAACTCCAAATAATGATAATCACAACAACCATATAAAATCTCCATAATGTAACATCATTCTCAACATAATCCCCGGATAGGGTAAAGAATGACAATATTTAGATCATGTGGAGCAATATATGAAATAAGGCATATTATGGCTTTTGTGATGCATAAGCATAGGTAAGGCTAGGATTTCAAACAATGAGCATTATATGGAAATATAAAGTCCTCCATCATCTTATCATGCAACATGTCAAAAGCAACTTCAAATTTTACCTCCTTTCATGGTTTTCAAGAAATAATGCACTTCATTGTGACTTCCCTTTACTAGGTAATTTCATGCTATATCTCTAATGAATCCAATTTTGCATCGTCGAGTTCAACATAAGCTTCCATGACA
The DNA here is from genome assembly GCA_037127255.1 of Persicaria tinctoria. Taxonomy (NCBI): domain Eukaryota; kingdom Viridiplantae; phylum Streptophyta; class Magnoliopsida; order Caryophyllales; family Polygonaceae; genus Persicaria; species Persicaria tinctoria. Next base: position 39,277,767 of record JBANSL010000003.1, on the reverse strand, counting down.
TTTATCAAAAATTTCAATGGGGGGGTCATTTTTCTCAAATTTTTGGAAAACATGCATATAAGCACATAAATAAATAATGCATTCCAAACTTAGCCATGTAGCAATTCAAAGAAATAATGCAAATAATGTCACAATATAGCAAATATGCACAAAGTAAGCCCTTCCCCCACCCCATACATAAACATTAAACTGTCCTCACTGTATAAAAAACAATGTAAAGGGTAAAGAAAGAAACTCACAAGACATGAGTGCAGAGCCGCAAAATTTCGAATGGAGCACCTCCTAGTCCGAGTATTAATGTAGCTTGGTTCCATCCATTGACCTGAAAAGTAGAAGACATATACCCATAATAGAAACAACAAAAACCAAAGAAATGTTCAAAACCAAAAACAAAAAAACAAAGTCTCAAATGTCCTAAAAAGTCTATGTACATGCTCTAGATTTTATAGTCGCTAGGCCGACTTTCCATTAATGCTCAAGGTGGCATTTGCAGGGCCCATGTAGCTTGGGCCTCAAATAGCACTCCATTCTTGTCCATCAGCTGTAATCCTCCAGAATGGATCTTGTTCACCACGAACGGTCCCATCCGCTTTTTGTTGAATTTGTTGGGAAACCAATGATCCTTTGATTTAGAGACATAGAGTTTGTCGCCAACTTCATATTCCTTAGGCTCGTCATTGGAAATCCTGCACAATCGCACATACCAAGGCAGACCTCTCCCATGTATAGATAAATCTTTAATGGAAATGGGAGAAGAAAGATCCATACCTTGACTTACCTTCGCAGAGACGGAATCGGGGACCACTGTGTTTGGTCGATCTCGACTAGGGCTAGTCGATCTCGACAAGACTGCAGGCTCTGGTGGTGGTCTGGTCGAAGAGGCAGAAGTCGACGAAGGCAAGGGCTGGTCGACATCGACAAGGCTGGTCGACCTCGACAAGGGTTCCGCTCCTGGTGGTTTGCTGATCGACGAAGGCAGATCTGGTGAAGCCGAGTGGTGGTCGACCTCGACGAGCCTACTCGAGATCGAGTAGGGTGGCTCCTCTGGTTTGCTGCTTGACGAAGCCGGCTCTGGTGGATTCTCCTTGGTCTGGTCGAGATCGACTAGGGTTCTACTCGAGGTCGAGGAGCCCTGGTCGATCTTGACCCCATACTTAGCTCCTGTCAATGGATCCGAGAAATAATTAATCCACAACGACTTACCTTGCTCTGTGTCGATTGGATTTTCTGTGTTCTCCTTGAGGATTGTCATGATCTCCTCCACCTGGGCCTCCATGTCCCTCTTTTCTATCTCCTTAGGGGTCATATTTCTGACCTTAGGTTCCCCGCAGATGATGTAGCCAGCTGAGATAGATTTGATCTCTTCCATCGGACCCGTATGCCTTTCAGTTTTGTTGAAGGAATACTCAATTACTTCATCGCTGATGTTGAAGGTGAGCACTCCTTTCCGTACGCTTATGTTGGCATCCACCGTCGCCAAGAATGGTCTCCCTAGAATAATTGGACAAGCAGGGTCTTCTTGCATATCAACAATTAAGAAATCAGCAGGGACGAAAAATTTACCTACTTGTACTGAGACGTTTTCCACCATGCCTGTTGGAATGACCACCGTGTTGTTGGCCATATAAAGTCTAGCATCCACAGGCTCTAAGGCACCTATCTTAATCTTGGACCAAATCGTTAAAGGCATAATACTAACACTGGCTCCAAGATCACATAAAGCATTAATTTTGTATGGACCAAATCCAATAGTTATAGCAAACTTACCTGGATCCCGCCTCTTCTCCAATATGTCCAGATGGCTGCACTCCTCTGTGATTTCTGCCATCGATCGCTTTTTGCTCAGAATCTCCTTCAGGAACTTGACATAGGATGGCATTTCATTGAGAGCTTCTGTGAAGGGTATGGTGACATTCAGCTTCTGAAGCATCTTGATGAAGCGCTGAAACGTTTTCTCCGCTGGGTCCTTTAGAGATTTCGTGGGGAAAGGCAGCTTCTTTTTCTGATTCGGAGCCAGAAGAGACGTCGGAGTTGCTGCAGATTTCTCGACTTGGGGCTCCTCGATATCGACTACAGTCTTGTCGATATCGACTGGATTTGGTGATGTCGAGTTGCTGTTTGGCGCAGACGAAGATTCCTGAAGCTTCTCCTCGACATCGAGTAGACCTTCCTCGACATCGAGTAGACTCTGGTCGACCAGCTGTTCTCCTTTGTTCTGCTGCTTTCCGACTTCTGGCTCTTGAAGTTGATGGCGGCTTCTGAGTTTTACAGCAGCGATGTGTCCGGTCTTTCCCTTAGGATTTGGTTCTGTTTGCCCAGGGAGCCCGCCGGACTGGCGTGGGATCTGCGTAGCAATCTATCCCATCTGAGTCTCAATTCCCCTTTTCCAGATGTCCAGTTCTCCAAATTTGGTGGTGATGTTCTGGAACTGGCTGTTGATGGTGCCCTGATTTCGTCGCATCTCCTCAAGGATCAGCTGCAGATCATCCTTCTTTTGATCCCTTTCTGGATGCCCTGGAGCTCTGTAGGGTGGGGGATTCCTAGGGGGACCTTGGTTCCATTGCTGTTGATAAGGCCTTTGATCTCCCATATAGCGATTAGGCCCCCCTGTGTAAGCTGCATCCTCATGATGTTCTGCCATCCTGACTTGCTCTGTGTCTGGGCACTCAGTAGTGGTTTGCCTCTGCGATCCGCATTCGATGCACGGCTGGTTGACAGATAGATACTTTACTTGCTTGATGAGCTTCTTATTCTGGTCTCTGTAGTACTGCTCCCTAACATCTGGATCAAACTCCTTAGGTGGATCATATAGGGGCATGGATGATGCTGGCCTGGCGTATGAGTTCTCTTCATAGGTTGCAGTAGACCCATACTTGTTGTCGTAGGTAGTGAGTTTCTCTAGCACTCCCCATGCGTCACTTGGCGGCATTGTCAGATACTCATAGCGAGTATAATTGTTGATTCTGTCCTTAGTGACTTGATCCAGAGAGTTGAAGAAGATCTCCTGAATGATGTAGGGTGGTTGTCCATGAGTAGGGCAAGATCGCAGAAGTTCCTTGTAGCGCTTCCATGCTTTTGCTAGTGGTTCTCCCTGCTTCTGTTTGAAGGCGGTGATTTTCTGGCGGAGATGTGCTGTTTTGGCGGGTGGGAAGAATTTGTTCAGAAACTCTTGCTCTACTTGGGCCCAGGTTGTGAGTGATTTTGCTTTCAGCCCTTCCAGCCATTTCAGTGCAGGCCCAGCGAGCGACCAGCGAAAAGCTTTCATCTTGACATATTCCAAAGTTGTACCATCTGCAAGAGTACAAAATTGAGTGCGAATTTCATCTTGACACATATCATGAAAATTAGTAATATGTTCAAGAGGACACTCATTAAATCTGCCATAAAAGGCATTATTTTTAAGCTCTATAAGAAATTGAGTGCGAATTTCAAAAGAGTTCTCAGGGATTAGAATCGCCGATTCAGGCACGATGAGAGTCGGATGCATATAATCCTCAGCATTGGTTGGATATTGGGCGAGCTCAGCTTCTGCTTGCCTTGCGCGCTCAGCTGCTTGTTCCCTTGCTGTCCTCTCAGCGGTGAAAGCAGCATCTTTAGCGGCGAGTTCCCTGGTAAGCCTAGCGATCAGCTGTTCCTGTGTCTCCGCAGCTGCCATGGCTCTTTGTAGTTTAGCTCTGATGTGAAATAGGCGTTCCGGTTCGTCTAAGGCGTCAAACTCAGGTGTTTGACCAGAACGACGCATACACCTGCAAACTAACTCAAAGAAACAGTGAGAACTGACTACCTAAGGCGCGATTGATTGCTTCCCCGACAACGACGCCAATTTGTTGACTAGGCAGGAGTATGTTGAGTATTGAAATAAATATGAAATATAGTTCAGATTGACTTCCCTGTCTCAGCAAATAAATACAAGACTTCCTCCCGTTGTAGTAAGAGAAAAGTCAGGATCGAATCCACGAGGAAGCACGTCAGCAGTTCTCAGGTAGCTTGTAAATTCTCACAGAAGCAGCAGAAAGACAGAAGCACAGAAACAAGGAAAGAAACAAATAAACCCGGCAAGGGCAACTAAAACAAAAGCAAAGAACAAACTAAAGACAGAAAGTAAAGCAAAGGAAGTAAAGAACAAAGCAAAACAGAAGCAAAGCAGAAACTAAAAGCAAGGACACAGAAGCTACTCGATCTCGAGTAGCTGTCCTCTAGGTCGACAAGAAAGTGGTGAAAACAGAAAATAGAAACGAAAGCAAACAACTCGACGAAGACAAACGCAGATTTTCGACAGAAATAAACTTCAATATATTAAAAGACTTCCAAAGCCAGGGTTTCAACACCACAACGATAACCATGCAAAGTGACACGTAAAGGCATAAGAGATCATGCTTTCCATCAAATAACTTTCGTCATTAACAAATAGGCATATAGAGGCTCTCGCATAAACCTAATTGTTACTAACCCTTTTCACATAATTAATCCAAGTTGCATTAAGATCACTTTCGCTTCAATAATACAAACAAGGATCACCTTCAACTCTCGCAAAAGAATCATGCTCATAGGGAAAGAAGATGAATCGCACAAAAAGATCTGACCGTCGGGCTCACCCCAGCCCCAGAAGTGGGTGGACTACTCATGCCTCATCGCAATCGCAGACATTGATGTATAAAAAGAACTAAATTGCATTCAAACTAAATTCAAAAGCCTTTACAATCCTGGCAATCAACTTTCGCAGAAAGCCAAAACCCTAAAAACCTTAGAACTCCTAAACTTCTCTGTGGAACTAACTAATTGTGTCTTCAATTGAATGCTTAAAACTGAGCCCCATGGGCTTTATTTATAGCCTTCATTCCCTAGCTATTCTAGGAAAGAAGATATCTATCTCTATCTAAATCTATATCTAAAATTATATCTAAAAAGCCTTAAAGATAAATAAATTGTTTTAAGGAATTAAATCTAAAAGGAAAAGATAAAACTAAATAGGGTAAGTCTTCATGTCTTGATAGATTGCGTCTTCCATAGATAGAACTTGATGTATTTGGATAGAATCTTCCGCCTTCGGCACCAAGGAATCCCAACTCTACTCGGACAGGTCATCGACGACGCGTTTATGGGCACTGCTCTAGTCGACCTCGACAAGGCTTGGTCGACCTCGAGTAGGATTCGTCGTCTGGTGCTCGATGTGGCTCGTCATGGCTTCCTGACCTCGACAAGACTCTTGTCGACCTCGAGTAGGAATCCTGGTCGACTTGGCTTGGCTGGCTTCTCTGCTCGACAGGCTTGGACTCTGGCTCACGGTGCTCGTCGATGTCGAATAAGGTCTCGTCGACCTCGAGTAGACCCTCGTCGATGTCGAGTAAGGTGGTTCATCGACTAGGTCTCTTCGGCAGCGTCGGGTAGATCTCCTCGACATGCTCCTCGATCTCGAGTAGCTTTACTCGATCTCGAGTAGAGTCGGTTTTCAGCATTCTGCGCTGTTCTTGAAACGCACTTTCCCGAGTCCTTGTTCGTCGGATTGACACATATGACCATGCGTTGGAAAGCGCTTTCCGAGGGCTACAACTCTCATGAAGTCATCAAAGCTTGATTCAGAACGAAGAATGGTGAAAAATGGCCTTTTCTCCAGTTGCACCATTTTTAGCTTGTCCATGAGTTTCCTTTTAGCTCCAAAGTGCGTCCGATTTCTGCGAAATATAACCAGAACTTGTGTAGACCTCCATATATTGCAAATAAGTGTAAACTACACAGATTCTGTATTATTCTAACCCAAATGCATGCAATGTATGCAGAAATCGATATAAAAGTAAGTGTAAAACATGGCAAATTAGGCTCACAACACATCCACCTAAAGAGACATTGACATCAATATCCATGTCCCTGACAGTTTGTTGTTTCTGATGCATATGATCCATAACATGCTGTTGTTCTTCATTAGCATCAGTCTTCAAATCAGCAGTAGGTTGGACTTCAGGAGATTCCTCTTTATTAGCCTCTTGACATCCAGCAGAAGACACTGGGACATCAGTCTATTTTTTACTATGCATATCATCCATAACATGATCTTGTTTTTCAGCAGCAGCAGTCTCAAAATCAGATGCAGGTGGGACCTCAGGAACTTGCTGATTTGCATTTTCCTTTCCAGAATCTAATATAGTACCACCATTCACATAAGGGAATGAATCAGAAGATATATTTTGAGGTAAATTAACACCAAGAAAAGGACTAGAGGGAACTTCATATGCTGCACCAGTTGCATTTTGAGAATCAGAATTCAGATTAACAGTACACTCAATAGACTCAAAAGGATGTGGATTCTCATTAACAGTATAATCAGCAGAAGTAACAGGATCTGTAAATCTTGGAGTCTCATCTGCTGCTGCACAAGTTGCGTTTTGAGAATCAGAATTCAGATTAACCGTGCATTCAACGGACACAAAAGCATCAGGATTCTCATTAACAGTACAATCAATAGAATTAACCAGATCTAAATATCTTGTTGATAGAATTTCAGGACAAAGTACAGGAGGTTGCGAGCCTAGATCAATAGGCGTTCTACCACCAACACTCCTTCCATCTTTACAAATAATGTGTTGCTCTTCTTTAGCTTCTACTGACCCAGTAAGTTGTGATAAATCCGGAAAAACGGGAGAGTCCCTCGACAGATCAACTGCCTTCTGGGTAGGACGAGAGGCTGCAGATCTCTTAACACGTTTCTTACTGGAGGTAGGAACAGCATTTGAACAGAAATCACCTCTAGTTCGTAATCGTTTACCTAAGAAAATACAAGTAAAAAATGACAATAAATATGCGAAAAATCAACAAAGGGTTAGTTACCCACATTCATCTAGCTATAAGCTCTATCAATTACTCCAGTAAGCATTAATGGCAACAGAAATTCAAGAAGCAGTACACTGTAAAAACTCACGTAAAATTTTCCGTAAAAACTTGCATAACATTAAACCCTAACCTAAAAAACGAAGGAAATTTGAAGATAGCACAGATTTAACAGAGGAATTGGAAGACATGGAAACAGAGAAGCTTAAAATTAACCGACAACGATCACTCGAACGAAGAAATCGTTGATCAACACAAAAACGATCACCCCAAACGAAGGTTATTGAAGAATCTTGTAAAAAGTGAAACTCGTAAAGCGAGAAACCACCAAAAATAGAAGGGCGGTGCTGTCTCTATTTATACTACCACATTTAATATTTATATTTTTAATATTTTATTTATGCCCTAAATGATTTTATATTTACATATGGTCAATTTATAGTTGCATATCACAGTGTTATATTTGCATATCATCAAACTATATTTGAATATCATCAACTTATAATTGCATATCATGAATTTATATTTGGATATTATAATTGTACATTTTGCATAACATCGGTGTATCTATTTTTACCACCACAGTATTTATATTTAATAATCTTATATATGCATTATATGATTTTATATTTGCATATCATCAACTTATATTTGCATATCATCAACTAATATTTTCATATCATCAACTTATATTTGCATATATTTGCACATCTTCAATTAAGTTTTGCATATTATAACATGCAAGAAAAACCAATGCAAGATGAAAAGAAACTACTGTTAAGACAGTAAAAAATTATAATTGTTCGAATTTAAAATATAAAAGTCATTCAATTGTAATGTTTCAAACTTGTAACCCTAAAAAGTGCATATGTAGTGCTGTTTACAAAATGTATCAGTTTGCTAAAAGATGGCACAGATGCTGTGTTGCTGAGACGGTTACTTTGAGTGCTTTATTCTTCTCTTGAACTTCGAAAGAGAAGGTTTTCTTTTAGACGGTGGTCTGCCTACCCTTTTCTTTACAACGAGGGGGGGTGACATTTGATAAGTTTTATAGCATCAGGGAGAATTTCCTCATCTTCACACATCACTGGATATATCGTTTCCTGATAGGTCAATGCCCAAGCTTCATTCGTGTAAAAATCTGCTACAAAATCTGATATATTTGCTTTTATGTGCTTAATTGCTGCCAAAGCATGCACACAAGGTATTTGCTCAATATCAAACACCCTACATGTACAACTCCTTCTTGACAGATCAACTATTACTTCTGCTCCTTCTCCTGTGACTTCAAACTCATATTCATTAATTTTCACCACCTTGTATGCTCCAATATTCTCATGTAAATTGCTGATCACCTTCAGTCTCTCTGGGGTTATTTTGTCTTGGTTTTTGTAGTGCCTTTTCTCTCCTTTCTTGAAACCAGAAAGTGAGCTTTTCTCGCACAAACTTTAATAGGGCTACAACTGGATAATTCTTCTTCCCTGTTATTACAGGGTTCATTGTTTCAGCATTGTTTGAAGTCATCATGTTGTATCTGTTTGATCTAGCATGTACCCTAGCCCACTTATCAAAACCCGCATCTTCTAAATATTTTGCTAGCTTGGGGAAATTCTCTTGTATGTGCCTGAATTTGATGTTGACCTCACCAATAGTGTAACAATCTGCTGCGCTCTGAAACCAGCCTGACAAATACTTTTTCTTGAAGGTCGATTTGATGTTTTGCTTTAAGTGTGAAGTACAAACGTAATGTGTAGCAGTAGGATAAATCAGGGCAACAACTCTTGAAATGCTCGCATGCCTATCAGACACAAAGACTAAATCATTTTGTTACGGCAAAACCTTCAGCAACTGCTTAAAAACCACTCCCAAGAGTCATTATTTTTAGTGTCAGCAATTCCAAATGCAAGGGGGGAAATTTGCATGTTTGCATCTTGGGCAGTTGCACCAAGTAAAGTCCCTCTATACTTCCCAGTTAAGAACGTGTCATCCACAACAACTACCTCGTTAAAAGAATTCAAAGCACAATTGCTTGTAATGAATCATCTAAATAAAAAAGGACGAGACCGTATGCTGACACACAACAGGACATACATTCTTTAAAAGAGGAAAAGCACGGATGCTAGCTCTAAATGATAAGAATAAGTACTTAAATCTGTCCTCATTTTCAGTTGAGATTACTACAATAGTCCCTTCATTCTTCTCCCTCAGCATATGACAAAATGATGGCAGATCAGCATAGCTAGACTCTGGTGTCCCCCGAACTTTTTCCTTTGCTATTTGTGATGCTCTCCAAGTTGTCCAATAGCTAACTGGTATTTTTTTTTTCATTTCTCATTGTATCGATTATCTGCTTTGGTTTGAATCCACCGTCGACACTTTATAATAATTGATATGTTAGAACAAATGAAAATAAATATGGGAGCAATTAAGTAAAATTTTGTTTTGTACATAATGCGCAACTAGATTCAATGATTCTTGCAACAATTGAGGATGGAGGTTTTTTGCAATATTTTGTTCTGGCATCCCACGTGCAAGTGTGTTCCTCATTGTACACTGTGACTACATAACAAGTCTGAGAAACAGTCTTTAGATGCATTTTTCAATTGCATTTAGCATCCATGCAATGCACTTTAAAATACTTCGGCTCTGATTTTGTTACTCTAAAACCAAATGTCTGAGTTAGTGACAGAATTGTCAAAGCATCCTTTGTTGCGTGTCTTGACACAAAAGTTTTTCCAACATACAGAATTTCACTCGAGTTGTTTGGTAAAACTGGATCACTGGATGTGGAAGCATCCCACTCTTCCTTTAATGTGTCTCTTCCCTGCATTGAAGTGTATAGATTTCTCCAAGCCTCAACATCTGATTCTGTTTCACTTTCAGAATATTGAGACCAATCATCCTCTTCCATGTTTTCTACTTTTACGCTCTTCATCTTCGAGTCAGACATCACTGATGTGCTATCCTTTTCAACAATATTTTGAACCAAATTCATATTATATTCAACTAACTGCAATTGTTCAGATGTAAAACATCTCCAGGTTTCTCTGTCATCTGCATCAACTATTGACAGAGCTAAAAACTTTTTGCTAACACACAGTTCAACAGCAAATTTCAAAATGGCAATTGTTTTCAAAGCCAAAAATTCTTGAAAATCAGCATCACAGTCAACTTTCAGCGGCGATCTCAGCAATCTGAAAGGGTGTAAGTGGTTGAATTCTAAACCAACTGCAGTATCAATATTGAACCTACTACGTACTTTTTCTTCCAGTCGCTGAAAAGTGATTGAATTATTTAATATAAAAACCTTGGAAGTTTTTTCTCCAAGAAACGAAAGCCCGGTCTCATAAAACCTCCATCCTCCACCATATACTATTGTAATCACAAATGGAGCCATATATTTTCCCTACCTATGATAAAACAAGACAACACACATCAATACTACAGCTAAACACATCAACTCAATTAATTTCAGTACTATTATAAGACAGATAAAATTATGCTTTGCAATTACATCACATGTCAGCACAATAACAAATTGCTATATTAATTAAATTACTGGTAAAACTAAATATCATTGGAAGAGGGCCATTTTCATTATCAGCCAGTAAACACAGCATCCGAGTATGTTTTAGCATTAGAATTTCACAATTCACTAAACCAACACACCAGATTGAGTTTAACTCTTACATGTCAGCAATACAAGAGTTTTGCATAAGTATTAATTAGTATGTGCACAACTATTGTTTATTTTATGGTGATCAATACTAATTTCTTTCAATTTTTAAACCAAATAAAAGTAACTCCCTAAATTTAAATTTAAATTTGTGCTGATGGTACAAATTTTATTTCTTACATTATATGTCAGCAATGTAACAGATTTTCACAAAAGTTCAATACATTATAATAAGATTTTTGCATAATTATTATTTAGAAGTTGCATAACTATTCTTTAGTTTAGAATAATAACTACTAATTTTTTTTTAGTTTTAATACAAAAGAGTAGTAACTTCATAAATTTCAAACAGAATTTGTGCCCTTTGGGACAAATTTTACTTCATTACGTAAGATGTCAGCAGTGTAACATATTTTTACAATAAATTAGTTCATTCTGAAATCAAAAATCACAGTTTGAGGGGGCATAATCATTAAAAACTATTTACACAACATCTAACTGCATTTTACATTAGAAACAATTCAATCAAAACGTTAGATTGAGTTCAACCATTATTCCTCAACAGCACCAGATTTTTGCATAACGATTAATTATAGTTGCACAACTATTCTTTCATTTAGAACAATCACTATTAATTTGTTTTTAGTTTCAATCCAAAAGTGTAGTAACTTCCTAATTTTTCAACATGAATTTGTGCCTTTTGGCCCAAATATTACTTGCTTACATAAAATGTCAGCAGCGTAACAGATTTTGAGAACAATCCAGTTTGCTCTGAAATCAAAATGACAGTTTTGGTGTGCATAATCATTAAAAACTATTTACACGACATCAAACTGTATTTTACAGTAGAATCAATTCAATCAACACCTTAGATTGAGTTCAACTATTATTTGTCAACAACACCAGATTTTTGCATAAGTATTACTTAGTAGTTGCACAACAATTCTTTCTTTTAGAGTAATCACAACTACTTTCTTTTTAGTTTCAATACAAAAGACTAGTAAATTAATAAACTTCAATATGAATTTGTGCCTTTGCAAGAAATTTTACTTCAATACATAAAATGTCAGTAGTGTAACTGATTTTTACAATAATTCAGTTCATTCTAAAATCAATATCTACAGTTTGACTGTGCATAATCATTACAAGCTATTTACACAACATTTAACTGCATTTTACATCAGAATTAACTCAATCAACGCTTTAGATTGAGTTAAACTATTACTTGTCAGCTACACCAGTTATTTGCATTACTTTCACACATTGGTTGCACAACTATTCTTTCTTTTAGAATAATCACAACTAATTTGTTTTTAGTTTCAATACAACAGACTAGTAAAAATTTCAATATGAATTTCTGCCTTTGGCAGAAATTTTACTTCAATACATAAAATGTCAGCAGTGTAACAGATTTTTACAATAATTCATTTCATTCTAAAATCAATATCCACAGTTTGAGTGTGCATAATCATTACAAACTATTTACACAACATCTAACTGCATTTTACATTAGAATCAACTCAATCAATACTTTAGATTGAGTTAAACTATTACTTGTCAACAGCACCAGTAATTTACATTACTTGCACACAGTAGTAGCATAACTATTAAAAGAGCAGGTAATTCATCAACTTCAATCTAAATGTGCGTCGAAGGCACACATTTATATATCAGATTATATGTCAGCAGAACTAGGTCTTCGAAAATTAATACTGTACTACTGTTTTTCTATGATATTAATATTAAATACTTCAAACTGCATGAATTTCAATGAAAATTTAGGTCTTCGGCGCAAATTTTGATTTCAATGATTATTTCAAGTTGATATCGTTAAATTTACACAATCAGTAAGAAAATATTATCGTTAGATAGTCCCTTATTGTACGTGTTTATGAATCGTTGGTGAACGATCATTAATTCAAAAGGCTTAATCCGATTATAGTTGCATAGTTGAGTAGGATATTGTGAGATTTCATGCCTTTAATATGCGAGAAGGACGGCTGATCTGATGTACTCTTCCTTCGAGATGCACTACAGAAGGACAGAGGATACATGAAAGACGACGGATGAATGACAGCCGAGGAATAACGATGGAGGAACGACAATGAATGAAAGCGATGGACAGTTTTGTAAAATATTCAAATATGTGGATACTCCTCTAATTTAGGTAATATTTATGGATATTTTCCTAAAGCCCCCTTATATATTTGGGGATATACAAATTATTAAATCGGGGTGGTTATATATTAGGCTGCCCTTTTTATATTAAAAAAGTAATAGTTTCTTATTTCTATATTTTTTTGGGTTATGCATGATATTTTATTTTATCAAATAGGCCATTTCATTGTTCTAGTTGCTTGTATCCAATCAATCTCGACTTGTGATTAGTTCTTTATCTGACTTATGTAAGCACCAGATTCTTATCATGACACTAGTGCTGAGCAAAGCAACCCAAGTGGATCTTAGCTTGATGATGGTAAGTTGCAAGAACGGCTCCGTGAAGACATCTCAGGTAAACTCTGCATTTTATCCCCTCTGATTTGATTAAGTTTGGGGATAAAATTTTCACTTAGTTGTTGAGTGGTTGATTAATTTACTTTTTTTGAATTTGATTTTTTATATCATTTCAGTATAGCGTTACTTTTGTTGAATTTGAATTGCCCAATAGGTATGAAAGGGAAGTCTACTTTAGCTGGTGTTGTATTTGTATATTAACCCGTAAATGTAGTAGTGTTATCAAAATCCCCAAATCCATATCTCAATCCCTCATCCTATGATCTGCTCCGCCTGCACTCCTGATGCCTGCTAATCTCCACTTATCCACCTTGACGCTCCATCTCTCTACTCCTCTCCGGCGCTCTCTCAGCTATCATCTAGTCATAATGCTAGTTAGTCGTCCTCTTCTTTATCAATAAACCAACCCAGGTTCGAAAGTCAAATCAAAGTTTAGGTTTACATTTTCGTACTTTCAAATGTTGTCAAATTCATTGAGTCCAGTGAGAAATTATCCTCATCATCCTCTGCATCTGTCATAACTTCCTGCTGAACATACTGCATAATTTTTTGTTTCATCTCCCTTTTGTGCTTTGAATCCACCCAGTTGGGGCCATTCTTAGAGCACCTTCGATCTGTTTCTCATATTCTTCTTGTTCTGCAGATACCATTAATTATGACATGGATAGCCTCCATAATGCCTTCAATTTCAGTAGCTTTCACAACTACTCCCTCCTTACTCTCAACACCATTAGTTATATTAAATGTGCATGATTTTTCTGTTGTAATCATACTTGCAGCAGGAATATTACTTACATATTTTCTTTGTACAATGTTGGCTTTGCTCTCATCGCTGGCATGATGGACTGCATTGTTGTAAAGGTTAGTTAAACTTCTCCTAAGAGTTAAAACTCCTAAGTTGAGGATTTCCGAATTTTTTTATTGGTCTATGGTATTTGGTAACACGAATGTTCCTTGTATGTTGTACAATATCATACTAGATGGTATAGATCAAGTAATGGGAATGATTACTAGGACATAAGTTATGTGAGCTGGTGGATAAGATGTAATTGTTTTTTATTTATTTAATGAAGGGAATCTGCTGGATCTTATCTGTGAATTTGGGAATATTCTCTAGTGTTGTAGTGCAGTTAATATTCTATTAGCTACTGGTTTGTTTGATGTAGTACTGTACTTAAAACGTTTGGGATATTATGCTGTCATGTCGAACAACTCATACCAGAACTTTATGAAATACTAATGTCTCAATGTGTGAGGTCTTTCAATTTTATTTCGCCTTTCTCATTATAATCTTTTTAGTTGTATCGGGGCATTATGTGTTGTTAATTCTATTTTATGGAACTAGGAGATTTGTCTGGAAATGATTATGCATTCTTTGCACATGGTCTTGTCTCTGATCTGCTTTTCATGGCGCAGGTTGATAGTGTCAGCAAGTGTGGAATTCTTCTGGACATGCTCCAAATCTTGGTTGACCTTGACCTTGTCATATCCAAGTCATACATTTAGGTTATGGATGATCGGTAATGACCCCTTCAATCTAAGTAGAATATATTATTGTCTTGATTTAATCTAGTTTATTTTAGCTCTTCTGAATTGTAGAGATGTTTGAAAGTAGTGCCTCCTTTTGTTTGTTTAACCATGTCGTTTTCTTGTTTGCTTGGATGAAAATGCAGTTTTCCATGTGACTGACCGAAGAGGCAACAAGATCACTGACAAAAACATTATCATTTGCATTGAACAGGTAATCTATCTATCTCCCTTTCACTGTTTGGATCTCAAAACTACTTTCAACATCATAAAAATAAAGTAGAGGGTAGATGGTTGCTGAGTTCCAGCCTCTCTCAAGGAGAAAACATAAAACTAAGGATCCACGTTGTATGCTTGGTTAAATACATTTTGATTTATGCTCTATGTTTAAAATGATATTAGCGCATTGGCAAATCTGATTCTGTTAATAACCATGTGAATCAATGTCCATATAATTGGTCAACTTGACATTATGGGAAGATTTTAGTATTTAATTTGCTCAATGTAATCTCTTTTTTATACCTAGTTTGCCTACTGACCTTGGACCTGTACAAAATTTTCAGGCTTTATGCACACGACTAGAGGAAAATTGAAAGATGGTCTAGTAACTTGCCTAGGGAGAGGTTTGAGGCCATCACAAATCTCCACAACAGGCGCAGCCTTAGAGATTACAACTGCCGATAAACCAAGACTAATATCAGTGGTATCTGCTAGGCTTGCTGGACTAGGATGCCATGTCACATGAGAAGTCGCCTAGACCCAAAACACAAGGGCAGCATGCATCATCTATGTGGCTCACCTGGCCAGCATATAAGACCAACTGTAGAGTGTGGTAAAACTCCGACATCAGATTGGGGAGAAGTGGAGTGTAAAGTTGATCACTCCAATAGCTGGTGAGCTGCACACACAACAGCGAGGTCTATGAGAAGAACCAAGAGTTGGAATAGAGTCAAGAGATAATTGCTCCAAATGAAAAGGCTGCAAATTTTGAAGAATTCAGGGCCAAATTCAAAGATAAAATGCTTTATATTTAGGTAGTATATTTTATTATAGAACTTTTACTTATTAGGATTGTTATCTTGAATTTATTTATGTGATTTACTACTCTAGTCTAGGGAGCTACAACATAATATTTAGTGTTTGTTTGATCTAATCAACTTCTTTGCCATATTCTATGTTATCTGATGATAGATATTTCATCGCTAAAACGATTATTATAATGGCATAAAAAAATAATATCTACAATGATGGATTCGACCTCCTCGTAATAGAATTTTTATGGTAATAAACAATTTCCTCGCCAACTAATATATTAACGATGAATTTTTTGTTTTCGTTAAATATATTTAGCAACTATTATCGATTCCATCACCATTTAGTCGATGGAATTATTATTTTTTTAGTGACAAAATATACAATTTTGCGAGGAATTAAAGTTTCTCACCATGTACCTTTAATGACTACCATGGAATCCTTTGACTTCTTTTGGGACAAATATAATTACCTATTACGATGAATTTAATAGTCGCTAATGACTTACAACGACAAATATTGACTTCATCGCCAAATTTTTTATTTGCGACAATTTCATTTTTCCACACTAGACTCTTTTGTGACGATGTTTCACCGACCACTTAAAAAGGAAGCATATTTTCTAGCTACATATGTTGAAATATAACTTTTCAACGAGGAAAAAAATTCTTCGCTAATAACCCTTTATGTTGTAGTGTTCGGTGTCATTTTGGCCATAGCCCAATGAGGACACAACCCACATTAAATTTTGTTTTAGGAGAGCTTATCGAACCCAAACCCGTCATTTTTTAGCTTTAGACCTAACCCTAATTGCAACTCAATTGTCACCGTCAGTGTTCTAAATATCGGATATATCGGTGGTATATCAGGGATTTTATAATCCGCTACGATATTGAGATATCGGTTGAAATATATCGTTCAACGTTAAATATCAGGTCAACGCCAATATATCGAGTCAATATCAGTTGACCGAGATATGAGTTATAGTGTAAAACGACTTCGTTTCAAATTAAAAAAAATGATTGAAATCTCAATTAGTGGCTGATTGTTAATTAGGTCAATAGGTCACCATTCTAGAACTCAGTTACATCTCTCTCTTTCTCTGTCCGTTTAGTGCCGCCTCTCTGAGTCTCTGAGAATTTCGCCTCCGGCCAACTCGAGATCGGCTTCCACTTCCGTCGTGTCATCTGATTCCACAGTTGTACCACCTTCGACCACCTCCTCCCCTCCTCTTCAATTCGACTCCGTCGTCGACTTTGGCTCAGCTTCCAGTATCCTATAATCTCTGGCGTCCTCCTATTCCACATTTCTACCACCTCTGGCCACCTCCTCTCTCATTCTCTTTGAATCACTCTCACCGTCTCACCCCCACTATCTCAGTTGCATACTTGAATGGAGTGAATGTATTGCAAGAAATGGTTGTTTATTATAGTATATATTGGGCCAAAATACCAAATTGGTATTTAAAACTGGCACTGTACGTTGGACATTTAGGTATTTAAAAAGACTAGTGCTAAATTGGTATTTAAAAAGGCATCGATGAACAAATTGGTATTTTTTTTGGTCGGAATTTCGGTTTTCATGCGCGTGACTTCTACGTGTATACTGAACCCTTTTTGTTTCGCTTGGACCGGTTTAATTATAATAAAATTATAATTATTATAATTACAATATTATACAAACAAAAATTGGTTCAATATTTTTTTTTTAAAAAAATCGATTCAATAGGAATTCAAATATTTTATTAGGAGAAAGAAATCAATACAAGCTAAACAAAAAGGGTTTAGTACATGAAAACCGAAATTCCAACCAGAAAAAATATCAATCTGTCCATCGGTGCAGTTTTAAATGTGAATTTGGCAACAGAGTTTTTTTAAATACCCAGATGTCCAACGTTGTCGATTTTAAATACCAACTGGCCTAATCCCCGTGTACCACGCACGAGATTTTTAAAGTAAATCGAAGTAAACTCATCTTATTTTTCGGATGATATTATATTAATCAATATATTTTAAAAGATGTATAAACCGTAGCCGCATATCAGCTGTGCTCAATAAGCAGGATTTCTATTGGATCAGATGTTTTGCTTTGACGGAAGCTTTTGGACTAGCAAAAATCTAAGCCTTCGCGCAAGCAAGTGCGAGAGAAGCAAGCAAACTAGAAGCTTTCCTAGAAGCAAGACGAGGCTAGGAAGGTTGGACCGTAGGTGCGATGATTTACTTCACGGGCGAGGTCTTTGGTTCAAGTCCAGGATGGCCCCCCCAGTATAGTACTCCTAAGGGAAATATAGAATGTTTCTCGGACGAGTATTAAAATGTGATACACTTCTAGACAATAACAAAAACAAAGGAAATATTATCATATTATACATATAAGAAAAAAAATATTAAAATATTTAAATCCAAAATAGGCTTGAATTGTGACACAGTATCAGTACCATCATCATCCTGAAACAAAATATGGAGTTATAAATACAGTATATCTCATGTAGGTTTGGGCGGGTGATTCAACATTGAGAGTTACTCCTTAACTGTGCAAGTGACATTCTTTGATCCATTTTGAAAATGTCTAAGTACCTAAGGTCCTAAACAGATGATAAATTTGAGAAAATAAACATCTTGCACCACTTTCACCTCCACAAGGGCTCTTATATTTTTTCTTTGGCAGAGGTCTTGAACGCACCTTAATGACAACAACCTCAATCTTGTCTCGAACATAATGCACATGTTTTCTAGGTTGTGTCGATTCATCAGCCTCTAAATTTACAACCGCCGGCAAGCAATTACATCATTTGATAAAACATAAGCAATCAACAAACTAAAACACCTTGACTCGATGAACCTAATTGAATTTCGAATGAAATCTTACATTTTTATTCAAAATCCATGAATAAAGTAAACAAACTTACTTATATTTAGATTATCGGACTATTTTGATTGTAGTATCATGCTCTTTCTCCTATCATGCTTCCAATTGAATGAGTTACGACCAAATGCAATTAGGGTTTATGTGTATTGTCAAATTATGTAAAACAACACCAATATTGAGCAATTACCAGTTCAACAGACCATCACATCAAAGGTAGATGAAAGATCGCAACATCAATTGGAAGATTTAGCCACATCTTAAAAGATTTGATTTAATTTGGCTATGGTTTCTTGCCCATGAAATTCGATGAACCAACAAAATGGCACCAGAACCCAAACACCAACCTCAAGCTCAAAGTATTAGTTACCTGTTCATACCTTCAATCCTGTTCAGCAACTCCGTTCTCTATTCGTTCAGTTCCTGCATCCAGAGACGAAGAGGGGGGATTCGAATGATATGTTCACTTACAGTGATTCTTGAATTCATCGGCTTTAGAGTCACCTTCTGTAGTAAACCTTATCAAAAACATGATGTTCGAGATCATATTCAAATGCTTGACACACACAAGACAGAAAAAAATAGATATCTCATCGTCAATTTACTAACCAATGCATGAGACATGCCTGCGGCTGCGGTGGTGGGAGCGGCAGAAGAGGGATTGGTGCTCGGCATGGTGAAAGCTTCCTAACCGCCATCTTCATTGATCGGGATTACGAACTCAACAATCTTTCTCCGCCACCGTAATCATCATCTTCACCAAAATTATCGATCTCCATACCTCAATCCATCCAGCTTTGACAATAAAATCCATCCAAAATCCCTAACCCTAATTCAAAAAGGAAGGAATTAGGTCGTCCCTAACCAAAAACCCATCCTTTTCGCGATCACCAATGATTTCTCCGGAATTCGGTCGTCCGATTGGGTTGTTGTAAAGGCTCGGGTTTTTAAATCCTAATTTTTTTCGGAAAAAGAGAATTAAAAATGAATTTAATCGAATTAAAAGCTCGTTTAAAGGATTCCGACCCGAATTTAAAATTTTGACGAACGATTTCATTCTGTTACCTCGCGAATTCAAAACAATTATCGGATGGTGATATCCTTTTCGATTTTAAAAATCTAATTGATCGAGAAAGCGGGATTCGGGGAAACTAACATTTAGAAACTAATTTCGGGTTCGAAATTCACGTATTCGGGATTATTTTACCGGGTATTGATTTGACTGATGCCGCATTTAATACCTGTCCAATCCCCCGTCTGTAAACGTCACATCAGCCCCTCCCTACTCCTCTGTAACCCGAGCCAGCTACTCCCACTCTCTTCTTCTGTACGCCATCTCCCCATCACTTCACATCCCTCCCTCCTTCAAATGCTTCAACCCTCCCCGTCTCCTGCTGCACTTCATCATTCATCACCATTCACCCTCACGCATCGTCACCGTCGCCATCATCCATCATCGTTGCCGCACATTCAACCACCACACACACCACGATCTCCTCTTTCTTCTTCCCTTCTTCCACCACGAGCCGCCGGCGGAAGGTCCCCCGCACCCCTCGGAGCCTCCACCAGCAGCCGGAGCAGCCCAGAAGTTCCCCAGCGCCGCCGCAAGCCACCGGAACCCCATCGCCCCATTCGAGCGCGAACAATCTTTCGGTAAGCCGTTCTTCTTCGTTTCCGATCCAAATCACCCCCGAGCTCCTCCATCACACTCACCCATGTCCGGTGTAGTTCCGACGATCCATCGCGAGCCACCGACGAAGCCCAGAACTCCGATCGAGAGCTCCGAAGTCGCGAAATCCCTCGGTGAGCTTCGTTCCTTCCCTTCCTTATACCGTTCATTCCTTTCATTCTTTTTGGTCGGGAAGAGAGAGTGAGAGCTGAGTGTGGGAGGTTGGGGGAAGGTCGAGGGCTCCGGTGAGATCGAGAGCTCCGACGAGCTCGGGAGAGGTGTGAGCGAGCGCGAGGCGAGGCGAGCGAGGGGGCGAATGAAAGTCGTGTACGAGCGGAGACGAGCGAGCTGGGAAGACGAGGATGGAACGAGGACGAGGACGTGAGACTAGGCGGAGATGAGGGCGCATCTGGGCGCAGTGGCCGGCGAGCGACGTCGAGCCGCATGTGAGCCGTGAGCGATGGCCGGCGGGAGCTTCCATTTCAATTAGGAGGAAGAAGACGTATTGTGTGGCCCTGCAAGTTTATATTAATTGTTTAATATTTGACCGGGTGGGATTATTTATACGGGTTCGGTTCGGTACGGTACGGTACGGTTCGGGTTATCCGTTATTATTTAACTAATTAACGGTTATTAAAATATAATATAATAGTATTTGAGGATTTAAAAGATAAAGTATCATTTCAGGAGATTTATAAAGGGGTGGTTTTATCGAATATAAATGGGTTGAAATTATTTCATAAAGGATTTAGAAATACTCTATAAAAGTGTTGATAAAATGGTGTTTCAAATATCTATATAATCATTTGGGATTTAAATAAAATATTCGGATTCGATGTCGCGATGTATTCCAAGTTAGGAAATGATGTAATAAATAATTAAAAAAGGGTTTTGCTAACATTTTTATGAATTGGGATTTCTAACCGTTTGACTCGGATTTGAAACGGTTTTGAAACTAACTTGGGAATAAGACTTATTCGATGACTAACTAGCATGATAATATGATCGTTTGATGATATGTATGACTAATAGCATGACTTGTGGTGAATTATTATATGAGATGAAATGTTGGATAATTGTGACGACCTAGTAGGATTTTATATCATACAAATTATGTCTTATGATTTTGATTGACCGTTGTGGTATATGTGGAAATGATGTATATGAACATGCAGAATTGGTTGAATGATTTATGGAGGCCGATGATGTCTTGAGGAGCGGATGATGCGATGAAATGACTTTTATAATATGTTACTTGTTCTATTGATTGAGGTGTGCTTGAGTGCTTAATAGTTGGATGTAGACTTATGTATATTCCATTATGTACTAGGTGATACTCATTGATTCTGAATATTGTGTGATGGATTGTTCTGTTGCCGATCTGCTAGCCAGGTAAGTACCTCCGGGGCTTACTGAGTAACCAGTACCTCCTGCCTGATGTGTCATATAGTATGTAGGTGTTTCATATGCATAAGAGCATGCCATGTAGTATCATGCTTAGGAATTGCACTTACGAATGAGCATTCTTATTCTGTATGCGTTTGAATACAGAACGACCGTTATCTGTGAGTCCTAGAATCCTTGATAGGGTCATAGGACAGCCCAGCTTCATCGGGTTCGTCCTGAGTCATTCGGGTCGTTGGAACATCTTTACTATTATCAGCATTTTATTTTCTTTTCGCAAGATCCACGATATGATGATGAGATATGATATGATGATGAGATACGATATGATGATGAGATTTGAGATGCTATCCAATCGAACTGGCCAGTCTCCACCCTACCTAGAAGGGGGTGCTGGTAGAAGAGGGATATACCACTTGGTATTCTTTGTTAAGGTCTTACTTAATATTCTGCACATATGAGTTAGGAACATGATAGTGTGGTTAATATTTCAGTACTGCATGAAGGCATCTTTATTCTAGGTATAAGCGTATTATATGTCCTCAGCGCGGTCAGAGGACCCGCGGGAGGACTCTTGGCCTGACTTAGTGGTATAGTTTCAGGTACCCGATACACTGCTTGATTTTGTGCTATGGTGATGGGGTCCATTCTTATGGCGGAGAGTGAGTGTTTGAAACCTGACTTCACCAGATTCACGCTTTTGGGATTTCTCCCTAATTATACTCTGTTTTGACCCGGCTCTGCCGTGGCACTGGTTGTATCACTTTAAGAACTTATGCCCTTTGCATGATAAAGGATTTCCCGCGTTGTAGACTTAGGACAGGAATAGGGGTTTACCTCGGGGTCTCCAATGGACCTTCCAGATTTGGGTGCGAAATCCCACTTTAAACTACGAATCCCTGGTTTCAAACCTTCAACCTGTACTCGGGGCGCAAGATCCTAACGAGGGGTTTTATCCCTCGAAACGTAACTCGGGAATCATAATCCTGGGCCGTTACAAATGTGGTATCAGAGCTGAGGTTTTGCAATCCGAGTACAATAGGTTGAAGATGGTTTTCAAAATGACCCAATGTTTTCAAATGATTTTGAAAAATGTTTTGAAAAGGGCAAAATGAATTTAATTGGAATCAAACCTAAAATGAATAAAGGGGAAATAATCTCGTGGGTAGAGACCCAAGTGGTAGACATCCCTTATGGATGTAGAATTCGTGGAACGGTAGGCAAAATACTAGATTTTATTTACAGATGGGCCTAGAAGACTCCAGGGAACTCCACGGAGGTTGGAGTGTTGAGTTAGGAAGCCGTGAGGTTTTTGCCCCTCCGGTCAGCCGTCCCTCGAAGGACGGCATAAATCGTCTCTATGCTTACGTTTATATATACATATATGCAATTGGGCCCGAGGGCAATCCTCCTCGAAGAGGATTATATTAATCTTGTTGATTGCTTATGTGTTGAGTGCTATTGTGCTTAGGATAGCGAACTAATCGGAATGCCTTAACTTGAATATGTAATTGATTTTATGTGCAAATGGGATAACGGGAGGAAACCTTGTTCTTATGTAATCAGATTTTCTGTCTTGTCAGAATAGTTCTTCCATAGTACAACCCCCTTGATAATCTCGATTCCGTCGTCCGTCCCACCAAAGCACTTGGATGTGTTAGTAAGGGTCGAGAGTGTCCGTTCCTCTTGACTTGAGTCCTATTTGTATTCCAAACATAGATGTCCTTGTGTCAAGCGAGTCATACTAGCGTCCCACGGGGAAACGGGGTGGTGAGTCGGTGATTTTCCTTAGAGAATTCTGTCAAGTTATAATGATAGCCTCCTTGTGATTTCATGACATGTTATATTGGTATAATTCAGCATGACTTGCCTCGTACCTTACATGGTTGCACTTATGAGTGGATGTATGTGTCGTATGTATTGAATTCCCATGATTACCGTCTCTCTATGAACTAGGTCCATGATAGTGTGGCCAACTCTCGTTGCATGTTTAACACGTGAATTAGATGACTTAGCATGCCAGATTAACCTAATTGGAATTCATTGATTGTGTACATGTTTAATGAGTATTGCTAGTATCATGTCAGGCATATACCTCCCAGTTATAGGCTCTCGTATGATTGTGTGACATCCTAGTCTTACTATGCGAATATGGATGTATGTGATGAGATAGTTGCTGTACCAACCCTGCATGAACTGACCATACCCTTAGCATGATTTTAGGGTACATCTTAGCATGCTTTCCGTAATATTATGACTTGCTTAATTGTGTATCTAATTGAGTGATAAGTCATGCATATGATATCATGTGATGATTGATAGGTCTTGCATAACTTATGCCATATATGTCTCATGTCAGTCTGTGCATACATGTTCTTAGTTTGTCAAGCATGATTGGTGAATGAAATGATAGGTTGCTAGCTTGTTCTGCGCACACATAAAGATGATTACATGAACGTGTTATCAATGCATAAATCGATATTCCTCGAGATAGGTGCATACTAGTGTAAAATAATGTGATGATATCTCTTGATTTTTATGTGTTTGTGTACCACAATTATAAGGGCATCGTTGTAACTCTTGGGTTGTGATCTTATCCTTGGTCTCGTCGTCCCTATTCCTGGTCCATGTGTAAACCCTTAAGGAAGTTGTGTTGTCCTCCGTTGTCTCTCCCCTATCTCCGTAACTTCTAACCCTTGCGATCCTTCGATGAGCGCCGACATGCAAGGAATGACCGACGACCAAGTGGCACCGGAGCGGCGCAACGGAAGTGTGATGGGTCCATGACCCATAGACTCCAGGAATGACGTCACCAATGGCAAAAGGACGAACATACTTCGAAGAAAGTAGTCTTGAATAGGATCATCCCAACTAACACGAGGAAGATCATTCTTAATTCAAATCGTGGATTCTTCTATACTAATCGGAATGGATGTTGTGCGATAGGCCTAGAACTGACATAATTGAATGTTTGTTGATGGATGTGCTGAACCGGTAGCAATGATTGCCTGACTAACTTGTTTCTGTGATGATGTGCGTTGGTGCTTGGTATACTGACTTGCTGGTGAGTAGGTCATGGGTTATATATGTGGTGGTGCTTCTTCTTGGGCATGAGTCAAGAGATTCTTCTGTAAGCGAGGTCGGAAAGTGGCAGTGGGATCGAAGTCTTTGTTCTTGGTCATGAGATGAGTGAGGGGGTGTGCTGGATGGATGCGTTAGCTTGGATAGAGTCGAGTGGCCCGAGTGAGTTGGGATTGGTCAAAGATAGTGGTTAGTGAGTATAGTTGAGTCCAGATAGGTTTTAGGTGAGGGGTGGAGTAGTATGGCGAGACTTCGAGGGAAATGTCCTAGTGAAAAGTGGTAGTCTAGTAGGTAGTGTGTGCGGGTAGTATAAGAGAGTGGTTGGCTGAGGTCTAGACTAGTTTCATTAGGGTGGTCTTGAGATTGGGTCTGGGCAGAGGTAGTTAGGATAGTTCTAGAGGTGGATGGACGAGTTAGGAGTTGATCGGGGGATTCTTGAAGAGAGGTGTTGTGGGACGGATTGGTGTGCCAATGAAGGTGTCTAGATAGTCTATGAGCAGATCGTGGGCAGTGCCGAGGATGATCGATTAAGGAACGTCTGAGAAACCGTAGAATTCGGAACTAGGTGGTGTGTGCTGTGAGTGGGAGCGATTTCGGTAAAGGATGAGGTTGAGGAATTGTCAAGGAAGAGTAGTATGAGGTTGCTTGGGTAATTTATGAGTGAAGGATTTCTAGATGCGTGGTTGGAGGATTTTGGCATGAATCGGGATTTATGAGTGGAGGTTATTGTGGCTATTGAGGTATTTGGGGATGTGAGTTGAACCTTTGAGGAAAGGCTAGTAGCTAGGCAAGCATGTAGTTGATAGGCAAGGATGTAGTTGAGATTTCTAGTAAGACCATGAGCTTAAGGTTGAGATAGGGAGACTATGAGCATGAATTTGGGAACTAGGCAAAACAGAAGGTATTGAGGACACTAGAGGATAAGAGATTTTAGAAAGTTGGTGAAGTTGCGGTACTTAGGAAATTCAAACGAGGATGTCATAGGAATTCGGTGAAAATGATGATCGGTACATAAGGGTTTAAGCGGTAGAGGTTTCAAAGTTTGAGGAAGCGTGATCTGAGGCAATTTGGGAAAACATGCGGAGTTGAAGGAACTAGTCTAGGTAGAGTATGCTGAGAAGAGGATCTAGAGTGGGTCGGCTTGAGGATCATGATGATTTGTGGTTGGGAGTACGACTAGTTGGGTTCTGCATTAGAATTGGTCGGGAGTGTCAGGTGTGGGATTATCGGCATGAGTTGGGTCCTTAGAGGTGGATGGTTAGTGAGAGTAGTTAGTGGCGTGGGAAGTATGATTAAGTTAGCAAGGTGATTCGAGATGTCTCTTTAGGAGATGATGATCGGGCTAAGTCTTGAGAGCCTAGAAAGAGTAAACGAGAATAATTGGTAAGAAGCGTCTAGATCGATCGTGAGGGAGGTTTAGTTAGGGACTTGGGATCTCTCAGAGAAGGCGAAGGTGGGACCGGTAGAGAACCCCTAGGACGAGGGTGCGCTTGATAAGGAGTCTTGGTACGTAGTTGGTCTAGTTGTTAAGCTTGTTGGATCAGAAAAGCGTGTGATTGGGAACTCCAAGAAATAGTTTAGATGGTCGAGTGGAAGGTAAGACTTGAGATCGGGATGACGAAATGGATTGGCCCTTAGATGGCTTGATGGCATAGGAGTTGGGATACCTACTAGTTGGTTTGGGGTATTCGGCCTTGATTGCGAATAGTTATGAGGCTAGAAAGGTTGTATGTGAGGAGGATACAATGGTGTCTAGAACTGGTAGTGGATTGAGTTGGTAGACCTCGGTGAAGCTGATCTTAGTGCAAGGGATGGTGAGTAGTAGTCGTGTCTCGTCATGATTGGTAGTGTAGGGAGATTCTCAAGAGGTAGTGATCTAGTGTATATTTTATTTGGGGCTGAATATTGTGCGAGTTCTATGCTATAACGATGTTGATTATCTGATGTGTTGTCGTTGATAATAGGGAACTATTAGTACTAACATAGTTATCCCTGAACTCGGTGGAATGCTACTTTACGGAAGCAGTTGTTTACCTCTAATGCGATGACGCTTGGTAGTTAGAATGATTATGATGTACCTATCTGATTGATATAACGTGCTTATCTGATAGATATGGTGGGTAACTTCCGTGAGATGATGTGATAAATTCTACCATATATGATACGATGCTAGATATGCTATGGTATGTGGCTATTCTT
The DNA here is from genome assembly GCA_037127255.1 of Persicaria tinctoria. NCBI lineage: Eukaryota > Viridiplantae > Streptophyta > Magnoliopsida > Caryophyllales > Polygonaceae > Persicaria > Persicaria tinctoria. The sequence goes on along the minus strand of JBANSL010000003.1, from coordinate 39,250,978 downwards.
GAGGTGATTATGTTATGCTATTAGACATGAGGTACTATTGTTATTCGATATATATACATGGTGCTTGATGATGGAAATGATAGAAATTGAACTGTTGAACCTTGATTCTGACTTAGAACCGGGGAAGAGAGTATGAAATTAGCCTTTAGAGGTGGATGGTAGGATGAATGGAGAGGTTATGAATGCTTTTGACTAACATTGGACTCGAAGTTTTGTACGGTGTTTTAAAGAGAACGTTGTGATGTTTTGAGTTATAATATGACCGAGAAGTCGAAGTAATGTTGTGGTAAGGGCCCATATCACATTCTTTCTATGACCTATTGGGGATATTATGATTATGGCAATGGTACTGCGAAGATCTCATAGGGGCACCTATGAGATATTTGCTGAATCAATAGCATGATCCTTGGACTCACCAATTTCAAACTTCATCCCAAGTTTTAAAATGATTTTAGTCTCGAGGACGAGACTTGTTTTTAGAGGTGGATGATGTAAAGGCTCGGGTTTTTGAATCCTAATTTTTTTCGGAAAAAGAGAATTAAAAATGAATTTAATCGAATTAAAAGCTCGTTTAAAGGATTTCGACCCGAATTTAAAATTTTGACGAACGATTTCGTCCTGTTACCTCGCGAATTCAAAACAATTATCGGATGGTGATATCCTTTTCGATTTTAAAAATCTAATTGATCGAGAAAGCGGGATTCGGGGAAACTAACATTTAGAAACTAATTTCGGGTTCGAAATTCACGTATTCGGGATTATTTTACCGGGTATTGATTTGACTGATGCCGCATTTAATACCTGTCCAATCCCCCGTCTGTAAACGTCACATCAGCCCCTCCCTACTCCTCTGTAACCCGAGCCAGCTACTCCCACTCTCTTCTTCTGTACGCCATCTCCCCATCACTTCACATCCCTCCCTCCTTCAAATGCTTCAACCCTCCCCGTCTCCTGCTGCACTTCATCATTCATCACCATTCACCCTCACGCATCGACACCATCGACATCATCCATCATCGTTGCCGCACATTCAACCACCACACACACCACGATCTCCTCTTTCTTCTTCCCTTCTTCCACCACGAGCCGCCGACGGAAGGTCCCCCGCACCCCTCGGAGCCTCCACCAGCAGCCGGAGCAGCCCAGAAGTTCCCCAGCGCCGCCGCAAGCCACCGGAACCCCATCGCCCCATTCGAGCGCGAACAATCTTTCGGTAAGCCGTTCTTCTTCGTTTCCGATCCAAATCACCCCCGAGTTCCTCCATCACACTCACCCATGTCCGGTGTAGGTCCGATGAGCCATCGCGAGCCACCGACGAAGCCCAGAACTCCGATCGAGAGCTCCGAAGTCGCGAAATCCCTCGGTGAGCTTCGTTCCTTCCCTTCCTTATACCGTTCATTCCTTTCATTCTTTTTGGTCGGGAAGAGAGAGTGAGAGCTGAGTGTGGGAGGCTGGGGGAAGGTCGAGGGCTCCGGTGAGATCGAGAGCTCCGACGAGCTCGGGAGAGGTGTCAGCGAGCGCGAGGCGAGGCGAGCGAGGGGGCGAATGAGAGTCGTGTGCGAGCGGAGACGAGCGAGCTGGGAAGACGAGGATGGAACGAGGACGAGGACGTGAGACTAGGCGGAGATGAGGGCGCATCTGGGCGCGGTGGCCGGCGAGCGACGTCGAGCCGCATGTGAGCCGTGAGCGATGGCCGGCGGGAGCTTCCATTTCAATTAGGAGGAAGAAGACGTATTGTGGGGCCCTGCAAGTTTATATTAATTGTTTAATATTTGACCGGGTGGGATTATTTATACGGGTTCGGTTCGGTACGGTACGGTACGGTACGGTACGGTTCGGGTTATCCGTTATTATTTAACTAATTAACGGTAATTAAAATATAATATAATAGTATTTGAGGATTTAAAAGATAAAGTATCATTTCAGGAGATTTATAAAGGGGTGGTTTTATCGAATATAAATGGGTTGAAATTATTTCATAAAGGATTTAGAAATACTCTATAAAAGTGTTGATAAAATGGTGTTTCAATTATCTATAAAATCTATTGGGATTTAAATAAAATATTCGGATTCGTCAAATTAAAAAGGAAAGTTGAGAAAATGAATTCCAAGTAAGGAAATGATGTATTAAATAATTAAAAAAGGGTTTTGCTAACATTTTTACGAATTGGGATTTCTAACCGTTTGACTCGGATTTGAAACGGTTTTGAAACTAACTTGGGAATAAGACTTATTCGATGACTAACTAGCATGATAATATGATCGTTTGATGATATGTATGACTAATAGCATGACTTGTGGTGAATTATTATATGAGATGAAATGTTGGATAATTATGACGAACTAGTAGGATTTTATATCACACAAATTATGTTTTATGATTTTGATTGACCGTTGAGGTATATGTGGAAATGATGTATATGAACATGCAGAATTGGTTGAATGATTTATGGAGGCCGATGTGGTCTTGAGGAGCGGATGATACGATGAAATGACTTTCATAATATGTTACTTCTTCTATTGATTGAGGTGTGCTTGAGTGCTTAATAGTTGGATGTAGACTTATGTATATTCCATTATGTACTAGGTGATACTCATTGATTCTGAATACTGTGTGATGGATTGTTCTGTTGCTGATCTGCTAGCCAGGTAAGTACCTCCGGGGCTTACTCAGTAACCAGTACCTCCTGCCTGATGTGTCATATAGTATGTAGGTGTTTCATATGCATAAGAGCATGCCATGTAGTATCATGCTTAGGAATTGCACTTACGAATGAGCATTCTTATTCTGTATGCGTTTGAATACAGAACGGTCGTTATCTGTGAGTCCTAGAATCCTTGATAGGGTCATAGGACAGCCCAGCTCCATCGAGGTCGTCCTGAGTCATTCGGGTCGTTGGAACATCTTTACTATTATCAACATTTTATTTTCTTTTCGCAAGATCCACGATATGATGATGAGATATGATATGATGATGAGATATGATATGATGATGAGATACGATATGATGATGAGATTTGAGATGCTATCGAATCGAACTGGCCAGTCTCCACCCTACCTGGAAGGGGGTGGTGGTAGAAGAGGGATATACCACTTGGTATTCTTTGTTAAGGCCTTACTTAATATTCTGCACATATGAGTTAGGAACATGATAGTGTGGTTAATATTTCAGTACTACATGAAGGCATCTTTATTCTAGGTATAGGCGTATTATATGTCCTCGGCGCGGTTAGAGGACCCGCGGGCGGACTCTTGGCCTGACTTAGTGGTATAGTTTCAGGTACCCGATACACTGCTTGATTTTGTGCTATGGAGACGGGGTCCATTCTTATGGCGGAGAGTGAGTGTTTGAAACCTGACTTCACCAGATTCACGCTTTTGGGATTTCTCCTTAATTATACTCTGTTTTGACCCGGCTCTGCCGTGGCACTGGTTTTATCACTTTCAGAACTTATGCCCTTTGCATGATAAAGGATTTCCCGCGTTGTAGACTTAGGACAAGTATAGGGGTTTACCCCGGGGTCTCCAACGGACCTTCCAGATTTGGGTGCGAAATCCCACTTTAAACTACGAATCCCTGGTTTCAAACCTTCAACCTGTACTCGGGGCGCAAGAGCCTAACGAGGGGTTTTATCCCTCGAAACGTAACTCGGGAATCATAATCCTGGGCCGTTACAGTTGTTTCCTCCAATAACCATGGTAGATCGTCAAGCACCTTGTTCAAGAATGTTTCAAGGTCAGCAAATGACAGGTGAAGATCAGCGAGGGTTCCTGTTGTGGGTTCCATCTCTCTCTTGTGAGAGATATTGATTGATAGGGAAGAGCCAGATGTGGATCGATCGTGGGAGAGAGAGGGTAGAGAAGGAGAGCATTTCAGGAGGAGGAAGAGAGAGATCGTGGGAGAGAGAGAGAGAGATGGAACCCACTGAAGATAATGATTTTGAAGTATTGAAGAGAGCGGTGAATTGACGGTAGTGAAGTTCAAAGAACTCGAGATTCGGCCATCTCCGATCGAAATGGATGAAGAGGGGTCGCCAATCGGCGCTAGTGGTCGACCGTGTCAAATCTGAACTTCTATTGCAAGCGGTTGTCGCCCCAACACCCCTCATCTTCAGATGTCGAGCCAACCCTAGAATCCTCACCATGGCCGTCGGCATCAGGCGCGAACTCTAGATCGAACCCCTAACCCTAGAATCCTCACCATGGCCGTCGGCGACACGTTCACCCTCTAGATCGGGAGAGTGAACGGAAAGAAGGAAAAAATTGGAGAGAGAACGGGAGAAAGAAAGAGGAAGAGAAGGGCAAAAACGGAAAGAAAGAAAAAAATTGGATTTTGCTCCACGTGGATAGCCTCACTGCTCTCCAAAGTACTCAGCTTTAAGATATAGGAGGATTTGGTATTTTGGCCGTATATATTGTATATGTATATTTGAATGGAAGAATTAATGGTAGGTTTGTAGATACTTCATTTTGGAGTCCATTGTAAATTTTTTTTATTTTGAGATTGCAAATTTTTAAGTTTATTTAACAACTTTGCAATTTCAATATTATTTTTTGATATTTATTTTTTAATTTTGAAGTATAAATATCATATTTATGACTAAAAATTAACAAAATCGATAAATCTGATATATCTCGATATATCCCCGATATATCACTTTTAACTTATGTAATCCTCTAGAAGATTTTAGTTCCTCGGATTAGGATCCAAGAACGGGGTAAGTTGCAATTATAAAGTAAACCAGAGACCAGATACAAGATTTACGTGGTTTGGCCGGAGCCTACGTCCACGGAGCCTTAGCCGAACGGCTTGAGAGCACAAATCCACTAATCGGTAAGAAGGTTTACAGTTGCAACTTACCCCGTTCTTGGTTTCCAATCCGAGGAACTGAGATCGTCTATAGGATTACAAAGTGGTATCAGAGCTTGGGTGTCCATTTCCTTATCTACCTTGGCCATTATTGGATCTCAGGGAGTGGGATCGGAGGCATAACATTCGATAGACCTTCAAAAAGCTTAGGCTTGGTCTATTCCTCTCCTGTATGTAGTACCACTGGTTTGATCCGTTCTAAGACCTGTAAAGCTAGGGTCTCTTGAGTGTCTTGTAAACTGATTTACTCTTCCTTGCTTTCGCTTACAAAAACTTTTATACTCACCTGTTCTTGTACACTGCAGGTACCCAAAACCATTGATAGTGCTTTAAAGATAAAGCCATTTGATGGTGTCAGAGACTTCGCCATGTGGAAAGTCAAGATGAGAGTGGTTCTCATCAAAGAAGGTTGTTGGAAGGCAGTTCTGAAGCCAGCAGCCACAACCTCTGAGATGTCAACCCTCAAGAAGGGGTTGATCATCGATGATGAGGATCCCGCCAAACTTACTAAAGAATAGAAGTTGAAGAAAGTTGAAGGTGGATCCTCCATACCAAATTCCACAGCTTAGGAGCTAGAGATGGACACGAAAGCCCACTCTTAGATAATGCTACACCTCACTGATGGTATTGCTCGTCAAGTGGTAAAACACTCTTCCACTTTCTCCCTTTGGCATGCCCTCGATGAGCTTTTTCTCTATTCTCTCTCTTTCTCTTTTTTGGATTACCTGAGGAGCGTGTGCCGAATGAGCTCCCACAAACCCTATCTTCCTCTATATATGGTGAGCTTGAGGTAAAACGCAACATTCCAACATAAGCAAGTCTCACAAGAGGTAAGGAGCCGGGCTAGCAGACGGAGCTGGATTCTGGGCCTCAAAGCTGGGCCGAGCCCATAGTCTCGGTAATCACATATACATACATAATATACATCACATATAATATGTATTATAAACTATACTTTGAGTGTGTAACATATATGAGCATAGGTTATACAACCTACACTTCTAATAATATAATATGATGAAAGTATAAGAATATTGGATGGCCTCGCTTATGTCAATTGGTAGATTAAGGCAAAATAGTAGCATATATATACATCACATGTTAATTGGTAGATCAAAGTATAGGAATATTGGATGGGAACCTTGTAGCAAGGTGCTCTTTGAAGAAAACAACCCCACTCAAAAGATTTCCTTGAGTTCCATTTAATTTTTCTAGGCAAGAGTTAGTTCTCCTTTGTTTATGAATCAATCTACTCCCTCATGAGACTTATAGTTGCCGGGTTTCTCCAGATTTTACCGATTTGGGGCTTGAGAGATGAAAATCATGAGCTCCAATTTCTTTAATTTGTTTTGGGAATTGATTTTGGAAATGCCCAATTTGTTAAACTTTGAGTTTTTTTTTCTTATGTAAATTAGATTTCCGGAGTGCTGAGTTTATTTTTCTACAGGATTTGAATCACAATTTGCTTTTTTGCAAAGCCTGCAGATCCCACTTTCGTTTAGATGCATCAAGGCACCTGGATAAAATTCAGCAGAGTTTCCCCTTAGTTTAGGGGCATTTGATGATTCTGAAACCCAAACCACACGAAGACCCTCGCAAGGTTCTCAAGGGTTGGGTTTCAGGAATATCACTAAGGACAAACGACATAATTTCGGCAACAATTCGACTCGGTTTTTAGCGATTTGATGATTCTGGAACCCAGGCCACGGGAAAAGCTCGTAAGGTTTTCAAGGGCAGGGTTCCAAGTAGAGGAGGAGCCAAGGGGGCAGTGGAGCTCGTGCCCCTCCCCTAATCTGACAAATTACGTAGGTGTATGCTCTTCCTCGTTAGCTTCGTTTTGATATATAATACGCACTAATATGAAATGTGAGTAAAACGTTATGAACGTTTTAAAATTGTAGGTGTATTATCACTTTAATTTTATTTTAATAGACTGTAATATTTTTATATTTTACTTAAATTGACATTCACGTATTATAAATCATCTCGAGAGCTTCGAAATTATAGGTTATATTACTTATTTTGATAATTTGGCAAGAAGTTACACAAGTTAAATTTTTTTATATCTAGTTATACATTATTACATGTTAAGAATACAACAAGTTAAATATTGACTCAATGTTTATTTATTGCATTTTATATCGTTCTTCTGTTAGTTGTGTTTCCTTCGAATATTTAATGTATGTATTTATATTTTTAATATATAAAAATAACAGAGTATTATCATAAATCAAAGTCATGTTATCTTGAAATAACATCATTTAATTTATAATTATCATATTATATAAAGATCATTATGCTACTTTAATATAAAATGACATCATATATATACAATCGTGCCCCCCCACTAAACAATTTATGGCTCCAAGAATTGAGAGGATTCACCAAAACTATACCTTGATTGTTGCTACAATCGTGCCCCCCCACTAAACAATCGTGCCCCCCCACTAAACAATTTATGGGAGGAAGAAGAGAAGATATGTTTGCTGGTCTTTCTGATGTTCAAAAGAAAAGGAAAGAGGAAAGCCAAAGCCCAACCCATTTGCAATAGTAGCTTTATAAAGGAGCACAAGGCGAAGTTAATTTTTTGAGTAATCACTACCCAAAGGCAGTTTTCTTTGGTGTACAATTTTTTTTCTTTGTGTAACTTCTAAATGGTTTTACGGCCTCCTTGAAACATTACGTCAGTTTCACAACTCAGATTTTGGTTGAGCTGTATTTGATTTTTTCTGGGCCTCTAGAAATAACTATTTTGGGTCTTTGGAAGAAAACTTCCATTCTAATATTGGACCTCAAATAAATTAATCACAATTTAATACATGATTAATTTACTAAGATTTTATATGAAATTGTTAATATTCCAAAGTTGCAAAAATTTACCCTCCAACATAGATCATATAGCCATGAGCTGGTCTACTTGCTTTCATAAACCATCCAAGCTCATATAAATTGAAAGCATGGATGGTCTACTTGCTTTCATAAACCAACCAAGCTCATATAAAGTTCACTTTCATATAAATTGAAAAATTAAAAATTGTGTTCGCATTTTGTTTTTCTTTTTTTTAATAAATGTTTCCACGAACTCGCAGTTATTCGCAATCACGACGGTTAACTATTCGCCTCGTCTTTTCATTAAATGTAAATATGAAATTTGTAGCTATTGGAAAAAGTTTTTCAACTCTTACTTACATATAATTTTCGATTGGACCACCGAGGTCTGCCTCTAGGAATTGTGTTACAAAATCACTTAATCGGGTGGACAACTTTTGCTAAATTGTGTATTGTTTAAGCTCTCTTCTTCTTCTTTAGCCTCCAGTTTTGTTTCATTTTGGACCCTTCTGAACAACGTCATTGTCCTACCTCGGGTCTACTTGCACTAGCTATAACTATGTTAAAGATGACCTAATATGCATGTTCTAACTGATTTGTGCACAATATGTAATATAACTGTATAACTAAGCTAAAGCTGACATAATATTATCATCTAAATGCCCTAATACTTTCAATATGACAACTCACTGGTATTAAAATTTTCTTTATATTAATAGCTAGAGGTTTGTTGTAACTTCAAAATAAATTTATTCTCTCGTCGTTGAATTGATGACAAATCACCAATAGAATCAATTTATCATTTGAATACGTGAAATAAAAAACTGTCCAAGATCTAAATACCTCATATACCTTTGATCTTGTAATTCCCTGTCTAGAGACTTGAGTACTCTAAATAAAATACGATTAACAAGTTAGGAAGACGTGTTCACTCAATAAGATGATCTTGTAATGTCTTTTTTTATTGGAGGTCTCGATGGTCCAATCGACTATTGTGCATATGCTTAGGAAAAGTCTTTACGAGAGCTACAACTTATGTATTGACATCAGAATCAAATTCGAAGAGAAAGTAAAACGTGGGAATGTGCTCTTCACAACCCCGCATTTTAAATATTAAAAAAAAAGTATGAACACGTATGCATTGTGAACTCGAGGAATCTGTGCTTTCATATAATCGTCGCTTGCACTTCGCATCAACCATAATACAAAGTACTGTTGTAGGAGGAAATCGAGAGTGCAATTAAAATATGAATAAAGTAAAGCAAACCGATTGAATCCCAGCAAATAATGTTCAAGACTCCCTCCCGATGCAGCAAAAGGAAGACAGGTTCGATCCTCGAGGAAGCTGGTCAGCGGATCCTAGGCAGTAGAGGAATCTCACGGGCAGAAGTCGACTTCAGGGTGCTCGACCTCGACTAGGGTTAGTCAACAGTAGGTCGGACAGGTCGAAACGAAGCGAGCAGTAGCTGCTAGTCTTGGTCGATATCGAGTAAAGTTGTCGACGTCGAGGAGTTTCTATCTGAGATCGAGGAACTGCAGAAACAAAAGCTACGGCGATCTTGTTGATCGAATGTGAGAAGTCGATAACGATCAGTTTGGTCGAAATCGAAGAGAACAGAAAGGAAAATAAACGAAAATTTCGAATCTAAACTGATGGATGAAAGAGAACTTCCAAGATTGGGGTTTGCAACAACGATTACCATGAAAGCGGAATATAAATCATAAAAGGCGGTGACTTTATCGATAAAGGAGAAGGCTTTCACATAATCTGACAAGTAGTAATATAGATCTTGCGATAAATAACCCTAATTGTATCTATTCCTTTTCATAATTAGAATTTATAATCTTCCGACTAAAAATCCTAATTACTACCCATGTTTAACAAAATGAGTTCTTCAATTTCTCAATCAAAGACGAAGCACATGGAATAGAATAAGACAACGATAAAATACCTCATTTTGCATTCGCTAATCCACAGACATGGCTCTCGTTGGGCTCACCCCAACCCTAGAAGTAGGTGGACAACTCGCACCTCATCATAGCAATCGACATCATTGATGTGAAATAAACTTGCATAAACTATATTCAAAGTCTTTACAATCCCGGCACTCAAACTTTTGTAGAATGCCAAAACCCTAAAACCTTTGAAGTCCTAAACTCTATGTGGAACTACTTCCCTTAAATTTAATGAATAGAAAATCAGCCCCATGGGCTTTATTTATAGGGCTTAATCTTTTCTATTCAAGGAAAGCAATCTATATCTACTTTCTAAAGATAAAATTAAATACAGATAAAGCATTAAATCTAAAAGAGAATTTGATAGACTCGGAGTTCTTCGCATCCAAGAAATCTACCTCGACTTCGGACAGGCCCAACGGACTCATCGCCCAGAGATTTTTTTGTCGATCCCGACCAATTTGTTCGATCTCGAGGAACGTTATTGATTTCGACTTCTCTGTGCTTTCTCGAGCAGTTTCTCCTCGGATCCCGAACTCGGGTTGTTGCTGGTTTTGGTCGATATCAAGGAAATATGTCGATATCGAGTAGTGTTTTGCTCAAGTTGTTTTCTTCTCAGCTTCTCGATCTGGTTTCCTTCCTCGAGCTCGGGTGTGGTTACAGGCGTTGGTTGATATCGAGTAATTTACTCGACATCGAGTAATGTCCTCAACTCGAGTTGGCTCCGTCAGTTCTCGACCAAGCTCTGCTTCTATTTTTGGTCGAGGGTTCTCATTTTTGGTCGATGTCGAGGAAGACTCCTCGAGATCGAGTACTTCTCTGTTTCCTTCTTCTCTTCTTGGTTTCATCCCGGAATGGCAAAGTACTTATGTAGATCTCTATTTCTTACAGATAAGCATATATTACATAAATTCGTCATATTCCCAGCCCAAAATATGCAAAGTATATAGAATAAAAAGCTAAAATGTGCATAAAAACATGACTATTTTAATAGACATCAAATCACCCCACACTTAAGCTTGCTTGTCCCCAAGCAATAACTTGGATGGTCATTCAGGGGAAGAATTTAAACTCTCAACATATTAGGTTCAATCTTATATAACCATGTAATCAGTTACCATCATGGAAGAGGTACTTGTTCCACAAATCCATGCATGTGCAATTAAAAGCAACATCTACTCACAAAAGGAGGGTTATGCAAAACATTTATGTGACAAAGCTTTAATAATCAAGAGGACTTTAATTCAAACTCAATAAGGAGTAGATTGGTAAAAGGCTAAAGGTGGGCAATTTTTGGCAATGTGGTGTTAATGATCCGGGGAAATAGAGTATTTCCAATGTTGAATTTCCACATTCCTTCTTCATAAGATTCATCACCTTTCTCTCATTGCTCATTGCTTTTTCTCAATATAGGGCTTTTACCTCTCTAACCTCAGCACCGCCTTCTCGCGGGTCGCAAACATGGGTGTCATGAATGGCCCCGGATACTTAGTGCTTTGGACTCCTCACATTGGTGTCCCATCCTACGGAACTATGATCTCAATGCAGGGAGGGTCGATCTACCTTTATCTCCTGATGTGACCGGATTTTTTCTCACTCATTAAATTTTCCATATATTTCAAGCTTTCCTACCAAACTCTATTAATGATATATAACAACAGGAATACCATATCACAATCTCCATAATGTAACATCATTCTCAACATAATCCTCGGATAGGAAATATAGTAAAGAAAGGCAATATTTGGAACATGTGGAGCAATAATTGAAATAAGGCATAATATGACTTTTGTGATGCATAAGCATAGGTATCGCTAGGATATAACAATATGAGCATTATATGGAAATATAAAGTCCTCCATTCTCTTATCATGCAACATGTCAAAAGCAACTTCAAATTTTACCTCATTTCTTGGTTTTTAATGAAAATATGCACTTCATTGGGACTTCCCTTTACCAGGCCATTTCATGCTATATCTTTAATGAATCTAATTTTGCATTGTCGAGTTCAATATAACTTCCATGACACTCTTTCTTTGAACAATTTACAAGCTTTGGGAGATGTCTCATAGAATTTTGAGTTTTAACAATTAGGCACAAAAATTTAAAATTTACTCAAATTTTACCATGTCAAACCAAAAGCAAGAATAAAATATATAATAATGAGCTCTTCCCCCACCCCATACTTAAAATATACAGTGTCCCCACTGTATAAAAATCAATATAAAACAAAGGGAGGGAAAAGACTTACAGAGCGGCTCACTGGTGAATAACCCCATACTTAGTTCATAAACTATCCTAAAAGGCCGGAATAACAAATAAGCATAAGGAAGTTCATATTATCAAGTCATGTAATAACTCATATAATGAAACAATAAATGCTACATATATGAATTTAAATGAAGTCCTAAATTCAAGAAATTTCCAAATATATCATGTAATAAATCTCAAATTTCATGCATTTCCTTGATAATATATATGAACTAACTATAAGCATCATTTAGATAAAAAAAAAACCAGCCTACCATTTATGGCAATTTTCCATATATAACCACCCTTAATAATAAATACAAATTCCCTAATCATTCAAAACACAACTCAAAGATCCAATCTCTACCTAAGTTCTCCTCAAAAATAAATAACCTGAAAATTAGAGAGAAAAAAGGGAGAAATCATACCTTGGAGTTGAAATAGTGGGAAAAAATATGTGAAAAGAGAGAATTAAGGGTTGGTGTTTCCGAATAGGGTTCAAGAGACCAACAATGATGGTTCTTGAATTGGCAGAAGCGCGGGGGAAGAAAGTTGGGGCTCGGCTGGGGCTGCTGTTGGTCGGAGTGGCTAGATTGCGGGCTCGAGGAGGCCAGATTCTGGACAAGGTGGCCGAATCTGGGGAGGTGAGGTGATCGGCGGTGCTGCTGGGCAGTAATTGCGACGACAGCAAGAACGCAGTGAGGGGGGGGGGGGGGGGGAGGCTCGGGTTCAGCGCTGAGTGCCGGTGCTCGGTATTGCTGGATCTGGGCTCGAGGAGGCCGGAATCGGGGAGAGACGACCTGGATTTAGAGAACGGCGACAGGATCTTGTGAAATGGCAGGTGTTGGGCAACAATGGTGAAGACAACAATGGTGGCGGGGAAGAGGGCTCGGACTCGGCGAGGGCAGCCGATGGTGCGAAAGAGGCCGAGACGGGTGCACGTCGTGGTGGCCGGCACTGGGTCAGCGAGAGCAGGAGAGAGGGAGCGAGAGGGAGGAGATGGTGGCTGGTTGGTGGAGCTTCTTCGAGGTCGAGAAAGCGAGAAGAAGGTTTCCATGGAGGCGCAAAGAAAGAAAAAAAAACTGAAATAAAAAACTGTAAGTAATTGTTTTTTTTATAGAAAGAAAACTTACCTAGAACCTTGGTCGACAACGAGCAAGTTGCTCGATGTCAAGGAGCCTCCCACTTACCTGATGGTTGTAGTCATTGTCGAGTAGACTGCTTGACATCGAGGAAAAAAATCATCCTCCTAAACTCAACCAGAAGAACTCGACATAGGTGAACCTCCCTTGAATTTTGGTCGAAGTCGACCTAGTTAAGTGGATATCAAGTAGACCTTGAATGCCTGAATTTAACAACGAGAAGAGATTATGCACGAATTTCAATAAAATAAAATAAAATAAAATAATAGTAAGAAAAACGGGTTACCTCCCGTAAGCGCTAAGGTTTATGTCGTTAGCTCGACCCACTTCCCTGTTTTAAGCTTTGTCCAACGCAGGGTGGCGCGAATCTCCTCATCCGGGTCTTCTTTTTCATAGTATTTCTTGACCCTGTGCCCATTTATCTTAAAGGTGGTTCCATTGATGAGGGTATATGTCGCGAACCACGAAAGGTCCACTCCATCTTGTCCACAGCTTCCCTGGGAACAAACGTAGTCTATAATTATATAAAAGCACTTTGTCACCTACCTCATATGTCTTTGGCACCAACTTCTTATCGTGCCATCTCTTGGTTCGCTCCTTGTAGATTTTGGCATTCTCATAGGCCTTCAATCTTAGCTCCTCTAACTCCTGCAAATCAATAAATCGTTTCTTACCTGCCTCGTCGAGATCCATGTTGAGCTCTTTGAGGGCTAACATTGCCTTATGCTCCTATATGCCCATAGCGCACATTGCCTTATGCTCCTACATTTCCTTATGCTCCTATATGCTCCTTACAACTTGGTTTATGGCAAGACTTGCCATAAACCAAGTTGTAAGGAGTTGTTCTCAGCGGTGTTTTGTAACCTGTCCTATATGCCCATAGCGCATCATCAAGCTTAGATGACCAATCCTTCCTTGAGCGGGAGACTGTCTTTTCCAAGATGGCTTTGATTTGACGATTAGAGACCTCTACTTGACCACTAGTTTGGGGATGATAAGGTGTTGCCACCTTGTGCGTTACCCCATACTTAGCCAAAAGGGCCTCAAATCCTCTCTCGATGAAATGTGAGCCACCGTCTGAAATAAGAACTCTAGGAACACCAAAGCGAGGAAATATGTTAGTTTTAACAAACTTTGAAACTACCTTTGCGTCGTTGGTCCTAGTTGCAACAATCTCAACCCATTTAGATACATAGTCAACTGCCACAAGGATGTATTTGTAAAGTCCTGAAGCGGGGAATGTTCCCATAAAGTCAATTCCCCACACAATAAATAACTCAACCTCCAAAATCCCTATGAGTGGTGTCTCATTCTTCCAAGTAATGTTGCCCGCTCTTTGGCACTCATCGCATGAAGTGACATAAGTCTGCACATCCCTGAAAAGATTAGGCCAATAAAAACCACATTGAAGTACCTTATATACAGTTTTGAAGCCTTTTGCATGTCCGCCTGTAAGGAGAGTATGTCAATGACGAATGACACTTTCTACTTTCTCCTCCGGAATACAACGTCTAAAGATATGGTCCTTACCTTGTTTGAACAAGTAAGGGTCATCCCAATAGTATTGCTTGATGTCGTGGAGGAACTTCTTCTTTGCATGTGAGGATAGTCCTGACGGAATCTCATTTCCTGCAAGATAGTTAGCGAAATCCGCATACCAAGGTACCTTTGATCCGCTTATAGCATATATATCATGTATAGGACTAGTCGGAGGGGTAAAGAAGAAATCCTCACCGGAATTTGTACGAAAAATCTCACCTGAAGACTCACCTGACACTGGTCGATTTCGAGTAAAATTACTCGATGTCGAGGAAGATGCAGCCTCTGTTGGTGTTCTGCTCGACTTCTAGTGGTCTGTCGAGTTGGATTTGGTCGACGTCGAGGAAAGGGTGCTCGATGTCGAGTAACTCTGTAGCTCGAAACCATGCAAGGAAGGATACTCATCGGGTTTACTCGATGTCGAGCAGTTTTGCTCGATGTCTAGGAAAACTGTGTCAGTCCGCATCAGGTGCTCGTCAGGGTGAGAGTCGTCGATTGGTGTGGTGTCCTGGGCTTCCTCTAGCATGTCTTTGGGGAGCCTGGATAGGTGATCGGCGACTGAATTTTCTATGCCCTTTTTATCCTTTAGCTCAACATCAAACTCTTGGAGTAGGAGCACCCATCGTAACAACCTTGGTTTAGCATCCTTCTTTTTCATCAAATATCTAAGAGCAGCATGGTCAGTATGGACAATAACTTTAGATCCAACAAGATAAGAACGAAATTTTTCAAAAGCAAAAACCACAGGAAAAAATTCTTTCTCTGTTGTGGTGTATTTTGCCTGAACCACATCAAGAGTCTCGCTTGCATAGTAGATGGCATGTAGTTTCTTGTCCTTTCGTTGTCCTAGAACTGCTCCCACGGCATAATCGTTGGCATCACACATGATCTCAAAAGGTAATGCCCAATCTAGCGATTGAATGATTAGAGCGGAGATAAGGGCTTCCTTCAACCTGTTGAAGGCTTCAAGACATTCGCTAGAAAACACAAACTTAATATCTTTCATGAGAAGGTTAGTTAATGGTTTGGAAATTTTAGAAAAATATTGAATAAACCTTCTATAAAAACCAGCATGACCAAGGAAACTCTTTATCTCTTTGATGGATGATGGTGGGGGCAATTTCTCCACTAGCTCTATTTTAGCCCTGTCCACCTCAATACCTTTCTTAGATACCTTGTGGCATAGCACGATTCCTTCCCTTACCATAAAGTGGCACTTTTCCCAGTTGAGGACCAAATTTGTCTCTTCGCAACGCTTGAGTACCCTGCGCAGGTTAGAAGGACAAATCTCGAAAGTAGTACCATAAACAGAGAAATCATCCATAAATACCTCCACTATGGGTTCGTATCGGAAGAGGTTAATAAACCGACTAAAATTATAAACAGGGTAAAAATTTATAAACTGTTGGTAAAAGTAGTTAAAAATTTATTAAAAACTATAAACTCCGTATGGGGCGAAAAACAATTTATTTGTAAAAAGTGGAGTTTATTTGGTTTTTATGAGTGGTATTGTGGTACTTTTGAAACCGAATAAGATAAAAGAGAATGGGTAAAATAGTAATTATGGAATATAAACCTCAAAATAAGCTTCAATCTGCAGCTTATTTATAAACCCTTTTTTTAACTGACTAAAGCTTATTTGTTGTTCCCATACACCGTTTAAACACGTTTAATTTTTTAACAGTTAAAATTTTTACACTTTTAACTTGTTTATATTTTTACCATACACACCCTATGTCCTCTATCATGTCGGAGAAGATGGCCATCATACACCTTTGGAAAGTGTTTGGGGCATTGCAAAGGCCAAAGGGCATCCTCCTATATGCAAAAGTTCCATAGGGGCAAGTGAAGGTTGTCTTTTCTTGATCTTCAGGATGAATAGAAACCTGCCAAAAACCAGAATATCCATCCAGATAACAAAAGTAGTCATGTTCACTAACCTTTCGAGTATCTGGTCAATGAAGGGGAGCGGGAAATGATCCTTCCTGGTGGCGGTGTTGAGCTTTCTGTAATTTATGCACATCCGCCTGCTGGTAGTGATTCTTTTAGGAACAAGCTCTCCCTTTTCATTCTCCTCAACGGTCATTCCACCCTTTTTAGGGACAACATGAACTGGACTTACCCACTTGCTATCAGAGATTGGATAGATGATTCCTGCGTCTAGCATGCGCATGATCTCTTTCTTGACCACCTCCTTCATGTTGGGGTTAAGCTTTCTTTGATGCTCAATTGTTTCCCTGTGATCATCTTCTAAAAGAATTCTATGCATACAAGTAATGGGTAAAATACCTTTTATGTCCTCTAGAGAATAACCAATGGCTTTCATGTGAGTGCGGATGACTTCTAGTAGCATGTCTACTTCTTGTGTGTTTAATGAAGGACTGATAATCACAGGAAAAGTAGAGTCAGGACCAAGGAATTCATACCTAAGGGTGTCAAGTAAGGGCTTCAGCACCGGAGAAGGGCCTTGTGGAATCAAGATGGGCTCTACTTCTTCCGTCTTCATGATCTCCCCCAGGTAATCCGTCTCAATCCTCATGAAAGAAGCATCCAAATCAGCTACAGAAGTTGGCGTCGACCAAGCATACATCGAAGACAACGCTGAATCGGACATAGGGATGTACAACTGCAAGAAAGTACTCGACATCAAGTTAGAATAGTCAAAATCGGCCAAAAAATCAGAATTTACCTTTGCTGCAGATTTGGTCGATATCGAGGAAGACTGCTCGATATTGAGTAAAGTTTCATTTGTCGAGTTGTCCTTCTCGACTTCAGGTGTACCTGCAGGGGAAAAAGTAGTCGATGTCAAGGATAACTGCTCGAAATCGAGGAGATTTGGAGGATTTACCTTTTTTGGAGGAGTGGCCGAAGTCGATGTCGGGCAAGTTTCCTCGATATCGAGTAGATTGGTCAATGTCGACTTGATCTGCTCGATTTCGAGTGAGTCGTTTAGCTCCGCTGATAATGCATCATCGAAGAACTCTTCCTCGCTCGATTCTGCTGCAACTAGTTCCTCCTCTAGTGTGGATTCTATCTTTATAACTGCCTCTTCTTGTGCCAAAAGTTTCCCTACAAGCTCATTGCAAGAGATAACATTAAATTTTGAATAAATAGCTTTAATTTCCATTACCTCTTATGTGTCAGGATTGAAAATGTATTCAATAATCTCATCTCCAATGATGAAGGTGAGAATTCCCCTTTTTACTCCAATGTTGGCATCTGCTGTTGCGAGGAATTGTCGCCCTAGGATGATGGGGCAAGTTGGGTCGTCTGCCATTTCTACTACAAGAAAATCCATAGGGACAAAGAATCTACCACCATTAACAGGAACATTATCAACAATACCTGTAGCGATTACCACTGTATTGTTTGCCATGTAGAGCTTGGCGTCAATAGGTTCCAGGGCGGCTATCTTTACCTTTGACGAGATAGATAGGGGCATGATGCTTACGCTTGCTCCTAAGACACACAGTGCCTTAAATCTATGTCGACCAAGTCCAATAGTGATAGCAAACTTACCTGGGTCATATCGCTTCTTAGGGAAATCCATCTTTTTGCATTTTTTAGCAATCTCAGTCATTGATCGCTTGTTGCTAAGAATCTCCTTAAGAACTTGAAGTAGGCAGGCATCTCGTGAAGTGCTTCTGTAAAAGGAATAGTAACATTTGGACTCTGAAGCAATTTCACAAAACGCGAAAACTTACCATCAGTTGGATCTTTCTGGTTCTTAGAAGGGAACGGGAGCGTCTTCTTAGTTTTCTGAGCCAGAACAGCTTTCGGAGGTGATGAAGACTCCTCAACATCGACAAGATTTTTCTCGACATCGACAAGGTTTTCCTCGATATCGACCCCTGTTGTGGACTTCGAGTTGCTGTGCTATGCAGACGAGTCTGGGCTTGGCTTCTCCTCGACGTCAAGTTGATTTTTGTCGATATCGACCAAATTTTGGTCGACATCGAGTTGCTGTTGCTCGTTGTCGAGGACAGTTTTGTCTTTTTCTTCTCCGTTCTCTGGCTTGTGTAATTTATGATCGCTCCTTAACTTTACAACAGCGATATGTCCGTGTTGCCCCTTGGGATTTGATTCTGTATCCCCAGGGAGCTGCCCGGTTGGTCGTGGAATCTGCGCCGCGAATTGACCCATCTGGGTCTCTATGTTTTTCTTCCAAATATCCAGCTCTTCAAATTTTGTATTGATGTTCTGGAGCTGATTATTGACAGCGCTTGTAGGCTGCTGCTGTTGTGCTTGATTTTTCCTCATCTCGTCCTTCCTCCGGTCCCTTTCCGGTCCTGGAGCTCTGTATGTCGGGGGGGGGGGGGGGGTTCCTAGGGGCACCTAGGTTTCGTTGTGGTTGATAGAAACTTTGGTCCCCCATATAGCGATTGGGACCCCCTGCGTAAGCAACCTCGTCGTGAGTTTCTGCCATCCTGACTTGCTCCATGTGTGGGCACTCAGTAGTGGTGTGCCATTGTGAACCACATTCGATGTAAGGCTAGTTGACAGAGAGATACTTGACTTGCTTGAGGATCTTGCGATTCTGATCCCTGTAGTATTGCTCCTTGACATTTAGGTCAATTTCCTTAGAAGGCTCATAGAGGGGCATGGATGGGGCTGGCCTGCCGTAGGCATGCTCGTCATAGTTTGTCAGAGCCCCATATTTATTATCGTAGTTAGTAAGCTTTTCCATGGTAGCCCATGCGTCTGCTGGCGGCATCGTCAGATACTCATAATGAGTATACTGGTTGATCCTATCTTTAGCGGCCAGGTGAAGAGAATTGAAGAAGATCTCTTGAACGACGTAGGGAGGCTGTCCATGTGTAGGACAAGATCGCAGTAGATCCTTATATCGTTCCCATGCTTTTGCTAGTGGCTCCCCAGGCTTCTGTTTAAAAGTTGTAATCTTTTGGCGGAGGAGCGCTGTCTTGGCAGGAGGAAATAATTTGTTGAGAAATTCCTGCCTTACTTCAGCCAATGATGTGAGGGATCGTGGAGGGAGACCTTCGAGCCACTTCAATGTCGGACCGGGCAGAGACCAACAAAAAGCCTTCATCATGACATATTCCAATGTGGTACCTTCAGCAAGAGTATCGCACATGTCAACAAAGTTGGTAATATGTTGAAGAGGGCATTCATTAAACCTTCCATAAAAAGAGTTATTTTTAATCTAAATCAGGAAAGGAGTGCGAATTTCAAAGTTATTCTCAGGGATTAGAATAACCGATTCAGGCACGACGAGAGTCGGGTGCATGTAATCCTCTGCGGTGGTAGGGCACTAGGAAAGCTAAGCTTCCACTTGCCTCATTCGCTTCGTTTCCTGTGCAGTGCGTGCTCTTTCAACGGTGAGAGCCGTATCCTTGGTGGCTAGTTCCCTCTGAAGCCTCTCAATCATCTCAGCTTGTGTTTCGGCAGTCGCCATGATCCTTTTTAGTCTAGAATGGATGCGTAGGAAACGTTTCGGATCGTCTAAGGCATCAAACTCAGGTGTTTGACCAGAACGGCGCATACACCTGCAAAATCAAAACTTAAAGGCAAACATGAGATCTAACAATCTAAGCCGCGAATAATTGCTTCCCCGGCAACGTCGCCAATTTGTTGTAGGAGGAAATCGAGAGTGAAATTAAAATATGAATAAAGTAAAGCAAACCGATTGGATCCCAGCAAATAATGTTCAACACTCCCTCCCGATGCAGCAAATGGAAGTCAGGTTCAATCCTCGAGGAAGCCGGTCAACGGATCCTAGGCAGCGAAGGAATCTCACGGGAAGAAGTCGACTTCAGGGTGCTCAATCTCGACTAGGGTTAGTCGACGGAAATTCAGACAAGTCGAAACGAAGCGAGCATCAGCTACTGGTCTTGGTCGATATCGAGCAATTTACTCGATATCGAGTAAAGTTGTCGACGTTGAGGAGTTTCTGTTCGAGATCGAGGAACTACAGAAAAAAGCTACGACGATCTTGTTGATCGAATGTGAGAAGTCGATGTCGACCAGTTTGGTGAAAATCGAGGAGAACAGAAAGTAAAATAAATGCAAATTTTGAATCTAAACCGATCAATGAAAGAGAACTTCCAAGATTGGGGTTTGCAACAACGATTACCATGAAAGCGGAATATAAATCATAAAAGGCAGTGACTTTATCGGTAAAGGAGAAGGCTTTCACATAATCCGACAAGTAGGAATATAGATCTTGCGATAAATAACCCTAATTGTATCTATTCCTTTTCATAATTAGAATTTATAATCTTCCGAATAAAAATCCTAATGACTACCCAAGTTTCACAACATGAGTTCTTCAATTTCTCAATCAAAGACGAAGCACATGGAATAGAATAAGATAACGATAAAATACCTCCTTTTGCAATCGCTAATCTACAGAAATGGCTCTCCTTGGGCTCACCCCAACCCTAGAAGTAGGTGGACTACTCGCGCCTCATCATAGCAATCGACATCATTGATGTGAAATAAACTTGCATAAACTATATTCAAAGTCTTTGCAATCCCGGCACTCAAACTTTTGTAGAATGCCAAAATCCTAAAACCTTTGAACTCCTAAACTCTATGTGGAACTCCTTCTCTTAAATTGAATGAATAGAAAATCAACCCCATGTGCTTTATTTATAGGGCTTAATCCTTTCTATTCAAGGAAAGCAATCTATATCTATTTTCTAAAGATACAATTAAATAAAGATAAAGCATTAAATCTAAAAGGGAAATATCTAAATATCTCTTGTGTTTAATAAATAATCTTCTCTCCTTGGATAAACGTTGATAGAATTTGATAGACTCGGAGTTCTTCGAATCCAAGAAATCTACCTCGACTTCGGACAGGCCCAACGAACTCACGGCCCAGAGATTTTGTTGTCGATCTCGAGGAACGTTGTCGATTTCAGCTTCTTTGTGCTTTCCCGAGCAACTTCTCCTCGGATCCTCGAACCTAGGTTGCTGCTGGTTTTGGTCGATAACAAGGAAATATGTCGATATCGAGTAGTGTTTTGCTCGAGTTGTTTTCTTCTCAGCTTCTCGATCTGGTTTCCTTCCTCGAGCTCGGGTGTGGTTCCAGGTGTTGGTCGATATCGAGTAATTTACTCGACATCGAGTAATGTCCTCAACTCGAGTTGGCTCTGTCGGTTCTCGACCAAGCTCTGGTTCCATTTTTGGTCGAGGGTTCTCATTTTTGGTTGATGTCGAGGAAGACTCCTCGAGATCGAGTACTTCTTTGCTTCTTTCTTCTCTTCTTGGTTTCGTCTCGGAATGGATCCAAATTCTGTAATATTAAACCAAAACATATGTAGATCTCTATTTCTTGCAAATAAGCATATATTACATAAATTCAACAAATTCCCAGCCCGAAATATGAAAAGTATATAGAATAAGAAGCTAAAATGTGCATAAAAACATGGCTATTTTAGTAGACATCAAGTACGTACTCGCAAACTTGCACTTCGCCATAACCATCTAACCATGTGTTTAATTGACGAATTCCCATGACCGTCTGTGAGCAAGGAGGGTTCCAATAACAACTCGCTTACCCTAGTCATCTAGCTCAAATCCACAACCGTCGCTTCCAAGTACTCCGAGTCCCATTACTCGATAAATGAGTATGGGACACACAAGAACGACCGTAACCTCCCTTGCACTTGCATCTAGTACTTGACTTCTAGCCCTTGTCTTCCTCCCCAAATCACAACTGGTAATTTCCATGTACCCTCTAATTCGATGAATCTCTTATTTTTGTAGTCGAAACGACACCCAAATTTATCTCTATTATATCTACTGAATTGAACTTGTTGATAACAAAAAAATTGAACTTCCCTCCTATGAATAAGAAGAAATTTAACATACACTTTCATTGTAGCATCACCTACTGGCAGAATCTCATCACTGGTAATCGAGGTATGACTTGTCAAATTTTGTTATTTGAAATGGATGAATTTCTTTGGTTTTGTAACTTGAATTAGATTGATTGTATTGGTTGAGGGTTGTTCTTTTTTTTTTTCCTTTTGTATACTAATGTATGTTGTTTCATTCTTCGGAATTAATTGGAAAATTTTAAAACACCATTGAATATTTTTTTTCATAATTTCCGCTAATTCTAAATCTAGATCTACCTGATCGATCTCTTATATTCTCCTTCTTCAGTTTCTTTCATTTGAAAAGCGTCTTCTTCTGGTTCCCTTGTACCCCTCCTTGTTGAAATTGCAGTTCCGAACTATGGAAAATAAAAAATGGTGGTTGTAACAATGTGAAGGAAGAAGAATGAAAATGGGGAGAGAAGAGCTTGTTGGAATGTAATTTGAAATTCCCAAGCTAAAGTTTAAAAGGTATTTAGTTGGATAGCTTTAGTGTGAAATCAGATCGCGTTCAGAAGTTTTAGAAGTTAGTTTATTTTCTTTGTAACACCACAACCTTAGGATGATGTTAGTAGGTAAGTGGTGAGTAGTTGCTAATTTACAATTACTTGAAGTTTGGGATTATATAGTGGTTTTCGATCATTCAAAGGAGTATGGTACTTAGTTCAATTTTGTGCCCTTTGTGCAAGGTTTTGTTTTTTGTTGACATAAGAACAAAATCACTCTCTCAAATTGTTGCTGATCTTGTTGTTGTTAGGGTGTTGATCCACCGTTGTTTAGTTAACATTTGGTTCAGAGCTTACACAAGGGAAACACTAAGGGAAACACTTCAGTGAAGTTCTTGCTAAAAAATACAGAACTTTGGCAATGGGAATTCTGGAAATCCTCAGTTGTCTACATTCAAACGGATCAATTACCACTTTTGGAGCTAAAAGATGACAACATTGTTCAAGTCTCAAGAGGTATGGAGTCTAGCTGATCAGGGTTTTTGAGGACCATCACACTAAAGAGCCTGATCAGCAACTGAGGGAGAAAAAAAAAGGACTCTAAGGGACTGTTTATAGTACAGTTATCCCTAGATGATGAGATCTTTCCGAGGATTGGTGCATCAACCACTGCTCATAAAGCCTGGGAAGTCTATAGGGAACAGTATGTGGTAGCCAAGAGGGTGATCACTATCAAGTTTGAAGGTTCGATAATGTATAACTAAGTAATATAAAGATACTCTAGAAGGGGGATTGAATTGAGTATGGTGGATTTTCGCAGATAATCTCAAGACTTTTGAAGCTCTTACAAAACCCTTTGAGATTAGATGTAATTCTTTCTTCTGGCAAACCTGAATCACAACAGAGTTATACAATTCGAAACAAGTGCGGAATTATGGTAAAACAGTAAGTAAAGGACGCAATGAATTATTTACGAGGTTCGTCACGAACTTGGCATACGTCCCCGCCTAGGGTTCTTCCACAACCCTAGGATTCAACCGACTTTTATTGATTCACAAGACTTAGGATCCTAATAGCTCACCAAGAAGCCTCTCTCCTATACAATTGCAATCTAGCCAACTCACGTTCCCTTGGAGTCCTAGACCAATCTAGAAGAGCCCTACCTCTCTCAGCTATCTAGTACAATCCTCTTACACTTAGTGAATCAATCGCCTAGTGTCCACTTCCTGAGTTACAAACTCTCGAGTATAACACTCACTTGAAATATATCCTACAAGCTCACCGTGTAACTCTCAAATGCTTTGAAACAAAATAAATGACTCTTAAGAACTAGCAGAGAGCACACGAAGAAGACAGATTTGACTTGAAGGCTTGAGTGTATGAATGCTTGTGTTCAGCGAATGTTATATGTCCTCCCTTCTTCCTTTTCTTTATATTGAACAAATCGGCGCCTAAGGATCTTCACCAACGGCTAGGGATGGCTTGAGATGGATTCTTCACGATCTTCTATTCTTGGAAACTTTGAAGCCATAATCTCCGATTTTGTTCTCCACGTTATTCAGCCCAAGGAAGGAGATATTATTCAAAAACTTGCTGCATATGTTAGTGTATAAAATATATAATAATATCTGGAAATAACATATAATAATATTCGGACAAAATATAACATAAAGTACAGGTTTTGTGTTTCATCAACACAGTTGTAGCTTCAAGACCTTTGACACAAACTGTCTGTCAAAGCCTTTGAAACTAATTCCGATTTTCATCAAGGGAGTGGAGTTATCAAAGTTGTACCTGCATGGGTTAGACAAATGTTGGATCATAAGATTTTAAAGGTGAAGAAAACATCTAACAAAAAATAAAACAAGGTCTTCCAAAAACTTTGGTTCACAGTAGTCTTAACGTCTAAACCATCAGAATATCATCTCCCCCTTTTTGTCTTTCAACAAAGTGAGGAGGGTAAAACAGTAACCAAAAGTTTTAAAGCAGTATCCAAAACCAGCAGTGTTCAAAAAGGGGTTAGGGTAGGGTTTAAGATTCATCTTCAGGAGCACCATCCGTGAACAACACCCTTAGCTCGTGCAACAACTTGGACACCCCGCTCATCTCCATCGAAAACTCTCTATGCAGCTCCTTGATGTCCAGGTGAACTTCCTCCAAGCACAACTCCAGGTTGTCCATGCGCTCATCAATGGTAGAGGCAGTGTGAAGTGTTTTTGAGGGAGAAGCAAGACACCAAGTCCCTTGGGGGGACTGAGTGATGCAACTCTTCTCAAAGCTCTTAGAGTCGACTTTACCCATATGATGTTGTTGTTCTTCATTTTTGAAATCGATTTCAGAAGCTTTGAAGATATGGGTCAAAAAATTGGCAAAGGGGAGGGGAGTTCCTTTTCTGGCTCTGCGAGTGTGAGCCATGGATCCTAGGATTGTGTTGGCCAGATCAAGAACATGGCCATTCAAAATTCGGTATAGAAGGACCATAGCGTTATCAGTTAGGAGGGAGCCAGAGTTCATTCGGGGTAAGAGGCATCTCACAATGATGTTGAAGATGATTTTTGCCTTAAGAGTAAGGGACGAGTGGGTAAGCTGTTTTGTGGTGCTATTAGATGCTTCAAGGAGCAAGTATTTGGATCGGGTAAGGGCAACACGTAGTTCTTTTGTGGGGGTTTCTAGAGAGGGTGGACAAGGTCTAGGAAGGCCAAGGAAATCAGCGAAGTCAATGGAGTTGAAGGTGATTCTAACTCCCTTGACAACTGATTCCATAGACCAACCATCAGCATTGTGTCTGGCTTTTAGGTTTATGTAAAATAGATGGATGAGTTGGGGATAGTAACCGGATTCAAGGTTTAGAAGGGTCCAGGTAGGGGTTTGTTTGAGGAGAGAGATACAGGGTAGGTTCAAAGCTTCCAAAAAATCAAGATCAATGAAATCAGAACAACATATCTTACGAGTTCTAAACTCATCTACCAACATTCCAGCCATCTCATCATTTTGAAACCAAGAGGAGGGCAATGATTGGTTTACCTGGATAAGTTCAGGCGGATCGGCGTTCTTCCTGCGAGCCTTTGTGGGAGCAAACTTCTTGACAGGCACGACAAGGCTTCTGAGAGTGCCTTTCCTTGTGCGCTTGGGAGATGGAGGCTTTGCTGGAGGGGCTTTCCGCTTCTTTGGAGACGGGGGAGGAGGAGGAGGAGAAGGAGAGGGAACAAGTTCTGGCTCCTCATCCTCTTCATCCTCAGACCCCGAGTCCTCAGCGGACCCATTCAGCATCGTCTCCCTCAGCATCCTCGTCGTCTGTAGTCTCGTCGTCCTTCTCTTCCTCTTCCTCCGGTTCCTCTTCAGTGGGAACCTCCTTCTCAGCAGCTCTTAGAGCTCTTCCTTGACCTCCTTTTTGGCTTTCTCAGCTTCCTCCTCGGCTATTTTCCTTGCACGCTCAGCCTCTTCTTCGGCCTTTTTCTTTCTCTGGGCCTCTTCCTTGGCCTCCTTTGTAGCATCTCGCTCTAGAATCACATCAAGATCCTCCTCTTCATCCTCTTCCTCAGCAATGATTTTCCTTTTCCCTTTTTGCTTGGCATTGAGTGATTTCTTCGTCGGGCGCTTTAGAGACCGCTTGATTTCAGCAATGGTGCTCTCAGGGACGGTGCTCGGGACAGTAGTTGGGATAATGGCTTGAGGAGTAGGTTCAGGTTGAGGAGAAATAACAATGGCCTGGCGTCCCTTGGGGGTAGCACCAAGGCGTTTGGGTGTGGAGGTCTTCTTGGGTTTGGGTGCCATGGATGGGATTCGGCTAAGCTTCCAGAAAAAAGATGAAGAAGGAGTTTGAGAGAGGGTTTAGGTATATCTGGAGAGGTGAGAAATTAGGGTAAAGGTTGTGGTTTAAAAAGGGTGAGAGGGTTAAGTTGATGGGACGGGTTTAGGGTTCCAAGTATGGTAATCATCACATTGCCATTTTGAAAAAAATTGATTTGCAAAACAATTCAAATGTCAAACCATGTTGTCACACTTCAATTCAAGAGGGAATAATTCCAAAAATATATTTTCCATAAATAAAAAATACTCGGATATAAGAATTTTTGCAAAATAAGATGTGTACTGCATAAAGAAGGTTAAAAATCATAAAAACTATATTTGATCAAATATCTAATAAGATATTAACCAAATATATGATCCGTTATATCTGCTCTACCATTCAGCTCACAATCTTTGACAGAATTCTCAAAGGTCTTGATACTGAGTAGAATTTATCTTTCGTAAAGGGAAAGCTCCCCCTACGAAAGTGCATATCCCTGTTAAGCATTCCAATCTCTCGTCTAATGAAGGTGAACCTGTCCTCTGCCAGAGGCTTAGTAAAAATGTCAGCCCATTGATAATCAGTTGAAATAAAAGATATGGACACATCTTCTTTTTCGACATGGTCTCTAATGAAATGATGCCGTACATCAATATGTTTGGTTCTTGAATGCTGAACAGGATTCTTTGTGATTGATATGGCACTTGTATTGTCACACTTAATGGGAATACCTTTGAGGTTGATGCCAAGATCTCTCATTTGTTGAGCTATCCAAAGGATTTGGGAGCAACATGCTCCAGCTGCTATGTATTCGGCTTCGGCATTTGATAGAGCAACTGAGTTTTGTTTCTTTGAGTGCCAACTGAGCAAGGATGCTCCTAAGAATTGGCAACATCATGACGTGCTCTTCCTATCCACCTTATAGCCTGCAAAATATGGATCGGAATATCTGATTAATGTGAAATCTTTTTGCTTTGGGTACCATAAGCCAAGCTCCTTAGTGCCATTGAGATATCGAAAGATCCTCTTCACAGCCACGAGGTGAGATTCTTTAGGGTCAGCTTGAAACCTAGCACACATGCAAATACTAAACATGATGTCAGGTCTACTAGCCGTAAGATATAGTAAAGATCCAATTATCCCTCGATACTCCTTTTGATTGACACTCTTCCTGGTCTTGTCTTGATCTAAAGATAAGGTTCAGCTCATGGGTGTCTTGGCTACTTTGGATTGATCCATCTTGAACTTCTTCAAGAGATCCTTAGTGTACTTGCTTTGGTTGACAAAGATCCCTTTCTTAGATTGATGAACTTGTAATCCCAAGAAGAAGTTGAGTTTACCCATCAAGCTCATCTCAAATTCACCGCACATGATGTTAGAAAATTCCTTGCACAAAGATGTGTTAGTAGCTCCAAACAATATATCATCAACATATATTTGAATAACCAAAATGTCCTTTCCTTTGGTCTTGATAAAAAGAGTCTTGTCGATCAACCCCCTTTTAAAATTCTTTTCTAAAAGATATTTTGACAAGCGCTCATACCAAGCTCTTGGGGCTTGTTTCAAACCATATAGCGCTTTGTCTAGTTTGTAAACATGATTAGGAAAATCCGAACTTTCAAAACCTGGGGGTTGAGTCACATAGACTTCTTCCTCTAAGAAACCATTAAGAAAAGCACACTTGACATCCATTTGATATAACTTTATGCTCATAAAAGATGCAACTGCTAATAAAATGTGAATGGCTTCAAGCTTGGCTACGGGAGCAAAAGTCTACTCATATTCAATACCTTCCTCTTGATTGTAGCCTTGAGCAACAAGCCTTGCTTTTTTCCTCACGATCTTACCATTCTCATCTAGCTTGTTCAGAAATACCCAACGTGTGCCAATGACTAATTGATGCTTTTGCCTAGGCTTCAAGGTCCAAACTTTGTTTCTTCCAAATTCGTTAAGCTCACTTTGCATGGCAATAATCCAGTGTGGCTCTTGAAGGGCCTCATCTACCTTCTTTGGTTCTACAAGAGAGACAAATGCGTGAAAAGCACAAAGATCTTTAACTTTAGAATGAGTTTGAACACTAGATGTAGGGTCAGAGATGATATCCTTTAATGAGTGTGATGAGGAGTATTTGAATTTTCGTTTGCTAGTCTCAGCTCTTTGATTCGTCACATCAGCAGGATTGATTTGTGGTACATCTTACTATGTAGATCTGTTAGGTTCATTTACATCAGTTTCTGATGCTTCTACAATTTTGGATTGGTCACCAAGGGCTTTGGACGAAGCTTCAAGACCCTGGGCCAATTCTTCAGTATTGAGAATCTGATCCTGCATGTTCCTCTTCTTTGTGTTCTTGATAGCAGCATCATCACCATCCTCGTTCTCTGTATGGATATTAAGATCTAAATCTTTTTTGGGTTTGAAAGAGCTACGTGTTTGTTTACCTCATGTGCATGCTTTGCACATATCAATACCTTTGAAGTCCATCTCAGGTAGTCCTCTTACAATCCCTTTGGACACAAGCTTCTGTAGTGTATATGGAGTCACATGACCGAGTCTCATGTGCCAGAGCTTTGGATCGTCCGTCAAAGCCTTTAGACAGGTTAAGCTTCCTTGTGCCACCTGCTCAGCATTCACAACATAGATGTTGTTATAACGATATGTAGTTAGAATTACTTCACATGTATCTTCTCTGCGCACTAGACATCTTTTCTTGTTAAATCCAACATCATTACCACTATCACATAGTTGAGAAACACTAAGCAAATTATACTTCAAACTATTAACAAGATAAACATTTTTAATACTATGGTTAGGATCACTCCCAACACTACCAACACTAACGATGTCACACTTTCCTTTGTCACCAAGAGTGATTGTTCCAGTGGATTGCTTCTTTAGATCATGAAAGAGAGAACTCTTCCCACTCATATGTCTCGAGCATCCACTATCAATAATTCATTTTTGCTCCTTCACCTTGGTGTTCTCCTGCAAAACAAACATCAACCTTTGTGGCTAGACCAATAAGCAAATTTAGATCCATTATTGGGATAAACCATATTTGGTAAAATAATGCCTTTGGGGACCCAAACTTGCGTTATCCGATCTTTTCTCAAATGAACGGGAAATGTATTGCGAATGATATGTGTATCCTTTCTTCTATAAGGGCAGGTCTCTTTTACATGTCCATTTCTTCTATACGAGAGGTTCTGCTTCCCTTTGCCTTTACAAAAGTGGTAATGTGCTACTTCTTTAAAAACCTTGGATTGTAACCAATACCACTTTTTTTTAGAGAACTTTGTTGCTCACCCAACATCCTATCAAGAGTGCCTTTGGATTTGGTAAGACTTATGAGGGCTGTCTGTTGGTCTTGAATCTTATTATTCAGGGAGATCTTCTCGTTCTCTAAGTCACGATGTTCACTTCTTATAGAGGAGAGATCTTGCTTGAGTTTAGAGTCTTGACTTTAATGTCAAGACCTGAATAAGAAGTTTCAAGACTTTTGACCCTCGTAGATAGATCCTCAATAGTTCTTTCCTGGTCCACAGTTTTCTTAATAAGAGTGTTAGTTTGGGCAATAAGTTTCTCTTCATTGTCAATCATATTAGAAAGGAATTCCGATAATACCTCTTTTGGACTTGCCATAAGCTCTCTTACAGTTACCTCAAGCTTCTCATCATGGGATTCATCTCCTGAGGCCATAAGACAGACATTTGTCTTCTCATCATTGGAGTTTGAGTCAGAATCGCTCCAAGTTGCCACCATGGCTTTCTTTTTCCATCTATCACCTTTCTTGGACTGACTCTTCTTCTTTTGAAGGCAATCTTTCACAAGATGGTCTGTTTCACCACATTCAAAACAAGACAATGGTTTAGTCTTCTTGTCATATTTGTTATATGGATACTTACCTCGAAATTTAGAAGATTTTGATCCATCCTTGTTGTTGAATTGCTTCTTCATTTTAAGGATTCGAGAAAGGCCTCTTGTGATAAGAGCAAAAGGATCATCCTCATCGTCATCCCCTTCTTCAGAATCAGACACATCCTTGAGCTCATCCTTCTTAGACTTGAGCGCCAAGTTCTTAGTGCTTGTTGGAAGTTTTCCATCGTCTTCATTGAGAATCATCTCATGAGTGATCAGCTTCCCAAGCAAGTCGTCAAGGGGCAGAGTGTTGAGATCTTGGGCTTCCTCTATGGTTGTCACATTAGGGCCCCATTTGTCTTTTGGGAGACACCTCAGTATCTTCCTCCCTTTCTCAACGTTCTTAAAGGTCTTGCCGAGAGAGTCAAGGTTGTTGGTGATTTCTGTGAACCGTGTGAACATGGCCTCTATGTACTCATCATGCTTCATTTTGAAAATTTCATACTTTCGAAGGAAGATGCTGATCTTGGTGTCCTTCACTTGGCTAGTTCCTTCGTAGGTGACAACCAGCTTGTCCCAAATCTCTTTAGCTGACCTACAAGATGAAATACGGTTAAACTCAGCAGTGCTAAGACCACAATATAGTAAGTTAATAGCCCTGTAGTTTTTGGAGACGAGTTCAAGATCCGCTTGGATGTATTCAGCCTCGGTCTTTGCAACTTTGGTTCCATTTGGTCCGTCTTTCACTGGAACCTTCGGACCATTCTCTACAATGTTCCAAAGTTCCAGATCTTGATCTATAATGAACATTTTCATCAAGGACCTCCAGTGGACGAAGTTGTTTCCTACAAATAGTTGTGGTCTACTGGTAGACCTTCCTTGTGCAAATCCTCCACTTACTTCACCAGACATGATCAAAACTCAGAAGATTGTTAGATCGAGAGTAGTGAGTAAAACTCTGATACCAACTGAAGGTTCGATAATGTATAACAAAGTAATATAAATATACTTTAGAAGGGGGGTTGAATAGAGTATGCTGGATTTTCGCAGATAATCTCAAGACTTTTGAAGCTATTACAAAACCCTTTGAGATTAGACGTAATTCTTTCTTCTGGTAAACCTGAATCACAACAGAGTTATACAATTCAAAACAAGTGCGGAACTATGGTAAAGCAGTAAGTAAAGGACACAATGAATTATTTACGAGGTTCGGCACGAACTTAGCAAACGTCCCCGCCTAGGGTTCTTCCACAACCCTAGGATTCAACCGACTTTTATTGATTCACAAGACTTATGATCCTAATAGCTCACCGAGAAGCCTCTCTCCTATACAATTGCAATCTAGTCAACTCACGTTCCCTTGAAGTCCTATACCAATCTAGAAGAGCCCCACCTCTCTCAGCTATCTAGTACAATCCTCTTACACTTAGTGAATCAGTCGCCTAGTGTCCACTTCATGAGTTACAAACTCTTGAGTATAACACTCACTTGAAATATATCCTATAAGCTCGCTGTGTAACTCTCAAATCCTTTGAAACAAAATAAATGACTCTTAAGAACTAGCAGAGAGCACACAAAGAAGACAAATTTGACTTGAAGGCTTGAGTGTATGAAATGCTTGTGTTCAGCGAATGTATATCTATCTTCCATTCTTCCTTTTCTTTATATTGAACAAATCGGCGCCTAAGGATCTTCACCAACGGCTAGAGCAGATCATGGCTTGAGATGGATTCTTCACGATCTTCAATTCTTGGAAACTCTGAAGCCATAATATTTGATTTTATTCTCCACGTTATTCAGCCCAAGGAATGAGATATTATTCAAAAACTTGTTGCATATGTTAGTGTATAAAATATATAATAATATCTGGAAATAACGTAAAAATAATATTCGGTCATAATATAACATAAAGTACAGGTTTTTTATTTCATCAACACAGTTGTAGCTTCAAGACCTTTGACACAAACTGTCTGTCAAAGCCTTTGCAACTAATTCTGATTTTCATAAAGGGAGTGGAGTTATCAAAGTTGTAGGCATTGAGGAGAGATTTTGAGACTTTGGTGATGCGAGAGAAGGAGATGTTTCAAGTGTTCTTGTTTGGGTGCCAAGGATTGTAAACCATATGAGATCATATGGAGAGAATGTTAGCAATGAGGCAATTGTGAGTGAGGTTCTAAGGAGCCTTACAAAGAAGTTTGACCATGTAGTTGCAGCCATTGAGGAATAAAAGGTTGTATTTGTGTACAGATTTGAGGAGTTGACAAGCTCCCTGCAGGCTCACGAAGACAGGCTGAGCAGAACAAGTGAGCAAAAGGAAGAGAAACTCATCCAAGTCAAGGATGCGACTTCAAAGAGCAAGTCTGAAAACTCATCCAATAGAGGTGGCTATAGAGGTTGAGGTGGCTATAGAGGGAGCTATAGAGGCCGAGGAGGAAGAGGTCAGGAAAGGTCTCAGGCTAGTGGCTCGGGAAGGGGCAATGACAATGAACAAGGAAGAGATCAATGGAGAGATTCATCAAGGAATCAAAATAGTGAATCAAGGTTTTACAAAGGTAACATAAAAGGTTATTATTTTAAGAAATTCGACCATAAAGAAGCTTTCTATTGGGAGGATCAAGAAAATGAACAGAGGGGTGCTAACTACTCAGAGAACTTTAATCAGGAAGATAGGTTGTTCATGACTTTGTCTTCAGTTGCAGAGGATGGTAATGATATGTTGTACTAGCACGTGATCTGTGGTACTTGGATAGTGGATGTGCAAACCATATGTCCAGCTCAAGAAGGTTTTTAAGGAGATTGATGAATCTAAGAAAGAGAGAGTAAGACTTGGATGTAATAAAGTTATAAATGTGGAAGGAAGAGGCACAATTGCTATCAAAAGTGTGCAAGGTGGAGAGAAGCTTTTGTATGATGTTAAGTTGGTGCTAGGGCTTGCTCACAATCTGTTGAGAGTGGGCCAGGTTCAGGGAACATGTTACTCTCTTTTATTTGATGAAGATTCATGTGTGATTAGAGAGAATAAAACTAGTCATATTATTGTTGATGTTTCTATGACCAAGAATTGAATGTTCCCTCTAGATTTGGCAACTAATGTGATTAGGATCGTCATAGTAAAGTATGATGAGATCACAATGGCATCAGAGTTATGGTTATCTAGGCATTCAGAATTTAAAGATTTTATGCTCTATAGACATGATGCAAGGTGTGCCTAAGATTAGGGATTTAGATTTGTGTGGTTGATGCATATATGGAAAGCAAATGAAAGGCTCATTAGCAAACAGAGAGGCATGGAAAGCAAGAGAATGTCTGGAGTTGCTTCATTTTCATCTGTGTGGACCAATGCAAACGAAATCCCTTAGAGGAAGCAAGTACTTCTTCCTCATTACAAATGACTACAGCCGGATGAGTTGGATCTATTTCTTGAGGTTCAAGTCTGAGGCATTTGAGTAAACTCTAGATTATTATCAAAATGCTTTCCAAAATCCAATTTTTCACTTCGTTCAAAACCTTTCTTTTTAGCCGAGTGGCTATCGCTCCTTTCGAGGCATACTCTTTTTAGTTTGAACCCTTTGGTGTGTTTTTGCAGTTTTTTGCCTTCCTTTTGGCCATCTGTGAGAGCATTGTTACGCAGAAACTGGACATATTAAGTCCGCCAGTCAATATCATGGTCCACGAAAAAGAGACTTCTGCTTGATGAGGATTGGCTTGGCATGTCCGAGACTTTTCTTGCATTGCCTGAGCATCTCGGGCCAGTAATAGCCAAGACGTTAGAGACATCTGTAGAGTGTGACGTCCAATGTCTGTCCACATACGTCCTTGTGGACTTTGTTTAGTGTCTCTGTTGCTTCTGCTCGGCCCGGGCATCTTGCATCTTGCTAGGGCGCCGTCAGTGAGATATTTTCTAACAAGGGAATTTATTCCCGTTTTCTTGTAAGGCTTGTACTAATGAGTGGTAGTTCCTTCTCGTACACGTGAATGTCTATCCCGTCTAGAGTTTGGCTAGACATGGACTAGACTTAGCTCTTGCTTGTGATGTACCTTGAATACCTAGGGAGCCCGTATCCAAGCACCGTGGCTAGCTGTTTCTATGTTTCTAGTGGTAGGGGAGACCAAACCGTTTTAAGAGATTCAAAGCTCTCACATAGAAGCAATCACGGAAAATGGTGAAAGCATTGAGGATGGACATAGGTGGAGAGTTCATGTCCTATGAGTTCATGTCCTTTTGCGAAGAGAATGGAATCAGAAGAGAGCTAACAACACCTTATACTCCCTAACAGAATGGGGTAGCAAAGAGAAAAAAATAGAACTATGGTGGAGATGGCAAGGAGCATGATGAAAGCTAGAAGAGTGTAAACTACACAGATTCTGTATTATTCTAACCCAAATGCATGCGATGTAGGCAGAAATCGATATAAAAGTAAGTGTAAAACATGACAAATTAGGCTCACAACAAACACCCCATACTTAAGCTTGCTTGTCCTCAAGCAATACTTTTATCTGTCATTCAGGGGAAGAATTCAAATTCTCAACATCTTAGATTCATTCTCATATAACCCTGCAGTCAATTACCATCCTCAAAAAGGTACTAGTGTCACAGATCCATGCATGTGCAAATATACAAAAGCAACATCTACTCACAAAAGGAGGGTTATGCAAAACATTCATTCGTGACAAAGCATTGATAATCAAGAGGACTTTAATTTAAGCCCAATAAGGAGTAGAATTAGTAAAAGGCTAAAGGTGGGCAATTTTTGGCAATGTGGTGCTAATGATCCGGGGAAATGGAGTACTTTCCAAACTGAATTTCCACATTCCTTCTTCATAAGATTCATCACCTTCCATAATGCTTTTTTCAATAATAATGCTTTTACCTCTCTAACCTCAGCACTGCCTTCTCGTGAGTCGCAAACATGGGTGTCATGAATGGCCCAGGATACTTAGTGCTTTGGACTCCTCACCTGTGTGTCCCATCTCGCCAAACTATTATCTTAGCAAGCAGGGTCAATCTACCTTTATCTCCCGAGGTGATTGGATTTTTTCTCACTCATTAAATTTTCCATATTTTTCAAACATTTTCCTACCAAACTCAAAATAATAATAATAACAACACAACAACCATATAATAATCTCCTTAATTTGACATCATTCTCCACATAATCCCCGTATATGAAATAAGGTAAAGAATGGAAAATATTTAGATCATGAGGAGCAATATTTGAAATAAGGCATATTATGGTTTTTTGTGATGCATAAGCATAGGTAAGGCTAGGAATATAAACAATGAGCATTATATGGAATTGTAAAGTCCTCCATCATCTTATCATGCAACATATCAAAAGCAACTTCAAATTTTACCTCATTTCATGGTTTTAAAGAAAATATGTACTTCATTGTGACTTCCCTTTGCTAGGCAATTTCATGCTATATCTCTAATGAATCCAATTTTGCATCGTCGAGTTCAATAAAGCTTCCATGACATTTATCAAAATTTTCAATGGGGATCATTTTTCACAAACTTTGGAAAACATGCATGTAAGCACATAAATCAATAATGAATTCCAAAGTAGCCATGTATAAGCAATTCAAGAAACAATGCATAAATAATGTCAAATATGGAAAATATGCATAAAGTAAGCCCTTCCCCCACCCCATACTTAAACATTACATTGTCCTCACTGTATAAAAACAAGGGTAAAGAAAGAAACTCACTAGACAGGTGTGCAGGGTCTCTCAATATTGAATAAAGGGAATCGCTTGGGCCGTGTTTGAACATAGCTTATCCATGGACCTAAAAAGTGCAGAAGACATATACCCATAATAGAAAAACTAAAAGTGTTCAAAACCAAAAACACACAAAACAATGTCCAAAAAGTCCCAAAAATAAATGTCTATGTACAAGCTCTAGATTTTATAGGCGCTAGGCCGACTTTCCATTTATGCTCAAGGTGGCATTTGCAGAGCCCATGTAGCTTAGGCTTCAAATAGGACTCCATTCTTGCCCATCCGCTGCAATCCTCCAGAATGGATCTTGTTCACCACGAAAGGTCCCATCCTTTTCTTGTTGAATTTGTTAGGGAACCAATGATCCTTTGATTTAGAGACATAGAGCTTGTCTCCAATTTCATACTCCTTGGGCTCATCATTGGATATCCTACATAAGCGCACATACCAAGGGAAACCTCTCCCATGTATAGACAGATATTTAATGGAAATGGGAGAAGAAAGATCCATATCTTGGCTTACCTTCGTAGAGACGGAATCGGGGACCACGGTGTTTGGTCGATCTCGAGTAGGGCTACTCGATCTCGACGAGTTTTCAGATTCTGGTGGTGAGTTGCTCGAGGATGCAGAAGCTGGTGGAGGTGAGGGTTGGTCGATCTCGAGTGGGCTACTCGATCTCGAGTAGGATTCAGCTTCTGGTGGCTTCAGCGTCGAGGAAGGCGAAGCCGAGGCAGCGAGATGGTGGTGGTCGATCTCGACTAGGGTGGTCGATCTCGAGGAGCGTGGCGCTTCAGTCTGGCTGCTCGATGACGCTGGTGTTGTTGGAGGCTCCTGGTTTTGGTCGAGATCGACTAGAGTCCTCGATGTCGAGGAATCTTGGTCGACTTTGACCCCATACTCGGTTCCTGTCAAGGCATCCGAAAAATAGTTAGTCCATAACGACGTACCTTGGTCTGTGTCGATTGGATTCTCCGTGTCCTCCTTTAGGATTGCCATGATCTCCTCCACCTGGGCCTCCATATCCCTCTTTTCCAGCTCCTCAGGGGTCATATTTCTTACCTTGTGTTCCCCGCAAGTGATGTAGCCAGCTGAGATAGATTTTACCTCTTCTATTGGACCTGTATGCCTTTCAGTTTTATTAAAGGAATACTCAATTACCTCATCGCTGATGTTGAAAGTGAGCACTCCTTTCCTCACGCTTATGTTGGCATCCACCATTGCCAAGAAGGGTCTTCTTATAATAATTGGACAAGCAGGGTCTTCTTGCATATCAACAACTAGGAAATCAGGAGGCACATAGAATCTACCTACTTGTACTGGCACATTGTCCACCATGCCTGTTGGAATGACCACTGTGTTGTTGGCCATGTAAAGTCTAGCATCCAACGGCTCTAGGGCACCTATCTTAATCATGGACCAAATTGTTAAAGGCATTATACTCACACTAGCTCCAAGATCACATAAGACATTAATTTTATATGGATCAAATCCAATAGATATAGAAAACTTACCTGGATCTGGCCTCTTTTCCAGTATGTCCAAATGGATGCATTCCTCTGTAATCTCAGCCATTGATCGCTTTTTGCTCAGAATCTCCTTCAAGTTCCTGAAAGAGATTTTGTGGGGAAAGGCAGCTTCTTTTTCTGAGTTGGAGCCAGAACAGATGTCGGAGGTGCTGCAGCTTCCTCGATCTCGGGTTGACTGTCCTCGATCTCGACACAAACTGTCTGTCAACGCCTTTGAAACTAATTATGATTTTCATCAAGGGAGTGGAGTTATCAAAGTTGTAGGCATTGAGGAGAGATTTTGAGACTTTGGTGATGCGAGAGAAGGAGACGTTTCAAGTGTTCTTGTTTGGGTGCCAAGGATTGTAAACCATATGAGATCATATGGAGAGAATGTTAGCAATGAGGCAATTGTGAGTAAGGTTCTAAGGAGCCTTAAAAAGAAGTTTGACCATGTAGTTGCAGCCATTGAGGAATAAAAGGATGTATTTGTGTACAGATTTGAGGAGTTGACAAGCTCCCTGCAGGCTCACGAAGACAGGCTGAGCAGAACAAGTGAGCAAAAGGAAGAGAAACTCATCCAAGTCAAGGATGCGACTTCAAAGAGCAAGTCTGAAAACTCATCCAATAGAGGTGGCTATAGAGGTTGAGGTGGCTATAGAGGGAGCTATAGAGGCCGAGGAGGAAGAGGTCAGGAAAGGTCTCAGGCTAGTGGCTCGAGAAGGGGAAATGACAATGAACAAAGAATAGATCAATGGAGAGATTCATAAAGGAATCAAAACAGTGAATCAAGGTCTTACAAAGGTAACACAAAATGTTATTATTTTAAGAAATTCGACCATAAAGAAGCTTTCTATTGGGAGGATCAAGAAAATGAACAGAGGGGTGCTAACTACTCAGAGAACTATAATCAGGAAGATAGGTTGTTCATGACTTTGTCTTCAGTTGCAGAGGATGGTAATGATATGTTGTACTAGCACGTGATCTGTGGTACTTGGATAGTGGGTGTGCAGACCATATGTCCAGCTCAAGAAGGTTTTTTAAAGGAGATTGATGAATCTAAGAAAGAGAGAGTAAGACTTGGATGTAATAAAGTTAGAGATGTGGAAGGAAGAGGCATAATTGCTATCAAAAGTGTGCAAGGTGGAGAGAAGCTTTTGTATGATGTTAAGTTGGTGCTAGGGCTTGCTCACAATCTGTTGAGAGTGGGCCAGCTTCAGGGAACATGTTACTCTCTTTTATTTCATGAAGATTCATGTATGGCATCAGAGCTATGGTTATCTAGGCATTCAGAATCTGAAGATGTTATGCTCTAGAGACATGGTGCAAGGTGTGCCTAAGATCAGGGATTTAGATTTGTGTGATTGATGCATATATGGAAAGCAAATGAAAGGCTCATTAGCAAAGAGAGAGGCATGGAAATCAAGAGAATGTCTGGAGTTGCTTCATTCTGATCTGTGTGGACCAATGCAAACTGAATCCCTTAGAGGAAGCAAGTACTTCTTCCTCATTGCAAACTGAATCTCTTTGCTACCCCATTCTGAGGCATTTGAGTAAACTCTATATTATTATCAAATTGCTTTCCAAAATCCAATTTTTCACTTTGTTCAAAACCTTTCTTTTTAGTCGAGTGGCTATCGCTCCTTTCGAGGCATACTCTTTTTAGTTTGAACCCTTTGGTGTGTTTTTGCAGTTTTTTGCCTTCCTTTTGGCCATCTGTGAGGGCGTTGTTACGCAGAAACTGGACATATTGAGTCAACCAGTCAGTATCATGGTCCACGAAAGAGAGACTTCTGCTTGATGAGGATTGGCTTGGCATGTCCGAGCCTTTTCTTGCATTGACTGAGCCTCTCGGGCCAGTAATAGCCAAGACGTTAGAGACATCTGTAGAGTGTGACGTCCGATGTATGTCCACATACGTCCTTGTGGACTTTGTTTAGTGTCTCTGTTGCTTCTGCTCGGCCCGGCTATCTTGCATCTTGCTAGGGCGCCATCAGTGAGATATTTTCTAACAAGGGAATTCATTCCCTTTTTCTTGTAAGGCTTGTACTAATGAGTGGTAGTTCCTTCTCGTACACGTGAATGTCTATCCTGTCTAGAGCTTGGCTAGACACGGACTAGACTTAGCTCTTGCTTGTGATGTACCTTGAATACCTAGGGAGCCCGTATCCAAGCACCGTGGCTAGCTGTTTCTATGTTTCTAGTGGTAGGGGAGACCAAACCGTTTTAAGAGATTCAAAGCTCTCACAGAGAAGCAATCACGGAAAATGGTGAAAGCATTGAGGACAGACATAGGTGGAGAGTTCATGTCCTATGAGTTCATGTCCTTTTGTGAAGAGAATGGAATTAGAAGAGAGCTAACAACACCTTATACTCCCTAACAGAATGGGGTAGCAAAGAGAAAAAATAGAACTATGGTGGAGATGGCAAGGAGCATGCTAAAAGCTAGAAGAATTCCAAACTAACTTTGGTGTGAAGAGGTAGCTACAAAAGTGTATATATTGAATGTGTCACCAATTCGAGCTGCAATGAACAAGACTCCATTTGAAGTTTGGAGGGAAAAAAATATGTGAGCCATTTTGGGGGTGTTTGGATGTGTTGCTTATGCTTTGGTGAATCTGAGATCAAAAGTAGATGACAAAGCTGAGAAATGTGTCTTTATTGGATATGTAGCTCAGTATAAAGCCTACAAATTGTATAACCCAGTAAGCAAGAAGACCATAGTGAGCAAGAATGTGGTGTTTAATGAAGAGGCTAGCCGGGAGTGGGAGAAATTTAGAAGTGATCAAGTGTCAAGGAGCATTGTGCTAGTTGATCGTTCAAGTGAGGAAACTGGAGTTGATGATATGTTTGATGAGCCCACTTTGTATGTCATAAGGGGATCAAAGAGGAGTTCCTAGTAGTTTACCTCTATCTAGATGACATAATCTATTTTAGCAACTCACTACAGATGATGAATCAGTTTAAGGAGGCAATGATGAATATGTTTAAGATGATTGATCTGGGTCTGATGCAATACTTCCTTGGATTTGAGGAGGAAATAAAGAAAAGAGGGAATTTTCCTTTCTCAAGAAAAATATGCTAAATATTTGCTTAAGAGGTTTCAAATAGAGAAGTGTGAACCTGCTCGGACTCCCATGAATACAAATGAGAAGTTGAGACAGAAAGATGGCATTGGTAAAGACTATGAGAGGGTGTGCCAAAGTTTGGTAAATGACTTGAACTATCTCACACACAACAAACCTGATATTGCTTACAGTGTGAGTGTCATATCCAGATACGTGCACAGCTCTACAAAGCAACACCTTGGATCATGAAGGAGAATTTTGAGATATGTTGTAGCTTTGCAGGTACTCTGAAACATGGGATATTGTATGAACATGTGAAGGAGTTTAAGCTGAGAGGGCACACAGATAGTGACTGGGCTGGGTGCCTTGATGATTGGGGAAGTACATCGGGTCCAGTGTTTGATTTAGGGTCAAGTGTTGCAACTTGGAGTTCAAAGAAACAGGATACAGTTGCTCTGTCATCCTCTGAAGCCGATTATGTTGCAGCGGGAGCAGCATCAAGGTAGGCAATGTGGTTAAGGAAATTGTTGTTAGACCTGGAGTGTTATCACAAATATGCTATAGAGATATGGTGTCACAACAAATCGGCATTAAAAATGACAAAGAACTTGGCTTTCCATGCAAGGACTAAGCGTATATATTGAAGCGCAACACCGTTTTATTCGACAAATGGTAGAAAAAGAGAATGTGGTGCTTAGGTTTTGTGGAACAAACAATCATAATCCTGACATGTTCACTAAATCCTTAAGAAGTGCCAAGCATTATTACTTTGTAGAGAAGATTATTATGAAGGTATTTAAATTAAGGGGAGGTGTTAGAATGTAATTTGAAATTTCTAAGCTAAAGTTCAAAAGATAGTTAGTTGGTTAGCTTTATTGCAAGGGCAGCTCGTGTTCAGAAGTTTCAGAAGTTAGTTATTTTGTTTGTAACACAACAACCTTAGGATGATGTTAGTAGGTAAGTGGAGGTGTTGGAATGTAATTTGAAAGTCCCGAGCTAAAGTTCAAAAGGTAGTTAGTTGGTTAGCTTTATTGCAAAGGTAGCTCGTGTTCAGAAGTTTTAGAAGTTAGTTTATTTTATTTGTAACACAACAACATTAGGTTGATGTTAGTAGGTAAGTGGGGAGCAGTTGGTGATTTACAGTTGCTCAAAGTATGGGTTTATATAGTGGTTTTCGATCAATCAAAACCATCATTTTTGTGTCCACAGTGCTAGGTTATGTTCTTTGTTGATAGAAGGACAAAACATCCATCTTAAATTATTGCTGATCCTTGTTGTTGTTAGGGTGTTGATCCATCATTTTTTAGTTAACATAGTGACAAGGGGAAAACCTGTCGGTTTCCTTGCCAAATAATACTCAAACTCACAACTAGTATAGTTGGTAAGAAACAGGTCGATCCACAGGGAAATCTATTAATACAAGTGCAAGTATAATCGCTATATAAAAAATTTGGGGTTTCAGTGAGAAAAAGATCTGCCTTTTATCAAAGCAGAAGTAATCAAACAAAGTAAATTGATTGTAGAATGCAGTAGAGAGAATTACGTTCACCTACAATTTATCACTTCGATTGATGAATTCGATCCTTGTTTCAGCCTCTAGTTCTTGTCTTTACCTATCAATGTCCTTGTCCAGATCTTAGGTAGATTACTAGTCCTCGAGTCCTAGCAACCCTTATCTCTAAATAACCCTAACACGGTTAAGATTCAACCTATAGATAGCATTAAAAATATGAATTAACCAAGGTATATATAATATCAACCTACGAGTCGATATTCAACATGTATTCAACTTCCTAAACATCCAATTAGTCCTACGAGTCCTAAAGGGATATGATTGCCACTTGGGTTAAGGTTCGCTACGAGGAATCTCCAAAACCCTAGCAATTGAATGAATCTACTCTAACTAGTTGATCAGTCCAGAGAGAATAAAACACATTCAAGCAATTAAGCGCAAAGATGGCAAAACATTGGAATAGGAATAAGAACTAGATTAAGAAACTCATAATTAAACAATCATAGATTCAAACTGTAGGAGAAACCTCGAGAGTTTAGTTGCTCATGCTCAACAACGCTCTCAACAATTCTCTAAAGTGCATAAGGTGAATGAAAGTATAACCTAAAATTTTCTTTTAAAGCCTTTACAAAGTCGGCCAAAACT
This sequence comes from Persicaria tinctoria, assembly GCA_037127255.1. Lineage (NCBI taxonomy): Eukaryota > Viridiplantae > Streptophyta > Magnoliopsida > Caryophyllales > Polygonaceae > Persicaria > Persicaria tinctoria. The sequence goes on along the minus strand of JBANSL010000003.1, from coordinate 39,207,998 downwards.
AACATAAAGAAACGTAATTAAATTCCGCGTTTGAGTTTTGCGTTTCTGCGAGGGCCGCGGGGCATCCAACCCAGGCCGCGGGGCGGCCAGGCGGTTGCGAAGTCGCTCGTCAGAGAGGTTAGGGCCGCGGGGCGGCCATACCGTTCACATAAATTTTTCCGTTTCGAATTTGGTCTCGATGTCAACACGAAAGTCGTAGATCTCGACGAGAGGTTTTCAACGCATGGTTATAATAGTCAATCAGACCATCGATGCGTCTAGAAAGTGCGAAACAAGTTCAGCTTGTTTGGCGACAACTTCTATTGACTTGTTCTTCACTTAGGTTCTCAAAATTCGACTCCGCTCCCGTGCTATTCACTTTTCTTCCTCAACTTGAATCTTCCTTCTTCCAAGAGTCTCCTCATTCCTCATCGGATCCACATTTACATGAAATTTACCATAAATTTGCATAGATTCCGACTATTCCAACACTATAGGTAAAGTTGTAATTATAACTAAAATATGCACTATTCACAACTAAACTATGCTAAATGTAATCTATTATACAATACTAATCATGCTCTATAACATAGCTTCTTTCATTTCTTGTGTAAACCAATTCACTATACAAACTATAAAGCAGCCAAAGGCTTTATTTATATGGTAGTCGCACGTGATTGGCACGTGGTTGATCAACTTGTAATTCCATCGAAAAAAACGACATCGTCTTGGAACCATGATTAAAAAAACAAAACTAAAGGCAGGAACAATATAGCTCCAACACTCCTCGCCCTCATTTCCATGGATTTGAAGCTAACACCCTCTCACTCTCTTGTCTGCTCTCATCTCCCTAGTTTCAAAGTTCTCTTTCCATTTCTTGATTGGAACGGCACATAAGGTCGCCTCCTTAGTTACGTACTCATTTCATCCATGAGAGAACTGAACGCAAGGACTCCCCTTGATGCCACGTACTGCAGCGCTACCTAGAGGGCCTCATCGTTTACCATGACCACCAGTCGTCAAGCAAATAGTTGCAAGCACCATTGTCTGACACGATACATCCCTTATATATGTCCTTGTCTATACTTGACGATGTCCGGTATGGCCCCCTAAATTAAACTAATGCGAAAAGTGTCGAATCTAATCTTCATTTCCACTATTAAATTCCGGTGGGTCATATGACATAGACTCACACGTCCAACATCATACACTAACCAAGCCGATCACAAAAGACCGATAGAGTCTGATAATGCATATTTTATATAGGCATTATAGGTAGGTCTTAGGTGCATTAGGTATTCATATTGCATGTTTAATAAGTTTATTCATATTCTTGGCCATTTGGTATTCGAAGTGCAGAATCTACGGTTTCTAGTGTTTATTTGTAGGTTATAAGATCCAGCCTTGAAAGATTGAGAAAGAATGGAGAAAATGGTCATTTGGTATTCAATATGAATACCTACGGTTTGTTAAAGAATTGAAGATCTAAGGAACAAGAGAGGAAACGGAGAACATGGAGAAATCCCATCTTTAAGGTTCTGAGAAGTTGGAATTAGCTTCTGAGGTCTTCATTAGAATTATAGTGCTTGGAAAGAGCTTTCCAACTCATATTAATATGCGTCAATCGGACGAAAGATAACTCTAGAAAGTGCATTACAAGTTCAGTCTACCGAACTTGGCTACTGCATAGGCGGCGCCCACCGCCATTTCCACGGCGCCCACCATCGTCTCGTCAGATCCGGATTTGCGATACGCGGCCCAGTCTACCTTTATGAGAAGTTTTATCTATCTTTCATAGGGTTTTGACCGACGCCTTTAAGCCCTATATTAGTAATATTTCCAGCATTCAATCAATCAACTAACATTCTAATCGTTCATAAAACTCATTACAATTAGAGGATTTAAGTTTAGGGATTCAAGGTTCGTTATGCTTGCCTAAAATTATTGTGGTTTTGCTATGATTCAAGACTTGGTTGATTGATTGTGAGACTTGATTTCTATATTATTCATGAGTTTATTTATCATCTTGTTCTTCATATTATATTTGTGTTCCTTTCCATGACTGGCTATCTAGTTAGAAATTGCATCTATGCTATGAATCCATTATTGGTTTCTCGATAGCAAACGAAGTCCTTGATTTAGTGATATTTCTATGCCTTTGTAGTGGATGATAACAATTGATCTATGTCGAGTAGATGTTTCTAGGGTCTGAATGGGTTGTTCTTTTGTTTCGTAATTCCACTGAATCGATATGCCAATTGGTCTAAGCACTTGAGTTCTTAATGCTATTCTTTAGTGATATTGAATAAGGTGATTGTATCTCTGCGGATCTCTCAACTTTAGTCAATCCGGCATAGGCTAAGGAATAATATTGATATCAACTCAAGGATCAAGTAAATCAACCAATGTTGCGAATTGTATGCGAAACCATATGCTATATTATTCTATCTTTGATCATATTCGCTCTTGCTATCATCTTTGTCATAGTTTATTTGCGTTGTCTTTCTTCATTCGTATTCCAATTCTATCGTTAGTGTCATAATTGATAAACACATATTGCATTGAAATACTTGTTTCTCTGTGAGTTTAACCCCTTACTTATCCGCTATTCTAGGTTGCTAGTTTAGTTTGTTAGTTTGGGTTATTTCTTTGGCAAGGTGAAATCTAAAGACAGTTCCCTTCCGTCAAGGTCCCATTCTAAACCCAATTGTATCACTTAATATACGGTAAGCCTAGGCTGCTATTTTATTTGCTTGATGTAACAAATCACAAATTGGGGCTATAAATTGCATAGATATTATATGAATCTCTATATGTACTTAAATTGACCTTTTAGGGTTTTGTAGACTTCAATCTATGAATTCCATGAATTAAGGATTTTTAGGTTTTAGGTTCTATGATACTTTGTTGCAGCTAATTATTTAATTATATGCACTTGAGCTCTTCATCGTGGTTGGCATATATATACCGATGTTTCGCTATGGAGATAACGAATTTGTATCAAAAATTGTTCTACACTTCTACTGGTTACATTTAAGTTTTGCCTGATATTCAAGATTAACAAAGTACGTGAGGTGTATCTTTTTACCTTGTACATTCAGTTTGTTAGTATGCTTGATATTCAAAATTGTTATAAACTTCTACCTATTACACTTGTAACGGCCCGACATTATAATTCTCGGGTTACGTTTCGAGAGATGAAACCCCTTGTACCTGTTACATTCAGTTAGGATCTTGCTCCTCGAGTACAGGTTGAAGGTTTGAAATTCTATCCTAACGTTTTCAAGTGGGATTTTATACCCAAAATTCGAAGGGATCGTTGGAATCCCCGGGGAAGTCCATGTACCTATCGTAAATCTAAGCGTGGAAAACCAGTAGTCATGCAATTAGTAGAATCAAGGTGTAATACAAGAGGGTGCCACGACAGAGCCGAGTCAAAACCAAATCCATAAGCGTATTTATCGAAATCTAATAGGCAATGTTAGTGAGGTTAGACCATTTCTTCGCAATCTCCCAAGAGAGTTCCCACGTCACGGAAGTAAGGAACAATCGCGCTGCAAAACAAACCTAAAAAAAATATGTATGCGGGGCGGTGTCAGATCGAAGCCCTACGCAATGTAATCCCAAACAAGTAGAGTCGTACACATGCTAGTCCTAATAAAGATGATTCTAGATGCAAGGCGGAATATTAACACTCTAACATGCTCCTAAGATCAAATGCATAAATATATAAGGCCTTAGCATCGAATACCAAGGGGTATATCCCTCTCCTACCTCCACCCCTTTCGATAGGGCAGAGACTGGTCATCTCATGAATGCATTCCATAATAATCGAGAGGCCCACAAGCCCAACCCGCGCCACAAGAAAAATAAAGATCGCAGGCAGCTTTCGCAATCATGCTCATAGTATAAGTAAAGAAAGTTCCATATGACTTGATTGACTCATGACGGGACCCGATGGGATTGGGCCGTCCTATGACCCTAACAAAGACTTTAGTTACTTCACAGATAACGATCGTTCTGTTTACAAACGCAATGAGTAAACAAATGCTCAATCATGAGTGCAATCCTAGCAGGATACTACATGGCATGCTCTATATGCGTATGAACACCTAGTATGCACATGGCTACAAGTAGGGAGTTCTTTTCGAATCTGAGTAAGCTCATATAGGAACTTACCTGACTATGTAGAGCATGATAATAGAAGATCCGACATACGTCATTCATAATCACAAAGTATCACCTAGATACACATCATAGCACACACACACACACACACACACACACACACACACACACACACACACACACACACACATATTTATCATTTAATTACGCAAAGCATATCATTCAACGAGAATAGCAACCATATTGCAATCGTCATTCCATCAAGCTCTACCATTCATCATATTGCCACACTCCTCAAGACCATATCATTCTAATCATTCCATCAGCCACATTCATGTATTTGCACAATATATTCTCAATAATAATTCGCATATCGCATATCTCAAGTTCGTCATATTCATCATATCTCTAAAGCATAAGTGAAGTATACATAAGTCTAACACTTCATCATGCCATTAGTCAATCAATCATGTCATTAGTCCAAACCAATCATGATATTAGTCAACCATTCACATTAATCATGTTAGTTAGTCACCGATCACATAATTCCCAAGTTAGTCCCAAAAACCGTTTCAAAAACCGAGTTAACTAGTTAGAAGTTCCGACCTTGGAAAATGTTCACCAAATTTCTGTTTCTAAAATCCAAGTTTCATACTATTATATTATCTTTTAATTACCATACTATTATATTTTTAAATCACAATAACAATATTATATTTTTAAGTCTCTTCAATAATATTAAATAAAAAATAATATCCCGTTTAATTAACAAATTTATATTAATATATACATATTAAAACCCTTTCTCATATTTAATTCAAATCAGTCATGAAATTAGGCCCAAGAGATAGAAGGGCTCAAACCCCACATCCTTAATTTCGGATCCAGCAAAATCACAACCCAACTCCTTCAAAAAAATGAACCAGTTTTCCCTTTTATTAAAACATTGGACCGAACCAAGTTAGAGAACAAAACCAAACCCCTGAAAAGATATTGTTCATCATCCCTTCAAAATAACCCCTGGATTCGAAAATTGGAAGAAGAAAGAGGGAAAGAAGGAAGAAGGAGCTTGCCGGCGGCACTATGCTCTGACCACCCTTTGAATCCTATGAACACGGAATTGAACACGGAAGGGAGAAGGGGATAGATGTTTTCACCGAGGGGTCTCGTGTCACCGGAAAGATGCTCGATTAAACATCTCCACTAGGTCTTAGAAAGAAGTCTATAAGAGCCCCTATAAAATGCATGTATCCACTTCGTGGGTGTCATAATGCAAGCTTGGCCAGAAAATTTCAAAAAGGGGTTCCTTAGTTTGAAAAGGATTAGTATCAAAATCATTGAAGTTCTCGATCACGTTCAATTTCTCAAAATCCAAGTTAGTCCTTTTTAAACACCATTCAAAATTCCTTAACCCGATGTTAACCAAGAAAGCTTCAAATCTCAAGAGGTTGAATCATCCACCTCTAAAGGCTAGTCCCATATTTCCTTCCTAAGTTCCAAGTTAGAATCAAATTTCATCAATTCGATTCTAGCATCCAAGAAATATCAATTCAAAGCATCATATAACATAGCATTCGTTCAATATAGCCACTGTATCACACATTCGTAAACAGGTCATACTCATGTCACGGATAGTCACATATCACAACATCTCTAGCACAGTATCATACATAGTTGGATTCATCACATCATATAATAGAAGTTGCACATCATATCGATCAAAAAAGCACATCATACTTACGCCAACAACCAAGCATCATCACATTGGAGGCATATAAGTACTTCCGGACACTAGCATTTTATAAAGTTCAAGGGATAACTATGTTAGTACTAGCTAGTTCATTGTCGTCTATGGCAATATGTCATGAGATCAACATCGTCTATATCATAGAAATTGCACCACATTTGGCCCCAAGTACGCATAATACTAGATCACATCCCCGAGAAAACCTTTCTATACCTACCAATCACAATAAGACACGACCACTACTCATTATCTCTGACATCAAGATAAACCTCACCTAGGTCTACCAACTCCATCTGATACTATTTCTAATTGTCATTGCATACCAACTCCATCTGATACTATTTCTAATTATCATTGCATCCCACTCATATACAAACTCTCTAGCCTCATCACTATCCACGATCAAGGCCAAATACCTAATCCAACTACTAGGTATCCTAATTCCCATGCCATCAAGCCATCTATGGCTCAATCTGTCTCAACACTCCAATATCACATCCTACCTTTCCCTTGACCATCTAACCCATCCCCCGGAGTTCCCAATCGCAAAATTCCTCCATTTCGACAAGCTGAACAACTCGACCTACTACCAAGACTCTCTCTATAAAGCACACCCTCGTCTTAGGGGTCCTTCGCCAGTCCCATCTTCGACTTCAAAGAGAGATCCCATGTCCTCAACTAAACCTCCCTCATGATCTATTTAGACGCTTCTTAACAATCTCGCTTACTCTTCCTAGAGTATCAAGATTCCGCATGACCATCACCTCCTAAAGAGACATCTCAAATCACCTTGCTACCTAGATCATACTTCCCGCGCCACTAATCACTCTCACTAACCATCCTTTTATCCTCAACATTACCAACAAGGGTTCACCTCCGTAGCCATTCTCGCATTCTTACCAATATAAGCATCCTACCCTGCTAGAATCTACTCAACCCCCTACTCTCGACAGTTCTAATGCAGAAAACCATATAGTTGTTGTGAGCCTAATTCGCCATGTTTTACACTTACTTTTATATCGATTTCTGCATACATTGCATGCATTTGGGTTAGAATAATACAGAATATGTGTAGTTTACACTTATTTGCAATATATGGAGGTCTACACAAGTTTTGGTTATATTTCGCAGAAATCGGACGCACTTTGGAGCTTAAAGGAAACTCATGGAGAAGCTAAGAATGGTGCAGCCGGAGAAAAGGCCATTTTTCATCATTCTTCGTTCTGAATCAAGCTTTGATGTCTTCATGAGAGTTGTAGCCCTCGGAAAGATCTTTCCAACGCATGGTCATATGCGTCAATCCGACAAACGAGGACTCGGGAAAGTGCATTTCAAGAACAGAGCAGAAAGCTAAGAAACGCTACTCGAGATCGACTAGACTCTACTCGATCTCGACGAGCCCTGGTCGAGCAGACCTGGTCGAGCAGAGCTGATCGAGGACACTGAGTCAGAGACAACCCGACTCCCGGAACCCTACTCGATCTCGAGTACCCCTGGTCGAGATCGACGAGCCATGTCCGGAGTCGACAAGCTGTGCCGAGCCGAGAAGCCGAGGACGAAGACGCAGACCACCTCTACTCGACCTCGACAAGAGTTAGTCGAGATCGACGAGCTCCGAGTCCAGATCCGAACCTGTCGAGTAGAGCCACCCGAGAAGACCCAGTCAACATAGTCAGTCTACTCGACCTCGACGAGCCCTTGTCGACATCGACGAGCACCCGTGAGCCAAGTCCGAGCACATCGAGCAGATCTAGCCGAGGAGGTCCAGTCGACGAACCACCCTACTCGAGGTCGACGAGCCGTGGTCGAGGTCGAGTAGAGCCGTTTCCAGAAACATCTCGACGAGACCTGTCCTAGTCGACTTGGGATTCCTTGGGCACGAAGGGAGTCGATTTGGCCGAAGATCTATCCGATTCCATCAAGTTCTATCATCAAGGAGACAAGATCTATCAAGACATGAAGACTTACCTATTTAGTTTTATCTTTTCCTTTGAGATTTATTTCCATTAGGTAATTTATTTATCCTTTCAAGTTTTAGATATAATTTTAGATAGAGATAGATATCTTCTTTCCTAGAATAGCTAGGGAATGAAGCCTATAAATAAGGCCCTAGGGGGTTCAGTTTTATTCATTCAACATCTAATTCCATCACAATTCAATTTCACACACAATTAGTTAGTTCCACAGAGTAGTTTAGGATTTCTAAGGTTTTTAGGGTTTTGGCTTTCTGCGAAAGTTGATTGCCGGAATTGTAAAGGCTTTTGAATTTAGTTTTAATGCAAGTTATTTCTTTTCATTCAATGTCTGCGATTGCAATGAGGCGTGAGTAGTTCACCCACTTCTGGGGCTGGGGTGAGCCCAATGGTGGCCATGTGAGGCGATGCGATAAAGGTCAGATCTTTTTATGCAATTCATCTTCTATCCCTATGAGCATGATTCTTTTGCGAGAGTTGAAGGTGATCCTTGTTTGTGTTATTGAAGCGAAAGTGATCTTAATGCAACTTTGATTAATTATGTGAAAAAGGGTTAGTAACAATTAGGGTTTATGCGAAAGCCTCTATATGCCTATTTGTTAATGACGAAAGTTATTTGATGGAAAGCATGATCTTTTATGCCTTTGTGTGTTACTTTGCATGGTTATCGTTGTGGTGTTGAAACCCTGGCTTTGGAAGTCTTTTAGCATATTGAATTTATTTCTGTCGAATTTTGAGTTCTGTGTTCGAAATCTGTGAATTTATATTTTCTGTTTCCACTCGACATAGAGTAGAGCCTTGTCGATCTCGAGTAAGGCGTGGTCGAGATCGAGTAGGACTGGTCTTAGTCAAGTTGATTTTTCTGCTGTTGTTGTCGATTTCCAGTTTCTGTCATCACTGCCTTTGTCGATCTCGAGGAGCCTGTGGTCGAGATCGACGAGCCCTTTGCTTTCCTTTTTATTTGCTGCTTTACTTTGTCTTTTCTTGCTTTGCTTTGTTCTTTGCTTTTGTTATTTTCTGCTTTTATTTGTCTTTCTTTCCTTGCTTCTGTGTTTCTGTCTTTTCTGCTGCTTGTCTGTGAGAATTTGTTGCGACCTGAGAACTGCTGACGTGCTTCCTCGTGGATTCGATCCTGATTTTCTCTTACTACAACGGCAGGAAGTCTTGTATTTATTTGCTGAGACAGGGAAGTCAGTCTGAACTTTATTTCATATTTATTTCAATACTCGACATACTCCTGCAACAGCAAATTGGCGCCGTTGCCGGGGAAGCAATCATTCGCGCCTTAGGTAGTCAGTTCTCACTTTTCTCTTGAGTGAATTTGTAGATGTATGCTCCGTTCTGGTCAACCATCTGAGTTTGATGCCTTAGATGATCCGGAACGTGTCCTACACATCCATTCTAAACTGAAAGGAGCCATGGCAGCCGCAGAAACACAAGAACAGCTGATTGCCAGACTTACAAGGGAGCTAGCCACTAAAGATGCTGCTCTCGCCGCTGAGAAAGCAGCAAGGGAACAAGCAGAAGCTGAGCTTGTGTTGCGTAGATGGGAACATTTCCTGGACTCGACATATACACATTCTGGAGGAACTGATCCAGAAACACTAGCTGAAATCATCTGTACCACAGAAACCCAAGTATGTCCTGCCTCTATTTCTATTTCACTATCTATCTTTGAAGAATCTTTGGAAGGATCCCAAGAAGAAGAAGAGCCACCAACGCAAAATCCGGACGTCGTTGCCCATGGTGCTTCAAAGTCACCTTTGCCTTATAAGGTGAAGGCTATCCCTGACGATTTTGAGCAACCGATGTTCATATTCAAGTATGGGGTCCTCACAAAGTGGCATGAAGTTCCGCATGATGAGGTGGAAATCTCTCTTCCCACTCCACCGTTTTGTTGTGGTGGAGACGCGCAAACAAATCAACCAATGGAGCGGAAGAGGTATGATGATGAGATATGCAAATTTCCTTTATATATTCCTTTATGCATGCCAGCTGGAGCCCAGGAAGATGGATGGAAGGAGCCATGGAGCATCCACTCAGGGAGGCTCAAGCTTCTTCACATGATGCCTCCGGATGACATCCCACGCTTCCCACCACCGGAGGAACCACCAGATCCATCTATACCTCCGGACAAAGATGAGCCATTCTAATGCTAAATGGAGAAAGTCGGCCTAGCGACTATAAAATCTTGAGCTTGTACATAGACTTTTTAGGACTTTTTGGACATTGTTTTGCTTTTGTTTTGAACACCTTTTGCTATTATGGGTATATGTCTTCTACTTTTCAGGTCAATGGATGGAACCAAGCTACATTAAAACTCGGCCTAGGAGGTGCTCCATTCGATATTTTGAGGCTCTGCACACATGTCTCGTGAGTTTCTTTCTTTACCCTTACCTTATGTTTTTATACAGTGAGGACACTGTAATGTTTAAGTATGGGGTGGGGGAAGGGCTTACTTTATGCATATTTTCCATATTTGACATTATGTGTGCATTATTTCTTTGAATTGCTACATGGCTATTTTGGAAGGCATTATTGATTTATGTGCTTATATATACATGTTTTCCAAAGTGTTGAAAAATTACCCCCATTGAAAATTTTGGTTAATGTCATGGAAGCTTATATTGAACTCGACGATGCAAAATTGGATTCATTAGAGATATAGCATGAAATTGCCTAGTAAAGGGAAGTCACAACGAAGTGCATTATTTATTGAAAACCATGAAAGGAGGTAAAATTTGAAGTTGCTTTTGACATATTGCATGATAAGATGATGGAGGACTTTATATTTCCATATAATGCTCATTGTTTATTCCTAGCCATACCTATGCTTATGCATCACAAAAGCCATAATATGCCTTATTTCAATTATTGCTCCACATGATCTAAATATTTTCATTCTTTACCTTATCCGGGGATTATGTTGAGAATGATGTTACATTATGGAGATGTCATATGGTGTTTGTGTTGTTATTATCATTATTGGAGTTTGGAAGGAAATTGTTGAAATATATGGAAAATTTAATGAGTGAAAGAAAATCCAATCACCTCAGGAGATAAAGGTAGATTGACCCTGCTCTCTGAGATAATAGTTTGGAGAGATGGGACACATTGTGAGGAGTCCAAAGCACTAAGTATCCGGGGCCATTCATGACACCCATGTTTGCGACTCGCGAGAAGGCAGCGCTGAGGTTAGAGAGGTAAAAGCATTATTATGAATAAGAGCATTATGAAAGGTGATGAATCAAATGGAGAAAGAATGTGGTATGAAACTCAAAATTTGGAAATACTCCATTTTCCCGGATCAAAAGCACCACATTGCCAAAAATTGCCCACCTTTAGCCTTTTACCAATCTACTCCTTCATGAGCTTAAATTAAAGTCTTCTTGATTATTAATGCTTTGTCACTTATGAATGTTTTTGCATAACCCTCCTTTTGTGAGTAGATGTTGCTTTTTAAATTGCACATGCATGGATCTGTGACATAAGTACCTTTTCGAGGATGGTAATTGATTGCAGGGGACATATGAGAATGAATCTAAGATGTTGAGAGTTTGAATTCTTCCCCTGAATGACAATTAAAAGTATTGCTTGAGGACAAGCAAGCTTAAGTATGGGGTGTTTGTTGTGAGCCTAATTCGCCATGTTTTACACTTACTTTTATATCGATTTCTGCATACATTGCATGCATTTGGGTTAGAATAATACAGAATCTGTGTAGTTTACACTTATTTGCAATATATGGAGGTCTACACAAGTTTTGGTTATATTTCGCAGAAATCGGACGCACTTTGGAGCTTAAAGGAAACTCATGGAGAAGCTAAGAATGGTGCAGCTGGAGAAAAGGCCATTTTTCATCATTCTTCGTTCTGAATCAAGCTTTGATGTCTTCATGAGAGTTGTAGCCCTCGGAAAGATCTTTCCAACGCATGGTCATATGCGTCAATCCGACAAACGAGGACTCGGAAAAGTGCGTTTCAAGAACAGAGCAGAAAGCTGAGAAACGCTACTCGAGATCGACTAGACTCTACTCGATCTCGACGAGCCCTGGTCGAGCAGACCTGGTCGAGCAGAGCTGATCGAGGACACTGAGTCAGAGACAACCCGACTCCCGGAACCCTACTCGATCTCGAGTACCCCTGGTCGAGATCGACGAGCCATGTCCGGAGTCGACAAGCTGTGCCGAGCCGAGAAGCCGAGGACGAAGACGCAGACCACCTCTACTCGACCTCGACAAGAGTTAGTCGAGATCGACGAGCTCCGAGTCCAGATCCCAACCTTTCGAGTAGAGCCACCCGAGAAGACCCAGTCGACATAGCCAGTCTACTCGACCTCGACGAGCCCTTGTCGACATCGACGAGCACCCGTGAGCCAAGTCCGAGCACATCGAGCAGATCTAGCCGAGGAGGTCAAGTCGACGAACCACCCTACTCGAGGTCGACGAGCCGTGGTCGAGGTCGAGTAGAGCCATTTCTAGAAACTTCTCGACGAGACCTGTCCCAGTCGACTTGGGATTCCTTGGGCACGAAGGGAGTCGATTTGGCCGAAGATCTATCCGATTCCATCAAGTTCTATCATCAAGGAGACAAGATCAATCAAGACATGAAGACTTACCTATTTAGTTTTATCTTTTCCTTTGAGATTTATTTCCATTAGGTAATTTATTTATCCTTTCAAGTTTTAGATATAATTTTAGATAAAGATAGATATCTTCTTTCCTAGAATAGCTAGGGAATGAAGCCTATAAATAAGGCCCTAGGGGGCTCAGTTTTATTCATTCAACATCTAATTCCATCACAATTCAATTTCACACACAATTAGTTAGTTCCACAGAGTAGTTTAGGAGTTCTAAGATTTTTAGGGTTTTGGCTTTCTGCGAAAGTTGATTGCCGGAATTGTAAAGGCTTTTTGAATTTAGTTTTAATGCAAGTTATTTCTTTTCATTCAATGTCTGCGATTGCAATGAGGCGTGAGTAGTCTACCCACTTCTGGGGCTGGGGTGAGCCCAATGGTGGCCATGTGAGGCGATGCGATAAAGGTCAGATCTTTTTGTGCAATTCATCTTCTATCCCTATGAGCATGATTCTTTTGCGAGAGTTGAAGGTGATCCTTGTTTGTGTTATTGAAGCGAAAGTGATCTTAATGCAACTTTGATTAATTATGTGAAAAAGGGTTAGTAACAATTAGGGTTTATGTGAAAGCCTTTGTATGCCTATTTGTTAATGACGAAAGTTATTTGATGGAAAGCGGGATCTTTTATGCCTTTGTGTGTTACTTTGCATGGTTATCGTTGGGGTGTTGAAACCCTGGCTTTGGAAGTCTTTTAGCATATTGAATTTATTTCTGTCGAATTTTGAGTTCTGTGTTCGAAATCTGTGAATTTATATTTTCTGTTTCCAGTCGACATAGAGTAGAGCCTTGTCGATCTCGAGTAAGGCGTGGTCGAGATCGAGTAGGACTGGTCTTAGTCGAGTTGATTTTTCTGCTGTTGTTGTCGATTTCCAGTTTCTGTCATCACTGCCTTTGTCGATCTCGAGGAGCCTGTGGTCGAGATCGACGAGCCCTTTGCTTTGCTTTTTATTTGCTGCTTTACTTTGTCTTTTCTTGCTTTGCTTTCTTCTTTGCTTTTGTTATTTTCTGCTTTTATTTGTCTTTCTTTCCTTGCTTCTGTGTTTCTGTCTTTTCTGCTGCTTGTCTGTGAGAATTTGTTGTGACCTGAGAACTGCTGACGTGCTTCCTCGTGGATTCGATCCTGATTTTCTCTTACTACAACGGGAGGAAGTCTTGTATTTATTTTCTGAGACAGGGAAGTCAGTCTGAACTTTATTTCATATTTATTTCAATACTCGACATACTCCTGCAACAACAATAGTGCTATCTCATAACCACAAACCACCGAGTTCATCATCACCCACGTCTATCCTCAATGACCAATCACAAATTCCACCAACTTATCCCATTCCGAATCTCATGAAGCTTGAACCAATGATGACTCCTCAAACCAACCTACTCTAGATCGTCTTCTCAGCATATTCCCAAACTGCTCCAATTCACACTTCCTCGAAATCTCTACCGCTTAAGCCCTTATGTACCGATCATACATTCCACAAGATTCCTATAACATCCTCATCCGAATCTCTTAAGTACCGCAACCTCACCAAACCTTCTAAAATCGTTCATCTTCCAGCGTTCCCAATACCTTCCACTTTTCCTAGTGCCCAAATCCATGCTCAGAATCTCCCTATCTCAACCGCATGCTCACAGTCTTACTAGAAATCTCAACGACATTCTTACCTAGCTACCGGCCTTTCCTCGAAGTTTCATCTTACATCCTCAAATATCTCAATAGCCAAAATGATTTCCACACACCAATCTCGATTCCTTCCCTATGCCAAAATCCTCCAACAACGCATCTAGAGATCCTCCCCTCACGACATAAAAAAGCATTACCAATCCTATCTAAACAGCCCCAATACTGATCTCGCATACAGTCCTGATATGAACAACCTAATCCCCCAGAATGACGATTCCCCAAGCAATCCTATACTACTCATCCTTAGCAATTCCTCAACCTCATCTTTTACCAAAATTGCTCCAAATCACAGCACGTACAACCTAGTCCCAAAATCTACAACTTCTTAGACATAGCTTAATCGTTCATCAATAATGTTTCCCACAATCCGCTCCTAGACTACCCAGACGCTACCCACCGGATAACACTTCCCCTATAGAAATTTATCGACCGCGTTTTGTCTACCTATCCACCTCTAAAATTGCACTGCCTGCACACTCTATTGCCCCATACTACCTCTAACGAAGGTCTCTCCCTCATAATCTCACTATACTAACTCTACTTCTAACCTAAGACCTATTTGGAAGCTCAATTATACTCATTGACTTATACGTTTGGGATACTCGATCCTTCGTCTGTGGGCTCAAGATCAAGAACCACGTCGTATATTTGCCCGATCTAGCAATGCTCTTTCGATATCTCCTGATTGTAACAAATTAAGCAAATAATTTATTAACTGATTATAGCGACGAAATAAAACTTGATGAATTCAAACAATAAAAGCGACGGAAACAAGGGAAGCGAGAGGGAGAGGGAGCGCGCGAGTGAGGTGCTGGGTGCGCAAAGACTAGATGCGCTCGCCGGGAGCGAAGCGACGACACGCAGGAGGGAGCGAACTCGGGAGCGCGGTAGCGAAGCTCTTCCAAGCACAGCGCCGAGTGTGAGAGTGAGAGACCGAGTGCGAGAGAGTGGAGCCTACGTGAGCAGCGCTCCCTGCGAGCGAGACGTGGCCGCGAGCGAAGCCAAGCGTCCGGTCTTCTTCTTCTTGCATCGGTTTCAGGTTCAAGGTTATGTTTGGTTTTCGGTTGTGATGGTTGAAGCTGAAGGTGGTTTTGGGTGTATGGGTGTCGAAAGTAACTAGAACACAAGAGCACTTGAAGCTTTTGGGGTTGATAATCGAGGAACCTTTTAGCCAAAAGGTTTCCTCAATTCTAAATTCAATCTGATTAATTGAAAGGGGAATACAACGATAGAGTTTGGTTTGATAAAAGATATAATATAACTACCTAAGGATAAGTAAACCTAATTAAGATAGAAATTCAAAACTGAGTGGACAAGACTTCTATCTAGAGTAGATATAATCCTTTCACCTTATTAATACAAAGTTACATGAAATAATAGAATTAATTAATTAGGTAAACCGGCCCACCAAAGAAAAGGGGCTCGACATGGGGTTCAAGGTCCACTCGACATGGACCTCTTGCACTCGACATTGGTATGGCCTGAGTGTTCCCATGTGTGGCCGAGTATGGTCTTATCATGGTAGATGTAGACGTGTCTTCATGAGCTCTGTCTGTGGATGGAAGCTCAACTTCTATGGTGGCGGTGTAGTCTTGAACAAAGTGATCCAGGGTAGCCTCAAACCTTGCTTCATTGTTCCTTGGTAACGGACAAGAAGTGCTTTAGTTGCATCTTGAATCTTCTTGGCCCTTGCACGAGTGATAGGACCATCGAAGGGCACCTTCCTGTTGTCCTCAATGTCACTAGGAGTCATCAACATTTACACTGCATCATTCTCCTCCACTTGAGTTCGATTTGTCCTCAAATCGTCATAAGAGTCACCGTTAGGCATGAACAAAGAGAGGTCTGCGACGTTGAAGGTAGAATGAACACTGTACTGGTCGGCAGGGAGATCCAGCTTGTAAACATTGGGACCCATCTTCTGAACCACTCGAAATGGTCCATCTCCCCTGGGGTCCAGTTTAGATTTCCGTTGTTGCGGAAACCTTTCCTTCCTGAGATGCAGCCACACAAGATAACCAACGTTGAACTGCACATCCTTACGATGTTTGTCCTTTGTTGCCTTGTATGGAGCGCTTTTCCTTTCCAGTTGCGCCTTGGTTCGGTCCTGCAAGCACCTGGTGAAGTCCACTTGCTTAGCTGCATCCTTGTTTTCCTTCTCCTTAAGTGGACGCGGCATCATATCCACTAGGGTGAGTGGATTTCAACCATAGACCACCTCAAAAGGAGTCTTCTTGGTTGCTGAGTGCCTAGACCTGTTATAAGCAAACTCAAAAAATGGTAGGCATTCTTCCCACCTCCAGAGGTTAGTTCGCAGCATGACTCTTAGGAGAGCCCCAAGAGTTCTATTTGTAACTTTAGTTTGGCCATCAGTTTGAGGGTGACAAGAAGTAGAAAATAAAAGCTTTGTACCCAACTTAGACCATAATGTTTTCCAAAAGCAAATCAGAAATTTATAATCACGATCAGACACAATAGACAATGGCAATCCATATAAGCACACAACATCTATAAAGAAAAGCATAGAAACATGAATAGCATCATCAGTTTTGTGACATGGTATAAAATGAGCCATTTTGGAAAACCTATCCACTACCACAAAAATGGAATCATGACCCTTAGAAGTTCTAGGCAAGCCAACAATGAAATCCATAGAAACATCTTCCCATGGTGCATTCGAAATTGGTAGGGGTTGATATAGACCATTCGGATTTGCCTTAGATTATGCTTTAGCACATGTAACCCAACTTTTGACAAATATTAGCACATAATTAGACATTTTAGGCCAAAAGTAATGTTCTTGTAAACTGTTGTAGGAGGAAATCGAGTATGCAAATAAAATATAAATAAATCACAGCAAACCAGATTCCGTCCCTTGCAGATAATTATAAGACCTCCTCCTAATGCAGCAGCGGGAAGTCATGATCGATCCACGAGGAAGCGTGTCAGCGGATCCTAGGCAGCGGAGAAATCTCACGGTCAGAAGTCGACAACAGGGTCCTAGATCTCGAGTACAGCTACTCGACAGAAGATCGGACAGTCGAACACAGCGCAGCAGCAAGCACAGGGTGTGGTCGATATCGACCAGGGCTACTCGATATCGAGTAGCCTTCGTCTGGGTCGAGTGGGTCAGGTCGAGTTCCTGCACACAGTAAGCTACGGCGACTCTGGGTCGAAGATCAGTAGTCGAGATCGACCAGGGTTTGGTCGAGGTCGACGAGGGCAGAAAGTAAAACGAAATAAAATAAATGCAAAGGCTTTTGGGTTTTCGAACTAAACTTAATGTAAAAGGACTTCCAAGATTGGGGTTTGCAACAACGATAACCAAGCATGCATAAGGCAGAACCAAACAGATAATCATGTAAATCGCATCAAAGGACTAAGCTTTCGCCTTTTCCAACAATTAGACAACTCTTTAGAGAAACCCTAATTGTCTCTACCGATTTTATGTTTACAATCCATGTTGTTAGCATGGATCTCCATTAGATGGGCAATAAACACATAAACAAGTAGGAAAATGCTCAAAACATGATAAAGGTCGGATCTTTACCTCAAGCACGCATGGCTATCGTTGGGCTCGCCCCAACCCTAGAAGTGGGTGGACTACTCGCTCTTCATCGCAAACTAAGACATCATCGATTGAAAAGAAACAACTTGCATTAAACTAAATTCAAAGCCTTTACAATCCCGACAATCCAACTCTCGTCGAATGCCAAAACCCTAAAACCTTCGAACTCCTAAACTGTCTCTGTGGAACTAATTCTCTAGCTTGTGAATTGAAAGAATATAAATCAGCCCCATGGGCTTTATTTATAGCCTTCTATTCCTTGCTAATCAAGGATAGAAATCTCTATCTATATCTAAAATTATATCTAAAATGCTTAATGATAAATAAAAGCAACAACATAATTAAATCTAAAATAGGAATTATATCTAAAAGGTCTTCAAGGGATAAATCTTCTCCTCTTCATGATAGACGTTGATAATTTGGATAGAATCGGCAATCTTCGAGCCCAAGCAATCCCAAGTCGAGTAGGATTTGTCGAACCAAGTAACGCGGTTTCTGGAAGCGTTGTCGATCTCGACAAGGCTCTTGTCGATCTCGAGTAGAAATCCTGGTCGACTGGTCTTGGCTTGTCATCTCGGCTAGCTGGTCCTCGACAGACTCGGACATGACTCCTGGCGCTCGTCGATCTCGAGTAGCCCTAGTCGACCTCGAGTAGAAAAGTTCTGTCGACTAGATCTTCTCGGGTAGGCGTGCTCGATAAGCCCGAATCTGGACTTGGGGCTCGTCGATCTCGACCAAGTTTTGTCGAGATCGAGTAGAGATGTGCTCAGCGTCTTCGTCCTTGGCTTCTCGATCAGCTCTTCTCATCGTCGACTCCGGGTGTGGTACTGGGCTTTGTCGATCTCGACCAGGTCTTGTCGAGATCGAGTTGGGTTTCGGAGCTTGGTTGGTCTGGCTCTCGACGTTGCTCCTGGTCGACAAGGTTGTGCTCGGACATACTCGTCGAGATCGAGTAAGGGTTACTCGAGATCGAGTAGCTTGGGTTCTTAGCTCGATTCGACTGGTTCCGCTGCTGCTTTGACCTTGAACTTCTGTAATGGATTTCCGAGCTTTTTTTACCTTCCTTAGAATTGCTGTAAAACACCTCGAATTCTGCGAATTTAAACAGAAACTGGTGTAGATTCCATAATTTGGTAAATAAACATAAGCTACATAGATTATGTACTATCTTAGCTCAAATGTATGTAATGTATGCAGAACTCGATATGAAAGTTACTGTAAAACATGGCAGATTCAGCTCACAACATAAACAAGCTAAGGTCATTTCAAAACGTCCATGTCCCCTAGATTTATGTATTTCTTGAGTTAACAGTCGTCTAATAGAAGAAGATGGGATACAAAGCGTGCCAATGTTAAACTAGTAACCATTATTAAGAAAGTAAGAATCAACTTCACCTTTGGAAACACATTGAGCATAAATAGTTTTAAAGAAACCATCAAAAGCATATAGTTCTTTTATCAAAGCAAAACCAATAAATGTGCATCCATATGGTTCAAGAGGACAAACCTGCGTGACAGCGCATCAGCTACCATGTTATCTTTTCCCTTTTCGTGGTAAACCACATAGGAAAAGATCTCCAAGAACTCCACCCATCGAGCAAGGCGCCTGCTGAGCACTGACAGGCCTTGGAGGTACTTCAGAGCGTCATGATCTGAATGAATCATAAGCTCTTTAGGCCAAAGGTAGTCTGCCATGTCTGTAAGCATCGAACGAGCGCGAACAGTTCCTTGTCGTAGGTAGAATAGTTGAGCTCAGCGGGGCCCAACTTCTCACTAAAATAGGCAATAGGATGCCTATTATGCAGCAAATACCCACCAATGCCAATGCCAGAAGCATCAAACTCGAGCTCGAACAGTTATGCGAAGTTAGGTAGTTGCAGCACAGGGGCATGAGTGAGTCTATCTTTGAGAGCATCGAATTCCCTCTGATGTGAGTCTGTCAAGCAAAACGTCATATCTTTCTTGGTCAGCTCGTGTAAGGGTGCGGCTATGGTGCTAAAATCCTGGACGAAGCATCGATAAAAGCCAGCTGAGGGGAGGAAAATCGTTGATTCCCAATCAAATAGTTCCCACTTTCAAAAATTAGTATAATTGGCAAGAAAGGGGTCGAATCCTCGGGAGATTTAAGATTTCACAATGCAATTTGATCACCAACAAGTAACAAAAGTGGGAAAAGATGCGGCTTTTAAATAAGAACAAGTAAAGTAAAGTAAAGATGAAATTTTGTTGTAAAATCAAGAGTAGAGAATGGTTCCACCTACGAATTCTTTGACATTGGTTGGCTTATCGATCATCGAATTCTTTTCAAGCTATTAACTTTACTACAAATTCCTCTCGTCTTGGTTTATATAGATTAAAAGTCCTACGGGTCCAATTAATCCCTTACACCTCAATGCAATCATAACATGGTTAAGATTTAACAAAGAGATAGCACAACATCCCAAGAACTTGAGCACATAAATAACACCAATTAAACACGGTAAATCGATGTTTAAGATATATTTCAACTTCCTACATAATCATGCTTCAAATACGGAATCCGCAATCTTATGCATGCTACTATAGAAATAACGCAAATACGAAAGCATTAAATCTTAGCACGAAATCAATATTGTCAAGTCGGCCAAGCAAGATAACATCAATAACGTAACAATAGGCACAAGGAAGTTGAAGGAATTAAAATAGAGGAAAGATAACTTGAATTAAAAACTCACAATTCCCCAACCAAGTCTCCGAAAACTGAAGCGAAACACTAGGAAAATTAGCCGCTCATGGCTTACCTAAGCTCTCTTCTCTTCTATGGTGATTGCTCCAATTGAAATCTAATTAAACTAACCCTAGAACATCCTAATTATAAGCCTAATGTCTTCCATAAAAGATAGATAAAAGATAGAAATTTCTTAAACAAACTAGTTAAAAGATAGAACTTTCCTAATTTAACTCAGCGTCGGATTCCGCTGACAGCGAGAAATTCCGCTGGCAGCGAATGGCCTTGATTGAGATCCTGTTGGATTTTCGCTACCACACTCGCTGTCAACGAACTCCAATGCCTTAGAATTTTTTCCATCCTCTTCGAGTCCTTCCTTCCGCTTTCGCGAGACACTGAACCCGCTGCCGTGAGAGATTCAACTCGCTGGAGCGAGTTCCTCCTTCCGCGGCTGCGAGTACAACCTTCCGCTGGGGCGAGTTATCGAGTCCTAGTCGTCATGGTGCCTCTAGCTGGCAGCGAAGATTTTCCGCGGCAGCGAGTGGCTCTCTGCAGCGAGTGGAATCCCGCTGGCAGCGGACGGTGTTGGCTTGCTCGCTTGCTGGGCTGCTTCCTCTCTCGCTGGCCTCTTCTTCTCTCGCTGGTTCCCTCGATGGCTCTCCTTTGTCGCTTGTTGGGCTCCAGGCTTCTGGTTCCACTCGCTGGCAGTGACTGGAGCATTCCCTGGCAACGACTGATGCCCAGAAGCTTGATTCTTCATTTTTCTTCCCTCGTTCTTTCTTTCCTCCTTTCTTTCTCTTCTTAGCTTTATTTCTTGACTTCACTTGGCCATGCTTGACAGCTTTCCCTTGCTTTCCACCATGTCGGATCTACGATTCTGCACAATTCAACCAAAATAGCGTAGATTTCGAACTTTTCCACAAAAAGAGTTTAATCTAAATTAACACTAAAATATGCATATTCTACAATGTAAATGCAACTAAATTATCCTATAATGCCCATTAGAAATGTGCATTATCAAACTCCCCCACACTTAACCTTTTGCTTGTCCTCAAGCAATGCAAAACAAAGAAGAGCAAGACCAATATCCCACACGTATAAGCTTCAAGCACTAACCTTGTCAAAAGCAACATCAAAGTGGAGGAGCCATGAACATGAGAGCTAACATCCTAGCAAGTATATGAACGATTCAAAATAAGGCACATATCATCCAACCTCACCGGGATTATGTGTTTGCTCTCACTCTCATTGTGTTTAGGCTTAACAATATATCTCTCGACTCAATCCAAAATCCAAAAAGCTACATAGAAATTGACACATATATCACATATTCTCCACCGCGGATGCCATCACTCACAAGCAACATCAAGAGGTCTTTTATCAAGGTTGTAATGGGGCTTGGTAAAGAATTAAGGGCAAGGAGAATTTATGGTCATGTGGTGCTCAAAATCCGGGAATCAAGATCCTAGATAATCAAACATCAACCGTCCACTCTCTCAAAAACATCATCTTAAACTCAAGCTCTTACAACAACTTTATAAAAGATATTCATTTCTCAACCGAGATTATTTCCAACTCTCACATTCATAATGAAAATAAAAGGCTCAAACTCGTGCTCTTTTTTTTTCTTCTTTTCTTCTTCTTTTTTTTTCTTCATTCAATCATCATTTTTTTTTTCTTTAGAGCCAAAACAATAATGCACAATGTGAGGAATAAAACTTGAAGAGTCTATAAGGCGATGAATAATACTCTAGAAGGGGGGGATGAATAGAGTATGGACGATTTTCGCAACAATAGAATTTTAGTGCAACTTGTCAAGACCTTGATATAGGCTATCAGGACTTTGACAAAGTAAAATCGAATATGACAATGTAAATGCGGAATATAAAAGATGAACACACGAATTGTTAACGAGGTTCGGCACCAACTGGCCTACGTCCCCGCCTAGGATTATCCAATCCGTAGGATTCAAACACATCTTATTTCACTTCCTTTGAGCCTAGAACTTCCTAGAGAAACTTCCCTTTCTCTATACAAAGCCCCACCGCTTCTATTCTAGCTCTCAACCTTACAAGTGAAATAAAAGCTCACACCACACACTAAGTGTGCTTTGATCGAGTATAAAAACTCTAAGTATAAAAAGAATGACTTGTACAATAAGTGTTTGTGTTTCTCTCAACTCTTAAACAATGATCACCAACTAGGATTTAGGAGAATGTAAGAGAAACTTGACGAATGCTCTAGGATGCTATGATTGCTTGAGTGCTTGCTTAGTTGCTTGGTTGATTTTCATCCTTCTTAGCCTTTGTCTTTTTATAGTAGGAACACTTTAGAGTTTCTTGGAGGGAGAACCGTTTGAATTTCAAATTCTTTCCAAGACATTTGAATTCCTTCCAAAACAGATCCTTTGTGTGCCTTCCAAGATGTTCCTTTGACTTTCTTCATGATCAAGTATGTTCAACTATGGATCGATTCTTTCCTTGTATGAAAAGTGAAATCATAAAAGAATATGCATAATGTATCTACTACATAAAATGGGTTAGATGAGAAACTCATATATAAATCGATAAAGCCCAAGTCACATCTCATAGCCCAATATAGAGCCCATTATAATTTAGGCCCAAAAAGATTGGCCTCAAATTCTTTCCTGTAAAAAAACAAGTTGAAATAGACAAATGCATAAGTGATCAAAACATTTTAGTCTGGGTTTGAAGACCTTGAAACCCAGCCTTTTGTCTTTCATCATCCTTTAGATCACCTGTATGTTAGGTCTCAAGATCTTACAATCAAGGTGGAGTCTTCAATCTCCCCCTTGATGGAAGACAAAACCTGTTTCAGTATTCATAACATATTTCCAGCAATCATTATAAGGAAATAAGCATATTATATAATATGAGCAGAAAATGTTTGGATCATCTTAGTTTAAAAACGATAAGCACTTAACCAACCAGTGCCAAAACGCAGGGTAACCAAAACATTCTCCCCCTTTTTGTCTTCCAATAAAAGGGCAGAGAGGTGAAAAAGTCTGAAACACCAACCAAAAAGCAACCAAAGGACCAGAAGTTTTAAGAGACAAGTAGCAAAAGACGAGTTTTTAGAGAGTAGAGAAAAGAAAGTGGGAGATCAAGGCCTTGAGTCAGAATCCCCATCTGCAACCTTCTTCTTCTTGATCCTTAGAGCCTTCTTGCCTTTCTTAGCAGAGGATGGCTCAGCAGCAGAGGTTGTGCTAGGGGCGCCAGGAGCATTAGGATCTTCAGGAGGGGCAATGCCAGCGCCTTCCTCAACCCATTCGCCAAAGGTGGGGTACTGCTTGTTGGGTGGAAGGTATTTCCTTCTGACCTCATCTCTGCACCTCTTCCTCCACCTTGCAAGGGCGTCTCTGGAGACCTTGTCTCGTTCCATTTCTGCAAGCTGTCTCTGACGCTCCATATCCCTGTATTTCTTGACCACACCATATTGCTCGACTGTGAGAATGGTAGGTTCATGATGAGTGGGGCGCAGGATAGGATGTTTCTTCACTTGATTTTCACAGTTGAGGATGACATTCCCTGTCTTCTCACGCACATGATCGAAAGTTTCTTGCTCCACTGGCATGATAGAGCCTGTAGCAGTGTACGTGAGAGCATTGAGAAGCATCATCTGATCAAGCTTGCAGTTGACCATAGAGAGGAGCTCATGAGTCTGGTCCTGGCGAATCACCACATCCGACCACATCCTACTCTGATCAAACCTAAGGTCTTGAATCTCAGTCTCCACATCAGTCAATCTATCCTCACTCATATTAGGTTCAGCAACCTGTCTTCCCTTCGAGTCTTTCCTCAGAAACCATTGCCCCCTCAAGTTTTTGCCAATCCCTAATCTATCTAGACAACCCTCATCAACAATTCCACTGTAGGTTTGCATAGGGTAAAGGCATAGGCCGAGAGGAGGTTGAGACATGGGTCATGTAGTCGAGAATGAGTTTGGGTAAATCAGGCTCATATCCGTTCATGATTAGGAAGAGGATCTCGAGAAGATTCTCAGTCACCAATTCCCTGGAATGGATGCGTGGGAAGATACAGCGAGCCAAAATAGTGAAGATGAGCTTGGCTTGAAGGT
The DNA here is from genome assembly GCA_037127255.1 of Persicaria tinctoria. Classification (NCBI taxonomy): domain Eukaryota; kingdom Viridiplantae; phylum Streptophyta; class Magnoliopsida; order Caryophyllales; family Polygonaceae; genus Persicaria; species Persicaria tinctoria. The sequence goes on along the minus strand of JBANSL010000003.1, from coordinate 39,183,482 downwards.
TTAGGGCAGCGTGAGTGGGTTTGAGGGTGGATGAGGATCCAGGGCCTTGAGATTTTAGGAAGAATTCATCTTGTGCTCGTGAGAGACACTCAAATCGGCTTGGGAATTCTTTTGTGGGAATCTCAGTTGGAAGATCAAGGATGAGAGGAAGGCTTTCAGGAGAGAGGTGGATTCGGGTGTTCTGGACCTTGGAAACTAGGGTTAGGGTTCCATTTACCCGATGAACAGTAAGGTTAGCATAAAAGAGTCGGGTAAGTTGGGGATAGGCAAAATTGCCAGGGTTGAGCAAGGTCAAGAAGCAGGTGGATTTGAGGAGGGAAATGCAAGGTAAGGGCATGAATTGGAGGAGGTTGAAATCGACAGTATCACAAAAGCATAAGCGACGGTTGCAGAAGTCCTGTTTCCAGGACTCCTCAACCTCTTTATTGCAAAACCAATTGGGGGAAATGCCAGAAGGTACCTGAGGAGGTCGAGCAAGAGCAGAAGTGGCTGGAGCTTTGCCTTTTGATTTCCTGATCATAGGTGGTGGAGATGGTGAGTTCTCGCTGGAATCCCCGGAATGCGCTTCAGATTCCTCCATGATTTGCTTCCCCTTGTTGGCTGGCATCTTGTACCTCTTAGCAGAAGGTGCTGGAGACGGAGACGCTGAAGAACGCTTTGATCCCACCATTTTTGGTTACAGAAACAGAGAGGGGTTTTGCGATTCGGTGAGAGAGAGAGAGAATGAACACAGAGAGAGTGAGGGAGGAATGGATTAGACCGAGAGGAGGGAGAGATTAAACAGCAAAAAATCTGGAAACAGAATCGTCTCCCCATTTTTTCAAATTGGCAAGTACAGATTCATTAACTCACTTGAATAGTAAGTAATGATGATCTGATTTTTCTAAACCCAAAGTGTCACATCCACTTGCAAAAATTAAAGAGATTTGGGATATTCAAACCTTGTTGAATATCCATAAGATATTAACAAAGTTTGATCCAATATAATTTTATTCGGATGAACATCTCGAAACCTTATGAAGTCAAGGCCTTGAGATGTCATTTGAATTCTGAACTTTCATGTAGGGAGTAATTACTCCCCCTAAGAAAGTGATTTCCTATTAAGCATACCCAACTCCAATCTAATAAAATTGAAACGATCTTCAGGGAGTGGTTTAGTAAAAATATCAGCTAACTGAAAATCAGTGGATATGAAGGATATTGATACATCACCTTTCTCCACATGATCTCTTATAAAATGATGTCTCACATCAATGTGCTTGGTTCTCGAGTGCTGCACTGGATTTTTAGTGATTGAAATAGCACTAGTGTTATCACACAAAATAGGTCAATTCCAAGGTCTTTGAGTTGTTGTGGTATCCAAAGAATCTGAGAGCAACATGCACCAGCAGCAATGTACTCGGCTTCTGCAGTTGATAAGGCTACTGAATTTTGTTTCTTAGAGTGCCAACTTATCAAGGAGGATCCTAGGAGTTGGCAACAGCCAGAAGTGCTTTTACTATCAACTTTGTATCCTGCAAAATCTGCATCTGAGTAGCCTTTTAAATGAAAGTTACTCTGTTTGGGATACCATAGCCCAAGGTCTTGATATCCATTTAGATATCTGAAGATTCTTTTCACAACAATAATGTGAGACTCTTTGGGGTCACTTTGGAATCGAGCACACATACAGACACTGAACATTATGTCAGGTCTACTAGCAGTAAGGTATAGGAGTGAACCAATCATACCTCTATACTCTTTTTGGTTTACATTCTTACCATTCTTATCTTGATCAAGGGAGAGAGTGGAGCTCATAGGGGTCTTTGCTACCTTTGATTGTTCCATTTTGTATTTCTTTAGTAGATCCCTGGTATATTTCCCTTGATTCAAAAAGATACCCTTACTTGTTTGAAGAACTTGTAAACCGAGGAAGAAGTTTAATTCTCCCATGAGACTCATTTCGAATTCTCTGCACATAATTTCAGAAAACTTCTTGCAAAGGTAATTGTTAGTAGCACCAAATAATATATCATCTACATATATTTGAACAATCAAAAGATCATTTCCACGAGTCTTGATGAAGAGAGTTTTATCAATCAATCCTCTTTGAAAACCATTTTCAAGAAGGTATTTGGACAATCTTTCATACCAAGCTCTTGGGGCTTGTTTGAGACCATAGAGAGCTTTGTCCAATTTATACACATGATTAGGAAATTCTTCACTTTCAAATCCTGGTGGTTGAGCAACATAAACCTCTTCTTCTAAGAACCCATTTAGGAATGCACATTTGACATCCATTTGAAATAGCTTGATACCCATGAAAGATGCAAAAGCAAGTAATATTCGTATAGCTTCTAACCTTGCTACGGGAGCAAATGTCTCCTCGTAGTCTATACCTTCTTCTTGATTGTATCCTTGAGCAACAAGTCTTGCTTTGTTTCGAATGATCTTGCCTGCTTCATACAGTTTATTCCGAAACACCCATCTAGTTCCTCTGACTGATTGGTGTTGTGGCCTGGGTTGAAGAGTCCATACCTTGTTCCTTTCAAACTCATTTAGCTCATTTTTCATGGCAGTGATCCAATCCGAGTCCTTGAGTGCTTCAGCTGGGGTTTTTGGTTTTACAAGAGAAACAAAAGCATAGAAGGCACAAATATTCTTTAATCTAGATCGAGTTTGTACCCCAGATGATGGATCTGATATGATATCTTGAGCTGAGTGTGAAGAGGCATGTTTGAATTTTCGTAGCTTTGGACCCTGATCGTTTGAGATAGTAGCAGGTCTCTCTTCAAGGTCTTGAGAGATAATTTGAGTATTGGATTCTTCAATGACTGGATCCTGATTCTGTAGTCCCTTCTCAAGGTCTTGAGATAGCTCGTTGGTATCTTGGATTTGTTCTTGCATGTTTCTTTCTTGGTCCTGCTTATTTTCAGCCTTGTCCTCTTCTTCTCCATCTGAATCATGATGATTTAGATTGAGATCTGCAAACCCTTCACTTAACACACCATTTTTGCTTTCGTCGAATACCACGTGGATACTCTCCTCAACAATTTTGGTGCGCTTGTTATAAACTCTATAAGCTTTGCTAATAGTAGAATAACCAAGGAAGATACCTTCATCACTACGTGCGTCAAATTTCCCAAGATTATCTTTGCCATTATTATGAACAAAGCAAGTGCATCCAAAAGGTTTGAAGTAGGAAATGCTAGTCTTTCTTCCTTTGAAAAGTTCATAAAGAGTCTTTTTCAAAATGGGACGAATTAAGCATCGATTCAAAATGTAGTTGGTTGTATTAACAGCCTCAGCCCAGTAGATTTTTGGCAAACCATTTTCCAAAAGCATTGTCCTAGACATGTCCTCCAAAGTGCGGTTCTTTCGTTCCACAACTCCGTTTTGTTGAGGAGTTCTAGGTGCTGAAAAGTTGTGTGAAATTCCATATTTAGCACAGAACAAATCAAATTTAAGTTGATCAAATTCTCTGCCATGATCACTCCTAATGGAGACAATAGGTATGTTTTTCAAGGTCTGCAACTCTTTGCAAAGTTTAGAAAACTCGAGCAAAGCCTCTGATTTTTCTCTTAAAAAGGAGATCCATGTAAAACGAGAGAAATCATCAATAATAACCAGGATGTATTGTTTACCCTTTGGAGATTTGACACGCATAGGCCCACACAAGTCCATATGTAACAACTCAAGAGGGCGAGAGGAACTTACAACCTTTTTAGTTTTGAAGGAACTGCGTGTCTGTTTGCCTTTTGTGCATGCTTTGCATAGATCTTCTTTCTTGAAGTTTAGATCAGGCAATCCTCTCACAAGATCTCTTGTTTTGAGCTTATTGAGGGTGTGCATGCTTACATGACCTAGTCTTCTATGCCATATGCTGGGGTCTTCTGTCAAGACCTTGAGACACTTGAGTTTTGTACCTGTAATATGATTAGCATTTACAGCATAAGTGTTGTTGTGCCTGTGAGCAGTGAGGATTAGATCATCAGTCTCTTCATTCCTGACTTCACACTTGTGTCTGTCAAAGCCAACTTTGTTTCCTTTGTCACACAACTGAGAGACACTTAAGAGGTTATACTTTAATCCATCAACAAGATAAACATCCTTAATGCAACTTTCTGAATTACCAATATTACCAATACCAATAATGTTGCACTTCCCTTTATCACCAAGAATAATTGTTCCAGTGGTTTGTTCCTTAAGATCTTGAAATAGAGATTTCTTTCCACTCATGTGTCGTGAGCATCCATTGTCCATTATCCATTTTGGCTCTTTGCTCGTGATGATATCCTGCAATACCAACATCAACCTTTCCAGCTAGACCAATACATATTTTTAGATTCATAATGAGGATAGACCATGTTGGGTAGTCTTGTCCCTTTAAGAACCCAAACTTGTTTTATCTGTTCATTAAGTCGAACTTGAAATGTATTTCTAATGATGTAGGGATCTTTTCTCCTATATGGACAAGTTTCTCTAACATGCCCTTTCTTACAACAATGGAAGCAAGTAGGTGAACGCCAATAGCCTTTAGCTTTAACAAAAGTGGTACCAGGTTTCTTTGGAAAATTCTTGTTGTATCCAATACCACTTCTATTAATAGAGAGTTGTTGTTCACCCAACATCTTATCAAGATTAGCTTTAGATCTGGTGAATTGAATGAGTGAAGTCTGCTGGTCTTCACACTTATCGGTTAGCTTTGCCTTCTCTTTCTCTAAATCCTCATTACGGTTCTTTAGAGAGGAGAGGCTTTGCCTGAGATCAGAATTTTCTGAGCTCAAGGTCTTGACTTTAATTTCAAGGGCCGACCGAGATGTTTTAAGATTTTTCATTTCCAGCGACATATCACTAATACATTTCTGTTGATCTATCAGCTTTTCCTTCAAGGTGTTGATTTCACTGTTGTAAGCATCTTCATTAGAAATCATATTTCTTAGGACTTCAGAAAGAACATCGGGAGGACTAGACATTAGATTTCTTACCACTTGTTCAAGGTCTTGAGTCTGTGATCCTTTGTGTTCAGCCATAAGACAGAGGTTAGCCTGTTCTTTTTCGGTGTCTGAGTCACATGATGAATCTTAGTCACTCCAGGTTGCAAGCATAGCCTTTTTCTTTTGTTCATATTTCTTGAACTTATTTCTCTTCTTCATAGGGCACTCCTTTACAAGATGATCTGTCTCGCCACACTCAAAACATGTTAGCACTTTTGGCTTCTTTGACATGTTGGGAGACTTGCTTTTGAATCTAGATGAATCAGCATTTTCACGGTTGGAAAATTGTTTTTTTATCTTCAGAATTCGAGCTAATCCCCGTGTGATGAGAGCAAAGGGATCATCTTCGTCGTCTGATTCATCACTCTCAGATTGTGAGTGATCTTTCTTAGCTTTGAGAGCAAGGTTCTTTGTTGTTGAGGGTACTTCTCCATCTTCCTTGTTTAATATCATCTCATGAGTGATAAGTTTTCCGAGAAGATCATCTAATGGTAGTGTAGAGAGATCTTGAGCTTCCTCAATTGCAGTAACCTTGGGACCCCACTTGGTTTTTGGAAGGCTCCTTAGAACCTTTCGAACCTTTTCTGAGTTGGAGAAGGTTTTTCCAAGTGAGTCGAGGTTGTTTACAATTTGAGTGAATCTCGTAAACATCTCCTTTACTGTCTCATCAGGATTCATTTTGAACAGTTCGTATTGCCTGAGAAAGATATTGATCTTACTCTCTTTGACTTGACTTGTGCCCTCATCAGTAACTATAAGCTTGTCCCAAATTTCCTTGGCACTTTTGCAAGCCGAGACACGGTTAAACTCATTAGCATCGAGAGCGCAATATAGTAGATTCATAGCTTTGTAGTTCTTAGCAATGTTCTCAAGATGAGTGTGATCGTAACCAGACTCGGTTTTATCGACTTGCTTTCCATCGACAGTCTTTTTAGGAACGTGTGGTCCATTCTTGACCAGGCCCCATAGCTCAAGGTCTTGATCAATGATGAACATTTGCATCAGTGATCTCCAGTGGACAAAGTTATTGCCACAGAAAAGTGGAGGTCTATTGGTTGACCTTCCTTGAGCAAAACCTCCATCACCTATGGTAGACATGCTGAAAAACTCACAAGATTGTTAAATTAAAACTGTGAGCCAAGTTCTGATACCAATTGAAGAGTCTATAAGGCGATGAATAATACTATAGAAGGGGGGGATGAATAGAGTATGGACGATTTTCGCAACAATAGAATTTTAGTGCAACTTGTCAAGACCTTGATATAGGCTATCAGGACTTTGACAATGTAAAATCGAATATGACAATGTAAATGCGGAATATAAAAGATGAACACACGAATTTTTAACGAGGTTCGGCGCCAACTGGCCTACGTCCCCGCCTAGGATTATCAAATCCGTAGGATTCAAACACTTCTTATTTCACTTCCTTTGAGCCTAGAACTTCCTAGAGAAACTTTCCTTTCTCTATACAAAGCATCACCACTTCTATTCTAGCTCTCAACCTTACAAGTGAAATAAAGCTCACACCACACACTAAGTGTGCTTTGATCGAGTATAAAAACTCTAAGTGTAAAAAGAATGACTTGTACAATAAGTGCTTGTGTTTCTCTCAACTCTTAAACAATGATCACCAACTAGGATTTAGGAGAATGTAAGAGAAACTTGACGAATGCTTTAGGATGCTATGATTGCTTGAGTGCTTGCTTAGTTGCTTGGTTGATTTTCATCCTTCTTAGCCTTTGTCTTTTTATAGTAGGAACACTTGTAGAGTTTCTTGGAGGGAGAACCGTTTGAATTTCAAATTCTTTCCAAGACATTTGAATTCCTTCCAAAACAGATCCTTTGTGTGCCTTCCAAGATGTTCCTTCGACTTTCTTCATGATCAAGTATGATCAACTATGGATCGATTCTTTCCTTGTATGAAAAGTGAAATCATAAAAGAATATGCATAATGTATCTAGTACATAAAATGGGTTAGATGAGAAACTCATATATAAATCGATAAAGCCCAAGTCACATCTCATAGCCCAATATAGAGCCCATTATAATTTAAGCCCAAAAAGATTGGCCTCGAATTCTTTCCTGTAAAAGAACAAGTTGAAATAGACAAATGCATAATTGATCAAAACATTTTAGTCTGGGTTTCAAGACCTTGAAACCCAGCCTTTTGTCTTTCATCATCCTTTAGATCACCTGTACGTTGGGTCTCAAGATCTTACAATCAAGGTGGAGTCTTGAAAACTAAAATTACATACTCATCCTAAACTTGTAACTTTCTCAACAATAATCTCTTTTCCACTTAACCAAATCAATCATTCACCAATTCTAATCCTAATTCCCGGATAGGGTAAGGCTCATCATCGGCTAGAGATAAATTTTTGTGGAGCTTCAAGGAAAAGGCTAAGGCTCAAATTTGCTACAAGCAAAGGACACATATGTAGGGTGGATATGGATAATAATATGGCTAAGAAAATCATGCCTCTATCATTTGACACTCATAAGCAATAGACATATAAATTCAGCCTCAAATATAGATAACAATGTCAATCTCAAGAGGTAAGTGCATAAGGAGAGTGTAATGTCACACAGGAAAGCAAAAGGGAATAAATATGATGAAAATCCCTTATAAGGCCAAAATTTCTCACTAGGACAAGTTTTGTTAGATGTCAATAATGCCAATAAGAATCATACTCGCTCAATTAAACTAACAAGCCATGCTCCAATGAAAATCAACACAAGTATTTGACAAGATTAGCCAATTCAAACATATCATGGGATTTATAGGTCCGGCTCAAAAACTCAAATAAAATAGAGGACAATTAAGGCAAGATGGGTATTTGAATAATACATGAATGCAATGCATGATATTTTTGGGTTTTTGAATTTTTTCAATTTTTTTTTCCTAATGCAATATAAATGCTAGAAATAATAATGATGTGCATGTGAAAATTTTAAATATGACCTAACTAATGCAATATGTACACTAAACCCCTCCCCCACACTTGAATATTTCATTGTCCCTAATGAAACAAAGACAACAAAAATTAAACAATTGAAATAGGTTAGGGAGAAGGAAACTCACGAGCTCAATGTGGTGGTGGAAATTGGGTTTGCCACCCAAAGGGTGCCCAAGAGTTGAATTGGGCCATGATCTTGACGAGAGGGTTTCTCGACCAAATAAACTTGTGGTCAAGACCCCGCTATAGGATAGTGGAGTCAGGTTCGTCCTCAGGAGAGAAGTCAGCGGTTCTAGGTTTAGTGTGTTTTGGGGTTCATGGATAGCAGGAAAAGGTGATGAGGGTGGCTGTCGACAAAGAATAGAGGGGTCGATGTCGAGGGATGGAGAGAGAATGGTGGTTTGATATCGAGTAGAATATGTGCCGAATAAAAATAATAAAATAAAACAAATAAAGATGCAAACTTCCAAGGTTAGGGATCACCACAACAATAAACATATGCACAGATAATTAATCACATAAAGATGCATGCTTTATATCAAAGAATCGACTTTCGCAAATTCCAACAATTTAGGTGATAGAGGCTCTCGCATAAAAACCTAATTTGTTTCTACCTTTTCTTAATTAGGATTAGTCGGCTCTCGCAAATAAACCCTAATTACTATCTAATTCATAATAAGATCACTTTCACTTCAATATCATGAATAAGGAATTTCCTCAACTCTCGCAAAGGATTAAGCACATAGGTAGATAATGATAAAGACATATAAATTCATGGATTTATAAATCAAACACACATATCTATGTTGAGATCACCCCAACCCTAGAAGAAGGAAATTAGAAACAAACCATAATAAAAGAAATTAACTTTAACATAAAATAAACTAAAACTTACAAAACCTTCCAAACGTTCCTCCTCTCTCGCTTCCTCTCTCTCTCTCTCTCCTCTCTCACATCCTCTCTCGCCTCTCCTTCTCCTCCTCCTTGCGTCCTAAGACGACTGGACTTGAATTCCTGAAAATCAGCCCCCTAAGGCTTTATTTATAGCCTTCATTCCCTAGCTATTCTAGGTATGAAAGTCTATCTAAATCTAAATCTAATTATCTAAAGGCTTAAAGATAAATAAATGCAAATAAGGGAATTAAATCCAAATAGGAAATTATATCTAAAATAGGTAAATCTTCTATGTGTTGATAGGTCTTGATAGATGTAGATAGATCTCGGCCAAACTCGGATTCCTTCGGCTCCAAGGATTCCCAAACCGCGTAGGACAGCAAACCGCGTAACGCGGCTCCGGGACACGGCTCTTCGAGATCGAGTAGGCCTACTCGAGATCGAGTAACGTGGGCGTCGACTATGGCTCGGCTGGGCGTCTCGGGTAGCTGGTGCTCGATCCGGCTCGGTCAGGTGCTGCTGGGTTGTCGAGATCGAGGAAGTTCCTCGAGATCGAGTAAGAGTGATGCTCGGTGTCTTCAGTCCTCGGCTTCTCGACTTGGCACAGCTCCTCGACTCCGGACATGGCATCAGGGGTTGGTCGATCTCGACTAGTTTACTCGAGATCGAGTAAGGCTCCGGAGTCGGGTTGATCTGGCTCTCATCTTCTCGACCATGCTCTGCTCGACCGGGTGTGCTCGGGCAACTTTTGTCGAGATCGAGTAAGTGAACTCGAGATCGAGTAAAGTTGGGCTCCGGCTTTCTTCTCTGTTCTTAAAACGTACTTTTCCGAGTCCTCGTTCGTCGGATTGACGCATATGACCATGCGTTGGAAAGATCTTTTCGAGAGTTACAACTCTCATGAAGACACCAAAGCTTGATTCAGAATAAAGAATGGTGAAAAATGGCCTTTTCTTCAAATGCACCATTCTTAGCTTCTCCATGAGTTTCCTTTAAGCTCCAAAGTGCGTCCGATTTCTGCGAAATATAACAAAAACTTGTGTAGACCTCCATATATTGCAAATAAACATAAACTACACAAATTATGTATTATTCTAACCCAAATGCATGCAATGTATGCAGAAAACGATATAAAAGTTACTGTAAAACATGGCAGATTCAGCTCATAACATATCTCCTCATGATTCTTTCGTTGTTGCTCCATGAGAATGGTGTGGTTCTCCACAATTTGTCGGTCCGTGGCATCTTGGCGCTCGGTGATTTGACGGAAGGCACTCTCAAAATAGCCATGAGAGGGAAAGCCATCATAGGACTCGCCATGGTACCCTCCATGTGAAGAACTAGTTCCCCCGCCATAAGACACTTGTGGATGGAATGACTCCACTTGCATTACCGGCTCATACTCCATCTCCGTGGGTTCTTCATAAGGCTCCTCATAAGCATCTCCTTCGTTGGCGTTCGGAGGTGGGCCCAATGGTAAGGCGTCGGATGGAATATATAAATCGGCGGGGGACGGGCCGGTGGGTAGTGGGCTAGGGAGTACCAAAGTGTGGGACTTATTTACCCCGGCATAACAAATGAAGCTCCCCCCATAATCATTTTCCCTCACGATGTTAGCCTTCTTTAGTGAAGCCAAATTGAGCCTATAGTTGTCCGCACAAGGGACATAGGCATTCAAATCAATGTCAAGCTCCAATGCAAGCAAGGTAATTAAGCCTCCAAAGCCAATCTTCACCTCTTCCTTCCTTGAATCCTTTTTAGTAGCCTCGCTACAAGCAGCAAAGAAGAGCTCTACCCAATCCGGGGTCTCATGTGGTTCGGGCAATAAGCAAGTCATCCAAGCCCAACTTCCCTTTGAAACCTTGTTGATCTCGGCATGCCCAAAAAAAGTGTTGTTCAAGACCTTGTGGCAAAGTCTAAGGGAAGGGTGGACGATGGTAGAATTGTAGTCATTGCCGGAGGTCTTGACCCTTTGTGTGACTTCCAACCATCGTTGTTGAGGGATGGAGCTACGAGGCAATTCAGACCAATGGGCGGAGGGATTGCCCTTGATCCCAAATACATTCTTCAATTCTTCAAAAGTCATAGCTTGATTTGCCTCACCCAATCGAAAAGTAAAACCATCCTCACTAGCTATTGCAAAGGTTGCTAAAAACTCCCTAACCAAATCCGGATAAATGCGGACACACTTGTCTACCAAACCATCAATATCTCCAATGCCCATAAACGTCCGCACACTCTCCTCAAGTCCCAATAATCTTAATGTTGAGATATCAAAAAATTTCGTCGAAATATACCGACGAGCATCAAGATCATCCCACCTAGTCCTTGGAGCTCTAGTCAATCCCCTAGGCCTAACCATTGGTGGAGAAGCCATAAAAATTATAATCAAAGGATGGAGATCGAGAACTCACAAACAAAGCGACTCACTGCAGGATTCTCGGTTGCAGCGAGTGGGATCCCGCTGGCAGCGACTCGAATCAGGCCGGGGGAGCTGTGTTATGGGTGCGACTCGCTGGAAGCGAAGGCTACTTGCTGGCAGTGAACAGGGTGCCACCGACGGGCTCCGGAGCTGCTGCGCAATCGGTGCGATTTGCTGGCAGCGAAGGGTGCTCGCTGCAGCGACTGGGATTACTTGGCGGGCTCGGTCGCTCTGCTGCTTCGCTGGTGGCGGCTACTAATCCGCGGGAGCGAGTCAGAGCTTTCAAAACTCCGGCTTCGTTGTCCGGACGTCGGAATTCCAAAATTTCTTCACGAATGCTTCCCAACTCGACCCGATCTACGCAATGGCGGAAGAATAAAAGGGATTTGGGTGATTTTGTGGTTATGTGGTGGTTGATGGGTGGTCGGAATGTGGTGAATGTGGTGTGGTTGCATAGATCGGCTCGTTGGGAGTCTGATTCCGGTACCGGAATTGGTTTTCGGGGTAGCGGAGATGAGGAAGTGGCTATAGAGTTGGGAAGCTTGGAGGTCCTTTAATGGAGTTTTTGAAGGAGGAAGGTGGTGAAAATGGAAAGTGGGGGATGATTAAAATTAAAAATAGGTAAAAAGGAATGTGGTTAAAAGGTAAGTGGGTAAAAGGGGTAAAAGGGATTCTCCAATATTGTTTTTTTTATTAATTTTTTTTTTGAAAAATCCGGGCGGGCCCATGGTCTGGTTCAGGAGGGTTGGGTTCGCTGGCAACGGGTCTGGTTCGCTGGTAGCGACTCGGGCTGCTTGGCTCGGCTCCTCTTGGGTCGCTTATGGCTGCTATCGCTGGCAGCGAGTTGGGTTTGCTTCCAGCGAAAACAACCCAGTGCTTCCTTTTTCCGACTTCTTCTCTTAACGCTGCAAGGTTAGCTCCCCACTATTCCGAAAGAAAAAATCTATCTAATGTAATAAGGAAATTTCTAACCTAATTAGATAAATAAATAAACTAAAACTAGTTAACTAATTATGAAAGTGAAATTGCAAGACGAAAAACTTACCTCGGGTTGCCTCCCGAGAAGCGCCCTAGTTTTATGTCGTAGGCTCGACGGTATAACCCCTCAATGGGTCTCATTTGTGGGCTCTTGGAGGTTCATCTCCTCCATCATCTTGTCGGAGAAGCCATCATAGTAGCGTTTTAGCCGGTGGCCATTTACCTTGAACACGTGTGCATTCTCCTCATCCTTGATTTCTACCGCTCCATGTGGATATATGTGCATGATGGTGTAGGGACCTCTCCATCTTGAGCGTAGCTTTCCCGGAAAAAGATTAAGGCGAGATTGATAAAGAAGTACCTTGTCACCTACCTTAAAGTCCTTTCTCAAGATGTGCTTGTCATGCCATGCTTTGGTCTTTTCTTTGTAAGTGATGGCATTGTCATATGCATCCCAACGAATCTCCTCTAATTCATGAACTTGTAGCTTGCGGAATTCGCCAACCTCATCTATTCTCATGTTGCACTCTTTCACCGCCCAATAGGCCTTGTGTTGGAGTTCTACTGGAAGATGACATGATTTTCCATAAACTAAGCGATAAGGAGACATACCTATTGGTGTTTTGCAGGTCGTGCGATAGGCCCAAAGAGCATCATCTAGCCGTTGGCTCCAATCTTTTCGGTTTGGTGCAACCGTCTTCTCCAAGATTCTCTTGATCTCTCTATTTGACACTTTGGCTTCCCCATTGGTTTGAGGGTGTTAGGTAGACATGGCCACGGGTCACGGGTCGGGCGGGTCGACCCGTGACCCGCCGGGTCCATGACCCGTCGGGTCAGGGTCCACGGGTCCAAGGGTCAGCTCGGGTTGAGGGTCAGGGTTAGGGTCGGGAAAAAGATAACCCGTGACCCGGCGGGTCAACCCGGCGGGTCCGACCCGGTTCGACCCGCCGGGTCAACCCGCCATTTAAAATTATTTTTTTTTGAAAAAATTTATTTTTAATAAAATAAATTTATAATTATTATGTAAATTATATAAATTATTATTAGAATAATTCATAATATTACATAATGTAATATAATATTACATAATGTAATATGCAATGGCAATGTGAGACTTAACACCCCATGCTTTTCCTTTTATAGACTTAGCACCCCCCTTTTCCTCTAGGTTTCAATGTGGGACAAGAACAAGGGTAAAAACTAGAAACTACACCATGTCTTCAATCTCTACCATTCGGTTTTTAATGTCAATCCATACTTATAAATCATTCTATATCATTCTATATGATACTAAGTTAGGAGTCTTTATGATATAATTTCAAATAATACAAATCTTGTTATTGATAAAGCCGTTACACTTGTATAGTATCCTTAATGTCGAGTTTTCGTTTATTTTCAAAATGATATAGAACTTCGGATTTTCAAACATAAGAATGAAATATAATATTGACAATACTTTTTCAATGTGTCTTTTCAAGTACATCATAACAAGCAACCCAAGTATGTAATTCTAATAACATCATCATTAAGTGTATACACAACATGTGGCTAATTCAACTTTAAACGAGAAAGTTTAACATATCTATATGAAGAAGATCCTAGATTTGAAATCATTGATCGAGAAATTAACATAATAATGCAAGTAAAATAAAATACTTATGATTGATTAATGGATCAACACAACTATCAATTAAGTTAAATAGAAAGATTAATCCAACATAACTTGATATATTGTATCATGATGTTTCATCACCATGTGTTATTCATTTCATTAAATCTTAAGAGGTAAACACTTTAATTATATTATTATATGTTACATCATATAATCCAAATACTTAAATTACATTATATTCCACCATATAATCCAAAGACTTTAATTACATTACATTTTACATCATATACTTAAATATCAATTTTCTCACATTTTCTTTCATATCTCATATTTCTGTCCCACATCGAAAGTGGGCTAATTACCTCTATTTTCTCTATATATAGATCCTCATACCCTACTTGTCATTCCCACAATCCAACCTTTTCTTTCCCACATCTAAAGTGTGATGAAATAATGGGAGTGGAATGAAGATATCTATATATATCTTCCCACACACCATGTTTTGTCAACCTTAAATCTTTCCATTTCGAAAGTGTGGTGAAAGACTAGTTGAGTTTTATTTTGGGTTTAAAACATTTAAAAAAAAAAAAAAAATGGTTGACCCGACGGGTCGACCCGCAAAACTCGTTGGGTACCCGATTTGGTGCCACGTGGCCGACCCGGCAGTCCGACCCGCCGACCCGTCGACCCGCCGGGTCAATCAACCCGCCGACCCGTCCCAATCCCGGGTCAGGGTTAGGGTCGACCATCCCGGGTTGTTGACCCGGCGGGTCCGACACGTAGACCCGGCGGGTCGGATCCGTGGCCGTCTCTAGTGTTAGGTGGTGGATACCCTATGTGTGACATGATATTTCTTCAAGAGAGCGGCCACCGTCTTGTTGCAAAAGTGGGTACCTCAATCACTAATTAATGCACGTGGAATACCAAATCTAGTGAACAAATCCTTAAGGAATCCTGAAACCACTTTAGAATTGTTAGTTTTGTTGGCCTTCACCTCCACCCATTTGGAGACGTAGTCCACCGCAAGTAAGATATAAAGATTTCCAAAGGAACTAGGAAAAGGTCCCATGAAATCAATCCCCCAAACATAAAAAATTTCACAAAACATCATCCTAGTTTGAGGCATCTCATTTCTAGTTGCAATATTCCCCATGCGTTCGCACCGATCACAAGAATCCCGAATCGTGGGCCAATAGAATCCCGAATCAAGTACCTTCTTAGTCGTTTTGTTTGGTCCAAAGTGTCCCCCACATGCATAAGAATGGAAAAAGCTAAGAACGTACATTACCTCATTATCCGGAAGGCATCGCCGAATGATTTGATCCACACAATGCTTCCAAAGAAACGGATCGTCCCAAACATAGAATCGGGCGTTGTGGCGAATCTTGTCTTTCTTGTACTTTGGAAAGTTTGGCGGAAACTCCTTTGTGACAAGAAAATTGACTTTGTCCGCGAACCATGGCCGAGGAACGTTGGCTGCCATCAAAGAAAAAGGTGTAAAGGAGTCCGGACATACCTGCTGGGCAGAATCCGCTGGCAGCGAGTCATGTTCGCTGTCAGCGAATGGAGTCAGAATGTTAGCTGATGCCGGCGACTGAAGAGGTTCGCTGGTGACTTGACTCGCTGGTAGCGGGTTGGGTTCGCTGTCAGCGAGTTGGATCCGCTGGCTTACAAGAGTCTTCGCTGTCAGCGAGTCTTCCGCACAACTTGAAACGAAGTGTAGAGTTTGGTTCAGAAATTCTCCAAGTGCTTGTAGCTTCTCCCCCACACTATTCGGGTGTATAATGCGATTAAGGTGATCGGCCACATAGTTTCCCGCGCCCTTCTTGTCTTTGATTTCGATGTTGAACTCGCTCAAAAGCAAGATCCACCGAATAAGCCTTGGTTTGGCGTCCTTCTTCTTCATGAGGTACCTAAGGGCTGCATGATCGGAGTAAATTATTACCTTTGCGCCTAGCAAGTATACGCGGAACTTGTCCAAGGAGAACACCACGGCCAATAACTCCTTCTCCGTGGTTGTGTAGTTTCGTTAGGCTCCATTTAGCATCATTGAAGCATAGTAGATGACGTGTGAGGCTTTGTCAATCCTTTGTCCAAGAACCGCTCTGATGGCGTAGTCGCTAGCATGATTGGTGCGGTAACAAGACGACTTCTCAACTCGTGGAAAGCCTCCTTACACTTCTCATCAAACTCAAATGTGGTGTCTTTCTTGATGAGTTCACAAAGAGGTGCGGCGATCTTGGAGAAATCCTTGATGAATCGACGATAAAATCCTGCATGACAAAGCAAAGAGCGAACTTCGCGCACATTAGTAGGGCAAGCCAAAGATTGAATGATGTCAATCTTTGCCTTGTCAACCTCAATTTCCTTTCGGGAGATGATGTGACCTAAAACAATCCCTTGCTCAACCATAAAGTGACATTTTTTGAAATTCAAAACCAAATTTGTTTCAACACATATTTTTAAAACCAATGCCAAATGGTCTAAGCAAGAGTTGAAGTCATCGCCATGAACGGTGAAATCATCCATAAAAACTTCAATGAACTTTTCAATATACTCGGAGAAAATACTTATCATACACCTTTGGAATGTACCCGGAGCATTGCATAGTCCAAAAGGCATTCGGCGATATGCAAAAGTGCCAAAATGACATGTGAATGTTGTTTTCTCTTGGTCTTCCGGTGCGATGGCAATTTGAAAGTAGCCCGAGTAGCCATCCAAGAAACAATAGTAAGCTCTTCCGGCGAGGCGCTCCACCATTTAGTCAATAAATGGGAGAGGAAAGTGGTCCTTGTGAGTCTCCGCGTTCAATTTGCGATAGTCGATGCAAACTCTCCATCCGGTTTGGACTCGCGTGGGCACTAGCTCTCCTTCTTTGTTTTCTACGACCGTGATGCCTCCTTTCTTTGGAACCACCTGCGTAGGACTAACCCATTTACTATCGGAGATAAGACAGATCATACCGGCTTGTAGTAGCTTTAGAACTTCCTTCTTGACCACCTCCAACATTGGTGGGTTGAGTCTCCTCTAGGGTTGTCTTGATGGTTTGGCTCCTTCCTCCAAGAGTATGCGATGCATGCCCATGGTTGGGCTTATTCCTTTGATGTCCGCAATTGTCCATCCAAGGGTCGTCTTGTGTTCTTTAAGCACCGCTATCAACCTCTCCTCTTGCTCAAGAGTGAGCATATTTGATATGATGACCGACAAGGTATCTCCATCACCAAAGAAGGCATACTTGAGGTGTTCCGGCAATGGTTTAAGCTATATCACCAGAACAATAAAAGGTAAAAGCCTCTCGCTTGGGAGGGTTAGTGTTAAGGCATCATTTCTTTGGTAAGTATGTTGTGCCTCTAATGCTCCCAAAACTTCATGCAAGTAAGATGAAATAGAATATTCAAGTTTAACCTCATCTAGAGGGGTTTCTAAAGCTACTTGCAATTCATCTTTTCCATTAAGCTCAAAAACATCTTCTGCACAAAGTTCAATAGTATCAATAGCAAAGAGTGTTCATCATGAGGATACTTCATTGCATCAAATATGCAATACTTTACCTTTTCTCCATCGAATTCCATAGTAAGTGAACCGGCATAGACATCAATCTTTGTTCGGGCGGTTCTTTGGAAGGGTCTACCCAAGAGGATAGGCGCCTCCGCTACTCCATGCTCCATGTCCAAAACAAAGAAGTTTGCGGAAAAGATTAGCTTGTCCACCATAACTAAAACATCTTCTACAAACCCCCTAGGATAGATTTGAGAACGATTTGCCAATTGGATCCCAACTCTTGTTTCTTGCAAAGCACCAAGACCAAGAGATTTATAGAGGGAGTATGAGATAACATTAATGGATGCTCCTAAATCTAGCAAAGCATGATTAAATTTAGCATCTCCAATTGTGCAAGGAATAGTAAAAATACCCGGATCGCTACACTTTTCGGGCATACGCCTTTCTAACATAGCGGAGACATGCTCACTTACTTGAACTTTTTGCTTCCCCTTCAACTTTTGATTCCTCTTGACTGTGCATAATTCCTTCAAAAACATTGCATAATGAGGAATAACTTTAACTAGGTTGAGTAGGGGGATGTTTACCTCACACTTGGCGAATATTTCAAAGAGTTCGGTGTCTCTCTTCGGCCTCCTTGGATTCCTCAAAGCCTCCAGAAAGGGTGCCACCGGCTTAAAATCGTCAAGAGGAGGTTTGAAATCGGCAACAGCGTGTCCGAACTTAGGGACGTCAGTTTTCTGGGCAGAATTCATTGTTAGCGAATCGTTTTTCGCTGGTAACGAGTCAGGTTTGCTGGCTGCGAGTCGAGTTCCGCTGTCAGCGACTGGGATCGTACTTGGTTCAGCAGATGCATTCACCCCATTCGCTGCCGGCGAGTCTGGTTTCGCTGTCAGCGGAATTTGCACAGAACTTGTCTCCTCCTTGTTTTCTTCGTAGCCTTCTTCCATGATCTGTTATAAGGCTTCTTTCTCCCCCCTAGGTGCGTCAAACAGTTCCTTACCGCTTCTTAGGGTGATGGCACTCACGTTCTCCCTTGGGTTGACCACCACTTGTGGTGGTATCTTGCCCGAGTCCTTTGCTTGTAATTCTCCAATTGCTTGAGCCATTTGGCCCATCATCTTCTCTTGTGCATTCATCTTCTCCGTTTGAGCTTTGAGGGTTTCTAGAATGAGCTTGTATGGATCCTCACCTTGTTGATTAGCTTGAGGAGACCCCTTTGATGATTATCATAGGGTGCTCTATATTGGGGTCCTTCTTGTTGATAGGGAGGTTGTTCTTGTTGATTGAATCGGCCACCATAACCTTGTTGTTGAAAATTAGAATTATAGAGATTATTACCATAGTTGCGGTGTGGACCGTAGTCTCCTATAGCATTGACCTCCATGGCTCCATCTTGTACGTCGGGACATTGATCCATAGGATGGGATGGGTCTCCACACAACCCACATACTTTGAGTTGTTGTTGACCTCTTTGCAAAGTTAGATTCTTTAGAGCCTCTCTAATCTCCTTAAGCTCATTTTGCATGCTTGATGTTGGGGAGTCCAAGTGTAAGACTCATCTATCTCTATGAGACCGCCGATATTATTGAGAAGCATTAGCAAGCTCCTCAAACATCTCCATTGCTTCCTCCGGTGTTTTGTTGAGGATGTTCCCTCCACTAGCCGAGTTAACCGTCCCACGATCATTATCGAGTAGCCCCTCATAATGATATAGGACCAAATCATCATCCGAAAAGCCATGATAGGGGCAACTCGCTTTTAGCTTCTTGAATCTCTCCACATATTCGTAGAGAGTCTCCGTGGCCGATTGCTCAATGCTTGATATCTCCTTCTTCAAAATATTGTGTCTAGTGGCGGGGAAGTATTTGCGCAAGAAGGCCTTTTTCATCTCCATCCATGTAGTAATGCTCTCCGTGGGTAAATAATAGAGCCAATCGTTGGCCGCATCCTTCAAGGTGAATGGGAAGGCCCATAACATCATTTGGTCCTCTATGATGCCGTGAGGTCTCAAACGATCGCATATTCCACGAAACTCTGCAAGGTGCTTGTTTGGATCCTCTCCACTCATTCCATGAAACATTGGCAAAAGATGAACCCATGGTGACTTGAATTCAAACTTGGTGCCCTCTGGGAGTGGTGGGAGCCTAATAGCCAATGGTTGTGTTTGTAAATTGGGCTCCTTTAGCTCCTTCAAAGTGTGTCGTTGTGGGACCACGAGCACATTGCCGCCGTTTGGCGGTGGTTGATTGTTGTTTTGGTTGTTGTCTCCCATCTCTTCTTTCTTTTCCGGGTTGGATGAGTGCTCTCTTCGCAACCTAGAAGTCGTTCTTTCAATTTCTGGATCAAAAGGTAAGAGATTGGAATTAGTAGAACAGGTGTGGACCATGCGAGTGGTCCACACAAAAGTTGATGATTAAACTACACAAAGAAATCTAATTACATATCCCCGGCAACGGCGTCAAAAACTTGACGGGATGAAAATCGTTGATTCCCAATCAAATAGTTCCCACTCTCCCGAATTAGTATAATTGGCAAGAAAGGGGTCGAATCCTCGGGAGATTTAAGATTTCACAATGCAATTTGATCACCAACAAGTAACAAAAGTGGGAAAAGATGCGCCTATAAGAACAAGTAAAGTAAAGTAAAGATGGAATTTTGTTGTAAAATCAAGAGTAGAGAATGGTTCCACCTACGAATTCTTTGACATTGGTTGGCTAATCGATCATCGAATTCTTTTCAAGCTATTAACTTTCCTACAAATTCTTCTCGTCTTGGTTTATATAGATTAAAAGTCCTACGAGTCCAATTAATCCCTTACACCCCAATGCAATCATAACACGGTTAAGATTTAACAAAGAGATAGCACAACATCCCAAGAACATGAGCACATAAATAACACCAATTAAACACGGTAAATCGATGTTTAAGATATATGTGAACTTCCTACATAATCATGCTTCAAACACGGAATCCACAATCTTATGCATGCTACTATAGAAATAACGCAAATACGAAAGCATTAAATCTTAGCACGAAATTAATATTATCAAGTTGGCCAAGCAAGCTAACATCAATAACATAACAATAAGCACAAGGAAGTTGAAGGAATTAAAATAGAGGAAAGATAACATGAATTAAAAACTCACAATTCACCAACCAAGTCTCCGAAAACGTAGGCGAAACACTAGGAAAATTAGCCGCTCATGGCTTACCTAAGCTCTCTTCTCTTCTATGGTGATTGCTCCAATTGAAATCTAATTACACTAACCCTAGAACATCCTATTTATAAGCCTAATGTCTTCCATAAAAGATAGATAAAAGATAGAAATTTTCTAAACAAACTAGTAAAAGATAGAACTTTCCTAATTTAACTCAGCGTCGGATTCCGCTGGCAGCGAAAAATTCCGCTGGCAGCGAATGGCCTTGATTGAGCTCCTGTTGGATTTTCGCTACCACCTCGCTACCACACTCGGTGTCAGCGAACTCCCATGCCTTAGAATCTTTTCCATCCTTGTTGTGAGCTGAATCTGCCATGTTTTACAGTAACTTTTATATCGATTTCTGTATACATTGCATTCATTTGGGCTAAGATAGTACAGAATCTATGTAGTTTATGTTTATTTGCCAAATTATGGAATCTACACCAGTTTCTGTTTAAATCGCAGAAATCGAGGCGTTTTACAGCAATTCTACAGAAGGTCGGAAAAGCTCGGATAACCACTATAGAAGTCCAAGGTCACAGCAGCGGAATCAAGCTGAAGATCAAGGCTACTCGATCTCGAGTAGGCTTACTCGACATAGACGAGCCTGTCCGAGCACAGCTTGGTCGAGCAGAGCCTGATCGAGAACCAGATCAACCCGAGCTCCGAGCCCTACTCGATCTCGAGGACCACTAGTCGAGATCGACGAAGCCTCAGCGCCATGTCCGGAGTCGACAAGGAGAGGAGCCGAGGACGACCAGGCGAGACTCGCTGCCAGCGACTCCACTCGCTGCAGCGGACCACTCGCTGTCGCGGAAGAGGCAACTCGCTGCCAGCGGATGAAGCAACTCGCGGGAGCGGAAAGGAAGAGGGACCACCCAACTCGACCTCGAGGAGCCTTTGTCGAGGTCGACAAGATCCTGACGCCAGATCCGGAGCCCATCGAGGAGAGTCACTCGAGAAGACCTAGTCGGCAAGCCACCTTACTCGAAGTCGACTAGGGCTTGTCGAGATCGACGAGCACCTGAGCCCCAGTCCGAGCACATCGAGCACACCAACCCGAGGAAGCCCAGTCGACGAGCCATCCTTGTCGAGGTCGACGAGTCGTGGTCGATCTCGAGTAGAGCCGCGTTCCAGAAGCTTCTTGACTTGGCTTGTCCGACTAGACTTGGCTTTCCTTGGGCGCGAAGGCGGAAGATTCTATCCGAATACATCAAGTTCTATCCAAGGAGACAAGATCTATCAACAACATGAAGACTTACCCTATTTAGTTTTATCTTTTCCTTTAAGATTTATTTCCTTAAAACAATTTATTTATCTTTTAGCAAAGTAGATATAATTTTAGATATAGATAGATATCTTCTTTCCTAGAATAGCTAGGGAATGAAGGCTATAAATAAGGCCCTAGGGGGCTCAGTTTTATTCATTCCAGTTCAGATTCCTAGTCACACACAATTCAATTCCAGTAGAGTAGTTTAGGAGTTCTAAGGTTTTTAAGGTTTTGGCTTTCTGCGAAAGTTGATTGCCAGGATTGTAAAAGGCTTTTGAATTTAGTTTTAATGTAAGTTATTTCTTTTCATTCAATGTCTGCAATTGCGATGAGGCGTGAGTAGTCCACCCACTTCTAGGGCTGGGGTGAGCCCGACGGTGGCCATGTGAGGCGATGCGATAAAGGTCAGATCTTTTTGTGCAATTCATCTTCTATTCCTATGAGCATGATTCTTTTGCGAGAGTTGAAGGTGATCCTTGTTTGTGTTATTGAAGCGAAAGTGATCTTAATGCAACTTGGATTAATTATGTGAAAAAGGGTTAGTAACAATTAGGGTTTATGCGAAAGCCTCTATATGCCTATTTGTTAATGACGAAAGTTATTTGATGGAAAGCACGATCTCTTATGCCTTTATGTGTTACTTTACATGGTTATCGTTGTGGTGTTGAAACCCTGGCCTTGGAGGTCTTTTAATATATTGAAGTTTATTTCTGTCAAAATTCTGAATTCTGTCGAAAATCTGCAAATTTACATTTTCTCTTTCTTATCGATCTAGACGAAGCTTTGTCGACCTCGAGGAGTGTCTTGTCGAGGTCGAGGAGGGGTTGTCTTAGTCGAGTTGTGATTCTTCTGTTTTTGTCGATTTTAAAGTTTCTGTCTTTACTTTCTTTGTCGAGATCGAGTACCTCTTGTCGAGGTCGAGGAGAGTTTTGTTCATCGAGTCGTTTGCTTTAGTTTTCTGTTTTCTGTTTTTATTACTGCTCTTAGTCGACCTAGAGGACAGCTACTCGAGATCGTGTAGCTTCTGCGTCCTTGCTTTTCGTTTTTGCTTTGCTTTGCTTTATGTTTTACTTGTTCTTTGCTTTTGTTTTTTAGTTACCCTTGCCGGGTTATTTGTTTCTTTCTTTCTGTTTCTGCGATTCTGTCTGTTCTGCTCTGCTGCTTCTGTGAGAATTTACAGCTATCTAAGAACTGCTGACGTGCTTCCTCGTGGATTCGATCCTGACTATTCTCTTACTACAACGGGAGGAAGTCTTGAATTATTTGCTGAGACAGGGAAGTCAATCTGAACTATATTTCATATTTATTTCATACTTGACCATCCTCCTGCAACAACAATCCTCTTCGAGTCCTTCCTTCCGCTTCCGCGAGACACTGAACCCGCTGCTGCGAGAGATCCAACTCGCTGGAGCGAGTTCCTCCTTCCGCGGCTACGAGTACAACCTTCCGCTGGGGCGAGTTGCCGAGTCCTAGTCGTCATGGTGCCTCTCGCTGCAGCGGACGGTGTTGGCTTGCTCGCTTGCTGGGCAGCTTTCTCTCTCGCTGGCCTCTTCTTCTCTCGCTAGCTCCCTCGCTGGCTCTCCTTTGTCGCTTGCTGGGCTCCATGCTTCTGGTTCCACTCGCTGGCAGCGACTGGAGCATTCGCTGGCAGCGACTGATGCCCAGAAGCTTGATTCTTCATTTTTCTTCCCTCGTTCTTTCTTTCCTCCTTTCTTTCTCTTCTTAGCTTGATTTCTTGACTTCACTTGGCCATGTTTGACAGCTTTCCCTTGCTTTCCACCATGTCGGATCTACGATTTTGCATAATTCAACCGAAATAGCGTAGATTCCGAACTTTTCCACAAAAAGAGTTTAATCTAAATTAACACTAAAATATGCATATTCTACAATGTAAATGACCGAAGATGGGTAGGAGTATGTGGTTGGGACCACTCTTGTATAGATCGAACCTTTTCCTCATCTACCTTTAAACCAGAAGCAGAAACAACAAATCCAAGAAAAATAGTAGATTCGGAAGCAAAAGAGCACATTTTCGAATTGGCATACAATTTTTCTTTCCTAAGACAATCAAATACCAATTTTAAGTGACTAATATGGTCATGCAGGTTCGTGCTATAGCTTAATATATCGTCAAAATAAACAACGATAAATTTCCCTATGTATCTTCTAAGCACATGGTTCATATAATACATACTTAGTTTTAAATGTTGTTTTCCATTCATCTCCTTGTTTCATCATAATTTGATGATAGCCACTTATAAGATCAATTTTAGAAAAGATGCAAGCACCATATAATTCATCAAGCATATCATCTAAACGAGGAATAGGGTGGTGATACTTAACTGTTATTTGGTTGATTTCCCTTCAATCAACACACATGCGACATGAGCCATCCGTTTTGGGGACCTAAATCACAGGAACGACGCAAGGACTTAAGCTCATTCGATCAAAGCCATTGTCCATGAGTTCCGTTACTTGGCGTTGCAACTCCTTTGTTTCCTCAGGGCTAGCTCTGTAGGCGGCGCGATTAGGTAAGGCTGCACCAGGGACGATGTCAATTTGATGTTCAATCCCTCGAATGGGTGGAAATCCTTGTGGTAGATCAGCTAGAAGCACATCTAGACAATCTTGCAAAAGAGAAGCAAAAGGTGCAGGAATATGACTCAAATCCCCAATGTTAAGTAATACCTCTTTCATTACCAATAGGATGAGAGGTCTATGAGCATTCCAGGTGATGGTCTCTTTCTGTGGTTGAGAGACCAAAGATCGTCATTCAACGAGCCTTTAAGCGAAGTAGAAGAATGATGTGTCAAAGCAGAAGGGGAAGGTGTGGACGGAGATGCGGTCGCGGGTGCGGTGAAGGAGGCCATGGGCGCATTGCTCATGGTTGTTGGCGCGGTGGTGCCGGCTGAGGGCACACGACTCTTCTCCCTCCTTTGGGCCTCCTTTTGAGCGTCTTGTTATTGTCGCTTGTGAACCTATTCCTTCAAAACAACTTGAGGTGATAATGGTAGGAGAGTAACTCTCCTCCCATCAAAAGTGAAGGAATATGTATTGGCATGACCATCATGTATAACAGAACGATCATATAACCAAGGACGACCAAGCAAAATATGACTACAATCCATTCTAGCAACATCACATAAAACCCTATCATGATATGAACCAATAGAAAAATAAACTAAGCACTGCTTAGTAACCATAATATCATATCCATAATCAGTAATACCGTTCAGTCCATAGTGAGTAGCTCTAGGAGTAGTAGTCAAATGCAAGGAATCCACTACCTTTTCATTGATGAGGTTGCAGCAACTCCCACCACCGAGGATGACGCTCAAGGTAGCCTCGCAAACAACACACTTGGTGTGGAAGATGTTCTCCCTTTGATCAGTCATTTGAGCTTCTTGAATGTGTATGACCCGACGATTGACAAGACATAGAGTATCCTGAAAGCAGTTGGGGTCGATTTTGACTTCAGGGTCTTGCGTCTGGTCCTCCTCCACTTCACTCGAAATTACATGGTCCTCGACAGTCTCCTCCTCATAGTAATGGTCTCCCAAATCATTAAGAATGACCTATCTTTTCTGAGGGCATTCGCGAGAGACATGTCCAGCCACCACAAGTGAAGCAGCGGATGTCTTTAGTGCGTTCCTCAGATGGTGCAACAACTCTCCTAGTTTTGACCTAATAACCCTATTTAGGTGAGTTGGAAACTCCTTTTTGCTGCATAGAAGGGTTAGCAGAAGATCTAGATTGAATAGAAGAAGTGAATGGAACAAACCTGCGACCTTGTCATGACTGGTCGGTTCTGGCCCTCTGTTGTTGCTGCTGATCATACTGAATCTGCGCTTTATGGGTCATGGTGTTAATATCTCTAATTGAATGAATAGATAAAGGATTTTTAATAGAAATATTAAGACCAACAATAAACTGAGTACATAAACCACGTTCAGTAAGGTAAATGTTATCCATATGAGTGAGGCGTTCGAGCTCATCTCTGTACTCCATAGGGGAGCGAGATCCATGCCTGCATGAAGCCAAACACATCCTCATAGTCTCTGTATACTCCTCTGGAACGTGTCTCTTCTATAGGTAACATCGAAGTTGAGGCCAAGTTTCAACAGGTTGCTTACCTTGACGACATCGGATTTCGCGAGTGCGAAACCACATAGAGTGAGCCATACCTGTTAAATGTAAAGTAACAACCTCCAATTTATCTTTTTCATCATAGCGAAGATGGTCAAGTACATAATTATTATGATCCTGCCACATAATATAAGCATCTAGATCATTACCACCATCAAAAGTATCTAGCTTAATCTTGTCATCTCGTCGTTGGATAGCCTGTGCATTATCAAGTCTAGGATGAACAAAATGAGGGTTAGGAATATCATCAAGATTAGGATCTACCTCTTGGTATGCGTCCTCAAAATGTGGCATGTCGTTCAGATTAGCATTGTCATGACTATCTTCCCAATTACCTTTGGGAAAGTGTGGGTTCCCAAAATTCTAGTGTTGTTGTCGATTCGGCTACCCTTTGTGGTAAAGATTGCCATTGAAGGATGATAGTACATCATCGTTTTCATTCTCACCATTAAAAGGATTAGGAGTAGCAGATCTATGTTTAGAATGCAATTGACCAGAAGGGGGAGGGTTACTTGAAGGTGGTGTATTACCTGACAAGGGTGGCTTACCACCTGAAGGCGTAGATCCAAAAGCCTCATTCTGTTTCATCTCCTCGAATTTCCGATCGATCGCTTGGTTAATCTGGGCAGTGAAAAGAGCATGGTCTTGAGCCCTTTCGATGGTTACGTGATTGTCGCGGGCTTTGTTGGACTCCTCCATTTCTGCCTTTGCAGCCAGTGTGGCGGCTTGTACGACAGAGTTAATGATGTACTGCATATCGGATGCAATAAGGTTAGCAGGGGGTAGGGTAAGAATTGGGGTCATTGTCGTTAGTCATGTTCCTACAATATCAGAAGAGCAACACGTAAAGGGAGCAAAGACCAGAAACTAAGTAATGCAAGCCCTTTTGATCCTAAGAGTGATTAAGTTTTAGACATCAATTAGGCGAGAAAACAAGGCACAATATTCAAGTAATCTTCCCTGAACACAAAATTATGCAATATTTAAGATAGCAAGTAAGATCAAAATTGCAATCTAAATCACCCACAAGTCGGATATCAAAGATAGCAAGTATGAACAGGCGGCTAATGTGTAGGTCGAGAAAATAATACAATGTGATGCTCGAAAGTTTCAGCAAGATGTAGTATTAGACACGATGCAATCACAAGGGTAATCAAGTGCACACACTCCATCAACTATTATCTGACGGTTGCAACACAGTTCAGAGAAAGAGGGGTGTGACCAAGGCTCCTGTGTCGGCACAAGTAGGGTTCTTTGTAATGCTTGAAACAAAATCGATCATCTAACAAGTAGCTAATAAAAAGAATTAACACAATCCAAGAGTTACTAACACAATCCAAGAGTTACTAGCTATTTTGTTTTTGCAATGCTCTCGGCTTTTTTTTTCACTAAGCTACTATCGCTATAAGAGTACTGTAATGGCGAGAGAAATAGAGAACAAAAATTAAAATAAAAAGAAACAAAGCTACGATGATCTAAAAGTAAGAAAAAATAAAGAAAATAGGGGATATTGGCTAGAAATCTAGAAAATTACGGTTCTTTAGTGGTGCAAGTTCATAACAAACTTTTATCCAAGAATCACATTCATATGCATGATATGTAGCCAAAAGGAATAAAAATCAAAACTTGCAACCAAAAACTCAATATCTTCTAAATTATAGATCCAAACAAGAAAATAAACCTAAATAAAGTGCCAAATTTGAAGGGTACGTGAAAAATAAAAATCTAAAATTTATGCAGCGGGAATGGTGAAAAACATGGCACGAAATAAATCACTCAAATAAGAATCAAGAGAGTAAAGAACTTGCATAAACCTGAGAATCCGATACCACTTGATACGTTAGGGATATCCGATCCTTCGCATGTGGGCTCAAGATCAAGAACCACACCGTATATTTGCCTGATCTTGCAATGCTCTTTCGATATCTTCTGATTGTAACAAACTAAACACGTAATTAATTAACTGATTATAGCGACGAAATAAAACTTGATGAATTCAAACAACAAAAGCGACTGAAACAAGGGAAGCGAAAGGGAGAGGGAGCGCAGGAGCGAGGTGTCGGGTGTGCGAACACTGGATGCGGTCGCTGGGAGAGAAGCGAGGGCACGCGGGAGCGAGCAAACTCGGGAGCGCAGGAGCGAAGCTCCTCAGGGCGCGGCGCCGAGTGTGAGAGCGAGAGAGCGAGTGCGAGAGAGCAGAGCCTGCGTGAGCAGCGCTCGCTGCGAGTGAGACAAGCCTGCGAGCGAAGCCAAGAGCGCTTGAAGCCAAGAGCGAGACGTGGCCGCAAGCGAAGCCAAGAGCGCTCGCTGCGAGTGAACCTTTTTCTTCTTGCGTCGGTTTATGATTCAAGGTTGTGTTTGGTTTCCGGTTGTGATGGTTGAAGGTGACGGTGGTGTTGGGTGTATGAGTACCGAAACTAACTAGATCACAAGAGCACTTGAAGCTATTGGGATTGATAATCGAGGAACCTTTTGCCAAAAGGTTTCCTCAATTCTATATTCAATCTGATTAATTCAAAGGGGTATACAATGATTAAATAGAAATTGTCTAACCACTTCTATCATGCAAGATAGAGTTTGGTTTGATAAAAGATATAATATAACTACCTAAAGATAAGTAAACCTAATTAAGATAGAAATTCAAAACTGAGTGGACAAGACTTCTAACTAGACTAGATATAATCCTTCCACCTTATTAATTAATTAGGTAAATCGGCCCACCAAAGCAAATGGACTCGACATGGGCTTCAAGATCCACTCGACATGGACCTCTTGCACTCGACATGGGTATGGGTCGAGTGTTCCCATGTGTGGTCGAGTATGGTCTTGTCATGGTAGATGTAGACGAGTCTTCATGAGCTCTGTCTATGGATGGAAGCTCAACTCCTGTGGTGGTGGTGTAGTCTTAAGCAGAGTGATCGAGGGTGGCCTGAACCCTTTCTCCATTGTTCCTTGGTAACGGACAAGAAGTGATTTAGTTGCATCTTGAATCTTCTTGGCCCTTTCACGAGTGATAGGACCATCGAAGGGCACATTCATTTTGTCCTCAATGTGACCAGGAGTCATCGACATTTGCACTGCATCACTGACTACTACCTCTGACAAGTCCCACTCTTTCTGCTCTACCCCATCTCACACAACCAATGACCCAACTCGAAGACCTCAATCTACCTACCACTTTCCGACCCACCTCATTGAGGAATCACCCGACTTATGCCCAAGATGAAAACCCCACCATATGTGTAACACATAACCTATTTACCAGCAAGTCAATACATTCAAGCATTTAGGCACATCATCATAAGCACAAGTTAGTCAGGCAACTATCCACTACCAGTTCAGCATCCCAGTCCTTGCACATCCAATCATGTCACTTCTAGGCCTATTGAACTATGCCAATCCCAATCTGTATAGAAGAATCCTTGGTCTGAATGAAGAGGGCCCTTCCTCGAGTCATCTAAGAGGACCACATCTGTAGCTACCATCTTCGAAATGTGTTCGTCCTTTGTATACCTTTGGAAAAGTCTGTCACGTGGTCTATGGGTCATGGACCCATCACTTTTCCGATGCGCCGCTCATGTGCCACTTGGTCGTCGGTTCTTTCTTTCATGTCAGCGTTCATCGAAGGGTTGCAAGGGTTAGAAGTTACCGAGATAAAGGAGAGACAAGGGCATATGATACAACTTCCTTAAGGGTTCAGACATGGACCAGGACTAGGGACGACGAGATCGAGGATAAGATCCCAATCCGAGAGTTACAACGATGCCCTTAGGTTATTCTATGAAGTTATAACTGTGGCACGCAAACACATAAAAATCACGAAATATCATCACATTATTTCACACTAGTATAATCAACTTCATGGGTTACACATATGGTGGTGTTTTCTTCTTGGGCATAAGTCGGGTGATGACTCGAGGACTAGCGATTTAGGCATCAATGAAATGCTCATATAATCAACTTTACACGTACGCAAAACAAGCTAACAACCTACCATTTCATTCACCAATCATGCTGGACAAACTATAAACATGCATGCACAAACTTAAATGGGACATGTGTGGCATAAGTTGTACTAGTCCTAGCAATATCAAAGGACATCATATTCACGACTTATCACTCAATTAGCTACACACAGGCAAGTCGTAATATCATGGGGTCAAGGCAACCACGCTGAGAGGTACCAATCACATCATATACATCCATTTTCACATAGCAATACAAGGAAGGGATATAGTCATACGAGGGCCCATAATTGGGGAAAATATGTCCTACATGATAATGCATACAATCACAGAGACGATCTATGCCGTCCTTCGAGGGACGACCGACCGGATGGGCAAATACATCACGGTCTCCTAACCCATGTCACTCCAACCTTCGGGTTCTTTAGAGTCTTCAAGTCCACCTGTAAAAGAACAAGCTATATTTTTCCTACCCGTTCCCAACTACATCCAATAGAGATGGTCTAGAGCCTCTACTACCCCTTCATTTCCCTTTGTTTGATTACCGGATTTATCGAGTCAAGTTCATATTTAGTCCATTTGAGTTAGCCATATTAAATTCATTTTTCCCTTTTTAAAATATTTTGAAAAATATTTTGAAAACCCTGGGCCATTTTCAAAACTACTTCAACTTATCATTCTCAGTTTGCAAAACAGGCTCTGATACCAACTTTGTAACGGCCCGAGATTATAGTTCCCATGTTACGTTTCGAGGGATCAAACCCCATGTTAGGATCTAGTGCCCTAAGTACAGGCTGAAGGTTTGAAATTGCATCCTAACGTTTTCAAGTGGGATTTCATACCCAAAATTTGAAGGGATCGTTGGAATCCCCGGGGAAGTCCCTTGTACTTGTCGTAAGTCTAACCGTGGAAAATCAGTAGTGATGCAATTAGCGGAATCATGGTGTAATACAAGCGGGTGCCACGGCAGAGCCGAGTCAAAACCAAATCAATAAGCCTATTTATCGAAATCTAATAGGCGATGTTAGTGAGGTTAGACCATTTGAAATGGTCCATTTCTTTGCAATCGTCCAAGAGAGTTCCCACGTCACGGAAGCAAGGAACAATCATGCTGCAAAACAAACCTAAAAAACTATGTATGCGGTGCGGTGTCAGATCTAAGCCCTACACAATGTAATCCTAAACAAACAAACACATACACACACTAGTCCTAATAAAGATGCTTCTAGATGCAAGACGGAATATTAACACACTAGTATGCTCCTAAGATCAAGTGCATAAATATAATAAGGCCTTAGCACCGAATACCAAGTTCGTCATATTCATCATATCTCGAAAGCATAAGTGAACTATACATAAGTCTAACACTTCATCCTGCTATTAGTCAATCAATCGTGTTATTACTCCACACCAATCTAATATTAGTCAACCATTCACATTAATCATGTTAGTTAGTCACCAACCAGATAATTCCCGAGTTAGTCACAAAAACCGTTTCAAAAACCGAGTTAACTAGTTAGAAGTTCCGACCTTGGAAAATGTTTGCCAAATTCCTTTTTCTAAAATCCAAGTTTCATACTATTATATTTTCTTTTAATTACCATAATATTATATTTTTAAATCACAATAATAAAATTATATTTTTAAGTCTCTTCAATAATATTAAATAATAAATAATATCCCGTTTAATTAACAAATTTATATCAATATATACATAAGTCTTACAAACGTCTCTCAGATTTATTTAAAAACAATCAAGAAATAAGGCCCAAGAGATAAAAGGGTCCAAACCCCACATCCTTAATTTCGGATCCAGCAAAATCACAACCCAACTCCTTCAAAAAAATAAACCGGTTTTCCCTTTTATTAAAACATTGGACCAGACCCAATTAAAGAACAAAATCGAACCCCTCTAAAGCTACTGTTCATCATCCCTTCAAAATAACCCCTGGATTCGAAAATTGGAAGAAGGAAGAGGGGAGGAAGGAGCTTGTCGGCGGCACTGTGCTCCGACATCCCTTTGAATCCTATGAACACGGAACTGAACAAGGAAGGGAGAAGGAGATAGAGGTTCTCCCCGAGGGGTCTCATTTCACCGGAAAGATGCTCGAAATCGCCTCGTCGGAGATCGATTGTGGCTCGCCGAAGTCGAAATCAAGAATCTCTCAGCCTAGGAAGAAGGTAAGAGGTGTAAAGGTAGAGTTTGATTACACTTTTGAGTAGTCAAGAAGGACGAGGGCTTACCAGCTCGAATCGGAAAACAGGGGACTAAGAGAGGGGAATGGCTTAGTGGCGGTGCTGCTGGCGGCTCCTGGGCGGCGTCGAAGGAGGGATCTAGCTTCTAGCGGATGAAGGTGGAAGGAGGGAAGCAAGGGTCGATGATGTTGCTGCTGCTGGTTCACAGTGGAAGAGAAAAGGTGGGTGTTAGGCTCTTCTCTCGGCAAAACGGGGCGGGGGAATGGAGGCTGCATTTTTTGCGGTGGTCGACGACGATGGCTGGGGAGCCTGGTGGTGGCGGAATTTAGGTGTGGTGGTGGGCTGGTGGTCGAGCGAACGGAGCAGCCTTGGAGCAACCTTGCTCTCGGCAGGCTCAAAGGAAGGGAAATGATAAGGGGTGTTTGGATTCTTGGGTTGTGTGGGGGTGGAAATGGTCAAAGAAGTCTGTTTTTCGGAGAGGGGGGTTTTTTGTTTGTTTGCGAAAGGGAAAGGAATCAAATAAGATAGGGGAGGGGGAAGCATAGATAGATAGAATTTTACCCAAATGAGAGGGTGTGAGTTGGATTGGATAAGGATGGGAGAATATGATGGAATTGTGGTCCCGAGTCAAAAATTTGAATTTTCGACGATTGGTCTTTCGAATTCCGCTATCTCGATCAATTATATTTTAGAACCCGAATATGATATTGTTGACGGAAGGAATTTTTGAATCCTGAGGTGAAAGACGGATTCGATCTTTAAAGTTAAAATTAGGCCGGAATTCACTTTAAGAGTTCAAAAATCTGAGTTAGCGAGTTTTCCGTTAAATTCCGCTTCTAAATTCATTTTGATTTTCCTTTTTTTCCGAAAAAAATAGGATTTACATTTAGACTTGCCCTCTTCACCGTTCATCCCTAAATTTCACTATTGTTAAAGATCAAAACTTGAATCATAAACTCATGAATCACATCATCTAATCATTTGGCCTAAATTGAAACAAACCAATCAATACATAACCAACAATCAGTGGTTGTTGATAGATTACATAGGTCTCATATTGTATAGTAGGCTAAAAGCCCGTTAATGCCCAATACCTTTGTAACCTATATATATGTTATATCAATGAATGGAAACCCTAAAGGAGGACTTTACATCAATTCTATCATCCTACATGGTATCACAGCCTTTTCTTCCCAACGGAACCCTAAATTGATCCTCCCGCTCTCCCCGACCTCGAAAAAAAAAAAAAAAAAAAAAAAAAACTCTCGCTGCCCATTGTCTTTCTCCTCTCGCCGACCTAGAAACCACAGCCGCCATCACTATCTTTCTCCTCTCGCTCCCCTCCTTCTCGAACTCTCGTTGCCCACTGTCGATCCCCGAGCCCCGGATCCGACCGTTCTTCCTCGAATCCGGCCTCCTGAGCCCCGGATCTAGCCACCGCTGAAGCCCAGATCCCTTCCCCGTGTTGCTGCCGTTTTCCGCCGCCTCCACTGCCCCGAACCACCCTGCCGCAGCCCTCATCCCCGTCTCTGAACGCGCTTCCGCCGACGAAGAAAGAAGAGATTTTAATTTCTTTTGAAGAAATTACAAAAACAGCCCTTCTGTTCTCCTATTTTTCGTTTCTGGCCCTAACTTAATTATTTATTAAGTTAGGTGGCCAATACAAAAAAAAAAAACAAAAAAAAAAAAAAACAATTCTTACCATGGCCTTCTACGATCACCAACATCACGCCTTCTCTGGATACTCTAGATATCCTACTCCTCGACATACCGGTCATCAGGCCTCTCTGACATCGCTTGACCTAGGCTATGTTCCGCCAGCTCGACATCACGCCTTCTCCTCTACGCAGCCGGCTTCTCCAACGAGGTCATATCCGAGCCAACAGGGACTCCTTGGGCCCTCTCCGCACCAACATCACGCCTTCTCCTCTATGCAGCCGACATCTTCGGACTCCTCTTGGTACATGGACACTGGTGCCACCTCCCACATGACGAACTCCTCAGGTAACCTCTCATCTATTTCCTTTAAGGGTCCTGCCCACTCTATTATCGTCGGAAATGGTGGTCGTCTTGCCACTTCGGGGATTGGCCACGCCACATTACAGACCCCAACCCACCCACTACACCTCAATAATGTCCTTCTGCCCCAAAGATTGTCAAAAACCTTATCTCTGTCCGTCGGTTCACTACTGACAACAACGTTTCCCTTACGTTTGATCCCTATGGTTTCTCTGTGAACGATCTTACTACGGGGGTTACTCCCATGAGATGTAACAACACCGGGGAGCTCTACCCTGTCACACCACCTCCTGCATCCAGTCAGTCGTGTCCGGTCGCCCTCTCGGCATCATCGTCCAGCCTCTGGCATGCACGCCTGGGCCATCCCAGCGTTGCCGTTCTAGATGTCCTCCGTTCCCAGAACCTTGTCACATGTACTAAAGACCCACGCTCTGGTTTATGCTCTTCCTGCCAACTAGGCAAACATGCCAGACTGCCGTTCCAACGGTCTTTGACCTCTACCCTTGCTCCCTTTGATATCATTCACAGTGACATTTGGACCTCTCCCGTGCCTAGCAAGGAGGGTCACAAGTACTATCTTTTGTTTCTTGATGATTACACTCATTACTTATGGGTCTTCCCGTTGCATTTCAAGTCTCAAGTGTTTCCTATCTTTGCCAGATTCCATACCTACATCAAAACACAGTTTCACATGTCCATCAAATGTTTCCAATGTGACAATGGCCGTGAATTTGACAACAAAGACTTTCACTCCTTCTTTGCCGCAAATGGGATCTCTTATCGCTTGTCTTGCCCCTATACTTCTCAGCAGAATGGCAAGGCAGAAAGAATCATCAGAACCATTACCAACATGATGCGCTCTCTCCTCTTCCACGCATCTATTCCCCTTCCCTATTGGCCTCATGCCTTATCCACCACATGTTATCTCCTAAACATTCTCCCTTCCACTACCCTACACCATCGCTCGCCAGCTCAGACACTTTATTATGCCGAGCCTAGGTATGATCACCTTCGTACCTTTGGTTGTTTGTGCTTCCCTAATCAGTCATCCACCGCCCCCCACAAGCTTCACCCGCGCTCCACCCCTTGTGTCTTCCTAGGCTACCCGTCTGATCATCGTGGTTACATTTGCCTCGATATCAAGACCCACAAGATCATTCTCTCTCGTCATGTCACCTTTGATGAGTCGCGATTTCCCTTCGCGTCTCCCACACCCCCTGTGTCGTCGACAGAGTCTGAGTCGCCATTCCCTCACTTCATTCTTCCCCAGAGCTCTCCCGGTGCTCCTGCGTCTCCCCCTCCCCCACCACCATCTACCACCAGACCACACACCCGCAGCGTCTCCGGTGTCTTCAGACCCCGTCAGATCATCTCCATGACCACCGACCATCACCCCGCTATCCACCTCCCTTCACCTCGACAAACACCCGCGCCCGCCGCATCTGCATTCGCCGCCCCCTCCTCCCCGCACCTTGCACCTCTTGCCCCCGTCCTTCCCGGCTCCCAGACCTCCCCCTCCCCCATTCCCACCTCCCACAAAACAGCCCTCCTCGACCCGAATTGGCAGGCAGCTATGCTCGACGAATACAGGGCCCTTACGAAGAATGGTACTTGGGTTCTTGTTCCTCGCCCTCTTGAGGCGAACGTCATTCGTTGTATGTGGCTCTTTCGTCACAAGTTCCGCTCTGATGGGACATTGGAGCGCTACAAGGCCCGTCTGGTGGTGAACGGTAAATCTCAGCAGGCAGGTATTGATTGTGATGAGACCTTCAGCCCTGTGGTCAAGCCAGCCACTATCCGAGTGGTCCTAAGTCTGGCTCTATCACGCAACTGGGCCATCCATCAGTTAGATGTCAAGAATGCCTTTCTGCATGGTCATCTGAATGAGACAGTTTACATGTTTCAGCCGCCGGGGTTTGCTGATGTTGAGCGTCCGAAGCATGTCTGTCTCCTCAAGCGTTCTCTATATGGTCTGAAATAGGCTCCGCGGGCGTGGTTCCAGCGATTTGCCTCTCATCTGCTCCGTTTGGGTTTCATTGGCAGTCGTTCAGATTCTTCGCTGTTTATCTATCGTCGAGGCTTAGACTTGGCATTCCTGCTGCTATATGTCGATGACATCATTCTCACCGCCTCTTCTGATGCTCTTCGGACGTCTATCATTTCGCGGTTGAGTGCGAAATTTGCCATGTCTGATCTAGGTCCGTTGTCTTACTTCTTGGGGGTTGTTGTTCAGCGCCATGCGTCTGGTCTGTTCCTCTCCCAGAGTAAGTATACTGCTGAGATTGTTGCTCGGGCTAAGATGGTCAACTTTAATCCCGTCGCCACCCCTGTCGATACATCCAACAAGCTCAGTGCTCATTCTGGTCCTTTGGTGGATGATCCGACTTTGTACAGGAGCCTCGCTGGTGCTCTTCAGTATCTCACTTTCACCAGGCCTGATATCAGTTATGCCGTTCAGCAGATTTGCTTGTTCATGCATGCCCCTAGGGAACCTCACTTTCAGGCTTTAAAGCGGATCATTCGGTATATCAGCGGCACCCTCGAGCTCGGCACCACGATCACTCCTTCCTCTAAGCTTGACCTTGTTGCTTACACCGATGCGGATTGGGGTGGTTGCCCTGACACACGTCGCTCCACGTCTGGTTATTGTGTCTTTCTCAACGACACTCTTGTGTCTTGGTCAGCCAAGCGTCAGTCCGTCGTATCTCGCTCCAGCGCTGAGGCCGAATACAGGGGTGTTGCCAACGTTGTCTCCGAATGCTCTTGGCTCCGCAATCTTCTGCTTGAGCTCCGTTGCCCCTTGCAGAAGGCCACTCTAGTCTACACTGACAACGTCTTCGCCGTCTATCTGGCTAGCAACCCAGTCCAACATCAACGCACGAAGCACATTGAGCTTGATCTCCACTTCGTCAGAGACAAGGTTGCCATTGGCCATGTCCGCGTTCTACATGTCCCGTCCTCTTATCAGTACGCTGATATATTCACCAAGGGTTTACCTAGACAGTTGTTCATTGATTTTCGTTCCAGTCTCACTGTACGGACACCTCCCGTTTCGACTGCGGGGGTTTGATGTATAGTGGGCTAAAAGCCCGTTAATGCCCAATACCTTTGTAACCTATATATATGTTATATCAATGAATGGAAACCCTAAAGGAGGACTTTACATCAATTCTATCATCCTACAGTTGTTCATACAAAAACATCTATATGTGAATCTATACATATCCAACTTAGTGTCATAGATAGTTGCTAAAGATGTCCGGACATGTAGCTTGATACATGGTGATGAGAGCTTGGATCGTTAAACCATCCTGTTGCAACCATATAGTCGTGGAGTTCAAGTTTCTTTTTCATCCACGGAGGATCATTTGCATTAAACCAAAAGTGCCTCGCGAGACCTTTTTCGCCCGCATATAAGATTTACACATACATGAATTCCAAGTATCAATAGCATAGTTAGTAACAACCTACTGAGGTATATTAATGTTGGAAATCAAAGTAAAAGTAGAAGATGAAAAAAAAAAAAAAAAAAAAAAGGCAAACCTTCCACATGCACTTGTACATGTTATGAAGAAACAACAATTGATGTTGTTGCTTCTTCCTGATTCACAAACACACGCACAGATCAAAGAGCTTCTCCCATGGAAGCCCACTAGGAGAGTTTGTTGGGGATTTTCTGTATATTCTCACACCAACTGAATGTTGTTACAAATCTAATATATATACAACATCTAACCACACCTATGTGTAACTAAGGTAACCCAAGGTGATCAGCCCAAGGCTTACTCCAAAGCTCTTAACCAAACAAGCTAACCAACATTTAACTTGACATCTAACAACCACACTTAACAACACTCTATACTCTCCATATACCCCCCTCAAGGTGGGCGTGTTACATGGAAAACAAGACCCAGCTTGTAACTCAGAGTAAAGTGTTGTTGAGCCCCAAGCGGCTTAGTGAACAGGTCAGCCAATTGCAGATGAGTAGGGACAAAAGCTGGTGATATAAGCCCTTCATGGACTAAGTCCCGAACGTAGTGACAGTCGATTCGTAAGTGCTTAGTTCGCTCATGGTAGACAGGGTTTTTAGCCAGCTGCAATGCCGATTTGTTGTCGCAAAACAACTGAATTGGAGCATTGCAATACACCTGCAGATCATTCATGATCCCACTGACCCATACAATTTCGCTGCTGGTTTGAGACATACTCCGATACTCGCTTTCTGTGGAGGATTTAGAAACAATCTGTTGTTTCTTAGTTTTCCAGGAAACAAGGCAATCTCCCAAAAAAACACAATAGCCCGTCAACGACCTGCTTATGTCTCTGCAAGAACCCCAGTCAGCGTCGGAGTATGCTCGGATCGTGAGAGCACTTGAATGAGGATAGAACAAGGCACAGTTCACTGTCCCTTTGAGATATCGGAGTAGGAACAAGGCAGCTCTCATGTGCGGTGCCCTCGGATTGGCCATGAATTGAGTTAATTGTTGAACTGTATACTGGATATCCGGGCGAGTCATTGTGAGATACAATAACCGACCAACCAGTCGCCTGTAGGATTCAGGATCTTCAAGCTCATCTCCATCATTGATACTCAGGTGCAAGTTCCTTTGCATAGGAAACTTAGCCGGTTTACAGTTCAACATGGCTGCATTTGATAGAAGATCAACCACATATTTCCTCTGATTGAGGAGGATTCCCTCATTGGACCTAGAAATCTCCATACCCAGAAAATAACGAGCTAATCCCAAATCCTTGATTGTGAAAGCCTTATCCAAGGAGTGCTTAACATAGCTGATCACAGTATCATCATTCCCTGTTAGTAAAACATCGTCAACATAAACCAAAGCAACAGTAAAAGCATGCTTTGATCTCCAAACGAACAAAGAGTAATCATGCTGAGATTGCGTAAAGCCCAGTCCAACCAAGTGCTTGGTTAACTCAGTATTCCATTGCCGGCTGGCCTGTTTGAGGCCATAAATGGAACGATTGAGTTTGCAAACCTTCCCAACCCCAACCTCATATCCAGGAGGAGCCTTCATATAGACTTCTTCTTCAATGTAACCATGTAAAAACGCGTTGTTTACATCTAATTGATGTAAATTCCAGCCTTTAACTGAAGCTAAGGCAATTAGAATTCGAACAGTAGCATACTTAGCTACTGGAGAGAACGTTTCTTTGTAGTCACGATCCTTGATCTGGTTGAAGCCCTTTGCAACCAGTCGTGCTTTATATCTCTCTACAAGACCATCCGCTCTAAACTTCACCTTGAATACCCACTTGCATCCAATCGGTTTCCTGCCAGTGGGAAGATCTGTGACTGTCCAGGTGTTGTTGATCTCAAGAGCCTCAATCTCTTTGGCCATAGCAATTCTCCATTCATTGCTCTTCTGAGCTTGAGCAAATGAAGACGGCTCAGGGACAGAGAGAACATTGAATAACGCATGAATGTAATTGGGAGAGTAGCCACCCAAATTCTTTGGATTGACTACTGAAAAAACTGGGGAAACAGATGAACTGTTGGCAGAATCCCTTTGTCTGGATGGGAGACCATGATACTCAAAATCTTGCAAATGTTCTGGTCGAACTATACGTCTCATGTGCCTCTCAAGAGGAGGTGGACTGACACGTATAGATGGAGGGGAATGCTGAGAAGAAGGATCAGAATCTGCAACCTCCCTTGACAATGAGGGTTGCTCCCTTCCTTCCAACAAGGAGGGAGATGGATGATCTGAAGAGGAGGTGACACTGGCTGGCAATTGGATCACTGGAGAGTCCAATCCCGAGCTGTCATGCCTAGGAACTGAAGACATGGGAGCAATACCAGTGTAATCCTCATCTCCAAACAATACTGGAGGCAAGTTTGAAGACCTGAGATCCTCATGAACCTCACTGGCCAATTGTCCCTTAAGAGGGAATACTTGCTCTCTGAAAACAACGTCCCTACTCACAAAGATCTTGTGAGTCTGTAGGTCATAAAGCTTATAAGCTTTCTGACCCGGTGGGTAACCAAGGAAGATACATTTTCTTCCTGAAGCCTCAAGTTTATTCCTATAAACTCGAGGAACATGTGCATAAGCCAAGCAACCCACTACTCTCAACAATGAGTAATCCGGAGGCTTGTGGAAGAGAGCCTCATAAGGAGTCTTCCACTGCAGCACTGAAGTTGGAAGAAGGTTAATCAAATAAGTGGCAGCCAATACACACTCTCCCCAAAACCTAAGAGGAAACCCAGCATTTATCCGAATTGCCCTTGCTGTTTCCACAATGTGCCTATGCTTCCGTTCAACCCGCCCATTTTGTTGATGCACATAAGGAACTGATTTTTGATGCACAATGCCCTTAGAAGCCAACAAATCACTCAAATCTTTGTTAACAAATTCCGTCCCATTGTCTGTCCTGATCCTCCTAATGCTTCACTTAAACTGAGTAGCAACGAATGCTATGAAATCAGAGACGATTCTACCCACTTGGCCTTTGTCACGCAAAAGGAAGGCCCAGGTAGATCTCGTGTGGTCATCCACAATGGTTAGAAAATACCGAGCTCCACATAGAGATGGTACCGAGTAAGGTCCCCACACATCCATGTGTATCAAATCAAATTGAGAATCAGCAATATTGACACTTCTATCAAAAGGAAGAGAATGAAACTTAGCAAGATGGCATGTCTCACATTCAAAAGAGCTATTGTTTGACCCCTGAACACCAGGAATCTTCTTCAGTTTCGAAAGAGACACATGTCCCAATCTAGAATGAAGCAAACTTATTGAACTGTCTGAAAGCAAATAAGCAGAAAGATGATCACCAGGAGATGAACTCACATCTGTAGCTACTCTCTTGATGCCTGAAGAAATCACTGGAAAGCACTGAAAGCCAGAAAACTTATAGATGCCACCATCTCGAACTCCCACCGCTAGAGCTTGATTAGTTGAAGTGTCCTGTAGCCAACATTTGGTTTTAGAAAACACAAACAGACAATCATCATCATCCAGCAATTTGGATACCGACAACAG
Organism: Persicaria tinctoria; assembly: GCA_037127255.1. Classification (NCBI taxonomy): domain Eukaryota; kingdom Viridiplantae; phylum Streptophyta; class Magnoliopsida; order Caryophyllales; family Polygonaceae; genus Persicaria; species Persicaria tinctoria. Next base: position 39,142,333 of record JBANSL010000003.1, on the reverse strand, counting down.
ATTGTATTTAAAAGACGGCATGAACAATACATCCTTCAAGATGATAGAGTTATTCATCTTGATTGAGCCGGAGTGGAACACTGATTGTGTGATCCCATCGGGAAACCCCACCACAATAGGTTTGGCAAGAAGATGCAACACATCAAACATCTCCCTGTTGCACACTATGTGGTCCGAAGCTCCCGAGTCCACAATCCAAGTGCTCGACGACTCAGCTGACACAGAACTTAAACAGGAAACCATACCTGCAAAGTTTACGGAGCTCATTGCTCCATGGCCTTCTGAAACCACAACAGATTTCCCTTTCATAGCCTTAAGCACCTCTGCAACTACTGCATTGATGAGCTTGGAATCCGGTCCTCCTGCACCCATAGATGATGATTCGTTGCTTGGACCAGCAAGAGGTGTCTCCACCATGGCCATATCTTGGATGTTGGCGACAACCTTGTCCTCCTGAGGGCGCTTTGGACCTGTATACCAATCGGGAAACCCGACTAATTTGAAGCATGTCTCCTTGACATGGCCCCTCTCTTTGCAATAGTTGCAGAAGAGATCCATTTTAGCCTTCTTGACGTCTCTTTTCGAGTCACCTGCTTTCCATTGGCTTGAATTGTAGCCAGATCCACCACCAGACTGATTGGAAGACTGAGCTCCCTTTCCATTACCTTTCGAATTAGAATTCCCATAGTTTCTTGTTGCCAGTACTTCGTGGTTTTGTGATCCAGGATTGGTGATTCCTCTTTGCCTCTCAATTTGCACCACCATGTGAAAAGCACGATTCAATGATGGAAGAGGATCCATACCTAGTATGTTAGACCGAACTCCTTCATAGGCTTCGGATAGCCCCATAAGAAACTGCATCAGCTTGTTAGATGCATCACGTTCCACCAGCAGCTTCAGAATTCCACATGAGCACATCTTCAATCCGCCGCATTTGCACACCGGAATTCCTTCCAATTCCTGCAATTCGTCCCAGGCTCGCTTCCGTTTACCAAAATAGTCAGAAATAGACGAGTTCTCTTGTTTGATCTCGCTTATTTCTTTCTTAATTTGGTAGATCAACGAAGCATTCCTTTCGGCAAACCTCTCGTGGATCTCTTCCCACAGGTGTTGAGCCGAATTCGTATGCATAAATCCTTCTGCCAGATCTGATTTCATGGAGTTTAGTATCCAACTGGACACCATGAAATCGCATCTCATCCACCTGTCGTAATCATCATGGACCTCAGACGACTTCTCGACCTTGCCGTTGATGAATCCGAGCTTCATCTTGGCTCCGAGAGCCATACGAACCGATCGCGTCCAACTGTGAAGGTTTCTGCCATTGAATTGCGTGGACACAAGCTGCATCCCGGGATGGTCGGAGTTTGTGAGGAACAACGGATCCACTTGATTTGCTCCGAAATTCCGACCATCTCTTCCCTGACTTGAGTTCTCCTAATTGCGCTCTACGCCTTCTTCGTTTTCCATAGCCTCGCTACTTCAATGTCGAAATCTCTGCTTCCTGAGCCTTAGAGCTCTGATACCATATGAAGAAACAACAATTGATGTTGTTGCTTCTTCCTGATTCACAAACACACGCACAGATCAAAGAGCTTCTCCCATGGAAGCCCACTAGGAGAGTTTGTTGGGGATTTTCTGTATATTCTCACACCAACTGAATGTTGTTACAAATCTAATATATATACAACATCTAACCACACCTATGTGTAACTAAGGTAACCCAAGGTGATCAGCCCAAGGCTTACTCCAAAGCTCTTAACCAAACAAGCTAACCAACATTTAACTTGACATCTAACAACCACACTTAACAACACTCTATACTCTCCATACATGTTCTCCCCATCTAAATCTTCACATGCAGTAAACTAAGTGCATCTTCCAGAGACTCAACCCAACCATATATTTCGATGAGGTTGTTTCCATTTTCACATGTACCGATAATCTAAGCAGCACCCCTGTTGTTCGTAATCTAGTAACATGTCCACAATAGCACAACTACTTACACTGTCTTCATTAAGGATGGACAAGCAAACAGTTCCTGAAGGGTAGACATTGAATTGGGGTGGAAGAATCCCTGATGAAATTTGCACTTTGGGGGCTTGCTAGGATAGTCCTCGGTGAAGTTGAGTGTCAAGGGGAAGTAGCTGCCTTCCCGGTCAGTCTAGAAATGCAACAACTATTGCAAGTCAGTTGTAGCTCAAAACTGCCATGACACTATTAATTTGGTGGTAAAAAGCCATGAAACACCTTACAAACATGATTTCAGTTATGCATCTTAACACATCTAAGAACCGATGACTTCAATCATCGCAAGAACTGAAAGCAAACCTTGCAACTCGGTATAACTAGCAAAATAGATATTTAGTGTTTGTTATCCTGGTTTCTTATAAGGAGCTTATTTGTGCTTATAATGAAAGTTTGCAATTAGAAATATAGGGGAGTAATAGAAGGATATGGCACCTGCAAGTTCCTATGGTAAAGGCATGCATATGAGATCTCCCTGAAATGCTTAACAAGTTAACATCAGAACTCAAGTTTTATCGCATTATCTCAACTTTAATACCTTCCTAGTCATTTATACATTGAGATCAATACCTGAAATAATCCTATGTCTACTTTGAAATAAGAGTAAAGTAGAGTCACGGAAGATTCACAAAGATAAATACGGAGTAGTTTTTTTTCGGTCAAACACAGTGATAATTCTTGATTACCTTGAGTCCACTAGCAATAATGTCAACATCAGCTGCGTTAATCTTAACATCTGTCAACTCTTCAAAAACACCAATTCTTGAATAGCCTGAAATTATAGGTAGGAGTCTATTATGTCAATGGAATTGGAACATTTTTCCAAAATCAATTTTTTTTCCAAAAATCAAACTGAAATCTTCAAAAACACCAATTTTCCATTTTCTCTTAAAACAACATATCAAATTCACAATAGTGTGAAATTTTGATCTCCTAAATAATGATATCAAACTTACCTATGGAGCACTGTATCAAATTAATCCAACATAACAAATGACACCTCAAAGCAATGAATTGTGTACCCATATGCATACTGCAATTTCATACAAACCATAGCTGGTATGTTAGGGATGTTTATCAATTTACTGTGTGGAGACTATTTAATCTTTCTTGAATTGGTAAATAAAGAAAAAGAAAAAGATGAACACAAGCCTTAAGTTAGCAATTAAAAAATCAAATTGAGTAAAAAAAAAATGATAATTTGGGGGCGGAGACACACCTGTCGGCTGATGGCCTCATTCTGGAGAGCGAGGGCGAGAGGAGGGTGGTTGCGAATCCTAAGAAGCAGAGAAGGAAAGGAATCGAGGTTGATAATGCCGGAATTAGAAACGGAACTGGAGGAGAAGCAACGGAGAAAGAAGGGGGAAGATGGAGGGCAATTGCGAATCCGAGAAGCGAAGAAGGAATCGAGGCTGAACACCATGGAAGGAAGAACGGATAAGTGAAGTGAGATGATGGCAGAGTGGAACGAACGAGTGTCTATAGGCCTAATTAATTTTCAAGAGGTGCTAATGCGGCTAATAAATAATTTAAATGTGTTAATTAACTAATTAAAAGTTCAAAAGTATATATTTCACAAAAATTTCTCTTTAAAACTTTATATTTGGTTATACATTATTATATGTTAAGAGTCAACAAGTAACATATTGATTAGGATTGTTATTCGAGTCAAACGACTCTAGTATTGCTTGATTATATTTAGCTCGTTTAGAAACGAGTTGAGCTGGAGTGGAACTTATATTTGGACTTGAGCTTTTAGTAAATGAAGATGATCGAGCTAAGTTTTTTTTTTCCAATTATTATGCAGCCTTACTTGCTCATTACATAATAACTTAAAAGGAAATTTTGTAAATTTCACAAAATTCGCATTATTTGAGCTTCAATCGAGCCGAGTCAAACCCAGTTTTGAATCGAGCTTAAAAATGTGCTTGTGCTCAACTCATTTAGTAAATGATGCTTAAGCCGAGCTCTTATATATTGAGCAAAACCAGAGTCAAGCTCAAGCTACTCGCTCATATAGCAACCCTAATAATAAATTAATTTTTATTATAATGTGTTTCATATATATCCTCATTTAGTTAATTTTTATTCGGATATTTCGTTTATTTATTTATATTTTTTTTAGCACAAAAAATGAAGGCATTTTATCATAAACGGATGACATCATAGAATAACATCATTTATTGTCAAATTATATATAGTTCTTTATACCTGAAATTGTATATAATTCTTTATACCGATTAATCCAAAATGACATTGTTCTTGTTCAGGTATAATTGGGATCTTTGATTGCATCTCATGGGAACTTGGAGCCAAGGGCTTTTATGTCACATCCGTGATATAGTGAGGGAGGAAAAGCTATGGAAGCTCAATTCGGAAACAAAAAAGAGAGAAAGATAGGAGGAGAAGATATTTGTCAAATTGCATACCAAGCTCAACTCCGTTACAGGCTTATAAAGCCATGGTTTGGACCCCTAACAAATTGGCTAACACCTAAAGACTTGACCAGCCCATTACACACTCCAGCCCAATACTCATACCCGCCCTATTCCTAACACTTTACAGGTTGGAACCGTAAATTGAGAAGAAGATTACTCCCCTTCGTCTCAAATTAAATGTCACTTTACTTTCCGGCACGTTTTTTAAGGAGCAAAAATCTCTATGGAATATTATTTTTTTAATTAATTTTTTTATATAATTTGATACTTTTTAGTAATAAGTATAAAATATATAAAAAAAATTAATTAAAAATTTAATATTTTATAGAGTTTCTCGCTCCTTAGAAAGCGTACCGAAAAGTAAAGTGACATTTTATTTGAGACGGAGGGAGTAGCATACATTCTAGATTTTTACATCATGTCTCTTTCCATTTTTCTATTTAATTTGTCTTTTCTACTGAAATTTTTGGGCCATCTCAGTACTTTCCCTATATCAATTTCCTTTGATGTAAAAGCTTACAATTTGATCATACGATTCACCTGAAACATACAAACCTTATGCCATGCATGTTGCATCATAATTTTAGTAGTTGGGCGATCGATCACTCATATGCTAAGACCGCCTTGTACATATGTTTTGCTAATAATTAAACAAGCCCTTTTATGGAGCATATAGTATATGATATAGATAGATATATGTGAGGTTAGTTTTGGTATATAATAAAAGTCTGAGGGAATTTATGTAATTCAATACCCTCTTGTTAGTTGGTTAGAGATTCTGTTAGTTGAGAGGTATTAGAACGGATGTTGTTGCTGTAACTGAACATCAATTCATTTTGCTCTCAATCTAGTTTGTGTTCTTGGAGAGTTTTCTCACCTTTCCTCCATTGATGGAGATCTTAGCTTGAGAGTTCAGCACATTTCTTCATGGTATCAGAGCGCAGACAGTAGATCTGTGCTCGAAAAGTGTTTCCGGTTCCAAATTGATTGCTTCCACTTGCATCTCCGAAGTACTCGTTGAGTTGTTGTGTCGTCTGCAATGGCAGGTCGTGGATCTCCGATAGGTGGACAGAGCTCGGGAACTGGAGTTGGGAGAGGTGCTGGAATTTCACCTCCTAATGCGAATCCGAATCCGAATGTTGGACAGCCACCTCCAATTCGTCTGACGGCTTCTCCCGCATTTGGAGGACTGCAGTTTGGAGATCTCAATCAACAGTTTAACGGAGCTCACATAAATCCTCTGTACTTGGCTAATTCAGATCATCCTGGTATGACTCTCGTCTCTACCTTGTTTAATGGTCTGAATTTCACTTCTTGGAATAGAGGTGTTAGAATGGCTTTAGGCGCCAAGGTTAAGCTTGGATTCATATCTGGTGGTTGTGTTAAACCTGAGGAATGATTATGAGAAGTGGCTTAGAGCTGATTATATGGTTAGGTGTTGGTTGCTGAATTCCATGACAAGTGAGATTTGTGAGAGTCTCATGTTTGTTCAGTCATCAAAGGAGCTGTGGGATGAGATCAAGGATCGGTATTCTGAGTCCAATGATCCTCTCATCTATCAATTGCATAAGGACTTATGCAATCTAAGACAAGAGAACTTGCCTGTTAGGGCTTACTATAACAAAATGAGGAGAATCTGGGATGAATTACAGGTTCTTGAAGAAATAGCAGGATGTGATTGTGGAATTATGTTGCAATGTAGCTGTGGAGTTTTAAAGAAAATTGCAGAGACGGAAACTAGAGCCAAGGTGATGCAGTTCCTTATGGGACTTAATGATGGCTATGAAAATCTAAAGAACAATGTTCTTACCAAGGATCTTTTGCCAACAATAAACAAAGTATTTCAGTTTGTTGTTCAAGTTGAGAGAGGACGTGGTGCTTCCACCACATCTCCATATGATGCAGGAGCTTTAGCTGTGGGAAGGAATTTCTCAAGCACTGGGAAGCCTGAATCAAAGGGTTCCTTTGGACAGTCATCCCAACAGAAGCAACCTGCTCCTTCTGCTAATGATCAGTCTAGAAAGGATTTCAAGAAGGCTAAGCTGGACAGATTTTGTGATTTTTGCAAGGAAAGGGGACACACCAAGGACTACTGCTTTAAGATAGTGGGATATCCAGAGTGGTTCAAAGGGCCTCGTTTTGGTGGTGATGGCAAATTTGCTGCAAATATTGAGCATTCTCAGATAGATCATCCCCTTGAAGGAAGCAGGCTTACTGATCCCTATATGGTTAATGCCATATATCATGAAATTGTCAAGATGATGAATGGAAAACATAAAGGAGAATGCTCCATGACAGATTTTTCCAATGGCCAAGCTGTGGTCAATTTTGCAGGTACTCTCAGTTCCTCATTTCTTATTGGATCTCATAAGTCTGATGTGAGAGTTTGGATTGTTGATTTTGGAGCTACTGACCATATTGCTTTTGATGAGTCTATTTTTGTGGTTATGAGACGTCTTGATAGACATATTTTGTTTGGGTTGCCTGATGGAACTGCTAAGCTTGTGCAATTTGTTGGTAGTGTTTGCCTATCTAATGACCCGATGTTGGATAATGTGTTATGTGTTCCTGAATTTAGACACAATCTCTTGTCTGTCTCTAAGAGTCTTAAGGATAAGAAATTGGAATTCAAATTTGATGAGATATCATGTACCTTGCAGGACCTTACAACTAAGGTTCAGTTGTTGCAAGGACATGAAGATCATGGATTATACAAGCTGAGAGTCAAGGAGAAGATTGTTGTTGAAGCACCTCAGTGCTATGCTCAGAGTTGTAATTCTGCTATTAGTTTACAGACTAGTAGTTCAGTACCCGTGCATTGCACGGACATTACTTTCAAAATATATTGTATATAATATCATTTATTATTTACAATATAAAAATATTAGTAATGTATGAATTAAAAAGTTAGCGTTTTCTAATATATAGAATGATACAGAAAATCAAATGTTAAATAATAAGAAAATTAAAGCATTACAATCAAAGATATCACCAATATAATTCCAATAAATATAACGACTTCAATCAAAATGCATGAATAAGAGAATATATGGAAAAACTGAAACTGACGAAATATTTGAGAAACAATTGACTCCAATTCTACCAATTTATCTATTATCTCTTTTAATTTTAGCAGTTCATCTAAATAAACTCCAATTCTATCAATTTATCTATTGTCTTTTTTCAATTTTATTCCCTTTTCCACCATCCAAAAATATTAATATCTAATATATATTTGTAAGATTTAACTGATTAAAGCACAAAAATAAATTAAATATTACCCGGAAATATTTAGAAAACATACCGTACAACTAAATCTATAATATCTCAACTGATTGTTAAATTATAATTTCACTTTTAATTTATAAACGTTGAGAATTTTACTTTTAATTTATAAATGTTTAAAGATAAATAAGATAAGATAATTAAATTAACAGGTAAAGATAGTGATTAAGGTTATGATTCAATAAATATCTAAACCAACCAACAACCAAATCTATAATATCTCTACTAATTTTTAAATTATTATTTCACTTTTAATTTATAAATTCGAGAATTTCACTTTAAATTTATAAATGTTTAATTAAAAATAAGATGAGAAAATTAAATTAATTGGTAAAGATAACTATTAAGGATGGAATCCCATAAATATCTAAATCAACCAACAACCAAATCTATAATATCTCAAAATTAGAAAAAAAAAATGGAAAATGTTCTAGCTTTCAATTCTTATGTCTTTAAGAACACCTCAAAATTATAAAACAAATTGTATCAGATCAAGTGATGTCCATAAAAAAACATATATGGCTACTATTCATTTTTTTTTATTATTATTATCGAAATTAAACGTAACATACATTCATTACTCATCACAATCGTTCGACATCAACTTAACAAAGCGTACACGCGTTCAAAAACAAAAAAAGATTTAGCATTTGGGTAAAAGAAACACTCCTCTACATGTCTTAATGAGTCACATGCACCATTTCTTTCCCTCTTCATATGGCTCCATGTACAACTCATGAGCTCTTGAGTTAGCTCCTCCGTGCGCTTAATCACATTTCGGCCATAATCTAAAGATTGCTATTTTAATGGATTAAAAAATTAACTAATATAGATTGAATAGGCATTAAACTTTCGCCCATAATTTAATTGTTATTTACTTCCACATTTTGTTCATTCTTTATTGAATATAAGACATGTGGTTGATTAATCAAATGCAGAGAGAACTTCATCATTGAATATCAATATGGAGTAACTTTTATGGGGAAAACTTGAGATTTTACAACCAGTTATGATTTCGTGAAGATTTTTTTGTTTGATTTTTTTTTTTCCGAATCAAGATATTTAATTTAATTAATCATTTGATTAACAATTAATGTGCTCTAATATTAAGATGAATGAAAAAGAATGAATGGATATTGGCATATTTTTTTAATTAAATGAATTGATATATTTATACAAATCATCTGAAGTATCTCCGTAAAATATTTTTAAATAAATCTAATATTATATTTTTAATTCTTATCCAATGAAGATCGATGAGGATATCAATAACAAAATAGATATGATTTGTTAAGATAAGATTTTATTTTATTTTGATCTTATCAAATGAATATCCAAACAAACAAACAAACAAATCATATCCTAACTAATTTATTTGAAAGAAAATAAAAAAAAAAATGTCACACTGGATGAGGTTGACCAAGAAGCGTCAAGAGATCAAAATCACTGGTTCCTAATTGAGCTTTCTCTTGATATCTGGTCGTATTAGTGAGACAATTGTCACACTGGATGAGGTTGCTCAGTGTGCATGGTTTGAAGATAATGGTCAATACTTATATAAAGTTGTTGAATTCGATTGAAGTTGGGCACGAGCTTCATGCTAGGATAGGTATATATAGTTGATAGATTGCAGACGGTTTTTGGAGATGAAATTGGTGAATATGCATGCGAAATGCGGGTGGTTGTGTGATGCAGAAGGTGTTCGATGAAATGCAGACGGGGGGCAGCGCGATGCTCAAGTTCGAGACATCGTAAGAGAGGCTAAATGATCGTTCCAAATGGTGTATGCATTGGCCCATTGCACTCCAAACCTCTCTAACATCGACTGCTACAATTGCCTGCAAGTTTGCATGCTGGTCAGGTTGGAATATTAGAGGCAATCAGGAAAAATCACATATTTATTTAGACAAATGAAGAGAATGATGCAAAATCCGTTCACTGACCTCTTAGATTGAATATATGGCTCGTGAAAAGGAGATCCATTATTGGAATCTTGACAAAACCCTAAAATCAACAGTTTCGACATGCTACGAAAAATAGGTATAATAATTGGTAGACATAGAAGAAGATTAACTTGAAGTATAAACGACATGGTTATAGAATAGAAAAGCATCACTTTATTCAATCATTTCCATAGGAGAGAAACCTATTAAATGGATTATTTTAATTAAAAAATCAAAGTAGAGGGAAGTAAGATTCCTAAAAAAAATCGAAGTAGAAGGAAGCAAGAATCCTCTTGGCTTTCAACGTATCATTTACATTGTTATGATGAATCTTTATCCTGCAATTACAAAACAAACACAACAAATTATCATAAAAAGAAGAAAAATTGAGAGGAAGAAAAGAAAAATAGAGATTATATAGAAAGAGATAGTGTGTGGAGGAAGCTAAAACCGTAAAAATCAAAATAGATAAATCCATAACTATTTATTTATATTACAAAAATAAATATTATTTTATTTTGATCTTATCTAGTGAATATCTAAATCAACTAACCGTAATATCTAGAATATCTAAACTGATTTCGTATTCATAGGAGATTAAAAGAAAATCCAAAAATTTCACAAAATGACATGTCATATTGCTGAAATTCTAAAACGTCATATATGACCAAAAATCGAGAAGAGAGGCCACATGTGTCATGTACTTCTTCTTTAGTAAAATTGAAGTAGAAGGAATCAAGAATCCACAACCTCTTGACTTTCAACGTATATCATTTACATTGCTATGATGAATCTTTATCTTGCAATTACAAAACAAACACAACAAACTTAAAAAGTCATTTCATAAAAAGATGAAAAAAATTGAGAGGAAGAAAAGAAAAACAAAGATTATATAGAGAGATAGTGTGTGGAGGAAGCTAAAACCCTAAAAAGCAAAATAGATAAATCCATAACTATTTATTTATATTGTAAAAATAAATATTATTTTATGTTGATCTTATCTAGTGAATATCTAAACCAACTAACCGTAATATCCAGAATATCCAAACTGATTTCATATTTACAGGGAATTAAAAAAAAAATCAAAAATTCTACAAAATGACACGTCATATTGCTCAAATTAAAAAACGCCACATATGACCGAAAATCGAGGAGAGAGGCCACATGTGTCATGTACTTCTTCTTTAGTAGTGATATTTATAGATATAGATTATATTTATAGATATTGATTATATATTGATCAATTATATATAATCTTCATTGTTATCATTGAAATGAGAATAATTGGTTAAAAAGTAAATATATAATCAAATAATTACAAAGTAATTTATTAAATGGATCTATATCTTATCGTTATTTATATATTATCATACGAATCAAAACTACAAAAAAATTATACGTTTTTATTCAAAAAACAATTTAATAAGAAAATCAGTCGGTTAAGATTTAGAAAAAAAATGAATGAATGAATTACTTATTTAAAGAATTAATTTGATTTATAATAAATAATAATTTATTTAAATATAGAAAAATTCTACTTAAAATCATTAATTAATTAATTAAAGAATTAATTTGTAACTTAAAATCCTACTTTAAAGGAGAAGCCGCCACATGTCGTAGGCGACTTCTCCTTTAGTATTATAATATAGATTTATTCTAGAGTTGGTCATACTTCTATATCCAAGATGAAACACATTGAGGATTGTAATAAAGCTGATTTAGACACCTTCACCTGTGACATTTGTGCTATGACAAAGCATCACAAGTTGCCATTTCAGAAAAGTATTTCTATTGCTTCAAATTGTTTTGATTTGATCCACATGGACCTATGGGGTCCATACAGGGTTGCTTCTTTGTGTGGAGCAAAGTATTTTCTTATAGTGGTGGATGATTGTAGCAGGACCACCTGGGTTTATTTGTTACAGAACAAGCTACAGGTCTACAGAGTTATGTCTGACTTTCTAGCCATGGTTAGTACTCAGTTTCATAAGACAGTTAAGGTAGTGAGGTCTGACAATGGAACTGAATTCACTCAGTCCTCTTGTAAAGAGTTGTTTGCTGCTAAAGGAAGCATTCACCAACGTTCAACCCCTGGGGTTCCTCAACAAAATGGAAGGGTTGAACGTAAGCATAGACACCTCATTGAAACTGCTCGAGCAATCAGGCTTCAAGCTGGGTTGCCTATTGAATTCTGGGGTGAATGTGTCCTAGGGGCTACTCATTTGATAAATAAACTGCCTTCATCTATTTTAGGATGGAAAACTCCTTATGAAGTCTTGTACAATTCACCTCCAGATTACACTAATCTCAGAGTTATTGGTTGCCTTTTTTTTGCTGAGCTTGGTAAAGCTCACTGTGATAAGTTGGATGTTAAAGAAAGGAAATGTGTTTTCCTTGGCTATCCACCTGGGCAAAAGGCCTACAAGGTGTTTGATTTGTCAACAAGAAAGGTGGTCATCTGTAGACATGTTGTATTCCATGAAGACATCTTTCCATTTCATAATGGCACTTTGCTCCCTGCTTACAAAGATGCCAGAATTGTGTTACCCTTAGTAAATCCTGCTCATGTCCCTCATTCCAATGAAGGTCCCTCACTCACTTTTGGATCCCTTCCAGCTGTTAGTATTCATGGATCACCTCCTACCTCAGTTGATAGCTATGCTCCTAATTCAATGGACACAGAGGATCCAGTTCCTCATTCCATTGTTTTTGACACTACAGATGACTCCTCTTCAAGCTTTGATTCTACTAATCCACTTGAAAATAACCCTTCTGAGATTGATGTGCCTCAACCTCAGGAGATTGGAAAGCGCCATATCTGCAGGCCTGCAAGACTCCAGGAGTATGTATGTGGTAAACTGCCATCTAGAACAGCCTCTTCATCTGATTCCCTAAGCCAAGTGTTTTCTGTTATGAGCATTAGGGATGTGTCTCATCTCTCTCAAGCCTATGTGGCAGACTGCAATGACAAAGGAGTTAGATGCTCTATCTAGCTTCTAATCACACATGGGAATTGACTTCCTTACCACCTGGTAAGAAAGCCATTGGCTCTAAATGGGTTTACAAAGTGAAGTATAACCCTGATGGATCAGTAGAAAGATACAAAGCCCGTCTTGTTGCAAAGGGTTATAACCAAGTGAAGGATAAAGATTATAAACACACATTTTCCCCTGTGGCTAAACTTGCTACTGTTCGTGTGATTCTTGCTATTGCTGCTGCTAAGGCCTGGAATTTACATCAATTGGATGTAAACAATGCTTTTTTGCATGGGTTTTTAGATGAGGAAGTATACATGCTACCTCCTCCTAGCCTTACTGTTGAGAATGGTCAAGTATGCAAGCTCACTAGGTCTTTAAATGGTCTAAAGCAAGCTAGCCGACAGTGGAATCTAGAACTCCCTAAATTTCTTATCAGCCTGGGCTACATTCAGTCTAAGCATGACTACTCCTTGTTTGTGAAATCTCAGGGTTCCTCTATGACAGTTGCATTAGTTTATGTAGATGATATGTTGTTAATGGGGAATTCAGACTTTGAGATCATAGGTACTAAGGCTGCCTTACATAAAGCCTTTACAATCAAGGATTTGGGGATAGCCAGATACTTTCTTGGAATGGAGATCTCTAGAAGTTCAGCTGGCATTTTATTGAACCAAAGGAAATTTGTTATATGCAGCATGGTGCTAGATTGACTATTGATGGTGATGAAGTCTTTCAATATCCAGAGAGATACAGACGCATTGTTGGGAGGCTATTATACCTTACCTTAACCAGACCTGACATATCCTTCACTGTACAGCAACTCAGTCAATTCCTCCAGCAACCTTTGGTGTCTCATTGGAATTGTGTGGTGTATCTGATCAGATACTTAAAGGGAAGCTTCAATTTCTCCCTTTGTTATCCAGCCTCTTCAGCAATGGTGGTGTCAGCTTACAGTGATGCAGATTGGGCTAAGTGTACATACACCAGTCGCTCTCTCTGGTTACTGTGTTTTTCTAAGATCATCTTTGGTCTCATGGAAAACTAAGAAGCAGCGTGTGGTCTCCAATTCCTCCACTGAAAGGGAATATCGTGCAATGTCCTATGCTACTAGTGAGCTCATTTGGCTGACTGGTTTGCTCTCTGACCTTCACTTTGCCACTCCACTTCCCATCAAGCTGTACTGTCACAATAAAAGTGCACAACACTTAGCTGCCAATCCGGTTTTTCATGAGAAAACCAAGCACATAAGGGTGGATTGTCACTTCATTCGTGAGCTCATTCAAGAAGGTTTTTTGCAAACTACTCATGTGCCTACTACTCTTCAAACTGCTGATATTTTCACAAAAGCCCTTGAAGCTGCTCAACACAAATTCCTTTGCTCCAAGCTAGGCCTTGTTACTCCTTTATCAAGCCCTGCTTGAGGGGGGGCTATGGAGCATATAGTATATGATATAGATAGATATATGTGAGGTTAGTTTTGGTATATAATAAAAGTCTGAGGGCATTTATGTAATTCAATACCCTCTTGTTAGTTGGTTAGAGATTCTGTTAGTTGAGAGGTATTAGAACGGATGCTGTTGCTGTAACTGAACATCAATTCATTTTGTTCTCAATCCAGTTTGTGTTCTTGGAGAGTTTTCTCACCTTTCCTCCATTGATGGAGATCTTAGCTTGAGAGTTCATCACATTTCTTCACCTTTCATGTCTTTGCTTCAAAAATGCTGACTTATAGTTCATTGTTTTGTTGGTTGTTTTGCTTTTGAAAACTAGTGAGCTTCTTCCTTCAATTCAATTATATCATTCCAGTTTACCATCGGTCCAGCTTTTTAGTTGAAGTTATTGACAATTTGAGGGAGCAAAGGTGACAGTTTTGGAGAGGAGCAGAGCACACACAGAAATCAGAAAATGCCTCACACAATTCATTGATATACATACTTGTCAAACTGCTCGACTAGATAACCGTTGATAATGCATATTTTAGATAGACATTCTAGATAGGTTTAATTGTATTTGGGTGTAAATATTGCATGTTTAGTGGGTAGTTTGCATGTTTAGTGCTCTTGTTCTCGAGTTTGGAATCTATGTGTCTTTTGAGCTTAAATTGCATATTTACTTTCCTACCCTCGAGGCGGCCATGACTTTGCTGGGATTGAGAACCATGAGTTAGGAGCTAGGGAAAGAGGTCTAAAGGGGCAAGAAGATGCGAGGAGAGAAGCTGAGCAGAGGAGCAGAAAGAAGAAGTTGAAGAAGACATTCACTGTTATAACGGCGCCCGTCGGTTTTATAGTGGCGTCCACTAGTCATAGCGAACACGCGAATCAATGTTTTATCCGAATTTCACATATGGGAACTTTTGTTATGTTTAGTTAGGGTTTATTTTGGCCGACATTAAGAGCCATCATAAGACATAATTCCCAACAGTTAGATATTATTGAGACTTAGAAAAAAAATGGTTTTCTACTACGGTATGAAAAACTAAACCTATTAGTTTTGCCCGTGATTCAGAGACATGGTTGAATGATTTATGAGACTTGATTTCTATGTTATTATATGATTCATTAAATATCTTTGTTCTTCTATTGATTGATTGCATATATTCCCTCTTAATTAGCTACCTGGATGGAATTTGCATTCTTGCTAGGTTTTGATTAATTCGTGAGAATAATTGGACCTACCCATTATTTGGAAGTAGGTAACTTTGATGAGCAACACCCAAGCTAGCTCTAAACAATATCTTCTTAATTTCCAACGTGGACAAGTTTCATGACTTTTTCTACACTTGGTGGGCTCTATGGTTCTTTCAGAACCAATTGGTTTTTGGTAATGTCAAAACTCTAAACAATATCTTCTTAGTACGACCAAGAAGCCTTTACGGAAGTTAACTGCAACTCAGGGTACTAAGAACGGACGCTCCAAGTGTCTATGGACTAGACCGCCTCCCTCTTATTATAAGGTCAACTTCGACGGTTTCTTATTGGCTACGAGGGATGCTGCTTTTGGCTTTTTTATTATGAACTTTAAAGCCGAGGAGGTCATTGCTGACTATGGTTACTGTAATAACAACTCTTGCATTTCTGTAGAGGTTTCGTCCCTTCAGAATGGGGTTCTTCGTGCAAAACAAATGGGTATTCAAAACCTCCTTATCGAGGGGGATACAACTTGTAAGTTGTCAGTTCCATTATGGGGGATTGGAATTGCCTATGAAATATCGAACTGTTACAATATGACACACAACGTTTGCAACACCTCTGTACTCTGCCTCGGCGCTGGAGCGAGACACGACAGACTGACGCTTCGTTGACCACGACACTAGGGTGTCGTTGAGGAAAACACAGTAGTCAGACGTGGAGCAACGTGTGTCAGGACAACCACCCCAATCCGCATCAGTGTAAGCAACAAGGTCAGGCATAGAGGAACGAGTGATTGTGGTGCCTAGCTCAATGGTGCCGCTGATGTACCGATTGATCCGCTTCAAGGCCTGAAAGTGGGGTTCCCTGGGCGCATGCATGAACAAGAAGATCTGCTGAACGGCGTAATTGATATCAGGCCTAGTGAAGGTAAGATACTGCAGTACATCAGTGAGGCTCCTATACAACGTCGGATCATCAAACAAATGAGTAGAATGAGCACTGGGCTTGTTGGATGTATCGACAGGGGTGGCTACTGGCTTGCATTTACTCATCTTGGCCCGAGTAACAATCTCAGCAGGATACTTACTCTGAGAGAGAAACAGCCCAGACGCTTGACGCTGAACAACAACTCCCAAGAAGTAAGAAAACGGACCCAGATCGGACATGGCAAACTCAGCACTCAACTGCGAAATAATAGACGTCCGAAGAGCATCAGAAGAGGCGGTGAGAATGATATCGCCGACGTACAGTAACAAAAAGGCCATGTTTGAGCCTCTGCAATAGATAAACAGAGACGTATCATAGCGGCTGCCAATGAAGCCCAAGCGTAGCAGATGAGAAGCAAAGTGCTGGAACCATGCCCGCGGAGCCTGTTTCAGACCATACAGAGAGCGCTTCAGGAGACAGACGTGCTTGGGACGATCAGCATCAGCAAACCCCGACGGCTAAAACATGTAGACTGTCTCATTCAGATGGCCATGCATAAAAGCGTTCTTGACATCTAACTAATGGATGGCCCAGTTGCATGACAACGCTAAGCTCAACACCACTCAGATAGTGGCCGGCTTGACCACGGGGCTGAACGTCTCATCACAATCAATACCTGCCTGCTGAGATCGACCGTTGACCACAAGACGGGCTTTGTAGCGCTCCAACGTCCCATCAGAGTGGAACTTGTGACGGAAGAGCCACATACAGTGAATGACGTTCTCCTCAGGAAGGCGAGGGACCATAACCCAAGTACTATTCCTCATAAGGGCCTTGTATTCGTCGAGCATAGTCGTCTGCCAATTCGGGTCGAGGAGGGCTGCTTTGTGGGAGGTGGGGATGGGGGAAAGGGAGTTCGGGGTGGAGGCCGGGGGGATTGGGAGTCGGGAGGGACAGAAGGAGAGGCGGAGGCGGCGGGGAAGGTTGCGGGCGCTGCAAGCCCGCAACAGGTTGATTGGCCGCAGCATGTTGCTGCGGCTGCCGCCAGTAGCGAGGGTGGGGGTGGGTTTGGGGAAATTGGTTGGCTGCGGCCGCGACATCATGTCTTGTGGGATAGAGCACGAGGAGGATATAAGGTGAGGGAGGTGGGGCATTGTGTGGTGGTCATGGAGACGATCTGACGGGGTCGGAAGACACTAGGAACGATGCGGGTGTGCGGTATGGTGGAAGGAGGTGGTGGTGGTGGTGGTGGAGGGGGAGAGCCAGAAGCACCGGGAGAGCTCCGGGGAAGAAGAAAGTGAGGGAATGAAGACTCTGACTTAGACTGAGACACAAGAGGTGTAGGAGAGGGGAGGAGAGGAGAAGCAACGGAGAAGCGAGACTCATCAAACGGATAACCTAGGAAGACACATGGAGTGGAGCGCGAGTGAAGCTTGTGAGGTGCGGTGGAGGACTGGTTTAGGAAGCACAAGCACCCAAAAGTACAAAGGTGATCATACCTAGGCAAGGTGCAATAAAGTCCCTGAGTTGGCGAGCGATGGTGCATGGTAGTAGAAGGTAGAATGTTGAGGAGATAGCATGTGGTTGATAAGGCGTGAGGCCAATAGGAAATGGGAATGGATGCGTGGAAGAGGAGAGAACGCATCATGTTGATAATGGTTCTGATGATACGTTCAGCCTTGCCATTCTGTTAAGAAGTATAGGGGCAAGACAAGTGATAGGAGATCTCATTTGTGGCGAAGAAAGAGTGAAAGTCTTTGTTGTCAAATTCACGACCATTGTCACATTGGAAGCATTTGATGGATGTGTGAAACTGTGTTTTGATGTAGGCATGAAATTTGACAAAGACAGGAAACACTTGGGACTTTAAATGCAACGGGAAGACCCATAAGAAATGAGTGTAATCATCAAGAAATAAGAGGTAATACTTGTCACCCTCCTTTCTAGGCACATGAGAGGTCCAAATGTCACTATGAATGATATCAAAGGGAGCAAGGGTGGAGTTCAAAAACTTTTGGAACGACAGTCTTACATGTTTGCCTAAGTGACAGAAATAGCATAAACTGGAGCGAAGGTCTTTAGTACAGGTGACAAGACTATGAGAACAGAGGACATCTAGAACGGCAACACTGGGATGGCCCAGGCGTGCATGCCACAGGCTGGACGACGATGCCGAGAGGGCGACCGGGCACGACTGACTGGACTCAGGAGGTGGTGTCACAGGATAGAGCTCCCCGGTTCTGTTACATCTCATGCGAGTAACCCCCGTAGTAAGATCGTTCACAGAGAAACCAAAGGGATCAAACGCAAGGGAAACGTTATTGTCAGTAGTGAACCGACGGACAGAGATAAGGTTTTTGACAATCTTTGGGGCAATGAGGACATTTTTAAGGTGTAGTGGGTGGGTTGGGGTTTGTAATTTGGCTTGGCGAACCCCTGAAGTAGCAAGACGACCATCATTTCCGACGATAATAGAGTCTATAGGGCCTTTAAAGAAATAAAGGAGAGGTTACCTGAGGAGTTCGTCATGTGGGAGGTAGCACCAGTGTTCATGTACCAAGACGAGTCGGGAGATGTCGGCTGCATAGAGGAGAAGACGTGATGCCTATCAGGATCAGGCGGAACTTGGGCGTGATCTAACGATGTCAAATAGGCCTGAGGAGCGGCATGTCGCGGGACAGGAGAGCCGGAGTGTATGCAATGAGGGTTAAATCCAGGCACCGGGGACCATCGAGGGGCGGCGTTCCAAGGACGAGGGCCGCGAGTCCACGGATGTCGCAGCCGCTGCATAGAGCCGCGACCGCTGCAAGTTGATGTGCTGCGGCCATTATTATTTTTTTTAAGAAATATTGGTCGCTTAACTTAATAAGAAACTAACTTAGGGCCAGAAGCGGAATTAGGATAAACATAAGGGACGTTGCTGTAATTTCTATAAAAGAAATTGAAAAACCTTCGATTAGGCTTCAATGGAGGTTCTTCCTTGTCAGCGATTGGAAGCGGCGAAGGCGAGGGCTCCAATCGGCGGCGGCTCGGGGTGGCCTCGGCGGCGGCGATAGGTTGTAGTGGCTCGATGACGACAATCGAAGACGAGGGCTCCGCTGGATGTTGGAGGTGATGGCACGACGGGAATGCAGTGCTGGTCGGAGGCGGGGGAAGCGAGGGCTCGACCTTGGTAGCGGCAGGGGTCGCCTACGATTCCGGTGGAGGAGAGTGCGGTGGTGGCTCCTGATCGATTCGAGAGAGGAGTTAGGAGAGTAAGAGAGAGATCGGCGGCGAGAGGAGATGCGGGCGGCGGAAGATGATGGGTGGGGCGGTAGGATCAAATTAGGGTTCCGTGAGAGAGATCGACGGCGAGAGGAGATGTCGGCGGCGGAAGACGAGGGGTGGGGCGGGAGGATCAAATTAGGGTTCCGTGAGGAAGATAAAGGTTGTGATACCATGTAAGATCACGAGATTGATGTAAAGTCCTCCCTGAGGGTTTCATTTATTAGACAATGATATATATAGGTTACAAAGGTACTAGGTCTTTTGGAGCTCACCATACAATATACAACATATGTAATCTATCAGGTTCTTAAATGGAAGCACAAAATAGGCATGTGAGCTGATTTACTCTCTTAACGTGTCATCTGATGCCCTATTTGATTCAACCGTTCATTCAGAATATATGTTGAGAAAATTTGCGTCCCATGCCATTTTTTTTATCAAATTGAGAAACTGTCCACAGATTTATTTTATTGGTAAAAAGTCCATTTAGCAAACCAAGTCCCCCCTATTTGTTTTCTTCAAAGAACTATCAAATCCCTTCATCTCTCCTCATTGATCTGTTCCGGTTTCAATACAGATCTCGAAGGTCTCCCTTGCTGGCTTTCCCGCACCGTGCTCATTGGCGCCCTCTCCCGCCGGCTTGCTCTCACCGTCCTCATCGGCGCCGTTGCCGTGTGTTCTTGATCGAAGACGGCGTTGCTCGTCTGCAATTCTCGCATCCACCTTCAATTCTCCAGATCAATTAGGGCAGCATGTCATCTGGGATCTGGAGTTCTATTGTGTCGCCTCCACCTACAATTCTCTCTTGTCTTTTGTGATCTGGCCATGGAATCAACGTATTTCCGATTTCAGCAAATATGTCCTCGTTTCCAATCTCGATCTCGATCCTTGGATCCACTATCGATCGCGGATCTCGCCTTGCCTCTGAATCAGCCTCTCGCAACCATCGATCTCGCCTATCAATCCACTATGGATCTCGCCTCGCCTCGCCTCTGAATCGACCTTGCCTCGCCGGTTGGCTGCCTCTTGCCGTAGTGAGAGATCAATTCCGCAGATTTGAGCGCATGTGTCCAAATTCGAAAAAACGCTAGAAAATGGTAACTTAACAGTCATCATTTCTTCTTTTCTTCAAATTTGTTGTTCTTTAGTCGTCGTTTCTTCGTTTCTTCAGTTGTCGTTTCTTCTTTTGAGCCACTAGCGAAATTTAAGATGTTCGAGGAAATAGGACGATCTGAGTGGAATTTCTACTCTGAAACGGTAGGTAATCTTGCCTCAATTGATTTGAATCGGCAGCCGAGTCTCTGATCTCAACCATTCTTCTTCCCCTATTTCAGCGATTCCTGTTGCTGCAGTCTGAATCGAGATTTTAGCAGGCTGAATTTATGAGATTCCAATTTGGAATGGGATTTAATCAAATTTGTTGCATTGGTTTGGAATTGATGTTGATATGAATTGGTTTAAATCAAAACTAATTTGGATTGAAGCTTTTGTTGCTATCTGTTGCTTACGGTTGCTGGTACTTTTAGAAGCTTGGGTTGAGTGACACGGTTTTTCATTCTTTATCACAATAATTTAAGACAGTTTGGGTATTTGCTTCATTTACTTAAACTTGAGGTTTGGATATTGACAATTTCAACAATTTCAGCAATTGCTTAAGTGTGGACCGCAATGAATTGTGATGTTTCTTTCTTTAAATCTCTTTTAAAAGGCTTTAGCTAAATGATAGAACAATGTGCTTATTTGCAAATACGTGGGTTCGAATCACGCATAGGCTAAATTTTATATTAATGTTGAAAGTGTTGAAATTGCTGAAATTGTTGTTGTAATTTCAGAACTCTAGTGTCGAAGCATTGACGCGAAAAAAAAAAAAAATTTCAACAATTACAACAACAATTTCAGCAACTTCGGTTTCAGAACCTCTAGTTTTGAAGCATCAACAATTACAGGGCACATGGCGGCAAGGGATGGGTGGTGGACATTTTGCTAATAAATGCCTTAAATATAGTTATTCTAAAAATCATCCCTATATCTTTGACTTAATAAATATTAAATTATAATTAAAAAAGTTGAATATTTATCCTTCTTTCAATCTTAAAATTATATTATTTATTATTTATGCATTTTTTAAGAAGAGATAAAAACTAAATAATACCCTGTTTGATAATTAAAATATATCATTTATTATTCATGGTTGTTTTTTAGAATAATAAAAATTATATAAAATATCAACTTATTTTTACATTAGTTTTTAAAAATTCATTGTAAAATAATTAATGTTTATTATAGTTTGAAGGCCCTCTCAGTTCAAAATTACATAGAAGATATTCGGCTAAATGTCCATTTTGTCAACCCCTTTTTGCAAAATGTCCACTTAAAATCAATTTTTGCTAAATGTCCTAATTTTTTTTGGAAACCCCAATTTGCCCCTCCCTGCCCTTATGTAATTCAAACAGGATGGAGCCTCCATCCTACAACTGCTCCTCGTGCCTCCTCCATGGATCTGAAGCGCTTCAGTCTTCTTCGTCTCCCTGACTGCGCAGCATGACGGAGCCTCCGGGTTCCATATGCCTCTCAGAGGTTTATATCCTAAAAATCGAGCCTCGATCTCACCGTTGCTCAGTTGATCGGCATCGCCAAGTCCGCCAACTCGCCGATCCAGCTAGGAATCGACGACGACCACTAGACTGGGACATTCGCAGCGCGGATGAATGAGCACAATTTGAGGTCGTTACAACGACCATGGACCTCGGCGCGTCGTACGGCGAGGCCACAAGACTGAGAGTCTTTTAACGACGTCGTCGATCTGGTTTGCTGCGGCCGCGCCATCAACCCCTGACTACAGTGCTCGAGTTTCTGCTGCTTGGTGTGGACAATGTTCTGCTGTTTGATGACAACTGTGATTGCTTTTGGTAATTCTGTAGCTCTTCTTCCCCATTGTTGTTTCGGTTACAACAGCATGAGGACTACCTCTTTGTAAAAATGCATGTGATAAATTTCAAATGAAATTGGTCAATTTTGGCTTTGATAATGCCTATGCGTTTTGTTTGTTAGAACTGTAATTGATGGAGATCCACTGTCTACCACCGTTTACCCTTGGTTAATGCTATGATTGGTGAACTTGAATTAAGTCACTTGTTAGAACTCTAATTGATGGAGATCCACTGGCAGTTGAAACTTGGCATTGTTGGACTTCTTGACTATGATTCATTCGCCTTCCATGTAATATTTTACTGGACTCTTCAACTTCTTTCTTTGTTTGATTACATTGTATTTTTCGGTAATATTGTGTTTGATTACACTATATTTTTCATGAAATTATATGTTTTTTTAATCGTATTGTGTTTGATTACACTATATTTTTTTTCTTCATGAATTACATATGTCATCAGAAGTGTCACCTCTAATAAGGATGGTGACAGTAATACCGTAAAAAAAAACTCTAAAAAAAATTCGTCACGAAAAAAAGTTGGTATTACATGTGTCACCAGTCACCACCGACAATGTCACCATAGCGATCTCATAAAAAAACAATGGTGTCACCACAGTTATAATGATGGTGCCAGTGATGAAGGTGATAAGGGTGGTGACAGTGATAAACTTGGTGACAACGATAGGTGTGGTGACATTGATGGGGTGGTGACACCGATAGGGTTGGTGACAATGATAGGGTTGGTGACACTGATAGGGTTGATGACAGCGATATGGTGGTGACAACGATAGGGGTGGTGACCAGTGGCGGCCGCAGGATCCTCCGAAAGGTGGGGCAAAATTTTCTAGTGTGTACTGAGATATAGGTCTTGAATAAACTCCTTTACCTAAGCTACGATTTTCAACTTAGCAGTGGATTATAGAAAAGTAGGCTTACATTTGCTTACATTTGCTGTGTTGCTATGATAGTTGTTTCTCGTCATTCATTGGAAATTCAGGCATTTGTCATATTTAGGAGCGTAAACTTATCGAAATTCAATCATGTTAAATTCAAGGCTTTTACATATTAGCTAGCTAGGATTGTAAACTCACTAACTTTATAATATCTTTTGGTTCCCAAAGACATGATAGAAATTGTGATTTGAATATGTAGGTTACGAAAATACAAATATTGCATAAAGCTTCACAAATTCAATTCACAAACCCCAAATTCAATTCGTAAATTTCATTCTGAAAATCACATACACAATAATTAAAACACAAAATTTATTTTCAAAATCAAAACTCTAATGAAGATTTCACAAAATTTATTCTCATAATCAAATCATAATTTCACCAATTTTATAGGGTTTAATTAGTTTATAGCTAGATAATTTGTATACAGTAAGGAGCTCGAGAAGTGGGAATATAATTAAATAAGGGGGTAAACATAGAGAGTAGGTGCAAGTTGAACAAAGAATAAAAAAAAACTTTTTTGAGGGAGGCAAATTTTTTTTTTTTAAAAAAGAGGCTAATTTCACCAATTTTATGGGGTTTAATTAGTTATAGCTAGTAGTTATAGCTAGATAACTTGTATATAATAGGAAAGTCGAGAAGTGGGAATATAATTAAATAAGGGATAGAAACAAAGAAAGTGGGGTGTAAGTTGAACAAATAATAAAAAAACTATTTTTAGGGAGGTGAAATTTGTTTTAAAAAAATGAAGCTAGTGGGACTTGAACCCCCAACCTTTGGTCTAGCATTAGTTTCCTTCCTTCCCATCAACCAATTAAGCAAAGTAGACTAATTGATTCTATATTCATCCTAGTTTTACTTATTACAACACTTATATATATATAGTTTTTTTTTAATTTTTTTTCCAAACCCCGGGCACGTGGGTCGAAGGCGCCGCCCCACCCTGGGGCCGCCCCTGGTGGTGTCAACGATAGGGTGTTGACAACGATGGGAGTGGTGACAATGATAGGGCAGTGACATCGATAAAGGTGGTGACAACAATAAGGGTGTTGACAACGATATGGGTGGTGACAGCGATATGGGTGGTGGTGACATTAATAGAAATGGTGACAACGATAGGGCGGTTATAGCGATAGAGATGGTGACAACAATAAGGGTGGTGACATCGATATGGGTGGTGGTGACAGTGATAGATCGAGGTGGTGATGACAGCGATAAGAGTGATGGTGACTGCGATATGAGTGGTGACAGCGATAGGGCGGTGAAAATGATAGAGGTGGTGAAATCAATAAGGGTGGTGGCAGCAGCAATATGGGTGCTGGTGACAGTGATAGGGGTGGTGGTGACAGTGATCATTGATAAAAGTGGTGACAATGACCACTGATAAGGGTGGTGACAATGATCATTTTTTAGAGTTTGTGCTTCCCTTGTCCTAAGGTTTTCCTTTGGTTACAGTGTCCATGACCCTGCTTTTGTAGTGATGACAGTGTCTATAACTCTCTTTTTTATTTTGGTTCCAGCTTCTATGGCCCAGTTTTTATGTTGGTGACACCACTATTAACACACTATTAACACACTTAGCAATTAATATATTAACATAGTACTGTCATCATTAAAAAAAAGTTGTCACCAAAGTTGGTGACACAACTAATAACACTTATCCTAGGGTTTCCCTTTGGTGACAACAATAGTTTTGCTTAGCATTAACCCCTTAGGGTTTGTGCTTCTCTTGTCCTAATATTTTCCTTTGGGGACAACAACAATGTCATTTTTTTAAATTGCGGTGACATCACTAATAACGCTTTCCACTATCCTAAGGTTTTCCTTTGGTGACAGCGGTTGTTTTGGTTAAAATTAGCCCATCTAGGGTCTGTGCTTCCTTTGTTTTCGATTGGTGACAAAAGTGCTTACATTTTTTTTTATTGTGGTGACATTATAATAACATTTTCTTTTGTCCTAAGATCTTCCTTTGGTGACAATATTGATTACATTTTTAATTTTTTTGTTGTGGTGACAATACTAATCACATGTCCCTTGTCCTAGGGTTTTGTTTCTTTTGGTGACCACAGTGATGTTTTTTTTTTATTGTGGTGACATTGTTGATGACACTTTCCCTTGTCCTAGGTTTTTTTTTCTTTTGGTGACAATAGTAGTTACTTTTTTTTTAATTGTGGTGACACTAATAATAACACTTTATCTTGTCCTAGGGTTTTTCCTTTTGGTGACACTATTTTTCATTGGTTACACTACTAATAACACTTGACCATTCTTTTCCTTGTTACATTGGTGGTGACACCACTTTGTACGCTTATGGTGACACTGTTCTTATGGTGGTGACACCACCAATTTTTCTTTTGGCTAGCATTAGCCTTTATAAGGTTTTTTCTCCTTTTTGTCATAGGATTTCCCTCTGGTGAAGCAGTGGTTTCACTGTTTTTATGGTGATGACACCATTAATAACATTTTTTTTTAACATTTTTTTACTAGGTGAATGACACAATTTCATTTCTTTCTCCATCGCTGTGAATTCCATGGACGCTTGTTTTAATTTGGGGGAGAAGGTGAAGAAATGAGGGTAGGGGAAAAAGTGTCATTATAGGACATTTATTTAATTACCTTATGAAAATGGACATTTAGCAAAATAGCCTATCCTAAATGGACAGTTACCAAAAATTTCCAATTACATACAACCACCCTTTAAATGACCTATATTTATATCTCAACACCCATTCATCTATTTTTTTTTTGGTTAATTTATCATTAAACACAAATTTGATTGTATATATTCAAATTTTGAATAAAACGGCTCAATTATATTTGAGGGATCATTTTTTTTAAATAATAATAAATATAGCCGAGAATTATTATCTTAATTTATGTTTGAAAATGTTTATAAAATTTTAAAATATTATGTAAATTACTCTTACTTATTTATGTTTTAAATATTTTTAAAATATGATTCTTTATTTATATTTTAAATATTTTGGTTCAATAATTATTTTGATAAAAAATAAAAAATGTCTATAACTATATTTAAGTTATACGATTAATCGAAATTTTACAAAAAAAATTGAGGTAAAATCCCCCCACATATATAAAGTTTTTTATATAAAAAGCAAACTTATTTATTTAAAAAAGTTAATATTTTTCAACTTAAAATATTGGGGATTTCTATTCCAGGTTAATATAGAGTTTGATCCATTTTCTTTGTAACAAATAACTTTTTTCGTTACATTTTCCTATATTTAAAAAATGGGGGGATTTGCAAAATTAACTCACATACTCGGCTGGGTTTGTACCCCTATCTACTATCCAGATTAATTGTAAAAACTTAACCCTAAATCGTTAAAAAATTGCATCCAAACCGGTTACAATAGAGGGAACGGAGAGACCGGTTGCAGTTATATTGAGGAGAGAGAGTGAGACGTGTGGATGGGAGAAAATTGACAGTTTTTTTTAAAAAATCTATCAACTCAAATGTCGATGAAAGAGAGGCCTAGAGTTGCTATCTCTCTCTCTCTCTCTCTCTCTGAAAATTGAAAACGGAAGGAATAAGTGAAATGAGTTCAAAGAAGAACAAGACATTGCCACGAAGAAGAAGAAGAAGTGGACATCAAACAGGCCACAAGGACCGAATACAAGTGACGGACCTTCGGTTATCAAGTAAGTATACCCTAATCCCACCGATTATTTACCGATTGCACAAATTGATAGGGCGAGGAATTGAGTGGAAGAACCAAATGTGTTTGCCATTGTTTGAAATGGGATGAAGAATGAAATTTTTATTCCAGGTTCCCTCTGGCATGTAAGAAGTAACCATCGGCATGTAAAAATCAAGGGATGGAAAGTTTCGGAACGGGGATTTGGACGAGGGGGATAGAAGGGAAATTGGGAGAAAATTAACAATTGGTCTTGAACATTGGGTAAAATTGGGGATGACTAGGGTGAAATGGAGGGAAATGGGTATATAGGCTGTAGTTAGATGGGGGAATAGGGGGAATTGGCGAAATTGAAGAAATTGGGGATTTTGGGGGATTTGGGGAAACTAGGGAACGACTATGTGGAATACGAAATACCAGGAGTAGGGCGACTTGAATATGTTTAATCTTGAGATACCTTTGAACATTTAATGAATTCGCCGACACTTTGATTTTTGTCATGCTTGTAGTAGTCAAATGTCATGTTTATAACTTTTCCTATCATGTGGAATTCAAAACTACCTCGACGTATATTCGGTTGAACCTTATAAAAGCTTACAATGTTTTCTCTGAATGCGGAGACGTTTGATATGTTTAGGGGCGACATGCATGCGGAAATTGGTATGTGTAGCGTGGGAAATGGTTTGCAGCGTCGTTAGTGTCCTATGCATTGAAACTGGTGTCGTGCTAGATAACCTTATTGTCATATACATTGTGACTGGTATCATTATATACAGGCTTTGTGTGGAGCGACCTAAGATTTTGCTTCCCAATTCTTCAGTATATCCATCAAAGGAGAACATGTGATAGCTACTATTTTAGTCATATTTTAGGGTTGCATTTGCATACTAGTTTAGATCATTTTCATGCATATTTATCATATTTTATGCTTTATTTATTTTATTTTGTATTTTCGGAGTCTACACCTGGTTTTATTGATTTCAGGCATTTTGAGGCTATTATTGTGGAAATTACAAGAGTTGATACGAAGGAGCGAACATGATTGGATTGGATCCGAGAAGCTGAATGGACAAAGTGCGGAAATTGCCAAATTGGAATCTTATGGGCTGGATTTGTAATTAGGTGTTGGGTTAAGTTTTAATTCTTAAGTTATGTGGGCTGAATTGTAATTTTATCAAATCTATTTACATATATGTACGCATGAACAGAGAGCAGTTTGGGGGGAGTTCGGACTAGCGCCGTACAGTGCTTCGGCCGAGGGTTTTAGTTTAGCTTTTCGTTATTTCTTTTCGGTATTCCACTCTGGATCGAGGACGAAGATTTCGGTTTGCATATTATTCTAGACTTTGATCTATTTCTGTCTATAATTTATTTCATCGTTTATTATAATATGTTTGGTTGATTTCTCCGTTCTAGGGTTTGGGTGATCCCGATGATTATTTGGTAGCATTAGTATTGATATTCGTTTGTCTGAGAATTTGTTCCTTGGTTTCATTTTGAGGCTATTATTTGGTAGCAGTAGTATTTCTTCCTTGGTTTCTTAGCTTAGTTTAATCAGTTTGAAATTACGATCGATACCACATAGTCCCTGTGATTCGACACTCGATATACTACAACGAACCCCATACACTTGTGGGTGTAGGTTTTTAGCCTATCATGTTTTTGGTGCCATTGCCGGGGACTATTGTCAGTATTGATTGTTTGTTTTGAATTGATTTTTATAAGTCTTTCGTTTGCTTTTGATTTCTTTCCTTTTTGTTTTTTATTTTAGGTTGTGCTCTTGTCATGGATTATTATGCATTTTATTGTGAGTTTTGTGGAGCTTTTGGTCATGTAGCCAGTGATTGTCCAGTGTTGAAAGCTCTGTTTGGAAAGGAACAAGATGTGTACTACACGTTGCATCCTCACCTTTCTTACGAGAGGGATCTCACTGAGGGATACGCACCATCTGGGTGTCAAGATCAATCTTCACAAATTTCACAAGAATCGTCCAAGCTGAGTCACATGGAGAACTTCTTCACTGAACTGGATACTCAACTTGCAAGGATCCAAGCCAATTTTGAAGATGAGATGTTAGAAATCCAAGAGGCTCAACAAATGAAGTTTCCACGATTTTCATAAATTTTATGTGTTCAAGTTGAGGCTAGTAACAATGACGATTGTACTGTTTCCTTTCTTGAGATGCAGGTTTTCGAAGACATGAAGATTTTTGAGCAGGACGAGCGGGTTTCATTGTTTGAGTTTAGCGAAGAAACAAAAGGACGGTATTCTAAGAGGAAGAGGAGCACATTCCTATGGAGCTCGAATGAGAAACGATCGCATCTATTCCGCTCCAAAAAGACGCTGCTTGATGGATGGATCGAGCCATGGACCATCCACTCCGGAAGGTTCAAGCGCTTTCGGAAACTCCTCCGAGGTAAGTTTTTATTTTATTTTATTTTAAATAAAGGTGGATTTTTTTTTAAGGATTATATACGTTTCATTGTCTAAAACAAAAAAAAAACCAAAAAAAAAGAAAAAGAAAAAAGAGGAAACGGGAAAACTGGATCCACTCGGTCGAGTATGTTGTTCACTCGGTCGAGTGAAATTTTCTAAAAAAAAAATTTGAAAATGAAAAAAAAAAAGAGACGCGTTCGCTGTTCTTCCGGCCTCCCTCAATCTTCTCGTTCGCCTTTATCTCTCCCCCGTTTCTCTTTGTCTGTCCACGCCTCCGCCCGAACACCCAACCTTCGCCCTCTCTCTCCGGTGTCGCTCAACCCACACCCGAGCCTCCATCGATCTGCCCTCACCACCACCGGCTGCATCTGCTCCCTCGCCTTAGCTTCTGTACTCATCTCTCCTTCTAACCTAGCCACTCGCCCAGCGCACCCCTGCCACCTTCCTTGCTCCGGTGTCGGCCATGGCAGCCCTCGCGCTCACCCAGGCAGGCTACAACAGCCCAAGCACCATCCTTCTTCTACTTTGTGTGCTCAATCTTCTATCCTTCCTCTTGTGCTCCACACTTTCGGTATGTATCCTCAAATCTTGTCCCTTGTGCTTTATTACTACCTATTACATCTGATGATTCTTGTTACTTGTGGTTAATGGGGTTGATTGGTTGAATTTGATGAATTTGGATTCCATTGAAGCTTGTGTTTAATTTGCTAATTGTGTTCATGAGTTTTTGCAAGTTATGTTTGATTATTGATAACTTTTGTGACTTGCTAAAATTTCGGAATTATGCTGACTTGAAAATCAAATAAACACATGTTGAATTCATCAATTTGACCATTTGGATTTGGTGAGAATTTTACTTAGAAATTTTCAAGTTTGTGCTATATTGAATTGACTTGTGAACTTGTTAAATTTCTAAGCATGGGTTTGCTTGTGGTGGTGTTTCTGATCTGAATGTGTGATGTTTTAGGCGTGCTTCTAATTCTTGCTAGTTTTGCACTATCTGAAGTCACTTGAATTCGATCTATTGATGTTTATCGGCATGTGACTGGGTGCAACTGCAACATTTGTTTTGATTGAACTTTGGCTTTTGATCATTCTTCTGGGCTTGATTATTGATTCTACATGTTATGTTCATGAAGCTTGTTTGATCTAAAGTGATTATAGACAACTATTGGTTTTGTTATGATGTGGTGCCCTTGGTGTTGGATAGAACTTGTCTTGTCTTGTTGGTTGTTCGCTTTTTTTGTTGTTGTCTTCGCCAGACTCGATTTCAAGGTGATGGACCAAATATTTATGAGTTCTCAATCACACCCAAGAGAGGATATTGCCTATTGTTTTGACGAGTTATGGAAGCTCTTTTTCTGCTGAGCTTCAAGATGGCTAGTCTGCTAAATAGTGCCTCATTGTGCCTGACTTATTTGATGAGTTATTGACGCTCTTTTCCTGTCGAGCTTAAAGATGGGGTTGGTCTACTAAATTGTGCTGCCCTGATTTTGCTCAGAATGCTTGAATATTCAGTGAGTTTCCTCTTCCTCCTTTTCATATATACTTTGAGGACAAGGTAGATTTTAAGCATGGGGTGGAGAACTTCTGGTGTAACTCCATTTTTGCATTAATTTTTTTCATTTCTTTTCATTTTTCATGTGCATTCATGCATTGCATTTGCATATAGATGTCTTGAGATGAACCCTTGCTAATAAAAATTCCTTGCTCTTCTTGAGGAACATGTCACTTCCTTGATTGTAATTGGTTAATGATATCCTCTGAGGCATGTTGAAAAAGGCTTGTGATGATTTAGATTATTGGGTTTATGTTATAATTCTTTCAAAACTAATCATTGCTTGAGACTTGTTGAGATTGATATTCTGAGACAAAAGCATGTGAGCTTCTGAGCCTAGGACTAACATTCATGAGTCCTCTTTCTTTTGTGTGTGAATTGCTCATCTTGATTGCTTTATCTTCAGAACTTGCGTTAGAACCTCTTGAGATCACATATATGACTTGTGTGCATTGCATAAACATGATTGAGGCAATTTTGTTAGCCTATTATTGCCTTCCTAACCATATTTATATCCTTTGCTTGATGCCCGTTGAGCCTATTTGCCTATTCATTTCTAGCTCCACGAGATTATCCTTAAGCCTATTTTAGCCTCGTTTACCCATCCGGGAATTAGGATGAAATAGAATTATGGTTTATTTGAGTGCAAAAGAGAGAATAACATACTTTGAGTGATTTATGTATTGAGTGGAGGATTTTGTGCTTCAAATGTAATTTCCTTGTGATGAATGAGAGAAAACAAAAAAAAAAAAAAAAAAAGAAAAAAAAAAAGAAAAAACAGAAAAAAAAGAGAATAAATTCTTCTTCATCGCTAGAAGATAATTTGTGAAAAGGGAATGGGTTATCAAAAGTTGAGAGCTTATGAGTTTATTTGATTATGTGATGTGGCCTTTGTAATGAAATATGGTATGTGTATTGAGAAAAGAAGTTGAAAATGTGGTTGAAGTTTAGGAAGTAGTTCTATTTCCCGGATTTAGCACCACGTGGCCAAAGAACTCATACCTTGTGTTTCTTACCTTGGCCCCATTACAACCCATGAAAAGACCTCATAATTTATGTTTATGTGCATAGTCAAAGTGGTGGAGAGTTAGGATGCTAATTCAAGCTTATGTTAGATGAGTCTTCAAGATTTGAGCCCGAGCGAAACTTTTATACCTTAGACACATGAGTGAGAGTGTTCCACAAAATATATCCTATGTAAGGTCTTGGAACTAATATGATGTTTTGACTTGTCTCTTGTATGATTTGCTTGCTCTTGTTTTGAACCCGATGTCTAGATCTAAATGGGCAAACACGTTGCTTGGATAGAAACCGAAATCTTTCTTGTGAATATTTACACTTGTTCTTGCTTGAGGACAAGCAAGGTTGAAGCATGGGGTGATTTGATAGCTACTATTTTAGTCATATTTTAGGGTTGCATTTGCATACTAGTTTAGATCATTTTCATGCATATTTATCATATTTTATGCTTTATTTATTTTATTTTGTATTTTCGGAGTCTACACCTGATTTTATTGATTTCAGGCATTTTGAGGCTATTATTGTGGAAATTACAAGAGTTGATACGAAGGAGCGAACATGATTGGATTGGATCCGAGAAGCTGAATGGCCAAAGTGCGGAAATTGCCAAATTGGAATCTTATGGGCTGAATTTGTAATTAGGTGTTGGGTTAAGTTTTAATTCTTAAGTTATGTGGGCTGAATTGTAATTTTATCAAATCTATTTACATATATGTACGCATGAACAGAGAGCAGTTTGGGGGGAGTTCGGACTAGCGCCGTACAGTGCTTCGGCCGAGGGTTTTAGTTTAGCTTTTCGTTATTTCTTTTCGGTATTCCACTCTGGATCGAGGACGAAGATTTCAGTTTGCATATTATTCTAGACTTTGATCTATTTCTGTCTATAATTTATTTCATCGTTTATTATAATATGTTTGGTTGATTTCTCCGTTCTAGGGTTTGGGTGATCCCGATGATTATTTGGTAGCATTAGTATTGATATTCGTTTGTCTGAGAATTTGTTAGATTCAATCCTAATATGCTTAATCTAATTGATTTCATTATTGATTGGAGTCCTGTTAGAATTTGAGACCGAAAGGAGATAAGACTAATAGGACAATTAGGTAAGGGTTTGAGGCCGAAAGGCGATAACTTACTATCGGAATCTTAGGATTGAACCTGGAATTTTATTATTGGGAAAGCTTTATAGAATTTCTTGTGGATTAATAGCTATCATAGAAACTCTAGGTAGAGATTGTATTTGATTGAACGCGAAAGCGGATATTGATATAATTGAGATCTAGGTTCTAAGAGCTTAAAGGGTTTGAATTGGTTGCTTGAGACCGAAAGAAGATGGTTAACCAATTTAGGCACAATTACTATAAGACCGAAAGGAGATTAGTAAGTACCTTAGATAGCTACCTTCAACAAACTCAGACAATGTGGCATGGATATCGTTATTAATCTACTAAATAATTATTGTGGTGATCCTTTATCCTAGATTTGTCTCGTTCTATTGTGTTTGAATACCACCTTTTGTATAGTTATTTAGTTTTAGTTGGTTACTTTCTCCATCCGTATTAATATTTCTTCCTTGGTTTCTTAGCTTAGTTTAATTAGTTTGAAATTACGATCGATACCACATAGTCCCTGTGATTCGACACTCGATATACTACAACTGAACCCCATACACTTGTGGGTGTAGGTTTTTAGCCTATCAACATGTCGACTAGCCACTCTGTACAAAGGATTCCCCATTCACAGACAACAGGCGAGGTATGGTTTGCGTAGGGTTTATCAACGAAATTTCGTGTTGTCGATGCAAGACTACCATTTTCACCCAATTGTGCAGGCCATTTATGTTGTCTCCGAGGACCACCATTACATGGGCCAAATCAACCAGTACGGGCGGCCTTAGTTACTTGCCAACCTTGACAATTACTTGAGCGAGGGGGGCTAGAAGCTTTTGATGGCATGCCCGTTGCCCGCAATTGAGAGGGTTGGTTCGCGTGCCCAGTTCTTAGCCCAACTGGTCCACTATGTCCTGCATCGGTAGCTGTGGACGAGAAAGGAGAATGAGACCTGGTACATGATCCATGGCAAAATAGGTCGGTTCTCCATCCAAGAGTTCGAGTTGATGACCAGACTGAAGTGCTCATTTCTGTTGCTGCCTGAGGAAAATGATGGGGACAAGTCGGCCGTCAAGGACTTCTTCGGAGTGGAGAAGCTCAAGATGGATGAGTTTGAGTTGCGCTTCCTAGTGGCAATGCAGGGCGGAGAGCGCTCGCCCGCCAAGAGATTTAAGTATGCGCTGCTGATGCTGGTGAAAGGGGTGCTCAATGGGAAGGATCCCCGCAACTACAATCAAGGGTTGGTTGTCAATATGGTGGCTGACGTCGACGCCTTCTTGAATTACCCGTGTGGCCGACATTGCTATGAGAGAACCGACGAGTTCATAAAAAACGTTGTTGAACGCAAGCTCCCGCATGAGATAAACGCCCCCCGGTCGTTCTACTTGTTAGCCGGCTTCCCCCTCGCTTTCCAAGTATGTATCGATATGGTACTGGATAGTCTAAGTATCTAGTTGGACATCTACGCAATGTAAACTGGACACCCCTAAATTTAAACTGGACACCTGTTCACGTGGATTCCCTCTGTTTTTTGTAATCGTGGACGTACGATGCTTTCGATCCAATCTGCAACCAATATGTTGTAATAATCGACCATGATGCCCTCTCTCGGTGTCTACGGTATGCGTTCAGAGAGCACAACATCAAGTACGAAAGCTTCGTCCTCCGAGATTTGGCAGCTTCAAAGGGGTTGACGCTAGCCTCATAGTCCTCATCCCCGATGTCGTCAAGGCAAAAACCCGGGTCAAACGAGGCACTATATATCTACCCTAGAGAGAAGACCAACATGTTCTTTGATGATCTTCATCGTGACTATGAGAAGCTTGCGCGACAAAAGGCGACAAAGGAGAGTGGCACCCAGGCACCGACCCAGGCAACCCTTTCAACCACGCAAGAAGAGAGACGTGCGACATTAATCGATGATGTCTCACTGATTATGGCGAAGATAGATGATATGGCAAAGGCAAAGGGTCGACTTCGCTGAGCATATCAAACCCCTTGAGGGTGCAACTCACGAGCTACAAAGGACAGAAAGGGACGTCCTCGCTAAGTTTGAGAACGCAATCTCGCTGGGAAGGGACGGACACTCACCAGCGAAGGAGGTAAGAGGGTCCTCCGCCTTGGTAAGTCAATATTTCTTAGACGTCATGTTATTGGTTACTCACGTCATGTTATTATTAATATCTGTCATTTTGATACTTCGATCGGCGTTATCAGGTTGATGAAGCTGGAAAGTCCAAGGATCAGAACAAGGGCACATGCATTGTGGACAAGGAGGGGTTGCTGCGACAGAAACCCGAGATAACGATCTGAAAAATGACACATGGAATGCGAAAAAGGATCAGGTGGCTGACACAAGAGCTAGGGACAATGCGGGGAAGAAGGAAAAGGCGGGGAAGAAGAACAATAGGGGGAAAGAGGACGTTAGAGACGCACCCACCCAAAACAATGATGTGGTATTTCATCTCTCTCCGACTGTCATGTAATGTTTGCTACGTGAATTGTGCAAATATCTAGTTGTCATGTATTATCAAACTATGAGTCTGTCAATGACAATGTAACAGCCTGGGATTACGATTCCTATGTTACGTTTTGAGGGATGAAACCCCTCCTTAGAATCTTGCGCCCTGAGTATAGGTTGCAGGTTTGAAACTCTACTCTAACGTTTTCAAGTGGGATTTCATACCCAAAATTCGAAGGGATCGTTGAGATCCCCGAGAAAGTCCCCTGTACCTATCGTAAGTCTAAGCATGGAAAACCAGTAGTCATGCAAATAGCAGAATCAAGGTGTAATACAAAAGGGTGCCACAGCAGAGCCGAGTCAAAACCAAATCAGTAAGCATATTTTTCGAAATCTAATAGGCGATGTTAGTGAGGTTAGCCCATTTCTTTGCAATCAACCAAGAGAGTTCCCACGTCACGGAAGCAAGGAACAATTATGCTGCAAAACAAACCTAAAAAATATGTATGCGGGGCGGTGTGAGATCGAAGCCCTACACAATGTAATCTCAAACAGGCAGACACATGCATACACACACTAGTCCTAATAAAGATGCTTCTAGATGCAAGGCAGGATATTAACACACTAACATGCTTCTAAGATCAAGTGCATAAATATAACAAGACCTTAGCACCAAATATCAAGTGGTATATTCCTCTCCTACTTCCACCCCCTTCGGATAGGGCGGAGACTGACCAGCTCATTAATGCATTCCATAATAATCGGGCGGCCCACAAGCCCAAATCTCCACACAAGAAAAATAAAGCTCGCATGTAGCTTTCGCAATCATGCTCATAGTATAAGTAAAGGAAGTTACATATGACTCGATTGACTCTGGACGGGACTCGATGGGACTAGGCTGTCCTATGACCCTAGCAAAGACTCTAGTTACTTCATAGATAACGGTTGTTCTGTTTACAAACACATAAAGAAGTAGAAAGATCAACGGTCAATGCAACCTTGCATGGTACTACATGACATGCTGATTATGAATGCAAGCACCTAGTATGCATATGGATACAATTTGGGAGTTCTCTTTCGAATCTGAGTAAGCTCAAATAGGAACTTACCCGGCGGTGCAGAACATCAAGACAAGCATTATGATAGATTAAAGATCACCTAGATACATATCAGAATACATATATAAGCCTACGTCTAATCATCCAAGCATTCAAGCATATCATTCAACGAGAATAGCAACCATATCGCAATCATCGTTCCGTCGAGTTCAACCATTCATCATATTGCCACATTCCACAAGACCATATCATTCTCATCATTCCATTCAGCCACACTCATGTATTTGTCACAATATATTCGCAATAACAATCCGCATATCACATATATCAAGTTTATCATATTCATCATATCTTGAAAGCTTAAATTACAATACACATGTCTAACACTTCATCGTGCCATTAGTAAATCAATCATGCCATTAGTACACACCAATCTTGATATTACTCAACCATTCACATCAATCATGCTAGTTAGTCACCGATTACATAATTCCTGAGTTAGTCTTGAAACGGCTTTAAAATCCGAATCAACTAGTTAGAAATTCCGATCCTTGAAAACGCTCATCAAATTCCTTTTTCAATTTAATTCCGATAATATACTTTTAAAGCTCCTAGTCTCATAATATTATATTTCAAATCACCATAATATAATCTTTAAGTCTCAACAATAATATTTTCTGAAATAAATCTCAAGAATATCCAACCCTTATACTTATAACTTTAGAAGCAATGTCTTTGTAAAAGATTACGCCATGTGTCTTTCTCCGAGCAAAGTTAAGAAACAGTTTTCCTCTTTCTAACCCACGTTCTTTTGTTGCCAATATCAAAAAATGATTTAATTTCTCAAGCACGTTTATATTCTTCCTCAATCATCTTCTTCCTCAGAATATAATTGATAAATTGATTGGTGGCTGCAATTGTGGAAGCAGGGCGCAGTCGATTGGCGGTTGGAGGAGGGCTATTGTGGGTAGCGATGTAGTCGGTGATGGCTAGAGATGACTTTCTCTCTTTCTCAATAACGTACTCCTTCCTCAAGAGAGAGTTGCGCGAATGCGAGAGACTGATATTTGTTGAGTCAGAGAGGGCGAGACGGTCATAGGTGAGGCGGATGGCGGTAGAAGTTGAGGCTTTGAGAGGGGAAGGGGATTGACGGGTGGCGAGCCAGATTCCGAGGTAGGAATTGGGGGTTTGCGGGTTCGGGGTGAAGAATCCGAGAGCGAAGTTACCAGACTCCATTTTCCTGTTATTCCATCACCTTCATCTTCTCCCGGTGGCAGATTCGTTCTACATCGCCGGCAGCTCGACAAGTAGTTTCGAGTTTCTTATTTGATTTCCTACCTTTTCAGTTCCAGCTTCTCACTTTGTAGCTAGATTTTGATCTGCAAAGCCTAGACTTTGGAGCTTTATGGTTGTTAGAGGCGGCTTTGTAAAAATACGAGTGCAGATATCGGGGTGAAGAATCCGAGAGTGAAGCTACCAGACTTCGTTGTACTGTTATTCCATCGCCTTCTTTTTCTCCCGGGTGCAGATTCGTTCTACATCGCTGGCGACCGGATTCGGTGACAACTCTAGGGGTGTGCATCGGTCTAAAACCGGACCGAACCGGGCTGAACCGAACCGAAAATCCCAAATTCTCAAACCGAAAGCCGAACCGAATGCATTAGGTTCGGTTCGGTTATTTGCCGGTTCGGTTTGTGTTCGGTTTGGTTTTAACATAATTAAACCGAATTTTCATTAAAAAAAAGTACACAAATATATATATAGTATATATACACATTCCAAAATATGTGTATATATTCCAAAATATGTGTACATATTCCAAAATACTTTAATGTATACAAAATTTAAAATTTTAACAAATACAGTATATATACATATACAATATATTATACATACACATGCAAATCTAGTGTATATATGTGTATTTAAATATAATGTATGTATACACATTATGTAGCCACATTATGCAAATACAGTAAGTATGTGTGTGTATATAAAATATTCAAAAACCTATATTTGTATAATATATTTATGGAGTGTATAAAAAAATTCGGGTTAACACAAACCGAACCGAAACCGAACACAAACCGAAAAATGAAAATTCTCAAACCGAAAGCCGAACCGAAAAACTTCGGTTCGGTTCGGTTCGGTTTGTGTTGGTTCGGCCCAAAAATTCGGTTTGGACCGAATCATGCACACCCCTAGACAACTCGACAGGTAGTTTTGGTTTTTCTTATTTTATTTCCTACCTTTTCAATTCCAGGTTCTCACTTTGTAGCTAGGTTTTGATGTGCAAAGCCTAGACTTTGGAGCTTTGCGGTTGGTAGAATTTTCTAGGGCATTTGGGGGCAATTCTCATTGTGTACATGATTTTTGGTTCTAATGGACATACCGATATAGTTTTCTGCTGTTGATTCTTTGGTTTCTGTGGGAACTCCATAGTACCTTTTGATTGACTAGCATCTCTTCGA
This sequence comes from Persicaria tinctoria, assembly GCA_037127255.1. Lineage (NCBI taxonomy): Eukaryota > Viridiplantae > Streptophyta > Magnoliopsida > Caryophyllales > Polygonaceae > Persicaria > Persicaria tinctoria. The sequence continues at coordinate 39,103,183 of JBANSL010000003.1, read as the reverse complement.
CGAAATGTCTAAAAGAGGAGTCGATTATGCCAATATCGGCAAATGAGCTACTGAATCTAAGTCGTCTTATGAGTGCAGTAGCTAATGTTTCTTAGTTTAATAAGAACAAAATTTCGATGTTTGATTGGAACAAAAGTTCCCCTGGCACTTGGGCAGCCTTTCTCCGAAATTTTGCTTATATTGAGCGATGAGGAAAAACGCCGCTCTGTTTCTTGAGTTCTAGACCTCCATTCATCCATTTCTCTCTCTCTCTCTCTCTCTCTCTCTCTCTCTCTCTCTCTCTCTCCCTCTCTCTCTCTCAACTTCTCTTCGTAGATAGTTGTGTCAATATATATTTTTGGATATTTCACCTAATCGACGGTATTTAATCGATGCAGAGTAAGCATGTGAGGTAGAAAGAGGCTAGCGAAAATGGTGGAACTGCCAAGGGAATGAAGTTGTCAGTTTGGTCACTAGGGAGTACACCATTAACCTCCACAATCCCTTGCATAACTGGTACTTTCTCTCCATATTTCTTTATTTCACCGATTGACCTTTTCGAGATTGAATTCGTTATAGGTTGGTACATACATAGATACATGTTGCTTTGCGTTATTTGTATTATGTTGTGATGATTTAATTTGTAAATGAGATTTTGATATTAATGCAATTGTTTTACTTGGTTTGCTTCAAAATTATCCCATTAGATTTAAGTTTTTTTTGGTCGAACCCATTAGATTTAAGTTTGCACGGGTGTTTAACCAAAATCTAGAGCTTATAGTTTGCCAATTGCACATGTTCGGACATGAAGCTCAATCAGCCTGTATGTGTGATCTTAATCTTGTAGTAATTAGTACATAGTTACACTAAGAGAAGTATTGTGAATATTCAGACTTTTATGCAAAGTTAATAGATAAGAATCTTTCATTGTATTCAATCTATTGAACAAATTAATACATTTCATCGGTTTCACCGTTGATTGAATTTATATTTGCATGTACAAGTGGATATGTGACTATATATTCATGGCTCTCAGTTGTATATTTGCTCTAAACTAAATGTATAGATATTCATGACAAGGGCTCAAGGGGATTTATTTGATCGTTCGTGTCAAGGACATAACTCCATCCACGACCATGTACTTCTTTATGTCTTTTGTTAGGGCTGGGCAAAATTTGGATCGGACCGGGACCAGACCGGAAATTACGGTCTTGGATCGGACCGGAATTATTACGGTCCGGTCCATGGTCCAAGAAAATTTAAATTCCGGGTTCCGGTCTAAACCCCGGGACCAGGCTTCAACCTTGTTGGTTTTGCTGCCTCGCTCGACGCTCACACCGCCAGATACCATCGCCCACGGTCCTACATCCTACAATAGGCAGGCCTCTCTCACCCCAATCTTTTAGTCTTTTTAGATCTAGGTTGTTTGATGCATATTTTCACAGGGAACCTATTGAAGGTTTCCCAGAGCTTACCGATGGCTATTCAAGAATGCAAATGGAGCAATGTTTGGAGAGATGGAAATGGTGCGGCAAGAGCTGGGAGGGAAGAGGATAAAATTTCATTTTCAGATTCAATTATGCCTAGTAAAATTTTTGTCAGTATTATCAAACGATTTGTAGCTTTAATTAATTTGATTGGAAGTGTTGGTTATATATTAAAAAAATAGACTTAAACATTCAAGAATCTTGTCCTAATTTCAAATTTTAACTTGTACTTTAATATTTTCAAGCAAATTTGTTCCTTAAAAGTTAAATAGGGGCTGATTTGCTTCAATTTAACAAGAAATTTCAACTTGTTAGTTTGAACTAAATTTCAAATAGGGGTTGTTTTACTTTTAAAAAAAAAAAATAAATAAAAAATTGTATACCAGAAATTCCGGTCCAAATGGTCCAAACGGTCCGCGGACCGGAAAACCCGGGACCATATATTCCGGTCCCGCTCCGATCCGCGGTCCAAGACTCCAGAGTTTCCGGTCCATCGGTCTTGGACCGGACCGGAATTTCCGGTCCGGTCCTATCCGGTCCAGACCAGATGCCCAGCCCTATATTTTGTTATTCTTTTTTGCTGAAACTGCTATTTTACTAAAAACTTTTGAAACTGTTCCATTGGTTAAGCTGAATAAAAAAGATGTGCATTTGCCCATGTACTTCTTGTATAGACTTGTAGTAGTGGTTACATCAAATCTGAAATATTTGCAAGGAAGAAGATTAAACAGTCAAACATGATAGCTGATTTTGATTGGAAAATCTTTACGTGGACAAGAATTGATGAGTCTAATGCTGATTGTTGATTGCTACTGCAACATTTATCTTTTTTATCATTATACAACTTCCACTATTTCACTCAATCTGATTATTTGAAGGTATTGTTTTTTTTTATCATTAGATGAGTTTATAGTGTTGAACCGTTGGTTCTTATAAAAGATTTATTACCCATGTTACAAGTGGGGTACGGAGAGTGTTCCATGTCTGTGACTTTACCTCACCTTTATATGTTATCCTACTAGAATCTTGGTGGAAATGTTCCTCCTACCTCAAATCCTAGGCTGTCACCCCTTCCACCTGAACCTGTTGATTATGATCATGGTTCTACAATTGATATTCCTCTTGGTAACTTTGATGATCAACTACTTCTTTTCCCCTATGAGCTCATTCTTGCTCTAGATCTCACATTTTCAAATGCTTTTAATTTGTATTTTGCCCGTTTTACCTTCTTGCTATAGGATATGAAGAAAATGGAGAAGGATCTCCAAATATCCAACTCTAGGATTTATATTGCTTCTATCACAAATGGTATGTAAAATAATTGATGCTTTATTGGTTAGTGATAACCCCTTATTCACCTACCGTCTTGAGGAATTTTTTTAAAAATAGTTGATGCTTCCTTCTTTGTTCCCCTTTTCTATATAAATTGATGCTGCAATGATCATGCATAAAAGTCTTTGAAAAGTAAAAATGACTACAAAATTGGGAAAGTTAATTTTAAATAGGATGATATCATTGTTAGAATCGATAACATAAAGTGTTTTGTGTGTCTGTATGAAGATACATTAAATCATCTTGTAGATTTATTTTAACCAACTCTTGGTATTGTGCAGGAACTCAAGCGCAAGGAAGATGCTATTGAACGATGTATCTATCCTGCTCAACCTTTATCACAACCTTATTCCATACTTTTATATAGGGTCTCTAATGATAAATATTTCATTGTAATAATTTGCCGTTGGAATTGTAATAGAGGAGAAGAACTGGCATATGTTTTTTTCACTTATTCATTACAATATTGCAAATGAAATACCTGCCCATTTGTAGAGGTTGTAATTGTTGTAGGAGGAAATCGAGATGGCAAATAAAATATAAGTAAAGTAAAGCAAACCAGATTTCGTCCCTTGCAAATAATTACAAGACTTCCTCCCAATGCAGCAGTGGGAAGTCAGGATCGATCCACGAGGAAGCGTGTCAGCGGATCCTAGGCAGCGGTGGAATCTCACGAACAGAAGTCGACCACAGTGCTCGATCTCGACTAGGGTTAGTCGACAGAAGACCAGGCAAGTTGATCAGAGCAGGTAGTAGGCTACGACTTTTGGTCGATATCGAGCAGAGGTTACTCGATATCGAGTAAACCTTGTCGACGTCGAGGAAGTCTTAGTCGAGTACCTGCACACCAGAAGCTACGACGATCTAGGATTGAATATCAGTACTCAATATCGACCACAATTAATCGATATCGAGCAAAAAATAGAAACTTTAAAAATGAAATAAACAAAGAACAAATCTTGTGGGATTCGAAGTAAACTATATGAAAGGAAACTTCCAAGATCGGGGTTTGCAACAATAATAACCAAGCATGCATAAGGCAGGAATAAAACAGATAATCATGTAAATTGCATCGAAGGACCAAGCTTTCGCCTTTTCCAACAATTAGACAACTCTTTCAAGAAACCCTAATTGTATCTACCGATTTTATGTTTACAATCCAAGTTGTTAGCATGGACCTCCATTAGATGGGTAATAAACACATAACAAGTGGTAGATGCTTAAAACATGATAAAAGTCGGATCTTTACCTCAACACGCAGGGCTATCGTTGGGCTCACCCCAACCCTAGAAGTAGGTGGACTACTCGCTCTTCATCGCAATTGCAGACATTGATTGAAAGGAAACAACTTACATTAACCCAAACTGAAGAAAGTACAAACCGAACAAAGCCAGATCACTTTCGCTCCTTTACTCCACTCGGCCTCTCTTTCTCTCTCTACTACTACTTCTCCTACTGAAATTGAATGAATAGAAATCAGCCCCTAAGGCCTTATTTATAGGCTTCTAATCCTTGCAAATCAAGGATAGAAATCTCTATCTAATATCTAAAGATAAAACATTGATAAAGGGAATATTTATCTTAAAGGGAAATATATCTAAAAAGCTAAATATCTTCATGTGTGGATAAATCTTCTTCTCCATTGATGGATCTTGATTGACTTGATAGATCTTGGATATAATCGGATTCCTTTCGTCCCAAGCAAGCCCAAACCGTGTCGGACAGCTCACCGCGTAACACGGCCCAGAAAAGATCTCCTCGATATCGAGTAAAGTGCTCGATATCGAGTAACTGTGTGTCGTTGACTTGGCTTCACTGGCTTGCTTGAGTAACATTTCCTCGATCTGTTCGGACAGGTTCTCTGGTCTTGTCGATATCAAGTAGATTACTCGATATCCAGGAAGGGTTGCCCGACATGTCTTCGGCTTGGGCTTCTCGATCAGGTGGTCTTCCTCGACTCCGGACTGGTCTTCAGGTCTTGTCGATATCGAGTAAAGTACTCGATATCGAGTAACTTTCTGGAGTCGGGTTGCTTCAGTCATCAGTTCCTCGATCTGCTGCTCATCGATCAGTGCTTTGCTCGGACCTTTTTAGTCGATATCGATGAATTATACTCGATATCGAGTAAAGTGCAGCCTTTGTCTTTGCTGCTTGGTTTTGTCCCGGAATGGCTCCGAATTCTGTAATATTAAAATAAACTTATGTAGATCTCCATTTCATGCAAATAAGCACATATTACATAAATTCAACATATTCCCATCCCGAAATATGCAAAGTGTATAGAATATGGAGCTAAACTGTGCGTTTCAACATGGCTATTTTAGTAGACATCAGTAATATAGCATTCACAACATACTTAGGTATGTTTAATGTCAAATGTATATTAGAAAATACAACTCTCTTTGTATCCTTTCTTGAATTGGCGAGTTTATTGATGTCACTAAAGTAGCCATGTTTTTATGAATATTTTAGTTCCATATTCTATACATTTTGCATATTTCGGGTTGAGAACATGTAAAATTTATGTAGTTTATATTTAATTGGCAGAAATAGAGATCTACATGAGTTTTTGTTTAATATTGCAGAATATGGAGCCATTTCGGGAGAAAACCAAGAAGCAAGGACGGAAGCTTAAGCCAACTCGATATCGACAAATGTTACTCGATATCGACAACCATGTCTAGGCACCTGCACTGATCGAGGAGCCCATGTCGAGAAGATGAAGACGAGCCAAATCGACTCCAGAACCTTCCTCGAGATCGAGTACCCAACTCGATGTCGGCAAAACTTCGGAGACAACCCGGAGTCGAGGAGAGCATACCCGAGGATGCCGAGGAGAAACTATCCGACCTGGCTAGGCACACGAACACCACAACTCTAGATCGAGGATTTTCCTCGATGTCGACAAAGGCCGAAGCACCAGTCCATACAACATCTAGCAGAGGCTACCCGACACTGCCGAGCAACCTAGTCGATGAGCCACTCAACTCGATGTCGAGGACTTTCCTCCAGATCGAGGACACCCTAGGAGCAATGTCCGAGCCAGCCCGAGGAAGACGTCGACATGCCAAGCCACTGAAGTCGACGACGCCGTTTTACTCGAGATCGATGAAACTTCCTCGAGATCGAGGAACCTTCCAGAAACCGCGTAATGCGTTGAGCTATCCTACTCGGTTTGGGATTCCTTGGGGATAAAGATTGCCGAGTCTATCCGATTTTATCAAGTTCTATCATGGAGAAGAGGATTTATCCACTTGAAGACTTTTAGATATATTTCCCTTTTTTAGATTTAATTATGTTGTTGCATTTATTTTCTTTAATGTTTTAGATATGGATTTAGATATAGATAGATGTTTCTATCATTGAATAGCAAGGTTTAGAAGCCTATAAATAAAGCCCATGGGGCTGATTTCTAGGCATTCAATTTCAGTAGGAGAAGTAGTAGAGAGAGAGAGTGAGTGGCCAAGAGGAGTCGGTGAAGCGAGAGCGGAATTGGCTTCCTTTGGTTGTAAGCTCTGTTTTGATTTAATGCAAGTAGTTATTTCTTTTCATCAATCAATGTCTGAGGTTGTAATGGATCGCGAGTAGTCCACCCACTTCTATGGTTGGGGCGAGCCCGACGATAACCCTTCATGTTTGAGGTAAAGATCCGACTTTTATCAAGTTTTGAGCATCTACTACTTGTTATATGTTTATTACCCATCTAATGGAGGTCCAGGCTAACAACTTGGATTGTAAACATAAAATCGGTAGAGACAATTAGGGTTTCTTGGAAGAGTTTTCTAATTGTTGGAAAAGGCGAAAGCTTAGTCCTTTGATGCAATTCACATGATTATCTGTTTTATTTCTACCTTATGCATGCTTGGTTATCGTTTTTGAAAACCCCAATCTTGGAAGTCTTTTTCATACAGTTTCGTTCGAAATCCCAAAGCACTTGTCTTTATTTTCTTCGTTTTAGTTTCTGCCCTTACTCGATCTCGAATTGCACTACTCGATATCGAGTTACTGATCTTCTGTGTGCAGGTGATCGACCAGGAACTTCTCGACGTCGGCAACCATACTCGATCTTGAGTAACCCTTTGTCGAGATTGACCAACATCGTCGGGAATTGCTGTTGCTGTGTTCGACTGTCCGATCTTCTGTCGAGTAACTGTACTCGAGATCTAGGACCCCTGTTGTCGACGTCTGTGAGATTACTCCGCTGCCTAGGAGGTCTTGGTTTGATTTATATTTTATATTTTAAACTCGATTTCCTCCTACAATATTTATCTCGAACATTCTTTTGTACTAGATAGGAGATGAATTTCTTATAAATTCTTTTGTACTAAATCAGTGTGGAATACTAGATAGGAGAAGTATTTATCTTCATCAATTCATGTTGAGTTGAATACTATATAGGAGAAGTATTTATTTGATATGGAAAATCTTTATGGATTCTCTACCGTTCCTTTATGTACGTTGGCTTATCTTTAAGTTTGGCTTAATGTGTTATTGTTTGAACATTTAGTCGGGGGATTGATTCATATCTTGACAGTTAAGGTTCTAAGTTTTATGGTTTGAATATTCAGTCATACCAGGTCTTCTTTCTCTTGAATTTGTCAATTTTATTGATATTTCATAGCTATACTAAGATAATAAATAGGGTCATAATTAGAATAATAACACACTTTATAAAGACTTGCAGAAAATTTCACAACACTGTCATGAAATACAACATGGTTGTAAAAAAAAGGGAAATAAAAAAATATTATTGATTAAATTTGATGTAGTTTCATTGGACTCCGATGAAAACAATAGGCATTAAAATGGTTCATAACACAAAATATTTATATTGTTCAATTCACTTTATAGAATATCCATGACAACAAATATTACGATGAAAATAACAATTCCCATTCGACAATATACACACACACATACATATTATTAAATTATATAATGTGATATAAAGACTCCTGTTCTTTGCTTCCAAATATAGCGCATGTCAAGAAAAGTGTGGAATAAGATGATCTACTATCGATTGTCTAGATAAAAGAATTCAACACGATAATCAAAGATTTCGAAGGATGGTAACGTGATGAGTATTGGCCACGATAATCAAAGATCTTGAAGGATGGTAAGGTGATGAGTATTGGCAAAACAATGTGTTAGTTGAAAAATGATGTGTGACCGAAAATATATTGAAAAAACTCGATCACGGTTCGGGAAAAAGATTAGTTATATTTCCAATCCCCTTAAAAGTACCATTTTCTTTTAAACATTTTCATAAAATACTTCCAATCCCCTTAAAAGTTTCAACCATTTTTATTTAATACATCATCCCTTTTTTAAATTATCAAATCCGCCCTTATTTTATAAAAATTACAAACCTACCCCTTCATTTTGTTAAATATTAAAACCGAGCAACTCGTTCTTTCTTAACCCCGAAAATCTAATGAAATGAATAGAATAGGCCCAAAGTCTACTTTGTTTTTTTAACCAAGTAATTCTGCCCAAACAATTAGGCCCAACATTAAGCCAAATTCCATTCTTCCATCCATGAGCAATTCCGAAGTGAGGAAGAAAGAAAAGAGGGTGGACCCCGGCTGATGTGGCAAGACATGTGGCATGGTGGTGGGACCCACAACTTAATCTTCTTCCTTGCTAATCGAAACTCGAAAGAAACAGAGAACAGAGAACAAAGGGAGGCCCGACGCCCGACGGAAGAAAAGGACAAGGAGTGTGGGGGTTCGCCGACGGCGACTTCCGACTCTGACTCCGGCCACGACACCAAAGACACTGATACACACACACGGCAACAAGAAAGGGAAGAAGGAGATGAAATAGGGCTCACCAAGGGTGTCGACTCGCCGAAAAATCTCGCCAGACGATGATTTGGGCTCGCCGAAGGTGGGGCTGCGTTTCTAAGCCTAGGGTGAAAGAAAAGAGGTTAAAGGTGGAGCTTTCAGACATTTTTAGGGTGAGAGGAGGTAGGGTCGTCCCATCATATTTGGAGGCGCTGTGCTAAAAACTACGATTTATAATTAACTTTTAAATATTTATGAATAAAAATTAAGCCATACATTATTTATTATGATGATAATAAAATGAATGCTCTAAAATGTTGTTTTTGAATTTTAAGAGGTTACAATTAGTGTATTTAAAGCATTGTTGTTGGAATGTGCTTGTCCCACATCAGTAATATAGAGAAAACTTGAACAACATATAAGGTTGAAGGGCTACTCCTCTCATTACTAATTGGTTTTGAGATGAAACCCCGTTTAGGTTTATGTGTTGTTCGAGTCTCCCGTATGTGGGCCCGTATACACGACCTCCCTCCAGTTTTTCTTAGCCCCACCGGGCCCAGCCGACTTTAACATGGTATCAGAGCCGGGTTCGGCAAGTTGCGGTATGGGCTTCAGATTAGTAGGGTTGCTGGCCTTGTTGACATGTCGCGGGCATTGGTTCCCATTTAAGCGCATGTGGCATGTTCAACTTGTTGGCTAAAATTGTCGTTGCACTTGAGGGGGCGTGTTGGAATGTGGTTGTCCCACATCGGTAATATAGAGAAAACTTGAACAACATATAAGGTTGAAGGGCTACTCCTCTCATTGCCAATTGGTTTTGAGATGGAACCCCGTTTGGGTTTATGTGTTGTTCGAGTCACCCCTATGTGGACCCGCACACACGACCTCACTCCAGCTTGTCCTAGCCCCACCGGGCCCAGTCGACTTTAACAATTGTCCTCATATTGTAAAATTGCAAATTGTGTAATTTAATAAATATATCTTTCATTTATATATGTAATTTAATTTTATTATATGAAAAAATAAGACTTTTTTATAATTTGAAATGAGATTTTATTAAATTGGAATAATATTTCAAATTAATACGATATTTTTATAAGAGAGTTTCAAATAAAATACATATATTCCTATTCTTATATATATATTTTATTTGAAACTCTCTTATAAAAATATCGTATTAATTTGAAATATTATTCCAATTTAATAAAATCTCATTTGTTAAAAGAAGTTGGAAACTTTTTATTTTTTTTAAAAGAAGTTCAAAACTGGATTATAATGAAATTAAAATAAATGGAAATGACCAGTTTCTTAAAAAAAGGGAAAGACAGGGGAAAAACATAAAATAAAAGTTTGTTCATGTGATTTTCAAACTTGGGTGGGGTTTTGAACATAAAAAAATGGGAAAAAGAAAGAAAGATATAAGCGTAGATGAAATTCGAACTTGGTTGGGCTTTAAAATTTGGAAAATTAACACTCTCCTCCTTCCAGCAGGCTATTAGGGTTATCTCTTACCTTTAAGAAACATATTTATGTAATATAAAATATTTATGTTTCAAGGCCCCTAATACTGAAAAAAAATTCGGAGGCCCTGTGCGATCGCCCTACTTGCCCACCTTATTGGCCAACCCTGAGAGGAGTAGGAAGCTAACTCACCGATCAGAATCGAAGAAATCGAGGAAGCGAGGAGAAGAAGACCTCGACGGCGGTGCTCCTGGTGGCGTCTGGGCTCGGTCGTGCTTGGCTCGGTGTCGTCGGAGGATGGAGGAGCTTGGGCTCCTGGAAATTGCTCGAAGGAGAAGGAGGGAGGTGCTGCTGCTCGGACACCAGAAGTAGGGTGAAGGTGGAGGCTCCTGCTTGACTTGTGGCTCCCTGACAAACAAGCTCGAGGTGCTCGGTTTTTCTGGCTGCAAGACAGGGGACGAAAGGGGATGCGATGGTTGCAAGCAGAAATGGTGATGTTTGAGTTTGTGTTTTGAAATAGAGGAGAGGAATAAAATGGATAAGGGTGAAGAAGTGTGAGGGGAGAATGGGGATTTCAGAATTGGACAAAACAAATAGGGGAATTGATTGGGTTTGTGCTTCAATGACTAAGAGATGGGGATGGTTCCTGCAATTGGGTTTTGAAAGGTGGTAAAAGGAGCAGGTTGAAGTGGAGGGTTGTTTGGCATCTTGCAAAAAGAAATAGGGGAAAAGAGGGGTGTGAGGAAAGGAGAAATGTGGGTGCTTACACAAAAATGGCATAGAGCACAGCTGAGAGGAGGGAAGAGCTTCCTGGTGATATGAATTTCAGAAGTAATGGGAGAAAGAAAACAAAAGGTTTGGTCCCAACTTTCAAAACAAAATTCAAAATTTACCCGGAAATAATTTTCGAAACTAGCTCTCTCGATCAATTATATTTTAAAAACCGAATAGGATATCGCCACTATAAAATGCATGTATCCACTTTGTAGGGCGTCATACCGCAAGATTGGTTAGAAAGTTTCAAGGGGGGTCTCAGTTCGAAAAGGTTTGGTCTCAAAATCATTAAAGTTCTTGACCGCGTTCAATTTCTCAAAATTCAAGTTGGTCTCTTTTCTTAAACATCATTCAAAATCCCTTAATTAACCCGATGTTAGTCAAGCATGTTTCAAGTTTTAGGAGGTGGAATCATCCACCTCTAAGGGCTAATCCCATATTTCCTTCCTATTTTCCAAGTCATAATCAAATTTCATCAATTCGGTTCTAGTACCCTAGCAATTCCAATTCACGGCATCATATAGCATATAACAATCGTATCAGGCATTCATAAACAAGTCACACTCATGTCAAGGATAGTCACATGCCATAACAGATCTAGCATAGCATCATAAATAGTAGGATTCATCATATCATATGGAAAGTTGCACATTAGCATATCATACTTATGCTAACTACCGAACATCATCACATTAGAGGCAAACAAGTACCTCTGCACGTTAGCATTTCATCAAGTTCAAGGGATAACTGTTGTTAGTACTAACAGCTTGCTATTGCCTACGACAATACACAAGGGAATCAACATCGTCTAAAGCATCGAATTCGCACACCACTCAACCCCAAATAAACCATACACTAGATAACATCCTCAAGAGAATGTGCCTACAACTATCACCCATGATAAGACACGACAACTACCCATCATCTCTGGGATCAAGATCAACCTCATATTGGTCTACCAACTCAATCCAATACTAGCTCTGATTACCATTGCATTTCGCTTAGCATACAACCTTTGTAGCCTCATACCTATCCGCAATCAAGGGCAAATACCCAATCCAACTACTAGGTATCCCTACTCCAATGCCATCAATCCATCTAAAAACCAACCTACTTCGACATCCCGACCTTAAATCCTACTTGACCACCTAAAACCATGTCTCGGAGTTCCCAATCGCATAATTCCCTATTATGCCAATCTCATCACCTCAATCATCTACCAATACTCCGCCTGACCATCAGATCCCAAAGGGACATCTCGAATCACCTTGCTAACCTGATCATGCTTACCTCACCACTAACCACTCTAACTAACCATCCACCTCTAAGAACCCAACTCGTACTGACTAACTCATAAATGTTGCTCCCGAGCAACTCTAGCGCGGAAACCCAGCTAGTGGTACTCCCAACCACGAATCAACAAGACTCTCATCACCAACCCTACCCTCAAAGACCAACCACTGATTCTAGCTACACATCCCATTTCGAAACTCACGAAATATGAATCACTCATGACTCATCAAGCTGACCTACTCTAGATCGTCTTCCCATCATATCTTAAATTACTTCAAGCTGCCACTCCTTAACTAAGACCATTCTCCCCAAGGAAACCTTATGCCACCCGAGGTCGAATCACCCATAAAATCACAACCTGACCAACTTTCTCACAATTCTCCAACCTATAGAATTTCCAACATCCTCTACCTGGACTAGTTCCCTCAACTCCGAACTTTTCTCAAATTGCCCCAGCTCACGCTTCCTCGAACCTCGAGTTCTCTACCACTTAAACCCTATTACGTAACAATCATTAGTTCAACATAATTCCTATGACATCTCATCCAAATTTTCCCAAGTACCACAATCTCTCCACACCTTCCAAAATCCTTCGTCCTCTAGCGCTCTCAATGACTTTCGCCTTGCCTAGTTCCCAATTCCAAGCTCAGCATCTCCCTATCACAATCTCAAGCCCACAATCTTATTAGAAATCTCAACGGCATCCTTTCCTAGCTACCAACCTTTCCTCGAAAGCTCATGTTACATCCTCAAATACCTCCATAGCAAAAACAATTTACACACATCAATCGCGATTCCTTCCTTATACTAGAATCCTCCAACCACGCATCTAGAAATCCTTCCATCATGAATCCTCTAAGCATTACCAGTCCTTTCTAAGCCACCCCAAATACTCATCACCCGTATAGCCTGATATGAACAACCTATTATCCAAAACCAATGATTTCCCAAGAAACCTTATACCACTCTTTCTTAGCAATTCTTCAATCTTATCTTGTACCAAAAACCACTCTCATTCACTGCTCCTATAACCTAGTCCTCAATTCTACAATTCCTTAGATATTCCTTAACTGATCATCCTCAACGCCGCCCATGATCCGCTCCTAGACTATCTAGACACTCTCTCCTGGGCACACCAACCCCTCTAACAACACTTCCTCTAAAACATCCTTCCGATCCACTCTTAACTTACCCATCCACCCCTAGAACTACACTACTCGCAAAGCCCCACACTACCTATAATGAATACCTCTCCCTCAGAATCTTACCACACTAACTCCACTACTCACCTAAGGCCTACCTGGAAACTCGACTCTACTCACCAACCACTATCTCTAACAAGCCCCACTCACTCGACTCTACCTAAGCTAACGCATCCTTCCTGCACCCCATCCCTCACAGCCAATGACCCAACTAGAAGGCTTCAATCTACCTACCACCTTCTGACCCATCTTAACAAGGAATCACAAGACTCATGCCCAAGAAGAAAACACAACCACCTATATCACGCATAACCAATTTACTAGCAGGTCAGTACACTCAAGCATCAAGATACATTATCGCATGCACAAGTCAGTCAGGCAATCATTCACTGCTAGTTTAGCACATCGGATATTAACACATCGAATTAAATCAGTTCTACGCCCATCCCACTACGCCAATTTCGAGTGCTATAAAAGAATTCATGATTTTCATGAAGAACGACATTCCTTGAGTCGGCTTGGAGAATCTTGTGCACGACTGCCATCTTGAAAGCATATTCGTCCTTTTCACCATCGGCGATGTCGTCCTTGTCACCATCGGCGATGTCGTCCTTGGGGTCAATGGGTCATGAGACCATCACACTTCCGTTGCCCTGCTCTGGTGCCACTTGGTTGTCAGCTCTTCCTTTAGTGTTGGCGTTCATCAAAGGATCGCAAGGTTTAGAAGTTACAGAGATAGGAGAGAGACAAGAGAGGATAACACAACTTCCTTAAGGGTTCAGACATGGACTAGGACTAGAGACGATGAGACTAGAGATAAGATCTCAACCCGAGAGTTATAATGATGCCCTTAGGTCATTCTATGAGGTTATAATTGGGGCAAGCAACACATAGGAATCACGAACTATCTCAACCACGTTATTCTACACCAGTATGTACCCATCTGAAAGAATAGTGGCCTATTAGTTCACAACAAGTTCACCTAATCAAAATTTGCATGCATGTGGAACAAGCTAGAACCACATCATTTCATTTACCAGTCATGCCTTACATATCAAGATCATGCATAGATGGACCGATAATGGACATATGCAACTTAAGTTATGCAAGATCTAGTGAGCATCACAAAATATCACATGTATGATTAATCACTCACCTTAGATACACACATAAGCAGATTAGGACAATGTGGGGTCAATGCAAGCATGCTAAGATGCTCCCTACTAATCATGCTAAAGATATGGTCAGGTCATACAGTGTGGTATAACAACTATCACATCATATGCATCCATATTCGCATAGTAATACCAAGACGTCACATAATCATACGAGGGCCTATAACTAGAAGGTATATGTCCTACACGATACTAACAATAGTCAATAAACATGTACATGGCCAACATAGTTCAATTAGATCAATTTAGAATGGTAAGAATTCATTTCATATGTTAATCATTCAACGAGGGTTGACCACACTATTATGGACCTAATTCAAGGGAGAGAAACAATCATGGGAATTCATACATGTGACACATATACTCATTCATAATTGCAATCACGCAAGATATCAGATATGTCATGTTGAACTATATCAATGCATTATATCACGCAATTAGAAGGAGGGTTACTATTATAACCCGGCATAATTCTCCAACGGCAATCACCGACTAATTACCCCGTTTCTCGTGGGACGCTAGTATGACTCACTCTGGAGGACACAAGGACATTCGCGCTGGTTCTGAGAGGTGAGGGTAGAACTCGTGTTTAGACTCTTGTAGAAAGAAGACATGGTGGACCATTACGAGGATCAAAGGGATGACTCCATAAGACAACTCACTCCTAACTCGAAACTACTTCAGTCATCAGTCACACTAATATACTCAAGTAACCCTCACATCCGACATGATTTCCGAAGGTAATTAGTTGACCAACCCAAAATTCCCGTGGAAGACGCCAACCTCAGGTACGAGACTCGATAGAAGCATAGATGATGGGATACCAAATAGGACCCAAAACGAGGAGAGTAGATGCTCCTGACCCTTGCTAACATACCTAAATTCTTTGGTGGGACAAATGATAGAGTCAGAATCATCAAGGGGTTGGAATTATGGAAGAGCTATTCCGACAAGACAACAATTCCAATGACATAAGATAAATGTATTCTCCCTTTGTCCCATTTGCACAGTTATTCAATAAATGATTCAAGTCAAGGAATACTGATTATTTTTCTATCCTAAACACAATAACACTCAGCACGAAAGCAATCAACGAGATTAATATGATCCCCTTCGAGGAGAATTTTCCTCGGGCCGAATTGGAAATAATGCATACAATTACAGAGACGATTTATGCCGTCCTTCGAGGGATGGCCAACCGGAGGGGAAAATACCTCAGGGCCTCCTAACCCATGTCCACCTATAAAAGAACAAGCTATATTTTGCCTACCCGTTCCCAACTACATCCAATAGAGATGGTCTAGCGCCTTTACTACCCCTTCGTTTTCCTTTGTTTGATTACTAGATTTATTAAGTGAAGTTCATATTTAGTCCATTTTTGTTAGCCATATTAAATTCATTTTTCCCTTTGTAAAACATTTTGAAAAACCATTTGAAAACCTTGGGCCATTTTCAAAACCACTTCAACCTATCATACTCGGTTTGGAAAACCCGGCTCTGATACCAGCTTTGTAACGGCTCGGGATTATGATTCCCGGATTACGTTTCGAGGTATGAAACACCTTCTTAGGATCTTGCGCCCAAGCACAGATTGAAGGTTTGAAACTCTACTCTAACGTTTTCAAGTGGGATTTCATACCCAAAATTCGAATGGAACGTTGGAATCCGCGAGGAAGTCCCATTTATCTATCGTAAGTCTAAGCGTGGAAAACCAGTAGGCATGCAAATAGCGGAAACAAGGTGTAATACAAGAGGGTGCCATGACAGAGCCGAGTCAAAACCAAATTAATAAGCTTATTTATCTAAATCTAGTAGGCAATGTTAGTGAGGTTAGAGCGTTTCTTTGCAATCTCCCAAGAGAGTTCCCACGTCACGGAAGCAAGGAACAATCATGCTGGAAAACAAACCTAAAAAAATATGCATGCGGGGCGGTGTCAGATCGAAGCCCTACACAATGTAATCTCAAACAAGTAGACACATGCATACACACGCTCGTCCTAATAAAGATGCTTCTAGATGCAAGGCAGAATAATAACACACTAACATGCTTCTAAGATCAAGTGCATAAATATAATAAGACCTTAGCACCAAATATCAAGTGGAATATTTCTCTCCTACTTCCACCACCTTCGGATAGGGCGGAGACTGGCAAGCTCATTAATGCATTCCATAATAATCGGGCGGCCCACAAGCCCAACTCTCCCCACAAGAAAAATAAAGCTCGCATGCAGCTTTCGCAATCATGCTCATAGTATAAGTAAAGGAAGTTACATATGACTCGATTGACTCAGGACGGGACTCGATGGGACTAGGCCGTCCTATGACCCTAGCAAAGACTCTAGTTACTTCATAGATAACGATTGTTCAGTTTACAAACGCATAAAGAAGTAGAATGATCAACGGTCAATGCAACCTAGCATGGTACTACATGACATGCTAATTATGAATGCAAGCACCTAGTATGCATATGGATACAAGCAGGGAGTTCTCTTTCGAATGTGAGTAAGCTCATATAGGAACTTACCTGGCGGTGCAGAGCAATAAGGAAAGCATTATGATAGATTAAAGATCACCTAGATACATATCAAAATACATATAAAAGTCTACGTCAAACCATCCAAGCATTCAACCATATCATTCAACGAGAATAACAACCATATCGCAATCATCGTATTTCCACAATCCACAAGACCATATCATTCACATCATTCCATTCAGCTACGTTCATGTATTTGCCACAATATATCCGCAATAATAATCCGCATATCACATATATCAAGTTCATCATA
This sequence comes from Persicaria tinctoria, assembly GCA_037127255.1. NCBI lineage: Eukaryota > Viridiplantae > Streptophyta > Magnoliopsida > Caryophyllales > Polygonaceae > Persicaria > Persicaria tinctoria. The sequence continues at coordinate 39,085,905 of JBANSL010000003.1, read as the reverse complement.
TCTTGAAAGCTTAAATTACAATACATAAGTCTAACACTTCATCATACTATTAGTCAATCAATCATGCCATTAGTACACACCAATCATGATATTATTCTACCATTTATATCAATCATGCTAGTTAGTCACCGATCACATACTTCCCAATTTAGTCCCGAAACCGCTTTAAAATCCGAATCAACTAGTTAGAAATTCCGATCCTTGAAAACACTCATCAAATTCCTTTTTCAATTTAATTTCGATAATATACTTTTGAAACTCCAAGTCTCATAATATTATATTTCAAATCACCCTAATATCATCTTTAAGTCTGAACAACAATATGTTCTGATTTAAATCTCAATAATATTATATATTATTTTAAGTACCATTTTCTTTTAAAAATGTTCAGAAAATACTTCCAATACCGTTAAAATTTCCAACAATTTTTATTTAATACATCATCCCTTTTAAAATTATCAAATCTACCCTTATTTTTTAAAAATTAGAAACCTTCAACCTGTACTTGGGGCGCAAGATCCTAAGGAGGGGTTTATCCATCGAAACGTAACTCGGGAATTATAATCCCAGGCCGTTACAGTCAATGTGGGTGCCGGATCATGGGGACATGGTGGACAAGAGGGGGGGGGGGATGACAAGGAGGGGAAAAAGGACAAGAATGGGACAGAGGACGCCAGAGATGCACCAACCCAGAAAACCGCTGACGAGGACACGGTGGACACCTCTCAGGTGGAGCCGCTTCAGCCTAGAGGGACGAGAGCCCATAAAGTCTATGCTATATTTGCTGGCCACGAAATCAATCAGTCTGCGAAGAAGCAACGAGTGAGCAAGAAGAAGAAGAAACTAAACGTTGTTGAATTTGGCCTGGCGACTAAGGCGGAGGTGAACGCCTTTGACGCATGGATGAAAGACAACATTGACCCCGCACGGTCGATCGAGGGTACCCTCCTCCAAAAGAAGTTCTTCCAGGATCTCTAGGCGCCGATGCACTGGGTCACCTCTGAGGTAATGCTCCTCCACGTGGCATGCTTGCGACATGACAATCGTTGTCATGACAATTTTCTTTTTTACCGCAGCATATCAAACAGGAGTATTGCTGCAGTGACATACCGGGCTGGTGGTGGAGGACGAGCTGAAGTACTACATGGATGGTATTCTGCCAGAGCGGTTTACGAAGGTGTGGGCCACCGTCAACCGCATCCCGGTCCCATGGAATCTGAAGAACGAGCACTGGGTCGCTCTATAGATCAACTTCGCCGACTGGACCGGTCATGTGTTTGACCCCGACACCAATTTCATTAAGGAGCGCCAGTTGACCAAATTGCTGAAGCCCATGACGCAAGTCTTGCCCACCTTACTTAGTGTCCACCAGAAGATGCATGCCAAACATAAAGCGAATGTTCCTCGCCCCTTCACACTCAACCGTGTGAAGGAGATTCCACTGAACAAACAATCGTAAGTGGTGGTTTTCCCTCTTCCCCCTTGTGATTTGAATGTGACCGAATAGGCATTGACGCAATTGTTGTCCTTATGTAGGGGAGAATGTGGGTCATACGTCATCTGGTGCATGCAGCAGCTAGGGCTGGCACGGTACGCTACCATGGTAAATTTTCGATTACCACGTACCGTACCAATACCCGTCGGTATGGGATTTTCTGTACCACGTACCAACCGACTAGTTTCGGTTATCGAAACTATTGGTACCGAAACTATCGGTTACCGAATGTCGCTACCATGGTAACCGAAGACACTATTTTAATGCCTAAATTTGCATTTTATACACCGTGGTACCATCGGTACCGACGGTACCGATATTTAATTTTTTTTTTTAAAAATATATATATATTCGGTACCACGGTACCAACGGTACCGAATGGAGTCTATAGCTCTACACAATATTTTTTTTAAATAAATAAATATATATTCGGTACCGACGGTACCACGGTATTTGGGTTGCCTATACCGTGTACCGTACCGACCAGCCTTGGTACCGAGATTTTGGTTACCGATTCAGTCGGTTACCGACTTCTTGGTACCAATGTCCGGTTGGTACGGTTGGTAATCGGTTGGTATGGTAATTTTCCTATACCCGCCCAACCTTAGCAACAGCTCGTGATCGGGGACCGCGACTTCCAAGGTCTGGACGACGACTTCATCGATGCGTACCGGCAACTACTATGTGTCGCTATCTTCCATCGTGGGTTCTGTGACGAGTTTGTCCAGTATATGCCACTGGTTGTCACATTATTCACCCTCGGGTGTCCAATTAATTTAAACTTTTTTCCACGTCAACTTTAAGATAAACCTTGGTCCACTAGCTTCTGACGAAACTCGATTTTCTGAATCCCGTGTCGGCGGGTTCCGGGATCAAGTGGAGCGCGAGCGAGCTCAGACGATCGGGCTTACCTGAGACACGCGAAGAGATTACCGTCGGCGTACCTAAACCTGTGTCGATCCAAGCTCAAGCCATACGCGGACCACCTTCCTCCCAAGGCTTCATCAAACGTCGACTCCCGCTGATCGAGACAAATTTGGTGCGGAAAGGCTCCTTCCTGATCGAGACAAATTTGGCGCGGGAAGGCTCCTTGAGCCATTCACAAACCGACCCCGAGTCCAAGGTCTCAACTCATATTTATAGGCGAACCTCATGAACCCTTGTCGACAAGTGTCCGAGGTAGGTGACAAGTGTCATGCTGCTTGAGACAAGTGTCCCATAGGTGGCACTTGATGTACAAATAATAGGTTTATGTGGTGATGGTGGGAAAATCCACTATTTTGTTGACTCATTTTGTTATACAGGTTAATTTATTTAGCGGGAACCCGTTTATGCACATGATATTATTTATTTTATGGTGTTTCGTCACAGCTCCTTGAACCCTAGTTAAGATGAGGCTTAGCTAGGGTTCGATTTCAAACGAGACAACATATGCATTTGTACTTCGCCTTCTTTCGGGAGAGTACTCAATATATCAGACTTTTTGGTGTAATGCTTTTGCTAAGTTTGTTTGATCTGGGTTGTACCCAACACATTAGTGGGTTGCCTACGTATCTCTTGGGAAGAGAATCAAGCCTTTCGTAGTTCAATAAGGAAGCCCTCCGCGGGTGAGAGCTCCGGCGTTGAGGGGCCTTAATTTATACTCATTTAGAGTTTATCTCCGCGAGCATACAAGCTTTGAGCAGGAGGCCCTCTACGAGCATAGCTCAAGCGTTTGAGGGACTTAGTTTATACTCGTTAAGAGTTTGTCTCTGCGAGCATACCAGCTACGATCGGTGGCCCTCTATGAGCATAGCTCCAGTGTTGAGGGACTTAGTTTATACTCGTTAAGAGTTTATCTCCACGAGCTTACCAGCTACGATCGGAGGCCCGACGCGGAGCCAAGCTCGAGCGTCCTAGGACTTAATATAAAACATCATCTCCGAGAATGCAGATTCGATCGAAGGCCCGACGCGGAGCCAAGCTCCAGCGTCCTAGGACTTAATATAAAATATCATCTCCGAGAATGCAGATTCGATCGAAGCCCCGACGCGGAACCAAGCTCCAGCGTCCTAGGACTTAATATAAAATATCATCTCCGAGAATGCAGATTCGATAGGAGGCCCGACGCGGAGCCAAGCTCCAGCGTCCTAGGACTTAATATAAAATATCATCTCCGAGAATGCAGATTTGATCGGAGCCCCGACGCGGAGCCAAGCTCCAGCGTCCTAGGACTTAATATAAAATATCATCTCCGAGAATGCAGTTTCGATCGGAGGCCCGACGCGGAGCCAAGCTCCAGCGTCCTAGGACTTAATATAAAATATCATCTCCGAGAATGCAGATTCGATCGGAGGCCCGACGCGGAGCCAAGCTCCAGCGTCCTAGGACTTAATATAAAATATCATCTCCGAGAATGCAGATTCGATCGGAGGCCCGACGCGGAGCCAAGCTCCAGCGTCCTAGGACTTAATATAAAATATCATCTCCGAGAATGCAGATTCGATCGGAGGCCCGCCGCGGAGCCAAGCTGCAGCGTCCTAGGACTTAATATAAAATATCATCTCCGAGAATGCAGATTCAATCGGAGACCCGACGCGGAGCCAAGCTCCAGCGTCCAAGGACTTAATATAAAATATCATCTCCGAGAATGCAGATTCGATCGGAGGCCCAACGCTTAGCCAAGCTCCAGCGTCCTAGGACTTAATATAAAATATCATCTCCGAGAATGCAGATTCGATCGGAGGCCCGACGGGGAGCCAAGCTCCAGCGTCCTAGGACTTAATTATAAAATATCATCTCCGAGAATGCAGATTCGATCGGAGGCCCGACGCGGAGCCAAGCTCAGTGTCCTAGGACTTAATATAAAATATCATCTCCGAGAATGCAGATTCGATCGGAGGCCCGACGCGGAGCCAAGCTCCAGCGTCCTAAGACTTAATATAAAATATCATCTCCGAGAATGCAGATTCGATCGGAGGCCCGACGCGGAGCCGAGCTCCAGCGTCCTAGGACTTAATATAAAATATCATCTCCGAGAATGCAGATTCGATCGGAGGCCCGACGCGGAGCCAAGCTCCAGCGTCCTAGGACTTAATTATAAAATATCATCTCCGAGAATGCAGATTCGATCGGCGGCCCGACGCGGAGCCAAGCTCCAGCGTCCTAGGACTTAATATAAAATATCATTTCCGAGAATGCAGATTCGATCGGAGGCCCGACGCGGAGCCAAGCTCCAGCGTCCTAGGACTTAATTATAAAATATCATCTCCGAGAATGCAGATTCGATCGGAGGCCCGACGCGCAGCCATGCTCCAGCGTCCTAGGACTTAATATAAAATATCATCTCCGAGAATGCAGATTCGATCGGAGACCCGACGCGGAGCCAAGCTCCAGCGTCCCAGGACTTAATATAAAATATCATCTCCGAGAATGCAGATTCGATCGGATCCCCGAAGCGGAGCCAAGCTCCAGCGTCCTAGGACTTAATATAAAATATCATCTCCGAGAATGCAGATTCGATCGGAGGCAAGACGCGGATCCAAGCTCCAGCGACCTAGGACTTAATATAAAATATCATCTCCGAGAATGCAGATTCGATCGGAGGCCCGACGCGGAGCCAAGCTCCAACGTCCTAGGACTTAATTATAAAAGATCATCTCCGAGAATGCATATTCGATCGGAGGCCCGACGCGGAGCCAAGCACCAGCGTCCTAGGACTTAATATAAAACATCATCTCCGAGAATGCAGATTCGATCGAAGGCCCGGCGCGGAGTCAAACTCCAGCGTCCTAGGACTTAATATATAATATCATCTCCGAGAATGCAGATTCGATCGGAGGCCCGACGCGGAGCCAAGCTCCAGCGTCCTAGGACTTAATATAAAATATCATCTCCGAGAATGCAGATTCGATCAGAGACCCGACGCGGAGCCAAGCTCCAGCGTCCTAGGACTTAATATAAAATATCATCTCCGAGAATGCAGATTCGATCGGAGGCCCGGCGCGGAGCCAAGCTCTAGCGTCCTAGGACTTAATATAAAATATCATCTCCGAGAATGCAGATTCGATCGGAGTCCCGACGCGGAGCCAAGCTCCAGTGTCCTAGAACTTAATATAAAATATCATCTCCGAGAATGCAGATTCGATCGGCGGCCCGACGCGGAGCCAAGCTCCAGCGTCCTAGGACTTAATATAAAATATCATTTCCGAGAATGCAGATTCGATCGGAGGCCCGACGCGGAGCCAAGCTCCAGCGTCCTAGGACTTAATTATAAAATATCATCTCCGAGAGTGCAGATTCGATCGGAGGCCCGACGCGCAGCCATGCTCCAGCGTCCTAGGACTTAATATAAAATATCATCTCCGAGAATGCAGATTCGATCGGAGACCCGACGCGGAGCCAAGCTCCAGCGTCCCAGGACTTAATATAAAATATCATCTCCGAGAATGCAGATTCGATCGGATCCCCGAAGCGGAGCCAAGCTCCAGCGTCCTAGGACTTAATATAAAATATCATCTCCGAGAATGCAGATTCGATCGGAGACCCGACGCGGATCCAAGCTCCAGCGACCTAGGACTTAATATAAAATATCATCTCCGAGAATGCAGATTCGATCGGAGGCCCGACGCGGAGCCAAGCTCCAGCGTCCTAGGACTTAATTATAAAAGATCATCTCCGAGAATGCATATTCGATCGGAGGCCCGACGCGGAGCCAAGCACCAGCGTCCTAGGACTTAATATAAAACATCATCTCCGAGAATGCAGATTCGATCGAAGGCCCGGCGCGGAGTCAAGCTCCAGCGTCCTAGGACTTAATATATAATATCATCTCCGAGAAGGCAGATTCGATCGGAGGCCCGACGCGGAGCCAAGCTCCAGCGTCCTAGGACTTAATATAAAATATCATCTCCGAGAATGCAGATTCGATCAGAGACCCGACGCGGAGCCAAGCTCCAGCGTCCTAGGACTTAATATAAAATATCATCTCCGAGAATGCAGATTCGATCGGAGGCCCGGCGCGGAGCCAAGCTCTAGCGTCCTAGGACTTAATATAAAATATCATCTCCGAGAATGCAGATTCGATCGGAGTCCCGACGCGGAGCCAAGCTCCAGTGTCCTAGGACTTAATATAAAATATCATCTCCGAGAATGCAGATTCGATCGGCGGCCCGACGCGGAGCCAAGCTCCGGCGTCCTAGGACTTAATTATAAAATATCATCTCCGAGAATGCAGATTCGATCGGAGGCCCGACGCGGAGCCAAGCTCCAGCGTTCTAGGACTCAATATAAAATATCATCTCCGAGAATGCAGATTCGATCGGAGGCCCGACGCGGAGCCAAGCTCCAGCGTCCTAGGACATAATATAAAATATCATCTCCGAGAATGCAGATTCGATCGGCGGCCCGACGCGGAGCCAAGCTCCAGCGTCCTAGGACTTAATTCTAAAATATCATCTCCGAGAATGCAGATTCGATCGGAGGCCCGACGCGGAGCCAAGCTCCAGCGTCCTAGGACTTAATATAAAATATCATTTCCGAGAATGCAGATTCGATCGGAGGCCCGACGCGGAGCCAAGCTCCAGCGTCCTAGGACTTAATATAAAATATCATCTCCGAGAATGCAGATTCGATTGGTGGCCCGACGCGGAGCCAAGCTCCAGCGTCCTAGGACTTAATATAAAATATCATCTCCGAGAATGCAGATTCGATCGGAGACCCGACGCGGAGCCAAGCTCCAGCGTCCTAGGACTTAATATAAAATATCATCTCCGAGAATGCAGATTCGATCGGAGGCCCGACGCGGAGCCAAGCTCCAGCGTCCTAGGACTTAATATAAAATATCATCTCCGAGAATGTAGATTCGATCGGAGGCTCGACGCGGAGCCAAGCTCCAACGTCCTAGGACTTAATATAAAATATCATCTCCGAGAATGCAGATTCGATCGGAGGCCCGACGTAGAGCCAAGCTCCAGCGTCCTAGGACTTAATATAAAATATCATCTCCGAGAATGCAGATTCGATCGGAGGCCTGACGCGGAGCCAAGCTCCAGCGTCCTAGGACTAAATATAAAATATCATCTCCGAGAATGCAGATTCGATCGGAGCCCCGACGCGGAGCCAAGCTCCAGCGTCCTAGGACTTAATTATAAAATATCATCTCCGAGAATGCAGATTCGATCGGAGGCCCGACGCGGAGCCAAGCACCAGCGTCCTAGGACTTAATATAAAACATCATCTTCGAGAATGCAGATTCGATCGAAGGCCCGACGCGGAGTCAAGCTCCAGCGTCCTAGGACTTAATATAAAATATCATCTCCGAGAATGCAGATTCGATCGGAGGCCCGACGCGGAGCCAAGCTCCAGCGTCCTATGACTTAATATAAAATATCATATCCGAGAATGCAGATTCGATCGGAGACCCGGCGCGGAGCCAAGCTCCAGCGTCCTAGGACTTAATATAAAATATCATCTCCGAGAATGCAGATTCGATCGGAGGCCCGGCGCGGAGCCAAGCTCCAGCGTCCTAGGACTTAATATAAAATATCATCTCCGAGAATGCAGATTCGATCGGAGTCCCGACGCGGAGCCAAGCTCCAGTGTCCTATGACTTAATATAAAATATCATCTCCGAGAATGCAGATTCGATCGGCGGCCCGACGCGGAGCCAAGCTCCGGCGTCCTAGGACTTAATTATAAAATATCATCTCCGAGAATGCAGATTCGATCGGAGGCCCGACGCGGAGCCAAGCTCCAGCCTCCTAGGACTTAATATAAAATATCATCTCCGAGAATGCAGATTCGATCGGAGGCACGACGCGGAGCCAAGCTCCAGCGTCCTAGGACTTAATATAAAATATCATCTCCGATAATGCAGATTCGATCGGAGGCCCGACGCAGAGCCAAGCTCCAGCGTCCTAGGACTTAATATAAAATATCATCTCCGAGAATGCAGATTCGATCGGAGACCCGACGCGGAGCCAAGCTCCGGCGTCCTAGGACTTAATATAAAATATCATCTCCGAGAATGCAGATTCGATCGGAGGCCCGACGCGGAGCCAAGCTCCAGCGTCCTAGGACTTAATTATAAAATATCATCTCCGAGAATGCAGATTCGATCGGAGGCCCGACGCGGAGCCATGCTCCAGCGTCCTAGGACTTAATATAAAATATCATCTCCGAGAATGCAGATTCGATCGGAGACCCGACGCGGAGCCAAGCTCCAGCGTCCCAGGACTTAATATAAAATATCATCTCCGAGAATGCAGATTCGATCGGATCCCCTAAGCGGAGCCAAGCTCCAGCGTCCTAGGACTTAATATAAAATATCATCTCCGAGAATGCAGATTCGATCGGAGGCCCGACGCGGAGCCAAGCTCCAGCGTCCTAGGACTTAATATAAAATATCATCTCCGAGAATGCAGATTCGATCGGAGGCCCGACGCGGAGCCAAGCTCCAGCGTCCTAGGACTTAATATAAAATATCATCTCCGAGAATGCAGATTCGATCGGAGGCCCGACGCGGAGCCAAGCTCCAGCGTCCTAGGACTTAATATAAAATATCATCTCCGAGAATGCAGATTCGATCGGAGGCCCGCCGCGGAGCCAAGCTGCAGCGTCCTAGGACTTAATATAAAATATCATCTCCGAGAATGCAGATTCGATCGGAGACCCGACGCGGAGCCAAGCTCTAGCGTCCTAGGACTTAATATAAAATATCATCTCCGAGAATGCAGATTCGATCGGAGGCCCGACGCTTAGCCAAGCTCCAGCGTCCTAGGACTTAATATAAAATATCATCTCCGAGAATGCAGATTCGATCGGAGGCCCGACGGGGAGCCAAGCTCCAGCGTCCTAGGACTTAATTATAAAATATCATCTCCGAGAATGCAGATTCGATCGGAGGCCCGACGCGGAGCCAAGCTCAGTGTCCTAGGACTTAATATAAAATATCATCTCCGAGAATGCAGATTCGATCGGAGGCCCGACGCGGAGCCAAGCTCCAGCGTCCTAAGACTTAATATAAAATATCATCTCCGAGAATGCAGATTCGATCGGAGGCCCGACGCGGAGCCAAGCTCAGTGTCCTAGGACTTAATATAAAATATCATCTCCGAGAATGCAGATTCGATCGGAGGCCCGACGCGGAGCAAAGCTCCAGCGTCCTAAGACTTAATATAAAATATCATCTCCGAGAATGCAAATTCGATCGGAGGCCCGACGCGGAGCCAAGCTCCAGCGTCCTAGGACTTAATATAAAATATCATCTCCGAGAATGCAGATTCGATCGGAGGCCCGACGCGGAGCCAAGCTCTAGCGTCCTAGGACTTAATATAAAATATCATCTCCGAGAATGCAGATTCGATCGGAGGCCCGACGCGGAGCCAAGCTCCAGCGTCCTAAGTACTTAATATAAAATATCATCTCCGAGAATGCAGATTCGATCGGAGGCCCGACGCGGAGCCAAGCTCCAGCGTCCTAGGACTTAATATAAAATATCATCTCCGAGAATGCAGATTCGATCGTAGGCCCGACGCGGAGCCAAGCTCCAGCGTCCTAGGACTTCATATAAAATATCATCTCCGAGAATGCAGATTCGATCGGAGGCCCGACGCGGAGCCAAGATCACACGTAATTGGACTTAATAAAATCTACAATCCGGGAGGCTAGCTCTACGACCGGATGCCCGACGCGGAGCAAGATCACGCGTAAGGGGACTAAATAAAATCTACAATCCGGGAGGCCAGCTCTACGACCGGATGCTCGACGCTGAGCAAGATCACGCGTAAGGGGACTAAATAAAATCTACAATCCGGGAGGCCAACTCTACGACCGGATGCCCGACGCGGAGCAAGATCACGCGTAAGGGGACTAAAAAAATCTACAATCCGGGAGGCCAAATCTTCGACCGGATGGCCGACGCGGAGCAAGATCCTGCGTAAGGGGCCTAAATAAAATCTACAATCCGGGAGGCTAGCTCTACGACCGGATGCCCGACGCGGAGGAAGATCACGCGTAAGGAGACTAAATAAAATCTACAATCCGGGAGGCTAGCTCTATGACCGGATGCCCGATGCGGAGCAAGATCACGCGTAAGGGGACTAAAATAAAATCTACAATCCGGGAGGCCAGCTCTACGACCTGATGCCCGACGCGGAGCAAGATCACACGTAAGGGGACTAATTAAAATCTACAATCCGGGAGGCTAGCTCTACGACCGGATGTCCGACGCTGAGAAAGATCACGCGTAAGGAGACTAAATAAAATCTACAATCCGGGAGGCTAGCTCTACGACCGGATGCCCGATGCGGAGCAAGATCACGCGTAAGGGGACTAAAATAAAATCTACAATCCGGGAGGCCAGCTCTACGACCGGATGCCCGACGCGGAGCAAGATCACGCGTAAGGGGACTAAATAAAATCTACAATCCGGGAGGCTAGCTCTACGACCGGATGCCCGACGCTGAGCAAGATCACGCGTAAGGGGCCTAAACAAAATCTACAATCCGAGAGGCTAGCTCTACGACCGGATGCCCGACGCGGAGGAAGCTTCAGCGTCCTAAGTAACTGTGAAGTAGCCGCGGTATTATTTCTTCATACGCGTCTGATCCCAGTGGTGTAGGAGTGACGCGGACTATAGGATCTCTAGTGGTGTAGGAGCCTTCTAAATTACACTGCTTAATTTAAAGAGCAGAACTTGACAGTTCTGAATAAATCAAACTCTTCTCATTAGTTGGTGTTTGTCTTCTCCGCGGACGAAGTAAGGCGTAGCTGCACTGCGGGGACAAAGGAGTAAGCCACTGAATGCACTCTTTAGTCATGGAGCCAGATCGGACATGAGCCTGCTACTTTTGCTTTCTTGACCACGACGGGGTCGCGGTGCGCGACTTAGACTCGAGCAACAACGAATGTCTTAGCGTGGCTCGACCTCTCCATCACAATGGTCGCGGAAGGTTCACTTAGATTTTGAGAGATTCGCCGCGGTCTCTATGCTTATTGCAAGCTCTGTCGGTGGCTAGTTTGTTCTTTTCTTTTTGCGTGCTGATATCGACTTGCATTAGACCCGAAATCCAAAGAGCGCCGCGGTCTCTATGCTTATTGCGTTGCTCAGTTTGTTGCTATCACTACAATTAGCCCTCCCTGATTGGTAACCCCGAAGTCCCTGGCTTTGCAGATTTGAAAGTGGCGAATATGGGTTCCTTCACCCGGGCAATCGCCTCCTTGTCTTGACCATGGAAGACTTCGGCTTCGTCGAAGTCTAGTACCCATTGCCATCATTCGCGATTAAAGGCCAAGAGGCGCAGGCTGCTCCTCCCAATGAAAGTCCGTCCGCGGCCAAATGTACTACCCTTGACAATATATTTATACATATGCATTCGACGTCGGCCAGTATGTATGCTATTATATAAGCATTCCTATCCACCCATGATTACCACAAGAATGAGTGGGATGAAACAACAAACATTTCATAATTTGGGTGGAGACTTCATCTACCTACATACTGAATATGATCACAATTCGGCGCAAACTAGTTTGACCGAGTTTCTAAGTCTTGCCAATTAAATCATTAAGTACAAACCGATCGAAAGAATAATTAGATATGGTACCTCAATCCGGTTGTTTGTTACCTCTTAGCGTGAGTGGATTCCCACGGACGGCGCCAATGACAAAATCCGATTTTCTGAATCCCGTGTCGGCGGGTTCCGAGATCAAGTGGAGTGCGAGCGAGCTCGGACGATCGGGCTTACCTGAGACGCGCGACGAGATTACCGTCGGCGTACCCAAACCTGTGCCGATCCAAGCTCAAGCCATACGCGGACCACCTTCCTCCCAAGGCTTCATCAAACGTCGGCTCCCGCTGATCGAGACAAATTTGGCGCGGGAAGGCTCCTTCCTGATCGAGACAAATTTGGCGCGGGAAGGCTCCTTGAGCCATTCAAAAACCGACCCCGAGTCCAAGGTCTCAACTCATATTTATAGGCGAACCTCATGAACCCTTGTCGACAAGTGTCCGAGGTAGGTGACAAGTGTCATGCTGCTTGAGACAAGTGTCCCATAGGTGGCACTTGATGTACAAATAATAGGTTTATGTGGTGATGGTGGGAAAATCCACTATTTTGTTGACTCATTTTGTTATAAGTGATACAGGTTAATTTATTTAGCGGGAACCCGTTTATGCACATGATATTATTTATTTTATGGTGTTTCGTCAGCTTCTTCTACGATGACTTCTCTCTCAATCTTCAGATTTAATTCCCCCTGGTCCCCATTAAATGCGACGCCCATCATTCCCTTCTATCTCCTTATATAGATCCCCACATCATTGTTCACTAACCCTCCTTCTCTAATCTCTGTCAGCGCTTCTCCTTTCTCCATTTAATGCTCCCCCTGCAATGCATTAATGTGGATTAATCATTGGGTTGAGGTGAAGTTTCAACGATTATATACTCTCCCCCTCCTCCCTCCTTTTACTCTTCAGGCCATTTTGTAATTTTGAGTTTAGGGGTGGTTATGTGAAAACCCACTTATTTAAAGGGTGTTTTTTTTTTGGGTAAAAGTTTAGGAGTAGTAGTTTTTAACATCTAAAAAAGCGTGAGCTAATATTAAAACGTTATTTTTTTTTTATAGTTTAGTCATAAGTATAAAATCATTTTTTAAAAAAATAATAAAAAGATTACGTTTTTATAAAATGACGTATAAATGATGAAATATCATGTTTTTTAGAATGGAGGTAGTATAATTTTGATCTTATTAAAATGAAATTGAAAAGTCTATTATTTGAATTTTATATTGGAGGGAGTATATGAAATGGCTTAATTACTAGGATATAAAATTAGAAAATATTGGGAGAGGAGAAGTTATGTTATGTAGAATTAATGCTTTCAGTTGACCAATTCAATGGACTTATTACCAATGTTAACTTCAAATGATTTGAATATGGAAACAATCCATGAAGTGGCCAATTTGGTCGTCGAGTAAAAATAAATGCATATTAATGCATTTTGTCACACAACTTGGAATTATTTTGACCGGTGCATGCAGCTTATATTGATGTCTAAAAGTCTTATCTTATCTAGAAGAGCCAGCGAATTTCGAATCCGTGATTGGCATTACTTTGAGTCAAGTAACTAATTAGGGTTCATGAGTTTAGTTTGATTTCAGATGTCAATATCATTTCTTAATCATATTTTTTACTCTTTAACATACGCATATATGTCGATTTAAAAAATATTTTACTAGATTCACTATTTTAGTCAAACTTTAATATTTTTTTCTTGAGTTTACCCATTTGTAGTTAGACATTGTTAAAGTAGATTGGAGAGTTGTGTGTGAACTCATATTACCAGGAATACTATTATGAGAAGAGTATGCGTGCTTGATCGATTCTAATTTGGATTTTTGGTTAGGGATCAAATTTGGGAACTTATTAAATATATAATTTAAATATAATACTTTTTATTAAAATAATTGTGATGAATAATCGTATAACAAAACAAATAAAAAAAGCAAAGGTGTTGAAATTTGAACAAAAAATCTTTTGATTCTCCATTCTTTTTTTACAACTTGATCTAGATAATACTTCTATTTCAAATATCATTAACATATATTATATTAGTTTAAAATATTAAATATATGAAAAAAAAATTATTTTTTATTTCGATCAGGCAACTTAGCATTCCCGAGCACACCCACACGGCTACATCCCCAACTCCGATCCACCACTGGTCTTGCATGACTCGTTTTGTTAACAATAAAAGCACAAGAAGTAATAGTTTCATGAAGCAGAGATAATATATACAATTAGTTGTTGTTTTTTTAATTAGATGAAACATCGTGTTGTAACAAATTTTTTTTGTGAAGGAACCGGGGAGACTAACTCCCTTCCTTAAAACACGCTAAACAGGGCAAAGTCGGAACCTCGAAACGCCCCAAGCATCATCCTGAAGGTTCAAAGAAACGCACATAAGACGGCTCCACCAGCACATGAAAACCTAACTGTCAATCAAATGTAGATGAAGTGACCGCATCAGCGACCATATTCGCCTCGTGGTAAAAATGTCAAAATTGGATGGACCAATCTCTACGAAAGAAGCCATGACTATAGTTCACCAGGCTCAACAGTGGGCGCAAGACCCTAACCTTCTTCGTAACAAGCTTTGTGAAGATTTGGAATATATCGGTCTCGACCACCACTTTCCTATCCCTAAGTTCCCCACCATCTCCAAACCATTAAGAACTCCCCACCTTCCGCCATAAGAACCGAGCACGATCTCATGTTAAATGCAAAGCGACAGACCCACTCGGTGTTCGCATCTCTCAGCACTCCTCCAACAGTAGCCCTAACGTCTCCTCTAAGAGTGTCATATGTGTTAACCTTTACCCAATCCTCCATCGGCCTAACCCATTGGATATGTCGTTCACATCTTTTCGTCGCTTTCTTGGGATTTCTTATTCTCTCCATCGCAACCCTGTGACTTTGAACGTCCCTAATGTAGTACGCCCTCGTCACCGGCTTATAAGCTAATCCTTGAAAGACAACACAATTCATTCTCTTCCAAAGCTTCCACGCAGCAATCGTGAACACCGCATTCCAGTCCTCTCCCTCCTCTGTGTGTTCAATAGACATGACATTAGCTCTGATACAAGTAGCAAAGGGAAGCTCCCAACAGTCCGCGACCTTTCCAGCACCTATCACCCGTGCCAAAAAAATCTTAGCAGTACCACATTCCCAAAAAAGATGATGTTCAAAAGATGCCTCGTCATAGTTACAAATTGGACATATAGAAGACGTACCAATACAACATGTCACCCTTTCAACATTATTCAGGATACCACCCTTACTCATAAACTAGACAAACACGCGCACTCTCTCGTTAACCCTCAGCTTCCACATCGGACGGCAGACACCAATATCATTACCCTACCATTCGTTCCACTTCCGAATCATCTCATAACTCGAGCAAATAGAGTAGTCCCCATCAAAGGAATACTTTAGGCAAGTCCTCCCCGTCCACACAAGCCACCACAATCCTCTTCATTAGGACACTAGAAGGAAATAGGTGCCCGATGGCATCCCACCGCCAACCCGTCTCGTTGTCCCAAAGATCATAACCATCCAGTTTGAGCTCACCCCCTCCAAGTCCTTTCTACCGTTGCACAATGGCTTATTCTCGATCTAGCAATCTCTCCCAAAGTCGATGTTCTTTCTGTTCCCAAGGTTCCATCTCAGCCCAGGCTTAATAATTTCTCCAAGCCCACTCTTAATCCCCTTCCACATGTGTGAGTCCCTAGACGAGGGACCCAACACTGTGCAAATGTACTTTTCCTTCAAAACTTAATTCCCTCCACAACCCCTCCTCCTCCATAATAAAACGCCATCTAATTTTCACCAATAACGCAAGATTAAGTTCCTCCATTGTTTTAATTCCCAATCCCTCAATATTCTTGGGTTTAATCACCTTCTCCTAGGCAACCTTGTGTACTTTTCGTTTAACATCAGTAGAGCCCCAAAGGAACTTTCTGGAAAGCTTATCAATCTTTTTACACATATTCTTTGGGATCATCAAATCCCCCATCCAATACACCAATAGGGACCCCGGAACCGATTCCATGAGAGTAATTTTCCCAGCAAAGCTCATAAGGCCAGTCTTCCAACCGACGAATCTCCTCGTAAATTTTCAAGTATGAATTAAAACATAGCACCTTGAACCCTTGTGTGCAAAAGAGGGATGCTAAGATTATGTCCAAGGTCCGAAGTTGTCTGGTTACCACTACCCTCTTGGATTTTGCTAACAAAGGTCCACTTTTATACTGTTGGAGACAAAGAATTTCAACTTATATAGACTAACTCTTTTCCCCGAAGCCTCGCAAAATTTTTCGAAAAAAATCCTGATCACTTTAATCTGTACGACAGAAGCTTCAACAAAAAGGAGAATATCGTCCGCAAAGAAAAGGTGCAAATATTCGGTCAATTCTGGGTGATTTTCGATGGGCTTTTAGTAGCCATCATCCACCTCTTGGTTTATAATATGATATAGTCTTTCCATATAGAGGATGAAAATATACGAAGAGATAGGGTCGCCCGGTTGTATTCCTCTTGACGGGGAGAACTGTCTCGAAACTTCCCCGTTCCACAACAGATGCAAGCTCGCACCTCTAATGAACTTCATTATCCAATGAATGCACTTATGTACGAAGGGACCCTCCACTCTGTTATGCTTCCTTCTCACCATAGTCGAAGCCTGAAAGAACTTCCATGTAACAGCCCGAATATGAATAACAACCTGCCAATGCATGAGAGGTAAATTGTCTAGTGTGTTATTGTAAATTTACACCAAATAAGAGACTGGGATCATGCTAAGATTATGAGATCTAAGTAAACAGGAATCATCTTTACAATATTTTGAAGCAAAAATACCTCATTGACGGTAAGCAACACTCAAGTTCTGCATGTATGGATAAACCAACAGATGCTCTGTTGTTGTGGTACAAAACCCTATAAGACGCAATAGGTTTCTGTGAACAGCTACACTTATCATCTCAACTTCACGATGGAAAGCTGCATCACCACCTGGACTTTCATAATCTGTCAATCTTTTCACAACAACCTTTGTATTATCTGATAAGACACCTTTATACACCTTGCCAAAGCCTCCCTGGTCAAGAACATTTTTCTCACGGAAGCTGTCTGTAGCGAGCTGCAATTCACGATATGCAAACCGCTTAAGCTGCCCAAAAGCAATTATGCGATCAACTTCACCTAAATAAGGGAAGAGAAAAGTTAACATGGGCAACAAAGGCAAGGAAGGTGAAGAGAACATAAACATCTTCTAAAACCAAAAGCTCTACTTTCTGAAGGGTGAAGAGAACACATCTAATCTAAAATAGTGATGAAAATCCATGCGTTTATGAAATGCAAGGTGACCAAATACCAATATATTCTTGTTTACAATTCCTGATTTCTATGACCATTGCATTTGGGAGAACATTATCAATTTATCTTTTTCACAAGCCGGACAAAGAGCCACCATTATGCTAGCAGTCGGCCTTCAAAAGGGCCTATAGTTTATTCTAGAAGGAAATACAAAAAAAGGGAGCAAATAATGTGTAAAGCCAGGTGAGGGCAACAGGGTGTTTGACATGCCAGTTTGTTAGAGGGGAATGATAAGAGTCACAGGCTGTGATCCTTGTGAGATCACAGCTGTGAGGTAGTTTAAATACAAGGTTGCGTCCCTATTTTCTTTTTATCCAATTTGGAATTAGGATCCGATCTTTAGGCAACTTGCCTTGGGCTCACTGGGGATGACCTCCTTTGATAAGTATCTGGTTCTTTTATCTCAATACATGAGTATTTTCTGGGTTGGTGAGTGGTGATCTGAGTCCCTTTAATCTTCCTAACCTCTCACTTGCACACATTTATCCATGCATCAATGTGAAGCCCAAATATTCCTAACAAATACCAAGTATCATACAACATTTATTGATGAAAATACATCAAACTTTTCAGGTACATGCAATCTTATTGTCATCTATTTTACTCAACTCTAATTGGATAATTCAGGATGGATAATTCAGACTCACAAGTCACAAACGACTACACTGTTCCAAAAGAAAGATACAAATGCTCCACTAAAATCAAGGATAGGTAGCATAAGAAGGGATGAGTTGACAAACCTCAATTATTTCCTATTCTATCAATCCTGACACATCTTCTCTTCGAGATGAGATGCGAGATGGTACCTGCATTGTTCCTTAAATCAAGTTCATAAGAGCAAAAAACATGCATGCCCGAGCTATATTATATACTCCATCATTAATAAGAACAAAGGTGCTTGGCTACCATACTTCTTATGTCTCTATTCTCTATTGGACTACTATGCATCAGCTTTTAGGTCTAATTAAGAGAATAGAAATCAAAAGATAAAATTGCGAATGTTGTCCGATGAGTGATCCCCGCTACTTAAATTCATCAAATAAGAGAATAATAATTTGCACAAGGACAGGCTAACCTTATAATGGCTCCACTCAGTCTTCTCACCAACTTGACATGGAAGAGGATTGTCACTGCAAAATGCAAGTTTCACGGTTGAGAAGTACAAAGTTCCCATGATTGGACCAGCAGATGTAGAGAGATAACATGCATAAGACTTCTGAAGTCGCTCTTCTGGAGTAGTTTGAAAAGTTTGACAAAACACCTTCTCATATCCACCCTCAGCAAGAACTTTTGTTCCTTGAGCTATTCTAGCCACCGCAGCATCAATGACATTAGGGCTTGTTTTCACTGATCCAAACCAAAAAAGTCATGATGCATTCAATATATCTCCCACAGGTTTAAAACTATTAACAATAGCATCACCGAATCCACTCAAATGCACAATAAGCAAAAACAGAAGTTCGCATTACAAGCACAGTTAGCAACACCCAAGACTTGAAGTGTACTAGATTACTCTTGATGTCATCCTCAAGCGAAAGAAGAAGGCTCCACCTTGGGAGTCGTTGAAGAAACGACGTTAATTATTTAATTATTTATATTTCTTATTTTTTATATATATTCTATTTTTAGTAACTCCTATGTTAGTTGGAGTCTAATTATAGAATTGCTTATTTTTAGTATTTCTTATTTAGATTAAATAAGATGGTTAGGATTTTACATTAAGTTTTATCTTCTAGGTTTATTTATCTTTAGGATTAAATTTCTATCTTTATCAACCTAAATTCTATCTTGCACGGTAGAATTGGTTCTTAGGTTTTCTATTTAAACATTGTAGTTCTATTGAATTAAATCAGATTGAATAGAATTGAGAAACCCCTTTATGGATTAAAGGGTTCTCGATTATCAATCCAAACCCACATTCGGTTCGTATACTTCCATATTCTTTCGATCAAGTAACTTCAATTGCAAATTTGAGATCAACCGTAATTGTTGACCAAATACAAGTGTGTTTTCAATACATACTCCCTCCATATTTCGTTATTGGAATCGAAAAGTCAACCGAGTGCAAGAGCGGCAATTTGAAGGCCTAATTAGATAGTCCTAATTAGCAATTCATCAATTGATATATATCAACGGCAATTTGCAAGTCAACAACGACAATTTGGAGTCTACTCGTTACAAATTCGACATCAATTCAAGGATATCAAGGAGCCTAAGCAAGATCGACGCTTTTGTTTTAGCAATTGGCCGGCCTAGCCGATTGCTATACATCAATTAGTACTCAGAGACAGGTTATGCTACGCTCTTTTTTTTTTGAGTTGATGATATTAATGTTTTGATTTGATGGCTTGGGAGATATGGGGAGATTGAGAAGATGATCCTGATCCATTGGATGGATTTTTTGCTTTGGAACGTGCTAAAGAACAACGACGCCAACAAGAGTTACGTCGGAGAGCTTGGCTACAACAACAAACCCTAGAGCGTCAACGCGAAGCCAAAAGACGCCAACTTTGGCTTCAACGTCAAGAGGACGAACAACGACGTGCTAGGGAACAACTACAACTAGAACGCCAACGAGGGTACAATCAATGGTTGCGCCAATATAAAGAAAAGGAATTTCGAAGTGGAAGATCTGACATTGTCGATTGGGATGTTTGGTATGCGTCATATCAGCGTCGCCAAAGAGAAGAAGAGGATCGCCATTGATGGGAGAAGGAAGAAGCTCTTCGAAAGGCTGAAGAAATCGTGGACAAATTCGTTGCCCAGAAAACAGCTCAGCGCGATGATTTTGTTTTGCAATTTCCCGTTGACTCCGACATCGGAATTGAGTCAACTCGGTTTTGTTGCGAAGCTGACTCGACGAGCTTTCCAACGGTGGGTCAGACGCTGTCAGACTCCTCCGGGAAGACCTCCGAATCTGTACTTAAAGTCGACTGCAGTGTTGTGCAGGAGGTGGAGCATGTTGATTCCGTTGATGAGGATGAGGTACTTGATGACGTGTCTCAAGAGTTAGCGATTGTACCTCTTGGGCATGTTCATGAAGTTCCAGTTGCTGAGATTTGTGTGGTCATTGATCCTATTCTTATTGAAGATCAAGTCTGTTCAACGATCACGCATGAAGGTGATGTTTTTGGGGTTCCTATACCTCGAATTCTCCTGGCACCTATTCCACCCATTTCTCCATCATCTTCTTTGAAGGCTGCTGCTCCTTCCTCACTGATCATCGCTGACTCGATTCGAGCACGAATCGAAGATAAGAGGGGGAGAATGATGCGGGTCAAGATGGCCTTCTGTGGGTAAAACAACGATCTTGATCCTGGCGACGACTCGAGGACGAGTCAATTTCAAATGGAGGAGAATGATGTCATCCTCAAGCGAAAGAAGAAGGCTCCACCTTGGGAGTCGTTGAAGAAACGACGTTAATTATTTTATTATTTATATTTCTTATTTTTTATATATATTCTATTTTTAGTAACTCCTATGTTAGTTGGAGTCTAATTATAGAATTGCTTATTTTTAGTATTTCTTATTTAGATTAAATAAGATGGTTAGGATTTTAGATTAAGTTTTATCTTCTAGGTTTATTTATCTTTAGGATTAAATTTCTATCTTTATCAACCTAAATTCTATCTTGCACGGTAGAATTGGTTCTTAGGTTTTCTATTTAAACATTGTAGTTCTATTGAATTAAATCAGATTGAATAGAATTGAGAAACCCCTTTATGGATTAAAGGGTTCTCGATTATCAATCCAAACCCACATTCGGTTCGTATACTTCCATATTCTTTCGATCAAGTAACTTCAATTGCAAATTTGAGATCAACCGTAATTGTTGACCAAATACAAGTGTGTTTTCAATACATACTCCCTCCATATTTCGTTATTGGAATCGAAAAGTCAACCGAGTGCAAGAGCGGCAATTTGAAGGCCTAATTAGATAGTCCTAATTAGCAATTCATCAATTGATATATATCAACGGCAATTTGCAAGTCAACAACGGCAATTTGGAGTCTACTCGTTACAAATTCGACATCAATTCAAAGATATCAAGGAGCCTAAGCAAGATCGGCGCTTTTGTTTTAGCAATTGGCCGGCCTAGCTGATTGCTATACATCAACTCTCAATTCTAATAGCAACAAAACAAAACATATCAACAGGCGTCATTATTCCTTGAATGTTAAACCTATCAGGTAATGACATGGTAAAGTGACAGGATTAAATTCATATTAATCTCATACATCATAAACCATAATACAAATTCTAACAAGGATCAGGGCATAGAGTTACATAGAATTAGCATGTCTAGCAGATAAAAACAACCATTTAAGGCCTCTTGAAATTGAACCAAGCAATGTGAAAAACCAGAAGCATCTAGAATGAGTTAAGTCCACCGATTATAAATCCACTTAGATCCTTCACAAGGTACAAGATTCAGAGCTTAATTGTTCCCCGTGTTCACTCAAAACATCCATATCATTAGTAATATTGATAATTTAAAAGGTTCGCATTTATAGAAATTACAACTGACCGATTGGAATTGAGGAATAATAAAACTAAATCAAACAAAACGGCCATTCAATTGAGCACTTACAGTGTTACCACATGTTCCCAGCGAGATTCTCGGCTTTCTTGGTTGCGTCGGCCGCCCTCTTCCCCCACTTACCAAGCGCATCTCTGACCGAATCCATCGCATATGATCATCCAAACAAATAAAGTATTAATGGACCCTCCACAAATCGAACATTCAACAACAACAAAAACAGATAAACCCTAGCTCCCTAAAAAATCTCGAAATGAAAGAAATTAGGGTTTTTGCAAAATCTGAAATTTAGGGGTTTTTGTTTACCTAGGAAGAGGAGACGTTATGGGGGGTTCCCTTCACACAGATGAGGCCGGTGATGGAGGATGGAGGTTCGGTCAGCAATGAAGGTCGGCGGGAGCACTCTGTGCGCTGGGGCTCGGCAGGTGAGGAATCGGCGACAGAGGGAGCCGACGATGGAGCAGGCTCGGTGGTCGGAGCGCGCTGGAGTCGCAGCAGGCTCGGTGGTCGGCGGTCGGAGGACACAATGGAGGATGGAGGATGGAGGATGGACACAACCGCGATCTGCTCGATCTCTCGCGCACAGGAGAAAGAGGAAACCTAAAGAGATTATTTTTTTTAATCAAACGAAGCGAGCATCTGTTTTACAAAAAAAAATTAAATTAAAAGAATACCCTTTTACCCCGGATATTTGTAAAAAAAAAACGCCCGGGGTATAAAATATGATACAATTAATATACCAATATAATATACCCCGGATATTTTTTATATGATCCGGGGTATATTTGTTTTAATAAAAAAAAAATAAAGATAACTTGTCAGTTTTGCCATTATACCCCATAATTATGAGATCCGGGGTAATAGGTTATGGGGTAAAATCCCGATTTTCTACTAGTGATTGTTGGTGAACCATATAATTTGTGTGTTCTTATTATTCTTATATATTCTCGAATCTTTCCAGTATGTCGTAAAAAAATAGTATGACAACGGGTTAGGGTTTTCACCAGGAGAAACAGATTTAATTTATACCTAATAAAGATGTGACCTTTTTTTAAACAACAAGGCTTGTGGGTGTCGTTGACGAATGATTTCAAGGTCGACAACATTGCTAAGATGACGTCTTTGGAGGAGAAGGCACACTCGAAAATTACGTTGTGTCTTTGATACGGGGTTAGCCGTAGGGTGGCCCGATCTTCGACAATCAAGACTCAAAGACAAGAACGGAAGCAAAAGACTCAAGAACAATAACAAAGACACGACCGATAGTGGACTGATTCGAACTAAAATAGAACGAGATAAAGACCCCAGGCCTCCTTAGAGGGTAGGAACCAAATACCAACGACTATAAAGCCCGCCTCTACAACCTTACACAACCAAGCGGACAACTTGGAGGCACAAGGAGGGGACTTGTGATTACCTGGATCACCAAGCTCTCGCGAGGTTGACGAACTCAAAGCAAACCAAGCAGGATCTATAACCAATTTGCAATCGATGAGCAATGCTACGAATCGATCGACTTGCACTCAATGTGTTTCACACAAAGGAGAATTTCATTCTATCAAAGAGACGTCTGAATTACAATGGAAGGATCAGCCGTCTACATATAACCCTAAGGCTGATTTCTAATAAAAATAATAAATAAAAATAATTATTTAAATTATCCCTAAAATGACTTAATTAATCAAGGTTCTAATTAACACATACAATAACGCAAGGAAATAAGCCAATTTGGCCAAGAAGGACGTCGGCTCCAGCAGCTTTCGCCTTCCACCAGCAGCATCGTGCACGCCCGCGCAGCCCCGGTGCACGCCCGCGCAGAACAGTGACAGCTTGCAAAGAAGTTGATTTTCGGCCAAGCTCTAGGTCGAATCTGGAAAAACCTTCAACAGAAAAGTTGTAGATTTCTTCGTCCTCGTTCCGACAAGATATGGCACGATCCAATCCGATTAATATTGAATCCGTACGACTCATTTTACTGAGACGTCGAAAAGCTGTCAACTGTATATGAACGAACCCAAAATGAACGTCAAGCTTCCACCTTTGCACCTTCTCCCATGGTGGAGCTTTCTTCTTCCTCTTTAGGATGACATCATTCTCACGAGCTCGAATCATATGTACATCCCCAAGTATAGGTGTGTCCGGAGGTGTCTTGGATGGTCCCGCATCAGTCTTGTTGATGGCATCATCACTAAGGTCTCTGACGCTGAGGCCGCTGCTACTTTGTGGCTAAATTAAGTTGGAGAATTTGTAAATGATAAAATCTCTAACAAATAAATTGTCTCTGAAACAACGCCAATTCGAGTTACGCATACATGAAGGTACACAACTCAGAGATTATCTTGATCAATAACACCTTTTTACTCGAGTTACGTAATATCGATGTTAAGTTGAAGGAAGAAGATGCGGCTTTGATTATGTAGGTATGTCTACCTTAGCTAGACATACGATAACTTTATCCAGTTGTTTATTCTTGGGAAATATGTTATCACACTGGAAGAGGTCAAGTAATCACTTCAATGTAGAGAGTTCCACCTGAAGGTATTAGGTGGGAGTACAGAAAGTTAGGATCCTAAACTAAATGGCAGTGGAGGCAAGGACCAAGGGAACATTAAGAAGAAGAAAGGTAAGAAAACGTTCTCAAGGGGTGCAAAGCCATAATATGTTTGTAACTTATGTAAATAAAAAGGGAATTGCAAGAACAATTTTCCCAGAAATAAGCAATTGGAGAAGTGGCCAGGGACTACTATTGCAGCAGAGGGTGACACCATGTTTGAATAAGATCATGTCCTCGTAGCTGATGGACACACTCATCACTATTATGTGTTGGTTTTGGATTCTTGGGCATCCTATCATATTTGCTCAAGAAGAGAGAGATTTTCAACAAATGAACAAATGAATGTTAGTAGCGTTTCAATGGCTAACGATTTTGTTTGGAAATCGGTTGGAATTGGTTCAATCAAGATTAGAACTTATGATGGGAGGTTCTGTACATTGGAATATATCAGATATGTTATGTCGATGACAAAGAATCTGATATGTCTATGTCCATTGGACAGTAAAGATTTCAGGTTCAGTGGGCAAGATGGAGTTCTGAAGGTCTCCAAGGGTTATGATGTGATTCTAAGGGGTGTCACGTAGGGTACCATGTATCCATCGCAAGGTTCCAAAGTTACAAATTCAATTAATGTTGCATCATCAAAGCTTTCCAAATAAGATTCATTTGGAAATCGGTTGGAATTGGTTTAATCAAGATCAGAACTTTTGATAGAAGGTTCTGCACATTGGAATATATCATACATATTCTATCGATGACAAAGAATCTGATATGTCTATGTTCGCTGGACAGTAAAGATTTCAGGTTCAGTGGGCAAGATGGATTTCTGAAGGTCTCCAGGGGTTATGATGTGATTCTAAGGGGTGTGAAGTAGGGTAACTTCTATACCTTGCAAGGTTCCACAGTTACAAATTCAATTAATGTTGCATCATCAAAGCTTTCCAAATAAGATTGGACTAAGCTATGTCATATGAAGCTTGGTCATATGGGTGGAAGGGAGATGCAAATTATGTCAGAGAATGGACTGCTTTGTGGTCACAAGGTGAAGAGTCTGGAATTTTGTGAGCTTAATATCTTTGGGAATCTTTATCGTAACAAGTTTCCCAAGGGGATCCATAAAATCAAATTTAAGATGGATTATATCCACTTTGATTGCTAGGGTTCATCTAGAGTTGAGTCTCTAAATGGGCATAGATACTTTGTGTCTACGATCGATGATTACTCAAGAAAGACTTGGGTGATCATGGTGAAACACAAAGGTAAGGCCTTTAAAAGCTTCATGTAATGGAGACATTGGTGAAAAACTAGAGAAGAAAGAAGACAAACGATTGCATAGTGGTCCGGAGTTTTGCTTGTCCGAGTTTTACCAGTTCTAAAAAGAGGAAGGGAACTATCTGAAAGGGTTGGTTAGTGATCTAGGTCTACATCATGAACATTCTACAATGTTGTGTCTGTGTGTGTGTGTGGGCGTGTGTGTGTGTGTGTGTGTGTGTGTGTGTGTGTGTGTGTGTTTGTGTGTGTGTGTGTGTGTGTGTGTGTGTGTGTCTGTCTGTATGTGTGTGTGTCTGTACGTACGTACGTACGTATGTGTGTGTGTATGTGTCAAATACCATGTCCTTCATGAGATAACTAAACATATTTACGCCAAGTATCACTTCCTGGGGAGCGAGAGGAGAATCGTGGTGAATAAAGATGACATACTACTGAAAACCCAACAAATATGTTCACCAAGGGAGTTCCACAGAGCATGTTCCAACATTAATTGAACTTGCTCAACATCAGAAGTTGTTAGTTGCCCTTTGATGTCTGCATATTTAGTCATATTTTACATCGTGTTTTCATTCCATCTAAGTCATTTTATTAGCTTTTGTATTGGGAAAGTAAGGAAAATGTGTAGTTATGTTTAATATTGCAAGATATGGAGTCTACACAAGCTTTGGTGTGATTTTATAGGTATTGGAGCTGATTTGGAAGAGTTTTGAAGCACTTTAGAGCTTAATGAAAAATCATGAATGCAATGGAGAAGCCAAGGAAAAGGGAAAAGAGGTGCAGATGGAGAAAAGACTTATTTTCGCCATCCATCGCTTTGATTTAAGATCTGGAGCCTTCATGAGATTTGTAGTCCTTGAAAAGAGCTTTCCAACGCATATTCATATGCGTCAATCCGATTAACGAGGACTCGGGAAAGTGCGATTGAAGACAGAGTCGAAAAGCTGGAGAAAACCAGAAGTTACTGCATTCACACAGGTACCTCGGCGCCGACACCTCAGACCTCGGCGCCGATACCCTGCGCACCAGGAGAAATTTCTGCGGGCTGTTTTAATTGATTTTGGGCTTTTTAATTAAGGTTTCTATTTAATTCCTTTTGAGGATATTTTAGTTAGATAGATTTGGAATATTTTATATTTCCTTAGTTAGATTTTTATTATTTTTCCTTGGAGATTAAGTCTAGAAATTCTATCTTTAAATAAAGCCTATTAGAGGCTAATTAGGGATCACTTTTTACACATCCATCACACGCTGAATTTACAGCAGCAAGGGACGAGAGTTTTGGAGTTTTTGTTGAAGGTTTTGACATTGGTTTTGAGGTTTGATTTTAATTGCAATTTCAGATTATGTTTAATTCAATTTTCAGCATGTTTTCTATATCTATGTGTGAGTAGTTCTTCATCTTCTAGAGTTGGGGTGAGCCCAACAATAGCCATGTATGAAATCTTGAATCTATGATGTTTTCATGAGTTTATCATCATCTATCTTGTGTTTAATCCTTTGCGAAAGTTGAGGACAATTCCATGTTTATGATTATGAAGCGAAAGTGGATTTAATTATGAATTTGGATAGTAATTAGAGATCTTTGACGAAAGTAAAAGGGTTCTAATTAAGAAAAGGTAGAACAAATAGGTTTTATGCGAAAGCCTCTAATTCTATTTGTGAAGTATGCGAAAGCTATCTTTTGACGATGAAAACATGATCTTTGCTCTATGATTCTTGTGTGGTTCATGCATTGTTGTTGTTGTGGTTATCCCTTGACCTTGGAAGTTCTTTTTATATTGTTTACATCCATAAAATCCCTTGCTTTTTGCTCTATTTCGCTGCTGAAAAACAAACAATCAATCGACATTCATCACTTCTCTCGACCATCCCCTTGATATCGACCTCTCTTGTCGATATAAACCGCATTTGCTACTGATTTTTGTGAATTGTTAGATCATAGGAACTACTCTAGAAAGTGCTGTCCTCTCTCCAGTGGAACGATCCCGACTTCCGCTATCTACATAGTGGGAATTGAGGTATTTTATTTGTGGTTGATTTCCCATCGTACAACAAATTGGCGCCGTTGCCAGGGAGGGTAACAATCGCCATCTAGAGTAGCTGATTTTCGGAGTTAGGACTAGCCCACCTCCTCCTTGTTTTCTAACGCTACTTGTTTGCTTCTTGTGTTTGTTTGAGAGGTGTATGCGACGCGCTGATCGCATAATAGAGTTTGAGGCTTTAGACGAACCGGAGCGTTACTTTCATTTAAGAGAAAGGCTAAAGGGAATCATGGCCGAACGTGAGACCCTTGAGGAAACGGTGGAAAGGCTGCAAAGGGAGAACCAAGAGGCCAATCGTGCTCGAGAGGGCACGTCAAGCGGAGGAACAACTTGCTAGGATTCCTCGCAATGCTCGACAATATATGCACCCACCTCTTAGGGTGCCCGCATCACCTATTGTCTTCCCCGACGCTCCCGCTAATTTTGAGATCAAGACAAGCTTCATTGCCATGGTCAAGAAGATCCAGTTTTCGGGGAAACCAACGGAGTGCCCTATGGAGCATGTGCGCGAGTTCTTGGATATTTGTGACACCATCGCTCATGGTGACACTTTGGAGTATGTGAGGCTTAAGGCCTTTCGATGGTCACTTGCGGGGAAGGCACTTCATTGGCTAGATAGCTTGCCAACCCAAAGCATCACCACTTGGGAGCAATTACATGATTCCTTCTTAACCAAGTTCTTCCCACCTTCAAAGACATCGGAGCTAAGGAAAAAAATCACTACTTTCAAGCAATTGAGGGTGGAAGACTTGGCGGCGGCATGGGAAAGATTCAAAGAGCTTCAACGACAATGCCCTACGCATGGGCAACCGGAATATGTGCTCCAAGAGTTCAATGGGCTGAATTCGGCAACAAAGGATCGGATTAATGTTCACACCAACCTCCGGTTCCTTGAGATGACTCCAGAGGAAGCATGGGAAGAGCTAGAGCGCTTGGTTGAGTATGACAACACCTATGGGACCTCCGAAATATCGGATGTGAGGCCCCAACCATCTATGGCTCTCTATCAACCATCTAAGGAGATTGATCCGGATGTTCGTGAGCAATTTAGGAGGGATCAAGTGAGAAAGCTACAAAAGCAAGTTCGACATCTATCGGCGAATCAAGCATGCATAGAGTGTGGATCTACTTCCCACACCACGGTCCAATGTCCTCACGCCGATCAAGTACACCTAGCCGAGACATATGAGGATGCTCATTATGTGGGAGGTCCTAGCCAAGGAGGAAACCAAAACACTTGGGGCAATCGTCAACCCCAACAAAACTATGGTGGACAAAACTTCTATCGAGCTCCAGGCCATCCGGAGCGTGAGCAATCACGTAATGATATGAGCATGATCCTTGAGGAGATGAGGAGGAACCAAGCAAAGAATGACCTTGCTAACTCGGTTGTCCAAACTCAATTGCAAGGTCTCAATGCTCGCTTTGGGGAGATGGACATATGGAGGAGAAACATTGAGACCCAAGTGGGTCAATTAGCGGCTCAAATTCCAAAGCAACCCGGCACCCTACCAAGCCAAACCATGGCTAATCCTAAGGGCCATGCCACCGGGCATGTTGCTTCCATCAAGCTAAGAAGTGGACGCGAGTTACTAGACCAACACAACTCGCAAAAAGAGGACGACGAGCCCAGAAACACCCTCGGCGCCGACACCTCTACCCTCGGCGCCGACACCCTGACAGCTCCAAAACCTACTGCAGAAGCTGCTAGAAGTGCACAGCCCCTCGGCGCCGACCCCTCTAGTGTCGATGCCGACACACCTGTTCAAGAAACCTCTCCCAACACTACAGACCCCTCGACGCCGAACCCTACTGCCTCGACGCCGACCCCTGCTGCAGAAGGAACGAGAACTTCTGAGGTTATTTCTAAGCCTAAGGTACCACTCCCATTTCCCTCCAAGGTGCCAAAGGACCCCAGTGATAGGAAATTCAAGCGATTTATGAAAATGCTTCAAGGCCTCAACGTTACTATCCCCCTCACCGAAGCACTTAGAGAGATGCCCACCTATGTGAAATTTTTGAAAGAGATCTTGAGTAACAAGAGGTCTCTAGTGGATATTGCGGAAGAATGCAACAAGATGGACTTCCCCGAAAAGAAGGCTGATCCAGGGAAGTTTGCCATCTCTATTGGGCTTGGAAATCATCGTTACAAAGCCTTGTGTGACTTGGGAGCAAGTGTAAGTCTTATGCCTCTATCTATTTGGCACCAAGTCAAGCTAGGAGCATTGGAGCCAGTGGAGATGAAGTTGTTTATGGCCGACAACACATGGGTGAAGCCCACAGGGATTATGGATAATGTCCCCGTCAAGGTGGGGAAGTTCTTCGTCCCAACCGACTTCATTGTGCTAGATATGGAACCGGATCCCACCGTACCAATCATCTTGGGTAGACCTTTCTTGGCCACGGCGGATGCGAACATTAGCGTCAAGAATGGCCTACTTACTTTCACCATAGCCGATGAGGTAATTGAGTTTCGTTTTAATACGACTATGAGGGAGGTAAGAAGGATGGAGGTCAATGCCCTATATGCACGAATGGACGTCATTCCATGTGAGGAGCTTACAAAGGAGATAATAGCCAAGGAGCCAACGCCCAAGGAGGATCAAATCAACAATCTATTGGCTACTTTGGATAATGAAGAAGTAGAAATCAAGAGCACGACAACGTCTAAGTATGGGGTCCTCGACATCGACCCACCTTTGTCGACATTGACTCCCCACCATGCTGAAAAGGCTACAGATGCCTCGGCGTCGACACCCTCACCCTCGGCGTCGACACCCCTGGAGGATAAAATGTTACTGCAGAATGTTGAAAAGGCTACTGATGCCTCGGCGCCGACACCTTCAGCCTCGGCATCGACACCTCCAGCAGCAGGACAACATGAAGAAGATGGTTGTGCTACTATGGAAGGAAAAGTTGACGAGAAAGGAAAGAGTTGGGCCGAAGACCACCATCCCGGTCCTAACAAGGTAAGTGAAGGTATGAATTTCTCTTCCCCTATTTCTATTAAAAACCTATCTATTACGAATGGAAGAGGTATGCCTTGGTTTGTTAGATTATGTAGGGGATGCAATGAAGATCCAAAAGCTTATGAGGTAGGAGATACGGTGTACATCTCCAAGGCCAAGAATCAATAGTTCCCTAGCAAATTCAAAGAGAAGAAGGTTGGTCCATTTGAAATTTACAAGATTCGACCCGGCACAATGGAGCTTAAGGACAAGGAAGAAGTCATATTCAAGGTCGAACTTGAGAGTCCGGAGGAGGAGGCCCTTGCCACATGGGCCTTGCAAATGCCCACATGAGCTTAAGAGAAGAAGTCGGCCTAGCGACTTAAAAATCTAGAGCTTGTACATAGACCTATGATTATTTAGGATTTTATTTTTGATTGGTTTTGGTTTTGGATTTTGTTTTGGTTTTGCTTTAAACTTTGTTTTTTTTTTTTGAGGTTTTGGTTGCTAATGAATTGGTAGGTGCTAAGCATGACGAAAGGACAACCTTGGAGAAGAGAAGCTCATCGACCACTCCATGTCGACGTCGACTCCTAGGCACAATAGTAGCACCTATTTTCGGTCGGAATGAGCTCCAATTCTATCTTGTAAGTTTTCGTTTACAACCATCTCTTATTTTTGAGCTTATACTTTGAGGACAAAGTAAATTTTTAAGTATGGGGTGGGGGTAACAACTTACTAGTTGCTTATGGTTTGAGGTTTGTTTTTGGTGGCGTTGTTTTGCATTATTTTGTATTTTTGCATATTTTTCATTTTTATTGAGTCCATAAAAAATACAAAAAAAAAAAACTGAAAAATGTCGAAAAAAAAGAAGAAAAAAATGCATTGTTTATTTTTAGTTATATTTTATACACCTAACTTAGATGTCCTATGATGATGCCTAATAATCGACTTGATCATGTAAACCCTATGATATGTTTGGATGGTTTAGCCTAAGTCTCCTGGAAAGTTTGATTTTTATGTGGTAATTTGACTTGCGATTATAATTGAGCACATATGATTTTAAGTAGAGGTGATTGAAATCCAAATCTACGTCCTAGTGAGAAATTTTGACCTTATAGGGAATGTTCTTCATATTTTTATATTTCCCTCTATTTTTAATGTGTGATTTACTCTCCTTATGTGATTACCTCTTGACATTGATGTAGTTATCTATTTCTTGAGACCAATTATGAGATACTAGTTCATTGCTTATTAAAATTAGATGATGGAGGACTTATATTTTCTTAGCCATATTTTATCCATTCATTTATCTACCTAGCATATTTATCTTGCTTGAAGCCCTTTGAGCCTTATCCTATTCTTTGTTAGCTCCACAAAATTGATTCCTAGCCGATTATAAGCTTGACCCTTTATCCGGGAGTTAGGATTTAGAGTTGGTTGGAAATTGATCGAGTTGAGTTTGATGGAGAAGAAGCCAAGTTGTTGAGCTTTGTTGAGATGCTTTGAGTGAGATTATGTAAGGTTGTGCATTATTCCTCGTATTGTTCTTATATTTTAGAGGCTCCGAAAATTTATATATATGTATGATTGCCGAAAGAAAGAAAGAAAAAAAGAATGAAAAGTGTTGGCGAAAAAAGGAAAAAAAAAAGAGAAATGCAAAAAAAAAAAAAGGTTTTTATTAAGAGCCTAGTTTATTATACGTGAGAGTTGGATGAAATTGTTGGTTGAGAAGTATTTTCATGGGTTGATGATCTGGATTGTTGATGAGTTTGGTAGATGTGCTGATTTTGAGATGAGTTGTTTGGTTGAGTTGAGTTGGAAGTTTAGGAGTCTTGATTCCCGGATTTTTAGCACCACTTTGCCTAAATAATTCCATACCATTTATTTCTTACCAAGCCACATTACAACCCGGCCGAATGAAGTCTTCTTTGAAGTCTTTCATTGAGCCATAAGTCCTCTTGATGATTTTAGTTGCTTTGACATCTCCGGTGGAGAGATTGGTGATATAAATAACAATGTCTATGTAGCTTTTTGCATTAAGGATTGAGTTGAGAGATGTTATTCAAAGCCTAAACACATTGAGAGTTGAGTGAAACACATATATCCTTGTGAGGTTGGATTTTGATTGCTTTTGCTTAGAGTTGCTTATATATGTGTAATGACGTTTGATTGCTTGATTCTTTTAGACCACTTGCGCTTATGATGTTGCTTTTTGACGAAGGCGAAGACTTGAAGGATGTGTTGTAGGTAGTGGTTATTGTTTGGTTATTGCTTGAGGACAAGCAAGTCTAAGTATGGGGTGTTTTGATGTCTGCATATTTAGTCATATTTTACATCGTGTTTTCATTCCATCTAAGTCATTTTATTAGCTTTTGTATTGGGAAAGTAAGGAAAATGTGTAGTTATGTTTAATATTGCAAGATATGGAGTCTACACAAGGTTTGGTGTGATTTTATAGGTATTGGAGCTGATTTGGAAGAGTTTTGAAGCACTTTAGAGCTTAATGAAAAATCATGAATGCAATGGAGAAGCCAAGGAAAAGGGAAAAGAGGTGCAGATGGAGAAAAGACTTATTTTCGCCATCCATCGCTTTGATTTAAGATCTGGAGCCTTCATGAGATTTGTAGTCCTTGAAAATATCTTTCCAACGCATATTCATATGCGTCAATCCGATTAACGAGGACTCGGGAAAGTGCGATTGAAGACAGAGTCGAAAAGCTGGAGAAAACCAGAAGTTACTGCATTCACACAGGTACCTCGGCGCCGACACCTCAGACCTCGGCGCCGATACCCTGCGCACCAGGAGAAATTTCTGCGGGCTGTTTTAATTGATTTTGGGCTTTTTAATTAAGGTTTCTATTTAATTCCTTTTGAGGATATTTTAGTTAGATAGATTTGGAATATTTTATATTTCTTTAGTTAGATTTTTATTATTTTTTCTTGGAGATTAAGTATAGAAATTCTATCTTTAAAAAAAGCCTATTAGAGGCTAATTAGGGGTCACTTTTTACACATCCATCACACGCTGAATTTACAGCAGCAAGGGACGAGAGTTTTGGAGATTTTGTTGAAGGTTTTGACATTGGTTTTGAGGTTTGATTTTAATTGCAATTTCAGATTATGTTTAATTCAATTTTCAGCATGTTTTCTATATCTATATGTGAGTAGTTCTTCATCTTCTAGGGTTGGGGTGAGCCCAACAATAGCCATGTATGAAATCTTGAATCTATGATGTTTTCATGAGTTTATCATCATCTATCTTGTGTTTAATCCTTTGCGAAAGTTGAGGACAATTCCATGTTTATGATTATGACGCGAAAGTGGATTTAATTATGAATTTGGATAGTAATTAGAGATCTTTGACGAAAGTAAAAGGGTTCTAATTAAGAAAAGGTAGAACAAATAGGTTTTATGCGAAAGCCTCTAATTCTATTTGTGAAGTATGCGAAATCTATCTTTTGATGATGAAAACATGATCTTTGCTCTATGATTCTTGTGTGGTTCATGCATTGTTGTTGTTGTGGTTATCCCTTGACCTTGGAAGTTCTTTTTATATTGTTTACATCCATAAAATCCCTTGCTTTTTGCTCTATTTCGCTGCTGAAAAACAAACAATCAATCGACATTCATCACTTCTCTCGACCATCCCCTTGATATCGACCTCTCTTGTCGATATAAACAGCCTTTGCTACTGATTTTTGTGAATTTTTAGATCATAGGAACTACTCTAGAAAGTGTTGTCCTCTCTCCAGTGGAACGATGCCGACTTCCGCTATCTACATAGTGGGAATTGAGGTATTTTATTTGTGGTTGATTTCCCATCGTACAACACCCTTCAGGGCAAATCTAAGGCAATGGAGAAGTCTAGCGTTGTAATGACGCCTCTGCATTAGAAGAATTCAAATCAAGGTGGAGGGCTCAAGTCAAGGTGGAGGTTTGTTAGCATGACTTCAATCTACTATGTTTTATCTTAAGAGATTTATTATAAATAGATTATCTATATGTTCTAGATAAGATAGATTTATATTTATATTTGGATTTATCCTCTATGTGCCTTATAGATAGATCTATCATAATAGGATTAGAATTATACAAATCTATATTTTCTCTTGCAGGAATACATTGGAGGTATTCAACACAACTTAGTTGTATCCTCTACAAACTCTTTTTTATCTTCTAATAAAACCAATCTTCTTTGTCGTGGAGGTAGTCAACACATTGTTGGTGAATCACATAAATTTGTGTGGTCTAATTATTCTTTTTCTCGAATATTTCCAGTATATTGCAATAGAGGTCTAATTAAGCAATTAGTTGTTTCGAAATATATAATTAACATATTCACTCAATTTAAATTCCTTCATTTTGGATAAATTACTTACATACATTTTTGGATAATTACTTACATAGTCTATATGTAAGTTCCACTTCTCCCATTTTTAATTGAAAATTGATGTTTTTAATAATCTATAATCTAACCAAACACATTTTCTAAATTCTTATAAGGGTCTCCCTATATACACTACAAATCCGCGGTTTAGCACTGCTAATACAACGTCGGATATAACATTGCAACAATGTTGGATGTGACGTTGCTACAACGTTGAATCCGACACTGTAATGTGACATACACAACATTGTGAATTGGAGGACGACGAGGCGGGTGAGGCACTTTACAATGTCAAATTGGGCGTTGTAAAGTAGGCCTGGTCGGGCCACATAGCAATGTCAGATTTGACATTGTGATATGAACGTCCAATCAGCGTTGTTAATTATGCCATCTATAAATACCACAACACTTATTCCCCGAGGAACGTCACCTGCCATTCACAAAACACACATCATGGCATCAAGCCCAAATTACTTTGTTAAATATTGCATGTTCAGTGATGGAACCCGTTTTGTTGTTGAAATGGGGAGACACAGTCGTCCGCATAAACATGATGCTTGCAACTGCAAGCTCATGAACTATAAGCATTTATTTTGATGCAATCTATTTTCTGTTCAGGGTTGCCGCATCCTAGAGATGTCAACATAGTTGCAGTTCGGGTGTAAAGAGTGTGACGACGACTCTGCGTCGTACTATACATGGATCACTTAGCAAATAAAGGATATGATGATCGTTTTGTACGGTGACGTGTCTCTGGCGTGTTGTCGCAGAGTAGCACAGTATGCAGTTGATACAGTAGTGCGCCCTGCCCAAGATGAGTTGACGACATATGCGTTCTAGCAGGTGCAGATTCGGATATACCCAAACATTCTTGAAGAGTTTGCCGGTATTTTTTCCGTTTAATACAACAACCCTTGCTGAAATGTTAAGTTAAAAAATATTTGTAATTTTTTATTTGGCACCGACTAATGTTCGTTTTGCTTGAATGATTGTTTTTTTATGGTTTCTACGTCTTGAAAACAACAAACATTCAATTATCAACTCTTAACTCATAGACAAGAAAACAAACATATACAAAACGGATAATAACAAATTTTATTACTCCTAAACATGGTCTAGCTAGAGGATGACCTTCCTAAACCCGCAATTCTCTAAATCTATCAAATTGGTCTTGGAAGCGAGTATCCCATATGTTGACGCTCAGATGATGTTATGACGTCCATTCATGCGTTGGATGAGGAAAAGAAGCATTGGGATGTAACCATATCTGCAATAAGTATAATAGAATGTTAAAGAGGAAAAGTTTGGTAATAGAATGTTAAGTTTGCAATAAGTATAATAGAAGCATTGGGATGTAAACATATCATACTCACCGTTGCGAAATGATCTTGGCTCCCGATGCAAGCCAGACCTAGCATGGCCTTATGAGGGGCGTCATTTGGTTGTTCGGTGTCCATATGTAGGCATTTGAATGACATGTGCCAAGATAAGACGAAAAGATGCACCTGGTAAGGTAGAAGTTTGCAAACACAAGACCCATGATCGGCAGTTCGATCCAGTATCTTAGGTTACGTCCTACTATGCCGAAGTAACTCTGTAGGTCGACAAACTCTCGCACCGAATACCCTCCCATGTAACAACGAGCGTAAAGATGATAGTTCTGTTCCAAATGGTTGCACAATAACCCTTTCATATATGTGAATTGTGCCTCCCCTGGTCGTAATTTCAGCTGCGCCAAAGCCAGATATCTGCAGAGACCACCTCACATGGTGTTAATGGCTGCCGCAATGTGCCTGAACATAAAAGGGTCCACATTGTTGTGGCCTTAGCTAAAACCCTAGTGATGTGCGTCAAATGGAGGTCGAGATTGTTGGTCCCGACCGTGGCTTCCTGATTTGGCTACCTGATTTGGCTTCCTCCCTTTCAAAATTTGCCCGATATTCCTTATACTACAAGGGATTCGTTCTGCACGGGTTCCTCCTCCCTCTAGGTATGTCCTTTGAACGTACTCTACCACGCTCGGGTGGATGCATGTTGTGAGCCTAATTCGCCATGTTTTATACTATCTTTTATATCGATTTCTGCATGCATTTCATACATTTGGATTCAAATAATACAAAATATGTATAGTATATGTTTATTTGCAATATATGGAGGTCTACACAAGTTTTTGTTATATTTCGCAGAAATCGTACGCACTTTGGAGCTTAAAGGAAAGTCATGGAGAGGCTAAGGATGGTGCAGCTGGAGAAAAATCCATTTTTCGGTATTCATCTTTCTGAATCAAGCTTTTATTTCTTCATGAGAGTTGTAGCCCTAAAAATATCTTTCCAACGCATGGTCATATGCGTCAATCCGACGAAAGAGAACTCGGGAAAGTGCGTTTCAAGAACAGAGCAGAAAGCTGAGAGATCTCCTCGATATCGAGGAATTTTACTCGATATCGACCAAATCCCAAATCGAGTAAAGACCCCAAAAATCGACAAGTGAAGCTGGAAGCTGAAGATGTTCATCGACGTCGAAGAATTTACTCGATGTCGAGGAAAAGTTACGTCGATATGTTGTCCTGGAGTCGAGGTCGACGAAGGAGACTGAAGACGAAGAACATGTTACTCAATATCGAGGAATTTCCTCGATGTCAAGTAAAAACCGAAGTCGATTTTGCACCCAGAAGTCGGAATCAAGTTGCTGAGCACAAGACGAGAAAATGCTACCCGATATCGAGGAATCCTTCTCGATATCGATGAAACCCCGGGAGCCGACGCAGAGCAGTCCAGGGTTCTTGTTATGTTTCTATCCCAAAGCCAAGGGAGATATTTTCGAGAGCAAATTCTATCAAATTCCATCAAGACCTATCAAGATCTATCAACTCCATAGAAGATTTACCTACTTTAGATATATTTCCTTTCTGGATTTATTTCTTTTATTCCATTATTTAATCTTTAAGTAAGTAGATAAATAGATATAGATATAGATAGACTTTCTTACCTTGATTAGCAAGGATTGGAAGCCTATAAAAAAAGCCCTAGGGGCTGGATTTTATTCAATCAATTTCACACACAATTAGTTACATAGAGAGAGTAGAGGAGAGAGCTTGTGGCGATAGAAGTTGGAAAGACGAAAGCAGATTTGGCTTCGATTGGTAGTAAGCTTTCTTTAGTTTATTTAATTCAATTTATTTTCCTGAAATCTTTGATGAATTTCTTGATGATGAAGAGCGAGTAGTCCACCCACTTCTGGGGTTGGGGTGAGCCCAACGGTAGCCATGTGAGGTGATGCGGTAAAGGTACTAGCTTTTTATGCAATTTGTCTTCTATCCCTGCGAGCATGATTCTTTTGCGAAAGTTGAAGGTGATCCTTGTTTGTGTTATTGAAGCGAAAGTGATCTTAATTCAACTTGGATTAATTATCTGAAAAGGGTTAGTAACAATTAGGGTTTATGTGAAAGCCTCTATATTCCTATTTGTTAATAACGAAAGTTATTTGATGAAAAGCATGATCTTTTATGCCTTTATGTGTTACTTTGCATGGTTATCGTTGTGACGTTGATACACTGGCTTTGGAAGTCTTTTAGTTTATTGAATTAATTCATCAAAATCTGCGTTCTGCGTTTGAAAAGTTGCACTTTTAAGTTTTTGTTGCATTGTCGATTTCGAGCAATTTTTGTCGACATCGAGTAGTTATACTTGATATCGGGGAAGGTTTACTCAACTTCGGATTACTTTGCTGAGTTTTGGTTTCTGATTGTCGAATTCGAGTTCTGTTCGTCGATATTGTACTCGATATCGGGGACTTGTTGTCGATATCGACTAGTTTCTGCTGCTTTGCTTTATTTTCTGCTTTTATTTGTTATTTCTGTCTTTTTGTTTGCTTTTCTGTCTGTGAGATTTACAGCTACCTGAGATCCGCTGACGTGCTTCCTCGAGGATCGATCCTGACTTTCCACTGCTACATCAGGAGGAGGTCTTGTAATTATTTGCGTGGGCACGAATCTGGTTTGATTTATATTTCTATATTTTAAACTCGATTTCCTCCTACTATCATGCAAATTGGCGCCATTTTCGGGGAGATATCAATCGCGCCTAGTTTAATTGTGTTTAAGGTTCAGAAAAGCCCATCCCTTTTTCTTACCCTACCCTACCACCACCTATCTCACTGATACCAACTGGGTGCCAAGCTTTTGCTTCTAATTTGTGTTCTTGATTGTGATTTCAAAGCTTAGGTACAAAGATGGAAGACTTTGTCGAAGGGAATCCTGCATGGGAAGAATGGTTTCAGGATTTGAGATGGAGAAATAGGATCGCAGTGGAGGAATCACGATTAAGGGAAATAGCCCGGCTGGAGGATTTAGTCCAAAGACTTGAGGCTTCCTATCGTTCTAAAGGATTAGAGCCTCCTTCTTATGAGGAAATTGAAGCTATGGAAAGTGATGAGGAAGAAGAAGATTGGAACGAACAATGGTACTCCCACGGTACATGAGAGCAACAACGCCAATCGATGTCGACTACCCCATAGTCGACGTGGACCACATTACAGAAACCCAGGTATGTCCTTCCCCGATCTCGATTCCACCTTTGCAATCTATCTTTGAAAAACCATTTGAAGGACCCCAAGAAGAAGAAGCACTAGAAGAGAAGAAGTTGGACATTGTTGCCCAGGGCATTCCAAGATCGCTTTTACCTTACAAAGTGAAGGCTATCCCCGATGATTTTGAGCAACCGATGTTCATATTCAAGTATGGGGTCCTAGCAAAGTGGCATGAAGCTCCGCGGGATGAGGAGGAAATATCTCTTCCCTCTCCACCGTTTTGTTGTGGTGGAGACGAGCAAACAAATCAACCAATGAAGCGTAAGAGGTATAATGAGGAGGTGTGTATATTTTCTTTATATCTTCCTTTATGCATGCCAGCTGGAGCCCAGGAAGATAAATGGGTGGAGTCATGGAGCATTCACTCAGGGAGATTTAAGCTTCTTCACATGATACCCCCGGAGGACATCCCACGCTTCCCACCACCGGAGGAACCACCAGATCCACCTATACCTCCGGACAAAGATGAGCCAGGCTAATGCTTAAAGGAGAAGTTGGCCTAGCGACTATAAAATCTAAAGCTTGTAAATAGACATTTATTTTTGGGATTTTTGGACATTGTTGCTTTTGTTTTTGGTTTTGAACTTTTAGTTTTTCTATTGTGGGTATTTCTCTTCTACATTTTTCAGGTCCATGGGGATAGAAGCAAGCTAAATTCGGACTAGGCCCAGCAGCATTTTCACTCGATATATTGAAGCCCTGCACACCTGTCTAGTAAGTTTCTTTCTTTACCCTTGTTTTTATACAGTGAAGACACTGTAATGTTTAAGTATGGGGTGTGATGTCCATGTTTTATGCCATGTTTTATATCTACTTTTATATCGATTTCTGCATGCATTTCATGCATTTGGGTTAGATTTATACAGAATCTATGTAGTTTACGCTTATTTGCCAAATTATGGAGTCTATACTAGTTTTTCTTGATTTCGCAGAAATCGGACGCACTTTAGAGCTAAAGGAAACTCATGAAGAAGCTAAGGATGCTGCAGCTGAAGAAAAGGCCATTTTTCGGCATTCATCATTCTGAGTCAAGTTCTGATGTCTTCATGAGAATTGTAGCCCTCAAAAAGAGCTTTCCAACGCATGCTCATATGCGTCAATCGGACGAACAAGAACTCGGGAAAGTGCGTTTAAAGAACAGAACGAGAAGCTGAGCACAGAACGAGAAACTGAGCACAGGTCAATATTGACTCATTCTAGTCAATATCGACTCAATCTGGTCAAAAATTCAAAAGTCAAACCGATATGGACCAGAAGCAAGAAGTGAAGAAAAAGGGCAGGTCGATATTGACCTCAGTAAGTCAATATCGACCAAAAATCGACTCAGTATCTTCCAAAACCGAGTCAGGACGGAAAGAAGCTGAAAATTCTACTCGATATTGACTTAACATAGTCGATATCGACCAAAAATCGACTCAATTTTCACCCCAGGAACCGGAATCGAGTAGCAGAGAAGAAGAGCCGAGAAAATTTACTCGTTATCGACATGCCTTGGTCGATATCGACTTACTCACAGCGACGGGTCCGGGTCGATTTCGAGCTTTACTTAAAGTTTTATCCCGAATCCGATGGAGATATTTCTGAGAGAAGATTCCGACACATGAAGATTTCTGATATTTATCTTTTTATTTATCCTAAGGGTTGAACAATTAATTACCCTAAGGATTTATCTAGTTTTACTTACTTAGATATAATTATTTCTAGTAGAATTATATCTTATATGGTAGATAGAGATATAGATAGAATTTCCTACCTTTATTAGCAAGGATTGAAAGCCTAAAAATAAAGCCTATAGGGCTGTTTTTTATTCAATTCAATTTCAGAGACAATTAGTTACATAGAGAGAGAAGGAGAAGAGGTTGTAAGTTTGAGTTTATTTAAGGCAAGTTAGTTCTTTTTCATCAAAGATGTCTGCTATTGCGATGAAGAGCGAGTAGTCCACCCACTTCTAGGGCTGGGGTGAGCCCGACAATAGCCATGTGAGGTTATGCGATAAAGGTACGATCATTTTATGCAATTCGTCTTCTATCCCTATGAGCATGATTCTTTTGCGAAAGTTGAAGGTGATCCTTGTTTGTATTATTTAAGCGAAAGTGATCTTAATGCAACTTGCGTCAATTATGTGAAAAGGGTTAGTAACAATTAGGGTTTATGCGAAAGCCTCTATATGGCTATTTGTTAATAACGAAAGTTATTTGATGGAAAGCATGATCTTTTATGCCTTTACGTGTTATTTTGCATGGTTATCGTTGTGGTATTGATACCCTGACTTTGGAAGTCTTTATTTTATTGAGTTTATTTTCACCGAAATCTGAGTTCTGTCTTCGAAAGTTTGCACTTTTAAAGTTTCTGTGATTGCTTTTATTTTCTGCTTTGCTTTGTTATTTCTATCTTTCTTTCTGTCTTTCTGTTTTTCTGTCTATGAGATTTACAACTACCTAAGATCCGCTGACACGCTTCCTCGTGGATCGATCCTGACTTCCCACTACTGCATAGGGAGGGAGTCTTGTAATAATTTGCAAGGGACGAAATCTGGTTTGCTTTGATTTATTCGTATTTTATTGCAAGTCTCCATTTCCTCTTACAACAAATTGGCGCCATTGCCAGGGACTACCTGGACTCGACATATACACATTCTGGAGGAACTGATCCAGAAACACTAGCCGAAATCGACTGTACCACAGAAATCCAGGTAGATCCTTCCTCTATTTCAATTTCGCTATCTATCTTTGAAGAATCTTTGGAAGGATCACAAGAAGAAGAAGAGCCACCAACGCAAAATCCGGACGTCGTTGCCCATGGTGCTTCAAGGTCTGGACTCGACATATACACATTCTGGAGGAACTGATCTAGAAACACTAGCCAAAATCGACTGTACCACAGAAATCCAGGTAGGTCCTTCCTCTATTTCAATTTCGCTATCTATCTTTGAAGAATCTTTGGAAGGATCCCAAGAAGAAGAAGAGCCACCAACGCAAAATCTGGACGTCGTTGCCCATGGTGCTTCAAGGTCGCTTTTACCCTATAAGGTGAAGGTCATTCCTGACAATTTTGAGCAACCGATGTTCATATTCAAATATGGGGTCCTCGCAAATTGGCATGAAGCTCCACAAGATGAGGTGGAAATATCTCTTTCCACTCCACCATTTTATTGTGGTGGAGATGTGCAAACAAATCAACCAATGAAGCGGAAGAGGTATGATGACAAGGTATGCAAATTTCCTTTATATAATCCTTTATGCATGCCACCTGGAGCCCAGGAAGATGGATGGGTGAAGTCATGGAGCATTCACTCGGGGAGGTTTAAGCTTCTTCACATGATGCCCCCGGATGACATCCAACGCTTCCCACCACCGGAGGAACCACCAGACCCACCTATACCTCTGGACAAAGATGAGCCAGGCTAATGCACAAGCGGAGAAGTCGGCCTAGCGACTCTAAAATCTAGAGCATGTACATAAAACTTTTTGGAATTTTTTTTGGACTTTGAAACTTTTGGTTTTGGTTTTGTTTTTGTTTTTGACTTTGAATACTTCATGTGGAATCTTATATTTTTGCTGGAAAAACTAACAAATTCTGCAGGTCGAAAAAAAAAAAATGGAGTCAAGCCAACCGGGTCAATATCGACCTAAATCAGTCAATATTGACCCCTGAGGTAGAAATCGACCCACCAGCAGAAGAGTCGGACTAGTCAATTTTGACCCAACTTACTCAATATCGAGTGAAGTTGGTCAATATCGACCTATCCACCCAATTTCGACCAGCTGCATACTTGGAATCGGGCAAATTGCAGTCAATATCGACCTACACCTAGTGGATATCGACTCCTGGCAACCTACAACAGCCCTATTTCGACCCTACTGCGTGTTATTCGGTGAGTTCCTTCCTTTACTCTTGTTTTATTTGATTTTCATAAAGTGGGGACACTGTATATTCTAAGTATGGGGTGGGGGAAGAGCTCAATATTATTATATATTTTATTATTGTTTTTGGTTTTACATGGTGAATTTTGAGTAAAATTTTAAATTTTGTGCTTAATTACTAAACTCAAAGTTCTATGAGACATCTCCCAATGCTTGTAAATTGTTCAAAGAAATAGTGTCATTGAAGCTTTATTGAACTCGATGATGCAAAATTGGATTCATTAGAGATATAGCATGAAATTGCCTAGTAAAGGGAAGTCACAATGAAGTGCATATTTTCTTGAAAACCATGAAAGGAGGTAAAATTTGAAGTTGCTTTTGACACGTTGCATGATAAGAGGATAGAGGACTTTATATTTTCATATAATGCTCATATTGTTATATTCCTTATCCACATCTATGTTTATGCATCACAAAAACCATATATATGCCTTATTTCAGCCATTGTTCCACATGTTCCAAATATTGCCATTTTTTTACCTTATTTCCTATCCGGGGATTATGTTGAGAATGATGTTACATTATGGAGATGTTATATGGTGTTTGTATTGTTGATATTGTTATTTGGAGTTCGGAAGGAATGTTTGAAATATATGGAAAATTTAATGAGTGAGAAAAAATCCGGTCACCTCAGGAGATAAAGGTAGATCGACCCTATTTACTGAGATAATAGTTCAGTGAGATGGGACAAACAGGTGAGGAGTTCAAAGCACTAAGTATCCGGGGCCATTCA
Organism: Persicaria tinctoria; assembly: GCA_037127255.1. NCBI lineage: Eukaryota > Viridiplantae > Streptophyta > Magnoliopsida > Caryophyllales > Polygonaceae > Persicaria > Persicaria tinctoria. The sequence continues at coordinate 39,041,508 of JBANSL010000003.1, read as the reverse complement.
TGACACCCATGTTTGCGACTCGCGAGAAGGCAGTGCCGAGGTTAGAGAGGTAAAAGCATTATTGTTGATAAAAGCATTATGAAAGGTGAGAAATCTTATGAAGAAAGAATGTCTGCTATTGCGATGAAGAGCGAGTAGTTCTTTTTCAAGTTAGTTCTTTTTCATCAAAGATGTCTGCTATTGCGATGAAGAGCGAGTAGTTCACCCACTTCTAGGGCTTGGGTGAGCCCGACAGTAGCCATGTGAGGTGATGCGGTAAAGGTACGATCTTTTTATGCAATTCGTCTTCTATCCCTATGAGCATGATTCTTTTGTGAAAGTTGAAGGTGATCCTTGTTTGTATTATTGAAGCGAAAGTGATCTTAATGCAACTTGGGTTAAATATGTGAAAAGGGTTAGTAACAATTAGGGTTTATGCGGAAGCCTCTATATGCCTATTTGCTAATAACGAAAGTTATTTGATGGAAAGCATGATCTTTTATGCCTTTACGTATTATTTTGCATGGTTATCGTTGTCGTGTTGATACCCTGGCTTTGGAGGTCTTTATTTTATTGAGTTTATTTCACCGAAATCTGAGTTCTGTCTTCGAAAGTTTGCACTTTTAAAGTTTATGTGATTGCTTTTATTTTCTGCTTTGCTTTGTTATTTCTGTCTTTCTGCTTTTCTGTCTGTGAGATTTACAACTACCTAAGATCCGCTGACACGCTTCCTCGTGGATCGATCCTGACTTCCCACTACTGCATAGGAAGGGAGTCTTGTAATCATTTGCAAGGGACGAAATCTGGTTTGCTTTGATTTATTCGTATTTTATTGCAAGTCTCAATTTCCTCTTACAACAGGGTGGGGGAAGGGCTTACTTTGTGCATAGTTGCCATATTTGAGATTATTTGTGCATTATTTCTTGAATTGCTTATATATGGCTATTTTGGAATTCATTATTGATTTATGGGCTTATATGCATGTTTTCCAAAAGTTTGAAAAATGACCCCCGTTGAAATTTTTTTATTAATGTCATGGAAGCTTTATATTGAACTCGACGATGCAAAATTGGATTCACTAGAGACATAGCATGAAATTGCATCGTAAATGGAAGTCACTATGAAGTACATTATTTTTATGAAAACCATGGAAGGAGGTAAAATTTGAAATTGCTTTTGACATGTTGCATGATAAGAGGATAGAGGACTTTATATTTCGATATAATGCTCATATTTTTATATTCCTTAGTCACACCTATGCTTATGCATCGCAAAAACCATATTATGCCTTATTTCAATTATTGCTCCACATGCTCTGAATATTTCCATTCTTTACCTTATTTCCTATCCGGGGATTATGTTGAGAATGATGTCACATTATGGAGAGTGTTATATGGTGTTTGTGTTGTTGTTATCTTTATTGGAGTTTGGTAGGAAATTGTTTGAAATATATGGAAAATTTAATGAGTGAGAAAAAATCCGATCACCTCAGGAGATAAAGGTAGATCGACCCTGCTCGCTGAGATAATAGTTTGGCGAGATGGGACACACAGGTGAGGAGTCCGACGCACTAAGTATCCGGGGCCATTCATGACACCCATGTTTCCGACTCGCGAGAAGGCAGTGCTGAGGTTAGAGAGGTAAAAGCATTATTATTGATAAAAGCATTATGAAAGGTGATGAATCTTATGAAAAAGCGAAGTGGTTAAGAAAGTTTGGAAATACTCCATTTCCCCAGATTTAACACCACATGGACAAAATTGCCCTCCTTTAGCCTTTTACCAATCTACTCCTTTTTTTAGCTTAAATTAAATTCCTCTTGATTATTAATGCTTTGTCACTTATGAATTGTTTTGCATAACCCTCCTTTTGTGAGTAGATGTTGTTTTTATTTGCACATCCATGGATTTGTGACACTAGTACCTTTTCGAGGATGGTAATTGATTGCAGGGACATATGAGAATGAATCTATGATGTTGAGAGTTGTGTTTCTTCCCCTGAATGACAATTAAAAGTATTGCTTGAGGACAAGCAAGCTTAAGTATGGGGTGTTTGTTGTGAGCCTAATTCGCCATGTTTTATACTATCCTTTATATCGATTTCTGCATGCATTTCATACATTTGGGTTCAATTAATACAAAATATGTGTAGTATATGTTTATTTGCAATATATCGAAGTCTACACAAGTTTTTGTTATATTTCGCAGAAATCGTATGCACTTTGGAGCTTAAAGGAAAGTCATGGGGAAGCTAAGGTTGGTGCAGCTGGAGAAAAGTCCAATTTTCGGTATTCATCATTCTGAATCAAGCTTTGATGTCTTCATGAGAGTTGTATTCCTCGAAAAGAGCTTTCCAACGCATGGTTATATGCATCAATCCGACTAACGAGGACTCGGGAAAGTGCGTTTCAAGAACAGAGCAGCAAGCTGAGAGATCTACTCGATATCGAGGAATTTTACTCGATATCGACCAAAGCCCAAATCGAGTAGAGACCCCAGAAATCGACAAGTGAAGCTGGGAGTTGAAGATGTTCGTCGACGTCGAGGAATTTACTCGATGTCGAGGAAAAGTTACGTCGATATGTTGTCCTGGAGCCGAGGTCGACGAAGGAGACTGAAGACGAAGAACATTTTACTCGATATCGAGGAATTTCCCCGATGTCGAGTAAAAACCGAAGTCGATTTTGCGCCCAGAAGCAGGAATCGAGTTGCTGAGCACAAGACGAGAAAATGCTACCCGATATCGAGGAATCCTACTCGATATCGAGGAAACCCCGGGAGCCGACGCCGAGTAGTCTTGGATTCTTGTTATGTTTCTATCACGAAGCCAATGGAAATATTTTCAAGATCAAATTCCATCAAAACATATCAAGAACTATCAACTCCATGGAGGATTTACCTACTTTAGATATATTTCCTTTTTGGATTTATTTCTTTTATTCCATTATTTAATCTTTAAGTAAGTAGATAAATAGATATAGATATAGATAGACTTTCTTACCTTGATTAGCAAGGATTGGAAGCCTATAAATAAAGCCCTAGGGGTTGGATTTTATTCATTCAATTTCACACACAATTAGTTACATAGAGAGAGTAGAGAAGAGAGCTTGTGGCGAGAGAAGTTGGAAAGGCGAAAGCGGATGAAGAGCGAGTAGTCAACCCACTTCTGGGGTCGGGGTGAGCCCGACGGTAGCCATGTGAGGTGATGCGGTAAAGGTACAAGCTTTTTATGCAATTCGTCTTCTATCCCCGCGAGCATGATTCTTTTGCGAAAGTTGAAGGTGATCCTTGTTTGTGTTATTGAAGCGAAAGTGATCTTAATACAACTTGGATTAATTATCTGAAAAGGGTTAGTAACAATTAGGGTTTATGCGAAAGCCTCTATATTCCTATTTGTTAATAACGAAAGTTATTTGATGAAAAGCATGATGCCCTGGCTTTGGAAGTCTTTTAGTTTATTGAATTAATTCATCAAAATCTATGTTCTGAGTTCGAAATGTTGCACTTTTAATTTTCTGTTGCCTTGTCGATTTCGAGCAATTTTTGTCGACATCGAGTAGTTTTACTCGATATTGGGGAAGGTTTACTCGACTTCGGGTTACTTTGCTGAGTTTTGGTTTTTGATTGTCGAATTCGAGTTCTGTTCGTCGATATTGTACTCGATATCGAGGACTTGTTGTCGATATCGACTAGTTTCTGCTGCTTTGCTTTATTTTCCGCTTTTATTTGTTATTTCTTTCTTTTTGTTTGCTTTTCTGTCTGTGAGATTTACAGCTACCTGAGATCCGCTGACGTGCTTCCTCGAGGATCGATCTTGACTTCCCACTGCTACATCAGGAGGAGGTCTTATAATTATTTGCGTGGGCACGGTTTGATTTATATTTCTATATTTTAAACTCGATTTCCTCCTACTAACAATGCAGATCAGGGTCATATGCTTCACTGGAGGCAGTGTATGAAGCCGACATGGCATAGGGTAAGGCCTCATTTTCCGATTCATCCCATGTCAGACCTCTCCGAAATGGGTGGATGTCGACTGGTGATATTATAACTCCTTCAGCAACACAACGCCGAACGTCGTGTACACACGTCAACCCATAGCAAATTCTCCAATACCGGCCGATGGACTCTATTGGTACTTTTGCATCGACAATGGTCCTCCAATGATCGTAGAGATATTCGAAACACTTTCATATTCACTTGAATCGAGTCTAATAAGAAGAACAAATACATTTAAATATGAATCATTTTCATATTCACTTGAATTGAGACCAATAAGAAGACCAAATACATTGAGATATGAATCATTTTCATATTCACTTGAATCGAGTCTAATAAGAAAAACAAATACATTGACATATGAATCATTTTCAAATTCAGTTGAATCGAGTCTAATAAGAAGAACAAATGCATTGAAATATGAATAGTTTTCATATTCACTTGAATCGAATCTAATAAGAAGAACAAATACATTGAAATATGAATCATTTTCATATTCACTTGAATCCAATCTATTAAGAAGAACAAATACATTGACATATGGGCACTCGATATCGGTTCAACGTATCATCGGGTATTGACTAAAGTGAGTCGATGTCGAGTAAAAATGTATCGTTGGGTATCAACCATATGCATAGGCATGAAATGTCGGATCTGTTGTCGCACACCCTATGCATAGGGTTGCTAGGGTATTAACCCTAAGCCTTCACATTCCAACATCGAATCCGATGTTGCATTGCTGTAGCAACGTCGAATTCGATGTTGCATACCCTAGGCATAGGGTTGCCATAGGGTATCAACCCTAGGGTAACCCAATACAATGTCGGACTCGACATTGCTACACCCTATGCAACATCGGATCCGACGTCGCATTGTGAAGGGCATATAAAAGCAACCCATACAACCCACTATTCATCTCCCTATCCCTCTCCCATATATACCACCTAATGTTGGTCCCCAATAGACCCCCGAGTACCTTCCTAAATGACGGAGAAACGTTCGATGGGATCGGTTATTAAGTTAGATGGACGAAACATCGTCTTCAACATGACGAAAATGACTGCAAATGACAACACCGGAAGTACAATCGGGCATTTCCATGCTGCCTTTTTCGTGTGGTATGTCAAACTGGCGCTAATAGATCGTTGCCGACGGAGTTCCGATGCCACCACGACACCCTGAGGACTACCAACGACCGAGAGGTCTACCGAACCGAAATGGGCAATGGGATTACGGAAATGTTGGACGTGTTCTACCATGATGTATGTCGGCATTGTATCCGGGAAGTTATGAAGTTTTTTATAGACATGGTGGTGGGCCCTAGGGGTGGGCACAAATCCCGCAAATCCCGGGCCCGTCCCGGTCCCATCCCGATCCCGGTGGGATTTGGAAAAAAAAATAGTGAATCCCGTCCCGTTCCCTTCCCGCAAAAATTACGCGGGACGAGCATTCGTTATCCCGCAAATCCCGTCCCGTCCCACATATTTATAAAAATAAAAATAAAAATAAAAATAAATAAATAAATATATATATATATATATATATATATATATATATATATATAGAAGCTTTAAAATGTAAAAACTCCTTAACGTGTAAAATATGCTTAACGTGTAAAATGTATTTTTTTTTAATCAAAAGGCGCACTCACCAAATACCGGCCTTCTCTCTCGGCCTCCCACACCCACCTCGAGCCACCTCCGGCCACCAACCCCTAGCCGCACTCGTGCCCGCCGCTGTGCGCACCTACCGGGCCCAGACTTGGCTTGGTCCGAGCCCAGACGCGCCCACCTCTCGCAGCACCGTCGAGCCACCAGCAGCTGCGGTTGTCGGCCTCCCACGCCACCCACAAGCCACCTCCGGCCACCAGCCCCAACCAGCTCGAACCCCCTCCCTCAGGCGCACCCCCCGAGCCCGGAACCCCCATGGTCCGAACCCAGCCGAGCCCACACCGAGCCCATCTCTCCCGACACACCTGTTCGACGTTTTTGGCTCAATATACCTTCGAAAACCCGATTTTCTCTTTGTTTCAACACGAATTTGGTATGATTTCTAACCCTAAACTTGTTTATTACAAATATTTAGAGTGTTTGAATGATTTAGGTTGAGATTGAAAATCTAGGGTTTGATTTAGGAGCGGAATTTGGGGCTTTTTGCCAAAAGCCAAATTGATTGAAATTGATGATATGGTTGTGTTGTTGGGTTGATTTTGAGCTAATTTCATGTTCATATCATTGTCAAATTGTTTATCGATCATGAGCTAATTGAATTTTAGAATTTTAGATTGCGATATGTTTTAGAATTTGGGGCTTTTTGCCAAAAGCCAAATTGATTGAAATTGATGATATGGTTGTGTTATTGGGTTGATTTTGAGCTAATTTCATGTTCATATCATTGTCAAATTGTTTATGGATCATGAGCTAATTGAATTTTAGAATTTTAGATTGCGATATGTTTTCGTATTTGGGGTTTTTTGCCAAAAGCAAAATTGACTTAAATTGATGATATGATTGTGTTGTTGGGTTGATTTGGAGCTAATTTCATGTTTATAGCATTGTCAAATTGTTTATGGATCATGATCTAATTGAAGTTTGGAATTTTATATTGCGATTTGCTTTAGAATTTTGGGGTTTTTACCAACAACCAAATTGACTGAAATTGATGATATGGTTGTGTTGTTGGGTTGATTTGGAGCTAATTTCATGTTCAATAGCATTGTCAAATTGTTTGTGAATCATGAGCTAATTGAATTTTAGAATTTTATTGCAATATGCTTTAGGTCGATTAGGTTCTTCTATTTTAGCATAAAAATCATAATTTAGCCTATTAGCTCAATTGGTAGAGCAATGTGCGTTTGCACAAAAGATGTGGGTTCAAATCCCACATAGGTTACATAATAGACAAGAGCGCAACAATCGCAAATTGTTAATCATGCACATTATAATCTAAGTTATCCACTTTTTAACCTTAATTATGCACATTTTAATCTTATTTATGCACTTTAATTTTAAAAGCTTATATGTAAAAAAATCGATTTCAAACTTACACATATCAACCTAAATTATCCGAGAGGTGAACCCAAACTTTCAAAAGTAAAAAAAAAAACAAAATTAAAACATCGATTTCAAAAGCACATCTTTTGACTTATTAATGCGCATTATGATCTTACATTTGCCCAATTGTATTCTTAATCTGCACAATTGTATCTTACTTTTGCACAATTGTAGTTTAAATTTGCACAATTGTATCATACTTTAAATTTGCACAATTGCACAATTAAAGTTGCACAAATGCAATTTACAGTTGCACAAATGCACTTCACAGTTGCACAAATGCACTCCACAGTTACACAAATGCACTTCACAGTTGCACAAAAGGTATCGAAAACGGGAAAAAGTACATTTACCCATAAAATTAGACATATTTACCAATTTACCGATAAATTAAACATATTTCAATTATAAATTTTTATAATTGAAATAGGCACATTTACCTATTTACCCCATAATGAATTATTTGTCTGCACAAAATAAACTTATATTTGCACAATTAGATGTTATATGTGCACAAAAGCAAGTTATACTTGCACAGCAGAAAGTGTTACCACGAAAAAAAAAATTCTGGGCAAAAAAAAAATTAAAAAAAAAATCGGATCTGAGAAGGGGGGCAAGGGGGGCACACGCATGGACAGGTGGCAGACATTCTACTAATGAAATTAGGCGCATTAGTAATTAAATTAGGCCCATTAGCTAATTTTACGCGATAAGCAAATTTTACACGTTAACGAGTTTTTACATTTGAAGTAAACCCTATATATATATATATATATATATATATATATATATATATATATATATATATATATATATATATATATATATATATATATGTATATATATATATATGTATATATGATTTTTGGTAATCATATGATTGTATAAAAAGTATACAGTGTTCGTGTATATATACAAATGTATATAAACAGTGTATATTTATACACATTGCCCACTGACTCAGTGGCACTGAGTGTATACATGTATATACCGTACAGTGTATATCTTTGTTTACAGTATACTTATATACTTATATGTATATATTGTGTATAATTATATGTATAATATGTCTAGTGTATATATATAAGCAAAATCGTAAAATATAAAAAATATTATAAATTTATATATGTTACGTCTTTGAAAACCGCAAAATATATAGGAATTTTACATTTTTTTATATTTTTTTCATTTGAGGGACAAGGCCCATCCCGTCCCGTCCCGTGAGAGACAAGGCCCGCGCGGGATTGAAAAAATGTAGTGAATCCCGTCCCACGAAACATCTCGTCCCGTCCCGTCCCGCGCCCACCCCTAGTGGGCCCGATAAACGATAGGTTGCGATCGTGCACATTTATCGAGGTGCAAATCGACATCTACACCAATCTGGATGAGTCAGTTGGTAGTTGTACCACATGTAACTGGTGATTTGTAGACTCATTGTATGCAATGTATGTATTATCATTTCAAATTTGATAATGAAGGAAGGGTTTAAGCTTTTATAAGCCTTGGCTCTTTGAAGAACTTTATCCGCTGTAATCGTCGAATGATGAGTGAATCTACGTGCTGAAAAATTTCAAGTAGGTAGAATCACATGTCGTTCCACGAGAGCAACGGACAAAGTTTTTCAAAGAGTCAAGGCTTATAAAAGTCGAAACCCTTTCTTCATAATAAAAATGACACCAACTTATGTTTAGAACAAATCTAGTCGCGGTGTATAGTAAATCTTCAACTTGTTACTTCATATAAATCCTCAACTTATTAGAAAATAAGAAATCTTTATGTAATTTGTTCCTCCCTTCGGTTGGAAATTTTATGTAATTTTATACTCGTATAAATTATTTTTTTAAGAAATTTATTTATTTATTTATTACTCTAATAAATTTATGTATTTATTTATTTATTATTTAAGATTACGTACAAATTACAACATTAAATGGAACGTTGTAATTTAAATTACAACGTTAAATGGAACGTTGTAATTTAAATTACAACGTCCAATCGAACGTTGTGGTTCAAACGTTGCCCAACGTTCTGATTCACAACGGTCAATTGAACGTTGGGCTACTATGCACAACATCAAATTCGACGTTGTGCTTCTTTTTATATAAAGAACAACATCGAATTCGACGTTTTTACTCTTCATCCACACGCACGCGAAACCCCGAGAGCGATTTCGACGAGAGACTGACACCAGTGCGAGATCGATTCTATTTCCCGCGAGAGAGCGATGGTGAGATCCCGAAGATGAGGTAAGGGCAGCGCTGGCAAAGGTGGATCTAGGCGAGGTGATGGCAATGGTGGTTGGGGCGGCTTAGGAGGTGGATCTGGAAGGGGTGCTGACCTTGGGGGTTTTTGAAGGGGTGCGGGATAGGAGATGGTCGTGGGTGCCGACCATGGGGGTTCTGGAAGGGGATGCGGCGACCATGGGAGCTTAGGGCGAGGAGGTGGTGGTCGAGGGGTGGTTGGAGGCGGCGCCGGTGCTGGTGGTGGTCGTGGCCGAGGTTATGGTAGAAGCGGCGGTGATAATGCATATTTCATGTAGGCATTATAGGTATCTCTTATTGAAATTACGTAGTGGTTTTGCAATTATTTGAGTCTATTTCCGTATATTACTTGTGAAGTATTCGAGTTCAGAATCTACGCCTTTTTAGTATTTATTATGCGGAATTACATTCCGACCTTGAAGGGCCTTTGGAAGAGCTTAAGAGACATGTTTTGGAGCATATTGAGGCTAAGGAGGAAGCTAAAGAGGAGCAAGGAAGCACGACATTGGCCTACTCTTTGAGAGTCTTTATTAGGTTGTTTGAGTTTATTCTAGAAAAAAAAGAGGATTATTGTGAGACTATGAACACAATTAGAGAGAGAGAGAGGGAGAGAGAGAGAGAGAGAGAGAGAGAGAGAGAGAGAGAGAGAATTGGCCTATGAGTAGCTAAACTCATAGTTTCACATGTGATTCGAAGACATGGTTGTTTGGATTGTGAGTATTTGATTCTATTTAGTTATTCATATTCGTAGTTATCATCTTGTGCTTGTTGATTATATTTGTGTTCCTTTCTATGATTGATCACCATGATAGAAATTGCATATTAACTATGAATTCGTTGTTGTTTTCTTGATAGCAAACAAATGTATTGAGATAGTGATGTTTCTTTGTCTTTTTAGTGGATGATTTCAATTGATCTATGTTGAGGATATTCGATTAGGGATGAGTTCGGTTTGCGCCTATCTGTCTTAATTGCATTGAATCAATATGTCAATTGGTCTTGATTACTTGAGTCCTTAATGCTATTCTTTAGTGATATTAAATTATAAGGTGAGCAAATCGCTGCGTATCTCTCAACTTTAGTCAAGTAGACTTATGAATATGAGTAATTGCTAGATCTGTCTTAGGATCATGAATTCCAACCATTGTCAGAGAATTACAGTTGAAATGTTCTTTACAGTTTGATAGGGGTGGGCATGGGACGGGACGGGACGGGATTGGGGTAATCCCGCGTCCCGTCCCGCGTATTTTTTGCGGGACGGGATTAAATATTTTTTTCCCGAATCCTACCGGGTCTTATCCCTCCCGGGACGGGACGGGATCGGGACGGGATTTGTCCCTCGTAAAAAAAAGATTAAAATACAATAAAAAAAACAAGTAGAAAGTTGCAAATGAATTAAAATCATGCCTAATAATGTCATTATATATAAAAAAACAGTAAATCTTGCACAAATTAAGCATTGCAAATCCGGAATCCCATTATAAATTGAAATCAAAGATTGAAAATACAGTAGCACTTGCATTACAAATTTTGATTGGAAGAAAAAAAAAATTCAACTGCTACTATAATCCCATATTCCCATTATAGTTTACTATCAATATATAACTATGAATAACAATATATAAGCTACTGTTATCCCATTATACAAGGTAGTTTACTATGAATTACGTACTAACTAACTATTTATATAAATAAATATAAAATTGCGGGACGGGACGGGATTTGCGGGATTCGAACTCTCCGTCCCGCGTCCCGTCCCGCGTAATTTTTGCGGGACGGGATCGGGACGGGATTTAAAAAAATAATTCTAAATACCACCGGGATCGGGACGGGATCGGGACGGGATTTGCGGGATTTGTGCCCACCCCTACAGTTTGATATCAATTTCTTTCGCAATCATAAACCTGGTTACTTTTACGTCTTGGCTATTTGCTACAAATCATTGTTTTGTCATAAGAGTCTTTGTTTAAAGTTATTGAATAGGAAATCGCTTCTCCGTGTGGGTTCGACACCGGACTTGTTTGCTATACTAGTATTTATTTGGTCTATCAAGTGATTGATTGCCTAATCTATTGGTTTTGTGTTTTAGTTTGGATATTATTACTATTTGATAAAGGGCGAAAGTGCCAACGACGTTCGTCCCGCATCAGGCGGCCATGGGGGCTTAAAGGAGGTGGTGGCCAAGGGGTGTGTAGAGGTGGCATTGGGGCTGGTGGTGGTTGTTAGGAGGAAAATCGAGTATGAAATATAGATTCCAAATTCGACTCCATGTTCTCCGCAAATTAATATAAGACTTCCTCCCGCTGTAGTAGAAGGCGGTCAGGATCGATACACGAGGAAGTGTGTCAGCGCCCGCCTTTTCAGTTCTAGATCTCAATAGAATTTCGACCAGAAGATTCCTCGACTTCGAGTAAGTTACTCGATTTCGACAACACTATCGACTAAAGCAGAAAGCAAAGACGAACGAAAACAAAAGCACAAACTAGTCGATCTCGACCAAACAACTCAACGTCGACCAACAGCAGCCGATCTCGAGTAAGCCTTGTCGATTTCGAGTAAAAACACAGAAACAAAGATTTCACCTTTTCGAATGAAAAAGAATGTAAACACGAAATTAACTGAATAAACTAAAGACTTCCAAGATCAGGGATTCAACACCACAACGATAACCATGTAAAATAACACATAAAGGCATAAAAGATAATGCTTTTCATCAAATAACTTTTGTTATTAACAAGTAGGAATATAGAGGCTTTCGCATAAACCCTAATTGTTACTAACCCTTTTTCACATAATTAATCCAAGTTGTATTAAGATCAGTTTCGCTTCAATAACACAAACAAGGATCACCTTCAACTTTCGCAAAAGAATCATGCTTATAGGGATAGAAGACGAAATTGCATAAAAAGCCAGTACCTTTGCCGCATCACCTTACATGGCTACTGTCGGGCTCACCCCGATCCTAGAAGTTGGGTGACGACTCGCTCATTATCATAAAGAAAGACATCAATAACAAAAGGGAACTAAATTGCATTAAATAAACTAAAAGAAAGTTTACAACTGAATAAAGACAATTCCGCTCTCGCAAGACAAACTCCACTCCGCTCCACCTTCTATCTCCTCCTCTCTCTCTCTCTCTCTCTCTCTCTCTCTCTCTCTCTCTCTCTCTATCTATCTATCTCTCTCTCTCTCTATGATCTATTGTGTCTTGGCTTGGATTGATTGAATTGAATAAAATCCAGCCCTTAATGTCTTATTTATAGTGTTCATTCCCTAGCTAATTAGGAAAGAACAACTATATCTTTATCTAAATCTATCTATCTATATCTGAAGATTAAATTATAGTAATAAAAAAAATAAATCCAAAAGGAAACTAGGATTATTATGGATAGATCTTCCTTCTTTTGATAGAACTTGATGTATCTTGATAGAATATCCCGAATCTTGGCTTGCAAGTAACCACAATGCTCGGATTTCTCCTCGATCTCGACTCGGACAACTTCTGGAATCTCCTCGACGTCAAACAACTTTCTCGACGTCGAGTAGAATTCTTCGTCTCGAGTGGTCCTATGCTCAGCTCATGCTCGATCTCGTCCTCCAGAGCAAATGTCGAGTAAAATTTGGTCGACGTCGACTAGTTTGGTCGACTTCGAGTAACTCTGTCAGCTAACAGCATTCTGCTCCGTTCTTAAAACACACTTTCTCCAGTCCTCGTTCGTTGGATTGACGCATATGAGCATGCGTTGGAAAGCTCTTATCGAGGGCTACAACTTTCATGAAGACATCAAAGCTTGATTAAGAACGATGAATGGTGAAAATGGGGCTTTTCTCAAGCTGCACCATCTTTAGCTTCTTCATGACTTTCTTTTAAGCTCCAAAGTGCGTCCGATTTCTGGAAAATATAACAAAAACTTGTGTAGACCTCCATATATTGCAAATAAACATAAAGTACACAAATTTTGTATTATTCTAACCCAAATGTATGAAATGTATGCAGAAATCGTTATAAAAGTAGATATAAAACATGACGAATTAGGCTCACAACAAACACCTCATACTTAAGCTTGCTTGTCCTGAAGCAATACTTTTAATTGTCATACAGGGGAAGAAACAAACTCTCAACATCATAGATTCATTGCCATAAGTACCTGCAATCAATTACCATCCTTGAAATGGTACTTATGTCACAAATCCATGCATGTGCAATAAAAAGAAACATCTACTAAAAAAAGGAGGGTTATGCAAAAAACATTCATTCATGTGACAAAGCATTAATAATCAAGAGGACTTTATTTTATGCTCAATAAGGAGTACATTGGTAAAAGGTTAAAGGTGAGCAATTTTTTGCCATGTGGTGCTAATGATCCGGGGAAATGGAGTACTTTCCAAATTTTCATACCACATTCCTTCTTCATAAGAATCATCACCTTTCTCTCATCGCTCATTGCTTTTTTCAATATTTTGCTTTTACCTCTCTAACCTCAACACTGCCTTCTCGCGAGTCGCAAACATGGGTGTCATCAATGGTCTCAGATACTTAGTGCTTTGGACTCCTCACATTTTATCCCATCTCGCCAAACTGTTATCTCAACGAGAAGGGTCGATCTACTTTTATCTCCTGAGGTGATCAGATTTTCTTTCACTCATTAAATTTTCCTTATCTTTCAATTTCTTGACAAACTCCAACAATGATAGTAACAACACAAATACCATACAATATTCTCCATAGTGTAACATCAATTCTCAACATAATCCCCGGATAAGGAAATAAGGTAAAGAATGAGCAATATTTAGATCATGTGGAGCAAATATGAAAATACGGCATAATATGACTTTTGTGATGCATAAGCATTGATATGGCTAGAAATATAAACAATATGGGCATATATGGAAACATAAAGTCCTCCATCCTCTTATCATGCTACATGTCAAAAGCAGTTTCAATTTTTACCTCCTTTCATGGTTTTCATAAAAATATGCACTTCATTGTGAATTCCCTTACTAGGCAATTTCATGCTATATCTCTAATGAATCCAATTTCGCATTGTCGAGTTCAATATAACTTCCAAGACACTAATAAAAAAAATTCAACGGGGGTGATAAAAATAAACTCTGGAAAACAACATATAAGCATATAGACATCAATGATAATTCCAAAGTAGCCATGTATAAGTTTTAAAAATATGCACACAAAAATGTCAAATAAAATCAAATATGCACAAAGTAAGCCATTCCCCCACCCCATACTTAAATATTAGAGTGTCCTCACTGTATAAAAACAAGGGTAAAGAAAGAAACTCACTAGACAAGTGTGCAGATCGTCGGAAATCGAGTGTAATGTTACTGCAAAGGTGGTCGACATCGACGAGGGCTGGTCGATTTCGAGGAGGTTGGTCGATGTCGACCAAGTCTACTCGAGATTGAGTAACATGTTGCCTCCAGGGTGGCTTTCTAGACCACATTCTCCTTTCTGCTCGATATTTTTGGTCGATGTCGAGGAGTTCTACTCGACATCGAGTAGATCTGCACCTTCTCTTTCCTGCAAGATTCGTTAGAAGGAAAATATCCACAATAGAAAAACTTAAAACAATGTCAAAAAAAAAAAACCAAAAACAACAATGTCCAAAAATCCCAAAAACTAAATGTCTATTTACAAGCTCTAGACTTTATAGTCGCTAGGCAGACTTTCTCCGTTAAGCTCAAGGTGGCATTTGCAAGGCCCATGTAGCTTGGGCTTCAAACATGACTCCATTCTTGTCCATCAACTGTAGTCCTCCTGAATGGATCTTGTTCGCCGTGAAGGGCACCATCTTCTTCTTGTTGAATTTATTGGGAAACCAATGATCCTTTGATTTGGCAACATAGACTTTGTCACCTACTTTATACTCCTTAGATTCATCATTGGAAATCCTGCATAATCGCATATACCAAGGCAAACCTCTCCCATGTATAGATAAATTATTAATAGAAATATGAGAAGAGATGTCAATACCTTGGCTTACTGTTGTTGCAGGAGTAAGTCAAGTATAGAATAGAATATGGTTAAGAACGACTCCCCTGTCTCGGCAAATAATTACAAGACTTCCTCCCGTTGTAGTAAGAGAAAGTCAGGATCGAATCCACGAGGAAGCACGTCAGCAGTTCTCAGGTAGCTATCAGATTCTCACAGCAGCAGCAGAAAAACACAGAAACAAACACAGAAGCAGAAACAAATAATCCCGGCAAGGGCAGCTAAAATAAAAGCAAGAACAGAAGCAAACAAGCAAAAGCAAGCAAAGCAGAGGTACTCGATAAAGCACGTCGACAACAGCAGACAAGTCGACAGAATAGTAAGTAACTCGACAGAAGAACTCGACCGAGTTTTGTCGACACAGGTTGTCGATATCGATAAGTACTCGACACAGCAACT
This sequence comes from Persicaria tinctoria, assembly GCA_037127255.1. Taxonomy (NCBI): domain Eukaryota; kingdom Viridiplantae; phylum Streptophyta; class Magnoliopsida; order Caryophyllales; family Polygonaceae; genus Persicaria; species Persicaria tinctoria. Next base: position 39,025,808 of record JBANSL010000003.1, on the reverse strand, counting down.
CGACTCAAGCAGAAAACCTTGATCTCGACAAAAAGTCCTCGACGTCGACAAGATATATCGATATCGACAAGATTTTCCCGAGATCGACTAAGAATAGAAAATTAAAGTGCAAATGCTTTCGGATTCAGAAACGAATTTTAACGGAATGAATTCAATAAACTAAAAGACTTCCAAAGCTAGGGTTTCAACACCACAACGGTAACCATGCAAAGTAACACATAAAGGCATAAAAGATCATGCTTTCCATCTAAATAACTTTCGTTATTAACAAATAGGAATATAGAGGCTTTCGCATAAACCCTAGTTGTTACTAACCCTTTTCACATAATTAATCCAAGTTGCATTAAGATCACTTTCGCTTCAATAATACAAACAAGGATCACCTTCAACTCTCGTAAAAGAATCATGCTCATAGGGATAGAAGATGAATCGCACAAAAGATCTGACCTTTATCGCATCGCCTCACATGGCCACCGTCGGGCTCACCCCAGCCCCAGAAGTGGGTGGACTACTCGCTCTTCATTGCAAACTCAGACATCATCGATTGAAAGAAAACAACTTGCATAAAACTATATTCAAAGCCTTTACAATCTTGGCAATCAACTTTCGCAAAAAGCCAAAACCCTAAAAACCTTAGAACTCCTAAACTGTATCTCTGAATGGAACTAACTAATTGTGTGTGAAATTCGAATCTAACTGAAATTGAATGAATAAAACTGAGCCCCCTAGGGCCTTATTTATAGTGTTCAAATCCCGCTAATCTAGGATAGAACAACTATATCTATATCTAAAAGCTATATCTAAAACTTAATGATAAATAAATAACATAGTGTATTTAAATAAAATAGATAGACTAGAACTATATCTAATGTGTGGACATCTTCTTTGGTCTTGATAGATCTTGATAGAATTGGACGAATCTTAGCTTGCAAGTATCCAATCCCACTCGGACTTCTCCTCGATCTCGGATTCCGGAGCTGCTCGACAAATCTTCTCGATGTCGATGACTTTCCTCGACATCGACAACATTTTGGTCTTGAGTTCAGTCAACTCGACTTCGTCTTCCAGTGCTCATGTCGAGTTTTGGATACTTGTCGATGTCGACAACTCTTGTCGACGTCGAGTTCTTTTCTCAGCTTCCAGCTCTGTTCGTAAAACGCACTTTCCCGCTGCCTCGGTTGTCGGATTGACGCATATGACCATGCGTTGGAAAGCTCTTTCCGAGGGCTACAACTCTCATGAAGACATCACAGCCTGATTCAGAACGATGTAAACCGGAAATTGGCCTTCTCTCCAGCTGCACCATTCTTGGCTTCTCCATGACTTTCCATTAAGCTCCAAAATGCGTCCGATTTCTGCGAAATATGACAAAAACTTGTGTAGACCTCCATATATAACAACTAAGCATAAACTACACATATTTTGTATCATTCAAGCCCAAATGCATGAAATGCATGCAGAAATCGATATAAAAGATAATGTAAAACATGGCTAATTAGGCTCACAACACTTACCTTCGCATAATCAAATTCGAGAACCTCATGTTCTGGTCGATTTCGAGTAAGGTTACTCGACATCGAGGAATTCGGCTCGTCTAGTGGACTACTGGTCGAGGAAGGTGAAGTCGAGGAAGTAGGGTTTTAGTCGACGTCGACCAATTTGGTCGATGTCGAGGAGTCCTCGGCTTCGAGTTGTTTTCTCGACGCTTCTGCTGTAGGTGGAGGGCTTTGAGTCTGGCCGACGTCGACCAAGTTACTAGACATCGAGTAACTCTGGTCGACTTTGACCCCATACTTGAATCCTGTCAAGGCATCCGAAAACTAATTAGCCGACGTCGACTTACCTTGGTCAATGTCGAGTAGATCCTCTGTGTCGTCGTTCAGAATGGCCATGATCTCCTCCACCTGGGCTTCCATATCCCTCTTTTCTAGCACCTCGGGAGTCATATTTCTTACCTTAGGCTCCCCATAAGTGATGTACCTGGATGATATGGACTTGACCTCTTCTATGGGGCCTGTATACCTTTCAGTTTTATTAAAGGAATACTCAATTACCTCATCGCTAATGTTGAAAGTGAGTACTCCCTTCCTTACGCTTATGTAGGCATCCACCGTCACCAAGAAGCTAGGGTCTTCCTAGAATGATTGGACAAGCAGGGTCCTCTGCCATATCAATAAATAAGAAATCAGTAGGGACAAAGAACTTACCTACTTGTACTGGTACATTATCCACCATGCCTGTTGGGATGACCACCGTGTTGTTCGCCATATAAAGTTTAGCATCCACATGCTCTAGGGCACCTATCTTAATCTTGGATAAGATTGATTAAGGCATTATACTCACACTGGCTCCCAAGTCACACAAAGCATTAAATTTGTATTTACCAAATCCAATGGTTATAGGAAACTTACCTGGATCTGTCCTTTTGTCTAATATGTCCATCTGGTTGCATTCCTCTGCGATCTCAACCATTGACCGCTTCTTTCTTAGAATCTCCTTGAGGAACTTGACGTAGGATGGCATTTCATTGAGAGCTTCTGAGAAAGGTATTGTGACGTTGAGCCTTTGAAGCATCTTGATGAAACGCTGAAACTTCTTCTCTGCTAGATCATTTGGAGATTTTGATGGGAAAGGCAGCTTCTTTTTCGTCGGAGGTGCAGAAGGGTGGTTGACAGGGGTAGAAGGATGGTCGACATCGACTTGGTTTTCCCCGAGATCGAGAAGAGTGGTCGACTTTGGGGCAGGCGTGACATTCTGGTCGATATCGAGTTCCTGCTGGTCGATATCGAGCAAGTTCTGGTCGACGTCGAGTGGCTTGGGCAATGTCGAGGAGTCTCATGCAGCTTCTCCTTCTCTGTTGGCCTCTTGTGTATGCATCTGTCGCCCACTCCTTAGGTTCATGGCAGCCACATGTCTTGTAGATTTACCCTTAGGGTTAGGTTAAGAAGATCCAGGGAGCGTACCTGACTGTTTGGAGACGGATGCTGCTAGTTGACCCATCTGAGTATCCATTGATTTTCGCCATATATCAATTTCTCCAAGCCTGGAATTAACACCATGCATCTGAGTGTAGATGGAATTGATAGACTTCTTGGTGTCTGAATGATTCATCCGCATCTCCTCAAGAATGGTTTGCATGTCATCTTTCTTTCCTTCTCTGTCAGGGTGAGAAGGGGCTCTGTAGGGAGGAGGATTCTGATGCTGGGGTTGGCGATAGTAGCTCCAGTTCTGGTTCTGATGTGGCCCTGAGTAGTGTCCCCCTGCATACCTTACCTCCTCATGGGTTTCTCCTTGATGTACTTGATCGACGTGTGGGCACGCAGTAGTGTTGTGCCTCACAGACCTACATTCCAAGCAAGGCTTATCCTTAGATAGAAACTTAACCTGCTTGGTGAGACGACATACCTGATCGTTGTGGAACTGTTCCCTGACGTCTTGATCAACTTCCTTGGGTGGCACATACAACGGCATAGATGGGGCAGACCTTTCATACATTTCGTCAAAAGCAGCTGCAGAAGTCTCATATGTATTGTCGTAGTTGGCCAGTATCTCAAATACCTCCCATGCTCGGCATGGAGTGTATCCGAGGTACTCATAGTTGGTGTAGTTGTTGATCCGATCCTTAGTAGGCGCATCCAGGCAGTTGAAGATGATCTCCTGGATGACGTAAGGTGGATGTCCATGCGTAGGACGGGATTTCAGAAGCCTCTTGTAGCGCTCCCAGTCTTGTGCTCATGGTTCCCCTGGCTTTTGTCTAAAAGTCGTGATCTGCTGTCTAAGAGCAGTTATCTTTGGATGAGGAAAGAACTTGTTGAGGAACAGGTCCTGTAGTTCGTTTCAAGTGTGAATTGATCGTGCAGGAAATCCTTCCAGCCACTAATGTGCTATTCCTGCAAGGGACCAACGAAAAGCCTTTAGTTTTAAGTATTCCAAATTAGCACCATCAGCTATAGTTTCACATAAGTCTATAAAAGTGGTGACATGCTCTAAATGACATTCATTGATTCTTCCCCTAAAATGACTCCTCCTAATTTCAGTAATAAAAGAAGGACGAATTTCAAAATTAATAGCGGGAAGAACGATCGCTGATTCTTGAACTTCCAGAGTAGGATGCAGATATTACTTTGCGTTGGCTGGGACATGCCCAATCCCGTCCTCAAGTTCCCTTCTTGCGTTGATCTCGCGATCTACCCTTGCTTCCCACCACTGCTGGTTCTGTGCATATTCTGCCTCTCGTCGGGTATGTTCTGCTTCTCTGGTGGTGAATGCCTCAATCTATTGGCGAAGTTGCTGAAGCTCCTGTGCTGGTGTGAGCTGGCCCGCATTCTCGTTGTCGGATTGGGTCTATAGGTGTGTGATCAGTTCTTTGCATGCACCTGAAAAACAAAAGCAAAAAGAAACAAGTAAAAAGGAACTAAAAAGCAAAATAAATATAAAGAAAGAAAAAGAACTAAAAAGGGCGTGATTGATGGCTTTCCCGGCAACGACACCAAATTTGTTAGGAGGAAAATTAAGTATGAAATATAGATTCCAAATTCGACTACCTGTTCTCCGCAAATTAATATAAGACTTCCTCCCGCTGTAGTAGAAGGCGGTCAGGATCGATACACGAGGAAGTGTGTCAGCGCCCGCCTTTTCAGTTCTAGATCTCAATAGAATTTCGACCAGAAGATTCCTCGACTTCGAGTAAGTTACTCGATTTCGACAACACTATCGACTAAAGCAGAAAGCAAAGACGAACGAAAAAAGCATAGACTGGTCGACCTCGAGCAAACAAGTCGACGTCGACCAACAGTAGTGGATCTCGAGTAAGCCTTGTCGATTTCGAGTAAAAACACAAAAACAAAGATTTTACCTTTTCGAATGAAAGAGAATGTAAACACGAAATTAACTCAATAAACTAAAGACTTCCAAGATCAGGGATTCAACACCACAACGATAACCATGTAATATAAAACATAAAGGCATAAAAGATCATGCTTTTCATCAAATAAATTTCGTTATTAACAAATAGGAATATAGAGGCTTCCGCATAAACCCTAATTGTTACTAACCCTTTTTCACATAATTAATCCAAGTTGTATTAAGATCACTTTCGCTTCAATAACACAAACAAGGATCACCTTCAACTTTCGCAAAAGAATCATGCTTATAGGGATAGAAGACGAAATTGCATAAAAAGCTTGTACCTTAGCTGCATCACCTTACATGGCTACCGTTGGGCTCACCCCGACCCTAGAAGTTGGGTGACTACTCGCTCTTCATCGTAAAGAAAGACATCAATAACAAAAGAGAACTAAATTGCATTAAATAAACTTAAAGAAAGCTTACAACCGAATAAAGACAATTCCGCTCTCGCAAGACAAACTCCACTCGGCTCCACCTTCTCTCTCCTACTCGATCTCTCTCTCTCTCTCTCTCTCTCTCTCTCTCTCTCTCTCTCTCTCTCTCTCTCTCTCTCTCTCTCTCTCTCTCTCTCTCTCTCTCTATGCTCTCTTGTGGCTTGGCTTGGATTGATTGAATTGAATAAAATCTAGCCCCTAATGCCTTATTTATAGTGTTCATTCCCTAGCTAATTAGGAAAGAACAACTATATCTTTATCTAAATCTATCTGCCTATAACTAAATATTAAATTATGGAAACAAATGAAATAAATCCAAAAGGAAACTAGGACTATTATGGATAGATCTTCCTTCTCTTGATAGAATATCTCGAATCTTTGCTTGCAAGTAACCACAATGCTCGGATTTCTCCTCGATCTGGACTCGGATAGCTTCTGGAGTCTCCTCGACGTCGACCAACTTTCTCGACGTCGAGTAGAATTCTTCGTTTCAAGTGGTCCTATACTCAGCTCATGCTCGATCTCGTCCTCTAGAGCAAATGTTGAGTAAAATTTGGTCGACGTCGACCAGTTTGGTCGACTTCGAGTAACTCTGTCGGCTTTCAGCATTCTGCTCCGTTCTTAAAACGCACTTTCCCTAGTCCTTGTTCGTCGGATTGACGCATATGAGCATGCGTTGGAAAGCTCTTTTCGAGGGCTACAACTTTCATGAAGACATCAAAGCTTGATTCAGATTTAGATCTGGAAAAACCCGACCCGAACTCGAAAACCCGACCCGGTCGACTCGAAACCAATTATTCTGAACACCGGCACAACCCATCCATTTTGGACCCAAAATCCGAATGAACTGAACCCGATTAACCCAAAACCCATTAAGACCCGAACCTGTTATAATCGAAACCTAACTTTAAGCTACAATCTAGTAAATTTTTTTAAATGAATATTGAAACAATGAAAACCTGAGACAATCGTAACTCGAATAACCGAAACCCGATACAACCGAAGCACGAACCCAACCCAACCGATTGACCAAATTATTAGACATTACCCGAAACCCGAGTGACCCGAAACTCGACTAACCGAACCCAAACCCGACCCGACCCGCCCGATTGCCACCTCTATTCAGAATTATGAATGGTGAAAAGTGGGCTTTTCTCCGGCTGCACAGTCATTAGCTTCTTCATGACTTTTCTTTAAGCTCCAAAGTGCGTCCGATTTCTTTTAAACATAACAAAAACTTGGGTAGATCTCCATACATTGCAAATAAAGATAAACTACACAAATTCTGTATTATTCTAACCCAAATGTATGAAATGTATGCAGAAATTATTATAAATGTAGATATAAAACATGGCGAATTAGGCTCACAACAGTGGTGGTGGTCGAGGCGATGGTGGAGGCTGCGCCGGTGCAGACCGGAATAGGCGTACCCAGGAGGTTTCTCCCTTGCAAGTACTCCATCAGTTAGTATGAATTCGTTTTATTGTTCATTTTGCCTTACTGTTTATTTGTAGCATATAATTTTACCTTATTTAATTTTATTTAGAATATAGAATAAGTTTATTTAATTTTATATAGAGTAGTTTTATTTGTATCGGCAAATAAATTATAACAATTGTAGACGGAGTAGTGTTATCAAAATGTGAAAAGGAAAATGAAATAGAGATTATATATATAAATAACTTGTTACAAAATAAAAACAAATATTATATACAACAAGCATAATATAATGTTTATCAAATTTGTGATGAACAAAATGCAAACATACAAAAAGTAAAGTATGGAAACAAATTGTTACAAAATAAGATGTATAAATAGAACTACTGTAAGCGGATCGAATGTCCATTTTCTGAATGAAATAGAAAATTTAAATAGAGAGTTGAATATAATATATTGAAAGGAACCTTTAACTTAAATAAAATAATATATTTAAAAACTAGTTTAAATTTTAATAGGATTCCCGGGTGAGGAGGGATGACAGGACCGTTCGCATTGTTCTCGGGCAAGACCGCAATGCACCTTCACATGACTCAGCTGACGAATAGGACATAGGGTCGTCAAGACACCGATTATACATTGTTTTGCCTTACTACTGGGCTTGAGGATCGCATGGTTCGTTTCAGTACCTCCGAATAGGCGCAGGTCGACGTTGATTGAGCTGAGGTCATCGTAGCAGCAAGTGGTTGCCTTACTCCTTTTACGGTAGAGGATGACACGCGGGAGGAGGATGTGGGGGATCTTCATTTCATCCAGGAAAAGTTCGATGATGACAATGACCAAGAGGTGCCGGGGAAGGTGGCTGGTAAGGAGGAGGAGGGGGGAGGACATGTTGAGGTGTAGGACCCATAGGGGGGCGGGTCAGGACCCGTAGAGGGGCGGCTCAAGATCCACAAGGGGGGTTTCATGAAGAGGGGGAGGTCGAGGAGGAGGAGGAGGCTGATGATGGGGACGATGAGCTCCTCGATGGAGACTTGCCGCCATGAGATCTTTTGGTCTTGTATAGGCATCATAGGTCTCACTAGTTGTGAACGGACCCTACCTTTCAACATAAATTGCTCAAGGTTCATCATCGGGCTACACACCTCGATCCGTCTCAGGGATACATATATGAGGGTTCGTGGACATGAGTGCAAGATGCAGCTCAGTCTGATTTACTAGGGCTGCTTGATTTTAACTGGGACGGAGTGGATGCCCAGTTGTTGACTGTGTTAATTGAGCACTGGCAGCCGGAGATGAACTCTTTCCACTTCCCATGGGCCGAGATGACCATCACACTACACGACGTCGCTTGTCTAATGGGGTTGCCGATTGACGGGATGCCTTGCGAACCTCTCCCTAACTATCTTCCACAACAATTGAAGCCTCGACTGCAGCAGATGTTTGGTTGGAACGCGGCCCAGCCGAAGAAGCACAGGACCGCATGCGGAGCGTCCATCCCGGTGTTGACGGATGCGTGGGAGCAGAGGCACGGTCTCCGTCGGGATCAGTTCGTCGGCGACACCCCAGCTGTTAGAGAGTGCCACCCCTATCTCGTCGTTTGCTTCTTGGTTACGCTGCTGGGTGCGACGCTCTTCATCGACAAGTCTCAGAGCCGCGTACACTTCTCGTTGTTCGGGCTAGTTTGGGAATTGGTGCACTCTGGGAGACTAGCTTGGGGAGCAGGATTATACCATGCAAGGTATAATCCTGCTGGTATAATCCTGCTCCCCAAGTCATAAGTGCAACCATGCAGGGTACCAGGGAAGTCATGCTGAATTATACCAATATGCAATTTCATGAAATCATAAGGAGGTCATCATTATAACTTGATAGAATTCTCTAAGGACAATCACAGACTCACCACCCCGTTTTCCCGTGGGACGCTAGTATGACTCGCTTGACACAAGGACATTCACGCCGTTTCCGAGGGGTGAGGGTAAAACTCGTGTTTAGACTCTTGTTGCAAGAAAACATGGTTGGCCATTACGAGGATCGAAAGGGATGACTACATAAGACAACTCACTTCTATCTCGAAATGATTAAATCCTCACTCCCACTAATATACTCAGGTAACCCTCACAACTGACACGATGGTGGGATACGAAACAAGACTCGAAACAGGGAGAGGGGATGCTTCTCGACCCTTGCTAACATGCCTAAATGTTTTGGTGGGGGCAGAAGACGGAGTTAGAACCATCAGGGTGTTTGAAATATTGCAAGGCTATTCGGACAAGACAGGAATTCCGATTACATAAGAACAAGGTTTTCTCCCACTATCCCGTTTGCACAGCTATTCAACATATGATTCAAGTTAGGGCATTCCGATTAGTTCTCTAGCATAAGCATAATAACACTCAACACGGAAGCAATCAATGGGATAATATGAACCACTTCAAGGAGGATCGCCCTCGGGCCCAATTTAGAAAGCACATAGACGATCTATGCTACCCTTCGAGGGGCAGCTGACCGGAGGGGCAATAACCTCACAGCCTCCTAACTCAATACTCCAACCTCCGTGGTGTTCTTTGGAGTCTTCTAGGCCCATCTATAAATAAAAGCTAATATTTTGCCTACCGTTCCCTGAATTCTACATCCATAAGGGATGTCTACCCCTTGGGTCTCTACCCACGAGATTATTTCCCCTTTATTCATTTTAGGTTTTAAGTCCAATTAAATTCATTTTGCCCTTTATAAAATATTTTCCAAAACCATTTGAAAACATTGGGCGATTTTCAAAACCTCTTCAACCTATTGTACTCGGATTGCAAAACCTCAGCTCTGATACCACCTTTGTAACAGCCCAGAATTATAATTCCCGAGTTAGCTTCAAAACCATTTGAAATCCCAGTTAAATAGTTAAGTATTCCGGCCATTGAAAATACTCGCCAAATTCTCTTTTAAATTTATTTATTAGATTATTTTTCAAACTTGAAATTCTTTTTCAAATTACTTTTAAAATCTATAAGTTCAAATGATATATTTTAACCCCCGATACTATTTTATTTTATTTTAAATACCATTAATTATTTAAATAAGTAAACGGTTAAATCCGAACCGAATCAACCCCATTTAAACTCAACTGAACCGAACCAAACCGAACCGAACCTAACCCAATTAATTAATCCCAACCGGTAACAAATAACATAAATATAAGTTAGTAGGGCCCACGTGCTTCTTCTTCTTCTTCCGAATTCAATAGGAGAGTCCCGCGCCATGGCCTTGCTCCCGTTCCCGCCGGCAAGGATCGACGCCGGCAGCCTCCCGCCTCCTCGTCTGCTCCTGCGCTCGTTCACATCTGATCATCCGCGCCGGCGCTCGCCCAGCCCCGCCTCTACTCGCTGCTGCTTGCCCTCACGCCCACTGCTCTGCCTCGCGATCTCTCGGCCTGCCTCGCTCACCGCCAGTCGAGCTCGCCGGAGCTCTCGTCGGGGCTCACGAGCCCAACTGACTCCCCACACCCAGTTCACACACTCTCACACTCGCCCACAGCCCGACCCCAATTAGAAATCGATTAGAAACAGAGGAAGGAAAAGGTGGAACTCACCGAGGAAGTTCGCGACTTCGGAGCTCTCGATCGGAGGTCCGAGCATCGTCGGAGGCTATCGATGGTTCGTCGGACCTGCATCGGACACGGATGAGCGCAATGGTAGGGCTCGAGAGGGGTTTGGATCGGAAACGAAGGAGAATGGTTTACTGAAATGTTGGTTCACGATCAAACGGACGGGGGATCTTCGGAGGCTCGTCGATGACGTTGGGCGGCTCCTGGGCGGCTCCGGTGTGGCGTTGGACGTCGATGAAGGTGCGGGCTAGTGATGCTGCTGCTGCGGTCTCAAAGAGGAAGGTCGAAGAAGGTTGGGCGGTGCTTCGAAGGTGCAGCGACGGTGGAGTTGTAAGATGGTGATGGAGATGATGACAAAATGAGACGGTGATGGTAAATGGCGAAGATGATGAATACAGATTGAGAGGGACGAATGATGGCCATTCAAATAGAAGGGGAGGGATGGGTTTACAGAGGCCACAGGGGTAGGGGTGCAGTAGGGCTAGGCGGGAGGGTGGTTGGGGATGTGAAAGGATGTGACGGGGAAGTGACAAGGATTAATTACGGGCATCAGTCAAATTGAATACCCGGTAATAAATGCCGAATACATGAATTTCGAATCCCGAAATTAGTTTCTGAATGTTAGTTTCCCAGAATCACGCTTTCTCGATCAATGAGATTTTAAAAATTGACAAGGATATCGCCATCTGATAATTATTTTCAATTTTCGAGGAATAAGGACGGAAATCATTCGTCAAATTTTATATTACAGTCGGAATCCGCTAAACATGCTTTTAATTCGATTTAAATTCATTTTTAATTTCCTTTTTTCCAAAAAATTAGGATTTGAAAATCCGAACCTTTACATTGAGAGAGTGAGTTTTGTAGATCTTGTGGTGAGATGCTCCAAGATCTAGCAATCCATATCCTTGTCTTTTATTTCCTATAAATCCCCAAAACTTACCCCACAAAAGGAGTGTTCAAAAGTTTGAAGCTTGGTCGATCGATCCTTCGGGTCTCATCAGGGTGCTCCGAAAAATCGGTCTCGTGCAGGAGATCCCATTGGGCGTCATCACTCCCACCTCTGCGCAACAACCGTTTCGCCTGCAGAGGTGTTACATCGTGGCGTTCGGCCTGCAACACCATCGTTGGGTATCACATGACCCTTAGAGATTCCACCTTGTCACTAGTCATCGGAGGACGGACGAGAGCTGTCAGAGAAGCGTCTCAGCTGACTACCTCGCCTGGTTCCAGGCCCAGAGTCGAGGTCATGTGTTTCCCACAACAGTGGTACAAGATGATGCTCCACCGGCTGCGCCTACCAACCTAGATGACGTCATCGGACCAGTTGAGGATGAGGCTGCTGCACGATAGGCCCGAGTGGTTGAGATGACCCAAGCTATTCAGGCATTGGTCGGGCATCCCCATCTAGACCAGATGTAAGAGCACTTCATGAGCTACATTCGATCTCTGCAGTAGATACATTATATTTTGTTTATTTATAACATACATTTCGTATTTTGTGGGTATACTATATTGGTGTAGTTCGTGTTGCTTGCGTTATTGTTTTTTATGGTTTCTACCTATTGACAATCACAAATAATCACATATATGCAAATGCTTCACTTCATAGATAACGATTAGATTACACATTGAGATATTACTAAAACTAACAAATACACTGCGGATAACAATATACTTTTTTTTACAATAGACCAGGTTATACTTAATCCATCATTGGAATGAGTTAAATCTTTAGCTTGTTGAATTCAAAGCTTCGGACCTCCATATTTGCTTCCATCACAAGTATTCCTGCCGTTTGAGCTACGTAAACGTGGTCATCTCTATTTAAATCGAGGAAGAATGACCGAATATGTTGAAGAAACCCTCTATTCATAGGCTTTAAGAATTCCCGTATAATAATGATTGCAGTACATACACCTGAACTGCAAGGGTGCATAAATGTAATTCCCATTTTCACACACGACCCAAAAGAGCGTGCAAGGATGAATGCCACTGTATTCTGAACGGTGGCAAGCACATTCAGACTCCTTCGGGGGCATTAGGTACCGAACTCATTTGATTACAATATCAATGGGGGGTTGAGCTATCTATTTCAGTTGTAATCGGCTCCATAGAAAGAATGAAAATGTGGAATTGTTGTGTTGCATTTTCAAATACGGTCCTCAAACCCCTTTTATAGGGGTGGTTGACTTACTGAACATACAATGTCCTAATTGACGTTGCAACAACGTCGGATACAACGTTATGCTCACTCCCTTATTTTGCCTTGGGAAATTTGGACGTAGTAACAATGTCAAATTTGATGTTAATTGATACAACGTCCAAATGGACGTTGCTAAGCCTAACGGAGCTCGCTGGGGTTCCGGGCTACAACGTCGGTTTCCTTTCCCCTATGGCTAATACACCACCAAATACAACGTCGGACTAGACGTTGCTACAACGTCTAATCCAACGTTGCTACAACGTACAATCCGACGAAGTATTTGAGGTGTATATAGGGAACGCGTTCTTATAATTTGCCATTTATGAGAAATGAGTGAATAGAAAGATAGCTTCTTGAAAATTATACTTACAGTCAGTGGCGAAGCCAAGGGGGTGCTTGGGGGTGCTCGAGCACCCCCCTGGCGGAAAAAAATACAATTTTTTTTCCATATATTTAGTATTTTTAAGGAAATATAAGATATTTAAATGGTATTTTAGACAGGAGTACTAACTAGCTCAGGTGGTAAAGGAAGAAAGGAAGGAAAATCAAAATCAAAAGGTCTTGGTTCAAATCCCAACTCTTTCACTTTTTATTTATTTTACTATATCATTAATTCTTCTTCATTTCTCTATATTTTTTTTTGTTTCTATCAACTATTTCATTAAAAAATATGTCATACTTATGTTTAAATTACACATTTAACATTTTCTTTCAATATTGTTTTAAATGTAATGTTTCGTGATTTTTTCCTATATTTTTTTTTGTTACTCTCAGTCTCAACTATTTAAATACAAGAAACCTTTTAAAAAAATTATAATTTTAGTATATTTTCAATATTTTATTTCAAAAAATATTCTTAATAAGTATACACAAAAAAAAATCATAAATATTTTTTAGCACCCATGGCCATGAATCCTAGCTCCGCCACTGCTTCCAGTGTTAACATATAGATTTTGTTGTTTTTTTATTACAAAAAAAAAAAATTAATTTACAAAAGGTTTATTGATTTCTATATAGAATTTTCTTTACCAATCAAATAATATTAACATTACTCTTAAAATATAAATTAGATAAATCGTCATTATAATTATATAATAGGTCAAATATGAAAATTAAACGAGAATCGAGACTTCTGTTGTCATTTTCATCCCTGATTTTTCGGAAGCGAAGTATTGGAATAACGAAAAGATTTTTGTTCTTTTGTTGGGCGATAAGATAAGATATCGCCTCCCCTAATTCCACCACAAAAGATTTGATGTGGGCACCCAAAAAAGTTTTGTACTTCCGTGCCCTGAAAACGGAAAGGTAAATGGGCAGTTAATTTATGCATTCCGTGTTTGAAATACGGGAGTTCAAAATAAAGTTGTACTTCCGTGTTTGAAAAACGAGAGTACAACTTTTAGTTTTGCCTTCCGTTTTTAAAAAACGGGATTAAGTGTCAAGCCAACTTCCGTGTTTGAAAAACGAGAGTAGATTTGTTGATTTGTTGTCGAGATGAAAATTTCGGTCGATCAAGTGCCAAGCCAGCTTCTCCTTATGACTAACCCATACAAGGTCCAAATACTCCATCAAACCCCACCGTGTCCCCCAACGACCCTTCATCTCTTCGTGACGTCGGGCGAATGATTGACTTGACTTAGATCTGAATAATGCATAACAATCTCTAGAAAATTCCTTCTGTATAGACTCCTGGTTATGGGACTTCCTGTAAACATTTTCTTCTATGTTACGATGCATGTGAACCTCGCACAACATGTGATTTTCATCCCCAAATACTGTAGCAACCGCATTGATAAGAGCACCATCCTTATCAGTCACTATCACCCCTGGACGGTTTGGACACCATCCTTCCACTTGTCGCAGTACCCAATTGTATGTATTTTCAGTTTCATCACCCAAGAATGCAAATCCCACATTAAACGTCATCTCATTGCTTGTTAGTCCAACTATCTCAAACAACGGCAAATCATACCTACATCATAGTCATTTTCTAAATTAGATGATTCAATTACAAACAATAAAATTAGAATAATGTCTACATTACCAAAACTTAAGCTTACGTATTGGTCTTATAGGTTGCGTCCATAATCATGACGTATGAGAATTTCTTCCACAACTCTAGTGAATCCTTATGAGCAAATGCTAAGTCTTGCAAAGACCCATCGGGACGAAGCCTGTGACTAAAAGTGAATTTTCGATACGCGATCATATTGTGGAGGTGTTGCATTGGGGTCATATCTTGCATCTCATTCTTCTTGATTCTCGTCCTTGCATTATAAATTTGTTGTCTCGTGTCCAAATTCTTCTTGAAAGTATTTTTCAATGTCACAAGAAGGGGAATTGGTTTTACCGCTCCCACTGTCAAATCTTTGACTAGTTGAATCTCCTTATTCGTCAATCGTCCCACCATCTGATGACCTTGCAGTTTAGGAGGCAGTTTATGGTTATGCATACCAAACTCCACTCTCAGCCGCCATACATCAGCACCTCTGATTTTCTTCTTACTATTTCTATTTTCTCCATATTTTTCACATCCAAAATATACTGAGTCGTATCGGGTTGCAGAGCTATTCCAAGATTTTACAATTGTGAGAACAAAGTTGTTCACAAAAGCAATCTAACGAGCCCATTCTAACATCGATTTTCTACCGGACCAGTAATAATTATTCGCAAAACAAGGCGAATAATCGAATCCAACAATGTTCATTCTATCAAACTGAAAACAATTGAAATAGCGTTGAAAATAATCAAATTTCACGAATTGAATCAATATTATCATTAAATTTCACGAATTGAAAACAATTGAAATACCTGAATATTATTGTTGACTCCTTCGTTACCATTGGATGCGTGGTTTGACATTCTTCTACTCAATTCGGGGGAACTAGGGCAAATACCGGTTATGACTAGTATATTCGTCCTATTAATAAGAAAATCATAACCTTTTTTTACCCGAAAAATAAAATAAACATACCCTTCCGTTTTCTAAATACGGAAGGCAAATAGCTATTTTGTACTTCCGTATTTAAAACACGGAAGGCAAACGGCTATTTTGTACTTCCGTATTTAAAACACGGAAGACATAAAACAGCTTTTGTCTCTCGTGTTTTAAAAACGGAAGGTATACAATTGATTTGAACTTCCGTTTTTCAAACACGGAAGTTGTCTATAATATTTTCCAAAAAATTATAAAAAAATTAATAATTAATATAGCACTACTTCCGTTTCTAAAATACGGAAGACTTTTTTTTTTTTTTTGGGTGCCTCACCAGATTTTTTGTGGTGCGGTTAATTGCATATAGAATTAATTTATCAGATTATTGTGAACGAACTTTAATATTTTGACCAAACAACAATAAATTATTACAATATCACATCGGCTTCCTGGATGATCATGGCTATGTGCAGTTTCGCCTTCAATGGCTTTCTCACGATGGATCAGCGTTTTGTTCTTTAGCTGATCGAACATAGGTTGTTTTGTTGATCCGATGCTTGCACGCACGTGTATTGGATTGTGTTTGGGATTGGGTGCTAGCTTGCTTATAGTTTATATCTTTATTAGGTGTGTTAATATAGAATGAGGTTTTAACATCTTTGGTAATAGTGGCCGAGTCGAAGGGGGTGTTACACTTATTTCATATTAGGGTGTGTCCGATAGGGGTAGATGTAGAAATTTTTTTGGGTTTGACATAATTTATTATGGACAATTTTTATTAAAAAAATATTTTTTAAAAAAAATATATGAACAAAATATCTTAAATTTGTAAGAAAAATTATTATTATTTAATTATTAAATACCAAATAAATTATAAGAATTTTAAAATAATAAAAAATAGATTGAGAAATAAAATGAAAATATGTGACTAGTAGATTTTAACCAAGGTTGATTGAATTCTAGTAGTGATCTCGTACTTGATTAATTAATTCTAGTAGTTTTAGACCGGTTCTGATCCACTGTTGTGAAGATCAAGACACCTCTGCTGCACTGCAAGACACAGATTAGCCAAAATTCTAAATCCAAATCCAAAAATCAAACAAGCTCCTTTACTGTTCCATTGCCAAAAGAAGGTAAAGAGCACATCCGTCACAGGCCAGAAACTTCCATTTGATGATCCAAAAAACCCTAAACCATGCAAGTTGTCCCTTACATCAGCTTATATAGCTGTAAAGTCACGTGAAAGAGAGGTGCTCTAGAAGCTTATTACTCAAGGCAGCTAAAACCAGCTAATAACAGTAATGCCATTGGCAACAAGACAAAAGAGTAAGGAAAAGTAATAATTATAAGAAAACCATATGAATGAAGCAATACATATATGTAATGCAAGCACTGCATACATGTACAACAACATATTTCCACATCCCCCCCTCAAGTTGGACTTGGGGTGAATCCAATAAGTCCCAACTTGAGTGAGAAGAACA
The DNA here is from genome assembly GCA_037127255.1 of Persicaria tinctoria. Classification (NCBI taxonomy): domain Eukaryota; kingdom Viridiplantae; phylum Streptophyta; class Magnoliopsida; order Caryophyllales; family Polygonaceae; genus Persicaria; species Persicaria tinctoria. The sequence goes on along the minus strand of JBANSL010000003.1, from coordinate 39,008,803 downwards.
TGTGTTGCCTCTCTCCCAATGGCTTGGTGAATATGTCAGCCAGTTGTACTCCTGTTCTGACATGTTTTGGTAGTACAAGCCCTTTAAGAAGATGTTGCCTAATGAAATGGCAATCTATCTTCAAATGCTTAGTCCTCTCATGGAAGGCTGGGTTTTCTGCAATGTAGATGACAGCTCTGTTATCACAGAAAAGAGGGAAAGGCTTTGGAGAGTGAATGCCTAAGGAATCCAAGATGCCATCCACCCATATGAGCTCACTGGTTGTAGCAGACATGCTTCTATACTCTGCTTCAGCAAAAGATTTGGACACAGTTGTCTGCTTCTTTGTCTTCCATGAGATAAGTGAATTACCAATGAACACACAATACCCTGTGAGAGATTTAGCAGTGAAGTGACAAGTTCCCCAATCAGCATCACTGTATGCATTTACAGATAGGGCATTATTCACTGGATAATATAGACCAACACCAATGGTACCTTTTAGGTACCTTACAACATGCAATGCAGCATCTAAGTGTGGTTGTCTTGGTTGAGACATAAATTGGCTTAGATGCTGGACAACATAAGTAATATGAGGACGAATTAAATTCAAAAATAGCAATCTTCCAACCAGCCTTCTATAAATCTTAGGATCATCTAGCAAAATTCCAGTTTCTGTTGACAGTTTCAATCCTCTTTGCAAAGGAAAGATGGTTGGCTTACAATTAGTCATGTGACAGTCTTCAAGTATGTCCAAAACATACTTTCTTTGATGAAGATGTGTACCATCATCATCTCTTAAGATTTCTAGTCCCAAAAAATATCTAGCCAGGCCTAGATCCTTGATTGTGAATTTATCATGCAATACTTTCTTTGTCACTATAATCTGCAACTGGTCATCTCTAGTAAGCAATACATCATCAACATAAATCAATGCCACTGTTATGGAAGAACCAGTCATCTTAATAAACAAGGAATAATCTCCCAGGCTTTGGACAAATCCCATGGAAATAAGGAATTTACTTAGCTCCACATTCCACTATCTAGAGGCCTGTTTCAACCCATAGATGGATTTTCTGAGTCTACAAACCATCCCAGGTTTGTGTGTCTTGTATCCTGCAGGAGGTGTCATGAACACTTCCTCATCCAAATGCCCATGTAGAAAGGCATTATTCACATCCAATTGATGTAAAGGCCAACCCTTTGTAGTGGCTATAGCCAAGACTATCCTCACTGTACTAAACTTAGCAACATGTGAGAAAGTGTGTTTGTAGTCTTTTCCTTTGATCTGGTTGTATCCTTTGGCCACCACTCTGGCCTTGAATCTTTCAACTGACCCATCAGGCTTATACTTAACTTTATAAACCCATTTACTTCCAATGGCCTTCTTCCCTGGTGGAAGCAAAGTCATCTCCCAAGTCTGGTTTTTCTCTAAATCAAACAACTCCTGATCCATAGCATCTCTCCAGTGCTGTTCCTGAACTGCTTGTCCAAAATGTGAAGGCTCATAAACAGTTGCCATAAAAGCAAAAGATCTAACATAAGATTCATCAATTCTTTCTTGAGACTGAAAACAATCTGCTAGAAAAGACTGAGACTGAGAATCACTTCTTCTTGGAGTATTGGAAACAAAATCATTCCATCTTTGTGGTCTTGTCACCTGTCTTGATGACCTTCTTAAGGGAGGGAAGTTAATCTCATCATTTATCAAATTCTTTGGGACAACTTGATGAATGTCCAATCTGCTGGTGCTTCCTTGAGAGCTCTCAGTGTCAGCAACCTGAGAGGGTAATGACTCAGGCTCTTCAGTGGAGCCTGGATGATCACCAAGCTCATGAGATCCCAGTGTTGAGGAGGTAATTAAAGGCAGTATGTGAGGATCATAATCATCTACTGGATTTACTAAAGGAAGTGAACTCCTTGGCTTCCCATCTTCTTTCCTTCCTTCCTCAATATCATCCTTAAAAGGAAAACAATCTTCATGAAAGATGACATCTCTACTAACAAAGGTCATTTTGGATTCTAAATCCCACAACTTGTAGGCCTTTTGACCATGAGGATAACTGAGAAAGACACATCTCCTACCTTTAACATTCATCTTGTTTCTGTCTTTCATTGCTACAGGTGCATAACATAAGCAACCTATAACTTTCAATTCATCATATGCAGCAGCTTTTCCAAACAACAGTTCATAAGGAGTTTTCCAACCTAGTATCTCTGTTTACAATTTATTTATAATGTGTGTTGCAGAAAGAACACACTCTCCCCAAAGTTTTAAGGGAAGAGATCCATGACTTCTTATGGATCTGGCAGTCTCAATGAGATGCCTGTGCTTCCTCTCCACCCTGCCATTCTGCTGTGGAGTGTAGGGAACACTTCTTTGATGCATGATACCCATGCTAGCAAAAAAATATTGGCACTTCTGAGAAGTAAACTCAGACCCATTGTCTGTTCTAAAACATTTCACTGTCTTATCAAACCGTGTTCTAATGTGAGCAACAAAATCACAGACTGTCTGATACACCTGTGATTTGGACTTGAGTAAGAAAGTCCAAGTTACCCTTGAATAATCATCCAAAACTGTTAGGAAATATGGAAAACCATTATAGGTGGGAGTCCTATATGGTCCCCATATATCCATGTGAACCAAATCAAACACATTAACTGCCCTGGCATTACTTCTTCCAAAAGGAAGCTTGTGAAACTTACACAAAGCACAAGTCTCACAATGAAATTCATCAAAATTAAACTGCATCATATGATCAATATATCTCATTTTAGAAACTGAACTATGTACCAATCTAGCACGACACAATTCTAAGCTACTGCTAGCTTTATTGCATAAGCTCAAAGGCAAAAAAACTCAAGTCTCTGTCTCTTCTACATCTTTCCCATTTCTGAAACTGATCCTCTGACAGCATCTTGTAGAGGCCATGCCTTCTTTCTCCAGATAACAAGATCTTCTTAGTTCCAGGGTCCTGTATATAACAAGAATTGATTCTCTTGTAAAGATGGCTATCAATTCATGATCATCAAGCAATTTACCAACAGATAATAAGCTGTGCTTAAATCCTGGAACTAATAAGACATTCTTCAAGACTACTGAGCTGGCCAACTGCAGTGTCCCCATCTCATTCATAGTTTTAATAGAACCATCTGGCAACCCAATATGAATCTGTTTCTCCAACTGATTTCTATCTTTCATATAGAAATCATTGGGCATCATGTGATCTGTTGCCCCAGTGTCAACAATCCACTCCAACTTGGAGTTATTTAACTGATTTAAAAACTGAGAAAAAGATTAAACTTTACCTGCAAAGTTGGCAAAGGCACTCTCAGAGGTACCCTTACCCTTCATCTTCTTCATGATTTCCTGGTAAACAGCATTGATCATAGCTGTGTCAAGCTGGTTACTGCCTCCAGTCCTGTTTGCCATCTCATCATCTAAAGGAGTTCCCATCTGTCCCACATTGTCTGACTCTGCAGCATTCACTGAGCTTCTGCTCCCACTGTTAGCTCTCTCATTGTTCTTCAGTTCTTTGTACCAATCCGGAACTCCATGCAATTTGAAGCAATCTTCAGCTGTGTGTCCCTTGTATCCACAATGAGAGAATGTCTTCTCATACTTCAGCCTCTTTAGTTCCTTCCAGTCCTTTCTAGCTCCCTGATTCCCACTGTTGAAGTTAGAATAACTATTGAAGTTCCCTTTGCTGGCAGCAAAGGCATTGAAATCTCCCATAGCTGACTGTGTAGTTCTTGTTGCCCCAACACTTGACTCCACTTGCTGCAATATAAAGTAGGCTTTGTTCACTGGAGGAAGAGGATTTGTTGCCAGGATCTGATTCCTTGCAGCTTCATAGTTGGCATTCAGACATGCCAGCAGCTGCATCAACTCTTAGCATCAATCTCATTCACCTTTTTGACAAGCTCACAGGTGCACTGTCTCATGACTCCACAAGTGCACTCAGGTATATGCTCTAGAACCTGAAGCTCATCCCAGTACTTCTTAAGGACATTGTAAACCTCTCCCAGCTTCATGCTCCCTTGAGTAACATTGCTCAGTTTCCTCTTGAGTTGAAAGATCTGTGGAGCATTGTTTTGACTGTATCTTTCAACTAACTCATCCCAAAGCTGTTTAGACGAGTCGACAAACACAAGACCGTCAGCTATACTCTTTTCCATAGAGTTTAATATCCAACATCTCACCATGAAATCAGCCTTTATCCACCTATGCAAGTCAGCATGATTCTCTGCTGGCTTTGCACAAGACCCATTCACAAAACCAAGTTTGGATTTAGCTCCTAGAGCCATAATGACTCCCCTACTCCATGTCATGTAATTGGATCCATCAAATAGAGCAGGAACAAGCAATGCTCCTGGATGATCTGAATTAGAAAGGAATAGAGGATAATTGTTGTTACCTTGATTTCCTACATTCCCATGATTTCTGATCTCAACTTCTTCAGCCATATCCTGTGCTCAGCTACTTCCTTCAAGAAATAAATGCCCAAACTCAAATCTGGACCGTCTGCTCTGATACCATGTGAAGATCAAGACACCTTTGCTGCGCTGCAAGACACAGATTAGCCAAAATTCTAAATCAAAATCCAGAAATCACACAAGCTCCTTTACTGTTCCATTGCCAAAAGAAGGTAAAGAGCACAACCGTCACAGGCCAGAAACTTCCATTTGATGATCCCAAAAACCCTAAACCATGCAAGCTGTCCTTTACATCAGCTTATATAGCTGTAAAGTCACGTGAAAGAGAGGTGCTCTAGAAGCTTATTACACAAGGCAGCTAAAACCAGCTAATAACAGTAATGCCATTGGCAACAAGACAAAAGAGTAAGGAAAAGTAATAATTATAAGAAAACCATATGAATGAAGCAATACATATATGTAATGCAAGCACTGCATACATGTACAACAACATATTTCCACAACTGTTACACTTTTCGTGTTATCTTTTGTGTTACATCTCTTAAATTGATATGATTAATTATAAATAAAATTGAAAAAAATACTTTACATTTAAATATATAAACCCTAGAAGCAAAAGCATTAAAAAAATTGATGTTTAATATATATTGTTATAATGTTTTAACCTCTTATAAAAAGATACCCTATGACTAGCTAGATGCATAAATCGTAAGAATCTAAAACATTAAAACATAGACAAAATAATTTTTGTATAGATTAACTATTTAGGATTTTTATATAAATTTAAACATAAGATGTTGTATCACAATTTAATTTATTATATAGATCCATTTAAGAAGTGTAATAATAAGTGTAACACATAACTATATGATATAGTTATGTGTTACATAAGATGTTGTATCACAATTTAATTGGTGTGTCTGGTCTCCAACCAGCACGGATCAGTGATATCAACTAATCCGTGCTGGTTGGAGACCAGACAGACCAATTCATTGCAATATAGCCGGGCCACATAATCCCTCGCCATTTAGTTTTGAACTTATTAATCGCGAAAAGTCAAGCTTTTTTGAATTTAATTTAAATTTTATTTTTTCTTTTAAATGTTGATTGTCAAAATCACGCAGCCGATAAGGGTTGAAAATACAAGTAATTAATACACCATTTGCGGAGGATGTAGGGTATCGGGGATGCTGAATCCCCCTAGAATGGGAGAAATATTCAGAGAAAAAAAATCATGTCTCTTTTATATTTAGTAATTTTAGAAATAAAAGAGTTTTAAATTTTAAAAAATAGTTTAACTTATTTTGTCAGAGTATTTCCTGAGGTTATAAATTTTAATCTTGTTGACTTCACTGTTTTTATTAGGGGTGGGCATAAATCCCGGATCCGTCCCGGGCCCGTCCCGGTCCCGTCCCGTAAAAATGATGCGGGACGGGACGCGGGACGACCCGGCGGGATCCCGCAAATCCCGTCCCGCACACACATATAATAATAATAATAATTATTAATAGTATTAGTATTATTATTATTATAATATTATTAATAGTATTAATATTATAATATTATTACTATTATTATTAATAGTATTATTATTATTATTATTATTATAGTATTAGGATATAATAATAATAATAATAATAATAATGTAATACTATATATATAATAATTATTATTATTATAATAAAAATAATAATAATATAATAATAATAATTATAATGTGTATATATAATAATAATAATAATAATATAATAATAATAATAATAATAATAATAATAATAATAATAATAGTAATGTAATACTATATATATAATATTAGGATATAGAGTGTGTATTATAGTATATCTATATATTGTTTGTATATATATTACATACGTACACACTGTAATATATATACTACATACTGTAGTTTAGCCATATAATACACACTACATCCTCCACAGTAAGGCCATATATATACACACTGCATCAGTGTTTATATACGTAATACATGTACACACGTATATATACGTACGTATATATGGGAACCTGTAAAATATAAAAAATTATACATATATATGTATTACGCCTTTGAGAATCGCAATATATTTATGAAAAAATTAAGTTTTTTTAATAATTTTTTTATTTGAGGGACAAGGCCCGTCCCGTCCCGGTCCCGATCCTGTCCCGCAAAAATTACGCGGGACGACCTCCGTCCCGTCCCGCGCCCACCCCTAGTTTTTATAATTTTTTCTTTTTTTTTTAGTTTTCTCTACTAAAAATGATTGATTAATTAAATTAAAAATTTAAGGGTTTTCATATATTTCCATGAAAACAATGTTTTGCTTATACACATAAAAAAATGAGGGAAATGCACAAAATAACCCAAAAAACTGAAAGTATTGCAAGGTTAACTCAACCCGGTTTTTAATTGGGTAAAATCGGATAATTGGGCAACCCTTGAAGCCGGTAGTAGGTAAGGGAGGGGAGATGCAACCTTCCAATGTGTGACACCTCAGAGGAGAGAGGTTGAGAGGGCGAGAAAAATAAGGGGGGGGGGAGAGAGAGGGGGGGGGGGGGGCGGAAGCAAGTCCTATCTGCAGAGGAAAGAGGCAGAGAGAGACAGAAAAAGCAATTGTGAGAGAGAGAAGAGTGCAAAAAAAAAAGTAAAGTTGCAGAGGAGAGAGAGAAAGATTAGGGAGGATAAGACGGAGAGAGATGGAAGAGTCATCTCTCCTCTACAACTTTATTGTCGCTGTTTCACTTTGAAGAAGAAGCAATTGGGCGGGGATTTATTTGCAGGTTGACGTATAAGCAGTTAGTTTTAACTTGATACCCAAAGCAAAACGACATGACACATATTTAAATCGACTGGACAAGATTTATCGGAGAAACAGATTCTCCATCGAATTCGGATAGAAAATGGGAAAGTTTGCTTTCGATAAAGGTTAGGCGAGAGGTGTCTCCCTCAAATTTGAAGCAAATTTACCCATTTTCTATCCGAATTCGATGGAGAATCTGTTTCTCCGATAAATCTTGTCCAGTCGATTCCAATATGTGTCATGTTGTTTTTTGTTTTGGGTGTCCAGTTAAAACTAATTGCTTACATGTCAACCTGCAAATAAACCCTCACCCAATTGCTTCTTTTTCGATGTGAAACAGCAATAGTAAAGTTGTAGAGGAGAGAGGACTCTTCCATCTCTCTCTATCATATCCTCACTGATTTCTCTCTCTCTTCTCTGCAACTTTACTTATCTTTTTTCACATACACTCTCTTTCTCTTGTGCAGGTTTTCTCTCTCAACTGCAGACTTTCGTTTACTTTTCTATCTCTCTCTCTCTGTCCTATCATCACTAATCTCTCTCTCTCTCTCTCTCTCTCTCTCTCTCTCTCTCTCTCTCTCCTCTGCAACCTTACTTTTCTTTTTCACTCCTCTCTCTCTCCCATTTCCTCTCTCTCCTCTGCAGACTTTCTCTTGCTCTCTCTCTCTCTTCTTTTTTTTTTATCGAAAGCAAACTTACCAATTTTCTATCCGAAGTCGATGGTGAATATGTTTCTCCGATAACTCTTGTCCAGTCGGTTCCAATAGGTGGCATGTTGTTTTGTTTTGGGTGTCCAGTTGAAACTAACTGCTTACACGTCAAACTGCAAATAAACCCCAACTCACTTGCTTCTCCTTCGATGGTTTTTCTCTGAAACTTAAGATTTAATTCAAATTATATTAATGGTTCGATGGTTTTTCTCTGAAACTTAAGATTTAATTCAATTTATATTAATTCCCCCTTACCATCACTCGTTATAATAATTTTAGGCATAAGTAATTAGTTACAGGAATCAAATATATTACCTACAACAAATTAGTAAAAATAATGAGATTGTGTTGATTACAATTATAATTACATATCAAACGTTTCCGCATTCAGAGCAAACTTTGTAAGCTTTTATAAGGTTCAACCGAATATACGTCGAGGTAGTTTCGAATTTCACATGACATGTTGAGTTATAAACATGACATCTGACTACTACAAACATGACAGAAATCAAAGTGTCGGCAAATCCATTAAATGGTCAAAGGTATCGCAAGATTAAACATATCCAAGTCGCCCTACTCCTGATATGTCGTATTCCACATAGTCGTTCCCCAATTCCCCCAAAATCCCCCAATTCCTCCAATTTCGCCAATCCCCCCATTCCCTCATCTAACTACAACCAATATATCCATTTTCGGTGCGTGTGGCCTATTTGATGTCCGCTTCTTCTTCTACTCTGCAGACTTGCTCTTGTTCTTCTTCAAACTCCTTCCTCTTCTTCCTTCCGTTTTCGATTTTCGAAGAGAGAGAGAGATATAGAAACTCCCGGCCTCCCCCTTCCCCTTTGTAGACCCTCTCTCTAATCGACAATTGAATTGACAGATTTTTTTAAAACCTGTCAATTCTCCCCCCCCCCCCCCACCACGTCTCACTCTCTCTCCTCCATAACTGCAGTCGGTCTCTCCCTTAATTGTAGCCGGCTGTGATGCAATTTTTAAAGGATTAGGGTTAACTTTTTGCAATTAATATGGATAGGGGATATGGGGTGCAACTCAACCGGTTTTTTGGGTTAGTTTTACAAATGGCCCTAAAAAATATCATTTATTGATAATTTTGTTTTTTTTTTTAAAAAAAATTTAAGTTAAAAGCTTTTTCTATCCTATGTCTCCGGGAAATATATAGGATAAGATTCCCATAAAAAAAAACATTTCCTTCCTTTATTGCTTTAGCCAAATTTTACATTTTTAGTAGGGGATCTTTCCTGAATTATTTATGTAGAGTATAGCTTAGCTTATGTGATTAGTTAGAGGTTTAATTCTAGTAAGTGGAGGAGTGTGTAATTCTGGTAGTTAGTGGTTTAACCGATTCTTCACTATAATTAGGCTTGATGTACATATTGAATAAGTGATCAATACACAATCAAGTATGAACTCTCGTTTGATTTTTGATGATGGATGATCATGGTTGAGATGACAAGTGTGTAATCTCATATCATAGCTTCCCCTTGACATGGTATCAGAGATGATTCAGTCCAGCGTCGAGATGTGATTTATTTCTCGTTTTTGGTTTGGAGTTTGTTGAGTTTTCTTGACCTGATGTTCATGTTTTGATTGTGCTGTTGGTTTCTGGCTGTTTCTGCCCGCGATTTCTTCACATTTTCTTATTTGTGTATATGCGCTACTTTTGATTGATTTCCTTTGTTAGATCTGTGTTTTTGTGTTTGGATTTGTGCAATCATGTCCGAACATACTGGATCGAACATGAATGGGGGAGATCGTTCAGATCAGACTCCGAGTTGTGGTACGAACTTTAATGACCCACTGCGCTTGACGAATTCCGACCATCTTGGTATACAGTTGGTCGAAGTTCAGTTCAATGGCATGAATTTCAGCAGATGGAGTAGAGGAGTTCGCATGGCGTTAGGAGTGAAGATGAAGCTTGGCTTCATTAATGGCGGATGCACGAGACCTGATGAAGGATCTACTAACTTGGAAAGGTCGATTCGCTGTGATTACATGGTTATGTGTTGGGTTCTTAACTCAATTAAAGCTGAATTTGCAGAGAATTTTATGTATGTCTCATCTCCAAGGATTTGTGGGAGAAGATTTCGGAACGATTTGCAGAATCGAATGCTCCTCTCATATATCAGTTGTAGAGAGATGTTACTGAGATTAAGCAAGACAATCTCTCTGTAGCGGCTTATTTTGGGAAGAAGAAGCGTGCCTGGGATGAGTTACACACCTTGCAAAGAACTCCTACTTGTATGTGTGGTATTATGAAGAATTGCACTTGTTTGCTGCTTAAAAAGATGCTTGTGTGCGAAGCTACAACAAAGTTGATGCAATTTCTCATGGGATTAATTAAGTGATCAATTTGAGAATATTCGTTGTCACATACTTGATATGGATCCATTGCCCTGTGTCAATCGTGCTTTTCAGGTGCTGACTCAAATCGAGAGACGGAAGGAGATTATAGGCCGACGGAACATGAATCATGAGATACTTGTTCTAGCAGATTTGGGAATTCCAGGTTTGAGAATTCAAAATTTGAGAAAGGGCAAGGATCTGGCAACAATCCTGATTACAAAGGTGGATTGTAAGAAGAGTCACCTCAAGGAGACATGGTTCAAGTTAGTAGGAGTGCCTGATTGGTATAAGGAGCTTAAGGCTCATAATGGTGCTAATTGTAAAACTGGGGGAGTTAGTTTCCTCCGGTTGGAAATTTTTGGGGCAAATAAAAGGGTTTCAGACTGAGGAGCATCCATTACAAATGGATGCCGAATCACATGTTCATGCCCTAGAAAAGCTTGTGCTAGACGAACATATGATTGATGCCTTTATTGCTGAAGAAACTTGGAAGGTTAGAGGCAAAGGGAAGATGTCAGATGCTGATGGCAGCTATGGGGCTGTGAACTTTGCAGGTAATCAGACTGGTCAGTCTTCTAACATTGATTTTGGTTCATCGATGAGTAATTGGATTGTGGATCCAGGAGCCACAGACCACATTACTTTCGATAAATCTTTGCTTCTTGATTTACATCACCTGGACACACCAATTAAGATTGTTTTCTCGGATGGTGTAGCTCAGACTCTAACAACTGCTTGGAATCTGAAACTTACATACTTGATTACACTTCATGATGTGTTTTTTATGCCTCATTTCAATCATCATCTATTCTCTGTATCAAAGTTTCTTGATATTGGTGGTCTTGTGTTCTTATTCTACCAAAATCGGTGTGAATTGCAGGCCATTTTAACTAGTCAGATATTGTCTTATGGATGTCGACGAAGTGGTCTCTACTATTTTGAAGGATTTAGTTGTCGTCCTAAGCACTAGCAGATATGCATGATTGAGAATGCCAGTTCTTCCTCACCTGTTTTGAATAAATGTGAGCCTATGTTAGACTCTTTTGTTGGTGCTACTGACGTTTCTTCTTTGCAATTACTATATGCCCGTTTAGGACATATATCTGCTTCCAAGATGATTCGATTACATGGTCTTCCTAAGGCTGATTTGCAAACTTTTTCATGTGATGTGTGTGATCTTTCTAAGCAACAAAAGTTACCATTTGCTTCTAGTACTGCACATGCTTTGAAGCCTTGTGTGGAGGGAAGGTTTTTCTCACAATGTTGGAGGACTGCATAAGGTATACTTGGACTTTTTTGTTTAGAAGCAATGATCAGGTACCTGCTTTGATCATGAGTTTCTTTCATTATGTCACCAACCAGTTTGGTTCACGGATTAAAATAATCCCAACTTAGAATGAGTCAGAGTTCATGAACACCAGACTTCATGATTTTCTGTCAGATAAGGGAGTTGTTCATCGTCGTTCCATTGCTTATGGGCCTGAACAGAATGGGATGGTGGAGCGTAAGCAACGACATCCATCTGATTGAGACTGCTAGGGCTATTAGGATTACTGTTGGGCTTCCAATTAGGTTTTGGGGTGAATATTTGCTCACTGCTACTCATCTCATCAACTTCATGTCATCATCTGTCCTGCGTTGGAAATCACCCTATGAAGCCTTGTTTTCCTGTGCACCTGACTACACTGCCTTAAAGGTTATGGATTGCTTATGTTTTGCTTGGATTCCTAAGTCACATAAGCAGAAGTTTGAACCAACTTCTCGCAAATACATTTTCCTAGGCTACCCAGTGGGTCAAAAGGCTTACATGGTCTATGATTTACTTGATCACAAGGTGTTTGTCAGTAGACACATCTCATTCCATGAGAATGTGTTTCCTTTCAAAGACTCATCTTCTGTGCCTCAGATTTCGGGCTCTCCATCACTTCTTTTGGTCACTTTTGGTAGTGATGATCATGCTTGTTCCATTTCTTTTCATTTTCCTGATCCTGGTGTGGTTGGTCAGTCTCCTTCACATGCGTCTGGATCTCCCAGATCTCTTAAACATCTGAGTCCTGATCTTGGTTCTGATGCATAGGTTAGTGATAGCATCGTTGCCTCTGATCGATTCTATTGATGTGCCTGTGAGGGTGATTCATTCTTGATCACCTAGACAGATTGCCAAGCCTGCAAAATTTGATGATTTTGTTGATGCCAATCCTTCTAGACGGACTCGGTTAATTTCCCCATCAGAGTCTCTTTCTCATGCCTTTTTTGTGATCAGTTGGACTAATCTCAGGCATTATTCAGATCATTTTTTCAACTCTTTGTGCAAAGTTCTTGTCGTCCATGAGCCTACTTCCTTTCTTCAATATCAATATCAAAAGGATCCATCAGAGTCTCTTTCTCATGCCTTTTTTGTGATCAGTTGGACTAATCTCAGGCATTATTCAGATCATTTTTTCAACTCTTTGTGCAAAGTTCTTGTCGTCCATGAGCCTACTTCCTTTCTTCAATATCAAAAGGATCCATCTTGGGTTGATGCTATGAATACTGAACTACAAGCCCTTGAGCACAACAATACCTGGGACTTAGTTTCTCTTCCTATTGGTCATACTAAAATTGGATCCAAGTGGGTTTACAAGGTTAAGTATAGACAAAATGGTGAGGTTGAGAGGTATAAAGCCCAACTAGTAGCTAAGAGCTGAAATCAAGTTAAGGACCAGGACTATAAGCATACGTTCTCACCCGTGGCAAAGTTTGCCAGAGTGAGAACTTTGATTGCTTTGGCTTCGTGCAAATGGTGGAATTTACATCAATTAGACGTTAATAACTCTTTTCTCCATGACTATCTAGATGAAGAGGTGTACATGGTGCCTCCTCTTGGTTAAAGTAAAGCTCAGCCTGGTCAAGTGTGTCGTCTCCGTCGGTCTCTTTATGGACAGGCTAGTCAGCAATGGAATGTTGAACTTACTCGACATCTGGTTAAACTGGGTTTTCTCCAATCCCATCGTGATTACTCTTTGTTTACTAGTGTCTGGGAAATTGCTTGATGTGGCCTTGATATACGTTGATGATATATATACTGCTTTTTGGTGATGATGAGAAGGGCATTGCTGATTTGAAATCTTCTTTGCACAGTGCTTTCACCGTCAAGGACCTTAGATTGGCTTGGTTCTTTTTGGGTATGGAAATTAGTCGATCTTCCTATGTGATTCTTTTGAATCAACGCAAGTATGTGGTAGATCTTCTTCAGGATGCTGGTTTTGTCAACTGCAAACCGAATTAATTTCCTATGCAAATGAATTTGCATTTAAGCATTGATTCAGGGTCTGAAATTCTTGATCCTAAGTCTTGAAGACGCATTGTAGGCCGATTGTTGTTTCTCACAATGACACGGCCGGGCATTTCTTACACCGTTCAACATTTGCCTCAGTTTTTAGCGTCTCCTCGGGTTCCACATATGGATGCAGTGAGGTATCTGTTGCGTTATCTTAAAGGGACAATCAATTGTTCATTGTTCAATCCAAGTAACTCGGTACTCATGGTCCAAGCTTAATCTGATGCGAATTGGGGAAGTTGTCCCTACTCGGCCAAATCTCTCACAGTGTCCAAATCGTGTACTGAGGCTGAATATCGCAGCATGTCCATGACAAGGAGTGAGCTTGTATGGTTAGCTGGGTTGCTTGAGGATCTTCGTGTCCCTATCTCCCTTCCTATCCCCCTTTGTTGTGACAACAAAGCAGCTCAACACTTGGCAGCTAACCCGGTATTCGACGAAAGGACTAAACATCTTCGTATCGATTGTCACTCTGTTAGAGATCGACCTTATTCAAGAGGGTTTTCTGTCAACAGTTCATCTTCGTATAGGTTTGTTGTACATACAAATTTAATAAGCGATCAATACACATTCTTACAGGAGAAGTTCTCCAACTAACTCTCCCTCTCTATCTTCCTCTCGTTGTTCCTCTCTACACAATCAGGTATGAACTCTGGTTTGATTAGTGACGATGGTTGATCATGGTTGAGATCACAAGTGTGTAATCTCATATCATAGCTTCCTCTTGACACTTTATTATCCTATACACTTATGACATAGAATAGAAGAACAGTTAATAAAATTATGAATTCAGCACTAACGTACCCATCAACCGAGCTAGTAACTACAAAGAAAGGTTGAAAATTAATGAAGCCAATGCCAGTTGGCGTATATACGTTGAAAATTAGAATAAAGAAGAATTCAAATGAAAAGATACTTTGCACACATGTTTGGACCCAACGATCACACACGGCTAGGGTTATATAAATACCTACATACATGCCCATCTTTACCATTCACAACCACAGTTATTCAAAATTAATCATTTAGTAGCTTAATTAAAAGTACGTATCTATAGCCGCTAGCTAGTCATTGACTATTTCTAATATAATGTCAAAATCCTTAGCCCTTAAGCTTCAAGCTTTCCTTGCCTTGCTCTCCTTAGGAGCTGTTTCCGCTCAACTATCGTCTACATTCTACGACACCTCCTGCCCTAATGCACTCTCTACCATCCAATCAGGCGTCCAAAGTGCGGTGTCCAGTGAGGCTCGTATGGGCGCCTCCTTGCTCCGCCTCCATTTCCATGATTGTTTCGTCAATGTACGTAATTAAGTAGATAGCTACAGATATAATCAACTTATATATGCATGCATGTCTATATATAATTGTACGTTCATATTTGATATATTGTTAATTTCCAACCTCATGTACGTACGCAATTCATATGGTATATATTAATTTGATCTCAGGGATGTGATGGGTCGATTCTGTTAGCAGACAACGCAACTTTCAAGGGAGAGCAAGGAGGTGTCGCTAATAACGGTTCCATAAGAGGCTATAACGTCATCGATAGTATTAAGACACAGGTGGAGAGTGTATGCCCTGGCGTTGTTTCTTGTGCCGATATTGTCGCTGTTGCTGCAAGGGATTCCGTCGTAGCGGTGAGATATATATTTATAGATAGTAGCAGTTTATTTGGCATGAACAACAACCTAATTATGCACTTAATCAGTATATATATACGGAGTACTAATTAATAACTAGCGAATTATACATATAATGTGTATTATAAACATAAATTCAGTTGGGAGGACCGAGCTGGACAGTGCAGCTGGGGAGAAGAGACGCAACAACCACAAGCCTAAGCGCAGCCAACGATCCAAACAACCTTCCGGCTCCATTTCTTAACATCAGCAGCGGAACTCCCAGCCTCCATAGCGTCTTCTCCGGCAAAGGCTTCACCGATCATGAAATGGTTGCCCTCTCTGGTATATACTATACTTCTATTTATATGGTTACCAACAATACTAATAGATTAATATGTAGTATTTGATAGGTGCTATTTTCTTTGTATCTAGATTCTTTTTTGGTGAAAAGAATTATTTATATCAAAATTAATCATTTAATAATTGTTATTTTATTTATATGTATATTCTTTTTTGAGGCTAAAATCAATAATTAAAAAAATTTCAAAGATTTATTCAGTGAATAAAATTTATAATTAGTTTAAAAATATTCAAGGAAACCCCTAATTAATGACTAAAATAGAATTCAAACAATACTAATTGAAATTAATTATTCTCAATTTAAAAAGATATTTAAACTTATATATTTAAAAAGATAGTTAAAAAATAAGTGAAAAAAAATTTAAAAAGTGAGAACTGAACCTTGGGCTCTAATAAAGTGAAAACCGAAGGAAACTCCATTGGAGATCAAACAAAGCTTCAAGAATGTATTCGATTCAGTTAGTTACAACTGAGCTAACAACCTCTATTTATAGAGGGAGATCTAGCTTTTACATAATTACATAATATCACCCTATGTATATAAATCATATAATATGTCCTTACATACATAGTGTTATTACCCCCCCCCCCCCCCCCTCAAGTTGGATCCGGGATGTCAAAGACAAGACCCAACTTGATAGATAGGAACCTGTGTTGCTGCTCTCCCAAGGCTTTGGTCATAATGTCCGCAATTTGAAGATTTGTGGGCACATGTTGAGTAAGGAGGAAGCCTTCTTGTTGTTTTTCTCGGACAAAATGGCAGTCAATCCGGAGGTGCTTTGTGCGCTCGTGGAGTACTGGATTTGCAGCCAAGTGTTGAGCAGCCTTGTTGTCACACATCAAGGGGATTGGGAGAGGAACTGAGATATGGAGATTCTGAAAAAGTGCTTGTAACCATACCATCTCACTCGCAGTATAGGACATAGACCTGTACTCAGACTCTGCTGAAGACTTGGAAACTGTGAGCTGCTTCTTCGTCTTCCAGCTGATCAAGGAGTCCCCAAGGAAGATGCAATATCCTGACAGTGATCTAGCAGATAAGGGGCAAGCACCCCAATCAGCATCACTATATGCTGTCAAGTGCAAGGCAGATTTGGAAGAATAAAAAAGCCTTGCAGTAATGGTTCCTTTGAGATATCTGAGTATGTGAAGAGCTGCCTGGTAGTGAGGAGTACGAGGAGCACTCAGGAACTGAGATAAATGCTGAACAGCATAGGACAAGTCAGGTCTTGTCATGTTGAGGAAGAGGAGTCTACCAACCAGACTTCTGTATCGCTCAGGTTCATCAATCAACTCACCATCTTCTAGAGATAATCTGAGGCCTCTAGGTAATGGGAATTTAGCCTCTTTGCAATCCAAGAGCTGCATATCTCTGAGGAGATCAATAATGTATTTCCTTTGGTGAATCAACATCCCATTTGCAGACCTGCAGATCTCCATGCCAAGAAAATACCTTACTTGGCCGAGATCCTTGATTGTAAATTGCTGGTGCATTCTATGCTTTGTCAAAATGATTTCTGCTTCATCATCTCCAGTTAGAAGGACATCATCAACATACACCAAGGCTGTGATCAGGCCCTTCTGTACAGGTTTGATAAAGAGTGAGTAATCCTGTTTTGACTGTGTAAAACCAAGAGAAATTAAAATTTTAGTCAGTTCAACATTCCATTGCCTACTGGCTTGTTTTAAGCCATACAAAGACCTTTTGAGAAGACAAACTTGACCAGGTTTTGCCTTAACATATCCATCAGGTGGCAACATATATATTTCTTCATCCAAATAACCATGAAGAAATGCATTGTTTATGTCCAACTAATGGATTGGCCAGTTTTTAATAGTAGCTAAAGCTAAAATGCTTCTTACAGAAGTGAATTTAGCTACAGGGGAGAAAGTATGTTTATAATCTTTCTCTTTGACTTGGTTGTAGCCTTTTGCTACTAACCTAGCCTTATATCTCTCAATGGTTCCATCAGGTTTGTACTTAAGTTTAAAAACCCACTTGGAACCAATAGGAGTTTTATCTCTAGGCAAATCAGTCAATTGCCATGTTTGATTATCCTCTAGAGCCTGTAACTCTTTATCCATAGCTTCAATCCATTTATGATCTTTCTTGGCTTGGAAAAAGGTATGAGGCTCAGGAATATTTACAAAATTGACAAAGGAAGTAATAAATTCAGGAGAAAAGCTGTCAATATTACCAATGACTTGAGACAGAAATGACATGGATTCTGAATTATGTCTTATTGAGGGACATAAAAAATCCTTGAGTTTGACAAGAGGGTTAGAAATTCTTACAGACCTCCTTGGATGACTTACCTGTGGCTCCCTTAAAATGCCAGATCCACGAAAGTGTGAATTGTGAGAAAATCCATCAGAAATGCTCTCAGTAACAGATGTTGGAACACTATTATTAACAAGCTCATTAGAAATACTGTTATTGTGATTCACAACATTATCAATGATAGGTGTGTGAGAAGGCTCATTAGAAATAGGTGAAGATGTAGTGTGTGAAGGTAAACATAAATCAGTGCAATCAGCTGGATTGACCAGTGGTAATTGAGGAGATTGAGATGGAGCACTAGGACATACACTGGTTTTAAAGGGGAATTGATCTTCAAAAAAGGTCACATCCCTACTAACAATGTATTTCCTAGTGTCCAGACAGAAGAGCTTATAAGCCTTTTGGGCAAAAGGGTATCCTACAAAGATACACCTAATAGCCTTTGGGCCAAACTTATCAGCTTTGTATTTAGGATCAAAAGCAAAAGCCAGACAACCAACTGTCTTAAGTTCAGAATAGGAAGGTACTTTACCAAATAAAACCTCATGAGGTGTCTTCCACTGTAAAACCTGTGAAGGAAGCTTGTTTATCACATGAGTAGCAGCCAAAACACAGTCTGCCCAAAACTCAGAAGGTAAGTTAGCATGTAACTTGAGAGATCTAGCAGTCTCTATAAGGTATCTGTGCCTCCTTTCAACCTTACCATTTTGTTGAGGAGTATAGGGAGCACTTCTTTGATGTACTATACCTTTTGATGCAAATAAATCCATGCAAGCTTTTTGAATGAACTCTGACCCATTGTCACTTCGAAAACACTTAACAGAAGTATGAAATTGTGTAGAAACATAAGAAATAAAGGAAGATAAAAGGGAAAACACTTCAGTCTTAGATTGCATCAAAAAAGTCCATGTTACACGACTCTTGTCATCCATGACAGTAAAAAAAAAAGCACCAGAAATGCTTTTAGTCCTATAAGGACCCCATATGTCAAGGTGAACAAGGTCAAAACAATGACCAGAAACTGTAGTACTAATAGGAAATGAAGATCTATGCATCTTGGCAAGAACACAAGTTTCACATTTAGGCAGATTAGAAACATTACAAGGTAAGGAATCTAAGTGCTCAATCTTGCTTCCAGAAGCATGACCTAATCTAACATGTAGCTGAAACATCTTAGCAATATCAGAGGACACATTGGAAGCCAAGCAATCCTTATTCTTAGAAGACAACATACTCCTATTGAGCTTTAAAGGTACCCCAGAGGCTGCAATGACCTTGTCAGCATGCAATCTATAAAGGCCATTGAGCTTGAAGCCTGATCCAACGACCTGGTTACTGCCAAGGTCCTGAAAACACCAATTGCCAGAAGTAAACACAGCAGCTAAGGAAGAATTCTCTACCAATCTAGGCACAGATAGCAAGTTATGTTTAAAGCTAGGAACCAGCAAGACATTATGCAAAGTTAAACTGTCAGTCAAACATAAAGTACCAATCTCTTTGACAAAAGAGGTGTTACCATCAGGCATACCCACCAAAATAGGCCTATGAAGCAACCTTTTATCAGTTAGTAAATGTGGAAATGCAGTCATATGATCAGTAGCACCTGTATCTATGATCCAATCTTTATCACTAGTTAAAGAAGCAAACAAAGCCAAATTAAAAGATTTAGAATTACCTGCCATGTTGGTGACTGTGGAACAGTTGACCTGAGGTTGAGACTGCATTGCTCGAAGAACCTCTTGACACACTGCATTGATCAGGTTCTGATCAATTTTCCCAGTCTGAGCCCATTCCCCGTCATGTTGCTCCAAGGGGTCCCCAACATCACCACAAGCATTGTGGGCAGCAGCTTTTCTTTCCTTAAACCAATCTGGGTATCCATGAAGCTTGAAACAGTTTTCTTGGATATGGCCTTTCCCTTTGCAATGAAAACAGACCCTGGATTCTTTTTCCTTCTTGTCTTTACGAAAATCCTTTCGTTCACCCTGTCTGTTTGCTGCTAGAGCCATGCTATCAGTACTCGTGCTCGCACCATCAACCACTTTATCAGAGTTACCACTGTCTACCTGAGACACCAGATAATATGCCTTGTAGTAGGCAAGGGATCCATAGCCAAGATACTACTGCGAACTCCATCAAACGATTCTCCAAGCCCCATCAAGAACTGCATAAGGCGATTACGCGCCTCACCTTCATTCACTTTCTTTATGACATTGCAAGTACAGGTAGCCATAGCCCCACATGAACACTCATACTGTCCCTCAACAGACTGTAATTCATCCCAAATTCGCTTCAATTTGTTGAAGTACTCAGCGATGGTTTTCCCACCCCGAGAGATAGAACTCAATTCCTTCTTGAGCTGGTAAATCAAAGGCGCATTAGTTTGCCCATACCTTTCAAACAACTCGTCCCACAGCTGCTTGGCAGATTCGACGTACATAAAACCTTCAGAAATAGTATTGACCATTGAATTGCCCAACCAGCAACGAACCATGTAGTCCGCTCGCTGCCAGCGCTGCAACTTCTCCGGATCAGTCGGCCGTGCACAAGAACCATCTATAAAGCCGATCTTGTTCTTAGCTCCTAACGCCAGGCGAGCTCCCCGGCTCCAAGTCAGGTAATTTGTTCCATTAAACTGGAACGACAACAGCTGCGCACCCGGATGATCCGAATTCGCTAGATTCAACGGATCATTCGCACTGTTCTGCGAACTACCATCCAATTGATGATTCCTCAACATTGAATTCACTTCCTCAGACATTCTCGCTCAACAATTGCAAGAATCCAACGAAAACGAAAACGACAATACACGATTCCAACACAGAATCGCAAAATCAGTAACAAGCGGAAGTAATACAAATTGACAGAAAACAAAAACGCGAAACAGGAGGTGATCTTGGTCCAAGATTACACCATTCGCTCTGATACCATGAAAATCGAAGGAAACTCCATTGGAGATCAAACAAAGCTTGAAGAATGTATTCGATTCAGTCAGTTACAGCTGAGCTAACAACCTCTATTTATAGAGGGAGATCTAGCTTTTACATAATTACATAATATCACCCTATGTATATAAATCATATAATATGTCCTTACATACATAGTGTTATTATAAAGAAGAACCTTGGGCTCTAATAAAGAAGAAAAGTTCCTCATCCTATATACCATGTAGGCAATGTAAACTTTATGATCCATTTTCACTTCTAATTAATTGAGACTTTTTTTTATATAGTCAACCTTTCGTATTTTATTTTTGGGATCGGGGTGGGCTCATACTAACACATGCTACCCCTAGATCCGCCAGTGGGGATCAGCTTGGTAAAATCTGAGGGTTAGCACAGTTGTTCGTCGAGTAGGTGGAGACATCAATATCAATCATAGTTTTAAGTGTATATATAGTTTTTCTAATCTAGACCTTAGGGGCATATATTAGCATCCATATTGAGAAATATTTTTAAAATATTAAATACTTTAAATAGATTTTTAGTGTCAATGGATCGATCAGATTTAAGGAATTTTTTCATTTATAATTTCTTAACTTATGTTCTTAGAACATAGGTAATTGTAAGTTGAGAATAAAATGCATAGATTAAACTGAGTTACGTCTAATCAGAGCTTAAGAATCCCTCTTAGCTTATTGACGGCTCTTAACTAAATTTGTTGGGTAGCTTATTTAATTTGGGTGATTGGGATACCGATTAATTTTGACCAATTAATACAGTATATTCCTAGTTTTGGCTGTTTTTCTACGAAAAGTATGCATCCAATTTTTCCAAGTTTTATATAGTTTGAAACATTGAATGTATATATGATCAGTTTCAATTAATAGTCAAGTTCTCTCTCACTCCAACTATACCCCATTATATATATATTTGCCTACACTTTCGGCATCATAAAGTTGAAGTTGAGATTAGGTTTTGTTTTTTCAAATTAATTTTCAGTTACAAACTTAGATTAGTTATAAGTTCTTCTGATTCCATCATACACTCTCCCGTCGATTCCTCACGAAAACAATTTTAAAAATATTTTCTAGATCAGCAAATCCATGTAATCAAAATTTGGAATGACGTGATTGCAAGAGTAGACTAATACCAATTATTAACTTATACCCTCTATAGATATTTTCAAAAACAAAAAACTCTATAAAATAACGATTTTTTATAATAATTTCCTACTCATTATTGGTAATAAGTAATAATTAAGTAGTGAAGGAGTATATTTAAAAAATGTAATACTAGTTTTTTTCCTAGGTAATTAATTATGTACTTAATTTATTTAAACATGCAGGAGCACACACAATAGGGCAAGCAAGGTGTGTGAACTTCCGGTCAAGGATCTACACCGAAACGAACATAGACTCCACCTTCGCGGCGTCGGTGCAAGCCAACTGCCCCAGTACCAGCGGCAATGGCGACGACAACCTGTCCCCGCTCGACAAAGTGAGCCCCACCACCTTCGACAACTCCTACTACACCAACCTCGTGAACCTGCAGGGGCTGCTCCACTCCGACCAGCAGCTATTCGGCAACCAGAGCACCGACTCTCAGGTGTCCACCTACAGCTCCAGCTCCTCCACCTTCTTCACCGACTTTGCCAACGCCATGGTCAAGATGGGTAACCTCAGCCCACTCACAGGATCCAGCGGCGAGATTCGAACCACCTGCTCCAAGGTCAACTAAGTCCATCATATGATATGATTCATATCCATCCAAGGAAATTAAGTCTACTCTTGATCGCTAGTAGTACGTACGTACTATATATTACTCCCTCCGATTCAAAAAGATTATCGTCTTATTAACACGTATTTTAAGGAGCTAAAAACTATATAAAATATCAAATTTTTTTAAATTATTTTTTTACAACTTAATATTTGTTGGTAATAAGTATTAGATTATAAAAAATAATAATAAAAAAGTTAATATATTATATAGGTTTTAGCTCCTTAAAATACGTGTTAAAAAGTGAAACGACATCCTTTTTGGATCGGATGTAGTATATAGAACAAGTGTTTGCAATTAATTTGCTGGAATAAATGTAGTGTAGTACAGATTAGGTTAAATATCACGGATATTTGAGGGCTAAT
This sequence comes from Persicaria tinctoria, assembly GCA_037127255.1. Classification (NCBI taxonomy): domain Eukaryota; kingdom Viridiplantae; phylum Streptophyta; class Magnoliopsida; order Caryophyllales; family Polygonaceae; genus Persicaria; species Persicaria tinctoria. The sequence continues at coordinate 38,985,844 of JBANSL010000003.1, read as the reverse complement.
ATAACAGATATTGTGTGAGGCACGCCCGGGCTACCCCTCACTACTATAATACTGCAATTAGACATCATATTATTTAAATCTGTCAAAAATACAACCGATGTTATATTAATCTATTACATCAAATAACAAATTTGTGATGTTAAAAAAACTTTAGACAACAGTTGAATTTTTTGACATATGTTAAATGGTTAATATAAAAAAAAATTAAAACGCGCGCCCAATGAAATTTTTACAAGTGTTTAATCGCCCGCCCATACTTTGAATTTTTTTTTTAAACACCCGCCCATACTTGGTGAAAACAGGGGGCTCCCTCGGACGTGTGAACAGATTGAAGACTACCACCAAACCTCTCCCTTCTCCCAACTCTCTGTCTCACCCTGTATTTCACCACCACCACCACTACCACTACCGCTCTCGCCGCCGCCGCCACCGCCACCGCTACCGCCACCGCCACATCTCCTCTTTCTCCCGACTTTCATCCTCGGCTTCTCCTCTCCTCTCCGCAGATCGATATGAGATCTCTCTATCACACATGAGACAAGATCTCTCTCGCCCCACTTTCTCCCTCTCCCACTCTCGATCTTCCTCTATTGCCTCTCTTACTCTCTCACTCAATCTCTCTCTGCGACGCAACCTCCCAAACAACGGATGCATAACCGACCGCCATCAAGACCACCATTTCATCACCGACGTCCTTTATGGTAGGACGCTACTCTCCTTCTCCTATTACTTTGTTCAACTTCATTGAGTTTTTTACTGCACTACAGCAATTAAGGGCTAATGTAGCGGCTCAAAACCGCCACATTAGGCCAAAAAACCGCCACAAAAGACCTATTGTGGCGGTTTTTACCCGCCTCTGTTGCTCGCGTTGCATTAGGTCTATTGTGGCGGTTTTAATACCTATTGTGGCGGTTTATTGCAAACTCTTAAAACCGCCACAATAGATAGAAAAACCACCACAATATAATATCTATTGTGACATTTTTTCAAACCTATTGTAGCGGTTTTTATTTACTGTAGCGGTTATTTTACTCTATTGTGGTTGTTTTTTATTTACCAAAATAAAAAAAAATAGCTTTTTAGCCCGGATTCTCTGAAGCCGAGCTAAAAAGTCCAACAGATTTTAAAAAAAAAATAGTAGAATGCACCCAATTTTTGGGTGCATTCTACCTTTATCCTTATCATTACCGGTCCAAACACACCCGATAAAATCTCAAACCTTATTAACTATACAACTCCAGCCCACTATAACGAATCAACCAATGCAAGAGGAGCTCATTGAGGAGATAATATATAAGAGATATCAATTTACACTCTTATGAAACATAGACATTATCATGAAGGTCCAAAACATCAAGCAATAAAGCTTCAATTCATCTTCCATCAAGATTCCAATGGATTGATTAGTAGATGATAAATTCATTCAAGACTAATCATCAATGTAGGTGATTCATTCATATGATGTACAACATCATATGCATAGAGAAAAGCACAGTTTTACTGATTTCAAAGTTAAAATCCGATGCAGATCAATACATACCCCAACAAGCTTGTGCTGACCAAGATTTTATGACCACGGAAAAAATTCACTTGCTCATTCAACGCCACATTCAGCTTCTGCTGGAGCTACTGGAGATCAATCTGCTTCATGATGGAAGAATCCCAAAGCTCCAAAGTTGCCATCCACACAATGTACAATGTTTCCTACAAAATGAACAACAACAATTTCACATGGGTGCACAAATAATGTCAAGTTTTGAGAAAGAATAGAAGATGATGAAAAAGATATATATGAATTAAAATGGATTGACTAGGCAATGGTAGGAGTACAAACATAGCATTATAGAGCTGGGTAAAGGTTGAATTCAATTAGTATACTCAACTGCTCCTATCTTCTACAAGACAAACAAAATAATATAAGAATATCAAGCAGTCCACAAGCTTAAGGCTACATCATATCAAGTAAAATATGATTTGGTTGGAATGGGATTGGATGTCATACTTAAAAATAGTACATAAGATCAACTAAGTAAAAACATAACACTGCTTTAAAATACATTATAGAGTCTAAAAGAAAAGATACTACTTATTTCCAGTAAGCTTACTTGTAACAACTATTATAATAAGCAAGAGATTAAAAAGAGAAATAGAAGAGAAGGATAGTATACCTGCGGTTTCGGAAGAGAGCGCAAGGCCATGTAAAGTCCTTTTGTCATCCTTCATTATTTGCAGAATTGAAATACTCTAATCTGTCTGATAGATGGTAATGCCACCATACCTCAATGGAAATTAAGCTAAGTTATGAGAGATTCAACTAAAAGCCTAATAAAGCAATCTTGCTGGAACTTTAATTGGAGATAGGCTTGGTCTGCCCAAGAAATATAGCTCAAGTCTAAAGTATGTTAGTGACCAGGAAGATGAAAAGCTTTTTCTTGAACTCAAATTTAATGCCTTGAGAACTAAGTACATAAATAATTTCTTTTATCATAGCCAGAAAAAAGGAACAAAAAGCATAACGATCTATCTATAACAACGCGGAAAATGCACTTACAGTTCCTTAAAGCATTTTTAGTCATGCCTGTTGGACACCTTCTCCGGATACATCTCTCCTAATATTAACACTCTCAGCCTGCAATAAAAGCAAACCAGAATAACAATTTATAAATAAACTTAGAAAATTCCCATTTTGGATTAAACACAACTTCAAATAGAAACCGAAAAGAAAAAACTTTTTGGCGATCTTGTCCATTTCATCGATATACATGATGCCCTGTTTTTTGGTATAGATATATGCTGACTAAATGTGGTCTCAGTAGCTCCATGGATGTTTATTTATCCCTTCCAAATGGGACTTCATGTATATCTTACTGACACAATATCTCAAAAAAGCAAATCTAATCGGAAAGAGCTGCATCTAGCAGAAATGATATTCTGATCATGTGAAGTTGAGAAATCCCAATCACTTAATTCTAAATTTATATTCAGAGATGATTCACTAATAAAAGTTTTCACTAACACCCTTCTCACTCATTTTCCATTTAAAAAAACAATATATTTTGATATAGTTTCTTCATTGAATAAGGGCAAAGACATGAAGATCACTACATAAATCCTGAAGAAAAACATGCTTTCAACTACAACAATTACAATCTTAAAATCAAGTAATGAAGATGGCCTACCTAATTTGCTGGACACCAACTTGTCTATTGATGCGTTAGGAATCAAGAGAGCTTTTCGAGCCGCTGAACTCCCTAGAGGGCAACTTTCTTAAGCTCAATAACTTTCTTATAAGGAGCAATAGGTGGTTGCAATAGGTGGTTGCGATCACATGTAAATGACACAACTCTATCATGTATAAAGCTTCAACACGAAAAAAAAAATCAATGTAGACATTCAACAATGAGATCCCATTAAAAGCATTTCCAAGACAAACACAAGACAACCTTTTAACTGCTACTCATTGATCTTGGTAAGGCAACAAACATAGCCATTATTTAAAATTCAAATAAAAAGTCTCTGGTGCAAACCTTCACTTAACGAGCTACTTCCAAGCAACAAAATCCACTCATTTTCATAACCAGTGATTTTAATATAAAAAATGTAACTACTTGAAGCATTTAAATAAACAAAATAGCAGCAAAGATGATAATATTAATTTGAAGCTATTCTAAACTAAAGTAATGGTTCAACAGTTCAACGGGACAAATTAACAATTAAAGCCACTAGCTATAATCAACTATAAAAGCATTAATCCAAAGTACTGCAAAGCTACACAATCACATTCATCTAGTTCATATATAGAGCCAACATAAACATTAATTAAGATGGATAAGGATGTGATAAAGGATGGAAACAAGTTCCTAGCTACCAATAAACTAAATTGCCAAATTAATTTGGCTTCTCTTGATGAAATTCAAATAATAGAGTTTTTAACAAGGGTGGGGAATTACTAAAAGCCTGTGATTAAATTGTAATCAGTCGTTAAGTTTGAGGAGGGAATCAAGACAGAGATTTCAAACGAAAACAACCATACAACAGCAAACAACATAGCAATTTCACCAACACTTTGCAAACAAGATGAAGGGCAAAGGCAGACCTGACACCTGCATCACCGACGATCCCGATGGCCATCCCGGCAGAAAGACCGGCGACGCCACACCGACGCCACTCTTCGCCGTCCCATACGCCGCCCCCATACCTCCCACGCCAAAATCGAATCATAAAAATCAAATCAAAATCATCACAATATAAAACCCTAGATCTCATGCGGAGATAAGAATGTATCAGGAGAGAATTACAGGTGAAGAATCTCGGATTGGGAGGGGACACTCCGACAACGCCCGGTGAACGCAACATCCGCCACTAACGGCGTCGCCTGGCAGCAGCTTCGGCGCTCAAACAGTTGCCCAGGGTTTGTCTTCGGCGGTGGACAATAGTGTTCGACAACAGAGATCAGGAGAGGTGGAGGCGTGCCCGGAAGGACGGTGGAGACGCTTCCCGACAGGAATTCCGGCGAACGAATGAGGAAGACCAGATCTGGGATCGCAAGGGTATGGTGAAATGGCTTGCGTCGAGGGCAGGAAAGAGAAACATAAAGCCTCTGCCAAACACGAGGGAAGGGATTTAGGGTTTCTTTCCTTTGTTTTTTTTTCTAGAGAAAGAAGGCACCGCCACAATAGCTCATCAAAACCGCCACAGTAGCTAAACATCATCAAATCCGCAACTTGAACCGCCACATTAGATGAAACCGCCACACAATCCGCTACAATACATTAACCGCCGCAAAAAAGTGTTACAATAGGGCTTAATTGTAGTAGTGCTGGTTCGATTTGTTCGAATTTGTGAGTTCTATGCTTCTTAGTTGTCCTAGCTACTTCGTTGATTTCAACTTGTTTTGGGGTTGTCATTTTTAGATCTGGACTTGTTCTTGCATGATTGAGATTAGGGTTTCAATTGAGATTAGGGTTTCAATTTAGGGTTTCTTTGTAGTTGGACTTTTTCTTTGAGATTCCACCAAGTTTGTGTTCATTAATACAGGGCATTGGGAGCAAACTCTTACCTAGCATTCAACACATGTTGCAAATCACTGGCGAAATCAGTGAGAAGAGAAATCCTGGACTCTTGGGAGAAGATAAGCCAACAATTGAAGGAGTTGGAGGCACTCTTCGATAGAAAGCACCCAGCTTCCTATAATGTATTCTCTTCCTAATCTGCTTTTACCGATGATATCTTATGTTTGTTTGGAAATTCAAAACACATAGAATGCCAATTCCAGTCTTTGTTTATCATGATAAGCCTCTGGTAATGTAGATTCAATATGCTGAAATATATGCTAACCATGATTTGCCTCTTTCGATTATTTTAGTGATTTAGGGTTTTAACATAGGGTATTGTTTACAGATGCAGGAACTTACCCTGGGCCATTTGTTGTTGTATATATTTCAAAGAACGATGAGGTATTGCTTCTCTTTTAAGTTTTCTTCTTATAAATTTGAATGGAAGTTCAAGTTACATGACTTTGTTGCTGAAATCTTTCTGTTCAAGGGGTTAAACCGTACCTTACAAAATCCCTCAAATTTGCAGCTGAAATCTCTCTGTTCATAAATCTCACGGCAGCCTAAATGAGGACCTTTTCTCTAAATTTCTCATGCCACGTTCCATGACATTTTAAGGTAAAAAATGCTCACGTAAATATGATAGTGGTTAAAATGTGATCGAGTTTTATGAATGCAGCCAAAGAACCATCGTGTTTAATTAGTTTTGACTAATTAAGGCTTTTTTTGGTGTTATAAAGCTATAAAGAGCACTCTTACGAACTGTCAATGCACAAAGACTTGTTTTTAATGATTGTCATCTCATATATTTGATTTGTTTACAATAAAATTCCAAATGGTTCAATGTATAAAATAAGATATTGAAACATTAAAACAAAGTTTAATCATCTCTGTATAATGCATGTGTAGACATGGTTCATAAATATGCAATGTTTTAGGTAATCCACGCTGTTTTGATTTCATATGTTATATGCAAATATGCAATTACTTTCTGATGGGATTCTTGCGACTATGTTTTGAATCTAACCTGTACCCAGATTGCTTTGGTTCTTGCCATCTCTCTTTCATTTCTAGGCTGCTTTATCCCTTTTTAGCTAGATAGCTAGCTGATATCACTTCTATTTGATAGGATATCGAGTATATCATTTTAGTGCTTCTGCTTGGTCAATATCAATCACCTTTACTATGCCTTCTTATTGTCACATGAGAGAACAGGGGATGAAGTAGAGATTTTTATTTTACTGCTAAAAAATAGGACCTGAATCACCTGACTGATAGTTTGGTATTTGAATAAATCATTTACTTTGACATCTCTTTCTTATTTGTTTTTGTCCCTTCATGAGCCTTCTGTAGGTTGTTTCGTTCCTAGAATAGTTCGAGTTGTTGTAAGATTACGACCTGTTGATATATAAAAGTGGCCACTTTTTTGTTTCAGTTATGTCAATGATGGAAGAACAATTTGTATGTTATTTCTTGTTTGTTTGTTTTTCCCTTTCCTCTCCAAGTTTGTTTAGTTTGCATTGACTGTCCTTTGTATGATGGGTTGTCACTGTTGTTTCTGTTCTTAATGAAAGATCAAAATAATTCTATTTGCTCTCTTTCTCTAGTGCACTCTTCTCTTATGCTTAATCTTTTGGAGTATTGTTAAGTTTTGACGTTTTTATTGGATGGTTTAATTTCCGCTTTACATTCCTTGAACTAGTTAGTCATAGAACCTTCATGCCTAAATTACTTACAAGAAACTCTCAAAAGGGTTGGCCTAATCTTGCACTGGTTATTGATCCATTCATGAGAAATGCTAAATTAGGTAAGCGGTTTGTCTTTGACTCTCTAGCTCTAGATTAACTTATACTTTTCTGTTTGTACATCATTCTACTGACTTTACCATGTTTATTATGTGACGATACATTTTCTACATAGAGGAGTGTTGCTGGTTTTGTGAAGATACATTTCTTGATTGAACTGAAGCAGAAACTTCTTCTTTCACAAAATGAGGCTATCCGAACAAGGACTAGGTACAATGTACCTTTGATCAACTCTCTGGTTCTCTATGTTGGTATTCAGGTAATCACTATTTTCTCCTTCAAGCCTCACTCTGCCTTGATACTAATCATGTGCATCATCTATGATTGGTTAGTTCCAGCTGTATGATCCCTCCTATCACTAGATATATATTTCAGTTAGGTTTGTGATTGAAATTTATTTGGACTCTTCAATTGCATCTACTTTTAATGAGTATGTCCTGGTAAATTCAATTTCAAGCTTTGAAAACTTTTCTTGTACTTCTTTTTTAACAACCATGGCTCTCTTGCTTGGTGTTGCATGAAGGAAAATTTCAGATCGGGCCACCTTGAAGCTTATTTCTTGATGACCCTTCATGACTTCATTGAAAGGATCTTCCAAAATAATGAAGATACAATCCAGTATTGGAAACTTGATGGCCATATGTTCTGGACTGTAGGGTAAAGCTCATCTTCTCTATCCGTTTACTTGTTATTTTAAGCTTTACTTTCACCTATTTCATTTAATAGTCATATGTTCAATTGTAGCTAGTGATTTAAAAGCTAGCTATAATGAAAATCTTGATGACCCATTTTTCCTAAAATTTTCACTCTGGAACTTTATACCAAATGTAACACCAATCTTTTCTATAATTGGGGAAATTTCATATTCGGCTCAGGTTGGTGGATATCTGATTTGACGAATACGTATAATTGTGAAGATGCAAACTCTAGAAGCATTGTCAAGGTAAACAAAACCTGCCCTTTTTTGATATTGATCTGATGTATTAAAGCTAGTGGAAGGTGATACCTCTTCAAGTGTTACCACTGAGCATGTATTAATAGAGTCCTACAATATGCTGAAATTGGTGAATACCCTACTATTTTCTGTAGGTGAATCCAAAATCTTGGACTGAGATATTCATTTTTGTAGATAACAAAGGAATGTAGAATTTGAGTTCATCAATGTGGACAAGGCGTAACTTGGGTTACGAACTGTATGTGAGAGACTGGAACGACGAAAGAAGCCTCTTATGAGAGAGTGGCATTCCTGATAATGTCCTCAAGTGTGTCTCAAGGCTCATGATGACTTTAACTTTCTAATTGGCCTTTGTAGCTAGGTTGTTAAATGTACGTATATTGTATGTTTATAAGTTAATTAAAGTACCGATCCTTTCATTTCCATAAGAAAATTTATGACTTATATCGAGCAAATGGTGTTACGTATCAAACTAAAAAACATCGGATTACAAATGAAAAATGGAGTGATTTCATACCTTTGAAATCAAATTATTATATCAAAACTGAGGTTGATATCATTACGGACATCGTCCTATTAAACTAAATCAATGTGTCACACATGTTTTTACATTAAAATGCTAACATAAACCGATGTATATTAATAACAATAATACCGTTATAAAATCAAAATAGACTTATATTTCATACTAATACATCAGTTATGTGCATATTTCATGTGATAGATTATTTTAAAACAATAAAAAAATTCACAAATTATATATATGGAATTGTTATACACTCAATCAATTTAATAAAAAGGATGTCTATTTGGTTTTAATACATTGGTTATTTTAAAAATAGTGATGTAAATGTAAAATTTACGCTTAGTGTTAACATCTTCAAAACCTTATGAATGAAAAATCATGGATATTTATCAACAAGTGAACATGTCAAAAATAAATTTGAAGAGTTGAGTTACATCTATATTCAAAATATAACAGATGTTTTAATTAAGAAAAGACATCGGCTTAAAACTGATGTAAAAAAGTTGATCTTTTACTACACGCATAAACATATCGGAATTTTTTTTTTAAAGACATCGGTTCATAACAGATGTCTAATTGCGTTTTTCTAGTAGTGACTCGGTGGGCTATTAGGGGAGGCAACCTAATATCACAGATCATTAAAGAGGCACGCCCGTGATATTAGAGTGGAAGATTTTTCATATAACACCCTAATATCACGAATCATTAAAGGGATACGCCCGGGATATTAGGGTCTTTTATTTCTCATATTACACTCTAATATCACGGATCATTAAAGATGTACAACCGGGATATTAGAGTTTTGTGTAATTTTAATATCAGCCTAATATCACGGTATCCTCTGGGGACGTCCGTGATATTTGGGGTAATCCCTTTTCATATATTGAACATATATCACGGTTTGGTAGGTCTGGGCTATATATTTATAACTGGCTTTTAAAATATTATATTTTATTTTTGTAATACTACCTGTAGATAGAGTTTGGCCAAACTTCAAACACACAAGTACAAAGTTTGTCCACAAAACTGACAGCAACTTCCAGATTAAATCGAAAAATAGTTCATTACAATCTAAATTGTGTCATTCGGTAAACCAAAGTCTAATCTACTATCAGAAATCATACTTGCTAATATTATACAGATTTGGAATGCTCCCAACATAGTAAATATCCTTAAAACGTAAAAAATACAATAGCTTCTTCAACTACTTTCTGCTACTCAGATCGACCCTTTTGCACTCCAATTGTTGCAATGTCTGCAAAATGAAGATTGGTCACCAAAGCTAAGTCTGAAACAACGTAAAGCTAAAGATTATTCTCAACTTTCTAGCATTTCATTAACAGTCTAGATCAAAGATAAAGTATACAAGTTTGTATGTGATAAAGTTACACAAAACTATAGATAAGATTATAGATTGATAGTGATAAGATTCACAAGATCTGCTAACATATATGCATACTCCCTGTTATTACTCCCTCTCCTAGTGAATTTCTAGACTTGCAAAAAGTTAGAAATTTCTAATAATCAGGCTAACTGCTCTTTTTCAAGATGGTGCAATTGCAAGGCTAAAGTAAGAAGATAAAATTGAACTTTCAAAACAACATTTTAGACATTAATAACCAGTAGTTCAGAGAAAAGCTCCGATAGATTATATCTGGACAAACGAGATCAATACATGCACAGATGTAGGAAGGATGTTTACGAAAAATAATGCAAAAAGACAAATGGTACGATGAATTAAGTTTGCAATTGCGTACCATTTCATGTCACTGAAATCGACATATTCATCAAATTTTTCTTGGACAGTAGAAAGTTGAGAGTATTCCTTAGTAGCATCACTGGAAACTTGATCAGCTGTTTGAAGCAACAAATCACGGTGTGACTTTATATATAGGCAGCATTCTCACTGCCGCTCTCATCGGTGCTTACTTGATTCACCATCAATTCTTTGATAGGAAGTGCCATTTGCAATAGATGACATCCTCTTACTATCTGATCGAGCTTTCCTACGTTACCTAGCAGACCCTCTCCGCTCAGCCCTCATGTCATCTTGTGTAATCTAAGCTCCAAGCTCTCTATCAGAGGCTTTTTATATTGAAAACACTGCCAATGTCCATAGTGCATTAATTCGGATCATTTGAGTAGTAGGCGTGAAATGCATAACTCGTGCACAATTTGAATTGGTATGATGGGGCATCACATATCACTACCATGCTAATATGTTTTTTGATCCGTAATCTTACCCAAAGAGCACAGGTGGAAAGCAATAATGTTATCCTAATGTAGCGCCCTCTATTAATTTCTCATACTAACTATGAAATGTAGCAACTTGCACCACACATTATCCTTTCTATACGGGTTGAATAATTAATTGAGATAAACAACTCCTGGGATTAGATTATGGTGATGCACATAGAGAGCATGAATTAAAGCAAAGGAAAATTCTAAAAAAATGGTGGCCAACACTCAACAGCAACTTTGAGATGCTCTCCTGGAGAATCATTGTTTGAGTCATCCATTGTTAAAGAGAATCAAAATTCAAGCTTCACGTGTACGTGGTTGCAGTTCCAAGTATCTTTAACACATATGACTACACACGAGGCTTAAAAAGAAAATCCAAGGGATGGGTCTAACTTAGGTTATCGATCAAGAAGCATAACTCAACATGGAAGAGCAAACAAGGACCTATAGATAGTATAATCCATTTTTCTAAACCTTTTTTCTTTTTTCATTCATCACATTACTAGAGCAACTCAAACTTCCAATCCCAATTCCTGAAGAAGTGAATCAGCATCATTTTACATGGCAGAAGGGAGGGATGCAAGAGCTTGGAAGAATATATAGATGAACAATCTTGTGTAAGATCGAGTTAAATATACAATTACAAATAGATGTATGCATAAATGTGTGCTGCTGAATCAATAAATGTGCGCATACCTGCAAGTAAAAAGTCATAGATAACAAAAACAAAGTCACGAAGCTTTTGCATAAAGATGAACTTCTCACCTACAGGCCGCAGCAGACAGCGATTGTTCCGGAGTAGTAATGTTTGTCAGTGATGCAGATAAATTCTCGTATGTTTGAGCCAATGTCACCATGGTTTTTGTATGGGATTCCTGATTCCGAGAAGCATAATAGATCATAAAACATAATAATTCTCATTATATACAAGAAATAAGGGTAGTGGAAAGAATAAAGCTATTCTAAATGTAGAGGCACACTGCATACTTGCAAGGTAAATATGGTAAAAGTTGGGATATAAATGTCCACGCACTAGTAAATCTTCAAAGTTGGTCGTTACCAGGCTTGATGACCTGACACCTTCATGGCAGATCTATGCCTACTTATTCCAACTTAGAATTTACAAAACGTTCATATAGTTAATAGAGAATAACTCCATTCTTTTTTTTTTGTAATTTGTAATTAATGAAAATGCAAAATATATTCATATAAATTTGACATGTTACATGGGCATCCTCGTACCGAAAAGTGTCCATATATCAAACATGTTCATCAATACTCCTTTTTTTCAATCACAAAAGACCAGAAACACACTATGCATCTTCATCCTGTCCTCATCTTTCTATCTTCACATACAACCTAAGTGTCAAGAACATGTACTAATAGCACTCTGCACTATAATAACAATATACACCTGAAATTCAATAGGATAAACCAAGATGATTTTTCTCAATCAAAGAAACTAGCTTACATCAAGATTACCAAATCTACCCCACTAGACATACGATTTGCTAACATCCAAGACTTGTTCATACTTCCTAACAACTTAAACCTATGAATACGGAAAAAAAAAAGTGCATTCATATATTAGGGTACTACACTACTGATACGTTTGGGATACCCGATCCTTCGCCTGTGGGCTTCAGATCAAGAACCACGCCGTATATTTGCTCCGATCTTGCAATGCTCTTTGATATCTCCTGATTTGGAACAATTCAAACAACTAATTAAAATTCAGGAATAGCGACAGAATTATACTTAGAATATTTCAGCAACTGAAAACAGAGAAATAGCGACAAAGAGAGAAGCAAGGGACTGGGGTTGCGCGGACGTCGGGCACACAGGCGCTTCGGCCTCAGGGTGTGCGAGCAGGTGGAGCGCGCGGCTTTCTCGCTGGGAGCGAAGGACTCAGCGACTGGAGTGACGCGGGCGCGCTGGGAACGACGCGGGCGCGCCTGGGAATGCGGAGTGATGCGCGAGAGAGCGAGGGCGAGGGCGAGCGCGCGGAGCGGATGTCCGCGCTCGCTGGGAGCGACTGGCCCGCGGACGACGCCAAGCGCTGGAGTCCTGGGCGCTGCTGTCGACTTCGATGAGTGCAGCGACGGGTTTCCTCGATCTCGATGAGAACAAGGTGAGGCTTGGGTGTTTTGTGTGATGTCCGAAAGATCTCAAGAACAATGAAAGCTTTGGATTGAATAATCGAAGAACCCTAATTCCGTTAAGGGTTTCTTCAATTCTAATTTTCAATCTGATTAAATTCAAAAGGTGTAACATGAATTTATAGTAAACTAATGAGCTATCTATCCAATCCTTCCTTGCAAAGGAAAGGGGTTTGGATAGATTAATTCTATCTAAGATAAAAGAAATAACTTAAAGATAGATAAATCCTAAGAAGATAGAAATATAACAACTTGGTGGCTAAGTAATATATCTAGAATAGATATAATTAAATTCCACCTTTATTTAACTAATTGCATAAAATAATAAACTAATTAAGTAAGTAATTTTCGGCCCATGCACAAGATAATTTCGGCCCATGCATGAAGCCCACTCGGCCATGTCTTGCTTAAGGCGGATGTTGCCGAGTCTTCATGAGCTCCGAGTGTGGCCGCAAGCTCATTTCTTGTGCTGGCGGTGCAACCTTGAGCCAAGTGATCCAGGGTGGCCTGAACCCTTGCTCTAATGTTCCATGGTGACGGACAAGAAAGGCTTTGGTTGCATTATGAATCTTCTTGGCCCTTGAACGAGTGACAGGGCCATCAAATGGAACCTTCATGTTGTCCTCAATGTCACTAGGAGTCATCGATAATTGAGCGGCATCATTCTCCTCCACTTGACTTCGATTTGTCCTCAAATCGTCGTCAGAGTCATCGTCAGGCACGAACAAGGATAGATCGGCGACGTTGAATGTAAAATGAACGTTGTACTTATCGGCAGGGAGATCCAGCTTGTAGGCATTAGGACCCATCTTCTGGACCACTTTGAATGGTCCATCTCCCCTGGGGTCCAGCTTAGATTTCCGTTGTTGCGGAAACCTTTCCTTCCTGAGATGCAGCCAGACCAGATCACCAATGTTGAACTGCACATCTTTGCGATGCTTGTCCTTCGCGGCCTTGTATTGCGCAGTCTTCCTCTCCAGCTGCGCCTTGGTACGCTCATGCAAGCTTTTGATGAAGTCCACTTGCTTAGCTGCATCCATGCTCTCCTTGTCCTTGTATGGCCGAGGCATCATGTCCACTGGAGTCAATGGATTTCGGCCATACACAACCTCGAAGGGGGTCATTTTCATTGCAGAGTGCCTAGACCTGTTATATGCAAACTCTACAAATGGTAGACAGTCTTCCCATCTCCGGAGGTTAGTTCGTAGCATGACTCTAAGAAGAGCCCCAAGAGTTCTATTTGTGACCTCAGTTTGGCCATCAGTTTGTGGGTGACAAGAAGTAGAAAATAGCATTTTTGTACCCAATTTAGACCATAAAGTTTTCCAAAAAGAGCTTAAGAATTTAGGATCACGGTCAGAAACTATAGACAATGGCAATCCATGTAAGCGAACAACATCTTTGAAGAATAAATGAGCAACATGAATAGCATCATCAGTTTTATGACAAGGTATAAAGTGAGCCATTTTGGAAAATCTGTCTACAACAACAAATATGGAATCATGACCCTTAGAAGTTCTAGGCAATCCTACAATAAAATCCATAGAAACATCTTCCCAGTGTGCATTAACAATTGGCAAAGGTTGGTATAGACCATTAGCACTGGATTTCGATTTAGCTTTAGCACATGTAACACAACTTTTGACAAATCTCAGCACATAATTAGACATTTTAGGCCAAAAGTAATGTTTCTTTAGTCCAGCTAGTGTTTTTTCGAAACCCCCATGTCCCCTAGATTCATGTATCTCCTGGGTTAACAATCGGCGAATAGAAGAAGATGGGATACAAAGCTTGCCCATTTTGAATAAATACCCATTATCAACAAAAAATGAATCTACTTCACCTTTGGACACACATTGAGCATATATAGTTTTAAAGAAACTATCAGAAGCATACAGTTCCTTTATTAATGCAAAACCCAAAACATGTGCATCGATATGGTTTAAGAGGACATACCTTCGTGATAGCGCGTCAGCTACCACATTATCCTTTCCCTTTTTGTGGTGAACCACATAGGAAAAGGTCTCTATGAACTCCACCCATCGAGCAAGTCGCCTGCTGAGCACTGCATGTCCTTTGAGGTACTTAAGAGCTTCATGATCCGAATGAATCATAAACTCCTCAGGCCAGAGATAGTGTTGCCAAGTCTGTAAGCAGCGAACCAATGCAAATAGCTCCTTGTCGTAAGTAGAGTAGTTGAGCTCAGCGGTGCCCAACTTTTCGCTGAAGTAGGCGATCGGACGCTTGTTCTACAGCAGGACCCCTCCAATACCAGTGCCAGAAGCGTCACACTCTAGCTCAAACGGTTGAGCAAAGTCAGGTAACTGCAGCACTGGGGCGTGTGTCAGGCGATCCTTGAGAGCGTCGAAAGCCTTTTGATGTGAGTCAGACCAGGGAAATGTCACATCCTTCTTTGTCAGCTCATGTAGGGGGGCGGCAATTAGGCTGAAATCCTTGACTAAACGTCGATAGAAGCCAACAAGGCCCAAGAATGAGCGGACATGGGTGGGTGTAGTCGGCCTAGCCCACTCCTGAATAGCACGGATCTTCTCCTCATCCACCTTTAATCCAGATGCAGTCACTACAAAACCAAGAAAAATGGTAGACTCGGATGCAAAAGAACACTTCTTTAAATTGGCATATAATTTCTCTTTTCTTAGACAATCAAAAACCAATTTTAAGTGACTTAAATGATCATGCATATTCTTACTGTAGATTAAAATATCGTCAAAATAGACAACGATAAATTTTCCTAAGTGTCTTCTAACCACATGGTTCATAAGCCTCATAAATGTAGAAGGTGCATTTGTCAAACCAAAAGGCATTACTAACCATTCATATAAGCCATACTTAGTTTTAAAAGCCGTTTTCCATTCATCACCCTGTTTCATCCTAATTTGATGATATCCACTTCTAGGGTCAATTTTAGAAAAGATAGAAGCACCGTGAAGTTCATCAAGCATATCATCTAAACGAGGAATAGGGTGGCGATACTTAACCGTTATTTGGATGATTGCGCGGCAATCAACACACATGCGCCAGGAGCCATCCTTCCTTGGAACCAATATGACTGGTACGGCACAGGGAGACAAGCTTTCACGAACAAAGCCCTTATCCATCAACTCTGTGACTTGGCGTTGCAGCTCCTTTGTCTCCTCAGGACTAGCTCTATAAGCGGCGCGATTAGGCAAGGCTGCTCCAGGCACAAAGTCAATCTGATGCTCAATACCTCTAATAGGAGGCAAGCCTTAGGGTAGTTCAGCGGGAAGCACATCCAAATAATCCTGCAGAAGAGCAGCAATAGGTGCAGGAATATGACTCAATTCAACATTAAGTAAAACTTGTTTCATTACCAGAAGAATATGAGGTCGATGAGCATTCCATGTGATGGTCCCTTGCAGAGGGTGAGAGACCAAAGATCGACGTTCCACAGAGCCCTTAAGTGATGCAGAAGAGGACTTAGAAGACGTCGGATGGGATGGAGGATGCGTCAAGGGGGCTGTAGGGGATGCGGCGGGCGCCGCTGCTGGGGCTGCGGGCGCGGCTTCTGGGGCCGCGGGTGCGGTTTGTGCAGCCGAGCTTCCTTTGAGCTTCTCCACTCTTTCAGCTTCTTTTTCGGCGTTCCTTGGTTGCTGCTTGCGAACCTGGTCCTTCAGAATAATATGTGGCGAAAGGGGTAGGAGAGTGACTCTCCTCCCATCATAGGTGAAAGAATATGTATTTGCACGACCATCATGAAGGACATTACGATCATATAACCAAGGACGCCCTAACAAAATGTGACTACAATCCATGCGAGCAACATCACATAATACTTTATCATGAAATGTTCCAATAGAAAGGGAAACTAAACATTGTTTGGTAACCAATATATCAGAACCATCATCAGTAATGCCATTTAAACCATAGTGAGTAGCTCTAGGAGTAGTAGG
Source organism: Persicaria tinctoria (assembly GCA_037127255.1). NCBI lineage: Eukaryota > Viridiplantae > Streptophyta > Magnoliopsida > Caryophyllales > Polygonaceae > Persicaria > Persicaria tinctoria. Next base: position 38,969,172 of record JBANSL010000003.1, on the reverse strand, counting down.
TAAATGGAGGAAATTTACTACCTTTTCACTGATGAGATTGCAGCAACTCCCACCGTCGATGATAAGTGTTAAGGTAGCCTCACGAACCACGCATCGTGCGTGGAATATGTTCTCCCTTTGATCAGCCATGGGAGATTCCTGAATGTGTAGGACCCGTCGATTGATAATGCAGAGCACGTTGTCGTACTGTGAAGTATCGATCTCCTCACAAGGCTCAGTCGACTGGTCCTCCTCCACTTCACTCGAAACCACCAGGTCCTCAGCGGTCTCCTCCTCATAGTAATGGTCTCCCAAATCGTTGAGAAGAACCTTCCTTTTCTGGGGGCAATTGCGAGAGACATGCCCAGAACTTCCGCAAGTGAAGCAGCGGATATCTTTGTTGCGATCTGTAGAAGGGGCAGCAACTCTTCTAGTTTCAACCTGATAACCCTGTTGAGGTGAGTTGGGAACTCCCTTTTGCTGCATAGAAGGGTTAGAAGTAGAAGGTTTAGATTGACCAGAAGGGTTAAAGGGAACAAACCTGCGACCTTGAGAGGTCTGGTCAAGTCGATTCCTTTGCTGCCGAAACTGCTGCTGCTGTTGCTCATACAGAAGCTGTGCTTTATGAGTCAAAGTGTTAATATCTCTAATGGAATGGATAGCTAAAGGATTCTTAATAGAAATATTAAGACCAGCAAGAAATTGAGTACACAAAGCACGTTCAGTAAGATAAACATTAGCCTGATGGGAGAGTCGTTCAAGTTCATCCCTAAAGTCATTCGGCGAGCGAGTTCCTTGTCGGCAGGAAGCGAGCTGCATCCTCATGGACTCCGTGTATTCCTCAGGCACATGTTTCTTCTTTAGGAGAAAGCGAAGTTGGGGCCAAGTTTCAACAGGTTGCTTGTCCTGACGGCGGCGCATCTCACGAGTGCGGAACCACCAGTTGCGAGCTTTACCTACTAAATGCAATATAACAACTTCCAATTTCTCCGTTTCCTCATAGAGCAAATGTTCAAGCAGATAGTCAGTATGATTTTCCCAGATAAGATAAGCTTCAGGATCAGTATTACCATCAAAAGTTTCTAATTTAAGCTTAACATCTCGTCTCTGAATAGCTTGAGCATTATCAAATCTAGGACGACCAAAATTAGGAGGGGGTAAATCATCACAGTTAGGATTTACCTCATGGTAAGCATCCTCCAAATGTGGTGTCTCGTTCAGATCAGCATTGCTACGGCTATCATCCCAATTAGCACGAGTATAGAACGGCTGCTGTGGACGCTGAAGGGGTTGGCCCTGCTGCTGCCGTGGGTGCTGGGTCTCAGGGTGACCCTGATGGCCATTGAAGCCCGCTAAAGGATCGTCGTCATGCTCTCCAGGGAAAGGATTAGTAGTAGCAGATCTAAGCTGATAATGTAATTGACCAGAAGGAGGGGGTTTAACAACATAAGAAGTATTACCTGGAGGGGGTACGTTACCTGGCTGTGGGCTAGGGTCGGCAGGGGGCGGCATCCCATATTGGGGTGTAGAACCAAAAGCCTCCTGTTGTTTCCTTTCATCCAGGTGTCGCAAAACGCCGGTTATTGACCGAGAAGTAACCAAGTTAGCATGAGTGACTACTTGATCATTGAAGCGCTTGTTCCAACGTGCCTCAGCAGCCTCGAGCTCTTTCCTATGGTCTTCCTTAGCAGCTTCGAGTTCTTTCTGATGTTCTTCCCTAGCAGCTTTAGTAGCGGCCTGAATAATATGGTTTAAGGCCTCATCGGAAATAGGGATAGGGGGGGTAGTTCCTTCGGCTGACATGTTCCTACAATATCAGAAGAGCAACAAGTAACCGAAGCAAAGACCAGAAACCAAGTAATGCAAGCTCTAGTGATTCCTAAGAGTGATTCAAGTTTTAGAAATCAAACAGCGAGAAAACAAGGCACAATATTCAAGCAATTCCCCTGGACACAGAATTTTGCAATATTGAAGACAGCAAGTAATAATCAAAATTGCAAATTAAATCAGCCACAAGTCGGATAGCAAGTATAAACAAGCGGTTAATGTGGAAGAATAAGAGCTACAATGTGATGCTTTGAATAATATGAATGTGTAAGTATCGAAAATAGCAATCACAAGGGCAATCAAGTGCACACACTCCGTCAACTATTATCTCACGGTTGCAACACGGTTCAGAGAAAGAGGGGTGTGACCAAGGCTCCAGTGTCGGCACAGCACAAAATCACACAAGTAGGGTTCTTTTGTAATGCTTAAAACCGATTAGATCATCTAACATGTAGCAAGAAAAGAATTAACAATAGAAGAGTTACTAACTCAACAAGGTAATGTATGCTAACTTTTCTTTCTTTCTCCTTTTTTTTTTTTTTTACTATTGCTCTCGGTTTTTTTTTTTTTTTTGGCTATGAAATAGCTGCTGTAAAGGCTGTAGTAACCGAAATAAGGGAGAAAAAATAAAAATAAAATAACAAGCTACGATGATCTAAAAGTAAGCAAAAATAAAGAAAATAGGGAAAATTGGCTAGAAACTGGAAAAAGTAGGGTTCTTTAGTGGTGCAAGTTTATATAATGCTTTAATCCAAGAATCACAGTCATAGGCATGATATGTAGCAACTAGGAATAAAAGATCACAACTTGCAATCAAGAACTCAATATCTTCCAAATTATAGATCCCAACAAAGAATAACAAAAATAAAGTGCCAATTTTGATGGGTGACTAATAAAGATTCAATTTTTATGCAGCGGCTATGGTGTAAAAATAAGGCACGAAAAGAAAATCACTCAAATAGAAATCAAGAGAGTAAAGAACTTGCATTAACCTGAAATCCGATACCACTTGGTACGTTTGGGATACCCGATCCTTCGCCTGTGGGCTTCAGATCAAGAACCACGCCGTATATTTGCTCCGATCTTGCAATGCTCTTTGATATCTCCTGATTTGGAACAATTCAAACAACTAATTAAAATTCTGGAATAGCGACAGAATTATACTTAGAATATTTCAGCAACTGAAAACAGAGAAATAGCGACAGAGAGAGAAGCAAGGGGCTGGGGTTGCGCGGACGTCGGGCACACAGGCGCTTCGGCCTCAGGGTGTGCGAGCAGGTGGAGCGCGCGGCTTTCTCGCTGGGAGCGAAGGACTCAGCGACTGGACTGACGCGGGCGCGCTGGGAACGACGCGGGCGCGCCTGGGAATGCGGAGCGATGCGCTAGAGAGCGCGAGAGAGCGAGGGCGAGGGCGAGCGCGCGGAGCGGATGTCCGCGCTCGCTGGGAGCGACTGGCCCGCGGACGACGCCAAGCGCTGGAGTCCTGGGCGCTGCTGTCGACTTCGATGAGTGCAGCGACGGGTTTCCTCGATCTCGATGAGAACAAGGTGAGGCTTGGGTGTTTTGTGTGATGTCCGAAAGATCTCAAGAAAAATGAAAGCTTTGGATTGAATAATCGAAGAACCCTAATTCCGTTAAGGGTTTCTTCAATTCTAATTTTCAATCTGATTAAATTCAAAAGGTGTAACATGAATTTATAGTAAACTAATGAGCTATCTATCCAATCCTTCCTTGCAAAGGAAAGGGGTTTGGATAGATTAATTCTATCTAAGATAAAAGAAATAACTTAAAGATAGATAAATCCTAAGAAGATAGAAATATAACAACTTGGTGGCTAAGTAATATATCTAGAATAGATATAATTAAATTCCACCTTTATTTAACTAATTGCATAAAATAATAAACTAATTAAGTAAGTAATTTTCGGCCCATGCACAAGATAATTTCGGCCCATGCATGAAGCCCACTCGGCCATGTCTTGCTTAAGGCGGATGTTGCCGAGTCTTCATGAGCTCCGAGTGTGGCCGCAAGCTCATTTCTTGTGCTGGCGGTGCAACCTTGAGCCAAGTGATCCAGGGTGGCCTGAACCCCTGCTTTAATGTTCCATGGTGACGGACAAGAAAGGCTTTGGTTGCATTCTGAATCTTCTTGGCCCTTGAACGAGTGACAGGGCCATCAAATGGAACCTTCATGTTGTCCTCAATGTCACCAGGAGTCATCGATAATTGAGCGGCATCATTTGATACGTTTGGGATACCCGATCCTTCGCATGTGGGCTTCAGATCAAGAACCACGCCGTATATTTGCTCCGATCTTGCAATGCTCTTTGATATCTCCTGATTTGGAACAATTCAAACAACTAATTAAAATTCTGGAATAGCGACAGAATTATACTTAGAATAATTCAGCAACTGAAAACAGAGAAATAGCGATAGAAAGAGAAGCAAGGGACTGGGGTTGCGCGGACGTCGGGCACACAGGCGCTTCGGCCTCAGGGTGTGCGAGCAGGTGGAGCGCGCGGCTTTCTCGCTGGGAGCGAAGGACTCAGCGACTGGACTGACGCGGGCGCGCTGGGAACGACGCGGGCGCGCCTGGGAATGCGGAGCGATGCGCTAGAGAGCGCGAGAGAGCGAGGGAGAGGGCGAGCGCGCGGAGCGGATGTCCGCGCTCGCTGGGAGCGACTGGCCCGCGGACGACGCCAAGCGCTGGAGTCCTGGGCGCTGCTGTCGACTTCGATGAGTGCAGCGACGGGTTTCCTCGATCTCGATGAGAACAAGGTGAGGCTTGGGTGTTTTGTGTGATGTCCGAAAGATCTCAAGAACAATGAAAGCTTTGGATTGAATAATCGAAGAACCCTAATTCCGTTAAGGGTTTCTTCAATTCTAATTTTCAATCTGATTAAATTCAAAAGATGTAACATGAATTTATAGTAAACTAATGAGCTATCTATCCAATCCTTCCTTGCAAAGGAAAGGGGTTTGGATAGATTAATTCTATCTAAGATAAAAGAAATAACTTAAAGATAGATAAATCCTAAGAAGATTGAAATATAACAACTTGGTGGCTAAGTAATATATCTAGAATAGATATAATTAAATTCCACCTTTATTTAACTAATTGCATAAAATAATAAACTAATTAAGTAAGTAATTTTCGTCCCATGCACAAGATAATTTCGGCCCATGCATGAAGCCCACTCGGCCATGTCTTGCTTAAGGCGGATGTTGCCGAATCTTCATGAGCTCCGAGTGTGGCCGCAAGCTCATTTCTTGTGCTGGCGGTGCAACCTTGAGCCAAGTGATCCAGGGTGGCCTGAACCCTTGCTCTATTGTTCCATGGTGACGGACAAGAAAGGCTTTGGTTGCATTCTGAATCTTCTTGGCCCTTGAACGAGTGACAGGGCCATCAAATGGAACCTTCATGTTGTCCTCAATGTCACCAGGAGTCATCGATAATTGAGCGGCATCATTCTCCTCCACTTGACTTCGATTTGTCCTCAAATCGTCATCATAGTCATCGTCAGGCACGAACAAGGATAGATCGGCGACGTTGTATGTAGAATGGACGTTGTACTTATCGGTAGGGAGATCCAGCTTGTAGGCATTAGGACCCATCTTCTGGACCACTTTGACTGGTCCTTCTCCCCTGGGGTCCAGCTTAGATTTCCGTTGTTGCGGAAACCTTTCCTTCCTGAGATGCAGCCAGACCAGATCACCAATGTTGAACTGCACATCTTTGCGATGCTTGTCCTTCGCGGCCTTGTATTGCGCAGTCTTCCTCTCCAGCTGCGCCTTGGTACGCTCATGCATGCTTTTGATGAAGTCCACTTGCTTAGCTGCATCCATGCTCTCCTTGTCCTTGTATGGCCGAGGCATCATGTCCACTGGAGTCAATGGATTTCGGCCATACACAACCTCGAAAGGGGTCATTTTCGTTGCAGAGTGCCTAGACCTGTTATATGCAAACTCTACAAATGGTAGACAGTCTTCCCATCTCCGAAGGTTAGTTCGTAGCATGACTCTAAGGAGAGCCCCAAGAGTTCTATTTGTGACCTCAGTTTGGCCATCAGTTTGTGGGTGACAAGAAGTAGAAAATAGCAATTTTGTAATGCCATTTAATTGTGGGTGACAAGAAGTAGAAAATAGCAATTTTGTGGCCATCAGTTTGTGGGTGATAATTGGAGGATGCTTACCATGTGGTAGTCACATGCATGATTATATATAGTGTCAATCATCAAAATAAAATAAGTGCATCTCATAACATAGGCAAAGCAAACTATAAACAAGAACCGCCCAAGGAGGGTGTGGAAGACAAAGACTCATCTTACATTTACTCTAGTCCTAGTGACAGAAAATCAGATTTATTGTTTACTTCTACCATTCAATTTATTGAATTTTTTACTTCTGTCAAAATCGTCATTGCTAGCAGGAAAAATATATAGCTTCATTTACAATCATATATAAGGCTGAAAAAAATAGATAGAAAAACTCCAAACTCTATATATTCCTATTATTGTACACTTTGCAACACTAAAAGCGAGGGAACAAGAATCGAATAGTAGCCATCAAACAAGAATCTAAAAGCAATAATCGATCGGCAATCGAAAAAACACGAACAACACCAATCGAAAAGGAACAAGAACAGCAGCAATCGAACGAACAACAAAGATTTGAAATCAAAAACCACACATATACGCATTGCTAACCTGATGGCCAGTAGATTTACTTGCTATTGTGCTTGTAGTCTCAAAAGCACTTTTCAGATCAGATGAATAGATAGTGGAAATGTTAACTATTGTGAGCCTAATTCGCCATGTTTTATAGTCACTTTTATATCGTTTTCTGCATGCATTTCATACATTTGGGTTAGAATAGTACATAATCTACGTAGTTTATGCTTATTTGCCAAATTATGGAATCTACACCAGTTTCTGTTTAATTTCGCAGAAATCGAAGCAATTTACAGCAGTTCTGAGAAAGAAAGAAAAGCTTGAAGTCAACAACAAAAGTCTGAGGTCAAGGAGCAGCGGAACCGGGATAAATCAAGTGAAGACCCCGGATTCGACGAGCAAGCTCGGAGCAGAACATTCAAGTCGATATCGAGGAAATCTACTTGATATCGAGTAACCACTTAGTCGATTTTCACCTCCTGGGAGCCGAGATCGACGAAGAAGCTGAAGACGGAGAAACCTTGGTCGATATCGAGGAAACTAATCGATGTCGAGGAAAGCCCCAGTAGCCGACGTCGTGTAATCCGGGTCTTGTTAAGATTCTATCCCAAAGCCGATGGAGATATTTTCGAGATCAAGTTCCATCAAGATCTATCAAGTCAAAGGAGGATTTATCCACAATTAGTTCTAGTTACTTTTTAGATATAATTATTTATTTCCATGCTTTAATATTTAGATAAAAGATAGATAGAATTAGATATAGATGTAGTTTTCTTTCCTAATTAGAGAGGGAATGAAGCCTATAAATAAAGCCTATAGGGCTGGTTTTATTCATTCAATCATACGATTCAATTCAAGTAGAAGAGCCAGTAGGAGAGAGAGCTTAGGCCGATTAGAGAGGAGTTTGGCGAGAGCGGATTTGGCACCGACTGCTTGTTAGTATTATTTGGTTTATTTAATGCAATTTAGTTATTTCTTGAAATCTTTGATGAGTTTATTCACGATGAAGAGTGAGTAGTCCACCCACTTCTAGAGCCGGGGTGAGCTCGACGGTAGCCATGTGAGGTGATGCGGTAAAGGTACCATCTTTTTATGCAATTCGTCTTCTATCCCTAAAAGCATGATTCTTTTGCGAAAGTTGAAGGTGATCCTTGTTTATGTTATTGAAGCGAAAGTGATCTTAATAAAACTTGGGTTAATTATATGAAAAGGGATAGTAACAATTAGGGTTTATGTGAAAGCCTCTATATTCCTATTTGTTAATAACGAAAGTTATTTGATGAAATGCATGATCTTTTATGCCTTTAAGTGTTATTTTTCATGGTTATCGTTGTGGTGTTGAAACCCGGATCTTTTAGGTTATTGATTTATTTCATCGAAAGTCGTGTTCTGTGTTACGAAAAGTTGCAATTTAAGTTTCTGAATTACTCGATCTCGGGGAAATTTGGTCGACGTCGGGGACTTTTGTCGATGTTGAGTTGAATTGGTCGAAATCGAGTTTCTTTGTTTGGTTTTGGTTTCTGTCAGTCGATTTCGTGCACTATTGGTCGATTGGCTTAGTCGATATCGAGTAACGGTGGTCGATATCGACCAAGTTTGTTATCTTTGCTTTTTTTCCGCTTTTCTCTGTTATTTCTGTCTGTCTGGTTGATTTTCTGTCTGTGAGATTCCTTTGCTACCTGAGATCCGCTGACGCGCTTCCTCAAGGATCGATCCTGACTTCTCGTTGTTGCAACAGGAGGAGGTCTTGTAATTATTTGCAAGGGACGAAATCTGATTTGCTTTACTTTATTTATATTTTGAATTGCAAGTCTCAATTTCCTCCTTACAACAAATTGGCGCCGTTTCCGGGGAAGCAATCATTCGCGCCTTAGGCAGTTAGATCTCACTTTTCTTTAAGTTTTTATTTTGCAGTGTATGCGTCGTTCTGGTCAACAGTCTGAGTTTGACGCCTTGGACGACCCGGAACACCTTATACACGTCCACGCTAAATTGAAAAGAGTCATGGCGGCCGCAGAAACACAGGAACAGCTGATACAGAGGCTTAGGACAGAATTAGCCTCCAATGATACTGCTCTCACTGCTGAGAGAGCACGCACTACACATGAAGCTGAGCGAAGGAGGCAGGTGGAAGCTGAGCTTGCCCAATACCCTACCACTGCAGAGGATTATATGCACCCGAATCTCGTCGTGCCTGAATCAGCCATTCTAATCCCTGAAAACAATTTTGAAATTCGCACTCCTTTCCTGATTGAGATTAAAAATAATGCATTCTATGGTAGATTTAATTAATGCCCTCTTGAACATATTCTTGCTGAAGGTACTAATCTGGGATATGTTAAGATGAAAGCTTTTCGACGGTCTCTGGCAGGTCCTGCATTGAAGTGGCTTGAAGGTTTTCCTCCAAGATCCCTCACGACATGGGTTGAAGTAAAGAAGGAATTTCTCAACAAATTCTTTCCTCCTGCCAAGACAGCGTTCCTCCGCCAGAAGATTACATCCTTCAAACAGAAGCCTGGGGAGCCGCTAGCAAAAGCATTGGAACACTATAAGGATCTACTGCGATCCTGCCCTACACATGGACAACCACCCTAGTCGTTCAGGAGATCTTCTTCAATTCTCTTGATCTGGCCGCTAAGGATAGGATCAACCAGTATAGTCATTATAAGTATTTGACAATGCCGCCAGCTGACGCATGGGCTACCCTCGACAAGCTTACCAACTATGATAATAAGTATGGGACTCCAACAAACTATGATGAGAATGCATATGCCAGGCCCACCCCATCCATGCCCCTCTATGAGCCTTAAGGAGATTGACCCAGATGTCAAGGAGCAATACTACAGAGATCATAATCGCAAGCTCCTCAAGCAAGTCAAGTATCTTTCTGTCAACCAGCCCTGCATCGAATGCGGATCACAGCGGCACACCACTACTGAGTGCCCACACATAGAGCAAGTCAGGATGGCAGAAACCCACGAAAAGGTAGCTTACGCAAGGGGTCCCAATCGCTATATGGGGGACCAAAGGTTCTATCAACCACAATGGAACCAATGTGCCCCTAGGAACCCTCCGCCATACCGAGCTCCAGGACATCCGGAAAGGGACTAGAAGAAGAATGACCTACAGACCATCCTTGAAGAAATGCGGAGGAACCACTCACACACCAAGTAGTCCTTCAATTCTATCTACACTCAGATACATAGTGTCAACGCTAGGCTTGGAGAAATCGATGTCTGGAGGAAATCGATTGACACACAGATTGGCCAGCTAGCAGCAGGCGTCCCCGGACAGTCAGGTACGCTCCCTGGATCTTCTGAGCCCAATCCTAAGGGGAAGACCGTACACATCGCAGTCGTAAAGCTTGGGAGCGGGTATCAACTACGCAAGCCAGAGGTCGGAAAGCAGAAGGACGAAGAAGCTGAGAAACAACTCGATGTCGACAAGCACCAAGTCGATGTCGAGCAACATCAAGTCGAAATCGAGCAACAGCTTGGCCAAGATTCGTCTGCACAACACTCCAAGTCGACATCGAGGAAACTGGTCGATATCGAGGAAAATCTTATCGATGTCGAGGAGAATCAAGTCAACATCGAGGAGGCTGCAACACCTCCGACATCTATTCTGGCTCCGAACCAGAAAAAGAAGCTGCATTTCCCTACATAATCTCCAAAGGATCCAGCAGAGAAGAAATTTCAGCGCTTCATCAAGATGCTTCGAGGCTCAATGTCACCATACCCTTCACAGAAGCTCTTAATGAAATGCCATCATCTGTCAAGTTCCTCAAGGATATCCTAAGCAAAAAGCGATCAATGGCTGAGATCGCCGAGGAGTGCAACCATATGGACATACTTGAGAAAATGCCAGATCCAGGTAAGTTTGCTATAACCATTGGATTTGGTCAATACAAATTTAATGCATTATGTGATGTTGGAGCTAGTGTAAGTATAATGCTTCTGTCAATATGGTCAAAGATTAAGATAGGTGCCCTAGAGCCCGTGGATGCTAAACTTTATATGGCTAACAACACAGTGGTCATCCCAACAGGCATGGTGGACAATGTGCCAGTGCAAGTTGGTAAGTTCATCGTCCTTGCTGATTTCTTAGTTATTGATATGGCGGAGGACCCTGCTTGTCCTATTATTCTAGGAAGGCCCTTCTTGGCGACGGTGGATGCCAACATAAGCGTAAGGAAGGGAGTACCACTTTCAACATCAGCGATGAGGTAATTGAGTATTCCTTCAATAAAACTGGAAGGCATACAGGTCCCATGGAAGAGGTGAAGTCTATATCAACGGGTTACATTACTTGTGGGGAGCCTAAGGTAAGAAATATGACTCCTGAAGAGCTAGAAAAGAGGGATATGAAAGCCCAAATGGAGGAGATCATGACCATTTTAAACAACGACACAGAGGATATGCTCGACATCGACCAAGGTAAGTCGACGTTGACTAACTTCTTTACGGATGCCTTGACAGGATTCAAGTATGGGGTCGTAGTCGACCAGAGTTACTCGATGTCGAGTAACTTGGTCGACATCGACCAGACTCAGAGCCCTCCACCAGTAGCAGCTTCGTCAAGCAATCCACTCGAAGCCGAGGACAACTCGACATCGACCAAATTGGTCGACATCGAACAAAAACCGTCTTCCTCGACTTCTCCTTCCTCGACCAGCAGTCCACCAGAAGAACCCAACTCCTCTATATCGAGTACTATTACTCGAAATCGACCAGAATCTGAGGTCCCAAAATCCGATTCTGCGAAGGTAAGCCAAGGTACAAATCTTTCTTCTCCTATTTCAATTAAAGATTTATCTATACATGGGAGAGGTTTTCCTTGGTATGTGCGATTATGTAGGATTTCCAATGAGGAGCCTAATAAGTATGAAGTTGGTGACAAAGTCTATGTTGTCAAATTAAAGGAACATTGGTTCCCCAACAAATTCAACAAGAAGAAGATGAGGCCCTTCATGGTGAACAAGATCCATTCAGGCGGACTGCAGCTGATAGACAAGAATGGAGTCATGTTTGAAGCCCAAGCTACATGGGCCCTGCAAATGCCACCTTGAGCTCAATGGAGAAAGTCGACCTAACGACTATAAAGTCTAGCGCTTGTAAATAGACATTTATTTTTGGGACTTTTGGACATTGTTTCTTTTGTTTGTTTTTGGTTTTGAACTTTTAGATTTTCTATTGTGGACATTTCTTTTCTAACGAATCTTGCAGGGAAGAAAAAGATGCACACTCACTCGACATCGAGTAAGTTACTCGAAATCGACCAAATATATCGAGCAAAAAGGGGCCGGTGGTCAAGAGGGTCACCCTAGAGGCAACAAGTTACTCAATCGACATCGACTAATCTCCTCGAAGTCGACCTGTCCTTGTCGATTTCGAGCAGCTCTGCAGCACAATTACACTCGATTTCCTGCACACCTGTCTAGTGAGTTTCTTTCTTTACCCTTATTTTTTATACAGTGAGGGCACTGCAATGTTTAAGTATGGGGTGGGGGAAGGGCTTACTTAATGCATATTTGATTTATTTGACCATATTTGTGCATTATTTCTGGAATTGCTTATACATGGCTATTTTGGAATTCATTATTGATTTATGTGCTTACATGCATATTTTTCAAAGTTTATAAAAAATGACCCCCATTGAAAATTTTAATGTCATGGAAGTCATATTGAACTCGACGTTGCAAAATTGGATTCATTAGAGATATAGCATGAAATTGCCTAGTAAAGGGAAGTCACAATGAAGTGCATATTTTCTTGAAAACCATGAATGGAGGTAAAATTTGATGTTGCTTTTGACATATTGCATGATAAAAGGATCGAGAACTTTATATTTTTCATATAATGCTCATATGTTTATAATCCTTAGCCATACCTATGCTTATGCATCACAAAAGCCATATTGAGCCTTATTTCATATTTTGCTCCACATGATCTAAATATTGCCCATTTTCTACCTTATTTCATCCGGGGATTATGTTGAGAATGGAAGTTACATTATGGAGATTACTATATGGTTGTTGTGTTGTTGTTATTATCATTATTTGAGTTTGGCAGGAAATTGATATTTTATGGAAATTTTAATGAGTGAAAGAAAATCCGATCACCGCAGGAGATAAAGGTAGATCGACCCTGCTCGCTGAGATAATAGTTCGGAGAGATGGGACACACAGGTGAGGAGTCCAAAACACTAAGTATCCGGGGTCATTCATGACACCCATGTTTGCGACTCGTGAGAAAGCAGTGATGAGGTTAGAGAGGTAAAATCATTATTATTGATAAAAGCATTATGGAAGGTGAAGAATCTTATGAAGAAGGAATATGGAAATACAGTATGAAAAGTACTCCATTTCCCCGGATCATTAGCACCACATTGCAAAAAATTGCCCACCTTTAAACTTTTACCAATCTACTCCTTAATGAGCTTAATTAAAGTCCTCTTTATTATTAATGCTTTGTCACTTATGAATCGTTTTGCATAACCCTCCTTTTGTGAGTAGGTGTTGCTTTTTAATTGCACATGCATGGATTTGTGACACAAGTACCTTTTCGAGGATGGTAATTGATTGCAAGGACATATGAGAATGAATCTAAGATGTTGAGAGTTTGATTTCTTCCCCCTGTTTGACAATTAAAAGTATTGCTTGAGGACAAACAAGCTTAAGTATGGGGTGTTTGTTGTGAGCCTAATTCGCCATGTTTTATAGTCACTTTTATATTGTTTTCTACATGCATTTCATACATTTGGGTTAGAATAATACAAAATATACGTAGTTTATGCTTATTTGCCAAATTATGGAATCTACACCAGTTTCTGTTTAATTTCGCAGAAATCAAACCAATTTACAACAGTTCTGAGAAAGGAAGAAAAACTCAAAGTCAACTACAGAAGTCCGAGATCAAGGAGCAGCGGAACCGGAACAAATCTAGCTGAACGCAAGGAAATCTACTCGACAACACATTACTCGATTTCGACCAAGCTTAGTCGATTTCGAGTACAAGAAGTCGATTTCCACCAAAGTTGACAAGAATCGAGCAGAGCTGAGAGAATTAGTCGATATCGAGTTGTTTTACTCGATATCGAGTAACCTGAAATCGAGTGAAGACCCCGGAGTCAACGAGCAAGCTGGGGGCAGAACATTCAAGTCGATATCAAGGAAATCTACGCGATATCGAGTAACCACTTAGTCGATTTTCACATCCTGGGAGCCGAGATCAACGAAGAAGCTAAAGACGGAGAAACCTTGGTCGATATCGACGAAACTACTCGATGTCGAGGAAACCCCCAGTAGCCGACGTCGAGTAATTCGAGTCTTGTTAAGATTTTATCCCGAAGCCGATGGAGATATTTTCGAGATCAAATTCTATCAAGTTCCATCAAGATCTATCAAGTCAAAGGAGGATTTATCCACAATTAGTTCTAGTTACTTTTTAGATATAATTATTTATTTCCATGCTTTAATATTTAGATAAAAGATAGATAGAATTAGATATAGATATAGTTTTCTTTCCTAATTAGAGAGGGAATGGAGCCTATAAATAAATCCTATAGGGCTGGTTTTTATTCATTCAATCATACAATTCAATTCAAGTAGAAGAGCAAGTAGGAGAGAGAGCTTAGGCCGATTGGAGAGGAGTTTTTGCGAGAGCGGATTTGGCTCCGACTGGTTGTAAGTTTTATTTGGTTTATTTAATGCAATTTAGTTATTTCCAGAAATCTTTGACGAGTTTATTCATGATGAAGAGCGAGTAGTCCACCAACTTCTAGGGTCGGGGTGAGCCCGACGGTAGCCATGTGAGGTGATGCGGTAAAGGTACCATCTTTTTATGCAATTCGCCTTCTATCCATGAAAGCATGATTCTTTTGAGAAAGTTGAAGGTGATCCTTGTTTGTGTTATTGAAGCAAAAGTGATCTTAATACAACTTGGGTTAATTATGTGAAAAGGGTTAGTAACAATTAGGGTTTATGTGAAAGCCTCTATATTCCTATTTGTTAATAACGAAAGTTATTTGATGAAAAGCATGATCTTTTATGCCTTTATGTGTTATTTTTCATGTTTATCGTTTTGGTGTTGAAACCCTGATCTTGGAAGTCTTTAGGTTATTGATTTATTTCATCGAACGTCGTGTTCTGTGTTACGAAAAGTTACAATTTAAGTTTCTGAGTTACTCAATCTCGGAGAAATTTGGTCGACGTCGAGGACTTTTGTCGATGTCGAGTTGAATTGGTCGAAATCGAGTTGCTTTGTTTGGTTTTGTTTTCTGTCAGTCGATTTCGTGCACTGTTGGTCGATTTACTTAGTCGATATCGAGTAACGGTGGTCGATATCGACCAACTTTGCTGTTTTTGCTTTCTTTTCTGTTTTTCTCTGTTATTTCTGTCTCTTTGGGTGATTTTTTGTCTGTGAGATTCCTTTGTTACCTGAGATCCGCTGACGCGCTTCCTCGAGGATCGATCCTGACTTCTCGCTGCTGCATCAGGAGGAGGTCTTGTAATTATTTGCAAGGGACAGAATCTGGTTTTCTTTACTTTATTTATATTTTGAATTGCAAGTCTCGATTTCCTCCTTACAACATTAACCTCCCTTGACAATCGATCAGCCACCTAAATGACATGAGATTACTATAAGATTTGAGTAGAAATACAACACCAAATCGACCTGTAAATGGCAAAAGATAGACGTAACTCACTACAGCAGCTTGTTGTCTTCCTATCTCATTCAAATTGACATCTAACTGGCCTTATAGCAAATTTAAACACAAAGAAATCATCATATCTCATTCAAATCGACATCTAACTAGCCCTATAGCAAATTTAAACACATAAATCATCAACTGTTAAACACCGAACAAATGAATCACGATTCACTCTCTTGCTCATTGAAATTCCATATTATTTCTCCTCTTCCTATTTTACATCGTCTGTTTTTCTATTGTAAATTCCACGTCATCAAACTGAAAAATTCAGTCAAACAGAACTAAACCGCATGGTGCAACAAAGGAAGTAGACATGAATTAAACGAAGTGAAGGTGAATATGAATGGGAGGAAGCAATACCTGCAATTTCCGGAGAGCGTACCACTCAGCTTCCCCGTGGCGCAGTGAACAAATTCAACGATTTCCCCTGAAAGCAATACCTGCAATTGTTGCAACGCTGGAGCGATTTGAGGATCTCAGACGCAGTGAACAGATTCAGCGAGACGTCGGAGCAATTTGAGGATCCGAGACGCAGTGAACGAAATCAGCGTTGAGGGTTTAGGGTTCTGCGATTTGAGGATCCAAGACGGCGGAGAGAGGCAAATGCGATTATGCGAGCAAGACAGAGTTGGAGAGAGAGGGGGAACGGGTTGCTAGGTTGAAAAAGTATAATATCCCCCTTTATTGAATCCGAGATATTCTAACGTGATAATAACCCTAATATTCCGGGCGTGTCTCCGATTTTCAAGTCCGGAATATTATCGTTTATCACACTTATGCTACCCACCCCTAATATTCCGGTTTTTATGATTTAGATCTGTGATATTAGCCTTTTACCCATTAATTCTTTTTTCTTTCAAGCGAAAAGGTCATAATATTACGGATATATAAGACCCGTGATATTAGGGTTATGTAATAAAACCAACATTTTGTACTAGTGCGCACTCATTGCTAATTGGTTTTTGAGATGAAACCTCGTTGGGTTTATGTGTTGTTCGTGTTTCCCGTACGTGGGCATGTACACGACCTCTCTCCAACTTGTCTTAGCCCCACCGGGCCAATACGAATTTAACATTATACTGTATAACATATATCACTATATCAGTATTATATAACTTCGCATATATAGGTTAAAGAAATTTAATTGATAAACAATCCTTAGAAAAATAATGAATCATAAGAAAATAATTTAAAGAAGGATGGATTAATTTATTGTGTACGTGTTCATAATTAATGTGTAAATCTAATTTCTAGGATTTTATGAAGATTATGTGTTGGTTGTATCCTTATGATCAAGGATTAGCTAGCATTTATCATGCTTTCCCTTAGTCACGTTTCTAGCATATTTCATTTTCTTTTATTATGCTTTGTCTTGTTGTGTAATAAGGGACTTTGTCTCATCTTGACACTATCATATGCTTGGCATATGTCTCTTATTTGGACACATATAAAAGCATTGCATCCAGTACGTTGAGAGGTAGGGTTTTGGGATTGCTGCCGTCAATCATGACGCTCCAGGTTTCCTTTTGTTGCTTCTACTGCTAAACATGAAAGCCATCGAATGCCCTCATTGATTTGCTTCATTTCTTGCTCTAAGATCAGCTTACTGCAGCTGATCTTTGCTTAGTTTTAGATTGGTATTATACTCTTTTTTTTTCATTGATTAGCTTAAGTTCACGGTGGTTAACTCTGAGGATAGACCATCAGACGACATGGAAGTGCAAGGTAATCCTGGAGACCCTTTATTCATATCTAATTCTGATCACCCGGGTGCACAACTAGTTGTTATACCTTTTGATGGTACAAATTACATGACATGGAGTCGTGGTGTGATGATGGCACTTGGGGCTAAATGTAAGTTTGGCTTTATAAATGGATAATAGATACTTGAGCCACATATCACATGATAGCTGATTCTCATGTTTTTTCGTGAAAGAAAAGGCTCAGTAGACCTGTGTAGATTGGTCTACCAGATGGTTCAATCAAATCTGTAATAGAACATGGAGAATTGAAATTGACACACTCCATTAACCTGACTGATTTATTACATGTACCTGATTTCAAGTACAAGTTGTTGTCAGTTGGAAAATTTTTAGATGACACTGATCTTATAGGCATCTTTACAAGATCTTGTTGTTATTTTCAAGACCCTGTATCTAAGGAGGTGCACCTATCAGGCATCAGGGAAAATGACTTATACAAGATCCAGTCAGTGGGGGTCAATATGGAGGAAGGCAATGATCACTTGATGAGAAGTTGTAATAAAGTTAGTACAAGCATTGAAGTTGTTCATGGTAGACTGGGTCATAGTTCAGTTTGTTAGTAAACTGAAACATTTGAGAATGTTTATTTCCTCAGTTTTGGATAATTTTCATTGTGAGTCATGTTCATTATCTAAACATAACAAACTTACTTTCAAGAGAAGTGTGAATATTGTCAATAGGCGTTTTAATCTATTGCATATGGATTTATGGGGTCCATATAAATGTCATATTTCTTATATTATGTTGAACAAAATTATGAATTCAGCACTAACGTACCCATCAAGCGAGCTAGTAACTACAAAGAGAAGGTTGAAGTTAGTTTCCTCCTAAATAATTTAATGAAGCCAATGCCAGTTGGCGTACGTTGAAAATTA
This sequence comes from Persicaria tinctoria, assembly GCA_037127255.1. NCBI lineage: Eukaryota > Viridiplantae > Streptophyta > Magnoliopsida > Caryophyllales > Polygonaceae > Persicaria > Persicaria tinctoria. The sequence goes on along the minus strand of JBANSL010000003.1, from coordinate 38,951,347 downwards.
GAATAAAGAAGAATTCAAATGAAAAGATACTTTGCACACATGTTTGGACCCAACGATCACACACGGCTAGTGTTATATAAATACCTGCATCCATGCCCATCTTTACCATCACAACCACTTATTCAAAATTAATCATTTAGTAGCTATAGCTGCTAGCTAGTCATATATTGACTATTTCTAATATAATGTCAAAATCCTTAGCCCTTAAGCTTCAAGCTTTCCTTGCTTTGCTCTCCTTAGGAGCTGTTTCCGCTCAACTGTCGTCTACATTCTACGACACCTCCTGCCCTAATGCACTCTCTACGATCCAATCGGGCGTCCAAAGTGCGGTGTCCAGTGAAGCTCGTATGGGCGCCTCCTTGCTCCGCCTCCATTTCCATGACTGTTTCGTTAATGTAATTAAATAAATATTGTTCATATTTGATATATTGTACTTAATTTCCAACCTCATGTAATTCATATATATATATATGGTATATTAATTTGATCTCAGGGATGCGATGGGTCGATTCTGTTAGCAGACAACGCAACTTTCACGGGAGAGCAAGGAGGTTTCGCTAATAGCGGTTCCATAAGAGGCTACAACGTCATCGATAGTATTAAGACACAGGTGGAGAGCGTATGCCCTGGCGTTGTTTCTTGTGCCGATATTGTCGCTGTTGCTGCAAGGGATTCCGTCGTAGCGGTGAGATATATATATATATATATATATATATATATATATATATATATATATAGTAGCGGTTTATTTGGCATCAACAACAACCTAATTATATGCACAATCAGTATATATATACGGAGTAATGACTAACTTATACATATAATGTGTATTATAAACATAAATTCAGTTGGGAGGACCGAGCTGGACAGTGCAGCTGGGGAGAAGAGACGCAACAACGACGAGCCTAAGCGCAGCCAACGATCCAAACAACCTTCCGGCTCCATTTCTTAACCTCAGCAGCGGAACTCCCAGCCTCCATAGCGTCTTTTCCGGCAAAGGCTTCACCGATGATGAAATGGTTGCCCTTTCTGGTATATACTATACTTCTATTTAATATGTTACCGACAATACTGATAGATAAATATGTAGTATTTGATATATGCTAGCTATTTTATTTGTATCTAGATTATTTTTTGGTGAAAATAGTTATTTATATTAAAATTAATCATTTAATAATTGCTATTTTATATATATGTATATTCTTTTTATGAGGCCAAAATAAATAATTAAAATACTATATATGTAGGTATAATATATAGCCACAATCCATCTGTGCATGGATATTTTAATAAAGTAACGTAATACATATTTAAAAAAAAAATTAAAAATCATCTATCTATTAAATTACATGAGATTTCATTAAAGATAGATTAGGAAAACAACTATTACCTTACAAATGTGAATTTTATTTATATTTTGGAGAATCTAAATAAAAGATATTTATTTCAAAGTATGTAAAACTAAACAAAAATTAAATGAATAGGTCATTTTCCCTTTATATATATATTAGTACTTTGATAATGGAATACTTAAGACACCTATAAATTTTTGTAACGAGGTACTTCATCTTAGTGTTGGAGCTCTCGGATTTCAATCATCTTTGAAAATTAATATCATTGACTTAGAATACTTGTTCTTATACGGATTTCAATCACCTAAAAATTATACTTTTTTCGTATAAGAATACTTGTTCTTATAACAAATTTTACACTTTTTGAAGATAATAAAATAAAATAAAAGTTAATTATCTTTTTAGCAATTTTTATTTTCAATACAACAAATAAAGAATGTAAAGATCAAATTGGCTAATGAACAAAGAAGAAAGATATGAGAAATTGGAGATTTAATAAAAAAAATGAAAATCAAAACTAATAAATAGAATAGAGAATAAAATTATATTTTTTGGAAATTAATTAAATACATCTAGAAAAATATGTTATTTATATTAATACAACAATGATGTGTGATCACTATGCTCGGGCCAAGCCAACCCCTCCACTTCCAGTAGATCCACCCGGTCTGAGTCGTTAACACTATGCTCCGGAGTGTTGTGTACTCAAGGGGAGAGATGGGCGATCAGCTGGGTAAGATCTGCGGATTAGCGGAGTTGTTCGTCGAGTAGGTGGAGACATCAATACCAATTAGACCTGTCAAACAGGTCGGGCGGGTCGGGTTTGGGTCGGGTCGTCTCGGGTTCGGGTCCATTTCGGGTCGGGTCATTTCGGGTTACGGGTCATGAAATGCTCAACCCAGACCCATATTTAACGGGTTCGGGTCGACCCAACGGGTCAAGAGCGCTACTCATCCATAATTTTTTAAATGTCATTTAGTATTTATACACGTTATTTTAAAATGATAAAATTATGTAAAATATCAATAAAATTTTATTACTTGTTATAATTTCATTCTTTTTAGTTTTTGAAGCATGAAATTATATATAATATATAAATGGATATTTTATATAATTATTATCATCCTTAAAATCATACATGAATAGTAAACAACATTTAAAAGTAAACAGATGGAATATTTTTAATGACTATTTACATAGTTCCTAAATCTAAAATTACTATATTATCCTAATAATAGTTATATTATTGAAAAAAAAAATTAATGTCGCTACAATAGTAATATGTGATTTTATATACATAACAAATTGTAATGTTAAATTATAAAGTAAAGTTGACGATGAAAAATATAATATTCAATCCTAATTATTATTAGTAATAAATTTTAATATTAGGTTAAATTATAATTTATTTATGTTTTTATTATCTTAAATCTTAACCCAACGGGTGACCCACGGGTCGACCCAACCCGACCCAGAAATTTGCGGGTTGAACGGGTTCGGGTTGCTTCGGGTTTCGGGTTAAAATATTTGCGCCAAAACCCACGTTTTACGGGTCGGGTCGGGTCGGGTCCTCGGGTCGGGTCACGTTTTGACAGGTCTAATACCAATCATAGTGTTTTTTTTTTTTTTTTATATCCAGGTATCCCAAGCTTACACTTAGAGTAGTCCTGGACCCCAAGTCTCCGGCCCCTCATCGACTTGGAGAGGTAAACCGCGGGATGTGCCTCACCAATGGTCCAACCACCCCCTTTATACCCTTTGGCTCCAGGAGACCCACTCCACAAGATAAACAAATAATGCTCCTCGTAGTTTTAATTGTATAGTACGTCGTTCTAACCTAGACCTTTGGAGCATATATTAACATCCATATTGAGAAATATTATTTAAATATTAAATATTTTAAATAATTTTTAAATAGATTTTTAGTGTCAATGCGTCATATATATTTAAGGAATTTTTTCATTTATGATATGTCCTTAGAATAGGTTAAAAATGATAATTGTAAGTTGGGAATAAATGGATAGATATATTAAACTGAGTTACGTGTAATCAGAGCTTAAGAATCCCTCTTAGCTTATTTGACGGCTCTTAACTAATTTTTTTTTTTTTTTTTTGGTGAACTCTTAACTAAATTTCTTGGTAGCTATTTGGGTGATTGAGATACCGATTTTATAATATATTAGAGATTATAATTTTGACCAATTATATAGCTAGTAGTACGCATTCAAGTTTTCAAAAGAGGCTCTTAACTAAATTTCTTGGGTCACTTATATATTTAATTTGGGTGATTGGGATACGGATTTTAATATATTTGAGATTATTATAATTTTGACCAATTATATAGCTAGTTTTTCTACTAAAAGTATGCATTCAAGTTTTCAAAGTTTTTTATAGTTTGAAACATTGAATGTATATATGATCAGTTTGAATTAATAGTCAAGTTCTCTCTCACTCCAACTATACCCCATTATGTATTTGCCTACACTTTGGGCATCGTACAATTATTAAATTAATAGTCAATTGTTTCCTGGCGAAAACAATTTTAAAAATATTTCCTGGATCAAAAATCTATGGAAACAAAATTTGGAATGACGTGATTGCAAGAGTAGACAAATACAATTATTAAATTATACCCTCTATATATATAGATATTTTCAAAAACTAAAAACTCTATAAAATAAAAAATTTTATAATAATTTATACTCATTATTGGTAATTACTATTAAGTAATAATTAAGTATGAATTTATTAAAAAAAATTAATATTTTATAGTTTTTTCTTCATTATATATATATATATATATATATAGGGTGTGGTTAAAGAGTGCACACCTCTTATGGTGTACCTTGTGCACAAATTATGACCTTTGATTAAAAGAAGATGTAAGACTAGGATTAAAAGTGGTTTTTCTTTAATTTTGTATTAAAATTGATGGGACCCGCAACTAAAAATAACTTACCTCCACACCTAGGCGCGTGTACGTGCTGTGCATCCACCAAAAAAAAATCACTCTTGCCTTTTCTTTTGTTTTTCTATTTTTTTTTAAATATATAAAATATTTCTGAATTTTTTTTTTCGATGGGGAATAAATGTTTTTATTAAACCCTCCTAATTGAGTTAGTTTTAAAGACTTACAATTCCACCGAATAATATTTTGTTTGCTACTGAATAATATTTTGTTGTCATTTCTTAATTTTTTTTTAAATCCAACTGATTTAGTTCGTTTTAAATATTTGACAATTCCATCGAATAATGTTTCACTTGCTACCGAATAATGTTCTGTTATCTGTTTTTCATTTAGTTCATATTAAAAATTACCAATTCCATTGAATAATTTGTCACCTGCTACCGAATAATGTTTTATTTTTTTTGTCAATCAATTTCAGTTAAAAGAAACCTAACATCCCTAAACGATACTTACCATTAATATGAGTAATGCTTCAAATTTCACCGAATAATATCTCACATTTCACCGAATAATGTTTTGTTTTATATTGTTTGTCAAACCAAAGACTCCATATTCAGGCGAATAATGAATAAGATTTCACCGAATAATTAAACAACTCATTACTATTAGTAACCGAAATTCGACACATATGCCTGAATAATTAACGAATAATTAATCAAATTATGCATCTCAAAAACCATCCACTAAATTCAACACATACGTCTCAATAATTTTTCATTTTCCCCGAATATTGCGGAAATCGTAGGTTGATTAAACAATACTAACTTTCAAGCCTAACCCGATTTCACCCATACCCTAACACTAACACAAACCACCCCCGGACCACCCCCAACACCACTCACCCCCGCCCTACAGCCTTCCCCAAATCCGCTTCATCAGCAAATTGAACAAGAAACTGGAAGCACTGGAGGACCGTCGCCACACCGCATCCACCACCAGCGCCTCCACCAAAGTAACTGGAAGCACTGGAAGAGCGTCTACAGCGCTGCCTCCACCAGGCGCTTCCACTGCTGCCGGTGGTGGAGATCGACGATGCATCAATTAAGATTCAAGCGATACTAGAAATTACGAGTTATCGAACAGAAATCGAAAAACAACAAATTGAACGAGATGCCCATTTCAATCATGAACAAAGAGATTGGGGGATCGGACTTTTTTTAAAATACCATGGGAGACCCTCCATTAGTTGATGATGAACATGGTGTTGGCGAAGACGAGGTGTAGAAGGACAAACAGAGAGATTGAAGGGCTTTTCAACCGGACATCGCCATCATCGACTTCGCCGCCACGATCAAGGATAGCCCTTTTGACGCCGCTCTCGCCACCAGCACTACAGGAGTCTCCGGTCGAAGAACGAGAGAGCGACAGATTTGAAGCTCCTTCCGACCGCGGAATTGACGGGGAGACGTGGAGGAGGAAACGGAATAGGGAGAGGACGCAGCGGATTGCGGGGTGGACGGGTGAGGCTCGGAGATGGCAGAGTCGAAGGGGGCAGTTCCTTGGCGGAGCCGCGGAGGTGACGATGACGAATAGAGACGAGTTGCTATTGAAGCCATGCCTAGCAATTTCAAGGTCTGAAATTTCATTTGTGAATGGAAGGGATTAACACGCGCTAGTCTCTCTTTGAGAGTGGGCCAAAATATAACATGGGGCCCACGATTTATATTTTTTTTAAATCAGAAAAATCTATTTAAATCTACACCATTGATTAATTCTCATCCAATGACCCAAATTTGTGCACAAGGTACACCCTATGACTTGTGCACAATATACCCATACTCTATATATATATATATATATATATATATATATATATATATATATATATATATATATATATTAAGTCCAAAAGTGAAGGAGTATATTTAAAAAATGTAATACTAGTTTTTTCCTAGGTAAATAATTATGTACTTGATATATTTAAACATGCAGGAGCACACACAATAGGGCAAGCAAGGTGTGTGAACTTCCGGACAAGGATCTACACCGAAACGAACATAGACTCCACCTTCGCAGCGTCGGTGCAAGCCAACTGCCCCAGCACCGCCGGCAGCGGGGACAACAACCTGTCCCCGCTCGACACCGTGAGCCCCACCACCTTCGACAACTCCTACTACACCGACCTCATGAACCTACAGGGGCTGCTCCACTCCGACCAGCAGCTGTTCGGCAACCAGAGCACCGACTCTCAGGTGTCCACCTACAGCTCCAGCTCCTCCACCTTCTTCACTGACTTCGCCAACGCCATGGTCAAGATGGGTAACCTCAGCCCACTCACAGGATCCAGCGGCGAGATCCGAACCACTTGCTCCAAGGTCAACTAAGTCCATATATCATATCCATCAAAGGAAATTAATTAAGTCTACTCTTGATCGTTAGCAGTACGTACGTACTATATATTATATAGAACAAGTGTTTGCAATTAATTTACTGGAATAAATGTTGTTTTGAGGGGAAAAAGTGTAATTTCTCAATTGTTATAAATGTAAGTTTCTTTTGGGTCCACAATATAATATATGTTGGAATATGGGTTGTCCACCGTGAAAATACTAACATATTATAAACAACGTATAATCTTGGCGGATTACTCATCTAATTAATTAATTTATTGTGTACGTGTTCATAGTTAATGTGTAAATTAATCTAATTTCTAGGATTTCCATTTCGATCAAAACTATCTGACTAATTAATTTCCTGCCCGTAGACGAAAAGACACGGAGATGCCCGCAATATAAATAAGAAGTATACGCGGTTCGCAAGAAGGGATCGATGCAAAGATGGTCCATAAAATCCTGCTTGCGGAGATTACGACGACGTCTGTTAAATCACGGTGGACCATACAACATTGAGGGTCACACGTCTAAGCGCACATGCGCTAACCAGGTCAAGTCGAGCACACTAGCCGAATGAGGTTCCATCCTAAAATCAACTAGTCTTATACCCGGGCCCGCGCCAATGACGCCTAATTTAATAGTAAAATTATGAATATTAAATAATACAAAAAAATTGCCGACAAAAATACACATATCAGCGGTTAGAAAATACAGTAATAGAGTAAAGTGTATAATATATTAAAGAGAAAATTTGTGCCGCAGGCACAAATTTTCAACCTAATTACAGCTCCGTCCAACCTTTTGTAAATATTACAAAAGTGTCCAAGTTTATAATCTTCGCTGGAAATTTTACGATATTACCCTTCCTTTTCTTTTATCGTTGTTCAACCACGGAGATCTCGTCCTCGCTCCCGTCAGGTTGCCCCCGCCTCCCTCTCTTTCTTCTCCCGCATCAGAAGATCAGAGCGGAGCCTTAACGGCGCTGACCTCCTCGGCCATGGCCGCTCCGACGGCGTCCTCTGCTGCCTCAGCCGCCTCCTGGACCAGGTCGCCCCCGCCTCACTCTCTCACTCTACTGGTTGCGGAGCGACGGCGGATGCAGATTCTCTCTGCTGAGCGAATCCTTCGTGCTGAGCCGATGCTTCTTGCAATCGAGGGCGGCGCATTTCGTCGAAGATCCAGGGCTTCAGATCTATAGGCTTCATGGTCTCTCTCTTCGTCGTTGAAGGTAATTTTCGATCCCTTGAAACATATGATCTTCGATTCAACTACTAAGGAAAGTGATGCATTGTCGGTTGGTTCAAATGCTTCGATCGAGATTGAATCCCTAGACATTAGGTAGGCTAATCTCATGCTGAATTCATCGTGTGACTTGAGAACTTCTAGTGCCCACCAGGTGTTCGATGAAATGTCGGAAACAAATTATGTCTTATTTGTGCTATCGGTTGTGTAGGGCAACGTATGTTTCCGGACAATCTTGCCTCTATACAGATATTTAAATGTGGTTGATCAAGTTGGTTGCCTATGCATTGATTCATCACATTAAACAAACATAAGTTGGAGTTTTTACCTCGTTTAAGATATTGAACTAACAGAATAAATTCATCTGTTATAGCATTGTTGTTGTGCTTGTTTACTCAGTTTGTCCTTAACAAATGTCTGTCAAGTAGGTGTAGACACAGCTCACAAAACTTTAGGTTTTAGATCATGTTGCTTAGTTATATCATGGAAAATTTATGGCTGATATTATGCATAAAGGCCTTCGTTTTGCGCTCCTTCCGTCTCCTAATTGCCGTCTTATTTCATACTTTTGAGTTTTAACCCAGGCATATCTCTCTTTGTACTTGCATTCTTTTGTTTGCTTGTTTCGTGATCAAGGTTGTAATTTTCAGTCTGTTGGAAGTCAGGCATTAAGGGCTTACTTTGATCTCTGTAATCGTGATTCGTGATGCAGTGTGCAGGACTCTATTATATGCTGATGGTCATTATGAGAATGTGAAGTTCATGTGTGCTGATGTAACATCTCCCGAGCTGAACATAACACCAAATTCAGTGGATTTGATATTCTCCAACTGGTTGCTGATGTATCTCTCTGACACAGAGGTAAGCATCTTGTTGGCCCAAACTGATCTATTTATTGAAGCGTGTTAGCAGCTAAATTCAGATATTTCCCACCAGTCATACCTAAAGCGACTCCAATGTGATTCTTTTTCAAACACTCTTCCAATGTGACTCATTCAAGTATAAAAATTGGTTGTGGGTTAAAACTAAATTCAGATATGTTTAAAAGTTCACTTTGCCTGAAATTCAACCTTCTCATTTTGTAAAACCATTTTCCCAGATCTGCAACAGTAACGAAGGTTGAATTGTTCTAATATTAGGCTATAATATTTCAAAAAACATCCATCATGAATGTACTCCAATATTTTATAATACATCAGAACTGTGATTCAATTTTTTTTAATGGATAATGTTCAGGAATTTTGACAGGTCAGTTAAGATGGGGAAAGAGCATACCCATAGAACCTATAAGACAATCTGTGTCCAGAGAATGACCAGCAACCTTGCTTGCTGCTGCATGATTTGAGAAACTTCCATCACCGCTTCCGCCGGCAAATGAAGAACTACTCGATTTGAGTCTCTTCTGCTCTTGTTCGTCCAGTTGGCGGTTTTAATCCTCACAATCCGTCCTCGCCGCTGCCTGGTACTCCACTTCTCTTTCTCTCCATCTTCTGTTTCATTTCAACATCCTCGGATTCAACTGAATTAGGGATTCAACCAATTGTGAGGATTCTGGATTTTGAAGGTTATATGGATTTTAGTGAGGATTTGGTGCTTTCATTGTGAGTATATGACTCTGTGTATTAGTATATGACAACATGTCAGCATCATCAACCTCTAATTTGCTTAAGCAATCTTTTGATATGTTCCCATCTGTTTTGCATCCTAATATGATTCCCTTGTTTTCTCTTTTTGTTGTACAGTTATGTGGGCAGCCATCCACAATTGGATGAATCAGTCAGGAGATTGATGTTTGTTTAGTTGCATTTTGTCAATGCTTATAATCTGCAACAGTAACGAAGGTTGAATTGTTCTATACTGAATTTGAATTGGTTTTTGCCCTTTCTATAGATTAGTGGTGAAGCCTCCAATTTGATCTCATTCTAACCAAAATGCACATCATTGTCATTCAAATGAACTTTTGAACTTATTATCAGGTTGTGTCCGTCATGAAAGCTTTCTTTTTTATATATATTGAATAGGTTAATAGAGATTCTGCATCTAGTGAAATGACTAATGTGTCAGCAGATCAAGTGCTTGCAAACAGAAGTAATGATGCAACAACTATAATTTATTTCTATTATAGATTGATTCATTATTTTTAACTACATGTGTTGTTCTAGTATGGGTTATATCTTACAAAGTTCTACCTTCTAAGCTGTTTTCTGCTCTTTTCTCTCTTGAATTCTTGTCAACTCTTCTAAGCTGTTTTAGGTTTCTTGGCTTTGTACTGTAATTTGTATTGCTTTAGTTCTTTTTGTTTCAGATTATGGAGCTAGAGCGGGAGAAATCTTTAAGCCAGCAGGACCTTAGTGATGTTTATGAGTTAGCTAAACCACAAAATATGCAAGTTAAGGAGGAGCATGAGAGGGTACTCTTTCTTTGAACTCAATGATGTTTTTCCTGAAGTCTGCTGACAGTAGAATTAGAAATTGCCAACTGCTGACTGTAAACAAATGTACCATAAACAAATGTACTCATTCTACCTTGTTGCTTAATGTGCTGATTGTGGAGTTAAATAAAAAAATCAAGTGTGAATTTTATTCTCTTTAAATCTTGTGCTGGACTCTACAACATCAAATAAAAATGATCAGAGGGAGTAGCATTTTGTGGGTATTTTGCACAAAGATATGAAGCTGACGTGTGTTTTTGTATTTTTTGTCATAGCTCGAGGATGAAGACAGATTCCATCTTATTCCTATGGATGAAGATGAGGAAGACCAGTGCATTCGTCTGCTATCTTATTGCACAAAGCATAAGCCACCCTCTAATGATTGTCCAAACCTTGATGGACGGATTGAGCATATTCCATGTCAGTCTTACTGTCCCTGGTGTACTGTTTGGGGCTGTTTTGATGACTTTCGGTGCCCGTGGATCGACCCTCCTTTGCTGCTGTCTTATTGTCTCTTTGTAATCTTCCATTGCTTTTGTTGTTAAATCTTATTTGTTATTTTAGAGCATATAGAATGACGGATTAGTTTGTTAATCAGTAGCTTAGTTGTAGTTAGATGTAAAGAATAAAGGTGATGTCATCATCTTAACAAACTCGGCTATACATACTTGCTCCCACTGTGTACAGAAGTGAGTTTTGGTGAATAAGAAAGAAGGTGCATAGTTCCACAAATCTGGTTTTCCCTTTTCCTTTCTCTCTCTTTCCTTGCTCTGGTTTATGAATTCTCTTCAATTTCCTCCGTAGCTGTCATAGATCATGGTCACATAGATCATGAAATGTTTGTAGTTGTGCACAAATTCAGTTTGATTGCTGAATCTTGACAGTTATCTTTCAATTGACCCACTTGTTGTTGGATTAGGTGCTGAGCACGAGTTTCTGAAGAAACAACACATAGAAGAGAGTGAGTTTTTCGGTGATGACCCACTTCTCATCTCATGTAATATGATATCAATTTTGGGAATGATCTTATTTGTAAACATTATCTTTTATTATATGTTGACATTTAGCTTAAGTACTACATAATAATAGCACAACTGTTCTTTCTTTTATACTGGTCACTATCAATTTATTTTTAGTTTCAATACAAAGAGTAGTAACGTCATAAATTTCAATCTAAATTTGTGCCGAAGGCACAAATTTTACTTAATTACATCAAATGTCAGCACTATAAAAGATTTTTACATTAATTCAATTCATTCTAAAATCAAAAATCAGATTTTGGTTGTGCATAATCATTACAAGCTAGTAACACAATATCTCACTGCATTTTAGCATTAGAAGCTATTCAACCAACACATTAGACCGAGCTCAACTATCACTTGTCAACAACACCAGATTTTTGCATAAGTATTAATTAGTAGTAGCACAACTATTCTTTCTTTTAGACTTATCACTACTAATTTATTTTTAGTTTCAATACAAAGAGTAGTAACTTCATAAATTTCAATCTAAATTTGTGCCGAAGGCACAAATTTTACTTCATTATATCAAACGTCAGCAGTGTAACAGATTTTTATAGTAATTCAATTCATTCTGAAATCAAAATCAGATTTTGGTTTTGCATAATCATTACAAGCTACTAACAGAACATCTCATTGCATTTTACATCATAAGTCATTCAACCAACACCTTATATTGAGCTCAACTAATACTTGTCAGTAGCATCCGAGGTTTGCATAGGTACTACATAATAGTAGCACAACTGGTATTTCTTTTATACTGATCACTATTAATTTCTTTTTAGTTTCAATACAAAGAGTAGTAACTTCATAAATTTCAAAATAAATTTGTGCCGAAGGCACAAATTTGACATTAATGCAATTTTAAAGCCTCTTATGTCAATAAATGGTAGAGCGATTTGCTTATGTGCAAATAAGATATATTAATGCAATTTTAAAATACATATGGATTTGCATATTCTTCTCATAAGGTTTTTTAAGCTTGCATAACATAATATTATATTTGCATATCATAATATTCTATTTGCATAACATCGGGTTATAGTGGCATATCTGAAAGTGCTGATATGTAATTTTTTTTTAAAAAAAAAAAAACAGAAAAAAAAAAAACCCTCAAGGAGTTGGTCAACATTGACCGGTCAACGGTCAACGTTGACCAGTGTCAACGGTGTCAGGAATGTTGGTGTCAGCAACATCGGGTTTGACATTAATGCAATTTTAAAGTCTTTTATGTTAATAAATGGTAGAGCGATGTGCTTATGTGCAAATAAAATATATTAATGCAATTTTAAAATACATATGGATTTGCATATTCTTCTCATAAGGTTTTTTAAGCTTGCATAACATAATATAATATTTGCATATCATAGTATTTTATTTGCATAACATCTGTTTATAGTTGCATATCTGAAAGTGCTGACAAGTAAATTTTTTTTTTTAAAAAAAAAACAGAAAAAAAAAACAGAAAAAAAAAAAAAAAAAAACCCCCTGAAGGAGTTGGTCAACATTGACCGGTCAACGGTCAACGTTGACCAGTGTCAACGGTGTCAGAAATGTTGGTGTCAGCAACATCGGGTTTGACATTAATGCAATTTTAAAGCCTCTTATGTCAATAAATGGTAGAGCGATGTGCTTATGTGAAAATAAGATATATTAATGCAATTTTAAAATACATATGGATTTGCATATTCTTCTCATAAGGTTTTTTAAGCTTGCATAACATAGTATTATATTTGCATATCATAATATTCTATTTGCATAACATCGGGTTATAATTGCATATCTGAAAGTGCTTACGTGTAAATTTTATTTTTTTTTAAAAAAAAAAATAATAAATAAATAAATAAATAAATAAATCCGAAAGACTTGGTCAACGTTGACCGGTCAAACGTCAGCAGTCAACGGTCAATGATCCAGCGAAGGGGGCCAAGGGGATGGGCACTTGCAATTTTAAAATACATATGGATTTGCATATTTTTCTCATAAGGTTTTTTAAGCTTCCATAACATAGTATTATATTTGCATATCATAATATTCTATTTGCATAACATCGGGTTATAGTTGCATATCTGAAAGTGCTTACATGAATTTTTTTTTTTTTTTTAAAAAAAAAAAAATACTTGGTCAACGTTGCCGGTCAACGTTGACCGGTCAAACGTCAGCAGTCAACGGTCAAACGTCAGCAGTCAACGGTCAAACGTCAATGGTCAACGGTCAATGATCCAGCGAGGGGGGGCAAGGGGATGGACACTTTTGTAAAATTTTCAAATACATGGATACTCCTGTAATTTGGCCAATTTTTATGGATATTTATGTAAAGGCCCCTATATTAAATTAATATTAGGGAAATTCCGTTTGGTGCCCCTGAGGTTTTGACAATTCCGCTTGGTGTCCTAAGGTTTTATTTTGTCCGAATTGTGCCCTTGAGTTTTGTCAAAAGTCCGTCTCATGTCCAAAACTCATATTTTCACATTTTTAAATCAATAAAATGGCCCATTATTTTTCCTTATTTCACAAAACCTCTTTTACTTTTAACAATGAACAAAATTACCTATTATTTATCCAAATTCAAGATAAAATTGAAAAAACACCTTTATTTCTAAAATTTAACAAAATCACATATTATTTCCAAAACTTTTATCACAAAATCACCCTTCTTCCAAAATTTTTAAAACAAATCATTACGTTTTTTCAAATTATACAAAAGACATATTAGTTTCCATACTTTTAAAAAATAAAATAAAAACACTCGTTATTTTCCAAAACAATATTTAACACCTATTATTTTCCAAAATAATATTTAACCTATAATTCACTAAATTTTAACAATTGTAAATGCGGTTGATCATATGGTGGTTCAATATTTTGGTAGTATATTTTTTTTTTCGGTTCAATCCGTAAACCCGGAATTATTTTATTTTTTTCAATTTAATATTTAGCCACAATAGTTCATTGTATAAGAAAGAAATACATTATAATTATCATTTTCTTTTAAAATTGGGTCTTTGGGTTTCACCTGAACTGAAAATGTCGGATCAAATCGAGTTGACCCAGCATGAACCATCCTAATTTATCAATCTAACCCGATACTCTATTAGAAATTTATTGGAAAAAGTAATGTAAAAAATAAATGGTGGATTGATGAATAAGAGGGTGGATTTTTTTTTACCTAATACTCAATTAGAATAAAAGAGTTTTTTTTCTCAAAGTATGGTTTTATGATTTTTTTTCCTTTTTGTAATTTATAGGTCAATTTTTTTTCACAAAATGTGAGGATGGATTGATGAATTTTTTTTTTTTTTAAATAATGGGTGGTATGTTATGTATGTACAATGTTTGACAAATAATGAGATTTTTTTTGTAAAATATTAAAAATAATGAATATTTTGTGTAATGTTGAAAATAAAGGCTGATTTTCTTCTAAAAAAATTTGTAACAATGGCTGAGTTTTTGCTAAAATTTTGGAAATTATGTATGCTTTTATTGAAAAAATATATAAAAGGTGTTTTTTTCATTTTTATGTTGGATTTAGTTAAAAAAAAATAGGTAATTTTATTCATTGTTAAAAATAAAGGGGGTCTTGTGAAATAAGGAAAAATAATGGGTCATTTTATTGATTTAAAAAGTAAAAATATGAGTTTTGGGCATGAGGCGGACTTTTCACAAACCTCAGGGGCACCATCCGGACAAAATAAAATCTTAGGGCACCAAGCGGAAATTTCAAAATCTCAGGGGTACCAAACGGAATTTCCCTTAATATTATAAAATAATAGTAAAAGTTTAAATAATTAAATGTTTTGAATTAAACCCATTGATCGAAAAGGCAATGAAAGTAGTATATATATAGGGTGAGGTTAAAGTGAAAAAGGGGCTTAAGATGAAAAATTTGCTTAAAGTGAAAATGGGTCTAAAACACGCGCGTCCCGTTTTTTTTTTAAAAAAAAACAACTGAACCGGTGTGAACCAGGAAAAACACTGAACAGCTTCCGACCTTCCTCCTTCCCTCCGTCGAAATGCTTCAGACGGAACCCTAGCCGAGATCTCCCAGAAGGTCGGTCGCATCTCCGCCTTCTCCGCTACATCCTCCGCGATTCCTCACCCGCCTCCGATTCATGTGCTTAAACATCGAATTGAAGTTCAATACACCTGCCGAGAGGAGGAAATTCTTCAGAGACATCGAATCTCGTCGCAGATACGGCGGCGACAGCGTTGAGGTTGTTCTCGTGCTCTGAAATTTCTTCCAATCTTGTTCAATTTTTGAGGGATTTGCGGAATTGAAGATCCTATTTCGATTTATGGTTGGATTTTGATTCCGCACTCCTGCTTCTTCAATCTCTTCACGTTACTGGTGGGGAGCGAGGAGGACGATTATTGTTGTTTATTAGTGTTTGATTTTCTCCAATTTTAGGGTTAGATTATCCAATGTCCTCAAATTTGTGCTTTTGTCTTAGCTTTCTGTGTTGATTGTGAGAACTTTGTTGTTGAAATCGGTTCTGTTTTTTATATTTCTGTAGGTAAATGCACTCGCAAACAATGATTTATGTCTTAGCTTTCTGTGCTTACTGTTCCATCATGTGCAGATAATTCATGTTGCTAAATCAGATTCTCGACTTGCAAACAATGATTTGCCTCTTGATATCCAGAGGTTGAGATGTCGTGCACTTTATCTTGCTCTCCGCTTCTCTCCTTCAATCGAACACTTGGGAAAGGTATGAAGCTACTTGTTGGAGAACTAAATAAAACTTGAATTGCTGGAGAAATATTTTCATCTCATGACTTTTGATTATCACTATTAGTTAGTTCATAGATCAGTGAATATATTTGCATCTAAATGTCCAATGTACGTTACTCAATTTTGAAGATTGATAGAATTGGTGTGCTCAATCCTATTCAGAGCTAAATGCACTCGCACCAGGGGCGATTTTAGTTTATTGCTGGATGATTCAGAGAACTTTAAGAAGATGACGAGCCATGGGGTGCTAGTGCTGAAACCTTTGCTCATTCTGACCTCAATTTGCTCGAGCCATGGGGGTGCTAGTGCTGTGTTGATTGTGCCAACTTGTGAATAACTTCTGCCATTCAGTTTGGGTTACCCTATTAACTAATTCGTATTTCTTACACCAGGCAGCAGGTGTAAAGGGCTTACTTTTTTGTGGCGTATGTTGATTGCAGATTTTGAAGGATTTGCTTTCCCGCACATCCCTTACGCTCATGGATTTGCAATTATTTTGCTTACCGTTCTTGTCAAGCTCGCAACGCTTCCACTGACAAAGCAGCAGGTAGTCGGCTTTGTTTGATTTTGTTCTTTTGGATTAAGAACATAAGTATCTGGGGAGTAGATTACAGCTGTGACAATGCTAGTGATCCGGACCAGCTGGATGCTTATTCAGTTGAAGGTAATGCATATTTTCATTAATGTTGATTTTATTTGGAGCTAAAGGTATTCTGTTGTGCTCTTGGCCCTTCCTTATTTTTTTCGAACTTATGGGGTTTCTAGTGCATGGACAGGTTTTGAGGCCAAAGATGAAAGTGAAGGTTGATGCTCAGCTTCAAAGACTAGCAACAATTAGGACGGATGAAGGGAAGCATATTCATGATTTCTTCCTTGCATTGGCTGCCTGCAATATAATTGTGCCTATCATTACAGATTCAACTAATCCAAATACGAGAATAATAGATTATCAGGGATAGTCTCCTGATGAACAGGCCCTGACTTTCACTGCTGCTGCTTATGGCTTTGTGCTCATAGAACGAAGCTCAGGCCACATAATTATTGATATTCACGGAGAGAAACAGAGGTAACATAGAGCTTCTTTTCCTTGTGGCCTCATATCTTCTTTATATAGATTATATGCAAATCTGCACGGTTATGCACCTAAGTGCATAAATATTAAATATGCACTTTTGGATTTTGAAAAGTGCATATTTACTTTCTATATAAAAAAAATGTGCCCTTTTTTGGTATATAACTATGCATTTGTTGTTTAACATATGTCAATGAATGAGAAATACAAGTTTCCTATATTCATAGGAATCAAGGGGATAATGAAAAATTGATCAGCTGATCTTCCTTTAGCTATGTACAACTTAGATAATATAGATGATGTATTGAATATTGATGCTCATTCTTTTGGCTTTACTTTGACCTTTTTAGTTTTTTTTTTTATAATAATTTTATAGCCTGTTCTTGCCACACTTGATTTTAGTTTAATATAATATTAAGGCTTATTATTACTGGAAGATCAGTAATATGTACACATTCCAAACTCTTTCACTTGGTTTTCAATAGAGGGCACGATAACAAAACTCTGTATCTTGGTAGGAGAAAAAACTAAAAAGTGCAAATATAAAACTAAAAAGTGCATTTTTAGAACTTAAATGTTCTTATCTTGTCCATATTTGGGTTAGCTTGTTACTTGTATTAAGATCCAAAAGCTCAATTAGGAATGAGCGCCTGAACAATTGTTGTTCAGGAGGTTGGTGGTTCGACTCCACCGGGATCTATCTATTGTTTCAATGTCCAAATTTTAGATCTATTGTTATTTGTCCACCTAATCATTTTATTTATGAACTTATTTTATCTTATTTGTGCACTTTAATTCTAGAAGCTCAAATAGAAGGTTTTCAAGAAATTTACTTAGCCTTTTTAGTCTCAATAAATCTTGTGTTAGATTTGATTGCACATTTCGCTTGTTTATGTTATTGTGCAGATTCCAACAACACTCGCAATTGCAAGATCATGTGTTGGTTCCATAGATGCCTCACTTTGGATGTAAATTATGTTCTTGGCTAATTTTTCATATGCTTTATATTGAGCTTATGCAATCTATAATTACTATAATTCTTGCACTCTATGGTATTATTCATGCACTTTATCACTTTATTGTTGCACTTTGTAGTCTTAATTGTGCACTTCAGAATCTTATTCTTGCACTTCAGAATCTTATTCATGCACTTCATAATCTTATTCATGCACTTCATCATTTTATTCTTGCACTTCAGAATCTTATTCATGCACTTCATAATCTTATTCAGACACTTCATCATATTATTCTTGCACTTTATCATTTTATTTATGCACTTTATAATCTTAATTGTGCACTTCATAATCTTATTCATGCACTTCATGATTTGATTCTTACACTTTATCATTTTATTTATGCACTTTATGATCTTAAATTGTGCACTTCATCATTTTATTCTTGCACTTCAGAATCTTATTCATGCACTTCAGAATCTTATTCATGCACTTCATAATCTTATTCATACACTTCATCATATTATTCTTGCACTTTATCGTTTTATTTATGCACTTTATCATTCTATTCTTGCACTTTATAATTTTATTCATAAACGGAAAATAAAAATAAGACACCCATAAATAGCATATACGGGATTTGAACCCGCGTCTTTGTGCATAACACATCACTCTCCCATTTTGAGCTAATAGGCTTTTAATGACATATCATGCACAATAGTGCAATTTTAGAATACAACTGTGCAATCCGAACTATATTAAGTGCAAAAATAAATAACAATTGTGCAATTTGAAGTCATCTTTCAAGTCGGAAACTATTATCTGCCTCAACAGCGACAATGAAGACTGAGGGGACGCCCTATTATATATGCACTTTATAATCTTAATTATGCACTCCATAATATTATTCATGCATTTTATCATTTTATTCTTGAACTTTATAATCTTAATTGTGCACTCCATAATCTTATTCATGCACTTCGTGATTTTATGCTTACATTTGATTATTTTATTTATGCACTTTATAATCTTACATGTGCACTTCATAATCTTATTCATGGACAATATCATTTTATTCTTGCACTTACTTTCTAAAATAAAGACAATAAAGCAAATAAAGTAAAATATATTAACAATAGCATTTATTGTATTATTTGTTCACTTTATATTTTGTAATATCAAATTTTCACTTTTTAAAATAAAGACAAAAAAAAATTATTTGTGCACTTATTGTTACATCTTATAATCTTATATTTGAACTTTATAATATTATTTATGCACTTCAATTTATTGTTTTTGCATTTTAGAATATTGAAGATGCACATTATATTATTTAAACCCCAATAAAAATTATGGGTTAAAATCTGTAAATTGTACAATTGCAATAGGCAATATTTATACAAATAGAAAGTCTGTTTTTTTTTTTTTTTGTAATTTTAGTATTCTTTCTCCTCTTCAATGGCCGACGCTTGCTTCGAATTCGACGACGGCGAGGCCACCCGTAAGATCTGCAACATTCTATAGGGTGCTTGGGATGCCCTCTGTTCCGTCCAATCACACCTGCCACCTTCACTACGACTCCAAAGGGAGCCTCACCCCTGAGATTGAACAATCGGGAAACGAAGAAATTGGTATAAAATTCTCGACCTGCTTGAGGATTTCGATGCAATCAAGCTTCGGGATGAAGATCTGGAGAGAGAAGGAGGTTGGTGCGCCGCCGGCTTAGGGATTAGGCGATGACGGTGGTCAGAGTTGAAGCGAGCGGAGATTTCTCGAAGATTCGGAGCGCAATCTCCCTGAGCCCTCTCGAATTTCGTACTCAGCGAACCCAACCCACTGCTGCCGGCATCGTTCTCCTGCAAAGGGAGCTTCTCAATCTCTCATAGGCGACGTTGTTGAACGAAGTTGTCATCGCCACCAAAGGCCTCGACGACAAGTTACGCAGCGTTGGCTGCGTTGTTGGCTTTAGAAGCGAGAGCCTTTTTTTTTCTGTTAGAAAATAACCAGACCCGCGGCCCAAATCCAAAAAATAGGTCAATTTTCACTTTAAGTCAAATTTTCATTTTAAGCCCCATTTTCATTTGAACTTTTACCTATATATATATATATATATATATATATATATAGAGGGTGGTTCTTGTGTAAGCAAGGCTTACTATGTATTTTATGAGCACATCTTAGCTGTTGATTAGAACAAAATGGATGGCTGCGATTTTATTAGTATTTTAATATAGAAAAATTAAAAAGCGAAATTTTTTGAGGAAGAAACGTTGATTGGCGCGTGTGGTAAACAAAATTAAGGCTATCCCCCCCCCCCAAATTGGAAGTTGCACTAGCCACTCCGTTTGAATCCCTTGATTTGTGGTAAATTAAATAAAATAGTGTTGCCTATTCAAGTTTTCTATACTATGTTTCGTGGGATGGCCAGAGTGTATTGGTCACGTGTGGGATAATCAATAGCATGTGTCAAGGACATTGTTTGCTTAATTTTTCGTTATTATTTTATATTTTATATAGTGAAAAAATCCTTGATTATGTATGAATAATTATATCGTACATATGAACATTTGTTGATTATGTACGAATAATTATATCATACATATGAACATTTGTTGATTATGTACGAATAATGCGTATATATATTGAACAAAACTTTGATTATCTACGAATAATTATACCGTATATATGAACATTCCTTGATTACGTATGAATAATTATAACGAAGGTATCAACATTTTTCAATTATGTACAAATAAATATAATTTATATGGTGAATAAAACATTAATTATATACGAATAATTATACTATACTTATGAACACTCCTTAGTTATGTATGAATAATTATACGGTGTATAATATATGCATATTTATCAGATATCAAAGGCAAACAGAAATGATGACCGATTAGCTTTTAAACTATAAAATAAAAGAATGAAAATTTTCTATCCTTTTTAATATTTTAAAAAAATCCCTAAATATCTTCCGTTAAAAAAATCTATATCCCATTATTATGGCAATTAAAATATTTGAACAACACATGTGTGCAGTACACGCACTACATTTGGAACCATTGGTTTACTATCATCCAATGGTTAAAAGTTGTTCACAAATTACACACTAACTCTTGCTTACAAAGGATATATCCTCTATATATATATATATATATATATAGATACAAATTACTAATATTAATTTTATGTTTTGAACTAAAGTTGTAATTTAGGCTAAAGGAATTGGTTAAAAGGTCTAGAATTAAGGAGAGAGTGACACGTCATCGCTAAGACTTTTGTTTTAATAGTTAGTAATATATTGGTATTACGTGGGGTAGCCCACCAGATTATATTCAATACTTGGTTTCATTATTTAATCAATGTCGGATGTGTCATATTTCACATCTTTCCACATGTTCAAGCTCATTCATAAAGCAACGAAAAGTGGAACAAGGAAGTACAAAGCTAACGACCGAGAGTCATACCACCTGAGGGCCTATTACGATACACGCTCCGGCAAACAAGAACGGTTTTACTAGAATTGTGTTCTGATATTTTAAGCATGGTTTTCTTTTAATCCTGTAAAACGGAATATATTTTTATATTATTTTAATATTATTGTAAGCAAATATATTATTATTTTATTTTATTTGAAAAAGTAGGAGAAAACTGATCCCCAAAAACAAGTTTCGATTTTAAAATCCTTCCGACATCGTTTTAGAATTTGGATTTTTGAGAGAATTTGATTCCGCTTTTGAGCTTTGAGTCTTGATAAATTAATTTAATTCCGATAATGATTTATAAATTCGATTTAAATTTTATAGTGTCGGGGTTCGTAAAATTGATATCTTGTCGGGACCATACTGTATTTTATTTTATTTTCTCTTTTTTCTTCTTCTCTCTATCTTTCGTTCCCAGATATCTGTTGGGGAAAGATTCCTCTTGCTTAGTCCATTTGCGATTCCCAACTGGCCTTTTGTCTCCATCTTTCCTATATGAGAACTACTCCCCCTTCTAAATGATCATTCACAAATATCCCAAAACCCACAAAAGGAGCCCCTCCCTCCTTTCCTTGTTCTCCGTTTTGCAGAACCCCCAAGAACACCTCAAGCCACCATTGCCGATTCCACATCCTCCACCATACTCAATGGCGGAGCCAAGGGGGTGCTTGGGGTGCTCGAGCACCCCCCGGCTCGGAAAAAAAAATACAAAAAAAATTAATTTTTTTTGCATATATTTAGTATTTTTAAGGTAATATACATCTTTAAATGATATTTGAAACAAGAGGGTTGCTTAGCTCCAATTCCAAGTGGTAAAGGAAGGAAGGAGGGAAGGTAAGAGAATCAATAGGTCTTTGGTTCAAATCCCAAATGCTTCACTTTTTATTTCTTTTACTATTTCATTAATTCTTCTTTATTTCTATCTATATTTTGTTGTTTCTATCAACTACAGTATTTCATTAAAAAATGTTATATTTATGTTTTACTATATAGTCTATATTGTTAATTCTTGATTTCTCTCTATTTTTTTTTTCTATCAACTATTTCATTAAACAAATGTCATATTTATATTTAAATTAAAAAATTCACAATTTTAGTGTTTTTTCATTAAAAAAAAGTCATATTTATCTTTTACTATATCATTAAATATTCTATCAACTATTTCATTAAAAAAATATCATTATTATATTTAAATGAAAAAAATCACAATTTTAGTGTTATTTCAATATTTTCTTAGAAAAAATATTCTTAATAACTATACACCAAAAAAAAATTCACAAATTTTTTTTAGCACCCCCTGGATATAAATCCTGGCTCCGCCACTGACCATACTCCCCCTATTTCCGATTGTAGCACCACTGTAACCACCTCCCATCTCCTTCTGTCCGTTTGTGCCGAGCTAGTCAACCGCCAACTCTTCTCCTCGCCGCCGACCACACCGTAACGCCCATAGCCAGAACCACCTCTATTTCCGAGATCGAAGCCAGTCGCGCACACCCTTCTTGTTTCCGTAGCAGTAGTCGTCTTTCTACATCGAGTAGCAACCCAGAAGCACCATCTTCGATGATCGAGCCCATAGAAGCCAAGCTCGGAGCCAACGTTCTCCCTCGTCTCCTCTGTTCTCGTTCATAGGGTCGGTAAGCCTCCTCCCTTCGATTCTAACTCGATTTCGTCATAAATATGCTCTTTTATAATGTTTCTGATGCCGGACGGGAATTGATAGAGCCAATCAGGGACCGTGAGAGTCCGAAAGAGGCGTACAATCCTTGTGGATCGAAGGATGTGCGCTAGAAATCCCGGTCAAGCAAGATATTGCCAATTCAGAATGAGATCTGAGATCTCAGTAGGAGATTAGAGAGGAAGAGAATTGGGAGAAAGATATTTTCATTAGTTGATTCTGAAATTGCAAATACAACCCTTTATACCGAAGAGTGCAAATCGGTTTAACAAAAGGAAATATAAAATAAACGAACCGAGTCGGTTCACTAATAAAATGCATAACAGGAAGAACCCATTATTGCCCTGTATCATTACTCCGCTCCTCGAAGATCATTGTCCTCAATGATCAATAGCTATTCCTTTCTTCAAGATGAAAGCCCCCAGACAACAATCCTTTCATCAGCATGATGTGTGCCTTGTCCACTGGGATCAAAGACAAAAGAAGTGACATCTACTGCCCAGGTCCAAATAGCACCAAGAGCCCAAGGAGGCCAGAAATCAGTAGTAGTGTCTATTAGCATCACAAACAGCAACTGGGGATGTGAATTGTATCCTAGCTTCGGTTGCTTTAGGACGGATGCAACAATTATCATCAATCACAACATGTATCACTTGTTTCTCTCAGGGATCGAATGCAAAATTTTCCACTAAATTAAGGAACCTATCTGCCAGCCCCTGTAGTAGAACTGAGCGCATCCAGGTGTTCGGATCCATAGTTATCACCACCTCGAACAAGTGATCAAAGTAAACCAAGGCAGCAGGTGGCAATGGAAACATAGCTAAACCACCGAATGTTGTCCATTTCCCTCCTGATTGGCAGATTGCCATAATCTTCTTCGAAGCCATGGCCGGGAGTGAGTTAATCATAATCGGATAGCAAGCTAACATCACCACTTTAGATGCCTCACTTGCAGCTGCCAATAAGCTTTGCAGGGGGCTCATTGGCATTTCATCGGGCAGTTGACGAGTAATCAAACTAACGATTCCCTTCACCACAATCTGATCGTTAGCCCTTTGCCCTCCAGGATCACAAGCACGCATTTCAATTCTTTTGAAATGCCTGAATAGAGAGGTGGCGATACAATGCAAAACTAATTTCATACGTGGCCCCATTTCTTTCAAAGTATTAAGAGAATACAACAACGATTTCTTCATTTTAATTCCATTCTCTATATGCACCTTTACTGATGTACCCAGCTTGAGAAAAAATTGCAGCCCATCAATTATTTGAATCAAATTAGGCTTCTCATCTTGACTCCAATCATCATCAGTGTTGAGCATCTCCTTAGTTAACCTGAACACTTTCGAGCAGTGTGTTGCTTGTGTGACACCTCCTTTCACCAAGCTAACAGTCCCGAATGACTTGTCGACCAACTCAGGTTCTAGATTCTCAACTGCCTTAGGTATTATATCGAGCCAACCATAGTTGGCAGTCATCAAGTAATTTCCACCACCTTTCAATTGTGCAACCAAACTTAGGGCAATAAAATCAGTAGCAACAATAGGTAGCCGAAGGGCCTTACTCGCATGTAGATTCCCTCCCGGATCAAATGACAGTAGCTCAATACAATCAGTCTTGACACTCAGCTGCACATGAGGGCACCACAATTCCATTCCTCCTGCGAAGACTAGCCCCAGTTCGTGAGAAGTAGCCATTCCACAACAACTCCTCTCCTCCACCAAGATCAAATACAAGCTCAACGTAATTATTTATTATAACTTGAACAATCTGGATGATATATTCATTTTTCATTCTTATTTCTCCCACTGTAACCTTCCACACTATTAGTGCTTTCTTCTTCAAAGTATCAATCAACTTTCCGTGGGACATAACAATAGCTTTGACCCCTTTAACTATAATTCCAGGATCAAAAACAAGATGCAATTCAAATAAATCGCACAACACAACAACACCATGGTTGGTTAGCTTGAACACTTTCGATCCGCAGTTAGCAATAATCAGGCACTCTCCTCCCGGATCAAAACAAAGTAACTCCTCACCATAATTTGTTGCAACTTGAACATTATCAATTAGGGAATTACTGTTGTAAAGAGGAAATGGAGTTTAAAATATAATAAAATAGATCAAACCAGATTCGTGCCCACGCAAATAATTACAAGACCTCCTCCTGATGCACCAGTGGGAAGTCAGGATCGATCCTCGAGGAAGCGTGTCAGCGGATCTCAGGTAGCGGAGGAATCTCACATGCAGAAAATCAAACAGACAGACAGAAACAGCAGAGAAAAGTAGAAAAGAAACGAAAAGCAGCAAACTTGGTCGATATTGAGTGCTGTTACTTGATATTGAGTAGAAAAATCAACCACAGTGACTCAATATTGACTCAAAACAGAAATAGAACACAAGTGCAGAACCTTGGTCGATATCGACTAAAGCAACTCGATATCGACTAAGAAAAATCGACAGAAGACAATTCAATATTGACTGCAGAAACTTGAAAACTCGGAACTTTGTGAAATAAATCAATGAAATAAAATACTTCCAAGATCAGGGTTTCAACACCACAACGATAACCATGTAAAATAACACATAAAGGCATAAAAGATCATGCTTTTCATCAAATAACTTTCGTTATTAACAAATAGGAATATAGAGGCTTTCGCATAAACCCTAATTGTTACTAACCCTTTTCACATAATTAATCCAAGTTGCATTATCAATTTCGCTTCAATAACACAGACAATGATCACCTTCAACTTTCGCAAAAGAATCATGCTTGCAGGTATAGAAGACGAATTGCATAAAAAGATCAAACCTTTACCGCATCACCTCACATGGCTACCACCGAGTTCACCCCGACCCTAGAAGTGGGTGGACTACTCGCTCTTCATCATGAATAAAATCATCAAAGATTTCAGGAAAATAAATTGCATTAAAAATAACCAAAACTTACAACCGATCGAAGCCAAAACCGCTTTCACAAACTCCAACTCTTCTCGGCTACAAGCTCTCTCTCTCTACTTACTACCTCTTCTCCTTCTCTAGAATTGAATTAATGGAAATCAGCCCCTACGGCTTTAATTATAGGCTTCATTCCCTCTCTAATTAGGAAAGAATTACCTATCTATATCTATATCTATCTATCTAATTTATTAAGATAATATAATGGAAATAAATAATTAAATCAACTAGGACTATATCTAACATGGATAAAATATCTTCTCCCTTGACTTGATGACACTTGATAGATCTTGATAGAATTTCATCTCGAAAATATCTCCATCAGACTCCGGATAGAACCTTAACAAGATCCGGATAACTCGACGTCGGCTTCTGGGGATTTCCTCGATATCGAGTAAAATTCCTCGATATTGACTAGCACTTTTCTCTTCTTCCGCTCAGCAACTCGATTCCGGTGTCCAGGAGCAAAGTCGATTTGGGTGTTTCCTCGACATCGAGGAAATTTCCTCGACATCGACTAAGGTTTCTTTGCCTTTAGTCTTCTTCATCGATCTCGGCTCCAGCTCGTGAAAATCGACAAGGTGTTTCCTCGATATCAAGTAAATTCCTCGACATCGAGTGAAATGTTCAGCTCCCAGCTCTGTTCTTGAAACACACTTTCCCGAGTCCTCATTCGTCGGGTTGCCGCATATGACTATGCGTTGGAAAGCTCTTTTTGAGGGCTACAACTCTCATGAAGACATCAAAGCTTGATTCAGAATGATGAATACCGAAAAATGGCCTTTTCTTCCGCTGCACCATCCTTAGCTTCTTCATGACTTTTCCTTTAAGCTCCAAAGTGCGTCTCATTTCTGCGAAATATAACAACAACTTATGTAGACCTCCATAATTGGCAAATAAACATAAACTACACAAATCGATATAAAAGTAACTATAAAACATGGCAAATTAGGCTCACAACATTTACCTGCAAAGAAGCTTGGTAGTCGGAGATTCTCATTCATTTCCTTATTAATCTCGATCTCCTCGCTCTTTGTTGGTGCAGACAATTTGTCGAACACTTGGTGAGTGTTCGAACTGATGAGCTCTTTTGCTAGAGCAAGATTGACGCCTCTAGTCTTGGATGATTCCCCTAGCAAACCATCGATGTAGACACTCAAGCATGCCCCTCTCGGATCAAAACCCACTAGCTGATCCTCATCGCTTATCAGAATAGGAATATTGCTTAAATCATGCGCAACAGACGTAACTAGATCGATATGATAGTCACCTGCAATTAGCCCTTTCAGTTGGAGGCGCTCATCAATTTTCTTGGTAACCTTCCTTGTTGGCATTTCGTCGAGCACTTTGTGAGCAACAGGGTTTCGGTGTTCCCTTGAAACAATCAGATCCCCTTTTGTCTCAGTCTGTTCAGGCTCTCCACCTCGATTAATAACACCGTCAAATCTTGATTTCTCGTCAATTGGGACTGTTTGTGATTCCTGACCCGTAGGTGAGAGGGACGATCCATCCCCTTGCTCCTGGTGGTCCGAGGGACTCGTGCAGTCTATCAGCGATTGAAGCATCGCTTTGATCTCCGCGAAGTCACGCTCGTTCCGGGACAGAAACGACTGTAGCACCTCCCGAATTCCATCCATGCGGTTGCTCACCTCTTGAAGTGCGACGTCGTAGCAAGTTTCGTCAGCCATGGAAGCGGCGAGAGGTCGAAGGCTCTGATACCAATGATCTCGGACGGGAATTGATAGAGCCAATCAGGGACCGTGAGAGTCCGAAAGAGGCGTACAATCCTTGAGGATCGAAGGATGTAAGGGAGAAATCCCGATCGAGCAAGAGATTGCTAATTCAGAATGAGATCTGAGATCTCAGTATGAGATTAGAGAGGAAGAGAATTGGGAGAAATATATTTTCATTAGTTGATTCTGAAATTGCAAATACAACCCTTTATACCGAAGAGTGCAAATCGGTTTAACAAAAGGAAATATAAAATAAACGAACCGGGTCGGTTCACTAATAAAAATGCATAACAGGAAGAACCCATTATTTTCCTGTATCAGTTTCCCTTCTGCCTAGAACAATTCAATCCTGATCTACCTTCGTTGGACCCGAGTCGGGCCCGAAGAACGTTCTTTCGGCGAGTCTCAAAGCTCCTCTCGATGAGATTTCTTTTCCTCCTTCCTCTTTACTCGCGTTTGAGTCTCTTCAGGTCCAGGGTGGTTGGATTGTGTATCGTTCAGGGTGTGTGAGTTTGAGGTCCGAAGGAGGGGAGTCGGAGACACTGGATTTCTTCTTCTCCATCCATTTTCCGGTGTCCCTATCTGTGTCCTTGTCCTCTGTTCTTTTGTTTTGAAGGAGGCAAATACCCCACTTCCGGGTTATATCTTTTAAGGTCGGGTATTCAGTTGGGGAGGGAAGTAGGATCTGAATCCTCTTCCTAGGTCCTTCTTCTTTCTGCTCTCGGGTTGGGCTTCCCTTGGGCGGGTTTGGGTTTCTTTCCGGGTTATTGGTGTGGGCAGGGTTCTTCCATTTATTATTATTAATGTTATTGGTGTTGTTACTTTATGATGTGTTATATCTTATGCTAGCACTTAATTGATGTTAGTTTTATTAATTATCATTAGTATATTTATTATGTTTTGGGAAATATATTTTCTGAAATTATTATTATATATTTTCTGAAATTGATGTTAGTATATTTATTAATTGCATGCCAGAAAAAAGCTCTCATGCCTAACCCTAAGAAATCCAGCCGCCACCAACCCCCCTTCAAGCCAACCCCCAAAAATCAAATCCAAATTCAGCTCCAATCTAATCCTAATCTCAAAATCAAAAATCCAGATCTTACAAAAGTGATAAGGGATCTAAGTTTCTCCCCAAATTCTACCAAAAAAGAAGCTAGAAAGAAATGCAAAAAATGGAAAATGAGGTGGAAAGATGGGGGTTGCAGGGCTGCTATCCTCCCGCAGCTTGCTTGGTTTTGGTGGCGGTGGGCCTTGTCGGCTTCCGGTGGCCCTCTTCGGCGTCCTTCCGAGGCTCTCTGATCTTGCTCTCCCCCGTCCTCTTGTTCTAGCCTTCCTCGGCGTTTCCTCTGGTGGTGGGCGTTGATTCCTCCCCGGTTCCGCTGTCTCCTCCGACGGTGCTTGGCCGCCGATCATCCCCCTTATCTTCTCTCTCCCTCTCTGGGGCTTGTAACTCCCCTCTGGTGGCTGGCCGACCAGCCCCACCGTCTGCCTTGGTGGATGCTACTCCCATTGGACGGCTGGAGAAGAAACCAAAATACCACCGTTAGATGCCAGCCGACCTTCAACTCTCCTCAAAAACAAAAAATTTACAAACTTAAACCCAAATTTTCAAAACTAAAATTTTCAAAACCAAAATTTCAGCACAAAACCTTTAACACAAACCCTTATAATATCAAAACTGTTGATCTCAAAATCCCCTCTTTTCAGGCTCAAATCCTTGCATGCAATCGGAACTCTCAGCACAGCAGCCAAAAGTTAGTACTAGTATTACACACAACTATCAAGATGAACAACTCGGAGATGATTGTGTCTAACAAGGTGGGTGGACTCACTCCAGCTTGCATCCTTGCATGCAATTGGATTTACCAGCAGATCATTCCAGTGATAGCACCCCTAGCACCCTTTCCGCAAATTGATGTCAAGGAGGGTGATTTCAGTTGGGATACATCAACCTCTCATCCCTCTCATGGATACGAAAGAATCCCAGGCCCCTGGACAGATAAGTTTAATCATAAAGCTCTCCTCGCTCTAAATCTTAATCTTTATATATATGCATATGATTGTATCTTTCGCCTGAATTTGATTGTTCCATATGATTCTCTATTACCCCACAATTCTCATTACTATGTCTACTCTAAATGCATCTGCTGCTTCAAACGGAATCTTTATTTCCAAACCTCCATGAATACTTTTTGTAGTTTTAGCTGTGATTCGAATCCTGTTGTTGGTTTGCTTTTGCTGTTTCCTATTCGGAATTGGTTTTGGTGCCTCCTCCCAATTTCCCAGCTTGCCGGGAGTCACTCGGTTTAGCTGTTATTAAGCAAAATTTCAATTTATCCTTACCACTCTATTGCTTTATCTGGTTGTGCAAATCTTACACTTTTCCCTCCCTCTTTGAAAGGCTATGATTTGCTACCCTTCTGGTATATAACTATTAAGATTATGCCTTTTGGTTCAAATCAAATCCTTTTGAAGAGACGGCTGAATGGTCACAACATCGATGAAGAAACTATAGGTATGATCTCTCCCAAATGCCCTCAACAAAACTCGGCTACGATCCCCATCAGATCACCCTTTGGTATCTCTCTGGTATCTTCAAATTATTATTATTATATTAATGCTTTCCAAGCTCATTATGTTAATCTTATTATTTATCTTCATCCTTGGACTAACCTTGAGTTACCAACCCTATGGGATATCTCCTGTAAGATCACTACTGCCAACTCAACTCCATCGACACCTAGGGGATGGTTGTTTGAACACAGTAACACACATACAATCCAAGGTAAGACCTCTCTTAAACTTTTACAACAACAATCGGCTATCATCCCCATGAGGCCAGTTTTTGGTTCCTCTGTGGTGGAAAGCAAAACCAAACCTTCAATCCAAAAAGTCTTACACAAACTTCTTCTCAAACATTGTGCAACAAGTCACACACTAAACGAGCAGAACGGCTACCAACAACTCTTACAAGCTAGGGATCAAACTACACTCGGAACGGAAACTGCAATCTTATTGCCAGGGAAAATTCATTCAGGTAAAGACCCTTACTCATACTACTCTCAATACACTCTAATTTGCAGAAACAAACAAAAAGATAAATCACAATACACATCTGTTACCTCTATCAACAAATTGATAACTCAATATTATAACTGGTATAATGCTTGGATTCTGATTTTGAAGCTATGTAGCATAGCTGCAAATTGGTTTTATGTTTAGGATTGGCTACTGGAACATCAGGGGTTCAAGGAGGCCCCTTCTCGACATGAAATCAATCAAATCAGATACAACAATAAACTTGACATACTAGCGTTAATTGAAACCAAAACAAGTGAACCCCCTTCTGATTATCACCTTAAAGAATATGGCTTCCAAAAGGCTCTAACTATTCCCTCTACTAGTGCCAAAGGAGGCATCTGGATTCTCTCTAAAAAACACAAAACCAATGACAGATACATCATCCTTGAACAACACCAAAGATTCTGTATGATTAAAATTACAATAGAAGAAATGGATATTGCTATCATCTTTGTCTATGCCCCTTCAGTTGAATCTGATAAAGAAACTTTCTGGTTTGAGATCATCACTGTCGTGAATAAACATATGCTTCCTATTCTTCTCATAGGAGACTTAAATGACATAGAAAATGATACAGAAAAGGTTGGTGGTTGCACCCCATCTGCACACAGATTTCGTAGAATCAGATAACTCAAAGAAGAGCTTAACCTCCAAACTGTCCCATATATAGGCTCCCCCTTCACCTGGAGGAAAAACTCTAACAACAATCCGAACAATACATATGAGCGCCATGATAGGGCTCTTACTCACCAAAACTTTATGTCTCACTTTAAAAATCTTAGAACCCAACACCATCCCTTCTCATCCTCTGACCATTGTCCCATCACACTACAATTGGGAACATTTGAATGTCTTAAAGGAGCCCCCTTCAGATTTGGGATGGCTTGGTGTACTAACCCCATCTTTGAATCCATAGTGACCAAGGTTTGGAACAACAAGATGACAGGCTCCTTTGCGTACTCTTTCATGCAGAAACAAAAACTTCTTAAAAAGAACATCAAGAGTTGGTGCAAAAAGCACAACCAAAACAACATTAAAAAACAACTCTCGGAAATAGAAATCAACATTTAGAAACTACAGCTTCACCTACCATGGGGTACCCTGTCAAAAAGCACAACCAAAACAACATTCAAAAACAACTCTCGGAAATAGAAATCAACATTTAGAAACTACAACTTCACCTACCATGGGGTACCCTGTCACCTAGTGATACTAGGAAACTAACCAGATTGGAAAAGAAAAAAAAAATGCACTCTTAGACTATAGTCATAAATTTTGGAAACAAAGATCAAAGATTAAACACCTTCAACTAGAAGATAGAAACACTAATTACTACCAAACCATTGTAAAAATAAAAAATTATAAAAACTCCACTACTACTTTTATCACAAAGGAGGGAGCTCAACTCACCAAAAATGAAGAAATAACATGTCAGATTACCAAAGAAATGTCTGATAGATTCTTAGCTTAAAACAGAACCCCCATTTCTAGTGATCAAATTAACCACATTCAACCACAAATCACATCCATTGATAATGCATCTCTTCTAACTCTCCCAACTAACAAAGAAATCAAAGATACAATCAGTAGTATGGCTGAGGACAAGACACCTGGCCTTGACGGCTACCCTCCAGAATTCTATCTCAAATACTGGAAAATAATTGGAGCTTCCTTATGTAAAGCAGTGAAAGCTTTCTTTCATTCTGGCAGTATGCTAACACAAATCAATCAAACCTTAATTTCCCTCATCCCCAAGGTAGAGAATCCTCCGAATATCAATCACTATAGGCCTATCAGCCTATGCAACACCATGTATAAAATCATAACTAAGATCATAGCTAACCGGCTCAAAACAATCTTAAATAAATTAATCAATCCCTTTCAACGTGCCTTTATTGAAGGAAGATCAATCTATGACAACACCCTTATAGCACATGAAATCTTTCATAACTTCCACCGACAAAAAGGAAAAAAAGGTTGGATGGCCCTTAAACTAGACATGGAAAAAGCCTATGACAGAATCAATTGGGACTATATAAGAGCAACTCTCACCAAATTCGGTTTTGCCCCACAATGGATCAATTGGGTCATGAACTGTATTACTACGACCACCGTCTCAGTCCTAGTGAGCAATTGCCCAGGAACCACATTCAAACCAGGAAGGGGAATTAGGCAAGGAGACCCCCTTGCTCTCTATATCTTTATCTTAGTCATTGATAACCTAGCCAGAGAATTAATCGAGGAAGCGAGCTACGATGATGCTCTCATTGAAATCAAGCTCACAAAAAATGGTACCAACTTCCCATTTCTTACTTTTGCAGATGCCACAATTATTTTCTCCAGAGCTTCACACAAAAGTCTTCACACTATCAAAAACATACTCAACAATTTCTCAAACCTCTAAGGAATAACCATAAATTACAACAAGAGCTCTTTGCAAGCCTCATGAAACATTAACTCAAATCTAGCTAACTCCTTAGCTCGAGATATGAATATTCCTATATCTAAAACTCTAGAAAAATATCTAGGTATACCTTTAGTCAGAGGAAGAGTTAAAAATGAAGTCTTTAATGAGGATGTTCAAAGCCTTAAAAAACAATTACCCAAATGGAATGCCTCCTCTCTCACCCAGGTTGGTCATGCAACTTTAATCCAAGCAAATTTAAGCTCCAAGACTATTTATTTGATGCAGAACTTTCTCCTCCCTAAAAGAATTTTAAACGAAATTGACCAAGTTCAAAAGAACTTCTTCTGGAACAAACTACATTCAGAGAAGTACACCCCTTTAATTACCTGGGATAAGATCTGTAAACCAAAAGAACAAGGTGGTGTTGGGTTAAAACTGGCTGAAGAAATGAACATAAGTCTTCAAATGAAACTCTTTTGGAAAATCATTCATGAACCGGATAACATTTGGGTAAAAGTCATAAAAGAAAAATATCTTCAGCAAGAAGGATTAATGGAAAAATCCACGCAGAATACTTCTTGGCAATTTGGGAGACTTCTTAACCTCCGAGAGAGATTCTCACAGGGACTACTATGGCTAATAGGAAACAGTGAATCAATAAATGTCTGGAAAGACCCTTGGGTACTAGATCAAAATTTAGCTAATTTCCAGAAGTACTTTGATCCCGATCTTAAGGTAACTCATCTTCTTAAAACTAACAAACAGTGGAATATCCCTCTATTACATGAGATCTTCCCCAACAACATTGTTTCAAAAATTATAAAAATCAGAGTCCCACTTTCGAATACCCCTAATAAATTAATATGGAAATACAACTCCAATGGTTAATTTACAACTAAATCGACGAGACAAATTATGACTAACAGCAACAACCATTCGGACGATTACAAATGGATTTGGAAACTAAACATCCCCCCTAGAGTTAAGAATCTCCTTCGGAAAATAATCACTGACAGCCTTGCCACAAAAAATAGACTAAGTAGATATTTCAATAGGGTCCCGTCAAGCTGTAGCTTCTGCAATAACAATAATAAAGACAGTGACCACCTCTTTATCTCTTGTCCGTTCACGAGGGCTATCATTGCCTCCTACGGGCAACTGGTAGGTAAAAACAAGACACTAATACCTACCCACTATAACAATATAAAAGACCTCCTCGCTATAAATCAAAACCAGAAGGACATTGAAGAACTCTGCTTTATATGGCAAAAAATCTGGGAATCAAGAAATGACTTGATTTTCAGAAACAAGAAACCAACCACATCTCAGCATTTAGCAAGTAGAATTTTGTCCGATCGTACGGACTGGCAAACTGCAAATAAACAATCCTCTGCTCAAGCCAACCATAGTGCTAGAAGGAAAAGAAACTCTAAATAGACTAAACCGCCTAGGGCTATCTACAAAATTAACATGGATGGCTCGCTAAAACCCACAGGCGAATGCCATGTGGGGGTCATTATTAGGGACCATTATGGTTCAGTGATTGATATCCTTCAGTTGGAAACGTAAGCTACATCTGCTATCCAAACAGAAGTTGACGCAGTTTGTGCAGGTATAAATTTAGCCATAGCAAGAGGCCTAAGAAGAGTCATGGTGGAAGGAGATTGTCTGGAAGTGATCAAGACGATTAATGATAAGTATCATGGCAGATGGGAAATATCAAGGGAAGTGGAGCTAATCAAGAATCTTAGTGCTAACTTTGACAGAATTGAGTTTAGACACTGCTACAGAGAAGCTAACAAGGCAGCAAACTTCATAGCTAGATCTAGAGACAACTGTACTCTTTGTAATCTCCCTATTCTTAGGGATCTCTGTAACATCATCCGGTCGGATGATCATGGCGGCGCCTTACTTTAGTAAGGCTCACCTATTTTTCGCCTACTGTAAAAAAAGTGATATTATTTGGAATATGTATTCTGTGATGTATAAATACATGATTTTGGAAATTATGAGATGATTTATTGTTATTAATATATAAATATAGTTTGGCGTTATTTTAAGTTTATATTGTTTGATAAAGTATTTAAAGGGTTTTCAAGTTTACGGAAATATCTCTTAAATGATTTATTGTTTGAAAACCAAAATGCCGGAATATTTTGATAAAACAAGATTTTGGGTTGACATAGAAAATTCGATACTTCCTCTTGATTTGGACAAGTATGATTTGAGAAATTTTTTTGAATATGAGTTAACTTAACTTGAGATTTCAGAGTTTGAAAAACGTTGGGAAAATGATTTACTTGATTTAACTCAGTGAAATTATTGTTGAATCCTGGTTGAGAATTATGTGAATTTTAAATAAGATATGAAACGTTATATGATGATGCAAGATGAGATGATGGATGAGATATTATATGGTAAGATGATATGAACATGAAATGATTTATGATGAGATAAGATAAAAATCTGAAATGAGATATGTGAAGTTATGTATGATAGTGAGGGGCACCTTGTGTGTATTAGATAGACTTATGCATATTTGTATTTTGTTAGGTGATTTGTGATCTGTTGGACATTGCTTATTATTGGTCTTGATTGCTTGAATTATGCGCGCCTCCAGGTAAGTTTCCTACGGGAGCTTACTCAGTAACCAGGCCCCCATGCCTGATGTGTCATATAGTATGTAGGTGTTGCATATCGCATGCCATGTAGTGTCATGCTTAGGACTTGCATTTACCAATGAGCATCCGTATTCTTTATGCATTTGGAATAGAACGGTTGTTATCTATGAGTCCTAGAGTCTTTGCTATGGTCATAGGATAGCCCCGCATCATCGGGTTTGTCCTGAGTTGTTGTGTCATTATATAAGATGATATGATAGCCCAACACCATCGGGCCTGAGTATGATGATGATGATATGATGATGATTGATTTGATGTGCACTTATATATATATATATATATATATATATATATATATATATATATATATATATATATATATATATATATATATATATATATATATATATATATATCACCCGTGAACCAAAAATAATACGAACTTTAGAAATGACCAATTAGTATACAAACTATATCCAATTAAACCGATTTTGATACCATGGCCAAAATTTACAAATGCAAAAATAATTTGGACTTAAAATATAATTAATAAAAAGTTTGGGAGAAATGGTAAATTTAAAGGGGACTGTTCATTCGTGCATTCGAGACCGGGATCTGGAGCAAGGATTGTAAAAACCTAAATCTGAAATTTCAAGATTTTCATCCAAATTGGTCATGGCGGTGGCAGATCAAGGTTCTCCGGCTGGATGTCGTGGTGGTAGATCGATGTCGTGGCGGTGGCAATGAGCGAGCGCTGAGACGAGCTGCGAGAAGACGGTGTAGGCGTCGGCCTCGGAGAGGCGGTCGAAGAGAGTGGTGGGCTCGCAGATGTCGGTGACGATGGGGAGGTGGGAGTCGGAGTCGTAGAGGTTGTGGATCTGGAGGATGTTGGGGTGAGAAGAGGAAGAGGAGGAGCTTGGGGCTTGGGCTCGGCGTCGAGGCAGCGGGCGTCGAGGGAGTCATCTACAACACAGTTCGCGAGCGCCGCACTGTAAATGGAAGAAGACGATGAATAGTGAATACTAGTTTTTCCCATTTTTACAAAATTTTCCCAAGCTTCTTGTTAATTATATTTTGAGGATAAATGGTTTTTTCGTTTTCGAAGTTTAGCCTTGGTATCAAAATCGGTTTAATTGGATATAGTTTGTATGCTAATTTGTCATTTCTAAAGCTCATATTATTTTTGGTTCATGGGTGATAGTTGGTATTATTCTTGGTCATTTTTCCTATATATGATGGATATGCGCATCGAATTTACTGTCTTTACTGTCTTTCTGCACTTATATTATATGATGGATATGCGCATCGATATAATGATGATTGATTTGGGCGGCTTATATATGATGGATATGCGCATCGAATTTACTGTCTGTACTGTCTTTCTGGGCATTGATATGATGCTGATTGATTTGGGCACCTTTACTGTCTTTCTGCACTTATATTATATCCTGATAAAGCATGTCTTGAATGTTTAATTTTTGTACTGCATTAGGGCATCCTTTATTTAAGTATAGGCGTATTATATGTCTTCAGTGAGGTCTTTATGTAAAGGCTCGGATTTTCAATCCAACTTTCTGGAAAAAGGAAATTAAAAATGAACTTAAACTGAATTTAAAACTCATTTAGCTGATTCCGACCGAAATATAAAATTTGGCGAATAATTTCCGTCGTTTTACCTCGAAAATTCAAAATAATTATTGAATGGTGATATCCCCTTCTTTCTTAAAAATCTAATTGATCGAGAAAGCGAGAGTCGGGTAACTAACATTCGGACACTAATTACGGGATTCAAAATTCGCGTATTCGGAATTTATTTCCGGGTATTGATTACCTAATTCAACACTCAACCTCTCACCCACTCCCATCACTCACCTTACCCTTCAAATTCAACCCACCCCTCACCCCGTCCTTCAATCATCGTCATCACTGATCACCCTCACATGCTCATCGGGTCTTCACCATCACATTCACCCGTCTTCACCATCGCCGTGATCACCGCACCTCCTCGCCACCACCACCATCTCCCCCTCGCCATCACCGCCTCATTCTGTCGCTGCCACCACCACCATTCGCCCCTGGTTGCCGGAAGCCCAAGCTTCCTCTGTTCGAAGACCGTCGAACCGAGCCGGTCCCTCCCGAGCTCCAAGCGACATCATCAGCTCCACCCTTGCCTCTTCCTCCGAGAAACAACCCGAGCCACCTCCTCTGACGTCCACGCCACCCTGACACCGCCCATGAAGCGTTGGAACCGCCATTGAAGCTCCACCACCTCGCTCGAGCGCAAACTCCGTTCCGTAAGCTTCGACCTCTCGTTCGATCCGAAATCCCATGGAAGGACCTTCCTTTAACCTTCCTTTACTCTCCTAGGTCAAATACGAGGTTCCTCTCTCTCCGACGCAGCGAATCGAGCCTCCGGCGAGCTCTGACCAATCTCCGACGTCCGCGAACATCTCGGTGAGCCTCGTTCAATTCTTTCCTTTAGCTTCATTCCGTGAGCGTGTGTTTTGGTGGTTGGGATTGGGGTGTCATCTGAGAGGATGAGAGGGCTCGGAAATGGTAGGAGAGCCATGCTCCTCCATGAAGGATCGAACCAGTCCGATGCTAGAGGAAGAAGACGGGTGCTGCGGGCGCCGCATTTGCTGCGGCCGCGGTAGTGTTTTGTCCGGGTGGGTTAGTTGCGTTTTGACGCCGACATGCAAGAAAGAACCGACAACCAAGTGGCACCGGAGTGGCGCAACGGAAGTGTGATGGGTCCATGACCCCTTTGGCCCCCAGGAACAACGCCACCGATGGTAACAAGGATGAATATGCTTCAAAGATGACAATCGTTAACAGATTCATTCCAGCAGACACGAGGAAGAGCATTCTTAATTCAAATTGTGGATTCTTCTATACTAATCGGAATTGATGTTTTGTGATAGGCCTAGAACTGACATAATTGAATGCGTGATGACGGATGTGCTGAATTGGTAACAATGATTGCCTGACTAACTTGCTTCTATGATGATGTGCCTTGGTGCTTAGTATACTGACTTACTGGTGAGTAGGTTATGGGTTCTATGTGTGGTGCTTCTTCATCTTGGAGATGAGCAAGAGGGTGTGCAGGAAGGATGCATTAACTTTGGTAGAGTCGAGTGAGTTAGGACTCGTAGGACGTAGTAGATAGTGGTCCGTGAATATGGATGAGCTTCTAGGTAGGTCTTAGTTAGAGGTGGAAGTATAGACAAGTAGTGTGTGAGGGTATAGGTAGTTTGGATAGTTCTAGAGGTGGTTGGATAGGCTAGAAGTGGTCGAGGAGTTCTTGTAGTGGAAGTGTTATTAGGCGGGTTGGTGTGCTAAGGAAGGTGTCTAGATAGTCTATGAGGGGAATGTGGGCGGTGTCAAGGATGATCGATTAAGGAATGTCTAAGGAATCGTAGAATTTGGGACTAGGTGATGGGTACTGAGAGTGGGGGCGATTTCGGTAAGGGGTGAGGTTGAGGAATTTCCTAGGAAAAGTAGTATGAGGTTTCTTGGGAAATTATCCATCGGGGATATATTAGGTTGTTCATATCAGGGTTGTTCGTGTGATGAGTATTTGGGGGTTGTTTAGATAGGATTGGTAATGCTTGGGGAATTTATGAGTGAAGGATTTCTAGATGCGTTGTTGGAGGATTTTGGCATAGGGAATGAATCAAGACTTATGAGTGGAGGTCATTGTGGCTATTAAGGTAATTAAGGATGTGAGATGAATCTTCGAGGAAAGGTTGGTAGCTATGCAATGATGTAGTTTAGATTCCTAGTTAGACTGTGGGCTTAAGGTTGAGATAGAGAGATTATGCGCATGGATTTGGGAACTAGGCGAAGCAGAAGGTATTGAGAATGCTAGAGGATAAGATATTTTAGAAGGATGGGGAAGTTGCGGTGCTTAGGAAGTTCGGACGAGGATGTCATAGGAGTTCAGTGGGAATTCTATCGGTTGGAAAATCGTGGGAGAATTAGTCAAGTTGCGATGTTATGGGTAATTTGAGTTAGGGTGACATAAGGTTTAGTTGGGGAAAATGGTCGTGGTTAAGGAATGGTAACATGAGGTAAAATCAGTGGTTGGTCTTTGAGGATAGGCGTTGGTGATGAGGGTCTTGGTAATTCGTGGTTGGGAGTAGCAAGAGTTGGATTTCTGCATTAGAGTTGGTCGAGGGTTACATGTGTGAGACGATTAGTACGTGTTGGACTCTTAGAGGTGGATGGTTAGTGAGAGTGGTCAGTGGTGCGTGAAATATGATCAGGTTAGCAAGGTGATTCGAGAGATCTCTTTGGGGGACAATGTTCAGGTGGGGTCTTGAGAGCCTAGAAGGAGTAAGCGAGGTTGTTGAGAAGTGTCTAGATCAATCGTGAGAGCGGTTTAGTTGCGGATATAGAATTTCTCTTAGAGGGTAAAGATGGGACTAATAGAGGACCCCTGGGGCAAGGACGTATTGTATATGGAGTCTTGGTAGTAGACCGAGTTGTTCAGCTTGTCGGAATGAGGGAATGTTGTGATTTGGGAACCCCGAGAGATAGTTTTAAATGGTCGAATGGAAGGTATGACTTTAGATTGGGATGTCGAAGTGGTTTGAGTTGGTAGAACTCGGTGAATTTAATCTTAATTAATGCAAGAGCTGATGGGTAGTGGTCGTGTTTTGTCATGATTGGTAGTTATAGGCAGGTTTTCTGGATGATGTGATCTAGCGTATGCTTTATTTGGGGCCGAATGTGGTGCGAATTTTATCCTATAGACAATGTTGATTCTATGATGTATTGTCCTTGACAATAGTGAACTGTTAGTACGAATATAGCTGAACTCGATGGAATGCTAGTGTACGAAAGTACTTATTTTCCTCTAATGTGATGACGCTTGGCAGTAGCATGAGTATGATGTTCTTACCTGGTTGATATGATGTGCTTATGTGTTTGATATGACGTGCTTAATTATCTGATTGATATGGTGTGTAACTTCTGAGAGATGATATGATAAATCCTTCCATGAACGAGACGATGCTAGATATGTTATGGTATGTGACATGAGTATGAATGGTTATAAATGTGTGATACGATGGCTATGTTGGATAATTACTATGATATATGATGCCTGGAATTGGAATTGCTAGGATTATAGAACCGAATTGATGAGATTTGATTCCGACTTGAACCTAGGAAGGAAATATGAGATTAGCCCTTAGAGATGAATGATTCCACCTCTTGAGATTTGAAAATTGCTTGATTAACATCGGGTTAGGTAAATTTGAACGGTGTTTAAAAAAGAAAAGACGACTGAGTTGGATTTAGAGAAATCGAACGCGATTGATAACTTCAATGATTTTGAGACCAAACATTTTCAAACTAAAGACTCTTTTGAAATTTTCTAACCGAGCTTGCATTATGACGCACCACGAAGTGGATACATGCATTTTATAGGGGCCCTTATAGACTGCTTGCTAAGACCTAGTGGAGAGGTTGTAATGTTTTTCGAGTTATGATATAGTCGAAAGTCGGAGTAAGGATTTGGTAGGGGCCCATATTACTTTCTTGCTACGATCTATTGGAGATATTATGATTATGACAACGGTACTGTGAGTTTCTCATAAGGGCACTTATGAGGTGCTTACAGGATCAATGACATGATCCTTGAACTCACCAATTCTAAACATCATCCCCTGTTTTAAGATGATTTTAGTCTCGGGGACGAGACTTGTTTTTATAGGTGGATGATGTAAATGCTCGGATTTTC
The DNA here is from genome assembly GCA_037127255.1 of Persicaria tinctoria. Lineage (NCBI taxonomy): Eukaryota > Viridiplantae > Streptophyta > Magnoliopsida > Caryophyllales > Polygonaceae > Persicaria > Persicaria tinctoria. The sequence goes on along the minus strand of JBANSL010000003.1, from coordinate 38,909,521 downwards.
AATCCTACTTTCTGGAAAAAGGAAATTAAAAATGAACTTAAACTGAATTTAAAACTCATTTAGCCTATTCCGACCGAAATATAAAATTTGGCGAATAATTTCCGTCGTTTTACCTCGAAAATTCAAAATAATTATTGAATGGTGATATCCCCTTCTGTCTTAAAAATCTAATTGATCGAGAAAGCGAGAGTCGGGTAACTAACATTCGGACACTAATTACGGGATTCAAAATTCGCGTATTCGGAATTTATTTCCGGGTATTGATTACCTAATTCAACACTCAACCTCTCACCCACTCCCATCACTCACCTTACCCTTCAAATTCAACCCACCCCTCACCCCGTCCTTCAATCATCGTCATCACTGATCACCCTCACCTCCTCCTCGGGTCTTCACCATCACATTCACCTGTCTTCACCATCGCTGTGATCACCACACCTCCTCGCCACCACCACCATTTCACGTCACCACCACCATCTCCCCCTCGCCATAGCCGCTTCATTCTGTCGCTGCCACCACCACCGTTCGCCCCTGGTTCCCGAAAGCCCAAGCTTCCTCTGTTCGAAGACCGTCGAGCCGAGCCGGTCCCTCCCGATCTCCAAGCGACATCATCAGCTCCACCCTTGCCTCTTCCTCCGAGAAGCAACCCGAGCCACCTCCTCTGACGTCCACGCCACCCCAACACCGCCCATGAAGCGTTGGAACCGCCATTGAAGCTCCACCACTTCGCTCGAGCGCAAACTCCGTTCGGTAAGCTTCGACCTCTCGTTCGATCTGAAATCCCATGGAAGGACCTTCCTTTAACCTTCCTTTACTCTCCTAGGTCAAATCCGAGGTTCCTCCCTCTCCGACGAAGCTCCGACTTCCGCGAACACCTCGGTGAGCCTCGTTCAATTCTTTCCTTTAGCTTCATTCCGTGAGCGTGTGTTTTGGTGGTTGGGATTGGGGTGTCTGAGAGGATGAGAGGGGTCGGAAATGGAAGGAGAGCCAAGCTTCTCAATGAAGGATCGAACCAGTCCGATGCTAGAGGAAGAAGACGGGTGCTGCGGGCGCCACATTTACTGCGGCCGCGGTAGTGTTTTGTCCGGGTGGGTTAGTTGCGTTTTGGCGGGCCAGTTTAGTCATTTGAATTATTTGTTTAAATAATTAATACTGTATTATTTGGGAATTAAGGTATAAAAATATTATTTTTGGATATTTTATGAAAGGTTGAAAAAGTGATTTAATAAATAATAGAAAAAGGAATTTACAGAGTATTTTCAAGGGCCGGAATTCTTAACCTTTTAAGTTGGATTTTGAAATGGATTTGAAAATAACTTGGGAATTATACTTGTTCGGTGACTAACTAGCATGATGATATATATGATCGTTTGACTAACAGTATGATATGTGTTACTAATAGCATGACTTATGGTGAATTACTGTAAGAGATTAAATGTTGGATAATTATGACGAGGTAGTAGGATTTTATATCACACAATTATGTCTTATGATTTTGATGAACCATTGAGGTATATGCGGAAATGATGTATATGAACATGCGGAATTGGTTGAATGATTTATGGAAAACGATGTGGTCTTGTGGAGCGGATGATGTGATGAAATGACTTTCATAATATGTTACTTGTTCTATTGATTGAGGTGTGTTTGAGTGATTAATAGTTGGATATAGACTTATGTATATTCCATTATGTACTAGGTGATACTCTGTGATTGTGAATACTGTGTGCTGGATTCTCCTATTGCCGATCTGCTAGCCAGGTAAGTCCTCCGTGGCTTACTCAGTAACCAGTACCTCCTGCCTGATGTGTCATATAGTATGTAGGTGCTGCATATGCATAAAAGCATGTCATGTAGTATCATGCTTAGGAATTGCACTTACGAATGAGCATTCTTATTCTGTATGCGTTTGAATACAGAACGGCCGTTATCTGCGAGTCATAGAATCCTTGATAGGGTCATAGGAAAGCCACGCTCCATCGGGTTCGTCCTGAGTCATTCGGGTCGTTGGAACACCTTTACTATTATCAGCATTATTATTTTCTTTTCGTAAGATTCACGATATGATGATGAGATACGATATGATGATGAGATACGGTATGATGATGAGATTTGAGATGCTATCGAATCAAACTGGCCAGTCTCCACCCTGCCAAGAAGGGGGGTGGTGGTAGAAGAGAGATATACCACTTGGTATTCTTTGTTAAGGCCTTACTTAATATTCTGCACATATGAATTATGAACATGATAGTGTGGTTAATATTCTAGTACTGCATGAAGGCATCCTTTATTCTTGGTATAGACGTATTATATGTCCTCAGCGCGGTCAGAGGACGCGCGAGCGGACTCTTGGCCTGACTTGGTGGTATAGTTTCAGGTACCCGATACACTGCTTGATTTTGTGCTGTTATGACGGGGTCTATTCATATGGCGGAGAGTGAGTGTTTGAAACCTGACTTCACCAGATTCATGCTTTTGAGATTTCTCCCTACTTATACTCTGTTTTGACCCGGCTTTGCCGTGGCACTGGTTGTATCATTTTCTGGACCTATGCCCTTTGCATGATAAACGATTTCCCGCGTTGTAGACTTAGGACAAGTACATGGGTTTACCCCGGGCTCTCCAACGGACGTTCCGGATTTGGGTGCGAAATCCCACTTTAAACTACAAATCTTCGGTTTCAAACCTTCAACCTGTACTCGAAGCCCAAGATCCTAACGAGGAATTTTATCCCTCGAAACGCAACTCGGGAATCATAATCCCGGGCCGTTACACTTTAGGGCCGGCATGCATCTCTTGGTTTGACTTCGTGGTTAGTTTCAGGTATTTGATCGTTGCTTGTTCCGTGCTTCCATGACGCGAGTTTTCTCCGGGATGTTCAGCTGACTAAGAGACTCCACTTATCTTTCGAGACTTGGTATTTCGCCACTATTGCTTTGGTTTTTACCCGGCTCCACTGTGGCAACTTGTATCCGCTTTTAGTTTTTTGTATCTTTGCCAGAAAAACGAATTTGAGCAACTTAGTCTATAGGACAAGTTATGGTTTCTCAACGGCCCTCTCCTATTATTGGGGTTTGAATTCCCTGCTTTCTATGTTAATCTTTGAGGTTTAGAACCTCGACCCGCACTTGAATTGCAAGATCCGAATTATGGTATCTAACCTTCGAAACGTAACCCGGGTATTTATATCTAGACTGATACAAACCCAAGTTTAAAAAACCCGACTTCTACACCCTTTGAACATAGTTGAATTTGCAAGTGTGCTTGCTTGGTTTTTTTTAAGCACGGTTTAACATCTAACCGAGTTATTATTTTTTAAAAAAAAAAACTTTCAAACACGGTTTTAACCTAAGACCATGTTCCGACTATAATTTTTTTAATATCTGGAACACAATTTACATATGTAATCGTGTTTAATAAAATAAATTAAACACGGTTTTCCAAATTTATTCCCAATATATTGGACTTTACCACCCTAGTTTGTATTAGTATCGATACCTTTTTAACTTGATCTTAGTGTGCAGGAGTGAAAGTTCAAGGTACTTTTGATTGGCAATTTGAATTGAATGAGGAAAATAATTAATTAGATGAATATTTTAGGGTTTGAAACAAAGGTGGATTTTCCTAATAAGAATAACTAAGATTGAGTGGTTAGTTGACGAAACGAAAGTGGATTCGATTAATTGAATGGTTTTGCAAAAGTTGAGCTAATATTTGTGATAGAGGTTGGGTTTAATTCAATTCATTTATAGTCGGTGCATATAACTGTTATTGTGGGGATCCCTAACTCTGGACTTTGCCTTAATTTATTAGAAAACCCTACTTCATAGTTTTTATTTGTTTTAGCTTAGTTAAGATGATAAAATCAGCACTAGCATTCTTCATGCATTCAATCCTGCACTCCCTATACTATATCAGGTCTTGATTATAAATTCAATTGATTGATTAGGAAACCCTACTTAACACACCTCTACTTAGCTACCTTAGCACATATTAATTTCAGGTGATGGGGATGATGATCCAATGGTTATATTTTGTTAAGAATAAAAAAAAATGTAACTATAGGTTCATATATCGTCCTGTTCTTGGGATAATTTATCCCCATAATGAACAGATTCATGTCAATCAAATTCATAGATAACCTAGTATTTGTAAACAGTACTTCTCATAAGAGTATTTGGTATTTATATACTAATTACAGGCACGTACTACTGTATTGGAATACTAACTACATGCACTACGCCATTTTGTAACTAATTGGGTGACAAACTTGTAAGGGTTCGTCGCTTGAGATCTATTCAGGCGACGGACATATACATATTCGTCCCCCGAGTCAAACCCTAGGAAAGTCAAAAGAAGACCGAAGTTCATGCAACGAAGTTGGCATTTGTTCGTCGTTTGTTTAAATTCTAGCGACGTACTTATATAGCTTCGTCACCTGAGTGAGAGTAGGTAAGCCCGAATTAAATGAAGGGAACTTCAACGACGAACTTTGGGAAAAGTACGTCGCCTGAAGAAGGGTAGGTCTGACACATTAATTGCTCTAGCGCTTAGGCGACAAACATAGACAAAGTACGTCGCCTGAGTGGTAACTTTTTCAAAGCATCAATTAATGTCACTTGCCACATTTAATACCAGAACAACGTTGTACGTCGTCGAACCATTCTCTCATCTTCTTTCTCCATTTCCATCTTCTTCTCCATTGATTTTTTTTGGTGATATACAAGGTTAGTTTTAAATTAATAATTTTTTTAATTTGTTTATTGTTATTGTATATATGTACACATAAGTGTTGTTATTGTATATATTTATGGTAGAGATTGAAGAAAATCATATTATTGGTTTGACATTTTAGAAAGAAAAAAAATTGTGATAAATGTTGATATATGTAGGTGGATTTGTTGGAGATTTTATTGGAGATGGAAGTGTTGGTATTGATTGTAATAAAATCGTGTGTGTGTGCACGCGCGCGTGTGTGCGTGCGTGCGTGCGTGCGTGCGTGCGTGCGTGCATGTGTGTGTGTGCGCGCGCGCGCGCTACGAACGAGATTTTTAACATAGTAATGATGTATAAAACATAGTACTCGACTGAACCTTACCTTCGACTAATATGATACAAGAAGGAGCGACACATAAATTACTTTAACATGGTTTGATAAAGTAAAATAAATCAACCACAATGCACACAAATAATAATCAATTGAGCCATAACATCTGCATGCATATGTCCTCAACACAAGTTTCTACAAACTATACGTTGTGAAAAACCTCTTTATATACTACATTAGTAGTAGAGGTTAATAGGTTAGAATCTTGATCACATATTACAATCTTCAAACCTCTCCTAGACGTCACCCGAGAGACCGCAACTTATAACTGACCATGACTGAACACCTGGTTAGTAGGCGAGTGGGGAGAGTGGGATAACTATGTAACTTCCATATTAATAAAGAAAAGTGAATGTAACTTTCAGGTTATATGTGTGTATAAGAAAAAGTGGGGGAGTGGGGGAGTGGGGGAGTGGGATAACTAAGTAACTTCCACACTAATAAAAAAAACTAAGATAACTTCCATGTCTATACTAAAAAAGAACGTGGGTAGAAAATTAAGATAACTTCAATGTCTATACTAAAAAAGAACGTGGGTAAATATGTTTAATGAAGGTAAGAAAAAAAAAACCACCAAATCCCCTAGAAGGATAAATAACTACCAAATTCAATTAGTGGGAAGTACATGAAGTTAGTGGGAAAAATTCTATTTACGGTTAAATTGCTAATATTGCTAATATTTATGAAAAGGTTAAAAAGAAAGAAAAAAAAGCTTATGAACGTGGGTAGATAGTTGTTTTTGAGAGGTAAACGTGGGTAAATACTAGATACGCTTTACTAACAAATTAAGTCTCTATATCTTTCAAATTAATTTTAAATTCCAACTTAAAATTATTTTGAAACGTGGGTAGATGTTTTTATTTCCATTTTACACCTGTAGAATATTCTACCACCCGTGATGTGTGTTGTTAAAAACACAATCATGAATATGGTACCAAGTTCACAAATACATAGAATTATTACGTTCCTTATACTTTCTATCTCGTATGTACAGATAAAGTGACACAGGGTCGGCAAATAAGACGAGAAGCCATAGATATAGAAATAGAAACATTCCAAGATCTGAGAAATCGATCTAGAATCTGGAATTGGAGACGGTTAGTAGAGAGAGGGAGAAAGAGAGATAGGGGAGATTGATGTTTAGGGTTCTTCAACAGATCTAGATCAGAGAGGGGGATAGATGGATGAAGAAGAACGTACCCCTAGGACCCATGGCGGAGGAGCCACCAAGACAATCGTCGAGAGGGCTAAGCTTGTCAGTGAGCACTCTTGAGAATTACCGAAATCGTTGAGGGCCAAGCGCTTCTCACATTCCTCAATGGAAGAGATGACCTAAATGGAAAATGGGGAATTTGAGGAATTTTTTTTTTGTTTTAAGTGTTGGGAGATTTGGTCTTTTGCTTTTAGGTGAAAATTCAAATTTCAAAAAAATTTGGCAAGTGTTGGAGATCTGGCCTTTTACCCGCTTTTATTATTTCATTTTGGCCAAGTGTTTTGAAGTTGAGCTTTTTTACCGCTTAAAATTTTAGATAGTATTTTGTGCATTTTCGATTTTTTTTTAAATGAAGTTTTAAAATTGTCCATTAAATGAAGTCGATGTCTCTAATCTCAATAACATCAATAATTTTTAAACTGACATTTTAATTAATTTTAACATCATGCATTTTTTCGAATGATTTAAAAGACATGATGTCTACGAAAAGAATTCTAGTACTGCAACAGAGGAGGAGGAAAGTATACATGTTTTCGTGGGACAAAGACGCCCTGTATTAGCACTTATCGAAGCCAACAGAGGAAATCTTTCGGCTCAACAACCTCTTGCCGGCAAGAGATTGATTGATCTAAACTCAATTTGGGTCCAAAATATTAGAGGGATTGTGACCACCGCGGCCAATTCAGGAGGCGAAAGCGGAGAAGGATCGATTCCGCCGCCACATGATCAATTCAGGAGCCTTCTTCCTTAATCCTTCGAACTCAGGCTGGCCGGTTGCCCCCTCATACCCGGATAACTACTTTCTATTGGAAATTTGGGAGATCGTAGGAGAGAGAGGAAAAAATTGGAGAGAGAACAGGAGAGAGAACGGGAGAAAGAAAGAGGAAGAGAAGGGAAAAAACGAAAAGAAGGAAAAAAATTGGAGAATGCTCCACGTGGATAGCCTCACTGCTCTCCAAAGTACTCAGCTTTAAGATATGGAGGATATATATGTGTGTGTGTGTGTGTGTGTGTGTGTGTGTGTGTGTGTGTGTGTGTGTGTGTGTGTGTGTGTGTGTGTGTGTGTGTGTGTGTGTGTGTGAATAAAGATGTTGTGATTTTATTAAAGATTAGACATTTGTTGGAGATTTTTGTTAGAGATTGTAATTTTTTTTATTGGAGATTGAAGATTTTTTGTTGAAGATTGAAAGTTAAATGGATTTGTTGGAGATTTTATTGGAGATTGGAGAATTTTTTTTTATCGGGTAAAAATTCGATGCACCGGACAAACCCGATATATCGATGAAATCGGCGACGGACAAACCGTCAATACAAGTGAATTACAATGCAACACCAAACTAGAAAAACCAAATTACAAGAAGTACAGTTACAGACCCATGCTAGTACTAATCAAGAAAGAACAAGAGCAAAGCGTGACATCTCGCCCGTCAGTTGGTAGGGGCACTCAGGGAAGCCCTGGGGAACTAAGTGGAAACCTCGGATTTGGACTCTACCGATGATCCTTCAGGTTTCGATTACGTCCACAACCTCTCGCACGTCGACAAATGAGAAGAGCTATGCTTTACACTGCTAGCCCCAAAGCCAAATATATTGGAATGTTGGTAGAGATTTGTGTACGGTTGTTATTGTATATATTTACACTTAAATATATGATGTTTGATGGAAATTTGGAGATTGTGATTTATGTTAGAGATTGTGATTTTTTATTATACAGAAATCCATATTTTTAGTTTGAGATTTTAGTAAGGATCTTGTTGTAAGTTGATATATATGGATTTGTTTGAGGTTTTAGTGGAAATTGGAATGTTGATAGAGATTTGTGTATGGTTGTTATTGTATATATTTACAATTAAATATATGATATTTAGATGGAAATTTGGAGATTGTGATTTGTGTATTGTTGTTATGTCAATAACTTTTTTGAGATTTGTATGCCATGGTAGAGAGTGGAGATTTTTGTTTGATGTAAACGTTGATATTTATGGATTTGGTGGTATATTGGCAAGAAAATGGATAAAAGTTGGATGCAACTTCCGACTTCTCATCCAGAATACAAGAATGAAATTATTGCTTTTGTGAATTGGGTTTATGCAAATGCAAATGGGAGGGTCCTATTTGATTGGCCGTTGGCGATTGTCGTAACAGTCGACAACCAGTTACCATGGGAGAGATGCTTAAACTTTTGTATAGATGGGGTATGGAACCAACCGATATAGTATGCGATAAACATGGTGAACCACGAGTCGAGTCTAGAACATCCTAGCTAAGAAGGCAACTTCTGGAACAACGGGCTTCATCGTCTGGTGAGGGTCCCATTATGAAGATTGGTTGGATGAAATGTCGTGTGTTTCACCTCGCCAAAAATAATGATTCCTAAACTAATAAACTAACTAGTAAACTAGTATAGCACATAAGTAAGGGGTCGAACCCATAGAGAAACAAGTACTTCAATGCAATATGTGTTTATCAATTATGACAATAAGAAAGGACTAGGGATATAAATGAAGATAGATAAGGCAAATAAACTAAGATAAAGATGTTAGCAAGAGCGAATCAAAGATAGAAGAATAGAGCAAATGGTTTCGCATACAATTCGCAACATTGGTTGATTTACTTAATGCTTGAGTTGATATCAATATTATTCCTAAGCCTATGTGAACTTGACTAAAGATGAAGGATCCGCAAAGGTACAATCACCTTATTCAATATCACCAAAGAATAGCATTAAGAACTCAAGTACTTAGACCAATTGGCACATTGATTCAATGCAATTAAAACATATAGGCGCAAATCGAACTCAACCCTAATCGAATCTACGCAACATAGATCAATTATTATCATCCACTACAAAGGCATAGAAATATCACTAAATCAATGACTTCGTTTGCCATCGAGAAACCATCAACAGATTCATAGCATAGATGCGAACTCTAACTAGATTCGCGGTCATAGAAAGAATCACCAATATAAACAATGAAGAACAAGATGATAAATAAACTCATGAATAATATAGAAATCAAGTCTCGCAATCAAGCAACCAAGTCTTGAATCATAGCAAAACCACAAGAATTCTAGGTCAGCATAACGAACCTTGAATCCCTGAATTAAATCCTCTCATCTCTCTTAGAATTAATGGGGAATAGAACTTTTATTAAACCTACTGAAATATGTCTAATATAGGCCTCCTTTCGTCGGCCAAAAATCATAGGAAAGATAGATAAGAGTTTCCATAAAGATAGACTGGGCCGCGTATCGCAAATCCGGAACTGAGGAGACGCCAGGCGCCATCGAAATGGCGGCAGTTGTCGTCCATACAGTGCTGACAGCTTCGGCAGACTGAACTTGTAATGCACTTTCTGGAGTCATTCTTTGTCCGATTGACGCATATGAATATGCTTTGGAAAGCTCTTTCTAAGAACTACGATTCTCATGAAGACCTAAAAAGCTAATTCCAATTTCTCAGAACCTTAAAAATGAGATTTCTCCATGTTCTTCATTTCCACTCTTGTTCCCTAACTCTTCTTTGTCCATTTTCTCCATTCTTTCTCCACCTTTCGAGGCCGGATCTTATAACCTACAAATAAACACTAGAAACCGTAGATTCCGCACTTCGAATACCAAATGACCAAGAATATGAATAAGCTTATTAAACACGCAATATGAATACTTAATACACATAAGACTACCTGTAAATGGCCATATAAAGTATGCATTATCAGAGATGTTGCACGATGCTTTCCCTTATCATGTCGGATACATTATTGGGGTCGATGATGTCTATGGGGATACGGATACCCCCAACTTTGATTATGTAATCGATGATGACTATAGCCAGTATGAGAGGCTTTTATTGGAAACTCGGACTCCATTGTACCCTGGGAGCCCAGAGACTGTTTTGGGTGCTGTTTTGAATGCAATGCATCAAGTCGATAAATGACTGGTCAGATAAGAGTATGCATGATTTGTGCAAATACATCAGCGGATTGCTTCCCCCGGGACACAAATACCCCAGCGATGGAATACAGATGAAAAAGTTGTGTAGGGACATTGGTTTAGGCTATCGAAGCAGCGATGCATGTGAGTATAATTGTGTGCTATTTTATAAATAGTATGCAGATTATGATGTGTGTCCGGTGATAAGTCCACTCCCTTGTTGAAAATCGGAAATAGTTTCAAAGGCTTTGACACACAGCTTGTGTCAAAGGTCTTGAAGCTACAACTGTGTTGGTAAAACACAAAACCTGTACTTTATTATATTATGTCCGAATATTATTATATGTTATTATATGCTTCCAGATATTATTATATGTGCACTAACATTTCAAGAAGCTTTTCGAATTATATCTCCTTCCAAAGACGAAAAGATTAGAAGATCAAATCGGAAAGATTGTGGCTTCAGAGTTTCCCAGTTTAGAAGATCTCAAAGATCCACCCGCAAGCCATAATCCAAGGTAGCCGTTGGAGAAGATTCCTTCCTCAAGTGGCGCCGATGATCTTCACTATATAAAGTAGATGAAGAAGAGAAGGAAGACTGACGAACTCTTACAACATCAACGCTCTACATCGCACTCAGTCTTCAAGCATACTTCACTACTACAAATCAAGGGCTAATGTATCACCAAAAAATATTACATTACACTATAAATATGTTACATTAGGGGAAAATGTAACACTTTTTGAGGATTACATTTGCGGCCGTTGCCTTTGACCTAATGCAACAACTTTAGTAGCTAATGTAACATTTGTTTATTAATGAGACTAGGTGTTACATTTGATATCAAAACTGTTACAATTGAATTAAATGTTACATTTGAGAATAAATGTTACCTTAATCCAATTTGTTACATTTAACCAAATACGTTACAATCAAAGACCAATGTTACATTTGAACAATATCCGGACTATATTCTTCAAATGTCCGGGCTATATTCGCCAAATGTCCGGGATATATTCTCTTGATCTTTAGACTATATTTTACCAATACCCATGCTATATATTTTATCTATCCGAGCTATATAGTCATCAATTTGCTCTCATTTTGCTTGTTCCCATTTTGAGCTTGTTTTTGGCTCATTTGCTCATTTATGTTTTGAAACACAGTACGAACTATGTTCCAAACACAACTTGAAATTGCAATCCTTTGAAACACAAGTTGAAAATTACAAAGAGAGTTCAAAATAGACAAGTTCAAAATAAAGAAAGCTAATAAATTAATAAAACGCAGCGACAATTGATGTAGACTTGTTAAAGGGCTGAAATGCGATCTCACATGTTGAAATGCAGCAGTGATGCAGACACACCAAGGAGCTGAAACGTGAAAGAAACAAAGCTAATCATCCAACAGAAACAAATGTGAAATCACACAGTTACAACATCATGTTTCAGTTTTCTGAAATCTGATTTCAGTTTCCAATCTGAAAACTCACCTGAAACATAAGATTTTAAGAACACACAGCTAAAAAGCACCTATTTGTTATTTCCTCATGCTTCCAAGGCAAGGTCGTAGTTTCCAACTCATGTAAATATCCCTAGATATACATTTTCCCTTTGTTGGTATTGAGGAAGAGCCTCTATAGACAGGATTAATATTATTATAATTTGCTACGTACCTATAAACAGGAAATGTTTGTAAATCGTGTAATAGCAACAAATGAAACATGATAATACCTGAATCTATTGAACGATAGTGCTGTTATAATCACCAATCCTTCTCTCCATAAGCTTTCTCATTCTTTGGCAACATAAACATCAACATGAGCTAACAAGAAACATCTGTTCAGCTCAACAAATGCTTGCACCAATCAAAATCCATCTTCCTTTACAAATCACCATCTAAACGAAGAATAGAATCAACTTGCAAATTAAAATGAAACTCAGAATTATAGAGCATGGGATTTGTACCACAACCTATTACACATGGACATGTTCCTTGCTCTCCAATCTTTTTTAAAGATCACTTTCCATGTCATTTAGGGAAGACTCTTATTGGAGAAAAAAATAGGATTACAATCTATTTTTTATTCTAAAATGCTAACTTTGACAGATGGGTGAAAAAAAAAGGATTACAATCTATTTTTTTATCCTAAAATGCTAGCTTTGACAGATAGGAGAAAAAAAAAGATTACGCTCTATTTTTTATTCTAAAATGCTAGCTTTGACAGCTAGGAGAAAAAAAATAGGAATTCACTTGACATATGGAGATAGTAGAAAATATATTACCAATCAAAACAATAGACTTGACATCATTTCTCCTCATGGTCTCAATGTACTTCTCCTTCAACACTGGAAAACAAGAATACAAACAGAAAAAACACAAATCAGATTAAGAATTCGGGATTTAGATTAGGAAAATCAAGAATTCAATTCAAAATGAAGATTAATTTCATGGGACCAATATAATCATCACCATATATACATAATACAAATATGCATCAAGTTCCAAAATGCAACTGTACATAAATTTAGTCTTCTGTAATAGCACAAGGAGCTTTGGAGTTCTTAGGAGCGAGGTAGCAGAAGCTTCAACTTTTTTTTTATCTGTCGCTTTAGATTCCTTGTCTCAGACTGCAATCAAACCCAATTGCAAGCATCAAAACCCAACCAAAAATTGTGAAGAGGATCTTCAGTCCAAAAAATTCCTCGAAATCATCCAGCAATGTACCAACACAGTACTTGAATCCACTGAATTCACTAATTAGAGCAGAAAAAACATTAATCATTCTCACAAAAATTTTGAGTAAAAAAATGTCTAGAAGGTTATAAATAAAGGAAAAAATAATTAAGCACAAAATAACTAAGAGAGTGATCTCTCTAACCCTCAAGAAAATAACCTCATATCCAGTAATACCCTCAAGAAAATTACCTTCTCAACAAGGACTTGTAATACTCAATTCACAAAAAGTCATACAATGGCAATTGGCAACAAGAAACTAATCCAAGTGTAAAATACCTAAGCAAATTAAATCTGCCGTATATTGGAAACCAATTCTACTTTGTGTGCTAGGTAAATATAAACAACAATTCATTTTTTTTCTCCATGTTTCAAGGCTGGAAATTGGACAAACTGCCAGCAAATATATTTACTCAAATGAAGGAAGAAAATATAAAGGAAATCCACAATCTTATACGTACTAAAATTGAGAGAAAAAACCTTTCTTAATGCATTTAGAATGTTGCCTTGGAGAATGAGACCCTCAAATGGAAGAAAGTCATTGATTAAGCCACCGAGTTTTTTTACAAATTGACAAATCCTTGTTTCATTGCAACTCTTTGTCTTGCACAAAGTTAATTTTTTTTCCCATTAAATTGCTCAAACAGATCCACTCAGATTTCAAATCAATCCAATCAAAGCATGTGCTTAACCAGAAATATGAATAAAATAAATGCAACCCCATAAGAAGAGCTGCTTAACATAAACAAGTTCGGACAACCCAAAAACTCCGAATCTATGATGGTTTAGTGACAGCAAACCAGACAATTAATTATGTCTTTCATCAATTAGAAGACAAGAACATATTCAAAAAATAAAAAAATCCAGGAACTAACTGATCAGAAATATTCAACTCTCAATTCCATAACTACTGATTTGAAAACAATAAAATTCACACCAATTAGAAATCAGAAAATATGGAATCAAATGTGAAGGACAGATACATACCATGAGGTTGTTGATCCAAGCTGCAAAAGACATGTAAGGCATGACAACCCCAAAAATTCAGCAGAAGGGTATTCAATCAAGATAGTACATTGTCCCTGCAGGCAACTTGTTGATTCTCCATCCTGTTGCCATCATCTTTTCCAATCGATGGTATAAACCATCAGACTCGATACTCAAGCGGGTTGAGCAGGGAAGCACAATAGATCTTCAGAAAGAAGAAGCCTTATGGATGGCCCTGCAGGCAAGACACAGAAGATAGACATAATCAGCGAACTGGGTTAGGGTAAAAGTAGGGGGCATACCTCAACAACCCACGTTCTTCGGTTTTGATTATGTAGGGGCAGTAGAGCACTTCCCCTTTTTGAAATTTCTAGCTTTGTTGTGCTTTGCTATTCCTTCGTTGATGTCCATCTTGTCTTCTACCGTTTCTTTCATTTTCTGAAGAACTGATGTTGTCTTTTGGTTTGGGATTTGGAGTGCTGGTGTTTCTTTAGATTTGGGGAGTTAGATCTAGGAAATTTTTGGATCTGGATGTGTTTCTTTAGATTGGGGAAGTGAGATTTTGGAATTTTTTGGATCTGGATGTGTGCTTTTCTCCGATTGGAATAGGTTTGGTTGGATGCAGTTTGGGCGCTTTGTTAGGGTTTTCTTTTTGGGAGTGTTTTTATGGAAGCTTTGATTTTAGTTTTTTTTTTAATCATAGATTTTGACTAAAAAGAATGGCGCGTTAGAATTTTTGAGTGGCGCCTCTTTTCATTTATCTTTTTCTTTTTTTTTTTCCAAAATTTTGACTAAAAATGTTACCCTTGTTTCGGATTTTGTGTTACAATAGCATATTAGTTACAAATTTCATCAAAAATGTTACTCCCTCCGTTTCCTTTTAAATGACTTTTTCAAGTCATGCACGTAGTTTTATAACGATAAAAACTATATTAAATATTAATATTTTAAAAATATTTTTTTAATAATATTATACTTATCATCAATAAGTATGAGATTGTCGAAAAAAATATTTAAAAAAATTATTATTTCATATAGTTTTTCACACCTTAAAAAACGTGCATGAATAGTAAAAAGTCAATTAAAAGGAAACGGAGGGAGTACCTTTTTATAATATGTTACATGTTTAGTGTTACCTTATGTTAAGAAATGTAGTAGTGCTTCTCTCTTCTTCGTGTGCTCTCTGCTTGTTCTTAAGAGTCTTATATTTTGTTTCAAAGCATTTGAGAGTTACACAATGAGCTTATAGGATATATTTTGAGAGAGTGTTATAATCGAGAGTTTGTAACTCAGGAAGTGGACACTAGGCGATTGATTCACTAAGTGTAAGAGGATTGTACTTGATAGCTGAGAGAGGTGGGGCTCTTCTAGATTGGTCTAGGACTCCAAAGGAAAGAGAGTTGACTAGATTGCAATTGTATAGGAGAGAGGCTTCTCGGTGAGCTATTAGGATCCTAAGTCTTGTGAATCAATAAAGTCGGTTGAATCCTAGGGTCGTGGAAGAACCCTAGGCGGGGACGTAGGCCAAGTTCGTGTCGAACATCGTTAACAATTCGTTGCATCCTTTACTTATTGCTTTACCATATTTCCGCACTTGTTTCGAATTGTATAACTCTGCTGTGATTCAGGTTTTCCAGAAGAAAGAATTACGTCTAATCTCAAAGGGTTTTGCAAGTGCTTCAAAAGTCTTGAGATTATCTGCGAAAATCCGGCATACTCTATTCAACCCCCCTTCTAGAGTATCTTTATATTACTTTGTTATACATTATCGAACCTTCATCCGGTATGCAACACTTCGAGTTGGGAGACACGTGAAGGCGGAAAGGGCGGCAAGGTCCCTATAAAGGTTCTCTGGTACTTTCCCATAACGCCCATATTAAAGCGACTATACATGGAGCCGCACATTGCGAAGCAAATGCGTTGGCATGGTGAGAGGGTGAGAGATGAAGATTGCTTGAGACACCCTGCAGATGGAGAGGCATGACAAGAATTTGATAGGTACGGCTGAACTATACCACTTTTACTTCTCCAATTTATAATTTGTGAGCTATATTTACAAGTTTTTTCCACTGACAGATTGTTCTCGCACTTTTCAAATGATGTGAGGAATGTGTGACTTGGACTAGCCACGGACGGATTCAATCCTTTTGGGACAATGAGAACACTCCACAACACTTGGCATGTGATTGTGATGCCGTATAATTTGCCCCCATCAATGTGCATGAAGAAGGAATTCAACATGTTGGCATTGTTGATTACGAGCCCGAAGTCCCCCGGAAAGTGTCTTCGTGTATTCATGGAGCCATTGATTGATGAACTTATAGGATTATGGGATAGTGGAGTTTGTCCTTTTGATCGGCATTCAAGTTACACGTTCATTATGAATGCAGTTGTGTTGTGGACCATCAATGACTTCCCAGGACTTGGTATGTTGGCAGGATCGGCTACAAAGGGGTATAAAGCATGTCCAGTATGCTTGGATGACGTTTCAGCGACACATGAGCAGGGTCAAATGGTTTACGATGGTCACCGCAAATGGCTTCCACAAGACCAATCATGGAGGTGTGTAAAGGACTAAATCAAGTGCAAAGAGAGAAATTTTTTTCAAAAAAAAAATCGTACGGGTATTCTTAGTATCGGTTGATAAATATATGGTCTAACAAATTTAGTAAAAATGTATCTATTCCAATTCATATTGGATATGGCTAATAATAATAATAATAATAATAAACCCATTAAAAATTGATTTGATATGGAAACAATTGCGCTCAAGAAAGAAGAATATTAGCTAGAAAATGTAAAGACTCGGAATTTTAAAATATTATTTTATAAATTATGATTCAATTCCAATATAATTTTTATTTTATTTATAAGATTTCGAAATTTAAAAATCTCCATCCTCGAGCAATTAATTTTCATTTTAATTAGCGAATTCCAACATAATTTTGAATTGGATTTAAATTAAAACAGACTTTTATTCCGTTTTCCTATTTCGAGACTTGAAAATATTTAAGGATTTCCATTATCATTTCGGTTTTGAAATTTTATTTTTGAATTGGGTCAAATAAGGTCGACTTTTGTTTTATCCTTTCTCCCTTATTTGTCTCATTCCTCTCTGCCCCATCCGATTACAGTAGCAGCAATTAGACCTGAGCAAACATGGACCAACCCAGCTGGCTCGCCCAACCCGTTCGAAAAAATATGCGAGCTTGGACAGAGTAGTTGACCTAAGCGGGCCAAAAGGCCCGACCCAGTAGGCCCAAGGGTAAAACCCTAGCGGGCCGACAGGCTCGACCCGGTTTTACATTAATATTATTATATAATTATAATTATATAAGTTATATAAAGTATTATAAAAATTTATACATAATTTCTATAATTTATAACTATATTACGGGTGTCTACTATTTCTAAGTGCTAACTATTCTCAATCTTAAAGGCTCTCATCTTCAAAATCAAATCCAATTGGGAAATAAGAGCTCTAAATGATCTCTCTCGTAGAGTCCGAGTGTTGCTTGAAAGTATTAGTACAATATAACGTTGATTTGCATTTGTTAATAAGCTAATATTGTCCAGATTTGCCTCACATTTGAAAGTACTTATACAATGTTGTGATTTGCCTCCTTTTTAAAAAAAAATTTGTAGTTCGATTTCAAAAAAAAAATTGAGATGCTTGGCCTGTTGGGCGGCCCGGCCTACCAAAGAGGATGGGTTTGGACAAGGTACTAGGCCCAAATACAGGATCTGGTCCAAGCTTGACCCGATGTAATGTGCTGAAGTTGAAAATTTGGTCGAGGTCCGGCTCAAGTCGGCCCGGCCCGGCTCATACTCGGGTCTAGCAGCCATCACCCTCTCTCCAATGTTGATATGAGCTTCCCTCTCCAGCTAATTCCTTTCCCGGATTTGCTAGACCACAAACCCTCTATCTTTTTCCTACCTTCCTTTGCTTCCCCAATTTTGGGCAAAAGCCAAATGAGCCTTGCCTAGAGATTGCCATGCCGATCCAATCCCCTGCCTTGCCCGTTTGCACAGTGGCTCTCTCTTTTGCCTTCAAAGCTGCAACCCCTCATTAATCTCTTTAAATTTGGAACCCATGCTGATAGATTACATAGGTCTCATATTTCTATCATTCTACATGGTATCACAACCTTTTCTTCCTCACGGAACCCTAATTTGATCCTCCCGTCCCACCCCTCCTCTTACCGTCGCCGGCGTCGTTCCCTCGCCGCCGAACTCTCTCTCTCTCCCATCGCCTCACCGGCCCACCCCTCCTTGCCGCCGACCGGCCTGGCTCATCGGCCCATCTCTCTCGCCTTTCTCTCTCTTCTCTCGGCACCATGGCCACCTACTCGCCCCCTGCCCTTTTCCCTCCAGAGTTCTCTCCGTCGACAGGCTTCGTCAACAGCATAAGCGGCCGGGGGCCACAACACCTGCAGCAGCCGCAGCTCTCGCACACATTCGCAGCCTATGTGGACCGGTGGCTCGCGATGGTCCCCGTTGCCTGGCTTCAACCCTCATTGGATGCAATCCGGTCTTCCTGCCCCTCGACATGCCAGTCATCAGGTCTATCTGACATCGTCTGATCGAGGCTATGTTCTGCCTGATGGGCATCATGTCTTCTCCTCTATACAGTCGATATCTCCCGACTCTTCTTGGTACATGGACACTGGTGCCACCTCCCACATGACGAACTCATCAGGTAACCTCTCATCTATTTCCTTTAAAGGCCTTATACACTCTATTATCGTTGGCAATGGTGGTCGTCTTGCCACTTCGGGGATTGGCCACGCCAAATTACAGACCCCAACCCACCCACTACACCTTCACAATGTCCTCATTGCCCCAAAGATTGTCAAAAACCTTATATCTGTATGTCGGTTCACTACTGAGTACTGACAATAACGTTTCTCTTGCGTTTGATTCCTTTGGTTTCTCTGTGAACGATCTTACTACGAGGGTTACTCGCATGAGATGTATCAGTACCGGTGAGCTCTACCCTGTCACACCACCTCCTACGTCCAGTCGGTCGTTCCCGGTCGCCCTCTCGGCATCGTCGTCCAGCCTGTGGCATGGACGCTCGGGTCATCCCAGTGCTGCCGTTCTAGATGTCCTCCGTTCTCAAAGTCTTGTCACTTGTAATAAAGACCTACGCTCTAATCTATGCTCTTTCTATCAGTTAGGAAAACATGCAAGACTGCCGTTCCAACGGTCATTGATAGTGACATTTGGACCTCTCATGTGCCTAGCAAGGAGGACCCCAAGTACTACCTATTGTTTCTTGATGATTACACTCATTTCTTATGGGTCTTCCCATTGCATTTCAAGTTCCAAGTGTTTCCTATCTTTGTCAAATTTCATGCCTACATCAAAACACAGTTTCAAACATCCATCAAATGCTTCCAATGTGACAATGGCCATGAATTTGACAACAAATTAAAGACTTTCACTTTTTCTTCACCACAAATGGGATCTCCTATCGGTTGTCTTGCCCCTATACTTTCCAGTAGAATTTAAAGGCTGAACGAATCATTTGAACCATAACCAACATGATGCACTCTCTCCTTTTTCACGCATCTATTCCCCTTACCTATTGGCCTCACTCTTTATCAACCACATGTTATCTCCTCAACATTCTCCCATCTACTACCCTACACCATCGCTCGCCAACTCAGGCCCTCTATTGCACCTTGCCTAGGTATGATCACCTTCGTACCTTCGGGTGCTTGTGCTTCCCAAACCAGTCCTCCACCACCCCACACAAGCTTCATCCACGCTCCACTCCATGTGTCTTCCTAGGCTATCCGTTTCATCATCGCGGTTACCTTTACCTCTAGAAGGGGGGTTGAATAGAGTATGCCCGTTTTTCGCAGTAAGTCTCAAGACTTTTGGAGCTTGTACCAAAACCTTTGAGAAGAACCTGAATCACAAAGTTAAACAATTCGAACCAAGTGCGGAAAAATGGTAAAGCAAATAAGTAAAGAACACGAGTAATTGTTTACGAGGTTCAGCACAACTGGCCTACGTCCCCGCCTAGGGTTCTTCCACAACCCTAGGATTCAAAGGCTTTATTGATTGCTTAGCTTAGGATCCTAATAGCTCACCGAGAAGCCTCTCTCCTATACAATTGCAATCTAGTCAACTCACGTTCCCTTGGAGTCCTAGACCAATCTAGAAGAGCCCCACCTCTCTCAGCTGTCTAGTACAATCCTCTAACTCTCGCAAATCAATAGCCTAGTGCAACTTCCCGAGTTATAAACTCTCGAGTAACACTTGAAATAAATATATCCTATAAGCTCACAGTGACTCTCAAAGGCTTTGAAATAAACAACAAACTATTTGAGCGCTTTGCAGAGAGACACTTGGAAGACAGATCGCTTGAAAGAATTGAAGCTCGTGTGTAGCACTTGTATATCTGTCTTCTCCTTCTTTCCTTTATATACTAGCATGGAGATAGCATGGAGCGTGAGGATCTTCATCACCAGATCTCCAACGGCTCTTTGGAATCAGTTTGATCTTGGAATCTTCTATATATGGATACTTTGAAACGCCATGATCTATTTTGAACTAATCTCTTCAACATGTAAGGAAGGATGTAATCTCGATTTATACTTCCTGAAATGGTTAGTCATTCATATATGTATAATATAATGGAAGTATATAATAAGATAAAATAATATACGAATAATAAAGGGAGGTTTTGTATTTCATCAACTGTTAACGCTCCAAGGCCTTTGACACTAATATCCTGTTAAAGCCTTTGAAACATCTATTCCGATTCTCATCAAGGGAGGGAGTTATCAATCTCCCCCTTGATGAAAGACAAAACCTGTGCATCCCTGCAACTTAGTAAAACAGATATATCATAATCAAACACAGACTAAGTACCTGCAAGGGTTAGACAAATGTTGGATCAAATTTTTAAAGCATGCAAAAACTATCCAACTGAAAACCATAAAAACAAAGACCAAGGTCCTCCACGACCTTTAAACAAGGTTTTCAAAGTCTAACGAACATCTCCCCCTTTTTGTCTTTCAACAAAGGGCGGAGGTAAAACAGTCACCAAAAGTTACCAAAAGTTTTGAAAACGTTTCCAAAAACCAGCAAAGTAACAAGTTCAGGGGTGGGATAGGGTGGGATAAGGTTTAGGTTAAGTCAATCCAGAGCATCATCAGTGAGCCTCGTCCACCGTCCTTCCAGCATCGTTGAAATCCCGTTCATCGTCGTCATCACCTCCTTCTGCAGCTCCTTAATATCCAGGCGAACTTCCTCCAAGCCCAACTCTAGGTTGTCCATGCATTCATCGAAAGCTGGAGCAGTGGGAAAGGCTTTTGAAGGAGTGGCAAGACTCAAGGTCCCTTGGGGAGACCGAGTGATGCCAATCTTTTCAAGGCCTTTAGAGTCGAACATACCCGTATGATGCAGCTGTTCTTCATTTTTGACATCAATTCCAGAAGCTTTGAAGATAGGGGTCAAAAGGGTAGCAAAGGGGAGGGGAGAGCCTTTACGAGCTTTTCTGGCATGGGCCATGGTACCAAGGATAGTGTTGGCCAGATCTGGGTCAAGGCCATTTAGAATGCGGTAGAGCAGGACCATGGCATTGTCGGTTAGGAGTGAGCCAGAGTTGAGACGGGGTAAGAGGCATCTAACAATGATGTTAAAGATAATTTTTGCCTCAAGGGTTAGGGATGAGTGGGTGAGTTGCTTTGAGGTGCTGTTGGACGCTTCGGGTAGGAGATATTTGGCTCGGGCTAGGATGATGCAATTTTCTTTTGAGGGGTGGATTTCAGATGGTGGAACATGGGTAGGTAAGCCTAGGAGATCTGCAAAATCATTGGGGTTGAGAGAGATTCTAACCCCTTTGACAACAGTCTCCAAAGACCAACCATTAGTGTCGTTCTTGGCTTTTAGGTTGATGTAGAAGAGTTGGGTAAGCTTAGGGTAGTAAACAGTTTCTCGGTTAAGAAGAGTCCAGGCTGGGGAATTTTTTAGGAGCTCAATGCAAGGCATCTTCAAAGCTTCAAAGAATTCAAAGTCTAAAAAATCTGAACAACTAAGCTTACGAGTACGAAACTCGTCTACCCACTTACCAGCAGTCTCAGCATCTAAAAACCAAGAGGAGGGCAAGGATTGATTTACCTGGATATAGGACGGGGGGTCTGCGTTCTTTCTGCGCGCAACAGTTGGAGCAGCTCTCTTGACAGGCGCTACAAGACTCTTGACAGGGCCCTTCCTGGTACGCTTAGGGGATGGAGGCTTGACTGGAGCAGGGGCTTTCCGCTTCTTCGGAGACGGGGGAGGAGGAGGAGGAGAAGGAGAAGGAGTTTCCTCCTCCTCTTCCTCGGACCCCGAGTCCTCACCGGACCCCGCTTCATCACCTTCAGGTTCCTCGTCCTCTCCGGATCCCTCGTGCTCTTCTTCTTCTTCTTCCTCAGGCTCCTCCTCGGATGGAACCTCCTCGGCTTCGGCTTCCTTCCGAATCCGCTCAGCTTCTTCCTCGGCCTTTTTCTTAGCAAGTTCGGCCTCCTCATCGGCCTTTTTCTGTCTCAAGGCCTCTTCCTCAGCTTCCTTGGCAGCATCTCGCTCCAGGGCGGCATCAAGGTCGTCTTCCTCTTCTTCCTCGTCCTCTTCCTCAGCCAGAATCTTTCTCTTCCCCTTTTGTTTAGCACTCAAGGGTTTCTTAGCAGCGCGCTTCTGAGAGCCTTTGTGAGCTGTGGCCGTGCTCGCCTTAATGGTGCTCTGGACAACTGCTGGGATGATGACTTGAGTAGCAGGTTCGGGTGTGGGAGAGGTAGCAATGGCCTGGCGTCCCTTGGGGGTGGCGCCAAGTCTTTTGGGAGTGACATCTTTCTTGGTTTTGGGTGCCAGGGAAGTAGTCGGATAGGGTTTCTTTGAGAGGTTGAAGATGAAGGAGTGGAAAGGGTTGGAAAACTCTGAGTGTAGGTTGTAATCGGGTACAGAATTGGTTTAAGTAGAGAGAGAGGGTGACGGATTGATGGGATGGGTTTAGGGTTCCAAGTAAAGAAATCATTACATTGCTAAGATTTGAAAGGTTTTCAATTTCAAATTCAAATTCAAATACCCATTAAAATCGGACAAGGCATCTAAAAATATATATCCAAAAATAAAATATCTTAACGGTTAAGGAAATCATAGAAATAGGCAATTTTTGAAATCCGATTAAAACAAATATAATTGATTAAATATCTAAAAAGATATTAACCAAAAATATATGATCCGATATATGTACTTCACTGATCAGTTTGCAGACCTTGACATAACTCTCAAAGGTCTTGACACTGAGTGGAGTTTATCTTTCGTAAAGGGAAAGCTCCCCCTACGAAAGTGCATCCTTGTCAAGCATCCCAATCTCTCGTCTAATGAAGGTGAACCTGTCTTCTGCCAAAGGCTTAGTAAAAATGTCAGCCCATTGATAATCAGTAGAAATAAAAGATATGGACACATCACCTTTTTCGACATGGTCTCTAATGAAATGATGTCTTACATCAATATGCTTGGTCCTTGAATGCTGAACAGGATTCTTAGTGATGGATATGGCACTTGTATTGTCACACTTAATTGGGATACCCTTGAGGTTGATGTCGAGATCTCGCATTTGTTGAGCTATCCAAAGGATTTGGGAGCAGCAAGCTCCAGCTGCAATGTATTCGGCTTCTGCAGTGGATAGAGCAACTGAGTTTTGCTTCTTTGAGTGCCAACTGATCAAAGATGCTCCTAAGAATTGGCAACATCCTGATGTGCTCTTTCTATCCACCTTGTAGCCTGCAAAATCTGCATCAGAATATCCAATTAAAGTGAAATCCTTTTGCTTTGGGTACCATAGTCCAAGTTCCTTAGTGCCATTGAGATATCGAAAGATCCTCTTCACATCCACGAGGTGAGATTCTTTTGGATCAGCTTGAAACCTAGCACACATGCAAACAATAAACATGATGTCAGGTCTACTAGCTGTGAGATATAATAAAGATCCAATCATTCCTCGATACTCCTTTTGATTGACACTTGTTCCAGTCTTGTCTTGATCTAGAGATAACGTTGAGCTCATGGGAGTCTTGGCTGCTTTGGATTGATCCATCTTGAACTTCTTCAAGAGATCCTTAGTGTACTTGATTTGGTTGACGAAGATCCCTTTCGTGGATTGATGAACTTGTAACCCCAAAAAGAAGTTGAGTTCACCCATCAAGCTCATCTCAAATTCACTGCACATAATGTTAGAAAATTCCTTGCACAAAGATGTGTTAGTAGCACCAAATAATATATCATCAACATAAATTTGAATAACAAAAATGTCCTTTCCTTTGGTCTTGATAAAAAGAGTCTTGTCGATCAACCCTATTTTAAAATCATTTTCTAAAAGATATTTTGACAAGCGCTCGTACCAAGCTCTTGGGGCTTGTTTCAAACCATAAAGCGCTTTGTCAAGTTTGTAAACATGATTGGGGAATTCTGAGCTTTCAAAACCTGGGGGTTGAGCAACATAAACTTCTTCTTCTAAGAAACCATTAAGAAAAGCACACTTGACATCCATTTGATATAACTTTATGCTCATAAAAGATGCAAATGCTAATAAAATGCGAATGGCTTCAAGCCTGGCTACGGGAGCAAAGGTCTCCTCGTAGTCAATACCTTCCTCTTGATTGTAGCCTTGAGCAACAAGTCGTGCCTTGTTCCTCACAATCTTCCCATTCTCATCTAACTTGTTTCGAAACACCCATCGAGTGCCAATGACTGATTGATGCTTTGGTCTCGGCTTCAAAGTCCAGACTTTGTTCCTCTCAAATTCATTAAGTTCACTTTGCATAGCTATAATCCAGTCTGGCTCCTGAAGTGCCTCATTTACCTTCTTTGGCTCAATAAGAGAAACAAACGCGTTAAAAGCACAAAGATCTTTAAGTTTAGAACGAGTTTGAACACTAGAAGTAGGGTCAGAAATGATATCCTTTAATGAGTGTGAAGAGGAGTATTTGAATTTCCTTTTGCTAGTCTCAGCTCCTTGATTCGTCACACCATCAGGATCGATTTGTGGTACATCTGACTCCGTGGTCCTGTTAGGTTCAGTTACAGCAGTCTCTGTCATCTCAACACTGTTGGATTGGACACCAAGGGCTTTGGACGCATCTTCAACACCTTGGGCCAATTCTTCAGTGTTAAGAATCGGTTCCTGCATGTTCCTTTTCTCTGTGTTCATGGTAGCAGCATCATCACCTTCCTCGTTCTCTTCATGGATATTGAGATCTATATCTGCAACACTTTCACTCAAAGCACCATCATTGCATTCATTAAAAATAACATGTATACTTTCTTCAACTACCTGGGTCCTTTTATTGAAGATTTTATAAGCTTTGCTACTCGTGGAATAGCCAAGAAATATACCTTCATCACTACGCGCATCAAATTTCCCAAGGTTATCTTTTCCATTGTTATGAACAAAACAAGTACAGCCAAAGGGTTTAAAATAAGATATAAGTGGTTTGCGGCCTTTGAAAAGTTCATAAGGAGTTTTCTTTAAGATGGAACGAATAAGACAACGATTTAAAATGTAGTTAGTTGTGTTAACAGCTTCAGCCCAATAGGTTTTAGGTAATGCATTTTCTAAAAGCATAGTCCTGGCCGTATCCTCTAAGGTGCGGTTCTTGCGTTCCACAACCCCGTTTTGTTGAGGTGTCCTAGGAGCAGAAAAGTTATGGGAGATGCCATATTTAGCACAAAACAAATCAAATTGAAGTTGATCAAACTCCCTACCATGATCACTCCGGATAGACACTATGGGCTCATTTCTTAAAGTTTGGAACTCCTTACAAAGTTTTGAAAACTCAAATAAGGCCTCTGATTTTTCTTTCAAAAATGCAACCCAAGTATATCTAGAAAAATCATCAACAACAACTAGCATGTACTTTTTACCATTGGGAGATTTGACTCGCATAGGACCACATAAATCCATATGTAAAAGTTCAAGGGGTCTAGAAGAACTTACAACCTTTTTGGGTTTGAAGGAGCTACGTGTTTGTTTACATCGTGTGCAAGCGTTACACATGTCAATACCTTTGAAGTCCATCTCAGGTAGCCCTCTTACAAGCCCTTTGGACACAAGCTTCTGTAGTGTATGTGGACTCACATGACCGAGTCTCCTGTGCCAAAGCTTTGGATCGTCCGTCAAGGCCTTTAAACAGGTTAAGCTTCCTTGTGCCACGTGATCAGCATTTACAGCGTATATGTTGTTGTAACGATATGCAGTCAATATAACTTCACCTGTATCATCTCTGCACACTATACATCTTTTCTTGTTAAATCTGACATTGTTACCACTATCACATAATTGAGAAACGCTAAGCAAATTATACTTTAAACCATTGACAAGATAGACATTTTTAATACTATGGCTGGAATCACTTCCAACACTACCAATACCAACAATGTCGCATTTCCCTTTGTCACCAAGAGTGATTGTTCCCATGGATTGCTCCTTTAGATCATGAAAGAGAGAACTCTTCCCACTCATATGCCTCGAGCAACCACTATCAATAATCCATTTGTGTTCTTTCACCTTGGTGATCTCCTGCAAAACAAACATCAACCTTTGTGGCTAGACCAATAAGCAAATTTGGATCCATTGTTGGGGTAAACCATATTTGGTAAAATAGTGCCTTTTGAGACCCAAACTTGTGTTATCCATTCTTTTCTCAAATGAACAGGAAATGTATTGCGAATAATATAAGGATCCTTTCTTCTGTAGGGGCAGGTCTCTTTTACATGTCCCTTTCTAGCACAATGGTGACATATAGGAGAGGTTCTGCTTCCTTTAGCCTTTACAAAAGTGGTAATGTGTTGCTTCTTTAAAAACTTTGGGTTGTAACCAATACCACTTTTGTTTAGAGAGCTTTGTTGCTCACCTAACATCTTATCGAGAGTGCCTTTGGATTTGGTAAAACTTATGAGGGCTGTCTGTTGGTCTAGAATCTTATTATTCAGGGAGATCTTCTCGTTCTCTAAGTCATGATGCACATTTCTTAGAGAGGAGAGATCTTGCTTGAGTTCAGATTTCTCCGAATCAAGAGTCTTGACTTTAATGTCAAGACCTGAATAAGAAGCTTCAAGACCTTTGACCCTCATAGACAGATCCTCAATAGTCTTTTCCTGGTCCACAGTTCTCTTAATAAGAATGTTAGTTTGGGCAATAAGCTTCTCTTCATTGGCAATCATATTAGAAAGGAATTCCGATAATACCTCTTTTGGACTTTCCATAAGTTCTCTTACAGTAGCTTCAAGCTTTTTATCGTGGGATTCATCTTCTGAGGCCATAAGACAAATGTTGGCCTTCTCATCGTCAGAATCAGAGTCGGAATCACTCCAAGTAACCACCATAGCTTTCTTCTTCCATTTGTCACCTTTCTTGGGCTGGCTCTTTGTCTTTTGAGGGCAGTCCTTTACAAGATGATCTGTTTCACCACATTCAAAACAAGACAACGGTTTAGTCTTCTTTTCAAACTTGTTGTATTGAGGCTTACCTCGAAATTTTGAAGATTCTGATCCATCCTTGTTGTTGAATTGCTTCTTCATTTTGAGAATTCTAGCAAGGCCTCTTGTGATGAGAGCAAAAGGATCATCCTCATCGTCATCCTCATCTTCAGAATCAGATCCATCCTTGGACTCATCCTTCTTAGACTTTAGTGCCAAGTTCTTGGTGCTAGCTGGAAGTTCTCCATCCTCTTCATTAAGGATCATCTCATGCGTGATCAGCTTCCCAAGGAGATCATCAAGGGGTAGAGTGGTGAGGTCCTGGGCTTCCTCTATAGCTGTTACTTTAGGACCCCATTTCTCCTTTGGAAGGAACTTCAGTATCTTCCTCACTTTCTCAACGTTGGTAAAGCTCTTGCCGAGAGAGTCAAGGTTGTTGGTGATTTCTGTGAATCGTGTGAACACGGCTTTGATTGACTCGTCGGATTTCATCTTGAAGAGCTCATACTTTCGAATGAAGATGCTGATCTTGGTGTCTTTCACTTGGATCGTTCCTTCATAGGTGACGACCAACTTGTCCCAAATCTCTGTAGCTGACCTACAAGAGGAAATACGGTTAAACTCATCAGTGCTAAGACCACAATAAAGTAAGTTAATAGCCCTGTAGTTTTTGGAGATGGTTTCAAGATCTGCTTGGTTGTATTCAGACTCCTTCTTTGCCACTTTGGTATCGTTTGGTCCTTCCTTCTCTGGAATCTTCGGACCATTCTCTATAATGTTCCAAAGCTCTAGATCTTGGTCTATGATGAACATCTTCATCAAAGATCTCCAGTGGACAAAGTTGTTTCCTACAAAGAGTGGCGGTCTGCTTGTGGAGCATCCCTGTGCAAATCCTTCGCTTGCTTCACCAGACATGATCGAAAACTCACAAGATTGTTAGATCAAAAGCAGTGAGTAAAGCTCTGATACCAATTGAAGGTTCGATAATGTAAAACAAAGTAATATATAAATACTCTAGAAGGGGGGTTGAATAGAGTATGCCCGTTTTTCGCAGTAAGTCTCAAGACTTTTGGAGCTTGTACCAAAACCTTTGAGAAGAACCTGAATCACAAAGTTAAACAATTCGAACCAAGTGCGGAAAAATGGTAAAGCAAATAAGTAAAGAACACGAGTAATTGTTTACGAGGTTCAGCACAACTGGCCTACGTCCCCGCCTAGGGTTCTTCCACAACCCTAGGATTCAAAGGCTTTATTGATTGCTTAGCTTAGGATCCTAATAGCTCACCGAGAAGCCTCTCTCCTATACAATTGCAATCTAGTCAACTCACGTTCCCTTGGAGTCCTAGACCAATCTAGAAGAGCCCCACCTCTCTCAGCTGTCTAGTACAATCCTCTAACTCTCGCAAATCAATAGCCTAGTGCAACTTCCCGAGTTATAAACTCTCGAGTAACACTTGAAATAAATATATCCTATAAGCTCACAGTGACTCTCAAAGGCTTTGAAATAAACAACAAACTATTTGAGCGCTTTGCAGAGAGACACTTGGAAGACAGATCGCTTGAAAGAATTGAAGCTCGTGTGTAGCACTTGTATATCTGTCTTCTCCTTCCTATCCTTTATATACTAGCATGGAGATAGCATGGAGCATGAGGATCTTCATCACCAGATCTCCAACGGCTCTTTGGAATCAGTTTGATCTTGGAATCTTCTATATATGGATACTTTGAAACGCCATGATCTATTTTGAACTGATCTCTTCAACATGTAAGGAAGGATGTAATCTCGATTTATACTTCCTGAAATGGTTAGTCATTCATATATGTATAATATAATGGAAGTATATAATAAGATAAAATAATATACGAATAATAAAGGGAGGTTTTGTATTTCATCAACTGTTAACGCTCCAAGGCCTTTGACACTAATATCCTGTCAAAGCCTTTAAAACATCTATTCCGATTCTCATCAAGGGAGGGAGTTATCAATCCGGTACATCAGCGGTACCCTCGAGCTGGCCACCACAATCACCCCTTCCTCTCGGCTTGACGTCGTCGCTTACACTGATGTGGATTGGGGTGGTTATCCTAACACATGTCGCTCCACGTCTGGCTACTGTCTGTGGTGTCTCGCTTTAGCACTGAGGCAGAGTACAGAGGTGTCACCAACGTTGTCTCCGAGTGTTGTCGGCCGCGCAATCTCTTTCTTGAGCTTTGTTGCCCTCTTCAGAAGGCCACCCTGGTCTACACCGACAACGTCTCCGCCGTCTATCTGGTCAGCAACCCAGTCCAGCATCAGCGAAAGAAGCACATTGAGCTCGATCTACACTTCATTCAGGACAAGGTTTCTCTTGAACATGTTCGTTTTCTTCATGTCCCGTCTTCCTATCAGTACGATGATATCTTCACCAGGGGTTTATCTCAACAGTTGTTCCTCGATTTTCGGTCCAGTCTCACAGTACAGGACCCTCTACTTTCGACTGCGGGTGTTTGATAGATTACATAGGTCTCATATTGTATAGTGGGCCCAAAGGCCCAATACCTTATAACCTATATATATGGTTGATAAATGAATGAAACTCTCAAGGAGGACTTTACATCAATTCTATCCTTCTACACATGCAAACCTCAAGCCCACAACTCCCCATTCAAATGAAATCCAATTCTCTCATCTTCCTTCCTGAAAAGGTAAATAGATAGATAAGATATAGGATACCAATTTACAAAAACAATGAGACCAAACACAGAATCTCATACAAAAAAGGAACCGTATATCAAGAAGGCCATGTATCTATCCAAAAAATCCTATCAACCCAAGCTCTCAGCACAGGACTAAGCACTATAAACCAAGCAAACTAACCAATCAATCTGAATCGACTGATTAGTTAGTTTGGTTGGTTGAGAGAGCACTAAGCTATCCTCTTCCTTCCTTCTTCACTGTCAAACCAAGACCCCCAAAACACCCTTTCACCCACTGGTTTTCGCAGCCCACACATTGGCCACCACCACTTCTACCACCATTTGTTTTCCCTCATAAACCGCTAGCAACATCAGGACACATACCTTCATCTCCCTCCTTGCTCCGACCTCCAAGCGCCACCACTAGCCCCATTGTTTCCCTGCTTTCAGAGTAATTCGCTGAGCACAGAGGCGGATCCACGGGGGGGGGGGGGGGGGGGGGGGGCTCGGGGTGGCTGAAGCCCCCCTATCCTGAAAAGGGGTTTGTAATATATAAAAGTAAAGTAGTCTTAGTTACACAATGACAACTTGGCTCAGCGGTATTGACACGGAAATAGGCGGGAAGGATTTTTTAACTGAGTGAGTAATTAAACCCAGGTTCGAATTTTGTACGCCTCACCCTTTCCTCTTTTTTTAAAACAGCAAAGCTCTCCTTTTTTTTTAATTTAGACAGACACAGGCACACAACAACCTACCCCTAAGCAATAGCGAACCCGAGCCGCCCATCGCCTCCAGCTCCACCACCGGTCGGCGCACTCATTCCCTGCTGCTCCTCTCCGGCGTGGCGACGACTCTGGTGGCTCCTCTAGTCCTCCCAGCGACTGGGTTGCAACCCTTCGTCATTTCACTTCTTTCCCTACAATCCCAAATTCCCAATTTCCAAATCCAAATTTGTTGAAGGCTGAATTGAAAAGGTTAGTATTTCTTATCTTATAGATTATACTTTGTCAATTTGTACTCTAAATTTTAATTTGATATTCAATTTATATGTAAGATTGAGAATTTAGGGTTTTGATTTTGGGAAACAATTTTGTGAAATTAGGTTTGAGAATAGATTTTGTGAATTTGTGAATTGAATTTGTGATTTGGGTGCTTATTTATGAGTTTCTCAAACAAGTAAAAAATTGAAATGCAGATTGAAAATTCACCAAACAAATCGGAATAACCTCTTTACAAACTGTCAAACTTTCGAGTTTAAACTGTGAGCAATTTATGAAAAGCATAATCTTCCGAACACTAACAAATTAATTTCAAGAGGCTTTAGAAGCAATCAATATCCCTTAATTTACTCTCGACTTCTTCAACTTAGATTGAAGAATTTAGAATTTTGGTTGTGATAAAGCCTATAGGTATGGTATTTGGTGAAACACAGTTGTAAAAATATTCTAAATACAAAGTAATTTGACTTAACCTAAAAATAACCTTACTTGTAATTAAATTGAAATCGGTCAAAAGTCCACAACAAACTAAGGTGAGTATCTTGTTATTTACGTGCACGGAAAAAATAGCTATACTGAATTTGATTCTTGATATATTAACATTAATCTCGATTCGCAACTTATCCTAAGTGTTTTTCAGCCCCAATTCTGGATCCGCCACTGGCTGAGTACCAGTCGAGCAACACCCGAGCACCCGTCGAGCACCACCCAAGCACCTCCCTAGTACCAGACAAGAACCTCCCGAGCGCCGACGCCGAGAACATATTCTCCTTCCCCTGTTTTGGTTTCGACCGCTCCCGTAAGCTTTCCTCTTCCTCCTTTCGATCGGATACCTTGTAAAGGTCCGCCTTTATGACCTCTTCTTTTGTCTCAGGCCAAGCCCGCCTTGATTCTGTCTCTGACGAGCCGAAGGAGCCCCCGGCGAATTCTCCTATCAATTTCAAACCCCTCGATGAGAACTCAAACCTCCTCCATTTTCTTGTTCGGATTCGTCCCCTTTCTTTCTATTGGTTGGGTTGTCTGGGTAGTGAGCTTGAGAGAGAGCGGGGTGAGAGCGAGGATTCCGGCGAGCCTCCTCCTTTTTCTTCCTTTCTTCCTCTGGTGAACAGAGCTTTGGAGAGGGCGAGTGAACAGTCCCCGGATCCGGTTCAACATTTTGTTTTAAACTTCTCGGTCCGGTTCACCTTATTAAAAAAGGTCGGATTGGTTCTTTAGCAATCAGCTTGAGATTTGGTTTTGGGCTAAGGGTTGTGCCTTTTGTTGGGTTCTTTTGGGCCAAAATAGAGGTCGTTTGATAGTTTTAGTAACTTATCTCAAGTAGTATATAGTAATTGTTAAATAATCGGAAATTTCGCGAGGTACCCTTGGGGTATTGCAATTTTCGCGATGTATACAACTCTTTTGCATATTTTGCATGGTGCCCCTGAGATTTTCATTTTTTTCATCTTGCGCCCTTCCTTGTTAACTTGAACGGATTCCGTCAATTTTCAATTCAAAAAAAAAAAGAGAAAGAAAGATGGGAAAGAAAAAAGATAGATAAGAGAGAAAGTGAAAGGGAAAGCAAGGAAGAAGTCGGCAAACCCTAGCCCCTTCATCGATCACAGCCGCCGCCGGCCTGCACCTGCGTCCTCAACCAGATCGAAGGTAAACCGAGGGCAACGGAGAAGAATCCCTAGTGGAAGAGTGTTTCCCTCGAAAACAAAACTCATAAAGGTGGAATCGAGAGCGTCCAAGCTCACCCCAAATATCAAATTGAAAATCCAAAGTAAAAATAGAGAGTTTTGGAGCAACAAAGAAGAGAGACTGAGAATCGTGAGTCAAAATCGATCGGTTGTTTGAGGAAGGAGAAAGAAGTCATGCCATGACTACCACCTCAACTACCACCGACTATCAAAACGGGCAGTCGGAGTGCTCCGAGCAAACAACCAGCCACGTCGGCCCCGTCTTTGTAGAGTTTATACCGATAAAAAGGGTATGCTTTTCCGTACAGGGCGGCGGGGAGGACGAATAAGATAACGAGATGATTTATCTTGAATCTAGCAAAATTTTCGCCGATTTTAATGACTGCGATTCCAAATCTGACGTCGCTAAGCAACTGGATTGGCTTAGATATCTGCTCAACTATGGAACCAATCTCCAGATCCGCCCACCACCAGCGCCGCGGCGGTGGCTCCAACTCCGACCCTAGCACTTGTGACCTCCGCATCCTCCACGGTGGAGAGGTGAGGCGACGGAATTGGAAAGAAGGAGGATGCCACCGGTAAGGACGGAGGGCGGAAGTCGAGGTGGTGTTGGTCGTCAGAGTTGCACCGGAGGTTCCTGTGCGGAGGAGAATGACGTTGCTTCTTTCTTTCTTCCTTTTTTTAATTGGAAACTGACGGAATCCGTTAAAGTTAACAAGGAAGGGTGCGAGGTGAAAAAATTCAAAACCTCAGGGGCACCACGCGAAATATGCAAAAGAGTTGTATACGTCACGAAGATTGCAATACCTTAGGGGTACCTCGCGAAATTTAAGTTAAATAATTTACTATTTAATCATTGCAAATTTATTCTGTTTTATTTATTGGTTAATTATTTAATTATTTATTATAAGTTATTAAAAATCAGATTTACTTGAGTGTTTATTCAATTGCTATATTGTTTTGAGGTTGTTATTGCTATTTAAAAAGGTCCATTGATTTGTTGATTCTTTATTATTTGTTAATGTGATAATAGATAGAATAGAGAGGAGAAGAAGGGAATGAACTGATGTCTTATTGGGGTCTTCAGGACCCTTTATATAGGAGGAGTTTACTTAGGGAACTAGGGTTTACTAGTGTTTATCCATCCCTAATATAATACTATTATAACACTCCCCCTTGGATAAACATCCTTAAATACTACCTCATTACAAATCTCGCCTAGAAAACCCAATGGGACAAAACTAGGATCCAGAAAACAAATACATATGACATTTGATACGATTTGGTGATCTGCCTCGTTAAAAACCTTGTCAGGAAAACCCAGTGGGACAAAACCTGATCGAAGGGAAAAAGAGTACTGCAGTGCGTATACTCCCTCTGAATTCAACACCCTTCTTGTAGTCTTCTCATTCGGGTAAGCTCTTTGAACTTCTTGATGATGCTGATTGTATGAGCTGCATAGCCGAGTCTCAACATTTCCTTTGACGTGTATAAGTTGAGATTTCTTCATACATTACAATTGACTTCGAATGCTTGACTTCCATTTGCTGGCGTTGAGATGCTTTCAATGCACAAACATAAGGTACTTCAGGACCCAGTGTGCCATTTGATCATGAGGGATCTAGTGTATTAAATGGTGCCTAATTTGCCTCGTTAAAAACCTTAACTTGGAAAAACCCAATGGGATAAAAACCAAGATCAAGGAAAAGAGTACAACATTGTATGGTACTTCGGGACCTAATGCAATGCCACCATTTTCACAATTATAGGTACTTCAGGTACTCTTATAAGGATCTTTAACTAATTGCATGTGACGGGACTTTGATATTAATGCTTCAGGCATTTTCAATCAATCCTTTTTCATTTATATGCGTATGCAAGTAACACGTCCGTCATTTACATTTAGATCCAAAATTATATTCACTTCTGGTGAATACATTCTCCATATAACCTTTGATAGGTATTTGTGCAATCAACTTGGCTTTATATTTTATTTTGTATGAACACCCACTTAAAACCAATTGATGTTGCACTTTTTGGTGTTGGGACTACAAGTCCAATGACATCATGCTTAAAGAATCCATCTTTGCATGACTTGCTTCTTTCTAGCTCTTTTACTATGATTTCGATGTCGACATCCATTATTTATTTGATGATCATCATATTCTCATAGGCTCATTCCACTTCGGGGGAATCTTATACTAAGAGCCTAGTGATCTTCAACACTTCTGGTGTACTTGAGAATCACTTGATATTCATTGAGTTGGAGTTACTCCTGGAACTTCCAAATGAGCTAGTATATGTGACTTTGTCACTTTCTTGGTCTTTAGTAAATGCTTTCAATGACATATTTGTTAAACCTTATAATCATTTCATTTATTGAACTTCTGGTTCACTTGTATTTATCCGCGGATATGAAATGATAGAGAAGTTGCTTCCATGCAATCCCTTTCTTAATTGTCTCATTTCCTTTCCCCCTAAATACCGAGCATTTGATCACCATTTTAAAGCTCTAAGTATTTGATATCAATAGGGAGTCAAACCTCATGTATCATCCAACTTCTTTGTGGTTTCATTTTAGTTCATTTGGAGGAGGTACGTCTCGGAACATGTGTTGCTCATTCAAGACCTTTGAATGACATGCTCTCTTCTGGAGAGAATTAGGGAGATGTTATTGTGTCAAATTCGAAATGCAAACATGCATGGGCCCATTTGACCAATGACTCTTCTGGGTCGTCGTGAGCTACCTTATGCTCAACAATGTTTTTGGTAACATTCTCTACCTTATGTTTCATATGACCAAAGTGTTGCGGCATCTGTAATCTTGGAATTACACTGGTCTGCATGATAGTGTTCCGTAGCTTCTCATTGAATCCATTCAAGAGACATTAGAGACTTTGCATTTACTTTAAATTTAGATGGTCTTGTTGTTGATTTGCCAAAATGACAGACCATATATGTTCGGTCACCGTTATAGAGGATCTTCGGGTCCTAGGATCTTCTGGTCCCTTTTAGTGGGTGTGTATGTGAATGTCAATGATCCCGCCCATCATCGTTTCACATGAATGACCTAATGCCACAAAGAAACACATTTTATCATTAACTAACTTCTGGTTAGTGATAATTTCAATGGGATAAATGAGTGTCAAATAAACCATATATATACATTCTCAATTCTGTAAGACTTGCTTCTGGCTAGTCATATGAGATATTGGTGTTCAATACCATGTCCATTCATGCATATGTGTCATTGTTACTTCAGGTACCAAGATCAGTGCTCTTCTGGAGCTGTATGGTATTCATCTTGTTTTTTCCATTCAAGATTGTTTGAGAAAACTTCAGGTTTTCAAAATTGTTTGACACTTATAAAACCATAATATTCAACCATTGAACCTTGTATATGGTGATCCATTTATTTAATTTATATGACATTGAATGGGTATTGTCAGAACTTTCGTTGATGTCATACTTCAGGTATGAGTCATTTATAATGTTCTCCAAGACATTTAGAAATAACCGTATAACAGACCTAGCTATAAGCCACAACAATAACTTTGTTCAAGCGCTTAACCATAACCTCTTTCACACCCTCTACCGGAGGGGCATGCTTCAGGCAATGCTTAGAGGATAGTCAGGAAGTGGCCTTCTTACCCGGATCGTATTATGTGGTTACTTTTATTGGTTGTATCAACCAAACAAAAATAGTTCTGAATATGATAAAACCCACATTCCATGTACTTCTTCAGGAGTACAAATGATAAAATTAGGAACATATACTCTTCTGGAGTTTGTGAAATCCTTTACTCTTCTAGAGTTCATAAAATATTCTTTACTCTTCATGAGTTAATAAAAATCCACTAGTACAGTCTTCAGGCTCTTTGGTTGGTGTTGAAAAACTTCACAATCTACGGGATTGTGGTAAACCTTTCTCCCAAATGTTCATTTGCCAAACAAAACTCCGCATTAGACCCTCATTATAAGTTGTTTCTTCAGGAAACACTTTGAGATTTGAATACAATAAGTAAAATCATAATAATTTTATTCAATATAAAAGCAATGAAAACAAAACAAATAAATAAATAAAAGAAATTTGTATTTGTCCACTGCAGGTGGAGCCATAAAAAAAACTTGTCAATTTATCATTTTCTTCAAGAAATGATTTTATTCATAAAATGATTCATTTGTCAACTTCGAGTAACAATTAGTCTCTATTATGTATATTTCGATCATATACTCCAAAAAATGATAAGTCGCAATTCAAAAAGATATAGTAAGTTGTCATATAAACATTGACCATATTCTTCAAGAAATGGTACGTTTGATTATTACTCACTTCAGGGAGAAGACAACTTGTATACAACCACTTTAATTTCTACACTTCTGGGTATTTGTGCAACTTTAAAATAAAACTCATACACTTCTGGGTATGATTTTAAATAATCTTTATGAGGATATACAATATATCTCTTATCATTCATTTACTTCAGGAAATGAATATTGTCACTTCAGGGACAAATTTGTATTGATGAGAGAGAGAGAGACATTTTATGAATTTCCTTTTCGTATACAACTCTTCAGGAGATGATTGTCGTTACTACAGGAACGATTTATGATTATGTGTCCATCCACTTCAGGAGATGCCTTTATATGTTTCAAGAGATAATGATAAATAAATAAATAAATAAATAGTTGATAAAATTGATAAAAACTATAAAAACACAAATAAATAAAATTAAATTGGCATATTGTCAACTTCTGGTGACAAGAAAATGAACATCTACAAATACATGTTCGTCTACTTCTGGAGACTGGTGGAGAAATCCTAATTTGCTTGTTTAGCTATAAAAATCATCGGTCCAGGGACGATTATGAATTTTAAAATTTTATCTACTACGGGAGATAAATTTTAGAAAAAATTTGGCTAAATATCCATTTTGGCAACCCCTTTTTGCAAAATGTCCATTCAAAATCAGTTTTTGCTAAATGTCCAAAAACATTTTGAAAACCCCGTTTTACCCTTTCATTACTTAACCTGTTTAGATAGCCGCTCCACCTTATCCATGGCGTTCCCACAGATCTGAGGGAGAGAGGCGAGAAAGCGGAGGCTCGTTACATTATTTGTCGAGTGATTTGGCCATGGCGTTCCCACAGATCCATGGCGAGAAAGTGGAGGTGTTCCCACAGATCCATGGCGTTCCCTCAGGTGCCGCACCTCCGCCGTGGCCCCTCCGCAATCGGCCGATAATACACCCAGGCTCCATTGCCGAACCTCTGAGAAGAAATTACAGAGCTATAGGCCGAAGTTTGCTTCCAATCCTTCCTCCCCTCGCGATTTCGCGAAGGCAGCAGTGTCGCCTTCCATCCTCTGCTGACTACAGGTTCATCCTATCCCTTCTTCCTCTCCGCCCTACCTTCTATTGGTGCTCCAATGGCTACTCTAGGGTTAGGGTTTTAAATTTGGGGCGAAATTTTGATTTTCTGGCTTTGTTGTTTGCTCGTTACATAATTTGTTGAGTGATTTGGCCATGTCTTTCCATTGTGATGGTGATTTGTTCTCTGATTGAAGGTCTGATGTTCCGATGGTGAAGGTGATGAATGAAATTGAACTGCAAGTTTGCAATTATTGTTGAATGAAACTGGTCAATGGGATTGAATAATTGAAATCATAATATTTGTTATCTCATAATCATTGTCAGCATCACTGGCCTTCTGCAATTTCGTTTTCCTTTCTCTATGTATGTTTTGATTTTGCGATTGTTGAGAAACTGCGAAGATTCACAGCCCTGGTGACAACGTTAAAAAGCCAAAAAGAAGTGGGAGATTTAGCAGGGTGACGAACAGTTAGGGTGGCTTGTGGTGTGTTTTGGAGCATGGAGAAATTGGATATCATCTCATGGAATCCATTGATTTGCAGGTGGTGGCCAATTTGATATCCAATTTCAGTTGTGTTGATTTCTCCCCTCCTTGCTTTCTGTAATCAGAAATATCATGATTTCTCCCTTCCTTGCTTCAATCAATTTTCAGGTGTGTTGATTTCTGTAACCTTAACTCGTGCGTTTGTTTCTTGAGTTCTCTGTGTTTACTGTTGTTTTGGTGTTTACTGTTGTTTACTTTTGATTTCAGGTGTGTTGTTTACCGTTGATTTCAGGTGCTTCCGTCTTAGTGTGTACTGTTGTTTTGAATTTTCGTTGTTGAGGTGTATTTTAACTGTTGGATTGCCACCGAGCTACACAATGTGCTTTTCATTTGATTTTGGTTGTATTTAGTAATTCTGTGTAGATTGTAACCTCATCAATTTGGTGTTTAAAATCCATTTATTTCACTGTCATCATGAATCCATTTATTTCATTGTCATCAGGAATGAGTTAAAATCCATTTACAGTGCTATGTTTTTTTAGCTTGATTTGATTTATTCTTGAAAGGTTTTAATTACTCCGTTGTAGCATTTCCATTTCCGTTATACATATTGGATTTGTCACTACATGTGTCACCAAGTGTGTCATCAATGATTGATAAGTGTGATAATCATCCCGTAAAAAAAAACTGTCACCAAAAAAATTGTTTATCATCATACATATGTCACTAGAGTTGTGTCACCGCTAATAAAGGTGGTGACACGAATCTAGTAAAAAAACTGTCACCAAAAAATTTGTTTATTATCGTGCATGTGTCACCAAAGTCATTGATCGGTATCACCACTAATAAAATTGGTGACACGAATCTCGTAAAAAAAATGTCACCAAAGTCATTGACCGGTATTACCACTAATAGAGGTGGTGACACGAATCTTGTAAAAAAAACTGTCACCAAAAAAATTGTTTATCATCATACATGTGTCACAAAAGTTGTATCATCAAAGTCATTGACCGGTGACAACGATAGAGAGGTGACATCGATAGGGATGGTGACAGCGATATGGGTGGTGACTAGACTTGTCAAACGGGTCATTCGGGTCGGGTTCGGGTCCGGTCACTTCGGGTTTCGGGTAAAACGGGTTTCGGGTTGACTCGAACTCGGGTTTGATCGGGTTTCGGGTCGGGTTCGGGTCGATTTCGGGTTTGTCAAATTTTTCTTTTTTAAATTAAAAAAATCATTATTTGATAATTTTGTGATAAATTTTAATTATATATAAAAAAAATAATTATATATAATTATAAATCAACCGGGTCAATCGGGTAAATCGGGTCAAAATTACCGGGTCAATCGGGTCAACGGGTCGAAACCCAGATTACCCGGAAAATTTTGGGTTTTCGGGTTCGGGTCGAAAAAAAATTTCGGGTCAAAATTTTCGGGTTCGGGTCGGAAATTTTTCGGGTCGGTCGGGTCGGGTCACCGGGTCGGGTTGTGTTTTGACAGGTCTAGTGGTGACAGCGATAGGGGCGGTGGTGGCAGTAATAGGGGTGGTGATGACATCGATTGGAGTGGTGGTGACAGCGATAGGAGTGGTGACAACGATAGAGGTGGTGACAGCAATAAGGGTGATGACAACAATAGGGGTGTTGGTGACAGTGATAGGGGAGGTGGTGACATCGATAGGGGGTGGTGACAGTGATAGGAGTGGTGGTGACAGCGATATGAGTGGTGGTGACAGCGATAGGAATGGTGGTGACATCGATAAGAGTGGTGACAGCGATAGGGCGGTGACAACGATAGAGGTGGTGACAGTAATAAGGGTGGTGACAGCGATAGGAGTGGTGGTGACAGCGATACGAGTGGTGACATCGATTGGAGTGGTGGTGACAGCGATAGAGGTGGTGACAACAATAAGGGTGGTGACAACAATATGGGTGGTAGTGACAATGATAGAGGTGGTGATGACAGTGATAGAGGTGGTGGTGACAACGATAGGAGTGGTGGTGACAACGATATGAGTGGTGACAGCAATAGGGCGGTGACAACGATAAAGATGACGACAACAATAAGGGTGGTGACAGTGATAGAGGTGGTGGTGACAGTGATAGAGGTGGTGGTGACAGCGATAGTAGTGGTGGTGACAGCGATACGAGTGGTGACAGCGATAGGGCGGTGACATCGATAGAGGTGGTGACAACAATAAGGGTGGTGACAACAATATGGGTGGTAGTGACAGTGATAGAGGTGGTGGTGACAGTGATAGAGGTAGTGGTGACAGCGATAGGAGTGGTGGTGACAGCGATAGGAGTGGTGACAGCGATAGGGAGGTGACAACGATAGAGGTGGTGACCGCAATAAGGGTGGTGACAGCGATATGGGCGGTGGTGACAGCGATATGGGTTGTGGTGACAGCGATAGGGCGATGACACTAATCTCGTAAAAAAAAAATTGTCACCCAAAAATTTGTTTATCATCATACATGTGTCACCAAAGCCATTGACCGGTGTCACCACTTATAAATGTGGTGACACTAATTTCGTAAAAAAAAAAATTCGAAAAAAAAAAACGTGTCACCAAATTGTTTTTTGTGTTACCAAAGTTGTGTCACCAATTCATTGACTTTGACCGGTCAATGGTCAAAATAAAAATGGGAAGGAAGGAAGGGTATGGGAAGGAGGGGTAAAAATGTAATATTATGACATTTTGCAAAAGTGGAAATAAAAATGGACATTTTGCAAAATGCCTTATGGAAAATGGACACTTAGCAAAAAAATCCTAAATTTTATCATGATATATAAGCTACAATATTTTCTCTTCTTCAGGAGATAAATAAGAATTTCATCTTCTTCAAGAGACGTGATACATAAATTGTGTTTACTTTATCTACTTCAGGAGATAAACTACCACTTTTGGGATGATATGCAAATTTAACAATTTATATCTACTTCGGGAGATAATATTTGTCTACTTTTGGAGACAAAAAAATACAAATTGAAATGAATAATAAAACAGAAAAAAATTCATCACTACGGGGATGATATTCAATCATTCATATCTACTTCAGGAGATGTTTCGTTCATCTACTTCGGGAGATGAGGATTAAACAAATACTCCCTCCGTTAATTAAAACTTGACGTTTTACTATTCACGCACGCATTTTTAGGTGTTAAAAACTATATAAAATATTAACTTTTTTAATAATTTTTTTAAATAATATCATACTTATTTGAATTTATAAAAACAAATTTTAAAAAAAGTTAATATTTTATATAGTTTTTATCGTTCTAAAAAAGCGTGCATGAATAGTAAACGACAAGTTTTAATTAACAGAGGGAGTATAATTTAAATAAATTAAATTAAATAACATAACATACATATAAAATAGTAAATAAACATAAATAATAAATATACTTTCATCACTACAGGAATGAAATTTATCGACTCGATCATCTCTGTGGGGATGAGATTTATTAATCACTTTGATTGATTTATCTGCTTCAGGGGATATATACTTGTTATGTATTTTATATCCACTTCACGGGATAAAATTTACCACGTCAGGGGTTCACATTCTTCGGGATGTGTTTATATACTTCATGGGGCCAAATATGAAAACCCTATAGTGTTAGGCCGTTTTCTGTAAATATACAATATATACTGCCCGATCTGTGATTTAAAAAAATTCCGGGCCGATTTTGTAATTTATAAAAAAAACTCTTCTTCCTCGTTTCTGAATTTACAGAGGCGGTGACGGCGGCGACTTCGCCCAAGGAGGCAGAACTGGATCCCGCAACGGGGCAGTTTTCGAGCCTCTTCTCACCATCGATAGATCCGGCATCGAAGACCTGCGGAGGAGGAACCCGACGCGCAGGGAGGCTTCAATGTCCATGGGGTCGCAGATCCGAGGAGGCGTCGACGATAAGCTTCGAGAGTTCCCCGTTTGCTTTCCTCCAAGAGATTAGGGATAAGAATCCATCTTCGGATTCAGCAATTCGCCTTCCTCGTCGTTGTTCAGAGACACCGTTTGAAAGGCAACGCACCCAACATCCTCGATTGGTTTCCGAGGGAGCGCATATGTGCCGTGTAGAGGCGACGACGTGGCTGGAGGCGACGACGAGCCGGAGGAGGACGGAGGAGATGGCGGGCATGTCGCTGGCGGTGCAGCACGCGGCTTCGGTGCCCTCAAGGGCGGCCATCTGACGAGCGAGATTGAGCGCAGTCGGGTTGAAGTGGTAGCTTTGATTAGATGAAGAAATCGTTGGGGCCGAGGTCCTCAAAGGAGAGCCGCACCATCGTCTCCAACTGCATCACGATCAGCGCAGAGATTTACATGTTTGAGTGGTCTGGGCGGCGTGGGTGGAGATCGGTGGTAATTTTGTAGGGAGGGTTTTGAGATCGAGAATGGTTCGATCTTACTGCTGATAACGTGTGATAATAGATAGAATAGAGAGGAGAAGAAGGGAATGAACTGATGTCTTATACATGTCTTCAGGACCCTTTATATATATAGGAGGAGTTTACATAGGGAACTAGGGTTTACTATTGTTTATCCATCCCTAATATAATACTATTATAACAGTTAAGTTATTTTTATCATATTTTCTGAATTATTTATTCATTTATTTAATCTGATTTGTGGAAAGTCTAATTATGGAAATGAATTACTTGTTAAGAGTTGGAATTTTTAATGGTTAGTTTTGGAATATGTGGATCGTTTGAAATAATTCTAAAAGTATTGGAATTTCTTAAGATAATGATTTTTGAAATAAAATGTCGGGATTATTTTATTAACATGATATTTAAATTTGGTTGAAAGATTTAATGTTTATAAATGGAATTTACTAAGTAAGGTTTTGAAAGAATTGTTTGAGATAATTAAATTGACTACCTTGAGATTTAAGGGTTTTGGCAAACTTGGGAATTGATTTACTCAATTTAACTCGGTGAATTTATTGTTGAATTCTACTTGAGAATTATGAATAAGATATGAATATACGTGAATTGAAGCATGATTTGACATGTTAGAATCTTGAATTGAATTATGAAGCACGATGAAGTGTTATATGAGATATTATGGGATGATATGTGTTGAGATGATATAGAGGATGTTATATGATGATATATACGATCAGATATGATGAAATATGACAATTGAGAAGATACGGAATGAATAAGATGATATGATATGATACGATCTCAGATGAGTGGAGAGAAATGATGAATTGAGATGATGATGATATGGAAGATATGAATGATGAGTTCTATGAATAGGTGAAGTTATGTATGACAGTTAGGGACGCCTTGTGTGACTTAGACATAGACTTATATATGCATATCTTATATTATATGTTAGGTGATCTGAGACTTGATTGGATTGCATGCTATTGCTGATTATAGCTTGGATTCTGCGCTCTTCCGGGTAAGTTCCTACGAGGGCTTACTCAAGAATTCGGATCTCTTGCTGGATGTGTCATATAGTATGTAGGTGTTGTATTCGCATACCATGTATTATCATGCTTAGGTCTTGCAC
Source organism: Persicaria tinctoria (assembly GCA_037127255.1). Lineage (NCBI taxonomy): Eukaryota > Viridiplantae > Streptophyta > Magnoliopsida > Caryophyllales > Polygonaceae > Persicaria > Persicaria tinctoria. Next base: position 38,865,332 of record JBANSL010000003.1, on the reverse strand, counting down.
TATCGAATGAGCATCTGGTTTCTTTTTGCATATGGTATAACGTGTAACACCCCCTTTTTTAATCCGAGGGAATACCACAGCGCCAGTGATTACGCGGACTTTAATGTCTTTGTAACCACCTAAGGCTTATAGGGACATGCAACCATGCTCCCATAAACAAGATGATAATAAGAGATTTGCAACGGAAGCCTTATATTTAATAAATAAATAAATAAATAATTACATAAAATAAAACCAAATAAAACAGCACTCGCAAATGATCCTTTAAAGAATATTCAAGAATGGTCAAAACCTTTATCAACCGACCTCAACAGGGTACTCAAAACACTTTAAAGATGATTCCGACTTTGATTCCAACCTTCGACCTCGTAGCACCTAACCTGCGAAAATAGGCCCGGTGTCCGAATGCGATGAAGGACACCAGCCATCCAAACAAAGGACGGTTAGTTCGCGAGAACTAGCAAATGACGGCTCGAAAACTGGGACTTCTCTGGACTCCAACTCAGTGACCATAATACGGTATGAATCTAAACCCAGATGTGATTATTGAGAATATTTATGTGAAGGCTAAACATTTTAACATGACTCCTGAGACACGGATAATCCATAAGGATTGAGTAACAAAAGATGCGAGTGATGAGCACTCTTAGGAACCATACTCCGAGTACGAATGGAATATGATACAAAGCTAATTGTAATCACCGTAAACACTTTTCAAAACATTACTTACCACATTACTATACTAGTCAAACAAGAGAGATACTTTATTATATTAAATTAAATGTTTTATCATAACCTTACAAAACACTTCTAGTAAACCAACAATGGCACACTTCTTCATGGAAGTGGAAGGGTTTCATGAAACTTTAAAACCGAGAGCGCTATGTCTCGTATCACTTGCATAAGACGCCAGGTCTTGATGAGAACGCAATGTCTCATATCACTTACATAAGACGCTATGTCTTGATGAGAGCGCCATGTCTCATATCACCACCTATCTTACTTAACACGAGCTCAAACAAAACTTGATATCCTACTACTAGGTTCACATGACTTTGCATTGATTGATACGTTTTACTTTGATTGATCTTGATTTAATTTAGTTCCAATCGTAACACACAATCCTCACATTGTTAACTATTTTATTAAGACACCCTAGGTGATCACACAACACAAAATAACCCATGTTATTTATAGGTAACATGGATGCCAAATGAAATGAAAGCAAATAAAATAAAGGATGGAAACATCAAAGAAATAACATGTTCCATTCCTAACCAATCAGCATGAAAGGACAAAAATAAATCATGCTTTAAATGACCGGTGGGTAACGATATTATTATTATCTTATTAAGGTCACCCAATTAAACTTGCCAAATTCAAACTGAACGGTAAATAAATCACACAAGTAGGTGAATTGTAATTTATTTGTAATTAATTTGGCAAGCATTTCAAGAAAAGAAAACAACTAGACACGAAAGCACCGAAATGAGCGGAAAGGCTCGGAAAGTCACTTGCCTTGGTCCGAAGTTGCAAGTTTTGACTGAAGTGGTTGGTTGGACTCGAATTCCCTCGTCTGAGCGTGATGGTTGACGGTTGTTTGCGATCTAACGGAATTGAAAGCGATTTATGCCCAAGTAAAAGTACGGGTTAGAATCTGAAATTTTGAAAATCGAAAAAGGGCATATTTTAACAAAATAAAAACTTATGGGGGTTTGGTGTAAATAGTTCACCTCCTTCCTCCTCCCGTCACTGCTACTACGTTCACACAACAGCTCCTCAACTGGCTATGGTGGCTCGGCGGCGGTGGCTCGGCACGGTACGGAACTTCGACAGAGGCGATGGTGGCTCCGGCCGAGGAGGGTGGTGGTTCCGGCAGCGGCGACGAGCTCTCCAGGCGGCTCCGGCGACGGAGAGGTTCAAAGTGGATTTGGGGTTTTCGAATTCGGGATGTTTTTATGAATGTTTTGTGAGGGGAAACGTTCCTGGAAGGGTTTAGAACACAATGGGATAGGCTAGAAGCTCTGATTTCTTCTCTACGAGATGAATTTCGGAGAACACCGAACCCTATATTTATAGTCGATGTCATACGAAGCCGAATTGGATCGAATCGAATCTCAGAAACTAACCCCAAATCTATAGAAAAGCTATCTAGTTGATCAATTGAATAAAATCTATCATATTTTAGCCGATTTAGATAAAAATTCGATTTTGGGATAAGCCCGTTTGACTTCGTTTTTACCCCGAATCTCCAAATTGGTTACATAAATCTCATCTTCAAGGAGTGGAGAACATTCTAGAAACAAAAACGGTTTGATTCGGGCGAGATTTGAGGAGGTCGAAAATCACCCAATTTCAACAGTGATTCTAACGGCTGGAGGTAGGAGAAGGGTTCAAGGGCCGGTTCAGCCATTTTCTTTTTACTTTCTAATGGTCCGGTTCGGTTCAAGTGAACCCAAAGGAAAAATGATTTAAACCTATAACTATATATATATATATATATGTATCCGAAAATCTTATTTATTAAAATTCTACACAACTTAAATAATACAATAATAAAATATTTAATTTAAATACATTTTATTTTATGCAATAATGGTTTACTATTACCTTATATTACATATATATATTTTACGGAAATTAAAATAAGTTATAACGATAAATCCCTCTTTATTTGAATAAAAATATGCAAACTTGTTTTAAAATAATATGACTTAAAATAAATAACTTATTTATTAAATTTTACTCAAACGGAAAAAAAAAAAATGAAATGTGTCAAAATAGTTACGAACTTTATATACATTTAATTTTCAAAAATCATTATTAAGTTCAGAAACAAAAGAACTTTTATATAAATATATATTTTCTTAAAAAGAAATCCCCAAAAATACTTTGGGGTATTTCATAACGGACGTTAAATTGTGAGTCCTAGAGTCATTTTGTTAGGGCCATAGGACGACCCATCCTCATCAGGTTCATACCTCATTGAGTCATATAGTTTTGATATGAGATGGAAATTGAGAATGGAATATGATCCTTTTGGCCTCCGTTGCCTCTGCCCATAGACCGTTATGGGTTAATAGAATCTGTCATTACCTAAATTCTTGCAGAACCAGGATCCTCTCCTAATATCTTTTACCTAATATCTTCCTAATATAACAATCTCAACCATCTCCTCCATTAAAATTACTTTTAATTCTTAATTATCTTTAATCTTCTTTCATCATCATCTTTCTTTTAACAAAGATAACACATCTCCTCCATTACAATTGTCGTCATCGTCCACCACATCGAGGACCTTATCTTCGATCCTTCCAGTCCATCGGAGGCCTACTTCTGTCATCCTCCCGTAGTAGTGAGGACTGAGGAGGACACTAGCGGTGATCACCATGTAACCACGAAATTAAACATGCCAATCCGAATGCCTTGGATACATCACACTCCAATTATGTTTTCCCTAACTGAAATTTAGTGCGTTGTGATTTTGAATTTGACTTTAATTGGATGCATCAAACTCAAAAATCACAAATTAGAATCAACAAGGCCGACCACAGCATGGCTAATAATAACGATGATGATGATCTTCCTCGTCGTCTTTGTCTTCGTTTTCTAATTCTATCTTCCATGGTTGATCGATCTTCTTGAATTGACTTAATTGTTGGGTGTGCACTGCTACTATGGTTGTTAATTTTTGGATGTGCCCTCCCCTATATTTGTACGATGATGAGAGATTGAGAGAGCTATGAGATAATATTAGGACAGAATTATATTTTTAGATAGAATATATTATATCATTATTCTATCTTACCATATCTTTGTAAAGTCTATCTTTGTGGATCTTAATCCTTGGGGAGCAAGAAAATCATGTGTATAAGTATATCATTCAATCAATGGAAAATACAAGAAAAACGTTCATCACATCATTCAAAGATTTACACGGTATCAACCTAGTTTCGATCCTCGCTGACGCGTTTATGGGATTTCGCCTATACTTATTACCTCCCTATGATGACATAATATCTCAAAATACCTGCAAGCCTTAGCCTGGTGGGATGATGATCAGATTGTATGCTTATTAGTCCAAGCGATGGGGTTATGAGTTTGACTCGCGATGAATTAAGTTACTATTCAATCGTTGTCTATAGAGGAAGTTGGGCGGGGTTGTTATCCTAAATAACGTTCCTCTCCGATCAAAGATCTTTAGAACTCAAATCCGGGGGTTTTAAGTCCGAGGGATAATCAGAGCTCTTGTGCTTTTCTATCTTGAAAATCGGATCCATCCCTTTGAGGTTGGAGGGGGGCTATGTATAGGGAAACTTTAGCTAGTAGCTGGCTGGCGACCTCGTGGTTTCATATAGGACACGTGTAAGGCATACCCTCACGCTTAGGGGTATAGACCATACACGTGGAATTACGAGATAAGAGGTGTTCGAGCCAGCGAGCTGCTTGCTAGGGCTCTTGAAAACCACGAGGTCCTTGGGAGGACCCATTCTGGTTTTCTTACACAGGTTGATATCCCTATTTAGATCGCGAGGGGGACCTTGGCCAGGGTTTGGTTGAGTGCCTTACCTTGCGATGGATTGCGTAGTGGGATTCCTATTCAGGTCGTGAGTAGGCTTTGGCCGGGGTCTTGGCTAAGTTCCTTACTTCGTGATGGATTCTATAGTGGGACCAGGTGTCTTTTTGCGTTGGGTGGCCTATTTATGACGTTATATTTGTATTATGAAATAGACCTATTTTCTATGGCATCGTCACTCGCGATCTAAACCTCTCTTCCGCTCCTCAATGTCGACCACTCCTTCCAACTATACTCTCGTCGACCAGACCTCTCCCAGCGGTACTCTCGTCGACCAGTCCGGCTAGAAGAATGCCGACAATCTCTTGTTTGCGGCTGCCGGGTCCGGTCTTATGCCTGCTCTACAGTTTCCAAACCTCAACGTCCGCCTTGATCGGACCAATTACACGCTCTGGCGGCACACAATCAAGTCTGCTCTCAAAGTCTTCGGCATCGAGGACTTCCTGGCCGTCGGTTCTCAACCCTCAACGACACTCTCGCCGCCATTTGGATCAACCGATCCTCCTCCACCGAACCCTGCCTTTGCTGAATGGAAGAAAAAAGGATAGATTGATCCTTCTTTGGGTGCGCAAAACCCTCACGTCATCTCTTATGGCTCACGTCGCTCGTGCTCAGGCGACTCATGAAGCATGGGGCATCCTTAAACGGATGTTCTTTGCTCAAACTAGGGCACGGCTGATGCACCTCAAGCAGCAGATGCATAATCTCAAGAAAGGAACTTCAAGCATCCTTGATTAAGTTGAAAAGAAAAGAGGATTCTCCGATGCCTTGGCCGAGTGCTCCTACATCGCGCCTGTCTCCGATTTCATCGAATATGTTCTCAATGGACTCGACGCCTCTTATGCGGCTTTTCTCACTGCCTACAACATGCAGACGGAGCCGATCACATCCGATCAACTCCTCGGACTTCTTTTACAAGAGGAGAAGCACATCACCGCTTCTTTTGTTCCTGCCACCAACGCTTCCCTCACTGCCAACGTTGCCAGCCGTGGAACCAAGTCGTCGTCGCAGCCGTCCTCTCGCTCAGACACCAATTCATCCGACTCATCTCGCCCTCGGCCCACCTGTCAGATCTGCAATCGTCTTGGGCATGAAGCAATCAACTGCTGGAATCGTCTCAACACCAGCGAATTCCCGCCCACCAACACTAGCTCCGGCCGTCGTGGCTGTTATACTGGCTCCGACCGTGGTGAGGGTCATGCCGAGGATTCCCGCAACAGCTCGAGCAATACCAGTAGTCGGCTCCGCAGTAGCGTCAGGCTTATCAGTTAGGCCATCCTCCTCCCACTTTGGTTGATTCTAATTGGTACTTCGACTCTGGTGCAACCAATCACGTTACCTCAGACTTTGGTAACTTATCCGTTCATTCTAATTACACCAGCAATGAAGGTTTGCAAGTATGTAATGATATGTCTCTTCCTATTACGCACTTGGGTTCATCATCTTTGCCTGCACACCCCCGACTGCTTCAATTACATAATATTCTTTTTGTTCCTGATATCAAGAAATACCTTATTAGTGTTTCTTAATTGACTCGAGATAATGATGCTTACATGCTCTTCTTTCCCACTTGTTGTTTTGTCAAGGACAAGCAAAGACGCACCCTCCTCAAAGGAATCATTGAGAACGGCCTCTATCACCTACAACCGTCATCACCCACCATTCATCCACCTTGTGTTTACCTTGGAGAAAAGACCACTCTTCAGATATGGCATGAGCGCTTCAGTCACCCTCATGAGTCAGTTTTCAGGCGTCTTGTTTCTAGATTTCAATTACCAGTTTCCAAAAATGATCTTAAAAGTGTTTGTGAGTCTTGTCAGCTTAGGAAGAGTCATCGACTCTCTCTCAATACTCTGCATGAGTCTAGTCTGTTTCCCTTTGATTTAGTTTATTCAGATGTTTGGGGTCCTGCCCCTGTTCCCTCATTTAATGGAAATTCATATTTCTTGATCTTTGTTGATGATTGTACGAAGTTTGTCTGGATCTATTTTCTCACGCAAAAGTCTCAGGTTTTTACTTATTTTCAACAATTTCAGAAAATGATTGAGACTCAATTTTCCGCCAAAATCAAACAATTTCAATCTGATTGGGGGGGGGGGGGGGGGATAAGTACATAAATGTGTCTACCTTTCTTCAAGCTCAGGGCATCATTCATCGTGTCTCTTGTCCTCACACTCAATCTCAAAATGGTGCCGCTGAACGCCGTCACCGAACCATTGTCGAAAAGGGTCTTGACATCCTCTCCCGTGCCAACCTTCCATCCCAATTCTGGGAAAACACCTTCCATACCTCAGTCTACCTACATAATCGCACCCTCACACCTATTTTTCATCATCAGTCGCCCTTTGAGGTCTTATATGGCAAGATCCCAGATTACAAATTTCTCAAGTCCTTTGGCTGCCTCTGTTACCCATTTCTACGTCCATACAACTCCAACAAACTAGAATTTCATTCATTGACCTGCATATTCATTGGGTACATTTCTTGCCATAAAGGCTACATATGTCTTCATGTTCCTACACATCGAGTCTATATTGCTCGTCATGTCATATTTGATGAAACCATGTTTCCATATCCACATCATTCCAAGGCTCCCCCTGACTCCTAGCCTAACACCCCGTCCCCGATCACACCAACTCTCTCCCTATTGCAACAAGCTACTTCCACTTGGCCACCTTCACCACCCATCCCGGATGATGATCACATAATCGCCCAATCCCCCACCCCATTTGTCATCGCCTCTCCCATGCCGACACCAAACCCATCCAAGGGTTCTCCTGAACCTTCAACCCCATTAACAACGCAAAACTCCTCTGCCTCTAACCCTTCACCTGGCTCGGTCTCAACGCTTTTAGAGGAGGCTCCCCCGGCTTCGTCCACGTCAGACACATGTATGTCCTCCACTTCTTCTCCTCCACAACCCATTATTCCATCATATTTTCGTTCGGCTGCTGACTCCCATCATACTATGACCACACTAGCTAGGACAAATGACCTCAAACCCAAGGCCTTGACCACCACAAAACATCTCTTTCCCTCTGCCAATGATCTCTATGATGAACCTAAAACATATCTTCAGGCCTCCAAATCACCCGATTGGCAACATGCCATGCAGGTTGAATATGATGCTCTTTTGCGTAATGGGACTTGGACATTAGTACCTCGTTCTAATCAAGCTAGCATTATGGGTTGTAAGTGGGTCTACAGGATAAAGCGCAGGGCTGACGGCTCCATTGAACGCCACAAGGCTGGCCTTGTGGCCAAGGGATTTCATCAAGAAGAGGGTGTTGACTACTTTAACGCCTTCAGTCCAAAGGTCAAGCCTGCTACCATCAAGATTGTTTTTTCCCTTGCTCTCACACATGCCTGGTCCCTTCGTCAAGTCGACATAAAAAATGTCTTCTTGAATGGGGACCTATCAGAACAAGTTTTCATGGTTCAACCCCCGGGTTTTGTCGATTCATCTCGCCGTTCTGATGTATGTCTGTTACGCAAGGCTCTGTATGGCTTAAAGCAAGCCCCTCGCGCCTGGTTCACCAAACTTCGTCACTTTCTTCTTCATAATGGATTTTGTGCCTGCTAGTCTGACACTTCTCTGTTTGTCAGACGCCAAGGTCCCTCTGTTCTTTATATTTTGGTGTATGTTGATGACCTTAATATCACTGGATCTATATCAGCTGAGATCGACACGTTTGTGCTCCTCCTCAATCGCGCATTCTCTCTCCGTGACCTTGGTGAGCTTCACTACATCCTTGACATAGAGATGACACGCACTAAGGACACAATCCTCTTGTCTCAGCAGAAGTATATCCGAAAACTTCTTCTGTGCAGCAAGATGCAAGATGCCCGCCCTATGTCTTCTCTAGCAGAACTGGCCTCTCGTCTCACCAAGGCCGGTGATCCGTTTCCTGATCCGTTCCTTTACAGAAGTATTGTTGGAGCTCTACAGTATGTCACCGTCACTTGCCTAAAGATCTCTTATGCCGTCGACAAAGTTTTTCAGTTCATGTAGTCACCCACAAACACTCATTGGTCGGCTGTTAAACGGATTCTCCGCTATATGAAAGGCTCTCTCTCACCAGGCTTGACTCTTCGCCCTATTCTAGATCATCGTCTTGTTGCCTTCTGTGACGTTGGGTTGGGCTTCTGATGGCGACGACTGTCGTTCACAACATGGCTTTGCAGTCTATTATGGTGGCAACCTTGTCAGTTGGGCCTCCCAGAAGCAGAATGTCGTTGCTAAGTCCAGCTCTGAAGCTGAATATCGTGCCATTGCCTTTACAGCTACCAAGTTGATCTGGCTTCAACAGTTGTTACTAGAGCTCTGAGCTCCTCTTGTTCGGCCCCCCATCTTGCTCTGTGATAACCTCAGTGCCACATAACTGTCTGAGAATCCTTTCTTCCATCAACGTTCCAAGCATATCAAGATCGACTATTATTTTGTTCGTGAACAAGTGGGTGATGGTTCCCTTGTCGTCCGACATGTTCGTTCTCAAGATCAGATTGCAGACATCTTCACCAAAGCAGTCTGCACTGCCAGATTTCAAACACTTCGTTCCAAGCTCCATGTCCGGAATCCTCCATGAGCTTGTGAGGGTATTAGAATAGAATTATATTTTTAGATAGAATATATTATATCATTATTCTATCTTACCATGTCTCTGTAAAGTCTATCTTTGTGGATCTTAATCCTTGGAGAGCAAAGAAATAATGTGTATAAGTATATCATTCAATCAATGGAAAATACAAGAAACAACATTCATCACATCATTCAAAGATTTACAGATAATGATTAATTTAGGAGTCATCTTAACCATTGATTTATTTTAATGGTCAAGATTATTTTATTAGGAGGATATTAGGTAAAAAGAATTGCGCCCGTCAAGATCTGACTCAGTTCATAGAAGCTGTGATTTCACTCCAATAGATCAACCTTTTCGAACTGCGGTAGAAATGGAGATTGATCAATCCAACAAAATCGGAAAATCCCCTTTTAACTGACATGATTACAGTAATGACTGAACAAAACATCCAATGACAAATTGATTTTTCATTCCTGATAAATGGACCCTGAAAACTCCTCTATACATTTACTATCTCTACCGTTAATCTACAATCACAACAACCCATCCTGAATGTACTCTTAACAGATGCTTATAAAAAAAACTGACTCTGTACAGTCAAAAAAACGCTTCAAAAATCCTTCAGACTCGCTCGCATAATGAAGATGCCCGTACTTACTGACTGAATTAGCATATCTTGATATGTTATCTTGCGGACTGATGATGGAGAGATAATGCAGGTCAAGGCACGATTCAAACAGAAATGTTATCCTCTGCGCACGTACCTCCTTACGACGAATGATATGAGAAGTGGGATGGATTATAGGAGTTCTATTGATTCTATTTTTATTATCTGGGCCCAGAGAGCTCCATTGCCTGGACAAGCAATGAAGAATCATCTGTAAGATCCGAGTACCGTTCTGAAGCTGAGAACTCATTAGCTCTTGACCTTGTTGATTCAGTTCTTTGTGAAGCCTCCCATCTCTCTACAAGCCCGTCGCCTTCTAGCATCCGAACCACTTCCGACATCTTGGGTCTATTGCTTGGTGTGTACTGAGTACACAAGAGAGCTACTTGGACAATTTCTTCCAGCTCAATCCTATCATAGACTTCCTTCAACTCCTTGTCAACTAGCATGTCTATCTTCTTTTCTTGTTGGAACTTTCTCACCTGCAAGCACACGATCTGATTGAGTAGAAGAACACATGATAGAGGGTATTGAAACAAGTGAAAAAGAATGAAGAGTTACGACAGGTCTTACCAAATCAAGCATAGCGCCTTTCTGGTTCGCTGCTTTCCCGAAATCCAGTGCCCTCTGGCCAGTGATCAGCTCAAGCAGAAGAATTCCGAAGCCAAAAACATCAGTTTTTTCGGAAGATTGGCCTGTTGAAAGATATTCTGGAGCTATATGCCCCACTGTGCCCCTAACAGCTGTGGTTATGTGAGTATCCTGATGATCCAAAAGTTTTGCCAGACCGAAATCTCCTACCACAGCCTCATAATCATCGTCAAGGAGGATATTTGCAGCCTTAACATCCCTATGGATTATCTTAGGGTCACACTGTTCGTGCAAGTACAACAACCCTCGTCCAGTTCCAAGTGCAATTCTTTTTCGTGTATTCCAATCCAGTGCTGGTTTAGCTGCAAAGAATAAAAACAAAGATGAACAAGTTTAAGGTTAGATGGCAATTGAAGATTTGGCATAATTGGGAATCCATCCATGATGCTATGGATTGGTGCTCATAAATCCACATTCACTTGTACCTTTGAGACGAGAAGCAACGCTCCCGTTGGACATGTAAGGGTAAACCAAAATCCTCTCTGTTGAAGTCATACAAAAACCACAGAGGCGAAGCAAGTTCCGGTGTACAGCCAGGCTGATCATCTCAACTTCAGTCTGGAACTGAATCTCTCCTCCAATGGCATTGCCGTCTTGGAGCCTTTTCACGGCAACAACAGTCCCATCATGGAGATTACCTTTGTAAACTATCCCAAATCCTCCCTTTCCCACAACATTTTTGCTTGAGAAGTTGCTTGTAGCAATCTGTAGTTCTCTGAACGAAAATCTTCTTATATTCCCAAGGCAAACGTGCTGATGATGTTGCTCTAAGGCATAATAAAAAGATAGCTAGTAAATAAATGAAAATACATGCGTATAACTGCAACTATGCTTATAAACAGTTTAAATTCTACTCACCATCAGCGTCGTAGGAGTGGTGTTTATTACGCTTTTGTCTCCAATGCAGGAGAAACCCGAAAACGCAGAGCAGCAAGCAAATGCAAGCCAAAGATGTACCGAGCGCTAACGCAATTTTGTGACCTGTGGCTTTTCCAGAAGGATGGGCGCCTTGAATCACAGATGAAACACAGAAATCAGAAAGATTTAATAATATGATGCAAAAGTACAAAAATTGTACAGAGAAACTGTTCGATTTCTGAAGAAAATCAACTGAAGTTTTAAAGAAAACAAGAACGCTGCGAGCCACAAGCTTACTTTGAGAACTGTTCAGGTTGAAGGAAAGGGGCAAAGGGGCAGTTCCAGAGCAATCTCTCTCAGTCCCTGTGGCACATATCAGGGGATTGCCTACAACGCTGTGTTCAGTCAAAACAAATGAGTTAAGAAATTCCAAGTACTACTTGGTGTCTATTAAATGAGCCAAAGAATTCAAGAGTAAATGCAAGAGAGAATTACTTGAATGTCTTAGCTCGGAAGCTTGGTACCGGTCCACTCAGATTATTGTAAGACAAGTCCCTGTTACATAAAACAATCAAAATCACAGTCATGTTACTTCATTAAACTACTCAATTCAAGCTATGAAGAAACCATTACGAGCAATAAAAACGGTGGGGTTGCAAGAGATTTACAAGAATACAAGCTGGGTCATATTAGCCAAGGATAAAGGAATGGGTCCAGTGAGCTTGTTGTTGTTTAGTCTCCTGATGATCAACAAAAGGAAAGCTCTATGTCAGATGTATCAACTGACCTTTAAAAAACACCATTAATTGTTCTGCTTGTACTTACAGGTACTGCAGGGTGTTCAGCTGAGATATTGAAGAGGGTACTTCTCCAGTAAACATGTTGCTTGAAAGATCCAGTTTCTGAAGCTTTGTAAGCCTCCCAATCTCAGCAGGAATCGGACCTGATATGTTGTTATTTTGCAGGAGCCTGGATATCACAGACAGTGTTAAGCAATTTTCAGCTTCAAAATCCAATCTTATTTCTTGGTTTGAGTACTTACACTGTCTGGAGGTTTGTCAAGTTCCCAATGCTTGACGAAAGTGCACCGGACAAGCTCAGGCTCGGAATCCCCCTGCACAGAAGCAAATTGAGTGAACTTTCATATCAATTTGCAAACTCCATTAACACACACTGACATAAGCAGTGGTTAGAGGTCTTACAGGCTAATAACTACACTAGCATCGGCGGAGCAAGTAACCATTGTCCAGCTGCATGGATCCACCGCATTAGCATCCCAATCATCGAGTATTCCGCGTGGATCCCCCAGCATACTCTTGATCGACATTAAAGCTTGCACTGAAAACAGACAACTTCCTCTTTCATTTAAATCGGAAAAAAATCATACCCTCTTCATTTTTCAAGAAATCAAGCTTAATGAAGTTACCTTCATAGTTGACTCCTTTGGGAGAAAGCAAACCATTTACACAACCACACAAGCAGAGGAAACAAACAAACCACAGCACCAACATTTTTCTTGTATCCATCTCCATTGAGGCAATTTCTCAAACAGGTGGTATGCAAAGCCGAGAAAGATTCGGCTGCAGATAACTCAGCTGGTGGAAACTGTTACTCTGAGGGATTCAAAATCAATTATTTGAACTGAGGTTATCACAAACATCGATCAGAAACTGAATTAGTAGGACTGGCCACTGATGCCTCCCGTGGGATTGTACTACTGTGAGCAAAAAAACTGGCATACCATGTCATGTCCAGGTAGGAGAAATGAGTGTAAAATGGTAAGATAACCTGCCACTGAGGAATTGCAGACCCAAAAAAAGATGAAAAATCATAGAAAAATGAAAAGCAAGGGGTAACCCATGTTCTCGATTATTGCAAAAAGGGGGATGGAAATTGAAATTCCCTTCAATCATGCAGTTGTGGGAGTGCCTTTTGGAGTGGGTGTGGTAAGTCTCATTGTATCAATCAAGGGATTGGAAATGAGTACCTGTTAAGCACTCTTGAAGCTCCATTAATCTATGAATTAGACCCATGAAAAATGCTGGTGGGGATAAGCTTGCTGATTTGCTGTCAGTAAAAATGGGGTAAAGCAAAGATTTGCATTGGGTTTTGGCTTTGATTTGGTTTTTTTTTTTTTTTTTTTTTTTTTGGTTTTTTGCTGTAGATTGTAGGGGCCCTCCTCCATGGGAATCCTAACATTCTCTTGAATTTGGCCACACAAGAAAGTTCCAAAATTCTCTTATTTTTTAATAGAAAATACGCTAAAGTAATTAAAATAACTCAATTTTAATACGAGTATTTTTCAATAAAAATAACTCAATTTTTGAAAAGTCAATAATAAAGTATTCCTACTCATTTTTTTAAACATAAATTAGATCAAAATAAGGACATAAAATTGATCAAATAGTATCATTTTCTTTTAAAAAAATTGATATCCTTAAAAATTCACCAAAATCTTAGTTTTTCCGGTTGTATGTCATTATTTAGCTCGAATTTATGGTCGAAAAAAAATCGAAATACTTTGTTATCACATTCCCAGAACTATTTTTCTTATCAAAGGACATGATATTTTTTAATACCCCTCGTAAAGTTAGGTTATTTTAATTAGTTTTGTCCAAAAATATGAAAAATACCATTATGAAATAGTCACATTGGTTGAATTTTTTCCTTTTTGGCTTATGATATACAGTAGATTATACAATTGTCATGATAAATAAGGAGTATTCTAAGTTTCTAACCTAATCATACAAATGTGAATAAAATAAAAGGAGAAGACGAGATTCTTTGGTTTTTTTTTTTAATTCTTCCTTTTTAAAAGCGAAGCAACAGGGAGCATGTGAAAATCTTTGTTGGGTGGGGGAAAACTATGCAATTTCTCCTTTCTCTCTCTCTTTTTTTATCCCAATCTCACAGTTTCGTTTTGTTTTGTTTTCTTTTTTTTTTAATGATTTATACACCACAAATTTGCACGTCGGAATAAACGTGCCGAGGTTTGCAGTGAACTAATTAATTAAAAAAGAGTACTAATTTTAAAAATGGTTGCACGTTGGAATGGATGTACGTTTAAGAAAGAGGATTTACGGTGTATCTAGCAACACCCTTTGAGGTATTCTCTAGTCTTTCTTAGATCAAACGACAAGTTACAGACTCAATACATGGTCCTCGCAATGAAAATAATGTGACATATAAGGTTGTAAATCTTTGCTGCTATTTCAGAAGCAGTGACATTCTAAACGATTTAGATCTCCAATAGACACGGACCCAAGGACGGATTGGGTTCCGCTTCAACCCGTCCCATTTTTAAGAAAAAATATAGGTAAAAAATGAAGAAAAATAATATATAAAAAATTCATTTATGTATTAAATTAACGGTTTTGTGAATAAAAATTACCGTATGAGAAAATTTTATCTTATCTAGCTCACCCGAATTTTTATTTCTGGTTCTGTGCCAGGTCTCCGAAATCTCATCTGTCAAGATGCTATCGGCCTATCGGGTAAGGCTTTCCTTCACGGATTCTTTTCTAATCCAAAAAAAAAGGACTCAATACATGGTAAGGTATGAACACTTAACTTATACAAATATCAATAATAAAATTTAAATCATTCAAAACTCATAATTTTCTCCATTTATTAGAAAATTATATAATGTTATTACATTTAAATCAAATAAATATCAATAATGTTATATATAATATTATATAAATGTATATAATAAAATATAAATGAAGCAAATTTTAATAATAATTATATGATTTTATGTATGATATAAACTATAAATAGGAATTTAATTAAAACTCCAGCTCCATCGGGAATACTTTGTTATCACATTCCCAGAACTATTTTTCTTATCAAAGGACATGATATTTTTTAATACCCCTCGTAAAGTTAGGTTATTTTAATTAGTTTTGTCCAAAAATATGAAAAATACCATTATGAAATAGTCACATTGGTTGAATTTTTTCCTTTTTGGCTTATGATATACAGTAGATTATACAATTGTCATGATAAATAAGGAGTATTCTAAGTTTCTAACCTAATCATACAAATGTGAATAAAATAAAAGGAGAAGACGAGATTCTTTGGTTTTTTTTTTTAATTCTTCCTTTTTAAAAGCGAAGCAACAGGGAGCATGTGAAAATCTTTGTTGGGTGGGGGAAAACTATGCAATTTCTCCTTTCTCTCTCTCTTTTTTTATCCCAATCTCACAGTTTCGTTTTGTTTTGTTTTCTTTTTTTTTTTAATGATTTATACACCACAAATTTGCACGTCGGAATAAACGTGCCGAGGTTTGCAGTGAACTAATTAATTAAAAAAGAGTACTAATTTTAAAAATGGTTGCACGTTGGAATGGATGTACGTTTAAGAAAGAGGATTTACGGTGTATCTAGCAACACCCTTTGAGGTATTCTCTAGTCTTTCTTAGATCAAACGACAAGTTACAGACTCAATACATGGTCCTCGCAATGAAAATAATGTGACATATAAGGTTGTAAATCTTTGCTGCTATTTCAGAAGCAGTGACATTCTAAACGATTTAGATCTCCAATAGACACGGACCCAAGGACGGATTGGGTTCCGCTTCAACCCGTCCCATTTTTAAGAAAAAATATAGGTAAAAAATGAAGAAAAATAATATATAAAAAATTCATTTATGTATTAAATTAACGGTTTTGTGAATAAAAATTACCGTATGAGAAAATTTTATCTTATCTAGCTCACCCGAATTTTTATTTCTGGTTCTGTGCCAGGTCTCCGAAATCTCATCTGTCAAGATGCTATCGGCCTATCGGGTAAGGCTTTCCTTCACGGATTCTTTTCTAATCCAAAAAAAAAGGACTCAATACATGGTAAGGTATGAACACTTAACTTATACAAATATCAATAATAAAATTTAAATCATTCAAAACTCATAATTTTCTCCATTTATTAGAAAATTATATAATGTTATTACATTTAAATCAAATAAATATCAATAATGTTATATATAATATTATATAAATGTATATAATAAAATATAAATGAAGCAAATTTTAATAATAATTATATGATTTTATGTATGATATAAACTATAAATAGGAATTTAATTAAAACTCCAGCTCCATCGGGAATCCCACGAGGTTCTTCAAGGGGAGCGAGGGCAGGGATCGGGATCATTATCCATTTCCCCATCCGCGTACAAGGAGTTAATTTTACCCGCATCCCCTTCCTCATCCCTATTTAAATTCTCATTTCTTTCCTCAAATGGGGATTTCTCGTAGGGGTGTGTTTGGCAACACAAGTAGCTTTTCAGAACCTTTTATTTTAATATTATATAGTTTTAAATGAAATAACCTAAGATTATATTTTAATTAGCGTTTTGGAATTAAATTTTCAACAGCTACCCACCCAAACTTCTTAGAGCTTTTCTTTTTATGCACACAAATCTATTCATTTTTCCTCTTTTATCAGCTAGTTTTGTCAGCTAACCTATCAGGTAGGGTTACCAAACACATTAATAACTTATCAACAATTATATTGGAAAATTAACTTTTCATTGACATCCCTATATTGAGATAAGCAAAATAGTGGGATTTTTTTTTATTGATACTTGAGAATTTTTTTCACTTACATATATAAAAGTAAATATTTCTAGTGGCAATTAAGATCGAATTGGTGCTTTGACAACCAAGAGCATCATATCTAATGAGGTCAAATAAATTTTTCTGAATATGAATTCTATCCATTTGACAAATTAGGTCATTTAACAATTAAGATTTACCACCTTACTCACCATCAAGTTAATTAGGGGTAAAATTGGTATAATTCCAATTAAGTTTTTTTACATATATATACTACATATATCAACCAGTTATAATTTGTAGTGTTAAATCGCATACAATTACCATCCCTTTTTTTGACAAGAAAAGAAAAGAGTGAACAAGATGGGAAGTAGCCCCCCCCCCCCCCCCCCTACAATCCTCGTCCAAAATAGAAATAACACCTTCAGAAGGTTCTGACAACTGAATCGAACCACCCAATAAGTCAAAAGGAAACACTGCAAGGTAGTCGCACGACAAAGTTCGCTTCCCTAAAGACATGAAGGAACTGGACTTCCCAGTTCGTGTTGATAACCTACAAGGTAGTCGCAGGACAAAGTTCGCTTCCCTAAAGACATGAATGTACTGGAATTCCCAGTTCGTGTTGATAACCTAACTCCCATGCCATTTGAAAGCATCCAATGATTCCCCACAACTCCACCATGATCGTCGGGCACACTCCGATAAGGTGAGCGAAGCCCTTGATCCACCTACCCTCGATGTCGCATAACACTCCTTCAGCCGAAGGTAACCCCTCCTTGTTAGCCACCCCATCTGAATTGGCTTTGATCCATTTGAGTTCCGGCTTCATCCACATGATCAACTTCTACGTACGCTCAATGCTGCGCTCCCACACTTCACTAGCGTCTTCCTCCTGACTTCACTATATTCGGTCGTCCAGGTTAAAATGAATCATTTTTTCTCCATACCTTATCCTCCCCCATTGAACACCCGATCGTTCTGCCATCTCCACGACCACCAAACAACATTGGCGAAGATACACGCACATTCTAGATATTCATTCATTTTCCTCCTCAATATTAGGTTGATCCACCGCCATTTTGTAAACGACATAACAAAAAAGTTAGTCTCAATCCCCATTCCAAACAAGCCCTCCTAAACCAAAGAAATTTGAGGACAGTCTTTGAAAATATGGATCAAAGACTCTGACTAGTCGGTGCAGCCGATACACCATGGTTACCCCGCCAAGTGCTTCCTACATCTTTCCTCATTGGTAAGAATGGCTCCGCGAGTAACTAACCTCAAGAACATTCGTGCTCTCTCTGTCACCTGTAATTTCCAAATCCTATCAAAGATAGGGCTATCCAAACACACCAAGGAATTAGTGTTAGTGATTCGATCATAAGCTAAACCATTGAAATAGTTACTGTCCAGATACCCCATCCAACACAACCTATCTGAAGTTGCACCGCTCCCGTCGATCGCCACATCCGCAACCGCAAGCTTAAAGTGAATCATCATCGGTAGCCGACTCAAAAGCTCAGACGAGTTCCAACCACTTCTCTCAACCCAGTACGACCGAACTCTTCTATGCCTTAACTCGTTCAACGAAAGATCCTCTAGATTCTCCTCGCATAACCATCTATCCCACTAGAAATCCACCATCCCCCGTCACCAATGAGCCATCGCGATCCATCGATCACTGACCACCACGCTAAAACTCTTATTCATACTAGTCCAAATAGCTGACACGCCCGCCACCAAAGAATTGGTTTCTCTCACATATTTATTCTGTTAAATCTTACACCAAACATCCTCATTAGTATTATTCATAAAATACCAAACAAGCTTCCTAGTTATGGCTATGTTCAACTCAGTCATCGATTAGATACCCAACCTCCCCTCTGCTCTTCGGTTTACACAGGTCATCCTACACCACTATATGAATTTTCCTTTGAAGCTCACTGTCACCCAAAATAAAACTACGGGAAGCTTTGTCGATAGCATCACACGTCGCTTTAAGCGAAGCCACTGTGGCCATAGAGTACAACGGAATTAGGGGTGGAATTGGTACAATACTGGTATTAGTTTTTGTTGTTACAACGTACCAACCAATTATAATTGGTAATCCTAAAATCAAAACCATTACCAACCACCGAAGGGGTTGTACCAACTTAATTGGTTACCAATTAAGTTGGTTGGTACGAGTTGGTAATGGTATTTTACCATGTTTTGGGGGTTGGTGAAAAAAGCATACAAATAATCAAAGACAATACAACTTAAATAAAATTTAAAATTTATAAGTAGCAACAACATAAATACGTAAATTGTTCATACATTTAAGCACAAAAGCAATATAAAGACTTAAATTGTCTCGATAATATTTAAAATAACATGTCCACTAGCTTCAGAATAAAATTTAGGTTTTAGTCTGAACCGAAGCCGAGCTAGTATTCCTCCCTTGATTAAAAACAATTTATAAAAATAACAAATATAAAAAGAAATCAAGTTAACAGGTAATACCAGTACCAAAAATAAAATAACAAATAAAAAAGAAATACGAAATACGAAATACTTATTAACTTAAATAACAAACAACAAGTCTTATAACCTAAAAAAAATACTCCAACTTAATGTAATCTTAAAACAATTAAAATATAATTAAAAAAATACCTAAATGTATATTGGTAGTAGTTGGTTGGTAATTACCGTACCAACCAATTGCAAATCGGTTGGTAATGGTAATCCCAACTTTTCCGTTTCGATTATACCATTACCGTACCGACTTCTGACAATTGGTTCGGTTGGTACGTGTTGGTACGGTTTTCGTGGGAAATTTTCCCCGCCCTAAACGGAATAGACGTTATCACGGACTGCTTAACTTATTTGTCCTCCAACCTGCCAGCCTGTTATCGATCTTGTCTAAGAGTGGCGAAAACGTATCCCAATTGGTTTCAGCGTGCAGAACCGGGATACTAAGAGCATCTTTATCCATGGTACTCAATTCAAGTATCATATCTTACATTTTTTTTCCACATCATTTTTTAAGATACTTGAATGCACAACCATGATACTCACAAAAGTATCTTAACATATATTTCATTTTATTTTTAAATCTTTGTAGGGGTAGGGAAAAAAAGTGGTCCCCACATGTTATTGCTCATTGGATAAAACTTATGATATTGTGTAAGAGTGAGTATCATCTAATTGATACCCACTTGTAATAATTGTCTTGATTCACACCCCAACTCTTACATTTATTTTTATTTTTATTCTAAAATAGGGCTATGGTACTCCAAGTACCACCATTTAAGATGCTCTAAGGTAACTGCCCAAATCTATCGTCACCTCCAGACCGCTTGCAGCTATCAACTCATTTGCCACTCCATTAGACACGTTCAGAGATGGGAAGATTTTTTAACTTTTTTTTTTATTATTATTATTGGATAATAATTTGGATAGCGTACTATCCAAGGGCATCCTTACGGATGAGATCCTGAAGATCTAGATTCGATGTTAGCTCTACCCCAAAGGCAGAGTGACAAATGTGTGCAACCTTGTCAGCCACTCTGTTGCCAGCACGTGGTATATGAGAGAAGCGCACTTCTCTCATATCGTGTAGGAGGACCTGCACATCAGACAGAGTCATTTCGATCTCCCATGGACATCTTGTGCTACTCTTCATGTAATCAATAATGATCTTCGAGTCACCCTCAATTATGATTCTTGGTATATTTAGTTTTTTGGCTTCTATTATGCCTAGTCTTAGTGCATCAGCTTCGGCTCGCAATGGGGAGATACTCCCAAGTTTTTGGTATGATATTTGAATTGCTTGTCCGTGCCAATCCCGGATGATAGCACCAGCCGTACTTCTACCATCAGAGAGAGAAGAACCATCGAAATTTAATTTAAATGTTCCCATTGGTGGTTTCGTCCACTTCTTTTGCTTGTATTGTCTGTGTTTGTGTTTTGGGGGTTCCCAGTTACCCTTGGGAGAAGTAGAGGAATGAACCACCAGCTCCTCAAATTGACAGGCCCGATGCCAAGACTCCACTTGTCTGGCGCAGAACTCCTCAATATTAGCCTCTGATGGGGGAGCAAGGTCACGGAAGACATGCCCATTTCTAAAGTACCATATACCCCACCAAGTAGTAGCAATCTGTTGAATCTTCTTTTTAGACAGTGTCTGTGTCCATTGAAGCACTTTTCTCATATCTCTGCTGCCATTAATAAGTTGTTGGAGATTAACCATCTCATTACGGGTTAGAAACTTTCGAATGAGGTTGGGGAAACACTCAATTAATACATGTATGTCATCTTCGCTACAATCCGGACATTTGTCACATCTGGAGGGTACAGATACCCCCCGCGACGCTAGTCTTTCCTTAGTGGGTAGTCCAGCCTGACTGATTTTCCACATGAAGTTTTTAATTTTGGGTGGGATGTTGAGTTTCCATATCCATGAGAAGTCTGAGTTTCTATAGGAGTCACTGTTTGTAATGAATTTATATGCAGAGGATGTCGTAAACCATCCTTTTTTATCAGGCCACCAGTAAATTCTATCTTCCATTACCGAAATTGGTAAAGGAATGGCTAGTATTTGTTCCACAATCGATTCCGGGAGTATGAGACGGAGCTTTTCTGTGTGCCAACTCCCATTGAGGATGTAGTCACTAACCTTTTCGTTTGCGTTATAGTGTGCAGGACACTCATCCCTCTTACATATTGGTACTTCTGACACCCAGTTGTCAGTCCAGAAGTTGACTGATGCTCCATTTCCAATTGACCAGATTAGGCCTGATTTAAACTTTTGAAGTAGGTTTGTTAATTTTGACCATTGCCAAGACATATTTCCAGCTTTGTTGTATTGTAAAATATGGGTATCTCGTAAATATTTATAACTGATCACTCTTACCCACATATTCCTTGGCTCAGCCAGAACTTTCCATAGAAGTTTTAGTTGCAAGGCTTCGTTCATTTCTTTGGCTTTTCTAATGCCCAATCCACCATCCTGTTTCGCTCTACAAATCTTATTCCATCCGATTAAAGGCTTTGTGTTGTGCATCCTTATTCCAAAAGAATGTTCTGTTTGTAGTGTCTAATTCTTTATGCATTGTTGCGGGCAGCATAAAGTTTTGCATTATAAATAGTGGTTTCACTGTTAGGTTTGATCCAATTAGTGTTGCTCTACCCTGTTGTGAGAGTGCATCCGCTCGCCACTTGCTTAGTTGTTCCTGTGTTTTAATAATAACCTCCTTAAAGGTATCGGTGTTGACTCGTCCATTGATAATTGGACAGCCGAGATATTTTTCAACTGAGTTAGTATGAGCGATCCCCAGAGCACCACCAAGCTCCGTAATGCGGCCACGAGCCACACCGGAAGTTACCTGAAAAGCTGATTTATGATAGTTTACCTGTTGACCTGATATTTGGCAGTAGTCGTCTAAAATCTTCCTAATTTTATGGCATCCGTTGGTGCTTCCTTTTAGGAAAATCAGAATATCGTCTGCAAAGGCTAAAAATGGGATACAGGGTCCATTAGACCCAAATCTGAACCCCACCAGCTTTTCAGGCGATTCAGCCTCCAAAGCAAGCCGTCGGGCGAGAACCTCCGCGCCAAGGATGAAAAGGAAGGGTGAGAAGGGGTCCCCCTGTCGGAGACCCCTAGATGGAAGAAATAAATCTGTGGGTCCGTTATTTACAAGGACAGAGAACGACACATATGAGATGCACTCCATGATCCAGTTAACAAACGTTTGGTGAAAACCGAATTTCACTAAGACCTTCCTAGTGAAATCCCAATCCACCCGGTCATATGCTTTTTCCATATCCAGTTTTAGTGCAATCCATCCTTCCCGTCCTTTCCTACTTCTGAAGGAGTGAAATATTTCATGGGCTATGAGAACGTTATCTTGGATGGCTCTGTCAGAGACAAACGCACCCTGGAGTGGGTTGATAAGTTTTCCCATGACGCGTTTAAGTCGTTCTGTAAGAATCTTGGATATTATTTTGTAAATTGTTGAACACAAACTGATTGGTCTGTAATGTGCAGTTGTTGTTGGGTTGTCCTTTTTTGGTAAAAGAGTAATGAATGTATGATTGATTTGTTTGAGGATTCTTCCAGAGAGGAAAAAACCCTTGACTGCTTTAATAACGGATGGCCCTACGGTATCCCAAGTCGACTTGTAAAATTCAGCTGTCATACCATCCGAGCCAGGAGCTTTGTTCCTACCAAGACAGAAAACAACGTTCTTAATTTCTCCATTAGAAGGAATTGCTGATAGCATTTTGTTTTCGTCATCTGTGATGTCAGCCGAGATAAGGTTGAGATATTCATTCAGTTTCGTGGTATTGATCGGCTGCCTTTGAAATCTTTTTTGAAAGTCACTTTTGATTTCACTAATAATGTTTTCCTCTCCAACAATCTGAGTACCCTCCGCAGTTGTTATTGTTTGGATACATTTTCTATTCCGCTTGCCTGTGGCTATTCTGTGGAAATAGCCAGTGTTGGAATCTGATAACTTGAGATGCCTAGTTTTAGCTCTTTGGCTCCAGTATGATTTTTGAAATAGTAGTAGCTTTTCCTTTTTCCATATTAACCTATACTCTCTTGCTTGTTGTCCACCTCTAGGCCCTCGGTTCTGGGCCTGCTGTATTTGTAGTAGTTGGTCTTCCACCAGTTGTAATTGCCGGAATATATTCCCAAAGGTGTTCTTGTTCCATTTCTTTGCTTTATCTTTAAGTATGCGGGTTTTGCGGGTTAGTTGATACATAGCAGAACCATGACACTGGAAGCGCCATGCTTGCCTAATGATGTTTCGGAAGTCTCCACGTTGTAGCCAGCAGTTTTCAAATTTGAAAGGTGGGGGTTTAAAGGTTTGATTGGTTGTTAATTCAATTGTAATTAGGCAGTGGTCCGAAGACGAAAAAGCTCCATTTTTGGTGCTTAATTCTGGATATTTTTGTATAATTTCATTATGGACAAGAACTCGATCCAACTTTTCTTTTATGTTGCCTTCTTCGGCTTGTTTTTTCTCCATGTGAACTTATTGCCCCACGATGGGATCTCTTCTAGGGAGCACTGGTTTTTAATTTCCATTAGTCTTGCAAATCTTCGGGGCTGCTTTGTAGCCCCACCTTCCTTCTCTGTAAAATTACCAATTTCGTTCAAATCCCCCATGATAATGCATGGGATAGTTGCTTGCTTTATTTCCTGAATTACAGGGCCCCAGAAAGCGGGTTTTTCATGTTCATGCGGAGGGGCGTAAATAAACCAAATTACGCACGAAAAGTTGTCAGCATTGTTTGTATATTTGATTGTAATAGCTCGATTAATTTGAGAAATAATCTCTATTTTTTCGTTAATGCAATTGTTTTCTTTCCATAGCAATCCTATGCCACCTTTTTTGCCCTGAGCTGGCGACCAAATGGCCTTGTCAAACCCCGAACCACGCCACTTCGAGGGTTCAGGGACAATTTCTGTTTTTGTTTCCGCCAATGCTAACACATGGATATGCTCCGCTTTGCATCTTGTGTTTATGTCCGTCCAGAAGGTAGGCCTACCCATGCCACGGCAATTCCAGAAGCTAAACTTCATAGTAAACCTTGGTTGGAGAGCATGAGACTGGCATTCGGCTCTCCCATCTTATGTGCAACAGAATGTGTATCTTATGTAGTGATTGTTCGCTTTGTATGTTTTTAGAGGCGGGAACATCCAAGTAACCCCACAAACCAATCCCAAGGATCGAAAAGTGAGGAACAGGACACCACAACCTGGGGAGCGAGGGCAAGAATCCAAGACCTGGATCCATGGAAACCCCAACCCATCAGGGCTTGTTCAGGATAGATTCATGGTAATCTTTGTGTTTGGGCATCGCACTCCCTATGCTTACATAGAACCGTTTACCACCTCCTTTACTCAACACACAACGATAAAGCAAAGGGAAGCAGATGTAATACCATAGAAACATTTCTTCATTAATATAAGCTTTACATACATGGTTACCAATCTTACGGGGGACACAACCCCTATTTTGATTACTCATAAGACTCATGACGACATACCTTTCCTTAGCTACCCACACCATCATCTCATCTAGCAAGAACCAAGCAATAACGTTATTGTGTATAAGTTTCCACTCACCAGCAAGCATTAGACATTGCCATTGTTGTGAGGAACCCACCTGTAGTATATTCAACATGGTCACCTTTTTTCTTTTATTTTTATTAATTTGTCCATGTATGGAGATAACATAGCTATGGATCCATCCCCTTGATGCATTATAGAGAGGTACATTCTTTTCCAACATTAGCGGGTGTTTTGGTAAATTAGGCATTGAGCTAAGCAGAGTTGATTCAGTCGTACAATATAGATAGCGAGGTTCAGACAACCATATATTACATGTGTTCAAGTAATACCTGACTTTTTTCCTGGTTTTCTTGAGCTTTAGTGGATCCCTGGTAATGGTAGCATACACCGTAGTGCATCGTATGTTGATGATAATGTCTTGTACATCAACCAATCTGGCTTTGTATTTTGTAGTATCAAAGGAGAGCATCGAGGCCCCCTTCGACATTTTAGAAGTTGGGATTTTATTCCCGTCCTCCGGGCCTGGTACCCCTTTAGACTGTTTTCCCTCATTTGCTTTGCGTTTATGCGCCATTTGTGGAGATTTCGAAATCAGTCAGAAAATTAGAAGATGGTTAGCGATTAGGAAGAGATAGCAGTGAACATCGCTATCTCCCCCGACCCAAACCAAGACCTGTAAAAGGGCGAAGTTTAACCAAATCAAAGGTTTTTTGATATACCTTGTCATACGATTCCGAGTCCGACGGACATACAACTCCTTGAACGGACCAGCAGAAGAGCACCCCCTTTCCCTGTTATTTGTTCTAGACAACGACGACAACAGTACTCCCTGGGGTGGGAGAGACCACGCAACCAACCACCACCACCAAAGGCGAAATCTTGCATTGAATCCCCTCTCTACTTCTATAATTGCTTGATGAAGGCAGCACAGCAGACTTTTAATCGTATTGAAATGGAACCTGTCACTCCACACATGCGACTCAAATTCACTCGAGCCCTGTTCGAAACTAAAGATTGTTGGTATGACTTCATTAACGTTGATGGGATGAGGATTTGCCCCATGCTTTCTGGCCGATGTGCACACCGGAAGATTGGATTTTGAGGGGATTGTTTTCCTAGGGTTCTTCGTTTCACAGGTCATCCTACACCACTATACCAAACAAGCTTCCTAGGGTTCTTCCCCACCAACACAATATCATCAGCAAAAAAAGACACGGGATATCCTCGGACCACACTTAGTGAGCTTAGTTGGCTTTCACGCCTTATTCTCAACAGCTCTAGAAATAACTTGGCAAAATCTCTTGATATATAAAATAAACAATTAAGGGGATATCGGGTCGTCTTGTCTAATAACTCTCGAAGGTTTGAAATCTAAAGTCATCTCCCCAGTAACAAGCACTCTCGTGTTCACCCGACTGACAAATTAACAAATCCAATCAACCCAAGTTGTCGGGAACCCGTCATCAACGAGTGTTTCCTTGACCCACCGAAGGCGACCGTAAGCCTTCTCGAGGTCATAATCATCTACCCACCTTACCTTTTTTCCTCCTCATCAAGTGCACCAATTCCTGCATAACCACGATGTTAACCGTGATACTCCTGACGGGCACAAAACTACCCTGCATCGGACTAATAAGGGAAGACAACATAGGTCGAATCCAATTAGCTAAGACCTTCGTAACCATCTTGTATAGAACGTTACAAAGGATGATAGGTCGAAACTGCGAGATCACCTCCGACCTAGCCTTTTTATCCAACATGACAATCAGCGTATCACTCACCGTCCTAGGCATTAAAGAAGTAGCAAAGAACATTTTCACCAAATATGTGATAGTCTTCCCAACCTTATTCCAGCATTTTTGAAAGAACACTAGTTGAAACCCTTCCCTGGAGCCTTGAATGGCCCCATTTCTTTCACAACAAGGTGAATTTCGTCATCTGTGAACGACCTGCATAGAGCCTTCTAGTTTTCCATCGGAATTTAGGGTAACTCGCCTTCCATATCCCTCTCCAAGGGGACTGCTTGCTGAAGTGGAACCGCAAGGTTTTCGGGAACATATTTGAGAGGAAGAAAAGACTCACGGATGAGCTTATGACCATCCAAGTGACGTTAGGCAACCGGTCTTCCGATTGCCACCTGGCTAACGAAGATAAAATTCAAATGGAGTTGGATAGGAACTTGGAGCAAGAGAAGTTATTGTGGTTTCAAAAGTCTATAGAAAGTAGGATGTAGGCCAGGGATTGCAACACCTCTTACTTTCATTTGTGTACTATTATTCACCGCAAGAAAAATAGAATATGGGTTCTTAAGTCCAACTATAGATCGGAGGTCCTGGACAACAAAGAGATTGAGCGATTGATGGTCGAGTATTTCAGAGAGTTGTACACCATGCCATTTCCTTCCATAAAAACCCTTGTCCCTTTTAATTGGTAGCTAATATATAATCGGTTGATAATGGTAAAAATACCAAGTTTTGATATCAATAATATGCAACTTAAAATTTAAAATGAAATTATATATATAAATATATTGTGTACCAATACAACTCTCACCAAATTACATATCAATATTCATAGTCAATACTCCATCCGTTAAGAAAAACATGTCGTTTTAGGAGTAAAATCTTATTAAGAAAAACATGTCGTTTTAGGTATTTTGGTGTTAACTTTCCAAAATTACCCTTGTAATGATTAAGGATTTGTTAGTTGTAGTTTTCAATAAAGTGGAAAAATAAAGTAATAATTAGGGGTATAAGTGTATTTTTGTTTGATTTTATTTGCTTTCTTAAAAAAATGTACAAATGTCTAAAACATGTTTTAATTAACGGAGGGAGTACAACTCACGTGCAACTCTAAATTTAAATATTCATATGTGACATAGTAAAGATAAATTCCCCGAAAGTTTAAAATAAAAATTAAACTAAATTGTAAAGCATGTTCATTTTTTTAACCGGGAAAATTTTGGCTGAGAAGGGCAAGCCATTCTAGCCAAGGGCATCCTAATAGATGAGTTCTGTCAACGCAGAATTTGCAGGGACAGATGAAGCACATAAGTCAATATCGATATGAGAAAGACAGTCGGCGACCCGGTTGGCTTCCCTTTATACATGGCAAATCTGGAAGCAAAGGAAACAATGCAGAGATAGTCAAATGTCCGAGATAAGCATTTCCACATCCCTTGGAAAAGACCAACTACCTTTTAGACAATTTATAATGGTCAGGTTATCTCCTTCTATATGAAGATTCTCAATATTGAGTGCATATGCTGCTTGAATTCCTTTTTCAGAGAGCATAACCTTCGGATTCGATGAATGAATTAAGCGGAGAAGGCCTAGCCCTATAGGCAATAGGGGAGCCCTCATGATTACGAATTATGAACCCACATCTACCTTTTTTAGAGGTAGATAGGGCACCATCGAAGTTCAGTTTGTGGTAGATGTAGAAGGGTCATTATCACCTAATTTAGCTTTATTCCAGTTGTAGATTTATTCTTTTGTGAATCTAGCAACCGTTCGCAGGTCTGGTCGAATGTTATCAAATAGGGCTTTTTTTCTAAAATACCAAATGCTCCACCAAGATGAAGCAAGCCTAGCAAAATTAGATTTACTAATGTTTTCTTTGATTGTGTTCAATATTTTCCCAAAGTCAAGGGTATCTAAGTTGTTGGGTTGAATGATGGCTGATAATTTCGGTCTATTAGTTGTGTCGTGGAGTGTGAGATCGGGCATTCAAGTAGTAGGTGCTTAATATCCTCGTAATTGTTGTCATAGAGGGGACTGAGGTAGGGATATCGTTCTTTGATATTCGCCATATAGACTCTTTAATCTTCGGTAGTGTGTCAAGTTCCCATATCCAAAACAGATCTAATCTAGTAGTATGTTGTTTTGCATTGTGAAGCATGTCCACAACAGATTTAGTGGAAAACCAGTCATTCTTACTCCATTTCCAATCAAGCCTGTCTTGGAGAATGTTTTATTGGATTGGTATTTGTGTGATGGACTTGATGATGTTATCATCAAGTTGGTTATTGGTCTGGGCGTACAGTTTTTGGATGTTCCATGTTCTGTCACTGTTGATGAAGTTACTAACTTTCATGGTATGGTCGATCGTAGATGGATCAAGGGCAAGAGCTGAAAGTGACATAGAGTCAAACCAGTGATCCATCCATAAATTAATAGAATCACCATTGGCAATGGACCAACATAACCCTTTCTTAAAAGTTGGTAGGAGCTTAGTTAACATAGTCCATTGCCAGGAGGAGTTACCTTTTCGTTTATATGTTAATATGTGCTGGTCTTTCAGGTATTTTGGCATTATGATCTTAACCCAAGGGTTTGTTTGTTCGACTAGAATTTTCCAAAGGAGTTTATGTACGTTGGAGAGCAGTATTCATATCTTCGGAACTCCGAAGACCGAGGCCACCATTTTGTCTAGTTTTGCATATTTCAAACCAGTTAATTAAGGGCTTATGTTTAGGGTCCTTATTCCAAAGGAAATTTTTGTTGATTCGATCGATTTCCGTGTGTATATATTTTGGAAGCATAAAGCATTGCATTAGAGGAAGAGGTGTATCATCTAGATAGGATTTAATTAGAGTGTAGCGCCCAATGTTGAAAAGGTTGTTGGCTTTCCATCTATTTAGTTGATCTTTTGTTGAATCCAGTATACCACTAAAAGTGGACTTAGAAACTTTACCAGTGATGACTTGGCAACCTAAGTAATTCCCGAGGCTAGTCGTGGCGGGTATGCTCAGTTCATTGTGGATTAGCGTCTTTTGGTATGAGCTTGTGTTAGTTGTTGTTTGAAATAGAGATTTGTGTTTGTTGGTAAAGCATTTTTATTTGAATCAAGTTTAAGCTTATGATATTCATTTCTTGATTGACATTTTATTTCTCTTTTATTTTTCGACACTTTAAATTTAAATATATATTATTAATATATGTATATATATATATATAACAATAATAATAATAATAATAAATATATCTATATATCTATATATTTATATATCTATATGTGTATATAATTAGTTGGTAATAGTAATATGAACTTTGCAAACTCTTTATCATTAACAAAGTTTAAGAAATTGGTTTGACAATACTATACCAATATAACCAGTGGCGGAGCTAGGGGGTGCTTGAGGGTGCTTCAGCACCCCCCTAGCCGAAAAAAAAAGAAAAAAATTAATTGTTTTTTTGCATATTTTTAGTTTTTTAAGGTAATATAACATATTTAAATGATATTTGAAACATTAATGTTATCTAGCTCAAGTGGTAAAGGAATTAAAGAAGGAAGGTTGGAGAATAAAAAGGTCTTCGGTTCAATTCTCAAAATTGTAATTATTCTTGATTTCTCTATGAGTTCGTATGGGACGGAGTTAATAAACTGACTAAAATTATAAATATGGTAAAATTTATAAACGGTTGGTAAAAGTAGTTAAAAACTTATGAAAAAATATAAACTCCGTATGGGGTGAAAAATAGTTTATTTGTAAAAAGTGTAGTTTATTTTGTTATTATTAGGGGTATTATGGTATTTGCAAATCAAATAAACCACGTAAACTCCAAATAAGCTTCCTCCAACAACTTTTTTTTAACACATAATTTTAACTATTTATATGAGTTTTTGGGTGTCCATACACCTTTTTAACCGGTTAAAAAAATAAATAGCTGATTCGACTTATTTTTTTAACTGTTTTTTTTTGTAGCCATACCCTATATTTTTTTGTTTTTAAGAACTATTTCATTCAAAAATTTCATATTTATGTTCACATTATACATTTAATCTTTTATTTCAATATTGTTTTAAAAGTAATTCTTCGTGATTTTTTTTTATATTTTTTGTTTTTCTTATATTTTTTTGATCACTCCCAACTATTTAAATAGAAAAAATCATTAAAAAAATTACAATTTTAGTGTTTTTTCAATATTATATGTTAAAAAATCTTCTTAATAAGTATACTTTTAAAAAATCTTCTTATATTTTTTCAATATTCAATATTATATTTTAAAAAATCTCCGCCCGCTGGTTCCGCCAGCGGGCGGAGATTTTGTCGGTGACGACGACGACGATGGAGGCGGCGTTCAACTCCGACTGCCAAGGTCTCGCAGGTGGTGGTGGGCGGCGCCGTTTAACGAAGCTCGTTGGTGACAAGGGTAAGTCGGCCGTTGGCGAGGGCTATGCTCACGAGGACGCCGCCGACGAGAGAGATTTGGGGATCTGAAGGCCGTCGATGACGAGGGACGGCTAGCGGTGGTTGGGAGCGACTCCTCCTCCGACTCACAGCGTTGGGCCGCTCGGCTCCTGGGAAGAAGATGCCCTCCTTCGATTCACATCGTTGGGAGCGACTCCTGCAGCTCCGGGCTTTGGATCCCCACCTCCCATCGCCTTCCCTTTCCGGCTTTCCCCTTCTTCTTCTTCCTTTTTTTTTTAATTTTAAAGGTAAAACGCGGACTGATTACGCGTTTTACTAAATAATTTTATTTTTTTTTAATTTGAAAATAAAAAACAATAAAGACGCGGACTGAAACCGCGTTTTTTTTAACAACTTCACCTTTGACCAAATTTTTCCGGGAGTGAGATATCGCTTATAAATAAAACGCGGACTGAGACCGCGTGTCTCTGAAGACCCTGCAATTTTTTAATATTTGTGTAAATATTTTAATTTCGTGAATTTTTTCGTAAATATTTAATTTTTTTTGAATATTTCAAAAAAATATTCTAATTGATGACCAACCCTAAAATTAATTTTTGAGAACTTTTTTATTATTAAGAAATCAATTCGAGTGGCAAATATATCTGGCTATTTAAAAGTTCGATAAAGTTGACGGATGGTAAACCATTAAACATACAATTCCGACTTCCGAGTACGGGGTTCTATGGATGCGGATGCTCTAAATTTCCACTCCCTCTTTCCTAAATCACTCTGTGCTCGGTCAAGGAAGAGTCGGTAGACAGTCCAACCAATTTACACGACAAAAGCATAACTTTTTGAAAAGCAAAAGCTGATCCCAATTGCCAAATTACATCATTGGGCCTCCCCAACAAATATATATTGCAAAACTGGGACCAACTTATTGAACAAAGAAATTAGTATATGGAAGTAATATTGGATCATATGATCTTTTCCATCATCGCCAATATTTTACGTACATACTCTCTTTGCTTTATCTCATTTGAGTTTCTCTTTCCTAAATTACAAATAAATATTTCAATCACTTTTAGAGCAAATAAGATCTACTTCACTCCCTATATCACTTCCTACAACACAAAATTATTTTAGTTTAAAATATATCTTTTTAAAAAATTGAAAAGTTATATCCACATTTTAAAAAACTATATTTATATGTTTATAAACTTTTATTTTGAAAAATTATATTTTACACTTTTTTAAAAATTAAAAAGATAATTTTTTACAAAATCTATTTTAAAAAATTTTCAAAACATAATTTTTCAAGATAAAATTTTATGAAGATATAAATATAGTTATTTAAAATGTGAATGTAATTTTTAATTTTTTTTAAAGATATATTTTAAACTAAAATAATTTTGTGGTATATGAAATGAAGTAGGGGATCTTGATTGTTTTAGAGATAGTGTGTCATTTATTTATTTATTCAAATTTTTAAACCTTTATCTTTAAGCTTAGGGAGAGGGACATGATCTCCGGCGGTCTGTGTAGATTTCTAATGGGACTAGAAAGTAATTTGAAAAGGAAAAGTGAACTCAACAACAATTCTGTATAAGTTGATATCATTTTATCAGTTATGAGAAAAGAGAAAATAACGTCAAGTCAACGGTTCTCCTAATTTCATATTACTTATTTCTTTTTATAATTGCTAAAATACTGTATTAGAATATTATATAAAAGGAGGAGTAAAATTTTAATTTATCAAATTTAACATAGATTTGAACGGTATAATTTGAAGGGTGGTTAATGACAAAGGTTATGTATAGAGAGTTTCCTAGAAATATCAATTTAATGGATGGTTAATGGCAAATGTGTATATTTAAAGGATGGTTTTGTGTAATTTAGCCTATTATATAATCATTGTTCATATGTGTTAGCTTCGTCTTATTACTCAATTGTTTTTGAATGATTTTTTCTCCTTTGTTGGTGGTTCTGGCTATTTGGCGTAAAGACAAATTTGTATATTTAAATACCCATATCATGAGTGAAATTAATATAGTCATGATTTTTTTAATAAAATTGAAAGATGAATAAAAATTAAATTTAAATTTACAAATACTAGAAATACGAGTTCGTGGAAGTCGAGTATGTGTCATACATAACAATAATATGTTACTTAAAAGTTACAAATTGATCGAACACACACATCCGCACACACATTCTCTCTCTCTCTCTCTCTCTCTAGCTAGGGTAAATATTATATATATATACACACACACACACACACATCATGTTACTTAAGACTCAAGATTATGTTTTAGATTTTAGATGGTAAACTAGTAAACACACATATATGTGTGTGTATAAATTTTAGGGTTGTATGTGCTTATGCGGGGCGGGTTAATGAGTGGACTATTGGAGCGGGTAATGGGTGAAAATTTTCAACCCATAATCCCTCCATCACCCGCCTCACCCGCACCTGCACCACCCGTCACCCACTTTATTGCTAGTTTTCACCCACAAAATTAATGTGGCCGGAGTGGGTGGATCAGATACCCGTGTGTTATTTCCAGCCTTATTTGTTGGTGTTGCTATCTACTTTTGCAGATGCCCTTCTGATACACTTAAACCCATACCATGAATAAAACTAAACTCCCTAAATCGTTCTCCCGCCTCCTAGTTCTCTCTGTGAAATGACTTCGGCTATGATAATTGACAAACTCGATGAAGATGAACTCAACAAGGATCAAGTGTATCAACATGACATTTGCAAAAGGTGAGTTCTCTTATGAAGGCTCAAATTTCAAATTATGTCTTCTATTTGGTTCTTTGTGGATTGAACAACAAAAGGTTTGAGAAGAAAATTGACCACAACGAGGCGGGAAAGGCCTGATATGAAGCCTTCATCCATAGGACGAAATGACTCTGATGACACGGTAGAAGATGAAGTTATAAATGACAGAAGTAAGGATAAAATGAGAGGGAAAGTGTTGGAGGAGGATAATGAAGAACCATTTTTAGAAGTTGATTTTGAAGATGAAGTTGAGGGTTATGATTTATGTGAGGAAGACAATGATTATCTCTTTAACAATTTCTTTAGACTTTTAATTTACCGAATTTGTCTGATATATCGAATTTTTCCTTTGAAAAAGAGAGGGAACATGAACGTAAACTTTAGTATAGTAGATTTTCATTTAGATTATAATCTAAATGAATTTTTTTATATGGAAATCTAAAGTAAATTTAACTTTAAAAAAGGGAAGAGAAATTTCCTTCAAAATTATGAACTGCGCTAAATAAAACACTCTCAAAGAATTCTGTCAAATAAGTCCTAAAGCTTCAATCTTAAATCAGTGTTTGTAGATGCTGATATATGATGCGGATACGATATGGTTATTAATCTTCTTCCATTGATATCGATGATAATTTATTATTAATAACATTATTATGGTTTTTTTTGTTATGTTTGTACTTCACTCCTTCGATTCAATCATCTTGTTGCTTTAGTGCATTCTGTTGGAAATACTAGTTGTCTCTCTTTATTTAACGAAGAAGATGAAATAAAAGAACGGCGTTGTTTTCACTTGGCGGGAGGTTCAATTTATCAAATGACGTCGTATCAAGTTAGTTGAAGTCTGTTTACAGAATTAGAACCTACATTAATTCTTTGTAGCCACGGATGCTCGATCTTTCCTGTCGATCTGCTATTGCTTCTTCGTTCTTAGCTGAGTAATCAAGGTTGTTATAAAGGAAATTCTGTAGGTTTATAGTTCTGGACACTTGAAGGCTTACTAACCTCTTGTTTAGTCGGTTAATGGTTGTATAAATAGATTGTTGTTTTTGTTAGGACTCATATTTATCTTTAGAGTTTGAAATCCATTTATCTTGCCTTTGGTAATTCTTTCTATTTTGTTTCTGATTGTACTTGTTCTATCAGTCAGATCTTTCATTTGACTATCTATATGTGAATAATTTGTCCAATCCATAGATCGGGTTTGAATGGATGATTCATGAATAATCTGATTATTTATTATAAAATCTTTTTTTATTTCACTTGAATATTCTCTCCAATTTTGTTTTTCTTTTGGGACCTATAGAAACAAAAAAAAATTTGTTTCTTTGAAACTTTTTAGAACTCGAAAACTCCATTTTCTGATTTCTTTTTTACAACTCGAAAACTCCATTTTCTTCATTCAATAACAATGGCGGTTTGAGCTTGTTTCCACAAAACCTCTTCTCTCCGATCTCATTATTCTACATGGTATCAGAGCTCTGTTCAATTGATTATTGAGTTTGTATTGCCAGATCGTTGATTTCCGCACTACTTGACTATGAAGACAACATTTGAAGAAGGTTTAAATTTAAAGAGCAATGGCATGAGATCCGTGGTGAATTCCTCGTTTGAAGAAGAATCTGGCTCGAGAAGGAATATGGAAACTTACGCCATCAACAAAGCTATATAGAGTGATCTGCTTTCGTTATCCAATTCAGATCACCCCGGCATTAGCCTCACTGGAGTTCCATTTAATAGCGGAAATTATCTTGGGTGGAGGGGGCAGGTTCGAATGGAACTTGGAGCCAAATTGAAGCTAGACTTCATTGATAGAACCTACAAGAAGTCGGAAATTATCTTTCAAGTGCTTTCTTGTATGCTAACTCAGCTCTGGAATTGTGGCTCGAAATCGCAAAAAGGTACGGACAGTCCAACACACCTTTTACTTTTCAGCTTCTTCAGGAAATAAGTCAGATTATGTAGGTTAATCTTTCGATCGCAACTTATATTTCAAAACTGAAACAGTGCTGGGACGAATTGGATAATCTATGTGGAATTCCTATCTGTACATGTGGGAATTGGGAGTTTTGTTCATATGCAATACTTTATCAGGTATTAGATACGGAGAATCAGAATAGATTGATGCAATTCTTGATGAATTTGAACTCTGATTACACTCATGTCTGGCATTAGATCCTTTCTATGAATTCTCTCCTTAATGTGAATAAAGCTAGCTTATTATCTACTTCAACAAGTAAAGAGGCAGAAACAAGTGGTTTACATCACTTTCTCCTTAATGTGAATAAAGCTAGCTTATTATCTACTTCAACAAGTAAAGAGGCAGAAACAAGTGGTTCACATCACTTTTGGACCTACTACTTTCAGGATTCAGCCCGGAGGGGCATCAAGTTCAAATGCACCCTCCAAGAAAGATTCCAAGAAACCTCCAATAGGAGGCAAATATTTATGTGATCATTGTAATTAAAGAAGATGGTCATGTGATAGAGTAGTGTTTCGAGATAATTGGTTATTCAGATTGGTACAAATGTAAACATGTAAAGAAAGGCAAGTTGATGGCACAAGTCACTGCCAGAGCCCAAGAACAACTCGACACTCCTCTATCAAGCAAAGGGATAGTACAAATGTCCACATGAACCCTAACTTTGTGCACGCTATTTGTCAAGAAGTACTTCGAGCTATCAAAGGAAAGAAGTAGTGGATGGCCCTGGATATCCAACTGTTGGCAGCTCTTCGATTTCTCGGTATTGTCCTTCGTGAGTCTACTATATTGAGCATTACTATACTTGATGGCAATGGTAGTTCTTGGATATTGGACTCAGTAGCTTCAAATCATGTCACTTGTTCCATGAATCATTATTGTTCAATTGAGTATGTGAAGCATCCTATTTTTGTTATTTTGCCCGATCATTCACGACATGAAGTTAAACTGGTTGGCTCAGTTCAATTAGGTTCAGGATTGGTGGATTTAATCTAAGAGGATTGCCGGCTTGGTTTGGAGGCATAACTTATTAGACATCGATCGGATTTGGAGTCCCCAACCCAGTTCTTAACATTTAGTATCCAACCATATAAAAATAGGATGTTTGAAAATTAAAAGTGGAACGCTGGGATAATTAATGTAGCGGAGAGAGAAAAATAATAAATTAGTACTCCTAGTCTAGTATTGGTAACACCTCTTAATAAAACATCTCCTAAAATTACCAATTTAATAGTTTACCGTCGATTTGATTCATTTCCAGTGAGTTTGGTGAAAATAAATGGTTTAACCGAACATCGAAGCAAGCATAATATATAGTTTGTCATGTCGCGCCCAATATACGAATCAAGAGCGCGCGAGATAAGAAGATCTAGTTGGCCTGGCTTTATCCGAGGAAAGCGATGGTACGTTGTAAGTTTGTTAGGAAGGAGTAAGATCGGCAAGGGAGATGGAAGAAAACAAGTGAAAAAATAGAGGGAAAGGGACAACACTTGTGTGTCTCCATCGGTATGCCAGCGGAGGAATGACAATTGACAATGCATATGCCTATAATCGGTGGTAGCAAGTGCTCCGTCTCTCCGTTTTCTTCTTATAAAAACAACGACATATGAGCCCCAAAATTTAAACTTGGTTTCTTGAACAATCACACATTTAAGCGTATTACAATCCGGTTTGTTTCCAAGTGTTCCTCAACCGTCCTTTTCATTTCGACCAACTTTGCTTTCACTCTCTAGTCCGCTAGTGCTCTGTGTTTCGCCAATATATATATTATTAGAATTTGTATACCTTATTATTATAAATTTCTTATCCTCACATATAATATTTATTCATTATAATCTTAAATGTATAAGACTTAAGTCTAAAACTTGTGGGGATAATGTATCCCAAATTGTATATATAAAAGTCGAGGTTATTTCAATTATTGTCAATTTGTTTATCGTATGGTGCTCTTGGACATGTGGACACACGGAAATTTCATAAAACTTGATTCTTTTTTTTTTATTATCTAAATTTGATTTTTTTTTTCATTTATTATTTTTTAATCTATATTTATAACTATTTTAATCGTCATAAGTAGTTACTATAGCTTTTTTTTTTAATAAAAAAGGTGTATTAAGTTTATGCTGGAATATGGTGATGAATAAACTGTTATACATCAGCTTTGATGGATCACTTGACTAGAGTTTAAAAAATGATCAAATTAAATAGTTGAGATCTAAAATTAAGTCATGTATTTAATTATGTACTTATTATTAATTAGGAATAATCGATATTGAAAAGTATAGTAGTGGACATCATTGAGTTGAACTTCATATATATGATATATATCCGAGCTAGACCTAGTTATTTGTATGAAGCTAGGTAGTTGTAGTTGAAAATGGACAAAAGGAATGATGGAGCTACAAACAAGTTACCCATTTTTAACAATCGAAAACGTTATGAGCTGCGGAAATTAGATTGGAGTTACGTTGTTCAACTTCAATTCCCTCCTGGGTTTTGATCGAATTGAATTCGGCAAAACAGCAAGTTAGTGGAATTCAACTAAATGGTATGCATCCACAGACTCATTCATGAAATTAACCCTGCTTCTTTCTGCTTCGCTGACTACCTACTCATGTGCATCATCCCTTGAATTGGTAAATAAAGAGCACCTACTCAAGTCTCAAGTGCATCATCCCACATGCACCCGCATGCCTTTTTTTTTTTTTTTTTTTTTTTCCCTCTACGCGCCGCACACACAAAAAAAAAATTGTTTTTTTTTTTCCACCTGGAGCCGGTCCTAGTAAATATTTTTTTAAAAAGTTCACGGGTTCTACGCGAAAATAATGAAAACACGGTCTATCAAGCAAAATACATAATAGAATTTTGGAATATGAAAATAGTCCTTTAATTAACAATGTTTTGTTTTTTTAAAGAACAATTCAACTATTATATATGTCTGATCGAATTTTGTGGTTATCATGCAAGTTTTTTTACAGGCTTACGCATTTGTTTTTATAGAAAGTATTTCAGTGGGATTTTGCTGACACCGTACCATTAAGCAAATTATAGGTTGGTGTATTTAATGCTGAATTAAAAATATTTTTTAAGGGGAAGTTGGAGATTCTCTTAATACTATCTAATTAGTGATTGAATGCGATTGTGCATTTATATATAATATAGTAATAATATATATAGTATATATTGGTGGTATATATATTGGTGTTACTGTTGTTACAGGATAGAGTTTTGCTGCTATTCCAGAAAGTAAGGTCCACTTCACACTTGAAAACATCAATGTGTAGGCAAGAATAAATTCCAACACAAGCAACAAAATTTTTTATATTTAATTTGATCGAGTAGTATTTATCAAGGGCGTGGTGGTACCTCCTCCTCAACATGCATATTTGATAATTCTTGTTCGTGCCCCTCAGCTTTAACGCTCACTTCTACATCTAGTAAGAGTAACATCCATTAATTAATCCAAACCAGACTGATTGCTCTAACGTATCCAGTTAAGTGATCGCCTGTGACCCAACTTAAACTTAATATACATACTTGCTCACCACAAGGCCAATTTCTCGCCAAACCCACGGTGACTGTCACCGTTTCGAAAACCGCGGGAATTTGGCCAGCCACGGTTCTTAAAACTATGAGAAATGCTATGGCCACGGTTCTGAAAACCGTCGCAATAGTCGCTGCCACAGTTGCTCAAATCGTGGAAATTTGAGGTCTATAAAAAGGGGCACCGGGAAATTTTGACCTGTGTGTTACACCTTCCACGGTTTTCAAAACTGTGACCGGATGAAATTGGGCTAATTTTTTTTGGCCTTTTTTTTGGGTTTACCAAACTGTGACCAGTTTGATTCCTACGGTTTTCACAACTATGACCGGTTTGATTCCTACGCTTTTCAAAACTAAAACCACCATATTTCTTACGGTTTTCGTTTTCGTAGCTATCACCGTGTGATTAGCGATATTTTGACCGTGCGGATTGTCTCCCCCGTATATATATACGGAGCACTATCCAACTTCATTAATTACCCCGTCTCATAGCCAGTCATAAGCATATCTATATGCGTGTACGAAGTGATAGCTCCATTGCTTCTCCTTGATGAAATACATTTGCTATAATACTAACATTGCATGATTGATAAAATAAAAAAGTATAAGGTATTGTAGCTTATACAAATTGGATATAATGTCATGCATATTATATCTATTTTCAGATTTAATTTAAAGGTTGATTTAAATCTAAATTGTTTTAAATCTAACTTATATCTTTTCCTAACACAATATTTTTTAGTTACAGAATTGCGTTTATGGTTAAATTGGATAAGATCTTGTGTTGTTCAAGAATCAATATTGCAGGGTTTGTTTAAATTTATATTGGAGATGATCAAAGATCTCGGCAAACAAATCTCAGCAAATAGAACAAGGATCTCGACAACAACATCTCGGTTATATTCCCATTTCAAAGTTAAAAAAAAGAACGTTAAACTGATCAGAAAATCGGGGAACAAATCAGCAGAAAAATAAGGAGCATTCGGCTCTAAGAAGAGAAGGAAGATGCGACTCAAACACACATCTCTCACCAAGCCTTCTCCGCGAATCAAAGAGCTCTCAAGTTTCAATTGCCGTTGCTTATTTTATTTCTTCCCTGTCTCTCTATTTGTAATCAATTTATTTCTTTTGAGAGTTAGGGAGAGTTAGAGCTTCATAGTATTATAAGTTAATCCCTGTTATACTAAGAGTATCACATACTCAAATGTATAACAGTTCAGTGTGACAAAGGGGACTTTTATTTCTCTGTATCTTGGGTTGGCTCGATAGAAGCGAGGTAGGCTTCGGGTTATAGAAGAGAGGAAGTTCATCTAGGTTGTATCTTGATGTGATCCTAGTGGTCAATGAGCTCGACTCATTTATCTTACAAAGCTTTGTCGCAAGAGCCGAATATCAACTCTCATTTGAGAAAACAGCATGGCGACACCTTGGTATTTTGGATCTTTCGGACTGTATAAAATTCCGATTGAAACCAATGAGCACTTGTTATAAAGCTATTTTAAGCGGCTACAACTTCCATGAAGAACAGTTCTCCTAAATCAGCCTCGAAGATGCTCAAATTCGACATTCTTTCCAGCAGCTCAAATCTGAACGTTTTTCATGCTTTTATTTCTATTAAAATAAATCCCACATCGATTAGCGATGTTTGAGGGCTATATTTTCAGCCTATATATTGTTTGTAAGAACTTCATTTTAAGTGAAGTCAAGTTGAGTTTAGTTAAAGTTTGAGCCACTAATAGCTTCCTATGATTCCGGGTTAAGGATCGAGTTCTTGGTGAGAGGCTAAGAGCGAACCCTTTGGTGAGAGGCCGAGGGTGACACCCTAGTGAGAGGCGAAGGTGTCAAAGGGTCGAGATCCTCGGAGTGTGATTCCGAGAGGATTGAGATCGAGTGTAGGGGATTCAAGGGTAAGAGGCTTGCGAATCTTACTTCACATATCCCTATTTTTTAGTTTCCATAAACCCAAAATTTAGCTCCACAAAAAAAAGTGTTCGAAAGCTCGAGCCTTGGTCAATATTGCAGGGTTTGTTTAAATTTATATTGGAGATGATCAAAGATCTCGGCAAACAAATCTCAGCAAATAGAACAAGGATCTCGACAACAACATCTCGGTTATATTCCCATTTCAAAGTTAAAAAAAAGGACGTTAAACTGATCAGAAAATCGGGGAACAAATCAGCAGAAAAATAAGGAGCATTCGGCTCTAAGAAGAGAAGGAAGATGCGACTCAAACACACATCTCTCACCAAGCCTTCTCTGTGAATCAAAGAGCTCTCAAGTTTCAATTGCCGCTGCTTATTTTATTTCTTCCCTGTCTCTCTATTTGTAATCAATTTATTTCTTTTGAAAGTTAGGGAGAGTTAGAGCTTCATAGTATTATAAGTTAATCCCTGTTATACTAAGAGTATCACATACTCAAATGTATAACAGTTCAGTGTGACAAAGGGGACTTTTATTTCTCTGTATCTTGGGTTGGCTCGATAGAAGCGAGGTAGGCTTCGGGTTATAGAAGAGAGGAAGTTCATCTAGGTTGTATCTAGGAGTCATAAGAAAAGAGAAATAAAAGTTGTTTGAATCCTACGGGTTGGATAACCCTAGGCGGGGACGTAGGCTGGTTAAGAGTCGAACCTCGTTAACAAGTCAAGTGTTATTTATTTCTCTGTTATTATTTAATGATTTGATTTCTGCAGATTGCTCAAGACACTAAAATTTCAGTTCAAGACCTTGAGATCGAGTTCAAGGCCTTGAGATTCGATATCAAGCTCTTGACGTTGCTGTTTCTTAGCTTGGGACTTTGTGAAAAGCATTCATACTCTATTAACCCCCCCCCCTTTCTAGAGTATTTGTTCATTAATGTTATTTAATTTAAGTACTCGATTCTTCAATTGGTATCAGAGCTTAACTCACTTATTTGATTTAACAATATGTGAGATCGATCATGGTATTATAGGAGAAGGTGGATTCGCTCAAGGAAGGTCATCAAATCGCCCTCCTCTCTTCTGTGGTGATAACTTTGTGCATTGGAGGTCAATGATGAAAATGTTCGTCATTGATCAAGATATGGAGATTTGGGAATGCATACAAAGAGGACTAACCATACCAATGAAGCCCGGCACTACAACAGGAGAACAAGTGGCGAAAATAGAAGAATAATATATCCAGACTAATCTTGTTGCCAAAAACTATCGAGCCATGCATGTACTGTATTGCGGTTTGAATACTGACGAGTTTAATCGTGTTTCATCTTGCAGGAGCGCTAAAGAGATCTGGGACAAACTGGTGGTAACCTACGAAGGCACTAGCCAAATTAAGGAAACCAAAATCAACATCTTCTTTCGACAATATGAACTATTCAAGATGTTGTCCACGTAAACAGTGAAGGAGATGTTCACTAGATTCACTCAGATCGTAAACAACTTGGATTCTCTCGGCAAAACGTTCACAAATGAAGAAAAGGTGAGAAAAATTACGAGGAGCTTGCCTAAAGCTAAGTGGGGACCAAAAGTAACAGAAATAGAGGAAGCTCAAAATCTGTCAACTTTGTCATTGGACCATCTCCTCGGTAAGTTGATTACCCACGAGATGGTCCTTGGTGAAGAAGATGGAGAAGTAGCCTCCACTGTAAAGAACTTGGCCGTAAAAGCAAAAAAAAGGAAGAAGCTACCTCGGACGACGATGGGTGTGACGATGAAGAAGATCCATTTGCACTTATCACAAAAGGATTAGCAAGGATACTCAAGATGAAAAAGCAATGATGGTTGCCTAGAGCGATTGTGACTCTTCAAGCGATTCTGAATCCTAGACAAAACAAGCAAATCTTTGCCTAATGGCCGATCATGAGGGAACTCCAAAGAAGCATCTTGGAACTATTGTAAGAAATCTAATTTCAAGTCCTACTGCTATTTTGCCAGAATTTCTTCAAAATATGATTTTAAATGAACAACATTTTATAAATGAAACTAACATCTTGAAAGAGAAGCTTTTGGAACAGGAAAGGAGCCTGAGTGAAATGTCGTTGGAAATAAAAAATCTCAAGACTTCTCAATCAACCCTTGACAATAAATTCAAGGCCAAGGAGGCAGAAAACTCTATCTTGAAGCAAGATCTCTCCTCTCTAACTCTTTGCACTAAGGAGCTAGAGAAAGAGAAGTTCTCGTTGACTGATAAGTGTAGAGACCAACAGACCTCTCTCATGCGCTTTACCCACTCGAAGGCCAATCTCGATAGAATGTTAGGTGAGCATCAATCATCTCTTAACAAAAGTGGTATTGGATACAACAAAAATATTCCAAAGAAAGCCCCTACCACTTTTGTGAAAGCTAAAGGAAATTGGCGCACACCTTCATGTCATTTTTGTTGTAAGAAGGGGCATGTTAAAACTACCTGTCCTTATCGTAGAAATGATCCGTATGTAATTCGTAATACTTTTCCATTGTGCTTAAGAGAACATGTAAAGAAAATATGAGTTCCTAAAGGGACTATCTAGACCACCAAACATGGTCCATCCCGATTATGAATCTAAATTTGTAATTTGGTCTAGCCGGAAAGGTTGAATTTGGTTATTTTATAGGATATCACCAAGACTAAGGAGTATAAATGGATACTTGATAGTGGTTTCTCACGACATATCAGTGGAAAAAGTTCACTATTTTTAGATCTAAAGAAGCAATCCACTGGTACAATTACTCTTGGTGATAAGGGAAAATGCAACATAATTGGGATAGGTAAGATTGGTAAGAATTCTTCCAATTATATTGATGACGTTTTACCTTGTAGAATGATGAAAGTATAATTTGCTTAGTATTTCTAAATTATGTGACAAAGGCAATATTGTCATTTTTTATTCTGAAAAATGTCAAGTGAAAAATAAAAATTATGGAGATTTGGTCCTAACGGCCCCATGCAATAATAACGAATATACTATGAGCACTAACCGAGTTGCAGGAACAAGTTTGAAGTGTCTCAAGGCCTTGACAAAAGATCGAAGGCTTTGACATAGAAGACTTGGGCATGTAAGCATGCATACATTGAATAAACTACAATCAAGGGACTTTGTTCGTGGTCTACCCGATCTAAACTTTAAGGTAGATGAGTTATCCAATGCATGCTCACGAGGTAAGCAAACTCGAGGGTCTTTCAAGCCTAAAAAGATAGTAAGTACATCTCGCCTAGACCTGAGCAGACCTGGGCTAATTAACCCGCCCGGGAAAAAGGCGGGCTTGGGTAGGCCCACCGGGCTGGGCTTGGGCTAAGTATGAGGCCCAAGCGGGCCGATAGGCCCGGCCCGGTATATATTAATATTATAATATTATACATATAATATACATACATAAATATATATATATATATGTGTGTGTGTGTGTGTGTGT
This sequence comes from Persicaria tinctoria, assembly GCA_037127255.1. Classification (NCBI taxonomy): domain Eukaryota; kingdom Viridiplantae; phylum Streptophyta; class Magnoliopsida; order Caryophyllales; family Polygonaceae; genus Persicaria; species Persicaria tinctoria. The sequence continues at coordinate 38,820,557 of JBANSL010000003.1, read as the reverse complement.
GTGTATTTATGTATGTATATTATATGTGTGTGTATATATATATATATATATATATATATATATATTACACTACCAAAAACACAGGAAATAGCCACGGTCAAATAGCCACGAATTGGCCACGAAATTCCTTGGCTAAACGGTTTAGCCACGGGCATAGCCATGAATTTGACGTTCGTCGCCATTCGAGGCTATATGCCTCGACGCTAACAGCCACCACCACAATATCCGTGGCTAATAGCCACGATCTGACAAGCCCGTGGCTACTTCCGTGGCCGGTTCGGAAAGGTGCCATCCGTGGCTGTAGCCACGAATACAAAAACGAATAGTGTCGTGGCTATATCCGTGGCCACCCAGGGGACATCTTTTTGGGGGGTCGTTGCTAGTTTCGTTGCTATTTTCATGGCCACAGACGTGGCTATGTCCGTTGCTATGCCCGTGGCTACAGACGTGGCCATATTGTCGTGGCTATGTCCGTGGCTATGTCCGTGTATACATTTGTGGCTATATATTTTTAATTCTATTTGTGAGCTCGGTAATAAATATAATATAATTATTTATTATAGCTGGGCACAAACACATACAAAATTAACACATACCACTGCCATCATTTGTTCATCCAAAACACATACAAAACAAATCCAGAACCATCCAACATATACAAACCAAATCCAAAACACAACCAGAAGTTTAACCATCCACAACACAACTAACCCGCAAGTTCAATCAACAGCACGACAAGTGCAAATACGACTAAGTCTAAAGACAATACGTGGGAACCCAAAACAGAAACACATAACTTACTTTGATTTGCCTTTGCCCTTACATAATTGCATCATGGTGCTGAGGAGCTTCTCGTGCCAAGCTTCATTAGCCTTCCTAGTCTCGTCCATTAGTTGCTCCCTAATAGCTACCATGTCTTGTCGGACACTTGAGCTGACTTGTTCCTGCACTCGATCTCCAAATGACGACAGTTCTTCCCTCAGGTTTGTGTTCACCTGCCTTTGCACCTGATCCCCTAACTCCACCATTTCTTTCCTCAAGTCTTGCTTCATGCTTGAAAGTTCATAGATGACATATTCCTTCAAAGGGGCATCACCAGCAGATGCAACAGCTGGTGCAACAAATTCTGGATTCGGCTTTGAGAGCAACATAGCTGGCGCCTCTGATCCCATGTCCACAACGCGACCTTTCTTCGCACCTCCTGTCGCCTTGAGCCACAAAGCATTCATGTCAACCGAGTGGGATGCATTCTCAGAGATAGCATCATCAACCTCTTCTTCTACCAAATGGTCGAACTTTTCCTAGCCAAAGAACATGACAAAGATGTTAAATGCAATATAACAAAACCAGAAGCAATGTAAACAAAGCAGCAGCAGGTTCGATGGTGTTACAAGTAATTTATCAGACATTAGAAGAGCACAACAGAACCAATTTATCAGACATTAGAAGAGCACAACAAGAAAACAATGTAAATAAAGCAGCAGCAACAACAATAAAATTAGATCACATCATCATATTAAGGTGTAAAATGTTTAATGCAACCCAAGAAAACCAATTTATCAGACATTCACAACAGGAGACAATATACATGCTCAATAACATAGACAACCCAACCCAATCACAAACTTCCTGCAAACTAACCCTTAAAAAACACATATATACTAACCAATTTCATAAAACATACATGCTGAATAACATAGAAAACATAACCCAATCACCAAGACACAAAATATGTACCAATACGTACCTACACATGATAATCACAACCAATTTCCTGCAAACTGACCCTTAAAAAACAGACATATACTAACCAATTTCATAAAACATACATGCTCAATAACATATACAACACAACCCAATCACCAACACACAAAATATATACGAGTACCTACACATAATAATCACATATTGGAAGCTGATGCACTCAAAACCCATACAGCAGCATAAAAAATACCCAAGTATAGCAAGATACCAAACAAAGCCATAAAGACTATTCACATAACAAGTACATAACATAAAGGGACGATTGAAGTTGTTACTTACCACCGTTTCTTGGCACTGAGCACCGACCCAAGATCCATCTTTTTTCCTATGGCACTTTTCAAATGTTTCCTTTGGGGTTGGATCTTTTCCAAGCTCCAGCCTCTGTAAGTAAATATATACATTTAATTAGTGCACATGTGCAAACCAAATAGATGGTAAATAATGGCTGTAAGAGTGATTAAAACTATATGAAATGGGAAAACAACAACAACTTATTCAATTTTAACATACTAGTCGATCCTTGATTACAGTTGTCGAAACCGATCCACCACTGAAAATTGGAGTCCCTTTCTCTGTTGCAATGGCTCTGTTTTTCTTGTTAACTTCAGATTGACGGCGAAATTTATCCTCTTTTGCCCATTTCTCCACCATTTGGGCCCATATCACTTGCTTCACCCATGTAGGCTTCTTTGTTTTTCCATTGCGAGCCTTCCCAAATACGTTCCTAAGGTGGTCCTCTCCCTTTGTTTTGAAAGCCTTGTACACAACTGCTTCTGAGAAAAGGGTTTCATCCCATCATGTTCGCTTCTGCACATATGGAACAAAGAAGTGAAATTGTAAACAATTCACACTTAAGCACTGAATGTTAGCACAAGTAATGAAATTTTTTTTACCTTGAACATTCCCCACCATAACTCTATTGTTGTTTCAGGAACATCACCCCACCTTATGTAGGGTCCATCGAAATGTGAATGAATAACTTGGAGCATGACACCATACGCAGGATTTGTGGAATCAAAGCTTCACTAAAAACCCAAAAACAAAAAAAAAATGTTATCAATATAGTTGGCTTGAGAAAAATATACAGAGTTGGCTTGACCATGAAACTGGTAACAAGAATTAGCATGAAAAAATATACACAATTGGCTTCATAATTGAACTCATACTTAACCATGGTTAACCATTAAACTGGTAACAAAAATTAGCATGCATAAACAGACAGAATTGGATTGAGAAATGAAATAATAATTCACCATGCTTAAATCTTGAGAAATGCAATCATGCTTACCCATGAAACTCAGCAAAGACACAAACATATAATTAACAAAAGCACTCTAAGTTCCATGACCATAGATTAAATAATTTCATAATGCACCCTAAGTTCTTTAATGGAGCAAGAAATTTCAGTTCCTACTCCTTCAACACAGACAGAAGTTCAAACCAGGTATTCAAAGTTCCAGCAAGGCATACAAAACAGATGAAAGCAATTATAAATCCACTCTATGTTCTGTAATTTCAGAATGCAGAACATAGATCAAGGCAGGTATTTCAATAATTTCACAAACTACTTCTAACCAACAGATGACAGAAGTACATAATCTCTTTTACCAAGCAATTGCAGATGTTCAATTTATTTAAAACATGCAAATTGTGTTCCATTACAACATGTATATTATACACATAATTGCAGAATATCTCTTAGCAAGCAAACCAAATCTTAGCTAGCAAAACTAAATCAAGCATAATTAGGCAAAACAAAATATATACGAAGTTGACTTACGATCCATTGACCAGTGAAAAGGAGACTGATCTGTTCCACCGTGGGGCTTCTTCCTCATTTTCATGGGCTTCTTCCTCATTTTCTTGGGCTTCTTCCTCATTTTCTCTGGCGTCTTCCTCGTCTTCGTGTCCTTCGACAATCTCTGGGGCATCCTCATTTTCTCTAGCGTGGTCTTTTGTCTCAGATGACGAGCCCCCTTCACAAACCGGCGATGGAGATGGAGAATCCGGCAAACCACGAGAGGTTCCAGGAGCTTGAGAGGCAGAGAGCTAGGAGGTAGCAAGCGCTTGGGTGGTTTCAGTACATTGGGAGGCGGAGGGTTGGGTGGTTTCAGTACAATGGGAGGCGGAGGGTTCAGTGGTTTCAGTCCCTTGGGAGGCTCGGGAGGGGGGGTTGTGGGTTGTGGATGCTGTTGTAGGAGGAAAATCGAGTTCAGAATATGAGTTAGTAAAGCAAACCAGATTCCGTCCCTTCGCAAATAATGTTCAAGACTCCCTCCCGATGTAGCAAGAGAAAATCAGGTTCGAATCCACGAGGAAGCTGGTCAGCGGATCCTAGGCAAAAGCGAAATCCCACGTCCAGAAGTCGACAACAGTTTACCGATCTCGAGTAAATAACTCGACAGAAGATCAGTCTTGTCGATCAAAGCAGCAGCAGAAACTCGTCGATCTCGACAAAAGTTCTCGATATCGAGAAACTTGTCGATGTCGAGTACCTGTTCTCAGTCGAGGAAAACGTAGAAACAGCAAGGCAGCAGAATGTTGTCGACGTCGACAAGATATGTCGATATCGAGTAAAACAGTGACTTTAAAACTTAAATTGCAAATGCTTTTCGAAAACTTTAATCGATGGATGAAAAAGAACTTCCAAGATTAGGGTTTGCGACAACGATTACCATGCAAGCGGAATATAAATCACAAAAGGCGGTAACTTTATCGAAAAAGGCTTTCACCTAATCCGACAAGTAGGAATATAAATCTCGCGACAAATAATCCTAATTGCATCTATTCCTTTTCATAATTAGCATTTATAATCTTTCGAATAGAAATCCTAATTACTACCCAAGTTTCACAACATGAGTTCTTCAATTTCTCAATCAAAGATGAAGCACATAGGGAATAGATTAAGATAACGACAAAATACCTCCTTTCGTAATTGCTAATCTGCCGACATGGCTTTCGTTGGGCTCACCCCAACCCCAGAAGTGGGTGGACTACTCACGCCTCATTGCAATCGCAGACATCATTGATTTGAAAGAAATAACTTGCATTTACTAAATTCAAAGCCTTTACAATTCCGGCAATCAACCGTCGTAAATTGCCAAAACCTTAAAAACCTTAAACTCCTAAATCTCTATGTGTAATTGTATCTCTGAAATTGAATGATTAAAACTGAGCCCCTAGGGCTTTATTTATAGGGCTCAATCCTTACGATTTAAGGAGAGCAAACTATATCTAACTCTAATGATAAAACCTAAAAGATAAATAAAACATTAACGATAAAAGTGCAATAACTAAAATCTCTATCTTCTTTAGCATCGATGAATAATCTTCTCTTCATGATAGATCCATGATAGACCTCGGATTCCTTGCTGTGTAAGATTTCTCGACTCCTCAATTCGACTTTGGGTAGAATTGGCAACGTCGCGGACTCCAGCGAAATGTTGTCGATATCGAGATATTTCCTCGACATCGAGAAGTGTTCTCGACTTCAGCTTTCTCGATTAACTTTCCAACTCGACTGGGCTTGGATGATCTTCTCGACATCGATATGACTTGTCGACATCGAGGAAGTTGTGGTCCTCGAGTTGGTCTTCTCGATCAGGCGCTGCTTGGCTTGGTTTCTCGATTTGTCATTTTGTCGACATCGACAAGTGTTGTCGACATCGAGTAGTTTCCAGTGTCTTGGATTTGTCTCGAAATGGCTCCAAATTCTGTAAAATTAAACCAAAACTTATGTAGACCTCTATTTCTTGCAAATAAGCATAAACTACATAAATTCAACATATTTCACACCCAAAATATGTAAAGTATGCAAAATAAGGAGCTAAAACGTGCACAAAAACATGGCTATTTTAGTAGACATCAAATCACCCCATACTTAGACTTGCTTGTCCTCAAGTAATAACCAAACAATAACCAAGACCTACAACACATCCTTCAAGTCTTCGCCTTTGTCAAAAGCAACATCTTAAATGGTAGTAATGCAAGACAAGTGAATTTAACATCATCACACATATATGAGCGATCCATAGGCATAGGCAATATAAATTCAACCTTACAGGAATAATGTGTTTGCACTCAGCTCTCGATGTGTTTAGGCTATGTGTTTCAACTCTCAACTCAATTCCATATACAGTCTCATAAACATTGCAATTTAAATATGAATCCACTTCGCAACCAATTATGAAAATGCAATAAGAATTATCAGGAGGACTTCGCTCAATAGAAGTCTTCAAAGAAGATTCCATTCGGCGGGGTTGTAATGGGGCTTGGTAAAAAATAATAAGGTAGGGAATTATTTGGCCATGTGGTGCTAAATATAATTCGGGAATCAAGACTCCTAAATATTCCAACACAACCAAACCATAACTCCTCAATCATATGTATAACTCAAATTCTCCAATTTGTCTCAATAGAGTATATAACCTTTCAATACTCTCTAAATCCCTCCCAAATATGTAACTTGCAAATAATGAAAGAAAATAAGGTAAATTTGGCTCATGCACTTTATTCACTAACATATGTACTTCTTTTTCTCCCTTTTTTTTTTCGATTTTTTTTTTGAACGAAAATATAAAATAATAATACTAGTGCATTTATAATGTGAGCCTAAAATCCTTTTACATAATATGCTTAGCAAGAAAAAAAATGTATAACCAACCCATATCTCAATAATTTCCATGATCTTCCTTGAAATGCAACATAAGCTCATTCTTTCCACAAATCATTATTCCAACCAACTCTAAGTCTTAATTCCCAAATGGGGGTCAGACTCAATTTGGCTAAGGATAATTTTGTGGAGTTTACAATAAAAGTCTCAGGCTAATGTTCTGGCTTCAAGCAGGGATAATGCAGGGTAGGTAAAGAGAGGATAAAAGTGGCTTAAAAGGTGCCTCCATCATTTAATTCTCATCAACATAAACATATAAATGCATTGGTTTTGAATAACTATCACAACATTTAGATATGCATAGGAAGAGTAAATACACTCAAGAAAGCAGAGGGATTTTTAATGTTCTCCCTATAAGGCCAAAATTCTCACTGGGACAATTTCTGTTGGATTTTAACCTTTAGCTTAGGATCATATGTGCTCAATTTCATCCCAAGTTCACAATCCACATAAAAACCATTTTTGGGGACTTAGGCTAAACCTTCCAAACACGCCATAGGATTTACATGATCAAGTCAGTCATTATGTATCATCATAGGACATCTAAGTTAGGGTATATAACAAATAATGCAAAAATTTAAACATACTTTTTTTTTTCGATGATTTTTTTTTTAAAACTAAAGTATGCATAAAATTCTAAATATGCGAAAAGAAATAAATAAAGTGCAACTAAATAACTTAACTACCAAAGTTTTGCCATGTCCTAAATAAATTTGTTACAAACCCTGAAAATAAAGCTTAAAAATACACATAAATGTCTGGAAACACATAAAACACATAAAGTCCTCAAATACAGTCTTTTCCCCCCACCCCATACTTAAAACAGACAGTGTCCTCACTGTCAAATAAATCAAATCAAAGGGAAGAAGAAAAGACTTACATAGTCGTTCACTAAGGCGGCGGCGGTGGACCGTAGTATGGAAATGGAAGTCCCGGCTGGTAATCAGGAGCTCCTCCATAGGAAGAGCCACCAGGCTGATAAGAGGACGATCCACCAGGGACGTGCATGCTCCCCTGTTGCTGGAACTGGGAAGGACGACCCCAGAGCCGCTGGTCCATGCTGATGTACGTGTCTCTGACATAGGCGTGGTGGGCTCTGTTGTCAGTATACATCGCCTCCCGACGGTTGTCAATGGTGTCAACTCTGATTGATAGAGAAGACATCTGCTCGTACAGTGCCGTCTGCATATCCCGTATCTGGCGCAGCTCCGATACTACCTCCCCTGAATATCCTCCAGCCTGCTGAGGCTGTTGGGTATGGTATGAATGGTGGGAAGGTATCTGCTGGGAGTGGTGGGAAGCCTGTGGGCTGTCAGCCTCGTCATTCTCATCGTCATTCTCATTGTCGTCTAGCTGAGGATCGACGGCCATAGGCTCAGAGTGGTCATATAGGGGAGGCTGGTCCCTCAGCATAGGGTCGGCGGCTGGAATAATCTCGGGGTGATATGGAAGCCCTGTCCAGGTTGTGTACCAGTCGGGGGTATAGTGCAGGTCCATGAAATCCTGCCTAATAGGAGTCCCTGTCCTAAAATGCTCCCATCTGTCATTGCGGCTGGCGATGATACGTCCCTTCTGGAGGGATTCTGTGCTGATCCGCATCAGATGCCGTGCAGTGTATCTATGGACGGGGAGCTGGAGGTGCTGGGCGAGGATGGACACCATGCAACCGTCGTATATGGCTACCCCTGGTGTGTGCCGACGGGTGATGCAATGCTCAAGCCAAGCGTAGGCGAGCGGCAGGGGGTCGGACTCAAATAGCATACGCCGGAGACACTCTATCTCAGGTTGGATGGGCCGTCTTAGCTCAGTGCGGGCCCATATGGTGCTACCTAGGATCCTAAGGATGGTAGCAAAGAGGGGGCTAGCGATGTTGGCCGTGTAGGTCTGGGAGGTGGTGGGCTCTAGTAGGTTGGCCATATAGCCCCACATAGCGTCTGTGTGATGCATCTCAAAAGGGTTGGTGGTATGGGTAAAGTTAAACACATCACTCATAGCTGCTAGGGTCATCTCAAAGGGTGTGTTGGCCAGCTGGAAGCAGACTAGGTCGTGGGAGTCGGGGGACTCGGGAGACTGGAGAGTTGCTAAGAACTCCCCTGTCAAGGTCGGGTAATGGTAGTCTAAGGGTTCGTACAAACGGTCGGCTCCTAGCCAACCTCATCAAAATCTGAATTTGAGAGAAGCGAGGAAGAAATCATACCTTTGAGGAAAAACAGGGGGTAGAAATCTGTAAATAAAGTAAATTAGGGGCTAGGGTTTCGGATTTGGGCAAAAAGAGGTACTGATGGCCGGTTTTTGGGCTGTTGGTGACGGCGGAGGGGGGCTGGGCTCCGGGAGGGACTGGGGAAGGGGCGACAGTGTGGATCTGGGCAGGTGGTGGCCGGAATCAAGGAAGGATGGCCGGTTTTTGGTGGTTGGAGAGGACAGATCCGGGCTGGAGAGGTTCACTGCTGGTCGGATCTTGGAAGCTATAGGTGGCCGGATTCGGTAGGAAGAGGGCGGCGTGGTGTGCTTCGGTGTTGGTGCAGCGGGGCTCGGTGAAGTGTGGCCGGCGGCAGATGTGTGCGGTGAAGCCGGTGAGGGACTGCGAAAGAAGGGAGCAGGAGGAAGGAGACAGAGAGAGGTGGCTAGGGTTTTCACGATGTCGAGGAAGGCAGGAGAAAGAAGAAGTCGAGGAGCAGGTAAGGTTTTAAACTTAAAGAAAAGCCCTAAAAACTGCCAGGAGTTTTTTTTTTTTTTTTTTTTTTTTTGAATTAAAAGACGAAAAATACTTACCTGGGATTTGTCGACATCGAGAAAGCTACTCGATGCCGACAACTTACCTGGCTCCTCATAAGCGGTTTGTCGATGTCGAGAAGTTTTCTCGACATCGAGGAAACCGTCTCCGTCCGTGTTTTCTCGACTTCGAAGAATTTCATCGACCAGGGTGTACCTCCTTCAGATTTTGTCGATGTCGACACCATTTGTCGAGATCGAGGAAATCTCCACTACCTCGATTTAACGAAGAGAAAAGATTAAGCACGAGTTTCAAGATAATAGACTAAAATAAAATAGAAAATAAAAGAAAAAGAAGAGGGCAAAGCGGGTTGCCTCCTGGAAGCACTAAGGTTTAAGTCGTTAGCTCGACCAACTTCCCTGTTTTAGGTGTCGACCAATGCTAGGGTGGCGCGAATTTCCTCTTCCGGGTCTTCCTTGTCATAGTATTACTTGACCCTGTGCCCATTTACCTTAAAGATGGTTCCGTCAGTGCCAATTAACTCCACTGCTCCATGAGGGTATATGTGGTGAACCACGAAAGGTCCACTCCATCTTGTCCTGAGCTTTCCTGGAAACAGTCGCAGTCTAGAGTTATATAATAGCACTTTGTCACCTACCTCATATGTCCTTGGCACTAGTTTCTTATCGTGCCATTTCCTGGTGCGCTCCTTGTAGATTTCGGCATTCTCATAGGCTTTCAACCGTAGCTCCTCTAACTCCTGCAAATCAATAAAGCGTTTCTTACCTGCCTCATCGAGATCCATGTTGAGCTCCTTAAGGGCCCACATTGCCTTATGCTCCAATTCGACAGGTAAATGGCAAGATTTGCCATAAACCAAGTTGTAAGGAGTTGTCCGAAGCGGTGTTTTGTAAGCCGTCCTATAAGCCCATAGCGCATCATCAAGCTTAGATGACCAATCCTTCCTAGAGCGAGAGACTGTTTTCTCTAAGATGGCTTTAATTTGCCGATTAGAGACCTCTACTTGACCACTAGTTTGGGGATGATAAGGTGTTGCCACCCTGTGCGTCACCCCATACTTAGCCAAAAGAGCCTCAAATCCTCTCTCGATGAAATGTGAGCCACCATCTGAAATAAGAACTCTAGGAACACCAAAACGAGGAAATATGTTAGTTTTAACAAACTTTGAAACTACCTTCGCATCGTTGGTCCTAGTTGCAACAGCCTCCACCCATTTAGAGACATAGTCGACCGCCACAAGGATGTATTTGTAAGGTCCTGAAGCAGGGAATGGTCCCATGAAGTCAATTCCCCACACATCAAATAGCTCAACCTCCAAAATCCCTGTGAGTGGTGTCTCATTCTTCCATGTAATGTTGCCCGATCTTTGGCACTCATCGCATGAAGTGACATAAGCCTGCACATCCTTGAAAAGATTAGGCCATTAAAAACCACATTGAAGTACCTTAGATGCAGTTTTGAAGCCTTTAGCATGTCCGCCTGTAGGGAGAGTGTGACAATGGCGAATAACACTTTCCACTTCTTCCTCCGGAATACAACGACGAAAGATATGGTCCTTTCCTTGTTTAAACAAGTAAGGATCATCCCAATAGTATTGCTTTACGTCGTGGAGGAACTTCTTCTTTGCCTGTGAGGATAGTCCTGACGGAATCTCATTTCCTGCAAGATAGTTAGCGAAATCCGCATACCAGGGCACCTGTGATCCCTTTACAGCATATATATCATGTATAGGACTAGTAGGCGGGGTAAAGAAGAAATCCTCTCCTGAATTTGTTCGAAGAATTCCATCCAAACACTTACCAGAAGGTTGTCGATCTCGAGAAAAATTTGTCGATGTCGACAATAGTGCGGTGTCCAATGGAATTTTACTCGACTGGAAGACCTCTGTCGAGTTGGAGTTTGTCGACATCGAGGAAATTTTCCTCGATGTCGAGTAACTCTGTAATTCGAAATCGAGCAAAGAAGAGGACGTACCTGAAGTACTCGATGTCGACAAGATTTTGTCGATGTCGAGGAGTTCTTCATCAGCCCGCATCAGGTGTTCGTCTGGACGAGAGTCGTCGATTGGCGTGGTGTCCTGGGCTTCCTCTAGGATGTCCTTAGGGAGCCTAGATAGGTGATCGGCGACTGAATTCTCTATGCCCTTTTTGTCTTTTAGCTCGACATCAAATTCTTGGAGTAAGAGCACCCATCGTAACAACCTTGGTTTAGCGTCCTTCTTTGCCATCAAATATCTAGAAGCAGCATGGTCAGTATGGACAATAACTTTAGATCCAACAAGATAAGAGCGAAATTTTTCAAAAGCAAAAACCACAGCCAAAAATTCCTTCTCTGTCGTGGTGTACTTAGCTTGAACCACATCTAGAGTTTTGCTTGCGTAATAGATGGCATGTAGTTTCTTGTCCTTCCGCTGTCCTAGAACTGCTCCCACGGCATAGTCACTGGCATCGCACATGATTTCGAATGGTAGTGACCAATCCGGTGATTGTATGATTGGAGCGGAGATAAGAGCTTTCTTTAGCCTGTTAAAAGCTTCAAGACATTCGCCAGAAAATTCAAACTTAACATCTTTCATAAGAAGGTTAGTTAATGGCTTTTCAATTTTAGAAAAATCTTGAATAAATCTTCTATAGAAACCAGCATGGCCAAGAAAACTCCTTATCTCTTTAATAGATGATGGTGGGGGTAATTTCTCCACTAGCTCTATTTTTGCCCTGTCCACCTCAATACCTTTACTAGATACCTTGTGGCCTAGCACGATTCCTTCATTTACCATAAAGTGGCATTTTTCCCAGTTGAGAACCAAATTTGTCTCTTCACAACGCTTGAGTACCCTGTGTAAGTTAGAGAGACAAACATCGAAAGTAGTCCCATATACTGAGAAATCATCCATAAATACCTCCACTATGTCTTCTATCATGTCGGAGAAGATGGCCATCATACACCTTTGAAAGGTTGCAGGGGCGTTGCAAAGGCCAAAGGGCATTCTCCTATATGCAAAAGTTCCATAGGGGCAAGTGAAGGTAGTCTTTTCCTGATCGTCAGGATGAATAGGAACCTGCCAAAAACCAGAATACCCATCTAGGTAACAAAAGTAATCATGTTCAGCTAACCTTTCGAGTACCTGATCAATGAAGGGGAGTGGAAAATGATCCTTTCTGGTGGCGGTGTTGAGCTCTCTGTAATCAATGCACATTCGCCAGCTGGTAGTGATTCTTTTAGGAACTAGCTCACCCTTCTCATTCTCTTCAACGGTCATTCCACCCTTTTTAGGAACAACATGAACAGGACTTACCCATTTGCTGTCGGAAATTGGATAAATAATTCCTGCATCTAGCATGCGTTGGATCTCATTCTTTACAACCTCTTTCATGTTGGGGTTAAGCTTCCTTTGATGTTCAATGGTTGGCCTGTGATCATCTTCTAAAAGAATTCTATGCATACAAGTTATGGGTGAAATACCTTTTATGTCCTCCAGAGAGTATCCTATTGCTTTCCTGTGGGTGCGGAGGACCTCAAGAAGCTTGTCTACTTCCTGTGTGTTTAATGAAGCATTGATAATCACAGGAAAAGTAGAGTTAGGACCAAGAAATTCATACCTAAGGGTGTCAGGTAATGGTTTCAGTGCTGGGGAAGGGCCTTGTGGAATTGCAATGGGCTCTATTTCCTCCGTTTTCATTATCTCCCCTAGGTAATCTGTTTCGAACCTTACGACAGAAGCATACAAATCAGCTACAAGAGTTGGCGTCGACCAGGCATACATTGATGACAACGCTGAACTGGATATAGGGTCGTATGGCTGCACAATAGTATCCGACATCGAGTTAGGAGAATCAGAATCGACAAAAATTTCAGAATATACCTTCGCTGCAGAGTTTGTCGATGTCGAATTAATGTTCTCGATGTCGAGAAGATTTAATGTTGTCGAGTTGAGCTTCTCGATGTCGACAACTTCTGGCTTTGTCGAGTTAACTTCCTCGACTTCTGGTGTACCTGCAGAGAATAAAGTAGTCGATGTCGAGGTAATGTTGTCGACATCGATAAGATTACGGAGACTTATCTTTTCTAGAGGTGTACTCGTAGTCGAGTTTGTGGGAGTTTCCTCGACATCGAGAACTTCTGTCGACTTCGAGGAAAACTCTTCAACTTCAACTGACTCGTTTAGTTCTGCCGATAATGCATCGTCAAAGAGCTCCTCTTCGCTTGATTCAGCAGCAATCAATTCCTCCTCCAGATTGGATTCTGTCTTATCCTCTTCTTCAGAAAATCTTCCTGCAAGTTCATTACAAGAGATAAAATTAAATTTTGAATAGATAGCTTTAATTTCCATTACCTCTTCTGTGTCTGGATTGAAGAAATATTCAATGATCTCATCGCCAATGGTGAAAGTGAGAATTCCTCTTTTTACTCCAATGTTGGCATCCGCTGTTGCTAGGAAAGGTCGCCCTAGGATGATGGGGCATGCTAGATCTTCTGCCATTTCAACTACAAGAAAATCTGTAGGGACAAAGAATCTACCGACCTTAACAGGAACATTATCAACAATACCTGTAGGAATCACTACTGTGTTGTTTGCCATATATAGTTTAGCATCAATTGGCTCTAGGGCGCCTATCTTTACCTTTGACCAGATGGATAGAGGTATAATGCTGACGCTTGCTCCTAAATCACACAGTGCTTTAAATCTATGGCGACCAAGTCCAACAGTGATAGCAAACTTACCTGGGTCAGGTCGCTTCTCAGGGAAATCCATCTTTTTGCACTCCTTAGCAATCTCAGTCATCGATCGCTTGTTGCTGAGAATCTCCTTGAGGAACTTGACATAGGCAGGCATCTCGTGCAGTGCTTCTGTAAAAGGAATAGTAACATTCAGACTCTGAAGCAATTTCACAAAACGCTGAAACTTACCGTCTGTTGGATCTCTTTGGTTTTTGGAAGGGAATGGGAGCGTCTTTTTGGTGTTCTGAGCCAGAACAGCTTCCGGAGGTGAAGAAGATTCCTCGACAGTAGTGCTTTTCTTCTCGATATCGACAACAGCAAGTTCCTCGACATCGACAAAAGTTGTCGACGTCGAGTTGTTTTGTGTCGAGTTGCCCTGTCCCTCACTGTCGAGTAAAACCTTGTCGATGTCGACAAGATCTTTATCGATGTTGGGAACATTTTTATCCTTTTCTTCTCCGTTCTCTGGCTCGTGCAATTTGTGACCGCTCCGTAGCTTTACAGCAGCGACATGTCCGTGCTGTCCCTTGGGATTTGGTTCTGTATGGCCTGGGAGCTTCCCGGATGGTTGTGGAATCTGTGCCGCAAACTGACCCATATGAGTCTCGATGTTCCTTTTCCAGGTGTCTAGCTCTCCAAATTTTGCATGGATATTCTGGAACTGATTGTTGATGGTGCCTTGATTCCGGCGCATCTCTTCAAGAATGAGTTGTAAATCATCCTTCTTTTGATCCCTTTCTGGATGTCCAGGAGCTCTGTAGGGCGGGGGGTTCCTAGGAGGACCTTGGTTCCGTTGAGGTTGATAGAACCTTTGGTCCCCCATATAGCGATTGGGACCCCCTGCGTAAGCCACCTCTTCATGAATCTCTGCCATCCTGACTTGTTCCGTATGCGGGCACTCAGTAGTAGTATGCCGTTGTGAACCATATTCGATGCAGGGTTGGTTAACAGAGAGATATTTGACTTGCTTGAGGAGCTTGCGATTCTGATCTCTGTAGTACTGCTCCTTGACATCGGGGTCTATCTCCTTTGATGGCTCATAGAGAGGCATAGATGGGGCTGGTCTGGCATGGGCGTTCTCATCATAGTTTGTAGGAGCCCCATACTTGTTGTCGTAGGTAGTGAGCTTCTCTAGCACACCCCATGCGTCACTTGGCGGCATCGTCAAATACTCGTAGCGAGTATAATTGTTGATTCTGTCCTTAGTGATTAGATCAAGAGAGTTGAAGAAGATCTCCTGAATGATGTAGGGTGGCTGTCCATGAGTAGGGCAAGATCGCAGCAGCTCTTTGTAGCGTTCCCATGCTTTTGCTAGCGCTTCCCCAGGCTTTTGCTTGAAAGCAGTGGTGATCTTTTGGCGGAGGAATGCTGTCTTGGCAGGAGGGAAGAATTTGTTGAGAAATTCCTGCTCTACTTGTGCCCATGTGGTGAGAGATTTTGGCTTCAGCCCTTCAAGCCACTTCAGTGCCGGTCCAGCCAGCGACCAGCGGAAAGCCTTCGTCTTGACATATTCCAGAGTTGTACCTTCTGCAAGAGTACGAATTTCAAAAGAGGACACTCATTAAATTTGCCGCAAAAGGCATTATTTTTAAGCTCTATAAGAAACTGAGTGCGAATTTCAAAAGAGTTTTCAGGGATTAGAATCGCCGATTCAGGCACGATGAGAGTCGGATGCATATAATCTTCAGCAGTGGTTGGATATTGGGCAAGCTCAGCTTCTGCTTGCCTTGCGCGCTCAGCTGCTTGTTCCCTTGCTGTCCTTTCATTGGCGATAGTGGCATCCTTAGCGGCGAGTTCCCTGGTAAGTCTGGCAATCAGCTGCTCCTGTGTTTCAGCGGCCGACATAGCTCTTTGTAGTTTAGCCCTGAAGTGAAAAAGGCGTTCCGGTTCGTCTAAGGCGTCAAACTCAGGTGTCTGACCAGAACGACGCATACACCTGCAAACTAACTCAAAAGAAACGTGAGAACTGACTACCTAAGGCGCGAATGATAGCTTCCCCGGCAACGGCGCCAATTTGTTGTAAGAGGAAATCAAGAATGCAAAACAATAAGTAAACAAAGTAAAGCAAACCGATCGGATCCCAGCAAATAATGTTCAAGACTCCCTCCCGATGTAGCAAGAGAAAGTCAGGTTCGAATCCACGAGGAAGCTGGTCAGCGGATCCTAGGCAGAAGCGAAATCCCACGTCCAGAAGTCGACAACAGTTTACCGATCTCGAGTAAATAACTCGACAGAAGATCAGTCTTGTCGATCAAAGCAGTAGCAGAAACTCGTCGATCTCGACAAAAGTTCTCGATATCGAGAAACTTGTCGATGTCGAGTACCTGTTCTCAGTCGAGGAAAACGTAGAAACAGCAAGGCAGCAGAATGTTGTCGACGTCGACAAGATATGTCGATATCGAGTAAAACAGTGACTTTAAAACTTAAATTGCAAATGCTTTTCGAAAACTTTAATCGATGGATGAAAAAGAACTTCCAAGATTAGGGTTTGCGACAACGATTACCATGCAAGCGGAATATAAATCACAAAAGGCGGTAACTTTATCGAAAAAGGCTTTCACCTAATCCGACAAGTAGGAATATAAATCTCGCGTCAAATAATCCTAATTGCATCTATTCCTTTTCATAATTAGCATTTATAATCTTTCGAATAGAAATCCTAATTACTACCCAAGTTTCACAACATGAGTTCTTCAATTTCTCAATCAAAGATGAAGCACATAGGGAATAGATTAAGATAACGACAAAATACCTCCTTTCGTAATTGCTAATCTGCCGACATGGCTTTCGTTGGGCTCACCCCAACCCCAGAAGTGGGTGGACTACTCACGCCTCATTGCAATCGCAGACATCATTGATTTGAAAGAAATAACTTGCATTTACTAAATTCAAAGCCTTTACAATTCCGGCAATCAACCGTCGTAAATTGCCAAAACCTTAAAAACCTTAAACTCCTAAATCTCTATGTGTAATTGTATCTCTGAAATTGAATGATTAAAACTGAGCCCCTAGGGCTTTATTTATAGGGCTCAATCCTTACGATTTAAGGAGAGCAAACTATATCTAACTCTAATGATAAAACCTAAAAGATAAATAAAACATTAACGATAAAAGTGCAATAACTAAAATCTCTATCTTCTTTAGCATCGATGAATAATCTTCTCTTCATGATAGATCCATGATAGACCTCGGATTCCTTGCTGTGTAAGATTTCTCGACTCCTCAATTCGACTTTGGGTAGAATTGGCAACGTCGCGGACTCCAGCGAAATGTTGTCGATATCGAGATATTTCCTCGACATCGAGAAGTGTTCTCGACTTCATCTTTCTCGAGTAACTTTCCAACTCGACTGGGCTTGGATGATCTTCTCGACATCGATATGACTTGTCGACATCGAGGAAGTTGTGGTCCTCGAGTTGGTCTTCTCGATCAGGCGCTGCTTGGCTTGGTTTCCCGATTTGTCATTTTGTCGACATCGACAAGTGTTGTCGACATCGAGTAGTTTCCAGTGTCTTGGATTTGTCTCGAAATGGCTCCAAATTCTGTAAAATTAAACCAAAACTTATGTAGACCTCTATTTCTTGCAAATAAGCATAAACTACATAAATTCAACATATTTCACACCCAAAATATGTAAAGTATGCAAAATAAGGAGCTAAAATGTGCACAAAAATATGGCTATTTTAGTAGACATCAGATGCTACGTTCGCCCATTTGGAGGGCCTGCCAGAGGGACGGGATGTTGTAGGAGCTTGGTTGGGTTCAACATCTTGGGAGGAGGAGGTCGCTGCACTTGCACGTTTGGAGCCCCTGGTAGGAGAGGTCACTCGAGTGGTGGCCCTTGCCTTAACCCTGGCCGGGGATCTAGCCGATGAGGGCACCGGAGATGTAGCAGGTGAAATAACGGGTTGGGAGGCATTGGCGGGAGAGGGCGCCGTAGTAGAGCCAGTGGCGGCGGCTACCGGTGGTCTTGTCCGTGCCGTGTCCGGAGCTAGTGGTGGTCGGCTTGTGTCATGGCGAGAAGATCTCCTTAAGCCTCCCCTCATCCTCGCAATTTGTGAGATTGAGAGGTTGAGAGATTGAGAGAGGGTTTCCGGAGAGATGAGAGCTGGAGATTGAGAGATTGAGAGATTGAGAGATTCAATTAGGGTTTCATGGACATAGAGCGAGAGAGGAGGATAGAGATGAGAGAATCAGAGATTGAGAGATTTAGAGAGTTAGGGTTTCGGAATGAGAGAGAATGAGAGAGTTTGAGCGATAGAGGAGGCTAGAGAATGAGAGAGTTAGGGTTTCAGAATAGTCGAAACCTTTCAATTGCCGGGTAATTGAAAATTTTGGATTTCCCTCGCCCGCGTCCAGGAAATTGGGAGGGAGGGTTTCTGAATTAGGGTGTGGGCCGGGTTAAAAAAAGGCCCATCATAATTCGGGTAAAAAAAAGGCCCATCTCTAATCGACTTGTGTCATTGCGAGGAGATGAGTTAGGGTTCCTCAAATCGCCGGCGAAGGTAAGCACATTCGAATCTCCGGAGACGAAGGAGAATCGATGAGTTAGGGTTCCTCAAACCTCTCATATCTATTCTCGCTCTCTCCCGCACTCTTTCATTTTCAGTTCTCGCTCTCTCCCGCGCTCGCTGATCCAACCCCTTTCACTCTTACTCTCTCACGGTATGTTCATTTTTACTCCCCTCTAAATTTATTTTTAGGGTTTACAGACCCCGCCAATGTTATTGAAATTGGGGATTTCAGGTTGATAAGATTTTGATTTACTATAGCAAGTGTACTTCTTTCTTATTTATTTCGATCTACTCATTCACTGTCTGAGATTGAGATTGAAATTATTCAAATTGGGGCTTTGGTGTTGATGAAACAGTCTGCTTGTCATGCACCATTGTCTCTGCATTAGTGGATTATTTGATATGAAATTTACGGAATTGGGGCTTTGGTGTTGATGAGTTAGGGTTCCTTCTTCTGTTTCATTTGCATCTTTCTTTATGCAATTTATTGTGTTGCCCAACTCTGATTTACGGTGTAGATGCACTGCAATGCCAAATTTCGTGTCTAATATGTTAAGTGATTTATGAAATTGAAAATGTCGTCTCACTGCTGCATGTTTGTTGAACTGTTGTTGCACTGCTAAGTGGAATGCAGTTTTAGATTGACATAGGGTTTCGGTTTAAAGCTTGGATTAGAGTTTAATTTGTACATTGTGCTTGGTTTAGGTAATTTGCTCCTATTTTGCATTCGTGGTTATTTATTTTCAATTGAGTTGTAGAGTACAGCAAATTCTTGTTGTTGAATATATAATTATGTGATAATCGGACAGTCATTGGAAAATGCTTACCTGATTGATCAAGTAATTGCTTTGTGTCTAAATTCCATTTGTGTGTGTGCTGTGTGATGATCTATTATTTGATTCAATGGGAGATGGGAGAAAGAATTGTGATGTTGTTTAATCTGTAGATGCTTCAACCTAAATGTGACTTTAGGGATAACTAGTTTAAGTGTGGTTTTGGTATAGGTTGGTGAATATTGTCAGCCTATTTGATGCTTCAACCTAAGTGTTGTTGAACTCGAATTTGATGTTGTGGGGTTGTAAAAGTCAGTGTTGATGTGCTTCCATTGACTGTTGTCAAACGTACCAGTGTTTTTCAAGTGTTGTTAAATTTGTCTATGGAAATCAGTTTAGGGAGTGGTGTTAATATTCTGTCCAGTAGCTGCTGTCAAATGTATAGGTTGGTGAATATTGTCAGCCTGTTTCCTAGAGACACTAAGAATGTGAAAGCTTGGCATTTTGAAAAAGAAGATAGGCATATAAATGCATAATTGCAAATCTGCGTTGTTCGGCATGTTAGCTCAATTTGGAAGAACGTTGTGCATGCACAGTGATGTGGGTTCGATTCCCTCACATGTCCATATACATGACAAAAAAAATATTGATGGTGCATACATAATGGAAAATCTGCGTTGTTAGGCATGTTTGATGTCCATGTCTGTCTTCATAAGCAGTGTGTGTCTATTCGGAGTATTCATCATCAGCAGAAATCTCATCCTCATCGGAGGCATCTCCATCAGCAGGAACCTCATCCTCACCGGAGATCGAGGCATCTCCATTAGCAGGATCCTCACCCTCATCAAAGGCATCTTCATCAGCAGGAACCTCATCCTCATAGGCATCTCCATCATAGTCATCACAGACATCATATGCACTGGAGGGATCTCGCAAGGAATTGGGCGAGTCTTCTAATTCGATGTCAATGGAGTATTGAGCGTGGTTCACTTCGTCTGACTGGTATGTAGTAGCTACATCTGTTGGGGTCGTGGATACCCATCTCTCTTCTATCTTGTGTCGAGCCCTTGTCTTGCATACATGATACCAATCCATTCGCTCACGTGGGGCTCCTGGATATTGAAGGTAGTAAACCTGCACAGCTCGTTGTGCGAGTACAAAAGGCTCGTACCGCTGATAAAAAAAATTCTGATTGACTTCAACAAATTGATAGATCGGATGAACTTGTGTTCCACGTGTCGTTGGATCGAACCATTTGCACTTGAAAAGGACTACCTTAAGCGGGTAATCATTTGTACTTAGGTACTCCAGCCCGATGATTTCTTCAAAGAGACCAAAGAAATCTGACTCTGCATTCACATAGTTTGAGCCTCGAACACATACCCCACTATTCATTGTCATCTTTCCAACACCTTGTTGTAGAGTCTTGAACTTGTAGCCATTGATAACCTATCGACCCCAACTTTTTGCTTCCACATTTGGACCCCATGCCAAACTCCACAAGAGAGTATTTAGAACAATTCTATTGTTTCTATCCATGGCCTTCAAAACAAAATACAATTCTATTGTTTCTATCCATGGCCTTCAAAACAAAATACAATTAATATGGTAAGAAACGATCGAGTTATATATAATATATGTTTATATGCAAAGTATATTTATCCTCACATATTGTTTAAACCAATCCGCAAATAGTTGTTCAATGGTGTCATCTCCGCATGCATCTCCCCCCATTGTAGCCATGAATAGCCTACATGTTTGAATTTCCATATATACGTATATAAGAGGCATGATGACATATATAAAATCGAAAATATATAACTAATTGATAAGAAATGTTACTCACTCGAGGTATGGTTGTACTTCCGGGCAATTGACCAACACGTAGGTGTGTGCGGCCTTCCACTCATTATCTTCATTCAACCACCTTGTTCTCTCCTTGCCACGACCCACACCAGGGTGATTGAAAATGGAGAAGGCATAATCCTCACCTTCGGAGACATCATTTCTCGCGACTCTCCTCAATTTCGAAGGAACATGCGAAGGAAAGTAGTGAACCGAGAAATATGCTATTTCCTCCCCTAAATATGCCATCACGATTGACGCTTCAACATTACTCTTTTGGACAATCTTCTGTTTTAGATGATTTAAAAACCGCTCGAAAAGGGTACATCCATCGATAATGCACTAGGCCGCCTATTTGTGCCTCATACGGTAAATGAACAATGAGGTGCTCCATGGAGTCAAAAAAGGATGGAGGAAAGATATGCTCTAACTTACATGCCAATATAGGAATCATGCGCTTCAACTGTTCCATCCCAGTAACGGACAAGCTCGATGAACAAATAGTCCGGAAGAAGATGCTCAACTCAGTTAAAGGACCCCAAACAGTTGGTGGCAATAACTCTTTGAAAGCAATCAGCAAGAGTCTCTCCATAAACACGTGACATTCATGGCTCTTCATCCCAGTGAGAGTGCAATCATCACTCATAAATTGCTTTAGGTTTTGCTCCTCTGTGGTCATCAGCTACCTCCAGCTCAGGTCGATGACAATACTGGCGAAGATCCTTCCGTGCATTCAAGTTGTCCTTCGTCTTACCAGGGATATCCATCACGGTGTTATAGACATTGTCAAACACATTTTTCTCAATGTGCATAACATCGGGATTGTGACGGATAAGAAGGTCTTCCAATACGGAAGTCTCCAGAAAATACTCTTCTTAGTCCACTTATGCGAAATCCATAGTCTGGTGACATGTGAAAAGGATCATCAATGACCGTTGGCAACTGACATACCCACTCCCACATCTGCTCCCCCGTTAGCATTGGCGGTGGCAACGCTGTCTCTGCATGCCCTCGATAGAAGTCCTTCTTATTTCTACGAAAGGGATGGTCAATGTCTAGAAATTTTCTATGGCAATCAAACCAGGTAGCCTTCCTTCCATTTTTCAACCGAAAACAATCAGATCCTGATTCCATACAAATCGGACAAGCCATCAAACCAGCAGTGTTCCATCCCGACAAAATAGCATATGTAGGGAAATCACTTATTGTCCAAAGTAGAGCTGCATGTATAATGAAGTTCTATCTCCTCGAGACATCATAAGTAGGTACACCGACCTCCCACAAGTGCATCAACTCATCAATGAGAGGTTGGAGGCAAACATCAATCAACTTCTTCGGGTTTTTCGGTCCTGGCACTATCAATGACATAAATATCTGCTCCGTTTTCATGCACATATGAGGTGGAAGATTGCAAGGAGTAACAATAACCGGCCAAGAAGAATAAATCTGTCCACTTTTGTTGAAGGTAGCAAAGCCATCAGTGCATAAACCCAAACGAATATTACGAGCTTCTAAAGCAAAATCAGGATGCTTTGTGTCTAACCTTTTCCAAGCATCTCCATCTGACGGATGAGACATCATTCCCTCTTCTGTTACATGTTCTGCATGCCAAGTCATGTGGCTAGCTGTCACCTCAGAAGCATATAATCTCTGAAGTCTCGGAGTTAGAGGTAAGTAGAATAACACTTGGTGCGGAGTGCGTCTTTCGTTACTCGTAACTTTATATCTTGCATGCCCACAAAACCTACACGATTCTTCATTGGCATCATTCTTCCAATACAACATACAACCATTAGGGCACATGTCTATTCTTTCCACTGGCAGACCCAAACTTCGAACCACCTTCTCAGTTTCATAGTAACTAGTGGGAATCTTATGGTTAGAAGGCAACACTTCATCAAACAATTGCATGAATCCATTGAAGAGTGGTTGGGAGACATTATATTCACACTTCAAGCTCATAAGTCGACTCACAAAGGATAATTTCGTATGTGAAGTACAACCTTCAAACACTGGGGCATCGGCGGCTTTGAGCACTTCTGCAAATTGTGTTGCTAAGAGATCAGCCTCGTCTGTCATCATGTCTTCACCATTATTAGCTTCTTGGAATTCATCGTTATTTCCGTTAACATTAAACCAACGAGGAGGCGGAACAAAGCTCGGACCTGCAATTTCGAAAACCCCCTGATTTAAATTCTTGAATTGGATATTCAACATCATTTCCATCGAACATTAAAACAGATATATGATATATACAACAAAATTCAGACCTGCAATGTCAAACACCATCCTTTGTTCTCCCGTTAACTGATCATACATAGACAGTTGCAGGTTTGAAGGCGCGATAATTTCACCATGTGCTGTCCAGCGATGATAATCACTCATAAACCCACGATGATATAAATGCCTCTTAACCTCTTCTGCTCTATACCATTTGCAATTATTGCATCGCCAATAGGGACATTTAATCTTGCCTTCATCGACATAAAGTGGATGCTCCAATGCAAACTTAATAAACTCATCCACCCCTTTGAAGTATTCATCGTTTAATCCTTCATACATCCACGCTCGATCATCCATATTGCACTTCCCCAATTCAATTTCTGTATATATGTAAAATATATAAACTAAGTACTATAAATAAAATTATATTCAACTTTATACAAATTATTGTACATTATATATAATAATAAGTAGATCTATACACAACTACTTAGATCTATACAAATATATAAGCTAGTAATTATGTGGATCTATAGTAACAATTTTAAGTGTTAATTACATTACTCTTAAAAGTCTATATTATTTAAAAATCAATTATATATACACAAATTCCATAACACAAACACTTTTACAATCTCCAAATTTTCAAATTATTTAGATCTATACAACTAAGTAATGATGTAGATCTATACAACTAATTAACCATTTAAGTGTTAAATTATATATATAATATTAAAAGTCTAATTAAAAATTCCAAAAATCAAAATACAACTAAGTAAAATGTAGATCTATACACTCTTCAAATTCCATTTAAATACGTATGTATAATTATATATCTCACATAGCACCCACATAATATATAAACATCTATATGTATATACATTCATAATATATTAAATATATAATATAATTTATATGTATGTGACACGTACCTCTCTTAAAAAATGGCTCTTCAAACCCACCAATCCTCCATTGCACTGTGGAGAGAAGACGACAACTTGCTCTGTGCGAGCAGTGTGCTTTCACCCTCTAGTAAAAGTGACTGAATTGAAGTAGAAAGTACGATTTGCATTGAATGACCTCAACTGAAAATAGCCACGGAATTAGCCACGGCCGTTTCCGTGGGTACTAAGAATGGGCTCCTTTATACGTCGGTGGCTATTAATTGGGGCTTCCATATGGGTTGTGACTAATACTAATGGGCTTGACTCTTTTTGAGCTTTGACTCTCTAAAATTGGGCTTGACCATATCTTTTGGCCCTACCTTTTTTTGTGAGATTTTGGGCTTACAAATTGATATTTAATTTGGGCTTGACCATTCAGATTGAGTGAATATATATCTTTTGACCCTTTTTGTGAATTTCCTCAATTCGGATACACCAAAAAAGATAATGGGCGTCTTTGTTCGCGTCGAATACAGCCACGGATAATCCAACAGTGGCTAAATTTGTGGCTGTTCACCTCCAACTCTGGTCATATAATGCTAATTGCCTTACATTCTTAGCCATGAGTACAGCAACGGATATGATTTGTGGTTAAATTCGTGGCTATATTGACACGTCAGGTAAGACTCGCAAAAAATGGCATCGAATTCGGCCACGGAACATGTGACTGTGGCCAACGCCGTGGCTAACAGCCATGACACCAGCCACGACACTTATATTCGTGGCTAAAAACCACGACATTTTGGACACGAAATTATTCCTTCATCTCTAGCCACGGGGTTTGCCACGAATATTTTCAGTCGACGCTATTATAGCTACGGCATGTCAGGCCGTAGCTATACGACGTGGCTAAAAACCCGTGGCTATTTCCTGTGTTTTTGGTAGTGTTATATTACAGTGTGTATATATGTATATTAATATATATATTTTTGGATATTAGCTAAAAGAAAAATTTAGTTACATAACCAAATGCTACTGGGTAGCATTCCCCGTCTCGAATCCTTTCTTAGAAAAAGCGCCCGGTAGGCCCGGTTGGCGACCCGCCCCGCCAACAAGGGCAGGCTTGGGCAAGGTATTAGGCCCAAAAACCGGGTCTAGCCCAAGCCCGACCCGGTAAAATGGGTCGCAAAAATAGTTGAGGCCCGACCCAAGCCCGCCCGGCCCGACCCATGCTCAGGTCTAAATTCTCGCCCTATTGAATTATTGCATATGGATTTATGTGGACCTATGCGCGTCAAATTTCCCAAAGGTAAACAATATATTCTTGTCATTGTTGATGATATTTCACGATTTACTTGGGTTTCTTTTCTACTCGAAAAATCAGAGGCTTTATTTGAGTTTTCAAAATTTTGTAAGGAGTTACAAACTTTAAAGAAGATGCCCATTGTTTCTATCCATAGTGACCATGGGCGTAAGATTGACCAACTTAAATTTGATTTATTTTGTTCAAAATACGGTATTTTACATAATTTTTCAACACCTAGAACTCCTCAACAAAACGGGGTTGTAGAACGAAAGAACCGCACCTTGGAGGACATGTTGAGGACTATGCTTTTAGAAACTGATTTAGCAAAATCACTTTGGGCCGAGGCGGTAAATACTGCAAATTATTTTTTAAACAGATGCTTATTCCGTCCGATTATAAAGAAAACTCCTTATGGACTTTTCTATGGAAGAAAACCTATTGTCTCCTATTTCAAACCTTTTAGGTGGAAATGTTTCGTTCACAACAATGGCAAAGATAATCTAGGGAAATTTGATGCTCGTAGTGATGAAGGAAACTTTCTTGGTTATTCATTAAATAGCAAAGCATATAGAGTCTTTAATAAACACACAAGGATTGTGGAAGAAATCATTCATGTAATATTTGAAGAAAGCAATAATGGTGCGTTAAGTGATAGCTTTACAAATTTGAATTTGAACCAGCATGAGGAACAAGGGTCCGTCATTGAAGAAGAAAATGAGAAATCACAACGTTGAAACATGCAGGAACCAATACTAGATACATCCGAACAAGCCCAAGACCTTGACATCCAGGTTCAAGATCTTGAACAGAGGTTTCAAGACCTTGACTTGGGAAGGGCAGAACCATAACCGACTGTTGAACCTGAATCTCAAAGTCTTGGAGAAACTTCAACATCACAAGAACCTAAGAGACGAAATTTTAAGCAAGTCTCATCTCATCCAATGGAGAACATCATATCAGATCCATAATCCGGTATACAAACTCGTTCCAAAATAAGAAATTTGTGTGCCTTTTATACGTTTGTGTCTCTTGTAGAACCAAAAACTCCTGCCGAAGCACTACAAGAACCAGACTGGATTATTGCTATGCAAAGCGAGCTCGATGAGTTTGAAAGAAACAAGGTATGGACACTCACCCCAAGGCCCAAGCTTCAATCTGTTATCGGTACAAGTTAGATGAGGATGGAAAGATCACTCGCAACAAAGCTAGACTCGTAGCTCAAGGGTATAATCAAGAAGAAGGTGTTGACTACGAGAAGACATTTGCTCTCGTGGCAAGGTTAGAGGCTATTCGTATCTTGCTAGGATTTGCATCTTACATGGGTATTAAACTTTTTCAAAGGTATGTGAAATGTGCTTTTCTAAATGGTATTTTACAAGAGGAAGTGTATGTTGCACAACCTCCTGGTTTTGAAAATGAGGAATTTCCAAATCATGTTTTTAAGTTGGATAAAGCACGTTATGGTCTCAAACAAGCCCCTAGGGCATGGTATGAGAGAATATCAAAATATCTTCTTGAAAACTGTTTTAAACGTGGTTTGATTGATAAAACCCTATTTATCAAAACTCGAGGTAATGATTTATTAGTGGTGCAAATTTATGTTGATGATATTTTATTCGGTGCTACTAACAATTCTCTTTGCAAGGAATTTTCTATCATTATGTGTAGAGAATTCGAAATGAGCCTTATGGGAGAATTAGCATTCTTTCTCGGATTACAAGTTCATCAAACAAAGAAAGGAATCTTCTTGAATCAAGGTAAGTACATGAGGGATCTACTCAAAAAATACAAGATGGATCAATCAAAGGTCGCCATGACCCCCTTGAGCTTAACACTATCCTTGGATCAAGACAAAAACGGTAAAAGTGTGAACCAAAAGGAATATCGAGGTATGATTGGTTCACTTCTCTATCTCAAAGCAAGTAGGCCTGATATCATGTTTAGTGTATGTATGTGTGCAAGATTTCAGGCTGAACCAAAGGAATCACATCTCATCGCGGTCAAACGGATTTTTCGATACTTAAACGGAACTCAAGACCTTGGTCTTTGGTATCCAAAGCGAGGGAATTTTCATCTTATTAGCTATTCAGATGCAGATTTTGCAGGTTATAAAGTTGATAGAAAAAGGACTTCTGGATGTCGTCAACTCTTGGGATCCTCTCTAATTAGTTGGCACTCGAAGAAACAAAATTATGTTGCTCTTTCAACCGCTAAAGCCGAATACATAGCTGCTGGAGTATGTTGTTCTCAAGTCTTATGGATAGCTCAACAATTACGAGATCTTGGCTTTGATTTGAAAGGTATCCCTATTAAATGTGATAATACAAGCGCCATATCTATAACTAAAAATCTTGTGCAACATTCTCAAACAAACCACATTGACGTGAGACATCATTTTATTCGAGACCATGTCGAAAAAGTTTACGTATATATATCCTTTATCTCCACTGATTTACAACTTACTGATATTTTTACTAAACCACTACCTGAGGATAGATTTAACTTTATTAGATTGGAGCTCGGTATGTTAAATAAGGATGCATTGATTTAGTGGAGCATAAACGAATTGACCCTCAAGGCCTCGAAAATTGATTTCAAGATCATGACCGTTCATATCGTATAAAGAAAAATTGGATCATATCTTCTGGCTTTTATTTTGTCAGTATTGGCCAGTAAAATTTGCTTTTAAACCGCTTATCAAAAGATTGCACGGTTAATATTTGTTCTTATCTTTAAACCCGTTTAAAATTCTGTTTCTTTTAGAAAACAGATTTTTTGCTAACTGAATCTAGTCTTAATTTATTTTTAAATTTTGGAAATGAATTTTAATGGGATATGTCTTCCAATGTATATCTCTTTTCCCTAGACTAGTTTAACCGAAATGATCCCCCCCCCCCCTTTGAGATATTTTGTGGCGATTTACCTCTCTCTCTCTCCTTTATTAACTCACCGGTCACTTCTCACATTGATGCATGCCATTCTCTCTCTCTCTCTCTCTCTCTCTCTCTCTCTCTCTCTCTCTCTCTCTTCCTTCTCTTTCTCCTTCCCAAGAACACTCATCATTTCCTTCAATGTTGCCCAAGACCTCAATCGGCAACCCTTGCTCTTCTTCCAAAGGGAAGCGACCAGTTACAAGGAGGGATAAAGAGATCGACGACAAGGACTCAGTAAGCATTCACTCCTGCTCCTCTGATGACGCACCTTCCAGGATCGAGACACAGGTGCCCATGCCCACTCTCCCATCCTCTTGGTTCCGGAACTTCGAAACAACGGGTAAGTGGCTTGATACCTTCAGTTCTCGTAAGCTGTGCCTATGTGATTTCGTTGATCCTACCTTTCTTGAGTCTCTTAACCTCCCTTGCATAACCCTCCTCAAAGACTCAGGCCTATGGCCAATTTTGAACCTCGGTGATGTTCATTACCCCCATCTCTCCTACATAATAGATCGTGGTAACCAAACCCTAAACACCATAACACCGAAATCGAGCCTACCCCTAGAATCATTGCTAATATCTTTGGTCTTCCAAGAGAAATTTCTATCGATGGGCATCCTCCCTGTGCGGATTGCATCTCCCTGGCCAAAGGAAGTTTCTTTCTTTCATCTTCTTCCACACACAATGCCTATAAATTGACCTACAACGTCCTCAATTTAGAAGCCAAAATCGTCTTTACTATAATCGCTAGATGTATCTTCCCCCGTTCTCACTCCAGGGAGTTAGTCACTAGCCAACTTCTGTACCTGGTTTATCTGGTGTTGTCTGGCTATCAACTTGATGTTCCAAACCTCATTCTCAAACACATGATTAACTATATCTCCTCTGCTCGTGACATCCCCTTGCCTTACGGAAACCTCCTCCCCCACATTTTCAAACACTTTCGCCTTGACACCTCTCTCGAGGAGAAGGCATCTCACTCAGGCAAAGTGGATGCGAAATGCTTCCAGAGAATTGGAATCGTCAATGTCACTAAATCTTGGAAGCTGAGGAATGCATTGACCCTTGAGGAAATTGCTGCTACCCTGGTCTCCCACTGCAATTAAAGTTCGGCCAGTCGTCTTCTGCAATTAAAGACCGCATCAAGGAATTCGACCTTGGACTTGATGCTCTAAGGAGGGACGTGATTGACTTCAAAGTTGAACTGTCCGGCAAGCTGGATGCGATTCACGAGCTTCTCACCATGGTGAATGCAAAGATCAACAACATGTTCCATCTCAATGCATTGACATTCATCTGCGCCGGCAATATCCTTCCTCTCGCTGATGATGTTGCGGAATTGTGCAAGTCCAAGGCGTCTAACGTTCTCTTCAACTGTGAGCAGTCTGTAAGCGGATGGAAAATCCTCCGTCCAGTTGTTCCTGAGCCAACCATCATCATGGTAGAATGGAGGTGATGCCGGTTAATCAAGCTCAAAGACGGATCAGAAGGTCAATCAAGCTCAAAGACGGTACATGAGGAAGGTTGAGGCCAACATGGAGGCAAGGAATCATGAGAAGAATGGAGGTGATGCCGGTTATGGGAAGTGGCAGGATGAGTAATCTGACAGACCTTGGCTAAGGTTTTCTGGTGGTTTTTTTTACATGGTTTTATGGTATTTTGGACATCTGCTGGTACTTGAAAAACTTGGTTTTTAAACTTGTTTGTGTTCCTCCCTTGTCGAAAGACAAAAAGGGGGAGATCTGATTATGTTTTTGCTATGTGTTAGGTTTTAAAAACTTATGCTATGTGATCCAACATAGTTTCTACACAGTTGCTATTTGCTTATTCTACTATGAATGACTAATCTGTAGGAATTTACAATTCACAAATTCAATTTGTTTTGTCTTTCATCAAGGGGGAGATTGATAGCTCCCTTGCTGTTCCTTGATGAAATACATTTGCTATAATAATAACATTGTAGGATTGATAAATGACAAAATTATAAGGTATTGTAGCTTATACAAATTGGATATAATGTTATGGATATTATATCTATTTTCGAATTTAATTTAAAGGTTGATTTAAATCTAAATTGTTTTAAATCTAACTTATATCTTCTCCTAACACAATATCTTTTAGTTACAGAATTTCGGTTAAGGTTAAATTGGATAAGATCTTGTGTTGTTCAAAAATAAATATTGCAGGGTTTGTTTTAAATTTAAATTGCAGATAATCAAAGATCTCGGCAAACAAGAAAATCTCAGCAAATAGAACAAGGATCTCGGCAGACGCATCTCGGTTATATTCCCAGCGATTTCAAAGTTAAAAAAAGGACGTTAAACTGATCAGAAAATCGGGGAACAAATCAGCAGAAAAATAATGAGCATTCGGCTATAAGAAGAGAAGGAAGAAGCGACTCAAACATACATATCTCACCAAGCCTTCTATGCGAATCAAAGAGCTCTAAAGTTTCAATTGCCGCTGCTGATTTTATTTCTTCCTTGTCTCTCTATTTGTAATCGATTTATTTCTTTTGAGAGTTAGGGAGAGTTAGAGCTTCATAGTATAAGTTAATCCCTATTATACTAAGAGTATCACATACTCAAACGTATCACACTTCGGTGTGACAAAGGGGACTTTTATTTCTCTGTATCTTGGGTTGACTAGATAGAAGTGAGGTAGGCTTCGGGTTATAGAAGAGAGGAAGTTCTTCTAGGTAGTATCTAGGAGTCATAAGGAAATGGAAATGAAAAGTTGTTTGAATCCTACAGGTTGAATAACACTAGGCGGGGACGTAGGCTGGTTAAAAGCCAAACCTCGTTAATAGGTCAAGTGTTATTTATTTCTCTGTTATTATTTAACGATTTGATTTCTACAGATTGCTCAAGACATTAAAAGTTGAGTTCAAGACCTTGAGATTGGATATCAAGCTCTTGACGTTGCTGTTTCTTGGGACTTTGCGAAAAGCGTTCATACTCTATTCAACCCCCCTTCTAGAGTATTTGTTCATTATTGCTATTTACTTTAAGTACTCGATTCTTCACATAGGTTAACGAGCGATCATTATCCCATACAAGCCCTCCATTTTTAAGTTATTTCTTTCAATGTTACTGTGGCGGATTCAAAAAATTTTGGGGTGCTAAAATATATACATATAGGGGAGGTTCAAGTGGAAACACCCCTTCCCATAGAAACCCATTTACAATGGAAACTTTTAATCCCAGCCATCCCTTCTGAGTCAAGGGCTTATAATATGCGGTGGCAATTTTGAAATTTATAGGAAGTTTAAGCCTTTTTTTTTAAAAAAAAAAACAAACCCTTCTCCTCGATCAGACTCGTTCCGAATCAAATTAGATCGCTTCTACTGTCGTCCTCCCTTCGACAGCCCTCCCTTCGACCTTTCTCCGCCTTCCCCTCGGTCGCCCTCCGCCTCTTCCCCTCGCTCGCCCAGATTAGTCGTATGACTAGGATTGAAGACAAAGAACGATTATCCAAAAGGTTTAGTTGAAGGTTGAACCAAAGATGATTGTCCAGAGCGTTCAATTGAAGACGAAGGATGAAGATTAGTGGGATTTGATAGGGGACTAGAGCACGGTGCTTGTCAGGGGCGAGAACAAGGTTTTGATTAGGGAGCGAGAGCAAGGTATGGTTTGGATTTTGATAAAAATTAGTTGGATTCGATTAGGGCTATGGTTATTGAGTATGCTCATATTAGGGCTATGATTTTGATTAGTTGGATTTGGTTAGGGCTATGATTTTGATAAAAATTAGTTGGATTTTGATTTTGATTTGATTTAGCTGTTCTGATTTGATTTATGGATATTGAGTATGCTCGTCTAATGTGATTTAGCTATTGTCTATGAGCTATTCGCCTTAGAGCAGATAGAGTACCGATATAGAATTTTATGGTTGTTTTCAATCCTTGAGTCTGGAAATGCGATTAGAACAAAAATTGGTAAACCATCACTTTTGGAAGATTGGATTGATCAGAATATCTATCAAGCAAACATATCACATTGCTGCACACAACACCCTTTAGGTAAATTGAAGTGATCAAAAGATGGATATACTATTCAGTATTCACAGATTGCCTTGGTGAATTGG
This sequence comes from Persicaria tinctoria, assembly GCA_037127255.1. Lineage (NCBI taxonomy): Eukaryota > Viridiplantae > Streptophyta > Magnoliopsida > Caryophyllales > Polygonaceae > Persicaria > Persicaria tinctoria. The sequence goes on along the minus strand of JBANSL010000003.1, from coordinate 38,788,104 downwards.
ATATATTGAGAAAAAACACAAAAACTTCTTATTTTTCTTATTATTTAGTGCTAGCTATTGTGGTTGATTAGCATTTCTTTGGCTTAGCTTTAGGATAAGCAAATGTAGACAAAATAGGAACGTGTAATAATGCATTGTATGCATTCACACAATATTACTTAGTTTGGACTGAAATGAAACGTACTAAAATCTAAAGCGGAAAAAATGTGAAGCTCCAAGAGACATACCTGAAATCTCCTCTTTACAACTCAAAGAGGATTTATTGCAACCGTTATTGCAGCTCTTGCACTAGCAGCAACAATCACATTGGCACCAAGTAAAAGCTGTTTGTTTTTACCTATCAATCATTTCAATCATATTGCAGTCCAGTATTCCATAAAGTCCCTTGCTTATGTTATTGTCATCATAATAGTTAAGTTGCTATTGTTGCTATTGTGAAGTAAAGTTGAGAAGATTGTGAAGTGAAATTGAGAAGTGCAACATGAGTTATGGGTTTATGATTATCTTTTCAAGTCTATTAGCTCAAGAGAGGAGTCTCTCCTTACCAACAAGGTTGGGTGGACGAAGTCTCTCCTTACCAATAAAGCTAAGCTATCTTAATAAATTTTTGTATCCCTAAAATAGTAAAAATTACCAAAAAGATCTAAAAAATAAAAAAAAAAAAAGTTTTTCTTCTGAGTTAGGGGAACTTCATCCACCCAACCCCACCCTAACCACCAGATTGGTTTCGAATGGGCTAACTGGTGATGTTTTTTTTTTAATTCCGACGGTCTGGAATTTGTTTCTTTAAAATTCTCATAGGTTGGTTAGATTCGGTCGATACGAATATAGGATTCAAGTCATTATTTACAGTAATTTGTGGAGGGTATATATGTAGCAAAACTTGAAGATGAACTTAGAATTTGGAAAACGAAAATAAAGCAGGAGGAACAAATAGAATGAAATCAACCTCCAATGGAGGAAGATGGAGGTTTCTTCATTGATAATTAGAAACCAAGAACGAGAGTCAAAGTTACACATGAGTACGCTCTTAATTATCTCTCTATTTATTTTATACTCCTTACTCAATCATCTAGAGTTTGTTACAGAAGCGCACGATCTAACAAATTCTGTTTCAGTTTGACCGAAACGTGAAGTGCCATTAATTGTTGACGTGTAATGTAGCTCGGATTATTGACATGGACTATAAATCAATTAATGATGCATAACATCTCCCCACAAGCTGGAGTATCTAAGGACATACCTGGCTTGGAGAGTAACGGTTGATGATATGCTTACTGAAGGATCTTAGTGATGAAGGACATCAACTAACTGGTTTCGAGTGGGGAGGAAACACAATTGGAGTAAACCTTCAAGAACCTTCTAAATAGTAAGGTGACGGCCGATTTCTATATGTTTAGTATGTTCATGGAAGATCGAATTGTGAGCAATATGTATATATACCAATTTGTGGGAGCAAGTTTTGAACAACTGAGCTCATGTAAGAGACCAACTAACCAAGTAATCTCAGATGTTGTTTGAGATATAGCCCTATACTCAACTTCAGATGAGCTCTGGGAGACAGTTTCTTGCTTCTTTCAGTGCCAACAAATGGGATTGAGGATAAGGAGCAACAAATAGCCTGCAACCAAATGCCTAGTGACAGGACACGCTACCCAAGCTGACTCAGAGAAAGCTTGAAGAGTAAGATGAATTCCAGACTGAAATAGAATCCCATAAAGTATTGTACCTTTGACATATAAGAGGAGGTGTTTTAAAGCTTTCTAGTGAGCTTGACGAGGTACCTGTAAAAACTGACTAAGAGTCCGAGCGACAAAAGAGAGAATAAGACGTGTGTTGGTCAAGTAATTTAGCTTCCCAACCAAACTTTTGTAGGCTAACGAATAACCAATAAATTCCCCATCATTGTAGTCATTTAGCTCAAAATTGAGCGGAAAAGGTGTACCATACGAAGATGAATAAGACAAATTGGAATCAGCAATAACTTCATAAGCGAATTTCTTCTGAGATAGGACTGCCTTCTGACCATTGTGGATGAACTCCATACCCAGAAAAAAATTTATATCACATAGATCTTTAATACTGAACAAGGAATGCAAAGTGGATTTGAGATGTTGAATAACATTTTAGTTTGTAACTATGACTAGGATGTCATCCACATAGATTGCAACCATAGTAAGATCAGTTCCTTACGTCTTAAAACAGAGAAGAATCATACTGGGATTGAACATAAGCAATGCCTTTTAATGTGGTGGTGAGCTTGTGATACCACTGACGAGACACTTGCTGGAGCCCATACTGGGACTTCTTCAAGAGGCAAACATAATTAGCAGGATTCAGAACTCGATTAAGCATGGTCATATAAACTTTTTTCAAACAAATTGTCGTGAAGAAACTCATTGTTAATGTCTAACTAATAGACTTAATTTCCACTTATATATTAGAAATAGCTAGAGAAATCGGATCTTGCATTGTGGTCATTTGAACTACCCGATAAAATGTTTCATCATAATTAATGTCATGCTTCTGTGTATAACCTTTCACAACTAAATGAGCCTTCAACCACTCCACTGAACCATTTGCATGAAGCTTTATCTTATACACCCATTGGCATCGAATGAATTTCTTTGATGGAGGCAGAGGAGCACGTGCTCTACCAATATTCATGGCATCAACCTAATTTGAGTCGTTGGAGGCAAGAGTGAAAGTTTTGGGTTCAAAGAGGTTTTGTGTTTGGAAAGTGGTTTGAGTGGAGCAGCAAATATGAGGGTTGGAAGAACAAGTAAGCCTAGGAAATAAAGGAAATTGGTCTACTGGAAATGAGTTGTTGTAGACATAGTCCTACAAATAGGATGGAGGCTTGTGAGTTCTGGTAGGCCTGATAGGATAAGTAGCTTCAAGGGGTCACTAGGACACAACATTATAGTCAAAATCATGAGTTAGTGTGTTAGAAAAAACTGAATTAGTAGGAGGAGTTGGTGTGTCAACATGATCACGAGAGGGAGTAGGTAAATGATTTACATTTGAGTCAAATGATTTAGTCTAAAGGGAACATATGGATTCATGAAATACGTCTCATGACAAAAATACTTTTTTGGTTCTGAGATTGAGAACTCGATAACCCTTTACCACTGAGGGATATCCTAAAAGACCTCATAGGATCAAATTTGTGTCTATGAGACTTTATGGTACTGATAAAACACAGACATCCAAATGGCTTGAGTTGATCATACAAAGGCACTTCATCGTACATCATTTCATAAGGGGTATTAAACTACAAAGATGACAAAGGAAAACGATTGATCAAGTAGGTTGTAGGTGGCATGAGGAACACAGTCTCCCCAAAATGAAGTAGGGTGATTGGACAGAAGAAGGAGAGCTCGAGTTGTTTCTAACAGGAGTTTGGATTTCCGTTCAACCATCCCATTTTATTGTGGAGTCTCAACACATGATTTTTTTATGTGGGATGCCTTTCTCAAAGTAAATTTTTTGTTTTGATTGACACTGCATAACTCACAACCATTATCTGATCGAATTGTCTTAACTGAGGCATTAAATTGTTTTTCAACAAATATAACAACGATCAGGAGCATAGGAAAGGCATTGCTTTTATGTGATAGATGATAAGCCCATATGGCTCATGTGAAATCATCCAACACAATAAGAAAAAAAATGATGTTCGTTGTATGTAGAAGCGTGATAAGGTCCCCATATGTCAACATTAAACATTTGAAAAGGAAACAAAGACTTGATTGTATTGATAGGAACTGAACATTTATTTTGTCTTACTTTTGGACAAACATGACACATAGGAAAAACCTTTATATTTTTAATAATTTTAATACAAGGTATCCGATGCATTTTTGATGTGATCATATTACCATATCAGCCCGAGTCACACGAATTCTCAATTGATAAAATAGTTTGGCAATACATCAATATTTTGGATCCACCAGACTATATAAAATTTCTATTGAAGCCTATGAGTACTTGTTAAAAAGCTATTTTAAGTGGCTACAACTTTTCTGAAGAACACTTTTGCCAAATCGGTTTTGAAGATGATCGAAAATGTTGTTCTTTACAATTATCCCAAATATGACAGCTTGTTGAAATTACGTTTATTGAATACGGAACACATTCAATGAAACCGAATAAATTGTGTTGCAATCAAGATGCATATTTCAATATGTATTGATGATCTTGAGTGTTGTCGACTCTTCGCCTTTTTTCCCGTTGGTTGCCCACCTCTTTTGCCATCATTTTAAGCGACCTTTCATATTATCCGCCCAATAAATGTTTTTAGGTAGCCTTTGACTTTTCATTTAGTATTACTTTTGTTATATAGAGAGCTTGTACGCTCGCGTAGAAATGAGATTTGAGATTATTGAAAAAAGTGTGTTTCCTTGGAATCGAGATAATTCTAAATTGTTGTTTGTGAGATGCCTTCGACGCCCTCTAAGGTGAGAAGTCAAAGAGAAACCCACTTGTTGAATCATTACCGGTGAGATACTTGTAATTGATTCCCAAACAAAGACTCGATCATTTAAAAGTGAGATTCGAATGTTTGAGAGAGTGAGTTTTGTAGATCTTATTGTGAGATGCTTCAAGATCTAGCAATACATATCCCTATCTTTTAATTCCTATAGATCCCAAAATCAACCACACAAAATGAGTGTTCAAAGCTCACGCTATAGTCGATTGATCCCTTGGGACGCATCAATTTGACCATAAGGCAAGTGTACTCGTAAGTGCCATAGCTCTTGTGAAGTATTGTAGGCAAAACCATTAGCAATGGAGGAGGCATGCGTTTGATTTAGAGAGATATGTGTAAAAACTGGGATTTTAATTATTATTTAATTGCCAAATTAGAAAGTTTTCGGAAAATCCGTCCTCGAGCAGATTTCTATATTCGAAAAATCCCTTCAAAATATTCCAATTAGGGCTGATCATCGGCTCAAAACTGATCCGAACCGGGTCAAACCGAACCGAACCGAAAACCGAATCTCCAAAAAAGGAAACCGAAAACCGAACCGAAACAAATAGGTTTGGTTCGATTTTTAACCGGTTCGGCTTCGGTTAGGTTCGGTTTTGAACCTAAATGAACCGATTTTGAATATCAATATAAATATATATATATATATATATATATATATATATATATATACACACACACACACAAATAAATTAATTATACTCAATATATATTTGTATATATATATTTCAAGCACTTTCTCTCATATTAGGGGGGGGGGGAAATTGTTAAACTTGTCTGTTGATTGAATCAATTCAATCGTTAAACTCGAAAATCAATATATGGCCTTTAATTAGGGGTTTATTGAATCAATTCAATGAATGAATGGAATTTGTGGCCTATAATTAGGTGTTGAAGGTGTTGCATTTAAGCTGATCCTGAATCATGACTCTAACCGCATTGCCTATGAAGTCGCCACTCACCTGCAGGAACATAAAATTCGGTTTTTTCGGTTTTAACCGAACCGAACACAAACCGAATTTGAAAATTTCTTGAACCGAAAACCTAAACCGAATCACCTCGGTTCGGTTTGGTTCAGGTTTGATCGGTTCGGTTCGGTTGAAAAAATCGGTTTGAACCGAATTATGATCAGCCCTAATTCCAATGGTATTTAAAATTCTAACTTCATGGGTCCTAAGTTCATTATCAATTGGATTTCCAACTTAAAAGTCTCAAAAATCGTTTGAAATGAATTTGAACTTCGAGTCGAATTTTCGAAAATCAGATTAATTTTGCTCCTCCTATTTAAAGGAAGCTCTAATCCTCAAAGAGATTTAACCCTCCTAAATTTCTGAGCCTCCTCTCCAAACCGTAGCCACCTCTTCTCTCTCCATGTGAGAAATCAAACCCTATTCTCAAAACCTCCACCTCTCCTCTCTTCAATTCATCTCACCCTCTCTCCACCATTCCTTTCTTGTTTCTCAGCCACCAAAGAGCCCAAAAAATCGAAGTCAGAAGGTGATTTCCCTCAAAAACAGGAGTTTTTGACTTTTTCGTGGCGGCGAGTTCTTGGTCGCCATTGCGAAGACAAGGCCAGAAGCAGGAAGACACTTGTCGCGACCGCGAATTCTTCTTCGCCACCGCAAGTAAGAGCCTAGCTCCGTCTTAGTCTCGGTAAAACGTCTCGTTCTCTCTCGTTTTGCTTCCTTTTCCCTTCCCATTTGTTCAAGCTTGATTCTTATTTCTTTCTCCACCTTCTAAGATTAATAAGAAACCGATCTAGCTCCTCTCGAAGCCGAACCGAGTCCATTTCTTCTCCTTCTCTTGTTTTTGCAAAGGTAATCCTCTCTTATTCGTTTCCTCTCGTTTTGGATATCAAGATTCATAAAAGTGGATTTTTACTCATGATCCATCCTTCCTAGGTCCAGCCGTACTCATACCTCGTTGAATCTAAGGCCGAAGGACCTTCCCCTTTCAAAGATTGTGAAGAATCCTCAAAGAGGCTAGGTAATCCCTCTTTCGCTATCCTCTCTAGTCCTCATCTGGGTCTTACATGTCTCCTTGATGTTGGAATAAGCTTAGTATTGTCTTGAAATCGATTAGGTTTGAAACGGATGAGATTTGAAGCCAAAAAGAGCAAAAAGTTTCAAATCTCGCCGCGGCGAAACCATGGTCGTCGCGGTGAGATAGAACAAACTAGAGGAAGGAAGAAGAAGCCTCTTCCGCCCATGACTGCGGAAAAAGCTGCCTTTTGCGGCCAGCGAGGGCCTCCTTCTTGCGGGAGCACTGCATGGGTTTTCGCCACGACGATTGGCCCTTTGGCCACCGCGAAAACCACTTCAGCAACCTTTGGCCTAGGTTTCTCCCTTGCCATTTTGGATATATTCTTGTTTTTGTTATAGTTCATTTTGATTCGGATTTAGTCCAAGGTTGATTTCAGACAAATGAGATTTTAGAATATTATTTTAATGATTATTTCGAAAAGGGAATCTTATCGGAATTTGAAATATCGGTTTATTGAGATGGATACATCGGGAATGTTTTGAAGGTTTTCATTTTAAGTGTCGGGATTCTTTAAACTTGACTATGATTAAATGACTTATTCTTGGTTTTGGAAATAAGAATTGACTTGAGTGAAGATGGAATTGGGAATCTCAGGATGACTTGGCTTTCGACGTTTTCTCGAATTGAAAATGGGTTGAAATGGCTTAAATCCAGATTGGTTTTGAAAATGTTTTGGAACATGGCTTCTGTGTGTGAATTATAGCATTGTAGCTTATCTTACTCTTCATAATTATATTAGGTTCTTGTTGATTGTCTGGACCCTACTTTTCGATATCTCTTGCTTTTCGGCTTTCCAAGTAAGTTCATTTATATACATACTCAGACTAATCTGATAAACCTTCATACATGTGCTCATATGACATATTAGGTGTTGCATAAGCATTGAAGCATGCCATGTAGTATCATGACAGGACTTGAATGAGCATTCGGTTACTCTATGTGTTTGGAAAAGAGAACAGTCGTTATCTACGAGTCTGAGTCTTTGCTAGGGTCATAGGACAACGCAGTCTCATCAGGTTTGTCCTCATTGAGTCAGTATCGAGAGGAGCTTGGAGGCTTGATTCACCATATGACCATGATGAGATGTTGATGATGATTTATTATTGATGCGCATATATATGATGAGATTGCTATGCTATAGCATGGAACTGGCCAGTGTCTGCCCTAACGAAAAGGAGGGCGGATGTAAGATAGGGATATGCCACTTGGCATTCTTTGGGCCATTTATCGTTTTTCCGCATATTATATCCAGATAAGCATAACTCGCGTGTTTAAATTCTGTTATGCATTATAAGCATCTGTATTTTAGGAATAGCGTATGTGTATGCCTACTTGTAGGACCCAGAATGCATATCAGCCTCAGTCTGATCCCCTGCGTTGCATATTGTTTTTAGGTTTGTTTGCAGATTATGCTTGTTTTATGGTTCTATGACGGGGAATTTCCTAGGTGATTACGATCAATGGACTAACTCTGCAAATCTTGACTTAAAAAGTTTTGGTATTATGTTTTTGTGGTTTTGGTCTTTATCCGACCTTGCCATGGTAAGTTGCACTTTAATTTTCGTTTGCGCATTTTCCTTGAAAACGAATTTCAGCGACTTAGTCCTTAGGACAAGTTAAGGGTACCCAACGACCATTAAATTATTTTGGAGTTCGAAATCCCCGCTTTCAAGTACTAATCCTTTGAGGTTTGAAACCTCGACCCATACCTGGATTACAAGATCCGAATGAATGTATCCAACCTTCGAAACGTAACCCGAATATTTATATTCGAGCCATTACAATATGGTACAACCCTTGATAATTATCACCAAGAACCTGGGATTTGTTCATTGATGGTTCCAAGAAAATAGACAGATCTATCTACATTAGAACTTGTGAAGGTGTAAAGAGGACACTGGTTTGCAACAGATTGATTAGTTGAGAAATAGAAAGTAAATTGTAAGCAAAAGCAGGAACATGTAGGACATCTTTGACAACAAGATTGGCATGATGTAGTTTGATAGATCCTTTGTAGGTAATCTGGGATTTCTTTCTATCAAGCATGATGATATGATTGGGAGTGGGAAGAGGTATATTGTCATCAAAGAGGGATATCTCAGGGGTGATATGGTGGGTGGCTCCACTGTCAATGACCCATGTATGAGATTTTCCATGAATTGATAAAGAAAAATCTTTACTTGATAACACACTCGATCGAGCGTTGTTGGCTTTGACAACTCCATGTTTCCCGAATAATGCTATTAGTTGATTGTACCAATCTTTAGTCAAAAGAGGAAAATCTCATGTTCCATTGTTTTGACTTAAATCATCATTATTGTTCTCTATGCTTACAAAGAAAGCATTTTCTATTTGCTGCTTATTCTGAGGCTTCTTATTCGAATAGCCATGAATCTTAACACACCTCTCGATCGAGTGCCCAGTAATGTTGCAATGATCATAATCGTACACAATCATTTAAGAGACTAGATGACGCCTTTAATCCTCGTTGCTGCTCTTCCTCAAAAACCTTATGATAAACCTCACCAAAATTAGGAAGATGCCTCATCATAAGAACATTACCCCTAACCATATTTTAAGAATCATTCAGACCTACCAAGAACTGAACGATCTAAATATTGAACAAAAACTGAGGCAGCAACAGTAGTTCTCCATAAGCACCATAATTCAACATTTCAATCAACACTACATACTCATCCCATAGTCTTCTGAAGTAAGAACTGATAGACAAATTACCTTATGACATAGTGAATAATTCCTTCCGAACCTAAATGATTCGTGTGCAATTTGGTGATCCAAACCTCATCTTGAGATCTCTCCAGACTTCCTCTTCTGTATCACAATACAGAAGGGTTTGGATAATTTCTTTCTCCATCGAATGTAGCAACCAAGAAATCACTATCGAGTTGCAACTTTCCCACTTAGTGAGAGCCAACAAAGTCGGATCTGGTTTCTTGCACTTACCATTGACGAAGCCGACCTATTTTATTCTTTGATATTAATGAAACTTCAATAGATCTTCTCCATGGATAATAGTTGTGATCGTGAGAAACTACGCTGCTAATGTGTTGTTCGGTGATCCGAATGATGGAGTTATAATTCATCACTTGGATCTCCCAAACTTTCAAGTTCTCTCGTCTGATTCTGATTCCATGGATTCTAAGAGTTTTTTACTCCTTCTTGCGGAGTTAGATTCCTTATCGTGTTCACCATTGATGAATCAATTTTGCTAATTATACTAGCTCTGATATCATAACAGAACTTGAAGATGAACTTAGAATTTGGAAAACGAAAACTAAGCAGGAGGAACAAACAGAATGAAATCAACCTCCAATGATGGAAGATTACGGTTTGTTCATTGATGATCAGAAATCAAGAACAGAGAGTAAAAACTATATCTGAGTACGCACTAACAAATTCAGAGTTTGTTATAAAAGCACACACTAACAAATTCTGTTTCAGTTCGGCTTAAACAAGAAGTGTTGTTGACTACTAATGTTTACTGTAGCTCGGATTGCTGATGTGGATTGTGGATTAGTTGATGGTGAATAACAATATGTGAACGTAATCAACTCTTTTAACACCAAATTGATTTAACATCATTTTTCTTTTTAGGTTAGCTTTAAGGTTTTCTACCTAACGCATATTGATATTTAAGAATTACATGTTTCATGGACGATTTGGTACTTTTGGAAAACAAAAATAGCGACGATGGAGAATTATAGAAGCCCATTATGTTTTGAAATCATGAATTTGATCTATGGATAATGAAAACTGTTTGAAAATTTCTCAGAGTTCAAATGGTGGGAATATTTCATTAGATTTTGAAGCGTTTGATTTGATTTCCAACTAGTAAAAGTATAATCCCGTATATATAAATCAAATATTTTTAGTATAAAAATTATAATTATTCAATTTAATTAAATATTAATTAAAATAAGAAGGCAAAGTTGACAAATAAGTTTAAAATATCTTTAAAAAATTACAAAAACTATTTTAAAAAAATTCTTCCTGATCAAATTTTTTAAATTAATTAAATTGGTTACTAATTTAATAATTATTATTTTTTATACTAAAAATGCATGATTTTAATTAATCCCATTGGTTACTAAATTGGTTATTAAAAATGCATGCTTTTATTTAATCCCATTGGTTAAAGAATGTGCGAAATTTCTTTACTTGAGAATTCACGTGGATTAAGTTGATTGGATGAAAATCCGAAAAAATAAGTCATTTGGTCTACTAATTTATGAAAGTTGACTTTTTGATCTAAGATACTACCGTATTTATTCATTATATTTTTTTACTTGGGTGCATGACTCATGTGAAGCCTTTAGTAAGGAAAATCGTTGGATGACACTAGTGTTATTTGACACTGGGCCACTGAGATTCTTTCCTAATCTAATACGGAGTACTCTATAATTACTGTATTAAATTAATTACCGATTGTTACTTTAATTTTTATTTCTTTCCTTTTAAGTTTAACAATAAAAAAAATTGGGTTTTTTTTTAATATTCGGCTGAGTTCCACATTTTATTTAATTAAGTCTTTAACACAAAAAAAAAAAGCAAATGGAGCCCAAAATATTTCATTCATTAAGCCGATAAAAAAAATCATCATTAAATTTTAAAATTATACTCTTTATTTATTATAACTAAATTTAAATATTTATTGTATAATGAAAGAAAAATGTAGGGGGTGGACACATATGGGAAAGGAATGGTCGCCCCGTGTAACTTTTACGAGACGAGATTTATTTTAAATCTCGTACCGACCTTCTTCCTCGCGGGATGGAACATGACCAGAGTGGGACAAGTCTTATCCCTCAAACTAGAATTATTATTCTGACCAAAAAAAAAAACTAGAATTATTATTGATATTAATGTATTTTATTATTGTATTTGTATTAAAGCTTATTCTTTTAGATATATTTAATGTCCAAAAATTATAATTTTAATACTATCCTTTCCATTAGTTTTGATTTCCATTATTTTTTCATTAATTCTCCGATTTCTCATATCCTTCTTATTTGTTCATCATCCAATTTCATCTTTACATTGTTCATTTATTGTGATGAAAATAAAAATTGCTAAAAAGATAATTAATATTCTTTTTACCTTTAATTTCATCTTTACATTCTTTTTATTTTAATCTCAAAAAGTGAGAAATTTTTTAGAACAAGTTCTTATACGAAAGAAGGACGTAGTATTATTTTTCTTTTGTAATTTTATCTTAAATATAATTATCAATTATAACTAAGCCAATGATAAAAATGATACGAAAGAAGTATCATTTTTATACTAATTTTAATGATTTTTATAAATGAAAGATATTTAATTTTTAATGACATAATGTTTTTTAGCAAAACATATCACTTCAATAATCAAATTAAATATTCACACATTTTATCGAAAAATCAAATAAAACACAAAATTTATTTGAATGGATTTTGTTTAACAAAGCATGTTTTCAGAGTTTGATAGTGTCCAAAAAAAAAAGTTTTACTGGGATCGGGACGAGACCGGGATATTCCAAATTTGTACCCACCCCTAGGAAAAAAAATATAAGAAACAAACTATACAAAAACGTTATTGTGATTTGTTGTGTCTCTTGTTATTGTTCCTTTTTTTTTATTTGTGATATTTTCTAAACTTTTGTCGGGTTTTACGACAGTTAGTCCATTTTTTAATATTTCGACCTCTCGAGTTACCAGACAGTATATTGTATGGTGTATCTCAAATATTTTCCTTTATAAAACAAATGCTGCTCTCCCAAATCCTCCTTCCCAAAATTTCAGTTAGCGAAATAAAATATTTACCCTTTCCTTCTCAAAACAAACATAAATAAAGAATATATTATTTGCAAATATTGATTAAAATACATATAACTCTTGTAATAAGTTCACTTACGTTAAATGTTTGTAAATATGATTGATATTTCTAACCCAGATACTCAATTAGAATTTTATTGAATAAAAAAAGTAAACTTTATTTCCTTCATTTTCTTCTTTTGTGGACGAAGAATAGAATAAAGATGAATCATTCTCGTCTTATTATGTTTATTCTAAACAAAAGAAATGCATAACAAATTCTTATATAAGAGGTGGTTTTGTGCAATTTTAAAAGCATAAAGAGCAGTTTAATTTTATGCATGTTTTTGTTTACATAATAAGATGGTGGTTTTGTGCAAAGTTTTACAAATTTGGAAAATAAAAATCTTTTGAGTAATTTTCAAAATAACGTGTGCATTTGTTAAATTTTAAAAATAAGGGTTGGGTGGTCTTGTCACTTTTGTGTTAAATGTACACAAATAATGGGTGGTTTGTGCAATGTTAAAAGTAAAGGGTTGGTTTTGAGGGGGGAAAAAAGGCAAATAAAGAGTGATTTTCTTCATTAAAAAGGCAAAAATATGATTTTTGGGCGTCACCTGAACTTTTGACAAAACTGAGATATACTACACAAACAAAAAAAAAATTATGGCCAAATCTCAACGGTGCCAAATGAAATTTCCCTTCATCATTTTTTTTATTGATTTTTAAAATAATGTTATACTTGTTTATAATATTATTTTTTAACAATTTAATATTTGTATAAAGTTTTAACTTTTAAAAAATGTGTTAAAAAATTAAATGATCTATATTTTGAGATGGAAGAACTAAGGGTAACATAATATCAAAAAAATATGGACAATCAAAAATTAAAAAAGAAGATGCAAATAGAGAAATGATCTATGTTTCCATATTCGATTTTTTTTTAATAACTCCATTTTCGAATATTGACTCATTTACTCTGTATACTTTCATAATTAATGTAGCATTAATTAAAAGTAATTCATTACCTAAAATAACAGCCCATATATTAAAACAATACTACTATTTTTAGACTAGTGTTATTTGACACTAGTGTCACCAAATCATGGTCCCTTTAGTAATCATCTGTGCAAATGAAAGAAATGAGATTCTGGTTCTGATTTCATGATTTATTTGATAATATTTTGATCGGGTGGTTATGATTTGGTGAGATTATATGATTTAATTTAGTTGATTATATTATGTTTTGGTGATATTATTTAGTCATTTAATAACGGGTCAAGAGAGGAGAAAGAAGCTAAAAGAAATTGAACATTTATTTAAATAAATGTTCAATTTCTTTTTAATCCTTTTTGGTTATATTATGTTTTCAATATGATATTTATAATATTTATATTTTAAATCTTTTTTTTATTAGGTAAGAATTTCAGTGGAGGTAATCCTAACCGAAAGCATCTTTGCGGATGAGGTCTCGAATGCCCGCATCATTATAAATGTCGTGACTCCTGGCAGAGCGGCAAATGTGTACAACACTACAACCTTATCAGTCACTCTATTGTCAATATCGGGTACGTAAGAGAAGCTTACTTCTCTCACCCGCGACGGATGGGGTTGATATTTGACATAATCATTTCAACTTCCCAAGGGCATTTGCTTGTTGTTTTGAGGTGGTTTATAATTTTGAGAGAATCTCCCTCAATCTGCAATTTGTTGATACCTAGTCGCATAAATACGAAAATACCTTGTCTCAGTGCCAAGGCCTCAACCTTCAGTGGGGACCACGGGCGGATCTTTGGGTAAGCCCGCCCATCAATTGCTAGGGTAAAAATTAATTTGGTGTGTGTTAAAAAAAATTATTGCTAGGGTAATTTTTTACTCTACTAAGTTTAATTTTGTTTGGTCAAAATGAAAGGACACTCACTCACCTTCAATTGTACACGGTACACACAATTTTACCTTCAATTGTAGGGTCATCTAAATAATTATAAATTAATACTGGTTTAGAAATTCGAGAAACAACATCTACTTAAAATCTCTTTTGGATTCGGGATCTTATTTTAGCTTAGCAAAATTTTGCTTCTTCTCCGTGCATATTTTTTCGCTTACCGAACTTTAAAACTCTAGATCCGCCACTGATGGGGACTGGTTGCAAACTCTATCATAACCAATATGGATGGGGCGACCATTCCAATCACGTATAATTGCTCCAGTTGAGCTATCATTATTTCGAAGAGTTGATCCATCAAAATTGAGTTTAAACATACCATGGGGAGGTTTTTTCCATATAGTTGGTTTACGCCGATTTCTTTCGTTATTTCTCTGGTTGTTCATCATGGGCTGATTAAAATCCCCACTAATATCTTGATCATAATAGGAAACTTTTCCTCAAGTTGTTTATGTGTGTGGAAATAATGTTTTTGACAGCCTCGTTAGATGGAGGTGATTCGTGTTTAAATATAAATGGGTTTCTGATAAACCATGAAGTGCACCAAGTAAAGGCTAGATTGACATTTTTATTTAGTTTGTTACCCAGTAGTGCTAAAATGGGCTTAATTTCTCTTGATCTTGTAATCATGTTGATGATAGTTTGACGGGTATCTACAGTCAATGAATGTTGAAATATTTTTATATTAGCATTCGAAGAAAAGATGGGTTTCATCCTTCACAACATTGTTACAAAGAGTGTAAGTTGTTGAGAGCGGGTATATGTTTTCCAAATCCATATATACTTTTTTTTTTTATCAATTTTCGTACAATTGTGGGATGTGCAGGGGTCCAAGGGTGGGCATTACCGGTCCATTGCCCACCCCGGTCTGAACACAAATACAAGTATATGGTAGCCTAGTTCGGGTTATATAAAAAAATTTAGAAGAAAAAACACAAGTATTTAAGTGGCTTAGTGGTTGAGCCCACCCCAATAATAAATAGGCTATAAATTAGCCTTTGCTCAAATTCTACTATATGCATTGTTTTTCAATCCAATTTTCAATATTTTAAAATTCTTATATAACTAGGTGATTTTGCTAACTAGCATATTTTGAACATTTAATTAAATGATTAGCACTCAAACTAATTTAATTAGGTAAGTTAGCACCATCCCCAAATGGAGTATTAAGGGTCAACATGTTTGTCCATTGACCGGTCAACGTTGACCAACTCATTCAATTTTTTTTATTTTTTTTAGTAGTGACATATTTTGTGATGCCATTTTTTGTCGTTTTGATGCCATTTTTTATTACATTTTATTTTTGCTTTGATGTCACTTATCTAATGAAATGGTTTGATGACACTTTTTTAATGCCACTTTTTTCAAACCTTGATGACATTTTTTGTTTACTGTTATGACACGTTGACCATTGATATTTTATGCCATTTTTTTTTACCATTGACTACTAATGACACTTTTTTATGTCAATTTTTTGATGATTTTTTTACTGTGATGCCATATTTTTTCAAAGTAGTGTTTTGATGACATTTTTTCTGTAATGTGATGCAACTTTTTCAAAGTAGTGTTTTGATTCCATTTTTCCAATGTAAATATTCGATGCCACTTTTTTAATCAAATCGTTTGATGCCACTTTTTTTAATTTAATCAATTTTATATCGATATATTTTCATCAATTCTACTTTTATTCACAGATGACACGTTTGTGAATACACTTCATTGATGCAATCCCTTGTGGTGGCATGTTTATTACATTTTTATTCATTGATGACATTTGTGATTACACTTCATTGATATCAATAATTTATGATGACATTGTTTGTTGATAACATTTTTATTAATACAATTGGTAACATATGAGCATAAAATTTGATTACATTTCATTAGTGACATTTTTATTGGTGATACATTTGTGATGACATTTAAGAATCTAATAACATGAAGTACTACATAACATGTCTCCCCTCCTCTTTTTTTCCGGGCTTGGGACCGGTTGTGTGCCAAAACACAAGCAGAGTGAAAAAACATATTTATCACCTAACTAACAAGCGATAAAATGCAATACTTACCCCTTATAAGCTTTATCTTCAAAGCTTATAAAAATGCAAAACCTAATATCTAAATGAATTAATGAAAAGAACATGTAGACATTGAATGGACAATAAACAAAAAAAGGTTGCAATAAAGTCCAATAAAACATTAATTCATGATTTTCAACACAAAAATGAATTTTAATGTAAATTAGCAATTGAAAGTATGAATTGGTGGATTCCCCTAAAAAATTGGGAAGAAGTCAACTCATGACTACATTGATCTTATTTTTCATATTAAAAAACCGGAGCGATTAACTTCCAGCAAGCTCCTAACTAGTTAAGAAGACGTGAGAAGACAATGAAGGACTAGATCAGGGTTGAAGCATGATGGTCTCTTCTTATCTTGCTCTTTTTTACTCTGACCTTTTAATTTTCCTAATATACTACTTCTTGCTTCACTCCTGGGTGAACATCAAGGTCAGATGTATTTTTTTCTCTGTGACAGATTGTCTGGCGAAGAAAAATGCTTCCAAGAATGACCCAAATCATGACAGTAGTGAAGCTGATATCCCAATTTACTATAATCAATATATATGCACCATACACAACCAGTTTGCAGTTTTTTGGGGGTGGCGGCCATTTGAACAATACTGTACCAATCTCTCAACTTTTTGAGATTGAAGAAATCCTAGTATTCTTCTAAAACGGACAAAGAAAAAGAAAGCAAACTAACGCACCTCACAGATGAAATCTCCAAATTCTGAAGGGCCTGCTCAAGCGATTTGGAATTCAGAGTAACAATCTGATATGCAAGTAAGCTCCTTTGAGTTTTATCTCCATACCTCAGCCCATGAAATACATGTTTTTTCTCCATATCACGTAAGAGCAATCTCGATGGAATCGTGCCTACCTTGGTGCAAGAGCATCAGTTGTATTCATCACTTACAGATGGGATCAAACAAATGATATTGTTTGTGTTTCTTTCAACAAAAATCACTCAAGTAAAGAGATATATCTTATAATTCTACACACCCACCAGAAACTTCCAAGTGAAAGTACTCATTCAATCAATGCATAGATTTACTAGAATGAGTACAAAAGAGGCTAGAGCATACCTGACTCATTGTTGGATGAAGAATTGAAGACCGTTGTACGCATAGAGAGGCTGCCAACAACATCATATTCATCTGTCTCAAGTCGTAGTCTTTTGCGAGATTCGGATCAATGAGTTCCTTCACACTGCTCTTCTTGAGCAATGGCTTTGCCTAAATTTAAATTTCCCCAAAGAGAACCAACCGGAAATGGTTAATATGACGAAGGAAGTAGATGTTATTCTCAAGGAAGAAATGGAAATTATCCATGATGGCATTAACTTTAGTTTTTTTAAGAATATCTTATAACTCCATTTTCTGTTGTAGATGACAGATATTTACTCATATCAAATTGCAGAAGATGATATTTTGAAATATGGTTAGCAATTCAATATCCACAACCAAGCAATTCAAACACCAATCCTTACTGATGCCGAATCAAATTGAGGAGATAAACAAACAAAAACTGAAATGGAATCTCAAGGCAAACAATTAATCCCCAATTTTCATTTCAAAACCCTAGCTATCGAATCAATTAAGAAATTCAAATAATTAATCGAAGAAGAGGAGAAGAAGAAGATGACCTTAGAGCTACAAGGGAGGACTGGAGGAGCGATTGAAGGCGATCGAGATATGTCACCGAAAGAGTCTCTCAATCGAATCATAAGAGCACCAATAAAAGAGCACCGCCATTTGAGGACAATTGAATGTTACCGAAAACCGCAATCAACTACCACGACGAGGCCGCCACCAGAAAAGGATAAAGTACAACGACGCATTCGAAGAATGAAGGAGGAACGACGGAGGAAATCGTCGGCCATGAGAACCAAAAGAACGATGGGAGGAAGAAGGAAGAAGGCCGCTGTGCCTAAAAAAATTAGAGGGAGCTAGCACGCCTAATTAAAAAAGTAAAGGTGCTAAATGCCTAATTAAAAGTGCAAGGGGGTATATTTCCCCAAAACTTCTCTATATAATTTAATAAGTAATTCATAATGAAATTATTTAGCCAAATGTCCATTTTATCCACATCCTTTTGCAAAATGTCCAATTAAAAATCGGTTTTGCTAAATGTCCAAAATATTTTCGAAAACCCCATAATACCCTCACCTTTATAATTCTCCCATTGTCAGTTGCAGGCGGTTCCATCATCATTCCCGTCTTCTCTCTCCTGCTCCAGGCGCAACTCCTTCTCCACGACGATTCCACGCCATTTCCGGTTCCAGGCGGTTTTCCTTCCACCGTTTATCTGGTTTTCGCCGGTTCCCCTGCTGCTGTCTTCTCCCAGTTCGATTTCGTGTCGATCTTCGTGCTTCTAATGGCGTCGTCATCCGATACTGGACTACTGCTCACTGTCGTTTCAAATGAACTCGGTTTCTGTTTAGGGTTTTTGCAATTTCTGTTTGCATTTGGACATCTCCTTCCATTTTCTGCTTGTTTTTCTCTGGTTGTCGTCAGTTTGTTGGTTAATTTGGGTTTGTTTTTGTGATTTTATCCTGTTAATCACCGGTTAGGGTTTGTGTTTTGCTTTTATTTGTATGTAAGGGTTATGAGTTTGTGATATGATGCATTGTTTGTTTATTGAACTAATTTCGTTTCAAATTTAGCATTTATGCACAGTTGTTTGATCAATTTGATATGCATGGTGACAGTAGTTTCCCTTTTTGGTTCCAGGATGTTGTAAGCCATTGTTCTGTCTATTTTTGTGCTTCTTCTGTTTTCTATAGGTTTCTGAGTTTGTGATATGATGCTTTATTTCTTCCTTGGACTGATTTTGTTTTGAATTTAGTATTTATGTATTTCATCTATTCCTCAAGTGTGGTGACAGTAGTTTATATGTTTGGTTACAGTCTGTTCTATGTCCGTTCATGGTGGGAGACCATTCATTGCTTAGAATTATCCTTTTAGTGACACCATATATTCCCACTGTTTTAATGTTTTACACCACATTAAGCTTTGCTTAGCATTAGCTCCTTTAGGGTTGTTGCTTCCCTTGTCCTAGGGGTATCCATTTGGTGACTCCATTCCTTTTGGTTACATGATTCTTTTCCACCACACGTGTATCTTTGCTTAGCATTAGCCCCTTAGGGTTGTTGCTTCCTTTGTCCTAGGGGTATCCAGTTGGTGACACAGTTAATTTTGATGACACCATTACTCCTGCTGACAGAGTATTTGCTTAGCATTAGCCCCTTTAGGGTATTTGATTCCCTTGTCATAGGGTTGTCCTGTTGGTGACACCATTACTCCTGCTGACACCCCTCATCTCTCAAGGCCCTAAACCCTAAAGACTCAACCCTAAACCCTAAACCATACTGTACACCACATGTCCTTGTGATGATAGGATTCTTTTCCACCACACATGTATCTTTGCTTAGCATTAGCCCCTTAGGGTTGTTGCTTCCCTTGTCCTAGGGGTATCTAGTTGGTGACACAGTTAATTTTGATGACACCATTACTCCTGCTGACAGAGTATTTGCTTAGCATTAGCCCCTTTAGGGTATTTGATTCCCTTGTCATAGGGTTGTCCTGTTGGTGACACCATTACTCCTGCTGACACCCCTCATCTCTCAATGAAGTACTGTACATAACATTCATTACTCCTGCTGACAGAGTATTTGCTTAGCATTAGCCCCTTTAGGGTATTTGATTCCCTTGTCATAGGGTTGTCCTTTTGGTGACACCTTTTCGTGTGGTGAAACCCCTAATTTCTTAATGAAGTACTGTACATAACATTTTAGGGTTTAGGGTTGAGGATTTAGGGTTTAGGGCCAAGGCCCTAAACCCTAAACCATACTGTACACCACATGTCCTTGTGGTGACAGTATTCTTTACACTGTTTAGGGTTTAGGGTGCCCTTGTTCTTTATCTTTTGTGTATTTATGTATTTGATATATTTCTTATGATTGATGATAGTAGTTTATCTATTTGATTACAGTCTGTTATATGCCCTTGTTCTTTCTCTTTTGTGTATTTATGTATTTGATAAGTCTCATGTTTGTTGGTAGTAGTTTATCTCTTTGGTTACAGTCTTGTATGTTTCTGTTATGATGACATTATCTTCCATATGGTGACATTTCAATTTTATTTATTTATGTTTGAATTTGATATGTTTTTCAGGTAAAGATATTGTGCTATTTAGTGAACCTTCTCCTTTGGAGACATCATTTCCTCTTGATTCTGCTGGATTTAAGTTCATTGTCCCTGAGAAGAAGCGTTTCCATGCACATCTTAATGTATACTCAAAGCCTGCTGTTATTGATATCATTCGGGAGGGGTTGTCTTCATCTGATTGGGCTGCCCTCATTGATGGCTGTTTTGGGGCAATTGTGCGTGCTGGTGATCGCCTGTATTTCTATTCTCAACTTGTCCATCAGATGCTGCTACATGAAGTGGAGACTAAGAAAAAGAATGAAATGTGGTTTAAAGTTGGACGACATTTGTTAAGGTTCTCGCTTGCTGAGTTTTGCTGTGTAACTGGGTTGGTTTGTGAAGATAATGGTTCAGATAAGTCTACCTCTCCTCAAGTTGATATGGAGGAGTTTTTGGGTGTTTCTGAGTGCAATTTGGATGGTCTTATTGCAATTTTGAAAAAGGAACCAAAGGTGTCTCCGAAGAAACTATCCTTGGCATACCTATTACTGATTGAGGGTGTTTTGCTCCCCCAGAGGAAAAACTATTATGTCCGTCAACAGTATGTTGATCTTGTTTCTGATTTGGTCAGATTATCGGTGTATCCTTTTGGACGTCTTGTCTATTTAGAAACATTGTCTTTTTTGAAGAAAGGTATGCGATCAGAACAAGCCAACAGAGGTGAGAGGTTTGGCTACAATATTTTCGGTTATCCCTTGGCATTTCAGGTAGTTCCCTTCTACTTTTAAATTCCAATTTTTATTGTGGTTGCCTATTATTTTTATATTATTGTTCTTTTATTCTAATTTTTGTCCTTATTGTTGTTTTGATCTCAGGTTTGTAACTTTGCATTTTGTGAAGGATTACCTGCCTCTATTGTTTGGTATAGTGAAAATGTTGATTTCTGCATTAATTATGACAAGTGTGCTGAATGGTTTTCAAAAGATTTGGTAAGCATTCTTTTTCTTCTTGTGTTTTATTATTTTTATATCAGCTCATTGTTCCATTTCCTTACTGTCATTGTGTAATGTTGTTTCTTGTTCTCTTGCTAGGGTGTTGCTGTGTATCCTATTTATGCTGAGTTTATGAATGGCCCTCAACTCTCGTTTTCTGATGAAGTCGCTGATGACGCCATTGATTCCTTTGTTTCATCTTTTGTTGGGTTGGGTATTGATGACAGCGATGTAGTATCTGCTAGAAAGTTACGTCTTGAAGCTCATGTTGTTAGGCAATCAGGTGGTCCCATATTTCATGGTGGAGTTGAAGCTACTCTCCCTTCTCTCAAACTTCCTACTCGAAAGAAGGACTTAGTCAGAAAGTCACCATTGGGGAAAAAGAAGTTAATTGCCACTAATGCTACGTCTGATTTTGAGAGTCATGTCCCTCTCGAGAAGGCAGGTGTGACACGGTCCACGCGCACTGTTGCCAGTCCTGTTCCTCTCAAGCAAGCAGTGGTTACACGGTCCAAGCACAGTGATTCTCCTGTGGTGAAGAAGAGAGAGTTGAGAAGCTCTGTTGCTGTTGATCAGCCTATGAAGAAGAAGCAACGAGTGATGCCATCTCGGCAATCTTCAAAGAGCCAATCTCCCTCTAAGAGTAAAGAAGAAGCAAAGAAGGTTGACAAAGTTCCAACTCATGCAGACAAGCCAAAAAAATCCAAGTTTAAGCTACCTAAACTTGTTCCTCCTACAGGTGATAAGTTTAGTGCCCCTAAGTCAGAGTCTGCACCTGATTTGCCTTCCTCTTCTATTCCCGCAAGTGATGATCTTCCTGGTTGGGCTAAAGATTTGTTTGGAAAAGCTGAATTTATTGAAGGAATTATCAAATCTTTTAGGGCATCCTTTGAGAAGATTGAATCACAATTGAAGGAGTGTGTTTCTAAGATCATTGGACTTGAGCAGAGAATTGCTTCACTAGAATCTCATCGTTCTAATGATGACAGTGAAGCCGCTCTAAAAAAGTTTCGTGAAGAATTGGATGCATCTCTCAAGCCTGAAATGGATGCGATTAGGGAGAACTGCTCTCAGATTTCTCAGCACGGGTATCCTTTTAGCTGTTTAAATGAAACGGATGACAACGATACTTCCACTGAGTCTGACCCTGCAGATTATTGTGTTCGTCCATCAAATAATGCGTCAACTTCAATAGATGGTGACGTTGATTGCACTGCTGATGGGACAGATCTGGAGTCACTAGAGAAAGCTGATGACAGTGTTCTTCCTTCTGCTGATGACAGTGTACTTCCTTCTCCTGATAAGATTGCTGCTGACAGTGCTATTGCTACTGCTGAAGTCCTTGCTTCTCTGGCTGAAGATGGTGACATTGATGTTCCTGTTAATTCTGTGTTTGTCTCAAGTGCAGTGGGTGTTTCAGATGATAAGATTAATCTCAGTGGTGTTCCTGCTGACAGTGGTGTGCCTCCAACTGTTGTGTCACATGGTGGAATTGAAGCTTCTCCTCCTGCTTCTACTAATGAAATTAATGAAAGTGGCTTTGTTACTCCTACTTTAGTCATTATCTCAACAGATGGAACTCATGATTCTAGTGTTGCTCCCACTGAAGTTATTCTATCAGATTCCACCAATATTGGTCTTTCTGTTACTCCTAAAGTTGTTCTTTCTTCACAGGAGTGCATTGCTGACATTAATGTGCCAAAAGATGTGCCTGGTGACAGTGTTTGAGGTGATACTGTTGTTATTGTTTCGACTGATGAAATTAATGACAGTTTTGGTTCTGGTGACATTGTTGCTCCAACTGTTGTTCTTTCTTCACTTGAGATCAATAAAGACAGTAGTGTGGCAAAAGAGGTGGCTGGTGACATTGTTGGTGATGATACTGCTGTTGGTGATTCAAATGATGGAGTTGATGACAGTTCTGGTGTTGGTGTCATTCTTGGTTATTCATCTGATGTGAATGATGAAAGTGTTGTTGCTGATGTTAATGTTTCTGCTACAGAGAGTATACTTCATAACATCACTGATTTTATGCAGCTCGTACCGTCAGATGAAGAAGAAGAGGTTCTGTTACGACGTTCTCATAGGGTTGGGAAAACTGCCCCTGCAGTCCAAACTCCTTATACAAATCCATGTAAACCAAAGAAGCCTCGCCTTCCAAAAGAACCGACTAACTCTTTTCTAACCAAAGAGGCTCGTACTGATTTTTATACTGGCTTTAGATCTCTTGGGTAATTATCTGTTTTTTTTTTTATTATCTATCTTCTCTTTTTTATATTTCTACTTCCTATTATAATTTTATTTATCTTTGGTTTTATTTTTATATTTTTTGTGTTTTTGTAGGCGTGATGGAATGATTTATGGGTTTACTGTTGACATGAACAAGTCGTTTTTTACTGAGCTGGTGGGGAAGGGCAGCTGGCTTCTTGATATTGTAAGTTCATATTTGTGTTATTTGGTCCTATGTACATGTGTTTTTCTTGTTGATTACAGTTGGTGACAGTAGTGTGGTGACAGTTAGGAATTATTCTTTTTCTTTTCACAGCATATTGATGAATCACTTTATCATTTGAGAAAGCGCCTTCACGACTTTCCTGACCAACATTCAAGCAGTCTTATATTAGACACCATTTTTATTACCAAGCTTGGGGCGTACGATCCTGATTTAATTAGAAAGCACCCTACAATTGATGAGTCTTTCTACAAGTATTTCATTGGTCTCTCTCCTCCTTGTGGGAAGTCTTGGTAAGGTGTCAAGAAGGTCTACACCCCTTTCAATATTGATAACAAGCATTGGGTTGCACTTGAGATTCAGTTGGATTCGAAGCACATTATTGTGTATGATTCCCAGTGTAATTACTACAAAGAGGAAGTTATAGCTCAGAAGCTTGCTCAGACTTGCCATATGCTTCCTATTCTAATGATGAAGAGTGGTGTGTTTCCTGATGTTGATGACACTCCCTTTGTTGTTGAGAGAGTATCGGGTTTGAAGCAAAATGAAGAAGGGTACCTTCTGTTTGCCATCTTTTTATTCTTTTTATTTATTTATTTTCTGTTTCATTAGATTACATCTGCTCATTTTTTTCTTTGTGTGTTTATTATGTAGCGGTAGCTGTGGGGTTTATACCATAAAGCACATTGAGCACCTTGTATTTGATGGTGATATGGATCTTATCAATGACGACTATGTTCAGGCCTATCGTGAGAGGATTGCAGCTGATCTCTTCGCCAAGCAATGGACATTTGTTTAGTTTATCACATAAGTTTCTGTAGTTGGGACAGTGTAGCTTTGAAATTCCTAAATACATTTACTTATCTAATTATGGGATATTTAGTTGATGTTAGTTGCATGGTGACACTTTGAAATACTTGAACCAAGCTTGTTGTATTTTGGAATGAATGTTTTCATATTAATATCTATGTTCCTTTTAATCATTTTATGTATTATGCCTTTTATATTTGTTAAGTCTCCATAATTTACTTTCAAAGTTTGATGATTTCTGGTGACAGGCTCACTGTTTTTACCCTGGTGACAGTGTTTGGTGACACTAACCATTCTGATGACAGAATTTTTGACACTGTTTTCAGTGTGGTTACATCATTTTCCCCACTTTTTTTATTTTTATTTTTATGTTTTAAACCACATGTTGCTTTGCTTAGCATTATGCCCTTTATGGTATTTGCTTCCCTTGTTCTTTTGGTGACACCATTACTTGTGGTGACACCTTCCATTCTGATGACAGAATTTTTGAAACTGTTTTCAGTTTGGTGACACCATTTTCCCCACTTTTTTTTTTAATTTTTTTATTGTAAACCATATGTATCTTTGTTTAGCATTATCCCCCTTTGGGTATTTTCTTCATTTGTCATAGGGTTGTTCTTTTGGTGACACCATTTATTTGGTGACATACCACATGTCCTTCTGGTGACAGCCTCCTTTACACTTTTTTTCAATTGTGGTGACAGAGCTTGTGGTTACACCTCAAGTGCTTTGTTGGCAGATTATATGTACTGAAAAACACTTGAATCAATTTGTTTCATTTTGAACAGAAACTAAAAGTTGGTGATAGTTTATATAAAAGTTGGTGACAGTGTAAGAAACTGGTTACAACTAACATTGTATTCAATATAAGAAGAACAAAAACATAAAATGTACTAAAACTCAATGTAGCATAAACTGTCTAGCTGGTCTGATGACTCTTTGATCCTTTTCATCTATATTCTCCAGCTGAAGGCTTCCTTTTTTTTTTGAGGTCGGCCACATCTTTTACGCACCAATGGTGGGGGACATCTCTGTTGTTTGATGTCATCTGGCACAAGCCACTCTACTTCTTGTAACACCGGATATATTGTCTCTTGATAAGCCAAGGTCCAAGCTTCATTTGTGTAATAAGTGCTAATATACCTCAAAACAACCAGTTTTTTCTCTCTGATGACAGCAAGCGCGTGTACACAAGGTATCTTGTCGTAATCAAATACCTTACATGTACAAGATTTCTGATTGAGATCAACAAGAACCCTATTCATGCCACCAACAACTTCAAATTGGAAGTCATTCAGTTGTTTGACAGTGTACATTCCTGATTCACTGCATCTTATGTACACTGTATCACTGATTTTTTTTGGAAGATCAAAGCTGTTATCCTCAGATTCTTTTTTGCGGTCATTGAACCATTTTGTTAGTTTCTCTCTGATTGCATTCAGTAGTTCTACAACTGGGAATGATCTATCTTCACCGAATACACTATTGATTGTCTCTGCATTGTTTGAAGTCATCATATTGTACCTGTCAGCTTTTGAATAAGCTCTTGCCCATTTCTCAAACTTCAGATCTTCAAGAAATTTCTTCATATCGCTGTTGGCATTAGTAATGCATTCAAAATAGGTGTTGAATCCTGATATTGTGTAACTGTTTGCAGCTTGTTCAAACCACTCACACAGACTCTTCTTCTTGAATTTTGACATTATATTCTGCTTCAAGTGCCATCTGCAGTAATAGTGCTTAGCATTTGGGTAAACCAACTCTAATGCTCTTGCAATGCTTTGATGGCGGTCAGAAACAAAAACCAGCTCTTCACTTGATGGGATGACTGTTGCTAGCTTGTTGAAGAACCACTCATAAGAGGCGTTGTTTTCTGAGTCAACCACTGCAAAGGCAATGGAGTATATTTGATGATTTGCATCTTGTGCAGAAGCTGTGAGAAGAGTCCCTCTGTATTTTCCTTTTAGAAATGTACCATCTACCACTAGTACCTGTCATATTGAGTCTGATTACAGTTTTGCAGGTATCAAACTTATCTAAAAAATATTGGAAAATATTTGGTTACAGTAATCAAGATCACGTTTGATGACATAATAGGCATGTAGCAGTTATCATTAAATCTAAGAAATCCATTGATGACAGGCATAAAAATTAATCAAACCCAGCTATCATAATGTAAGAATTTGTACCTTTCGCAGAATTGGGAATGCACGGATACATTGTCCAAATGCAATGAACAAATACTTGAACCTTGATTGGGAGTCAACTTGAATGAAAGTGACAGTTCGAGCATTATGTTGCTTTAGGACACAACAATATGCTGGTAATAATTCATAGCTTCCTTCTGATGACCCCTTTACCATCATTATTGCTGCATCACGAGCTTTCCATGATTTCCAGTAGCTCACATTTATTTTCAAGTCAGTTCTTATGATGTTTCTAATCTGACTTGGAGTTGGCCCCTTTTTGATGTCTTCATATCTGTTCATATGATGTAAAAGAGTCAATAAAATATCAGAGGAGTGACTACAGGAAGGAATTACAGTATATTTCACCTTGGTTTGATCTTTTCAGCAACAAGTTTGTAGTTAGGAGCGCGACGTTTCCCAATCCTTACTTCCAAACTGCAACTATGTTCTTGATTGTATTTCAAATTTTGAAATATAGTTGACCCAGTTAAGATGGCACCGTGAATTTTCCAATCGCAGCTCTTATCAACACAAACTGTTATGTAATAACTTGGTGTTGTCTTTTTCACCCTGTAAGCAAACGTTTCTTGTGCAGCCAACAATGCAATAGCATCTTTCAGATGTTCTTTTGTTTTGAACAGTTTTCCCACGGCTATAATAATGACCCCTTTTCTTGAACTTATAGATTCTGAATAATTTGTGGGCATTGTAGTGCTACTGATGCCACTCTCAATCTCGGTATCATCTCCATTATCATATGTATCATTGGCATTATTTATGCAGTCTACATCATCATTCTGCACACAGAAGCTGTCTTCCATCACATATGTATTCTTGAAATAGCTGTCAGCATGTAAAACCAACTGATTTTCATCATTCATGGAGTGTGTAACCCGATCTTCAATGATTTCCTTTACAACAGTAGCATATAAAGGCAATGTCCAATTCACTTCCTTCACTTCACTCATTTGAAAGAAACTCCTCAAATCACTGTCATTCTCAATCAAAAAAGGCTCCATAGTTTTCTTGAAAGGATGCAAATGGCTGAATTGAAGATTAGGAGCCAAACTGTCACTGTTGATGAATCTGTTGATTATCTCAGTCTTCATCTCATACATACTCATAGGTTGATTGATGACAATCACTTTTGATGACACATCCCCAACAAACACTAAATCATCTTCTTCCATCTTCCATTCTCCTCCAAATTTTACCGTTAGCAGATTGACATCCATTATACCTGTTCCCTGGTGACATCTCTTAAGCTTAATACACAACTATCAAAATCAAATTGCAATTAGATACTGGGATGACAGGCATCCAGTGTTGTTAAAACTGAGACCAAAACCAAACTGAGATGGTGTGATGACAGGCATCCAATTTCACTCAAACACAGCTATCATAATCAAATAGCAATTAGCTACTGGGATGACAGGCATCCAGTGTTATTCAAACTAAGACCAAAACCAAACTGAGATGCTGTGATGACAGACATCCAATTTCACTCAAACACAGCTATCATAATCAAATAGCAAACAGCTACTGGGATGACAGATATCCAGTGTTATTCAAACTAAGACCAAAATCAAACTGAGATGGTGTGATGACAGACATCCAATTTCACTCAAACACATCTATCATAATCAAATTGCAATTAGCTACTGGGATGACAAGCATCCAGTGTTATTCAAACTGAGACCAAAACCAAACTGAGATGCTGTGATGACAGGCACCCAATTTCACTCAAACACATCTATCATAATCAAATTGCAATTAGCTACTGGGATGACAAGCATCCAGTGCTATTCAAACTGAGACCAAAACCAAACTGAGATGTTGTGATGACAGGCATCCAATTTCACTTAAACACAGCTATCATAATCAAATAGCAATTAGCTACTGGGATGACAGGCATCCAGTGTTATTCAAACTAAGACCAAAATCAAACTGAGATGGTGTGATGACAGGCATCCAATTTCACTCAAATACATCTATCATAATCAAATTGCAATTAGCTACTGGGATGACAGGCATCCAGTGTTATTCAAACACATGTATCAAAAACAGAATTCGGGATTACAGTACAAAAATCACCAAATTTGCTACTGAGATGAAAATCATCAACTAAGATCAAAATCAATGACAATATTCACGTATCAAACAACAAACGAGCACAAATTCGATATTTACCTCTTTTGAAATCTTAATTCGGGATTACAGTGCTATAGCTGAGCACAAATTCGTTCAGGTTTGATAACTGATGGCGAAATCGACGATGCCTGATGAAGAAATTGGCGTTCCTGCTTCAGATCGAGATCGAAATCTTCGAAATCAGGGAAATCGGGGAGGCCTGGTGAAGAAACTCGCGTTCCTCCTCGTCGTTCCGTGAATCAGAAGAAATTGCCGTTCGGCAATAGGACAAAATAGGAGGGTATTGAAGCTAGGGGTAAAAATGTCAATTTTGGACATTTTGCAAAAGCCACTATGAAAATGGACATTTTGCAAAACAGCCCCCTTATTTTGGACGGTTAGCAAAAAAATCCATTCATAATTAAGTAGTAAGAATTTGTTTATAATTTTAAAAATGATTTCTTATAAAAATAATATAAAAGCAATTGTATCCACCCTGGAAATTTTTCTGGTTCCGCCCCTGAGGATGTGAATAGTTTATATGCACTTGCTTATATTTTAAAACTTATAAATGTGTATATAAAATTAAAATAGATCACCTATATTATTTTATTTAAAAAATAGATGAAAATTGCCTCTTTTTTTTTTGTTGAGTAAAAATGAAAATTGGCCATCTTTTGTAGTTTGTGAAATGGATTTTTCGTAGTAGTTGAGCGATTATAGAGTTCTTAAAGAATCTAACTACCGAAAAATAGGATACAACACACGATACAAGCCAATGAACGTCATTGGTGGATTAGTTGAGCGGCTCTCGTGTGTCCAATATTCCTCCCCAGTCCCCACTCACATGCTTACCTATTTTTAGATAATAGTAATGTTACGTACAATATTATATCATCATAATTAGTCTAATTAATAGATATTGACTTGACTAGGGGTGGGCACGGGACGGGACGGGACAGGATTGTGTCGGGACGGGACTCGTCCCGTGAAATTTTTACGGGACGGGATTGACACTTTTTTTTCGGGACGGGATGGTGTCTGAACGGAACGGGATCGGGACAGGACGGGCCTTGTCCCGCAAATAAAAATAATAAAATATTATATATATTTGCAAAGTGAAAAATGCTTTCATAATTCATTAATTTATATAATATGTTGAATACGGTATTCTTCTCAACTATATTATTCAATAATAATATTATTATTAATATTAATATTATAATACTATTATTAATTTATACAATGATTGTATACTTATTAGTAATGTTCAACATATTTGGCTACATTATCTTACTAGATCGGGATGGAAAGGGATTGAGGCGATATTCACCAGATCCTGTCTCATTATCGATTGATAGTTGAGAAGAATACCGTATTTAGCTATTTGCCTCTTGTAGCTCTAAGGGGGTTGGCGCGCAGCTTGTTTCTCGGCTACCCGCTAACTTCTTGTAAACATTCGGTTATTTGATTTCTATACTATTTGGGGTTAATAATAATAATAATAATAATAATAATAATAATAATAATAATAATAATAATAATAATAATAATAATAATAATAATAATAATAATGCCACGTTATAATTAAAAAAATTACTTATTTTTATTGTTATTATTATAAAATAATTATACTTTACAAGAAAAAAAATATAATATGATATAATATAATAATAATAATAATTTTATTATAAAGTAATATTTTTATTATATTATATTATAATATTATATAATAATAATAATAATATTATAATCAATTATTATTATAAATTGAAAATTATTATTATAAATTGAAAATTATTATTATAATTATAAATAATAGTTGCTCAAATAATAATAATATTATTATTATTATAAACAAATATTATTATTATTATTATTATTATTATTATTATTATTATAAACTTGCTTCTATTAACCAAATACTATTTACAAGAAATTAGTGGGTAGCCGAGATACTATCTGGGCACCCACTCCCTTAGCAATAATAAAACTGAGTCTAGTGAAAATATAAGCGGCAACACGAGCCCCGACATAATTTTTGCGGGATGGGATCGGGACTAGATTCGCTATTTTATCCTAAATCCCACTGGGATCGGGACGGGATCGGGACGGAACCGGGACGGGATCGGGATTTGCGGAATTTGTGCCCACCCCTAGACTTGATCATTGGCCATTCAAGATCTCATCGTATAGAATAAATCGAAATTATATTGTTTCTATTTATTAGACTATATATACATGTGCTTCTAACAACAACGGAAGAAAGAAGCGGTGTTTAAAAAAAAACGGTTGGAGTGGCTGTTGATAATAAGAGGAAGTAGTACGAGAATGTTTGCCTTTTTCTTTTCCACTATTGGTGATTTTGAGGATGACGAATTGATGCTATGAGACTTCTCAAGCGGGTGTGTGGGGTCGCTAAGGGTTTAGCAAGATATAGTAGAGATTCTTGTCACACGTACTTTGACTAGGATTCCATTTAGTATTTAAAAGGGATGCGGAGCTCAGCTTGTTAACCGGATCCGATCCAATTTCATGTAGAAACTTTAATAATATACAAATTATTGTTATAATAAATAATAATAATAAATACGTGATTGGTACACAAGATTAAAATTTCTCCAGTTACATGGTGGAAAGTGTGAATGCGTAGTGCAAGATCGCGAGGAGAATTCATAGCATGCGCACTTGGGGTTTGCAGAAATCTAGGTAGCAAATGTTCAGGCTCGACAAATGTGCGCCAGGCTGACTATAGGCACGCGTGAATCTAAGCAAGCGAGACCAAGGCGACTGTGAAGTGTTAGTGTGCACTTAGGCGGATTGCAAGCACGCGCGAATCTAGGCAGGTGATTTCATGCATTCGCGCATCGCATAGTGGTCACAGACGTACATGCATCACAGGTGCGCAAAAAGCCCCTCCCCTCGCCTATATAAACTCATAAACCCTACTCCCCTTTGCATATCCTTATACGGGGTTAGCCGTAGGATGGCCCGATCTTCGACAATCAAGACTCAAAAACAAGAACGGAAGCAAACCATTTAAGAACAAGACAAAACGCAGCAAGACTCGAACAAAGAAACAATAAAGACTCGGCCGATAAGGACTGATTCGAACTAAAATAAAACGAGATAAAGACCTCAGGCCTCCTAAGAGGGTAGGAACCAAATACCAACGACTATAAAGCCCGCCTCTACAACCTTACACAACCAAGCGGACAACTTGGAGGCACAAGGAGGGGACTTGTGATTACCTGGATCACCAAGCTCTCGCGAGGTTGACAAACTCAAAGCAAACCAAGTTAGATCTATAACCAATTGTTGCAATCGACGAGCCACGCTCCGAGTCGATTAACTTTCTCACAGATGTGTTTCACACAAACTGAAATTTTCATAAAAGAGACGTCTAATTTACAAGAAGATCAACGTCAATATATAACCTAGTGCTGATTTAGATGGAAAATAATAATTAAAAGAATAATTAAAAATAACCCCTAAATTATCTAAAATAACTTAAGCAAATAAGGTCTCTAAAAATAACAATAAAAAGAGTTCCAACACTTAAGTAATTCCCGTCTAAAACAGTGACAGCTGCAAAGAACGTGATTTTCGGCCAAGCTCTAGGTCGAATCTGGAAAAACCTTCAACAACAAAGTTGTATATCTCTTCGTCCTCGTTCCGACAAGGTATGGCACGATCCAATCCGATTAATATTGAATCCGTACGACTCATTTTACTGAGACGTCGAAAAGCTGTCAAACTGAGCATGAACGAACCCAAAACGACGACCCAAGGTGGAGCCTTCTTCTTTCTCTTGAGGATGGCATCATTCTCACGAGCTCGGATCATAGGTACATCCCCAAGTATAGGTGTGTTCGAAGGTGTATTGGATGGTCCCGCATCATTCCCCCTTTCTTGAAAAGGATTCGACCTCGAATCCAAGGTCGCATAAGATTCCGCAAATGCATCCACACGAGCTCCTGGATCGAATACCTCATGTCAATGGAAACTCCTCTCGATGCCGATTGTTTCAGGGGTTGACCACTTCTGGATGGATTTGATATTGGCTTCGCCATTTTGTAGGTCATTAGAGTTTTCTACAAAATCAAGAAAAGAAACTTGATTAGTGCATAATTCATATTTCATAACATCTTCATTGTGTTCTAACTATATATGCACTATAGCTTGTTCATTTATCTTTATGTTTCCATCCAATGCTAGCAAGTGTTCATCCTTTTTCAAGATTGGATTTTCAATTAATTCAAGGCTAGCAATATCAGAACAATTTGCACCATCATTGATCATATTAGAAACATTGCCTTTGTCTAAGCATTTAGTATGAAATAAATCTTCTCTTTGATTATCATCACAATGCATATGTTGAATACTTAAAACTTTATGAACAATCAAAGAATCATCATGATCATATTCAATGCAATCATCTTTAGAGGCAAGTAAACTAAGATCCTGATCATTATTAACATGCTCATCATTTTCACCACTAGAATTTTCAGATTTATTTTCGCCTAGGTGGTTAATCATGAAAGTCTTCTTATTTGGGCAATCCTTCATAACATGTCCTCTACCTTGACATATAAAGCAAGGAACGTACAAAGGTTTAAGAGGAGAAGAGTTAGGATTACTCCCTTTAGGGCCAGTAGATGCCCCAGACGAATCTCGCCCGTTCCAAAGCGCTTTACCCTTGTCAAGGGGCTGTTGGGGTGCTCGATATTCACCTCTTCCCTGGGGCTGACTTGGTCGATCCCTAAAGCCCATTTCCGACCTACCTTGGGGCTGTTGGGGACGACTTTGACGCCAACCCTGTTGCTGGCCACTCGACATTCTCCCTTCGCTCCTATATCGTGCTCCTCTTTCCACCTTTATCGCTAAATGTAAAAGCTCAGTAGGCGTAGAATAAGGAAAATAATTAATTTCGTGAGCTAAGGCGGGATGCAATATTCTAAGAAACCTAGTAGTAGTATCTTCATATGGTTCAACTACATTAGCTCTAGCCATGGTTTCTTGCATAAGATTAAAAGTTTCCTCAATAGTTTTGCTATCTTGCTTAAGATTTTCTAATCGTTGTCTAAGCGCTCTAGCATAGTGTTGGGGAACAAAACTACTTCTCATAAGTGCTTTTAATTGAGTCCAAGAAGCGACAGGCGGATCAAGGGCTCTTATTCGTTCTTTAGCTAGATTATCCCACCAAATTAAAGCAAATCCGGTGAATTCTAAAGAAGCTAATTGCACCTTTTTATATTCAGAGAAGTTGTGACAATTCCAGATTTGATCCATTTTAGTTTCCCATTCAATATATGCATCTGGATCGGTGTTACCATCAAATTGAGGGATCTTTACCTTTACCTTACCTATGCCATCTTGCTCAGGCTCTCTAGGTGCTCGATAGTGGTATCGACCTCCTCTGGTGTTCCGCCTCGGGCGTTGCTCCCAATACTCCTCTTCTTGGAAGTCGTCGTCACGCTCCGAATAGTAGAACTCCTCTTGGAAGTCTCGACCTCTCCCCCTTCCTTGTCCTTGTCCCTGCATATTAACAAACCCATTATTCCTAGCATTTCTCCCACCTCGTGGAGAGTTGTTGTCATTAAATAAAGGGTTATTTAAATTAAGATTAGGATTAGGATTAGGATTATTGACTTCCCTTGCATCGCGAGGCGGCTCGTCACGCCTCTGATTTCCTTCATTTATCTTAGCTATGTTTGCATTTATCTTAGTCATGTTCTCCATGAAGGTAGTGTACCAGTCATTGCCCTGGTTATTAGACATTGCAAATAAAGACAAACAAAGAACTATGTGAAGCTGAGGAAATATAAACAGCTCACAAGTGTTTCGCTCTCACTCTTCTCTCTAATTGGTATGACAAGCTTGATGGGGCAATCCGCTTTGGGAAAATCAACACTCAAGCAAGGACTTAACAATCAAAGGAAAGTAATCAAGAGAAACAACAAAGAAACAAGCAACCGACAAGACACATCACAAAAGTATCGAGTCGAAAGGAAGAAGTATCGACTCGATATCGACCTGGAAAGCTCGAAATCGACCAAAACCGAACGCAACAGACATTGTACCGAGGCTGGAGGGGGTCGGTATGGTCACTGCAGTACACGACACACAAAAATAGGAAAAGAAAATGAAAGAAAAGAAAGAAGAACTTGGATTTTTACCTCTTTTTGATTTAAACCCTTAGTATGGATGTTGTAGTTGCAAGGTAGGGCTTAAAAAAATTATGGTTTGGGAGGTATGTGTTTGAGACTTTCGACTAGGGCTATAGGATTTCACCAAAATTGGTCCTTGAAAGTTCTTGCACTAGACTCGACAATTCATCTTTTTTTTTTTTTGAAAGCTTACTTTTGCCCCTAGTGAATTTTATCCTCCTAGGACTAAGCTTTGAATGTAATCTTTTTTTTTTTTTAGACTAATGCAAGAAACTATCTATGAAATAAAGGACTCTAAAAAAAATTATATGCTATGGTGAAAGAAAATAAAATTTATGTAGTCCTAATGAAATATATATAGATGAAACTTAGGCTAACTTTGGTAAGTATATCTATCTAAGCCTTTTATAATCTATGATGGATAAAGTAATTTAATCTATCAAAAAATCAAAATTTAATAAGGCAATAAAATAGATAAACAAAGAAGGAATAAGATAGCCAAAGATAGAAAGCACAAACTAGGGTTAGGAGAGATTGCAAAGTGCGGTCAAACAAAAGCCTTAGGAATCCTTGTCGATCAGTTGATGCGGCCAAACAAATAGGTAAAGATAAACAAATAAGACAATGAATTGATGCGGCCACTGGACTTAGGAATCCTTGCCGATGTCGACTAGGTAGGTACACAAGACTGCACACTCAAGGCTATCGACTGCAGGGAAGGTCTCGGCTAGATGTGTTTAGGACTAGCAACTACAAACGATCACAAATAAGGATTAGTAGCAATCAAATGTAAAAAAATTCAAGAAGTAAAAACCAATAACAAAGAAAGACTCTATCTTTTTTTGTAGGGTTTTGTGTTTAGGGAAACAAAAGACACAACTTTGATGTCGGAAACCAAAGCTCTGGTGCCAATTTGATATAAGGTTAGCCGTAGGATGGTCCAATCTTTGACAATCAAGACTCAAAGACAAGAACGGAAGCAAACGACTTAAGAACAAGACAAAACGCAGCAAGACTCGAACAAAGAAACAATAAAGACTCGACCGATAAGGACTGATTCGAACTAAAATAGAACGAGATAAAGACCCCAGGCCTCCTAAGAGGGTAGGAACCAAATACCAACGACTATAAAGCCCGCCTCTACAACCTTACACAACCAAGCGGACAACTTGGAGGCACAAGGAGGGGACTTGTGATTACCTGGATCACCAAGCTCTCGCGAGGTTGACAAACTCAAAGCAAACCAAGTTAGATCTATAACCAATTGTTGCAATCGACGAGCCACGCTCCGAGTCGATTAACTTTCTCACAGATGTGTTTCACACAAACTGATATTTTCATAAAAGAGACGTCTAATTTACAAGAAGATCAACCGTCAATATATAACCTAGTGCTGATTTAGATGGAAAATAATAATTAAAAGAATAATTAAAAATAACCCCTAAATTATCTAAAATAACTTAAGCAAATAAGGTCTCTAAAAATAGCAATAAAAAGAGTTCCAACGCTTAAGTAAATTCCCGTCTAAAACAGTGACAGCTGCAAAGAACGTGATTTTCGGCCAAGCTCTAGGTCAAATCTGGAAAAACCTTCAACAACAAAGTTGTAGATCTCTTCGTCCTCGTTCCGACAAGGTATGGCACGATCCAATCCGATTAATATGGAATCCGTAAGACTCATTTTACTGAGACGTCGAAAAGCTGTCAAACTGAGCATGAACGAACCCAAAACGACGACCCAAGGTGGAGCCTTCTTCTTTCTCTTGAGGATGGCATCATTCTCACGAGCTCGGATCATAGGTACATCCCCAAGTATAGGTGTGTTCGAAGGTGTATTGGATGGTCCCGCATCATTCCCCCTTTCTTGAAAAGGATTCGACCTCGAATCCAAGGTCGCATAAGATTCCGCAAATGCATCCACACGAGCTCCTGGATCGAATACCTCATGTCAATGGAAACTCCTCTCGATGCCGATTGTTTCAGGGGTTGACCACTTCTGGATGGATTTGATATTGGCTTCGCCATTTTGTAGGTCATTAGAGTTTTCTACAAAATCAAGAAAAGAAACTTGATTAGTGCATAATTCATATTTCATAACATCTTCATTGTGTTCTAACTATATATGCACTATAGCTTGTTCATTTATCTTTATGTTTCCATCCAATGCTAGCAAGTGTTCATCCTTTTTCAAGATTGGATTTTCAATTAATTCAAGGCTAGCAATATCAGAACAATTTGCACCATCATTGATCATATTAGAAACACTGCCTTTGTCTAATATGGAAAAAACCTTCAACAACAAAGTTGTAGATCTCTTCGTCCTCGTTCCGACAAGGTATGGTACGATCCAATCCGATTAATATTGAATCCGTACGACTCATTTTACTGAGACGTCAAAAAGCTGTCAAACTGAGCATGAACAAACCCAAAACGACGACCCAAGGTGGAGCCTTCTTCTTGCTCTTGAGGATGACATCATTCTCACGAGCTTGAATCATAGGTACATCCCCAAGTATAGGTGTGTCCGAAGGTGTCTTGGATGGTCCCGCATCATATCCTCTCCACCCTCGTCTTCCAATCTTGCTTTATGCAATCGACATATCCTCTCCCAATCGTCCACCAATTCACCCCCAATCAGCCTCGCTCACGTGTTTGAAACATCCGGTTTGCATCAATTATCTGTGATAATGACATCAAAAATAAAGAAGGTAGCGAACAATGTTTCCAGTAGTGTCATTAGTTGGCTTCGAGGAGATCAATCATCAGAAGATAACAAGTTTAGTTGAATGAAAAAAAAGTAATTTGTGTTTGAATAAATTTAGGATGGTTGTAATGTTAAAATTTTGTAACATAGTAATAATTTCATGTATAAACAAAATTTTATATCATCTTTAGATGAGTTAGATTAGTTGAAAAAAATAATAATTTGAAAACTATGGAAACAAATTATGTAAACGAAAGTAGCAAGAGGAAAATAGTTTACTCCCTCCGTTCGGCAAAACTTGTCGTTTACTATTCACGCACGCTTTTTTAGAATGATAAAAACTATATAAAATATTCAATTTTTTATAAATTCTTTTTAACAAGTTTTTACTTATTAATAATAACTATAAAATTGTTAAAAAAATTATTTAAAAAACTAGATATTTTATATAGTTTTTATCTCATAAAAAAGCGTGCGTGAATAGTAAAGTGACAAGTTTTTCCGAACGGAGGTAGTATTTGTTTAATGTGATAGCGATTCACTAGGGCATTGGAGTGATGACGATCCACGACTTCATATCACCAAGGTGAATATCAAGTCGATGATGAGGAGCGCGAGGACGTTCCAGCCGTCACTGTTATTGTACCTGCTCAGGCGAGAGTGCATCAATTACACGTGAAAGGACGTACAACATCGCCTGAGTCGAGTCACTGAGACGCTTCTCTTAAGAGTATACACCATCTCTTGCGATCCCGAGTGCCAACATAGAGCTTGACGACATTCACTCGAATGATGCAGGTGCCTCAGATGTGTTGAATGATGAGACAGGGGCATATACAAAGAGATTTAAGGACGCCAACACATATGACGTCGACAATTATGAGGCATTCGGTCCTAGTTAGTCTTGTCATCGGGTCATTCAGGTTCGGGTCATTCGGGTCCCGGCTAACTCGTGTTTCGGGTCAATTGGGATACCAGTCTTTTCTGATCGAGCCAAACCGGGTTTGTCCCAGGTTTGAGTCGACCCAACGGGTCAAAAAACTCAAACTTTTTAATGATTTTTTTAAAATATTAAAATATTATCGAAATTAAATTGTAATATAAGTATTTCAAATTAATCTAAATAATAATATTATAATTAAATTTATAAATATTATTATATGAATATTTTAAGCATTAAAAACACATATTTATACAAATAAATGTTCTAAATATACCATAATTATAAACTATATACGTTATTTAACTTATGAGTGACCTTAACGAACACATTTACAAGGAGAATATGTACGAGGTTAATCTAGTGTGTGTGTGTGTGTGTGTGTGTGTGTGTGGCGTTTACATCGTGCTGACTCACCGGGTCGATTTTGTCCCAACGGGTCATAGGGTCTCGACCCTAAAAGTCTCGGGTCATTCTAGTTCGGGTCGATTTCGAGTCCTGGGTCTAAAACATCGGGTTCAAACCCACAAAATATATTATCGGGTGTACGGGTTGGGTTTTTTTAGGTCGGGTGCATATTTTGACAGGTCTAGTCATGGTGCATATGATTACAATAATGTGATGATCGATGGAGCTAACTACTAGCATATGTACGAGTAGTGGGAGTATCAATTTATCCCACCACAGTTGAAGTTGCAATCACAACAGTTTTTACCACCACAACAATCGGTCCAACAGGACCCACCACATCAAGGGGCACATCACGGGTAGGAGGTCCAACAACACTCACCTCTTACTAATGACGGCCGACAAGAGAATGAGTCATTGATGTGGTATAAGACTCATAAATGTAGGCTTATTTGGATGAGTCAAGTATGTACTCACGTGTATTTGCTTGGGAAATTTCTTACTTACAATAATCATAAATTATTATATATAATAAAGGAGAATTCATTCATAACATATGTCAGCTTCTCCTTAATTATAGTATTTTTAACCAATTGCATTTTCTCCATTAATTAATACAATATAGGAATACACACACACTCAAGATAACATTTTAACGTTTTTTTAATCCAATTCAACTTAATCAATATAGAAATATATGCTTAAGATAAGATTTTACCCATTTTAGTTAGACATCAATATACTTTTAGAAGATAAATATAGCAATATATATTTAAGATAATATTTTACCAAATTTTGTTAGATATCGATATATTTTTACAAGATTTTACCAATGTTTGCTAAATAGGGATATATTATATTATATCTCTTTTATTGGTAATCAATTAAACATATTGGAAGAAACTAAATAGTTAAATGGGTGTTAATACAAAACTTATTTAAATTTTCAAAAATAAAATAATATATAGTATAGTGGTAGACTTAATGTTTAATTACAAATTATTTTATTTGTTTTTTAATATCAAATGAATGAATATTATAAAAACCGCACAAAAGTGTGGGTATTTAACTAGTTTCATTGTTAACTAACTAACTAAATGTTTTTTCTCCTACAGACGAATAAGGTAATTCGATGCATTCGACACGACAATCATATTGTCTTCCTAAGTTCCTTGCCATGTACCCTTCTTTCTATGAGTTGGTCGTGTGCACTACATTGGTACATGTATGTTATTGTTTACATCTAAATTACTTAATTCAAACAATGATACTAATTTTTTTTTTCTGTATATGCATATGTTTTAAATCTAAGCAAATTTTTTGGCCTTAACTCATGAGGTGGTTGAGGGGCGGTTCCGCCAAATTGATCATAGGTTGGCTTGTGATTGGATGCATAAAGGGACACCTCCGTGTACTTGAGCGAGGGTGTCCTATATTACTTAGCAATATTGGCTAGGGATTGGTGAGTCTGGTCGAAGCCATACCTATTTTGTTATGAATTACAATAATAGTACAATGCATAACATGTATAGGAATATTAATGGTCATAAGGGAAGTGAACTGATCGGTACCCAGTGCACTTGCCCATACCACGCCATTGCAATAATCTTTGTCGATGGTCTTGCAGTCGTTGTAAGTGTCATCATCAAGATACATCTATGCAGAGTACCCCTGCTATATAAGGACAACCACAACCATTTGATATCAGGTGGCGCCTAAGAAAGGAATCAACGACGTCTTCATCCACCTCGTGGCACCACATGGGCCAGGATCTTTAAAGTCAACATTATCAATGAGACCATCAATATCGTTCATCATCAATGCCACTTCATACAAATTGATGTGTGATGATTCTAGAGAACCAATAACCCATGTTGTAGGTCGAATCTTGCACACGTTCTTCAAGGCTTCCCGGTGTCAGGCCTCACACTTTGTTGAGCAATGATAGGGTTAGATGTGTGTTGAAGAATTCTTCCTTTGAATTACCAATAACAAAAAAAAACAACATAGTGAATTCAAAACACAACGAATACAAACTAATAGATAAAGATTAAACATCGCAAATTAGAAATTTTAATTTACAATCTAATAAACAATAAAAAGGAACAAACTAAAACTATCTTAGTTTATCAAAATATTTGGATTGTCCATGTTGAACTTGCTTTGATAAAGATTAAGATAAGAGAGTTCTTACAAAAAAAAAGTATTATACGAATGACCTCCAATCTTTATTTCTTTATGTT
This sequence comes from Persicaria tinctoria, assembly GCA_037127255.1. Taxonomy (NCBI): domain Eukaryota; kingdom Viridiplantae; phylum Streptophyta; class Magnoliopsida; order Caryophyllales; family Polygonaceae; genus Persicaria; species Persicaria tinctoria. Next base: position 38,746,566 of record JBANSL010000003.1, on the reverse strand, counting down.
TGACATAGTTGTTTATTTTAAAGGTTAACTGATAGAGCATGATTAGTATTGTATAATAGATTACATTTAACATAGTTTATTTGTGAAGAGTGCATATTTTAGTTACAATTACATGTTTACCTGTGGTGTTGGAAGAGTTGGAATCTATGCAATTTTATGGTTAATTCCAGATAAATATGGATCCGACGAGGAATGAGGAGACTCTTGGATGAAGGAAGATTCGAGTTGAGAAAGAAAAGTGAAGAGCATGGGAGCGGAGTCGAATTTCGAGAACCTAAGTGAAAAACAAGTCAGCAAAAGTTATCGCCATACAAGCTGAACTTGTTTCGCACTTTCTGGAGGCCTTGGTTGTCCGATTGACTATTATAACCATACGTTGGAAAGGTCTCTTCGAGATCTACAACTTTCGTGTTGACATCGAGATCTACAAAAGCCGCCCCGTGGCCCAGACCTCTGACGAGCGACTTCGCTGATCGCTGGCCGCCCCGCGGCCTGGGGTGGCTGCCCTCGCAGAAACGCGCTGTTCAATCTGGACTTTAATTAGGGTTTTAGTTTAGTTATTTGGCCGACTTTCTAAATACTATATGAGGTTTTTCTAGTTTATTCTACCATTCACCTTATGCACATTATTCCATTGTTGAGACCGCCGTTGAGCATGAACAACTAAACTCTCAAGGTTTCGCCTATAGTTTGGATCTTTGATTGTTGAATTGTGAGTTTCTTAATCTAGTTCTTATTCTTATTGCAATGTTTTGACTTCTTTGTGCTTAATTCCTTGAATGTGTTTTATTCTCTCTGGCCTGATCAACTAGTTAGAGTAGATTCATTCAATTTCTAGGGTTTTGCAGATTCCTCGTAGCGAACCTTAACCCAAGTGGCAATCATATCCCTTTAGGACTCGTAGGACTAATTGGATGTGTAGGAAGTTGAATATATGTTAAATATCGACTCGTAGCTTGATATTGCATATAACTTGGTTAATTCATATTCTTAATGCTATCTCTAGGTTAAATCTTAACCGTGTTAGGGTTATTTAGAGATAAGGGTTGCTAGGACTCGTAGAACTAGTAATCTACCTAAGATCTGGACAAGAACATTGATAGAAAAAGACAAGAACTAGAGGCTGAAACAAGGATCGAATTCATCAATCGAAGTGATAAATTGTAGGTGAACCTATTTCTCTCCACTACATTCTATAATCAAATTACTTTGTTTGCTTACTTCCGCTTTGATAAAAGGCGGATCTTTTACACACAAAAAACTCCCATATTCTCTATTAGCGATTAGAATTGACACTCGAATTGAATAGATTTCCTTATGGATTGACCTCTTGCTTACATACTATACTAGTTGTGAGTTTGAGTATTCTTTGGCAAGAACAACGACAGGTTTTCCTCTTGTCATTAACTCAATCCGATTTTTTTTTGCACAAAATCAGATATCCGAATTCAAGAGGCAAGCGGTAGCCGGTAATTGAGGAGAGCCAGGAAAGAGAAAACAAAAAGGAAAGAGGGGAAAGGGGAAATAGAGGAGGAAGAAGACGCCTCATTCGGCGAGCTCGAATGCCATGGTTGAGGCCACCACAAGAAGGGAGAATGATGGGGGTCGGAGGCGGCTCCTAGGGTTCCAATCTGAAGGAAGGGGATGGCTCCGACCGACAACCCTCTCTCTCCTTCACCACCAGGGGTCGGGGGCGGCGGCTAGGAGCGTGGCGCTAGGAAGAGGGTTGGGGGCGGCGGCAGCGGCAGCGGGGAGGAGGACAAGGGCATGACCCCGTCGACGCCAGGGTCGGTGCTGGAGGCCGGCTTCGTTTCCATTGGCGGCGTCGAAGCCGGGGTAGCTTAATTTCACGCATCTGAGGTCGGGACTCCATCTTAGTTGGCGGCCTCCACTATATCTGAGGTCGGGCAAGAGAGGGTGGCAGCAGGAGAGGAAGGTGTTCGTCAATCAGGCCGGAGTTCACCGATTTCTGCTCCCGGAAGGTCGAGGCAACGAAACTCACAAGTAATAGGTTTGACATGTCACCTACGTCACTTCAAATGACAGTCAGAGTGATCGGACTTACCCCATATATCATCCAAGACTAAATTTGAAACCAAGTTAATCTGGCTTCAGTAATACTGTCATCAAGTAGCTTATACGGTATCAAGTTACACAAGCACACACTAATGTCGTGTACGCTATCTCAGAGGAATTTCATTTCTTTTCGCTTTTCTTCATACCCGGACCTCCAAATTGTCCCTTTTGTGCGGCCTTGCCTTTGAGTTCCTTAAGCTCTTAATCACGATTTACGATCAAATGAAGGCTCATGCGATAACCAGAAGCCAAAGGCAGATCATGCTATTTGAGTGTTCTCAATACATTACCTTTTCCTCTTTCTTCTTCTGAATATTAGCTTTGTCAATCTGCAATCCAAGCATCAATTTAACAACTATCAATCCAAGATAACAGACAACAAGCAGATTCCGATTACAATTACAATTTCAGAGCTCATAAGCAGAAAACAGAATAACTTAGCTCGACAATCAACGAAGAATTTAAGCTAGATTTCGATTACTCGTGACCAAACGTGATTAAATTCAACACAGACAGTATAACCACTGCAGCTAAGAACAAACAACGTCGTTCACCTGGACAAATTCAACACAGATAGTAACGAAAACTTGTTGAGTTCACCTGGACAAATTCAACACGGGAATTGCTATACATGACACGTGAATTTTTTTGACTTGACATGTAAATTGTTTTACATGACACGTGAATAAAATCATTTATATATTTTTTAAAAATACATTATATTCTATGGCGTTTAAGGGTGCTGAGCCAGATGCACCGACCTAGAAAACTGCTAGAGAATGTCTGCTCACTCCGAATGTCATGTCAAGTGACGTAGGTAACATGTCAAACATATTACGTACCTGTCATGTATAAATTCAGTTGTGTGCTCATCGAGCCAAAGAGCAACCAAAACTGACTCTGGGTTTATTTTGCAGGCCAATTTCGTTTCAGGCAAACCAAGCAGGAGTGACATATAAATTCAGTTGTGTGCTCTCCATTTTAGTCATTACTATGGCGTGTAATAGAACTCAATCAATAATTACAACTCAAATGAGATGTTCTCTATGCTTTCTATATGTACGTGTGGTACTTTATCGATCTTGTAACCTGTTTTGTCAGTAGATATGTTCAAGCTTGAACAATTCGGTTTTTGAGCATGAGAAATTTTCTTTTAACACTCAGACGAGTATGAAACCCAACTAAAATCTCATAGTTAGATCTCTCAATCGGGTTGCACAAGTCGAGTTTATGTTAACCATGATGCTCCTCATGGATTCATCTCCAGGATCTGAAAACAGATATTGGACAGAAATGTATCAGATTCAGTGCCATAGTTTATTAACATGTCATTCAAAGACGATATACATGACATGAACTGCTATTAACGTGACATTCAAATACGATGTACATGGTTGTCTACTAGACACCCTATGGTTGTCTGCTTAACACCTTGTGATTGTTTACTGGACACAATTTATTAAACGCCTTAGAATTTAATGTATTTTTTTAATGTGAACAAAGATGCATCACCGGATACACCACTGGATCATCTCAAATCCTGGTAATTCGAAATGAGCATCACTTGAACATCAAAAGCGACAAAGATGCAATTTTTACATATGGTGCCTTAAGCAACTCACTCTGAAGTCGAATTCAATTGGAAAAAATCAAAACAAAACAAAAGTATGCATATATGTACCATACATAACAAGTGGACATAGAATCATCTCGTATCTTTTTGCAGATACGAGATGTTGCCATTGAAGAGCAATTGGAGATGAATGATCTATCCATAGCAACAAATTCTAAACTTTGAGCAATTCTATATTGTTAATATGTTGTCACAAAGGCAAGAGATTGCATCAAAATATTTCATACACAAAATTTATATTTACAAGCCACCGGTTCATATGTACAAGCCACCAGTTAGATTTTCCCTGCCGCCTACTCAGTTTTACATGACACTAAAGACTTAACGCACTATCTCCACATGTACACTGATTTCCTGCCAACGTTTGTTGTCATACATTCTCCTTTAGCAGCACACTGATTTCCTTGCATTCTCTCTTTCCCTTTCCTCTTCTCTTCTTGCTTATGTACTTCGCTCACAAGGAGGGCAAACCTGTTTCAATCGCCTTCGCTTTGCCTTTCTCTTGTTCGATATGAACTATTAAAGTCACGGCTTCAATAAAACAGAAATAATACATCAAAAGATCAACAAGATTTAAAAGGTGTGTGGTCGACTGATTGCACTCTATAGTGTTGTCATGTTTTTTATTGACATCTAGGCTTGGAATTGGAGTTGGAGCCCCTGCAATCATTTCAGCACAAAATGAGATGAATTGTTTCCAATAGGATTGGAATTAAAGCAGAATCTTGGAGGAAAGTTTTCAATAGGTACTCTGTTGTTTGAGTTGGATCCTTTAAATTTACAAGAAGACGACATTAATTTCTGAAATTGCAAATAGATTTCAAACTTCAAAACTTCACGCACAAAGGATAAATGTCATAAATGAACTCGGGCTGCTTCTCATTGGAACTAAGATCCAGAAAACTTTAAAACTTTGATTCAGCTCATGGGAGGTGAATTAAATTTGATGCAGATATCTAGTCCATAAACATGGAGGATACCTTATGCATTAGATACAATTTTTTACAGGTTTTCCTACACTCTCAATACTATCTAATGAAGTCAATGTGAGGAAACAAGTTCTAGTTCAACCAAGACAAGTCGTTATTTCAAGAGAATAGGATGCAATACTAACAATCTCATATGTTACAGTCTTACAGAGAAGCTTGTTATCCCATACGAACCGATATCTGGTAACATGACCAACATTCATAATCATAGAATATCAAAAGCGTCCACAATCATAGAACACATCAACCTAAACAAAGAAAGCATGGCTAAGCTGAAATTTATTATAGAAAAAGCACTCCTAAATTTATTATAAAAAACGCAACAAATACCTGAAATTGATCAAAGTGAGAAGAGGTCTTCGTTAAATGTTGAGAAAACCTTCAAATTCCCTCAAAGTGAGAAAACCTTCAAATACCTGAAATTTCTCAAAGTGAGAAGTAATGTTACAGAAGTATCTATTGAACTTACTACTAAAATTCAACTAAATCAATTGCCTAATGTACGTAAATGCATCAAGGTTGTGAATCAAACTACTTAAAAGAGTGAGTGGGCATCGAATTTCAGCAAAAACTAATGGGCATCGAATTCGGGTTGAGAATCAAAATGAATAAATGCGAGGAAAGCTTTCAGCTCTCAAATTGGGAACGACAGAAAGAAACAAAAACTCTAATTTGCAGCAGCTATCCTAAAACCATGACTGGGGCTCAAAAACATTTAATTCTTGATCAAACACCAGACAATATACGTACCCTTCCTTACCTCAAAATCAAAGTTCCTATGGCTAATGAAAACCAATTCTTCATAATTCAGTTGAAACTTGAGTAATCTCCATCCAGAGCAGGAGAAAATTTCAAACTACATTTTAGAAAAATTAAACACCATCAACGAATTATCCAGAAACCTCACCGATGATTCTCGGAGGTGTTCAAAGAAATACAGATGATAGGCAATAAGAGGGAAAATCGAGGGCTTACATCACAGGCGTCACATGACGGGGATGAGGGCGGACTTCCTCCCGCTGCCTTTCGATCCCTCATATGCCTCATCCGTCTCCCCTCTCCCGATCACCCTCATCTGCGTCCTCTCCGCCGCCTTCCTCCAAGTGGGGCTGCTCATCTGCCGCCTTCACCCTCATTTGTCGCCTTCGCCCTCCGCATCCGTCTCTCTCTCATTGATTCCGCATTTCGATCCCTCAATCCCTCAATCTCTCTCTCTCTCTCTCTAATTTTGGGGCAGGAGAGAGGCAAAGGAAAGAAGAGGCACCACCAGGGGTGCAATTTTTCAAGAGGGAGTTAGCCTTTGCAAATAGTTTCGGATAGTGGGTTATGGGCGCAAACCAATTCAGTTTTAGGGTTATTTTGTGCAATTCACTCTTATTTTAATTACTTTTTTGTTGGTGACTTTATACTCTGTTAAGCACAAGCTGATACGTGAAAAATGATTAACTGTGATAGAGTTATCATATTTTGATAATAGAATGATAAATGTACAAGTATTTTTTTTTAAAAGAATTTTATTTTTAAAGAAATATTTGACTCTATTGATTATTGTTGATCCAATTATATGTTAAATTCTTTTTTTATGAAGACCTGCTAGCATATCGCCAACATGCATCCACGATTTTTTCAGTCCGATTCTTGTATTTTCATATAAGAATTTTCCATAGTAATTTCATAGATAACCCTATCAAGGTCTTTAGGCTTATAAAAATAAGTTGCGATCACCTAGTTCGCCATTATGGTTCATTTTATTTTATTTTTAATAAATGTGGTAGTTTTATGGGTTATTTTGGCAACTAACACATTATAAATATCTAATTAGTTAACTAGCACCCAAACAAAATTAATTAACTAACCTAGCACCCTTCCCAATTTGACTATCAAGGTCAACATGGACCGATCAACGTTGGTCAACGGTTTTTTTTTTTAACCAATGATGCCATTTTTTGTCGTTTTGATGCCATTTTTTTTTACATTTTATTTTCGCTTTAATGTCACTTTTCTAATAAAATGGATTGATGACACTTTTTAAATGCCACTTTTTTCAAATCTTGTTGATATTTTTTTGTTTACTGTGATGCCACATTGACCATTGATGCCATTTTTTTTTACCGTTGACTACTGATGACACTTTTTTTATATCAATTTTTTGATGATATTTTTTTTACCGTGATGCCATATTTTTTTAAGGTAATGTTTTCGTGATGCCATATTTTTTCAAGGTAATATTTTGATGACAATTTTTTCTTTAATGTGATGCAACTTTTTCAAATAAGTGTTTTGATGCCATTTTTCTAATGTAATTATTTGATGCCATTTTTTTAATCAAATCGTTTGATGCCACTTTTTTTTTAATTTAATCAATTGTATATCGATATATTTTCATCGATTCTACTTTTATTTACTGATGACACATTTGTGATTACACTTCATTGATATTATTATTCACTAATGAAAATTTTCTATATATACTTTATTGATGCTATTTTTCATTGATTCCATGATGGAAATTTTCATTCATAAAAAAATTAGGAATAAAAATAATAAGGAGTAGGGCTCCAACTGTGTGTTCATTGATAAAAAAAATAATTAAAAATTAGGAATCAAAATGAAATTCCTTTGAAACTGATTCCTCTCACAGCCATTTTGATCCCAGCTTGTGCAAGCTTGTCAATCCACTCAAGCAACTAATCAAGAAAGAACAACCATTAAATAACACTTAGCCCTGAAAAGCCAAAATTTGTGTAACAACCAAGTGATTCCTCATAGCCATATAGGGTGCAGGTACAAGTCTTGGATTGTGCATAACGGGCTTCATCCCAGAGAACATTGGCATTCCTTGCGGCATGAAAGCTTGGAATCTTGGCTGTTGTAAAGGCAAGCCATAGGCCTCAAAAAAGAGCATACCTTGATGTTGCCTTCCCACATGACCAAATACTAAAGCATCAGAGATGTTGGAATCCTGAGCAGCCATTTTGATATTGTGTTGTGCATCATTACTTTTCTCGGGAGGTGTAAACGTCGAAGGAGGATCACCATTACCCGGTGCTCTTGTGTGATCGTTCAGACCCTGCAACTCTGCACATGTATCAGATCAATCTGAAACTGAATGTGCCTCATAATTTTTTTTTAAAAAAAAAATCTGAGCTATTTGATGAATCAAGAAACTAACAAGTTGCGTACTTTGGTGCCACAAAGTGTATCAAATTTGACATACATAATTGTTAATGAGTGAATAAGCAATCGTAAACGAGTGAATGCATACACTTTTGAGTATTTTCCAATTAGGGGAGCATGGTATTCAACAATTGCAATAATTGATCTCATACTAATATACTACTGCATCACCCAACACAAAATAATGATGCATTATGAATTTATTTTCTCAGTTAATAATTGTAGATGTAGTCCTTTTAAGATTGCAACTCACTCAGTTGTTATGTCAACAAGAAACTTGATATGGTTATTAACTTATTAGAGATTTCATCGACCAGGAGCAATCCACGATCACATACCAAAAATGTAATAGAGCAATTGAACACTTAAGAGTCCATATACACAAACAAATGGCTATGAAGCAAAAGCCAAAAGACAAACAGATTTCCTTGACAAGTACAGCAATAAAGCAAAACAGAATATATATGAAGTGCCAGTTTACACATAAGAATATACAGTTAAAATTTGAAACCTGGATCTCATACTTGTTGAGGTATAACCAACTATTCTTCCTCTATTAGATTAATGGCATCAAAATCGGATGATGTTTATGACTCTAAGGTTGAACAGAGCTGGAGTGGATGGGTTATAACCAACATGACCCATCGATCCCATGTCAATTACTCGGTCCTCACAAATCTCACAATCTATAATATCAATATCAGATAAGTTGTAAGCAGCCTGATTAGGCAAGACCCTGCTGATTGCCCGACCTTCACCCAACTCACCATCCAGGACATAAAAAAACACCAAATATTCTTGCCTAGACATTTCCACAAACACTTGGTGGGAAGCTTTAGACACTAAGATTTCAGAACATCAGACCCACTGCCCTATCCTATCATATCTGGAATTTGGTGAGCATAATCCTTGACAACATCAAAGATTTGTCCATCATCAATGAAATGCTATTTGGTTTTCTTCAAGTAACATAATCCTATATTTGGTCACAAAGGAATGAGTCCATTTCCACTGAACTTATCAAAGAACCAGTACACTATTCTATCTAAAGGCAATTACTGATTCAAAAACCAAAAACCAAGACTCCAATCAGTAAGCAATGCTTCTTATGTCAGCACTGGTTATAATGTGATTCCAAAACCATCACTCACTAAAACTAAAAGTAGAGTCAGCAGAACCTCTCTAGCGATAATATTTAGAGATGTTTCAATCCAAATTTACTCAAAAATTTGCAAAGCCATTAACAATGAATGATTTATTTCAACTAAAAGTTACCAAGAAACAACAAAAACATAGTCAATTCATCTAGGCATTTCATCGAACACCTTGGAGGCAGCTTTTCAAAATAGTGAGTTGATATCTATGGGATTTTCAAAATAGTGAGTTGATTAGTAGTGGAATTGGAGAACTAAATAATCACAACAGATCAGATACAAGCAGAACCTAGATGCCAAAGCCCCAATTTTCAGAAACGGAAGTGATCAAACAACATTTAATCCAAAGAACTCATCATACCGATGCCAACAGATACAATTGAACAAAAATTGTCCAGCTAAGAACTACCAAACCCTAACAGAATAATGAAGATGGAGAGGGGAAAGAAAGAGGACAATTCCAAATGACTGGAGAGGATGACCTTAGCCCCATTGTCGGTCAAATACTTGATAGCGGGGATAGCAGCGTAGATTCGAGTATCATCGCTGATGCTCTGGTTGTCATCCAAGGGGACATTCAAATCGGCTCCGACGAACACCTTCTTCCCCTTCAAGTCAGCACCGGTGAGGTCATCAACGCTCTTCTTGGCCATCGACATCACTCCCCTCACGGGCCTCCCGGAGGCCCTTAGGGATTGGATCCTGGAGGAGGAGAAAAGGATATCTCCAGCGGCCCCGACGAATCCGAGAAGGAGGTGCGGCAGTCATAAGGTGGAGCCCAACCGGACGACGGAGGGAGAGCGAGCGGCGGAGGAAGAGAAAGAAGAGGAGCTCTGGTTGGGCGGCGCGAGAGGGGAGATAAAGATCTGATGGTGTGAAGGGAAGGAGAATGGAAGGGAGAGGGCTGACACGGGCTTAATAAATTTTCAAAGGGTGCTAATGTAACTGATAAATAATTTAAGGGTGTTAATTAACTAATTAAATTAACAAAGGTGATATTTCACCAAAATTTCTCTAGTTTTATAATTATGTTAAACCAATAAAATAATAAAATAAAGCGTACTATTCAAAGGAACAATGACACCGGAACAGAGAATTCTCACCGAATAAAAATGGCCCTATATTCGGTTTATATAAAATGTGTATGTGGTTGAAAATGAAAGAAGGGAATCAAAAGCAAGTTTTGCGGAACTGCTAGAAGCCTAGGACTGGACCCCACGGCGTCCCCGGGTGGATTTCTCACCTCTAAAGTCTAACTGCAGCAGCTACTTCATGACAAAAACTGTACAGAAAGCACACTTCCGAGTTGGCAGACCATTAAGTAAAAATGGGGATAGTTTATAATTCGAGATTTTGGCAGTTTCTTTCTTCGCACTATTTGAGGCCCTCAAATTGAGGGATAATCGGCTGAATTTAGGGATTGCTTTCAACCAATCAACTTTACCTGTGCAAATCATGACCCAATAAAATCAAAACTTCCAACTTCATCATCGTGTTAACATCAATATACCAAATATAGCTTTTAAACTCAGCATTCATAATAAGAATCATAATCATCCATTACATACTACCAGCAGTAACGGGCAAGAGAGTTCAAGGAGCGCTCAAATCTCCAATCAAGAGAAACAGAAACAAACATAGAAAACCCACCACTCACCAGGCTCATCACCTGGCAAACTTATTTGCTTAAACGATATATTGATAGAGAGCGATAATACTAAAGAGTACTATACTAATACTCTTCTTCTTCCTCCTCTTTCCTGTAACATTTCAGAGTCGAAAACCGAGGACCAATATCAGCAACAGCAGACTTGCTGAACTTGTGATAGACAATGGAGCCTCCCAGATCGAGCTCCTTAACACTCCCCTCTTCGCAAAGGTAGCCATTGACCCCAATGGAGCAGTTGAGCTCCAGGAACTTGGTTGCAACATCAGCATGCACGGCAACAGAGAACTCTTTCGGCTCGAAACAAGCAAGGACCCTTTCAACTAGCTGGTTCAGATTGACGGAACGGAGATCATAGCCAACGGCTTCGAAGCTAGCATAGCTGAAACCGTCTTCTGGGGTGATGTGGATGGTGGAGATTGCGGGTCCTTCAACAGAGTTCATTGAGTAACCACAGGGCTCAAACTCAAAGTCGCATATCTTGGAGTTCGGCAGGATCTTTCGGATGCCCGAGTCGTTGGTCATTGAGGCGGCTGAGCTAATTTCTGTTTTGTAGAAGACGCCTGCCTTTGCTCTGTCCAAGCCAGTCATGCACATTTCAACAGTGAACACAGGGTCTTCGTAGCTGTTGTACGCTGGTTGTGCAGATGCAGAGTAAACATGCCATTTCTGAGGTTTACCGGAACCTCCCAATATATAGGCCTCGCCAGTAAGGCCAAGCTTTGCAAAATGACCATCAAGGACCACCACTTCTTCAGAGAAGCTCCGGTGAGGATACGATTGTGCTCCAGGGAAAATGAAGCTCCCACGAGTGTACCGGACGGATTTGACCTTCAGGGAGAGGCTGGATGCCAGCTTGAGGATGGGTGGGATCGCAAGGAGCAGCTTTGTAGTCCCGCATGTTTTGATGATGATCTTGTAAGGGTAGACAAAGAGGCTAGACTCAGACAGCACGTAGGAATCAAGGTCCGCATTTGGAAGTGAGTCAACAATGGTGCATTCAGCAGGGCCAAGAATCTCATCAAGTTCGGCTTTGGAGAGCGCGCGGAGGCCCTTGCCTTGAGGATCAACAAATAAACCAGGCTCAAAGAAATTGATCTCGAGCCTCTTTTCATACCCTTCGAAACCAATTGCAGACGCCATCAGGGCTTAACTTTTCCGTAGAATGACCAACTACTTCAATCGCAAAGAGGGAAAGCACAGGTAGAGGAGGGAGGAAGAAGGCTGAATTGAAAAACTGCAAGGGAAATTGAAAAGGGAAAACTAAAATAAAGGGCACCACCGCTTAACGGTGGTAGAAGTTAGCGAAGTCGGGCGTATCAGGATGGCTTGCGGACGCACTGCAAAGGCAAGAAAAGAAGGAAGACATGAGCAAAACAGACAAAGGATACTAACTTGAAGGGGCAAAACAATGGAAAAAGATCTTACGTTGGAGTAAGCAGCAGATCTGAACTTCTTAATGTCTCCGTTTGGTCGAATGTCCTCAATGCTGTAACCGAGGGGAGCTTCGTAACATAAGGATTTACTACTACTGGACTGCTTTTTACCACCTTTAGACTCCATCAGAACATTCAATCCGAAACTGCAAGGCATCAACAACAACAAATATCAGCTGCCATCCATTCAATTAACCAGTTCACAGAACTATAAAATGTAGCAGGCAGAACATTTTAGTGCAATCAAAAATTGCCTCAAGGCCAAACTAAAATTGTTGCACCTAAATAATCATTGAGTTAAAACTTAAAATTATTAAATATAAATGAATGACTAGTGAGATGATGAAAAAGAAAAGGCAGGTGTGAAAAAGTACAAGGCAAAAAGAAACCCCCACCTATCTATACATATATAAAGAAATGATGGAACAATTATTGTGTTGATCAACAATCCCATATTTCCCATCAAAACCTCCCACAAGGCACAAACAATTTGGCCAAAACTATTTCTTCTACAAAGACATCTAAATCCACAAAAGCAACCCTAAAACAATTTAACATTGAAACTTTCCAAGAAACACGAAATAAACAACTTGAGTTCCTAAAACATATCAAAATCCAAATTTTCCAACTGAACACGCATGAAATCAAACTAGATTACCCAGAGAACCAGTCAATCTGCCCTGAATTCCCATGTTTGCACACAACAAATCACATATGTTCTTCCTAATCCCCTTCCCTCCATCAACCGTCTCCGACGACAACAAAAACAACGAAGCAAGAACAACAGATAAAAATAATAATAATAAAAGTACATTCACAAACAAAAACCGGAATTACAAAACTCGGAAGACGATAAACGAAACTAGATCTAAAAACGCCGAAAAAAAGAGACCAGGAGAGGGAGGCGAAAACTTACATATATGGAACCTATCCAAGGGGAACAACTTTGAGGCGATCCGCGACCGGTTGTGAAACCAGAAACCAAGGTGTTAAGCGGCGACTGGAAACCACACAATCAGAAAACCCTAGAAGAAACGAGATCCAGATGAATGGGAAATTTCCAGGAATCAGGGGTTTCTTTCAGGAAATCGGAGGTGCTGGTTTCTGGAATCAGGTAAGAGGAGGAGGAGTTTATATAGGAGATCGTTGGGGTAGGGTTCCGCAATTCGGCACCCTAGAAAATCTCGTGGTTAAATAAGCCCATAAATTTAGTAGATATTACAACTTTACCACGCCTCCCTCCGTTTCGTGCGAAACAACACAGCTGCCTTTTTGAATTGACGATATTGCCCCTTTCTATTTGTGGCGCGCTCTGTGATTGTTTTACAGACTTCATAGCATCAGCACCCATGGGTTTTTCCCCATCCCACCTATGGGGTAAACCCATTGGTGTAGGCTAAAACCCATTTCACCAAGGGGAAGGGGTAACCCTAGTGGAATGGGTTAAACCCATCCCCTTCTCCATCTTATTTTATTTTATTTTATTAAAAAAAGTGAGGTTTTTTATTTTTTTTATTAAGTGGGTTAAGTTTTGATTGGTTAAAATATGTGGTGGGGTATAATTAAAGTTAAAAAAATAGTAATGGGGTAAACTTATGGATGTGGGATAAAAGTTAAAATTCTTAAAGGATGGGGTAGAGTTAGTGGAAAGTGAGGTGTCAAAATATTACGAGGAGAGATAGAGATGGGGTAACCCCATGAGTGCTGATGCTCTTAATGCGTTGTCCTTTTTTATTTTTTATTCTTTTAGAGTTTTATTTTTTTACAATTTTTAATATTTATTAAATAGATTTTCTATCTCTTGAATTGGTAAATAGAGAATGGTCATCCGGGGTTCGAACCGGAGACTTTTGGGTACTACCCGCAAGTCCTTTCCAGTGAGTTATTCCGAAATGGTTAATAGATTTTCTATCTCATTGTAAAGAATAAACAATACTAGAAAAGTAGATAAGTTTTCCTAAGTCTATATATTACTCCCTCCGTCCTAAAATACATGGTCTTTTAAAACTTGAACTTTTGTCAAAAATACATGGGTTTTTAGGTTTATAGGTAATGATTACCCCTAAAAAAGTACAATAAGAAGTAAAATTAAAGAGTCACCACCTCTATAATAATAATGAGATTTAGATATAAATAGGTTTTCTTAATTAACGTGTACGTGGCTAAAAGCCCATGTATTTTAGGACGGAGGGAGTATTCTCCAAAACTATATAGATGTTCATAAACTTTAAAAATGGAGAAATTGTTGAGGTTTAAACAAAACAATTTTGATAATATAAATATTTTCTCATTTTGAGAAATTTTCAAAAAGTTATTGGCGATTGTCTAAAAAGTAAATAAATTTCTAATTTAATTACAAAAACTAATCAAATATTCTAATAGAATTGCAAATTAATATCAATTATAATATATAATTAGAGTAATTTATGGAGGGAATTGTAGTAAATGACCCTTGACCCGCTCAAGTTTGCTAGTCTAACCCACTATCCACAACAAATGCAAGGGCTACCCCCCCCCCCCCTCCCCCACAAAAAATTGCAAAGGTTCCGGTTAAAAGTGGTGGAAAATAACCGGGACAGAAGGGAGTGAAAGTAAAGGAGAGAGGAAGCGGGGTGGAGAGAGAGGAAGCAGGGTGGAGAAAGAGATGCAGCGGGGAAGTTATTGTAGAGAGAGAGAGAGAGAGGTGAAGCGGGGGAAGTTATTGTGGAGAGAGAGAGAGGGGAAGAGTGAGAGATGAAGACAGTTTAATTTCAAAATTGTCGAGTCCAACTGCCTCTCACGGGCTTACAAAAGATGAATAGAGAGAGGGCAACAGTTGCTCATGCAAACCTGAGGAAGACAAGAAGAGAAGGAAGAAGAAGAGGAAGAAGACGACAGAGCAAGAGAGGAGAAGGAGAAGCCAACCCGAGGAAGAAGATGACAGAGCATGAGAGGAGACGAAGAGGTCGATTTTGAAGTAAGTAAACCCTCACAATGCCGATTAATTACGTTTTTCTTGGATTCGTGGGGGAGGAATCAATTGGAAGAACCTAAACTGGTTTTGATTGTGTGAAAATGGAAAGAAGGGGTCGAATGGGTTGACATTGCGCAGTATCGCCTTGTCATGTAGGAAGTAACCGGCGTCAAGTTAAAACCAAAGGTTGGAAAGTTTGGGAACTCGGGTGTGCACGACTGGGAGAGAAGCGTATTTTTTGGAATGGGGAAATTAGGCAACTGTCTTGTCGAATTCAACTTATCAGGAACAGGGTGAGTGTAGATACGTTCAGTTTAGGGGGAAATTGGCCAAAATGGGGCGTATGACTAGAGATACGTTCAATTTTGGGGGAAATTGGATGAAATGCGGCGCATTATGGTTAGGGAAAATGTTAAAAAGGGTGAACGTTTATGTCGAATCGAAATTATCTGGAATAGGGTGACTTGTGTGCAATTGGAGATTTACATATTGAATAAGTATATTGTCATGTATGTACAAGTATATGTCATGTGTACTTGTCTTTGTGTCATGTTACAACTGATATTGATATGAAGGGAACCGTGGGTTGGGGGACACGAATTGATTTCTAGAATACTGATTTTTGGTCTCCCGTTATGCAGGATATCTGGTGAATATTAAAAATGTCGCTACGTAGTGTAAAGAAGATTGTAGACCGTAGAGCTCAAACTTCCGGCGTGGTAAGATGGATTTCGTTCGAGTAATGTAAGTTGTGATTGTCATGGTCCAGTGTAGCCGACATGTTGAAGTCTGTGCAGGTTGTGTACGCCGTCGAGGAAGACAGACACTTCAAAACAAAAATTAACCAATACTCCCGGATGCAGCTCCTAGTAAACATTGACAACCGGTTGAGCGGGTCCAATTGGAAGCGCCTGACGGATAACCCGTTGGGGGGTGTTGCAAGACTGGGCACAAGGGTCTAGTTCTCAGGACAGCTTGTACACTATGTTCTCCAACGATAATTGAAGACGAAGAAGGAGAATGAAACGTGGTACAAGATCCATGATGCGGTCGTGAGGTTCTCAATAACTGAGTTCACCCTTGTCACTGGTCTCAACTGTGGCTATGGCGAAGAGGTTGAGGACGATGCGCCGTTCGAGAAGGCAGTGTTTGATTTCTTTGGAGTTGCAAACTTGAAAATGTCCGAGTTCGAGATGCAGTTCCGTGTGGCAATGGCATCTGAGAAATCGTCAACCAGAAATTTTAAATTTGTCATGCTGATGCTGGTCGAGGGTGTGTTGTTCGGGAATGAACCCAAAAACTACATTAACGGGTGGGTGGTCGATCTTGTCGACGACATTGACAGGTTCCTTTCCTTTCCGTGGGTCGGTTTTGCTATGAGCGAACGAACGAGTTCCTGAACCGTGCAATCGATAGGAAGCTCCAACACAATGAGAGCAGCTCCAATGCATGCCCGACCTACTGCCTGCTGGGTTTCCCTCTCGCCTTCCAGATTCGTACACAAATCTCACCGGACTCCGTATGAACGTTTACTAGGTGTCCAATATTTATTGACTGGACAGTGAGTGAATATTTACTAGACAACATATGTTTGCAGCTATGGGTGTACAAAGTCTTCCCTCCAATGGCCGTCCAATTCGCGAACGTCATAGATGAGAAGTTGTACCCTAGGTGTCTGGGATATGATTTTAGAGACGCGAACCTCGAGTATGCCTCCATCGAAACCCGACTGCAGGAGGCTAAGGAGCTCGGCCACTTCAATGACCCTGCAGCAGTGAGGCCGCTTCTACTCCCTCATGAAGTGGAGGGAGCAGCTCGTTTGTACCGCGATGCCCGAAACACTCACGATAAGCGGGACAACTTCTTCGACGACATTGTCCGGGAGTTCGTATTCGCAAATGTGAAACCCCTACCAAAGAAACAACCAAAGGGAGCATTCTTTCTGGGAATCAGCAATCTTTGTCTAAAATGTGTCAAAAATCGGAATGAAATATTCAACCCTGATCTATTTTATATCCAATTTATTACTCTTTGATTTTTTTTATTAGCCTTTACAGCTTCATTTGCAACTAGGGTAAGCTCTGGAGATGGCTGTGTACAATCGGGAGAATGTTATCATCTCTATCCTAGATGTGTATATGAAGCTTTTGTTGATTATCAGCTACATGAGCTTTTGAGGACGCCTTTGCATTCTCTTTGCCTTCAAATTCAAAGTTTACGACTTGATAGTATATTAGAGTTCATATCCAGCGTATTACAGCCACCGGAACCATTATAAGTAAGATCTACATGTTGCATTTCCCTTCATCTCAATATTCATCCATTTTTGTGTGTCATGATGTTTGCTTGCACAATAGTTGTTGTCTTTCTGCTCTACATGAAAATGATAATGATCCCCATTTGTGTAGGTTCATAAATAATGCAATTGAGTTTTGAAGACTATTGGTGCTCTTGATGAGAGTGAAAATTTAATTGCACTAGGTAGGAAAGTTGATTTTCTTAAAATTCATTACTTTTTTTTATTCCATATTTTCTCTCAGTTTCCCACTTTTGAGGTGAAGCTTTTATCTGCAAGGTTTACTACAAACCAATAATTGATGCCATTATTTCACAGGTCAAAAGTTGTCTATGCGCGCTTCATGTAGAACCCTAACTGGGAAAAATGCTTATAGTGGGGGGTCCATTTTTAAGTGTCTTGGTCCAATAATAATGGTTGTTGCTGGTCTTACCATTAAAGATCCATTCTTGATGCCATTTGAAAAAAAAAAAGATGAAAGTTTTTTTTACAGTTCTTGATGCATATATGAAATATTATGTTAATAACAGTTTATACATTTTTTTTAATCTTTTTCTTTCTCTTGTCACTCTAGGGTTCTGATTCTGCTTGCTCGTTTAATTTTATTTTTGTTGTTAGGCAATGATTGAATTTATTATCATTTTGATGTCATCAAGTCACACCTACAGTCCTTGGTTAATAACATGTCTTTGCACATTTTTTGTTGCATCAAGATTGCATTCTATAGTTTCTTACTAGTTAAATTGAAATGTCTGCATGCAGTAACTTGTTATTTCTCCTGGATATATGTTTTGCATTTTATAAACTTTGAGGACAAAGCTTTTATAAGGGGTGGGACCGTAGGTATTGCATTTTATTACTTGCTAGCTAGGTGATAACAAGTTTTTAACTCCACTTGTGTTTTGCTACACAACTGGTTCCAAGCCCGGGAAAAAAAGAGAGGAGGGGGGACATGTTATGTGATATTTCATGTTATTAGATTCTTAAATGTAATCACAAATGTGTCACCAATAAAAATGTCACCAATGAAATGTAATCAAATTTTATGCTCATAGGTTATCAATTGTATAAAAACGTTATCAATTGTATAAATAAAAATGTCATCACCAAACAATGTCATCACAAATAATTGAGATCAATGAGGTGTAATCACAAATGTCATCAATGAATAAAAGCCATCATTAAAACATGTCATTCATGAAGTTTAATTACACTTTATGCCCTTTTGTCATCAATTGTATAAAAAATATAATACAAATGTTACCACAAATGATTGCATCAATGAAGTGTAATAAACAATGTGTCATCAGTGAATAAAAATAGAATCAGGGAAAATATATCGATATACAATTGATTAATTAAAAAAGTGGCATCAAACGATTTGATTAAAAAAGTGGCATCCAATAATTACATTAGAACAATGATATCAAAACAATACTTTGAAAAAGTGGCATCACATTAAAGAAAAAAATGTCAATAAAAAATGGCATCAAAACACTATTTTGAAAAATGGTATCAAAACACTATTTTGAAAAAAATGGCATCACGGAAAAAAAAATATCATCAAAAAAGTAGCATCAATGGTCAACGGTAAAAAAAATGGCATAAAAAAAATAGAATCAAACAAACGTAAAAAAAAACCCAAATGAGTCGATCAACGTTGATCAGTCCAATGGTCAACTGTTGACCGATCAATTATCAACTATTGACCGGCCGCCGATCAAACAGTTGACCATTGATCCTTAATCCTTCATTTGGGAAGGATACATATAAAACTAATTTTACTTTGGAGTGGCCTAATTAGCTAAATGGATTTTTAAAAAGGTATAATTACCAAATTCACCCTATAATATACTCTCATATCATCATATTTAATATATTAAATAGAAATAATTATTTATTATTTTATTACTTACATGGCAACTTATGGTTGATTACGAGAAAATTTTCTTCCAAATAAAATTATTAAAATAAAAACAAATACAAAATCTATCTATATCTATATCTATATCTATATTCTATATTCTATGTTTTATATTATAGTCTAAACGAGAACTTTTGATGAGATATCGCTTTTCCCTTAAATTTTTATTTGGCCAATCATATTAATTAAGCCTTTTTAAAAAAAATACATTATTATAGTTGAGATAATCATATAACTATATAAGGAATATAAATCACATGTCTCCCTTTTTATATAATAAATTAATTTATGTAATTATAAGTTTTTATTTTTATATATTCAATTGGTTGTTCCAAATAAAGTTGATACAAGTTTTTATTTTTATAATTATAAGTTTTTATTTTTATTTTTATGTACTACCCGGTAGACATTGGATTAATTGACTAAGGAATAACCATGCAGCACATATACGCCATCTTCTTTCCCAGACATATCAACAGATGACACCTTCCTCAAACGTTTAAACAACTGCTGGTAACATTCACGGCACCAATGATACTTTTCAAAATTTTCAGAATTACAAGCAAGCGCTAAATGGTCCAAACTAACAACTTCGGACCGTGTTTAAACAACAAAACCTTCATAATAATCAGCAGGCAACCGCTTCACCATCATAACTTTTTTGAAGACTTTTTAGGTTCAGCTTTAAAAATCTTAGCAATATCAAAATAAGACACACTGACCTTAACAAAGAACTCTTTAAATGTAACATGCTTAAGAGGAGAATGATCTGTAATGCATGATATCTGCATCACCATCGTTGTTGAAGGAGATCGATTTCGCCGATCAACTCCCTTTGAACCTTAGCCTGCAAAGCAAGAGCAAACGAGGTCGGGGCGGGGCTTGTCTCCCCCAAAGGACCCTCCGACGCTCAAGTTAGTCCTCCTCCTCAAGAAAGTGTTCCCTTCCCGTATTTATATTAGTTGAGCACAAAAGAAACGGTCAAGATACTTAATGAAAGGAATTTAAACAGTTTTAATATTTAATAAAAGAAACCGTTACCGTATTTAATTCGATCAACGTTCTTAATGCACGAAACCGCTATCATAATCAATAGGCGAAACGGTAGCATCAATGTCGTATTGAATACTCGAATTATTGGTAAAAGACCAGAACGCCCTTGTGCTATCATGTCGGGATTTTCCCTATCACAATTGCCCCTCGGGTTTCTTCTTCATGTCTCAATGATGACGGAAGCCGAAAAAAGTGCACGACGGAGCTTGTCGAGTGAGCGACGATTTTGCCGTAGATGGCAATCGTTGACTCGTATTTGGCTAGTGGCCGTAAATGGCTATCGTGGCCGTAAGCGGCTGTCGTTGCCGTGATTGGCTATTGGCCTTAATCGGCTAATGTGGCCTTGAGCGGCAAAGTTGGCCTTGAGCGGCTAATGTGGCCTTGAGCGGCTAAGTTGGCCTTGATCGGCTAATGTGGCCTTGAGCGGCTAAGTTGGCCTTGAGCGGCTAATGTGGCCTTGAGCGGCTAAGTTGGCCTTGAGCGGCTAAGTTGGCCTTGATCGGCTAATGTGGCCTTGAGCGGCTAAGTTGGCCTTGAGCGGCTAAGTTGGCCTTGATCGGCTAATGTGGCCTTGAGCGGCTAAGTTGGCCTTGAGCGGCTAATTTGGCCTTGATCGGCTAATGTGGCCTTGAGCGACTAAGTTGGCTTTGAGCGGCTAATTTGGCCTTGATCGGCTAATGTGGCCTTGAGCGGCTAATGTTATGCGGTCTTGCCCCTTGTAATCCTCTTTTCGAATCCGTCGGAGATAGCGGGCTGCAGGGACAAAAATCCGCAACCTTGAAAGTCTGGACCGTTCGTTGTAATTACTTGGAAAGATCGGGCCAATTTTGTAATTTTTGAGAGTTCCGGGGCGTATTTGTAATTACACCAAATCTTCATCAATTAGATCGTCTTCTTCCTCGTAGGGTTCGTGGAGAGCGGCGACGCCGGAGAAGCTGCTTCCTCGACCATCGTCCCGCCTATGACCTCGATCTTCGACGGCGGCGAAGGATCCGGATTCGGGTGCCCCCGGCCTACTCATCGATGCCGGTGTTCTCTCATGGTTCGGTGAAGGGATTGTCGGTGGTGGCAGCTATGGCACAATCCTAAGCCGGGTCCAATCAGAGTCGCACAGAGTGAGACAAAGGAGGTCGGAATCGGCGACCATGGTGGCGATGGAGGCTCGATCAACCGACGTAGTGCGGTGGTGCGATGAGGCTCACACGCGAGCCAACGACCGGTAGCGCTAGATCTGCTTCTCGGTGTCGGAATCATCGTTGAGGTAGATCGCGCCAGCACCGACCATGGTCAGAAAAGCTCCGAGAGCAATCATGAATCACTTTCCCCATAGGAGCCGGATCAAGAACCGGTAGCTCGACGCCATTGATGGATCTGTGAATTGGGGAACACAATTGAGAGCAATCAAACAGAAATTAAAAAATTGGAGCTTTGAATAATGGAAACGACGGAATTCACGTAGCTTTTTGCTCGATTTCCCACGAACGGTGCCAAATGTAATGCATGAAATCTGCATCATCATCGTTGTTGAAGGAGATCGATTTCGCCGATCAACTCCCTTTGAACCTTAGCCTGCAAAGCAAGAGCAAACGAGGTCGGGGCGGGGCTTGTCTCCCCCGAAGGACCCTCCGACGCTCAAGTTAGTCCTCCTCCTCAAGAAAGTGTTCCCTTCCCGTATTTATATTAGTTGAGCACAAAAGAAATGGTCAAGATACTTAATGAAAGGAATTTAAATGGTTTTAATATTTAATAAAAGAAACCATTACCGTATTTAATTCGGTCAATGTTCTTAATGCACGAAACCGCTATCATAATCAATAGGCAAAACGGTAGCATCAATGTCGTATTGAATACTCGAATTATTGGTAAAAGACCAGAACGCCCTTGTGCTATCATGTCGGGATTTTCCCTATCACAATTGCCCCTCGGGTTTCTTCTTCATGTCTCAATGATGACGGAAGCCGAAAAAAGTGCACGACGGAGCTTGTCGAGTGAGCGACGATTTTGCCGTAGATGGCAATCGTTGACTCGTATTTGGCTAGTGGCCGTAAATGGCTATCGTGGCCGTAAGCGGCTGTCGTTGCCGTAATTGGCTATTGGCCTTAATCGGCTAATGTGGCCTTGAGCGGCTAAGTTGGCCTTGAGCGGCTAATGTGGCCTTGAGCGGCTAAGTTGGCCTTGATCGGCTAATGTGGCCTTGAGCGGCTAAGTTGGCCTTGAGCGGCTAATGTGGCCTTGAGCGGCTAAGTTGGCCTTGAACGACTAATTTGGCCTTGATCGGCTAATGTGGCCTTCAGCGGCTAAGTTGCCCTTGAGTGGCTAAGTTGGCCTTGATCGGCTAATGTGGCGTTGAGCGGCTAAGTTGGCCTTGAGCGGCTAATTTGGCCTTGATCGGCTAATGTGGCCTTGAGCGACTAAGTTGGCTTTGAGCGGCTAATTTGGCCTTGATCGGCTAATGTGGCCTTGAGCGGCTAATGTTATGCGGTCTTGCCCCTTGTAATCCTCTTTTCGAATCCGTCGGAGATAGCGGGCTGCAGGGACAAAAATCCGCAACCTTGAAAGTCTGGACCGTTCGTTGTAATTACTTGGAAAGATCGGGCCAATTTTGTAATTTTTGAGAGTTCCGGGGCGTATTTGTAATTACACCAAATCTTCATCAATTAGATCGTCTTCTTCCTCGTAGGGTTCGTGGAGAGTGGCGACGCCGGAGAAGCTGCTTCCTCGACCATCGTCCCGCCTATGACCTCGATCTTCGACGGCGGCGAAGGATCCGGATTCGGGTGCCCCCGGCCTACTCATCGATGCCGGTGTTCTCTCGTGGTTCGGTGAAGGGATGCTCGGTGGTGGCGGCTATGGCGTAATCCTAAGCCGGGTCCAATCAGAGTCGCACAGAGTGAGACAAAGGAGGTCGGAATCGGCGACCATGGTGGCGATGGAGGCTCGATCAACCGACGCAGTGCGGCGGTGCGATGAGGCTCACACGCGAGCCGGCGACCGGTAGCGCTAGATCTGCTTCTCGATGTCGGAATCGTCGTTGAGGTAGATCGCGCCAGCACCGACCATGGTCAGAAAAGCTCCGAGAGCAATCATGAATCACTTTCCCCATAGGAGCCGGATCAAGAACCGGTAGCTCGACGCCATTGATGGATCTGTGAATTGGGGAACACAATTGAGAGCAATCAAACAGAAATTCAAAAATTGGAGCTTTGAATAATGGAAACGAGGGAATTCACGTAGCTTTTTGCTCGATTTCCCACGGACGACGCCAAATGTAATGCATGAAATCTGCATCATCATCGTTGTTGAAGGAGATCGATTTCGCCGATCAACTCCCTTTGAACCTTAGCGTGCAAAGCAAGAGCAAACGAGGTCGGGGCGGGGCTTGTCTCCCCCGAAGGACCCTCCGACGCTCAAGTTAGTCCTCCTCCTCAAGAAAGTGTTCCCTTCCCGTATTTATATTAGTTGAGCACAAAAGAAACGGTCAAGATACTTAATGAAAGGAATTGAAACGGTTTTAATATTTAATAAAAGAAACCGTTACCGTATTTAATTCGGTCAACGTTCTTAATGCACGAAACCGCTATCATAATCAATAGGCGAAACGGTAGCATCAATGTCGTATTGAATACTCGAATTATTGGTAAAAGACCAGAACGCCCTTGTGCTATCATGTCGGGATTTTCCCTATCACATGATAATATTCTATAATTGGAACACCAATTATAAAATACCAAATTTCATCATTCATGATATAAGGAGCTCTCTCTATAGTGAATGCCAAAGTAGCATCAAAGTCCTTGTGCGTCCCCGATTTGATCAAGTGAACATGGAGCCACACAACTAAGCCCCGTAAACATTTCTTGAAGTTGCAACGATCAATGACATACTTATTACAATCGTACACTACAACATTCCTTTCAGGGATTTGAATTTCTAGAGCAACCCAATACATGTCGTTAATATTGAATGAGGTATAAATCCTCGTTGTACTCATCCAATCTTTCCCATAATCCTTAGAGCAAGCCCAACAGCTTCTCTAAAATAGAGAAAAAAAGAGATTTTAGAGAAAATGACCATTTTTTCACTCCAACAGCTTCTCCAAACCCATCTCTAAAATAGAGAAATTGATAGAGAGAGGGAAAAAATCTCTAAATTTGGAGGAAGAGAAGTTGATCTCTATAATTTAATGTTCATTTGTCCCTATATATAATTTAATGATGCAACCCCACATTTTCACCCATAATAAAGAAAAATATATAATTTCATACTTAAATATTACTAGTAATAAAAATATAATTATTTTTAAAAATTAATTAAAAAGTTGATATAATTTGATATAATATATAAATTAATTATGTTAAATCAATATAGATAGAACAAAACATCATAATTCTATGTTAACTTTTATAAATAAAATAGCATAACTAATTTCATCCAATTTAATGCTACAAAATTCACATTAAAAAATTAGTCTATAAAATTTTCACTTCAAAAAATAATCACTTGAACTCATAACTCATATTGGAATGATTTTATTTTTATAAATTATAAATTAAGCATTATTAGTTAATAAATTTAATTAATTATTCATATATGACTAATAACCAATCTAATTTATAATAAAATATATATCAACTAACTGAAAATAATAAGATTAAGTTTGAATTATATTTTATCCAATTTTATGATAACTTTGATAGTAAAAATCTAAATTTAATATTAATACCATTTAAAAAATAAATATCAAATTTATCACTAGATTTTGTTTTTAAAAAATATCACATGAGAATATAATAATAATAAAAAAAATTAAGATATCATGCAAGAAGATGGGTAACATATAATAGTTCACCAACAAATGTGAGGTTAAATGTTAGATTTAAGTTTAAGTTAAGTTTTTAGAAATGTAGAATTAAATATCTTTAATAAATACATTTATTGATTATAGTTTTTAATAAATGTGAAAATCTGTAAAATAGAGAAGCTGTTGGAGTTTGAGTGAATTTTTTTTAGAGATTTTGACATTTTAATCTCTATTTTAGAGATTTTTTACCAAAGCTGTTGGGCTTGCTCTTATGATATAACCCAATGAAATACTTCAATATAGTTTCATCAGCAGGACCTACAGTCTGCAAGGGTGCGGCTGATTTGGGTAAATGCCATTGATAAAGCAACCAGTCCAAAATAACAATGTTCTCATTCAAAGCCTCGTCTGTTATTCTCTTCCTCATAGGAAAAAAAACTTTCTGCACATGATGAAAATGCATATTATACATGTTTTAATATATTGTATTCAGAACTATTCTATTTAAAATTAAAATTTTGATACACATAAATTATTTATACTTACTAATATGCCATAAAGCAATTTGTCGTCCCCAATCAAAACATAAAAAAACTCTTCTTTGTCAACATAAAGTCATGCCCTTTGACGGAGAAATCTCTACTGGACAAAAACAGAAAAAGTCAGCTATGAGAAATATGACACTTATAAACACAAATCCCCCAAAAATGCTCACCTATTCCCATTTACAAAAGAGTACAAAAAGACATGATCGTCGTTAGATAACAACGACTCTGATCGATTGTATTTCGGTACTCTCCCCTTCTTCACATTCCCACATAGGCTCAAGCATAAACTACTAGATTTCAAAATAACACTAGAGGGCTTTAATAATTTAATTTAAGCATCATTCTCAACATTAACCCCAATGGCCTTATCAGTATCAGCTCGCCTCCCTATTTCAGAATCATTAGAAGAGATTTCAGCATCCCCTAAAAAGTTTGGAAATAAAGTCAGAACTCAAAAAAGATAAGAAAACAAAAAACTACAGACAAAGTGACGAATGATAAAACATAAGCTAACAAATAGTGACGGATAGCTGACAAAAGGATGGAAATATCAACATAAAAGTGGTTTTACAGACTTGACATATATCACCATATATAATGAAATACACCAATGAACCTAATGTTTCCTTAACCAATTAATCTAATGTCCACCGGGTAGTACATATTAACCCAATGTTCTATCGGACGGGTTTTGGCATTTATTGTACAGGGCCTTTCTCGTTCTGTTTCTCCCTCACTTTTGAGTTTTCTGTGTCGTTGCTTTCGATCAATCATCATCTTCTCTTTCACTATTGATCATCATTTTCGTCTCCTATTGATGAACAACAATGGCATGTGATGGTTAGTTTACTAGCAATGTAGTATTTTTCGTCAGGTTTTCTGCTCATGCACGAATAAGGATTTGATTGTTTCACTTCCTTTTTAACCTAGGAATTAATTCGTTGTAATTCGTTTTAATTTTTTTTAGGAGCTAGCGTGTCTGGTTTAGAAGAGTACAAGAACAAGTTCAATGTGAGTGCAGTTTATTTTATTCGTGTTGTTATATTTTTTAGTTTGTCCGGTGTTTTTTTCAGCAATGTCGGGTGTGTATGTGTTTATGTTTGTGGTTTGTAGGATTATTTGTATTGGCTTAGTGATGAAGAACTGTTCCCTACTCGATGTAATCTATACTCTTACCCTGATGTTTTTGAAATCATTAGAAAAGATTTGTTCGCTGGCGATATTCATCAAGAATAGCTGTTTTGGTTTAATTTTTCAGCAGGCCACCAAAGTCGTTTTTAACTTTCAGTTAGTTCAACATATGGCTATGCATGAGATTGTAACTGAAAAATTGTGGAAATTTTGGGTTAGAGTTGGGGGTCTTTTATCTCATTTTTCTTTGTCATCCCCTCAACCCAAGCAACTCAGGAACCGGTATTAAACCAAGCTGTCATTACCCTACACAATCAAGATCCTCCTCACGGAATCACTTGCTTGTGGATGCTACAAAAGGTGGAATTACTCTCGCGAATCAATTGAAACCTAGCACGATGTAGAAAACCAAGCCTCACTAATCAACCAACCATGTCTCTGAATTGTAGGTGAAACTAAAGAGGTTTAATGACTCATACCAATGTAGAAAACCATTATCTTCCTTCCTAACTTGTCTGATGAATGAAACTAATAAGAATATTGTTTTAAAAGGCTCAAAGACGACCCCTAGAAACCCTAGACCCATTAGATAAATGTTTCCTGAATAAAACATTTTTTGGAAGAATTTTGGACTTTCTGAAACGGCGAAACCGACGGACGCCGCTCAGAATGGCGGGCGTCGTTCCTATCATAACGGAGGGTGTTGGCTTCCAAAGGCAGGCATCTTTTTTCCAGTCTTGTAGAGATTGTCAATATCTTTCCAACGCATGGTCATAATAGGTAATCAGACATCCGAGGCTCTAGGAAATCGCGTTTTCACTTAAGCTCGCCGCGCGGACAACTTTTACATCCGTTGTCATTTCAGCACTTAGGTGTTTTGGCTTGTTCCTTAGCTTTCTATAGTTCCATTTGATCCATGATTTCTTCACCTTTCGACCTCAAATCTTTTGATCTACAAATAAGCACTAAAAACTGTAGATTCCGAACATTGAATACCAAATTATCAAGAATGCAAATGAACTATTAAACATGCAATAAACCTACTCTAATGCACCTAAAAATATCTATAATAATGTCTATCTAAAACATGCATTATCAAACTCCCCCACACTTAAGCTCTTGCTTGTCCTCAAACAATGAAAAACAAATATAGAATTGATCATCCCACAACACTAACCCTACGTACTTTGCACGCCATTCCAATGACAAAAACTCCAAAACATAACATAAACTCTTTTTTATTTTGATAGCCAAATGCAACTTCTTCATTTCTGTGGATGATGACTTATTGATTTGCTTACTTTTGCCCCTATATGAATTTTATCCTCCCTAGGTCTAAGCTACCTCACTTTTACCCCTAAGTGAATTTTATCCTTCTAAAGCCCCTAGTAGTTTGTCATCTTTATTATGCAAGAAGGGTTACCTTATTTTGGCTATGCCTCTCGCTATATACACCCATACATACATCTCTAGTCAAAACAGCTCCAATATATAGATTTTTCATCTACTAATTCTCCTCCTAATTCCTGGATAGGGTCAGGCTAATCATTGGCTAGGATATGTTTTGTGGAGCTATTAAGAAAAATGGTCTATTAGGCTCAAAGGGCTTAAAGGATATATATATATATATATATATATATATATATATATAAAGGGTGGATAATGTAACAATTGGCTAAATAAAAACACAGCTCAATCATACGTAACTCACAAATAACAAACATGTATAATACAATCTTGAAAATAGATAAATCAATCAATCTCAATAGATAGAACATATGGAGAGTAATTACACAAGAAAAACATAGGAATATTCAATGATAATCCCAATAACGCAAAAATTAACTCGCAAGTGTTATATTTTATAGGATTTCAATTAACCTTAAGGTCATACATGTTCAATTATATACTCTATCATGCTCCAATCGAAAATTATTTCAATCAAATCACGGGACTTATGCATTTAAGATCATAAAAATACTTTAGAGGACAAACTAAGGCAAGATGGATATCTTTAATAACACATATAAATGCAATGTATGATACTTTTGTGATTGTTTTGACATTTTTTATGCAATAAAATAGCAGAATAATAAACATGAGTGCGTGACTATTTCTATGATTGAAAAATATAAATGAATGCATGAATCTTTATATGCAACCCTCCACCACACTTAAACTTTTCATTATCCCCAATGAAAATCAATTAAAGACAGCAAAAATTAAAATAAATCACATGTGAGGGAAAAGGAAACATACTTGATCACGGTGGTGGCTGCTGGAGCAAATTAGAGCTGACGGATATTATATGTAGAATAGGAAAAATCCATGTCCATTTAGGCTGGTTCTTTTTGGTGCGTTTTGCTGGGGCAGGGTGCGGCTTTGCTTTTGATGTGTCTCAACAATCTTCTTCTTCGTTGTGGTTCTGACATCTGGAGTCGGGACTGGATGGGGTCGAGGTAGTGTGTACGGGGCGACTCCATGTTCAAAAAAGAGCTTCCTTGGAGGTTCTATTAATTGTATGTACAACGATTTCCTATCTATCGACTTATCGGTTTATTGAGAAGTAGGCCTTCCGATCTCAAATTCTTACTAAAAAAATGATAGTGTTACATATAGTATTGTACGGAATCTAAACTCCACCCTACCCTTGACCTACTAGCCCTTGACCCACATGGACATGCTTATAAATTATAACCAAGTTTGAAAATATAAAAGAAACCATAAAATCACCTAGTATATTAGACGAATGGAGTTGTCGTTGTAAGGGCTAATGTTGTTATTGGTAGCCAAGGGTCAATGGTGTTGGTGGGGTTTGTGGTGGCTAAATAGAATAGAAAAAAAGGCCTAAAAAAATAGAACAAATGGATTCATTTTCCCTATCAACATATGCTCTGGGGAAAATAATTTACACGCACAGGAACAATTGGTAGAAGACCGCTACTTAGGGGTGGGCACAAATCTCGTAAATTCAATCTAGGTGCACATCCCGTCTTGATCCCGGCGAAGAATTATCGTCCCACAAAATATATGTTGAGTGCTTGTTATGCTTAGGCTAAAGATCTGATTGGAATGTCTTAACTAGGAAACATGTATTGAATAATCTGTGCAAACGGGATAACGGGAGGACCCTTATTCTTATATGGTCCAAGTCTAGCTTGACTGAAATAGCCCATTCGACTATGTTAACCTCTTCTATGATCCCATTGAATCCTTCTCTCGGATATCAGTGTCCTCCACGGGACATTGGGTTGTTAAACACATTGTCTTCAGAGATTTTGTTCGGATACGATGGTTACCTGAGTGAGTATTGGCAGATGGTTATTTACATGATTCCGAGTCTAGAGGATGAGATGTTTTTGGGGCCATCCTTCTCAATTCTTATGATGATTAACCAATGTCTTCTTGTTATAAAGAGTCGTACCAGAGTCCTACGGGAAAGAGGGGTGATGAGTCGGTTGGGATAACTTAATGTTTGTCCTTAGGGATTCTTGTCCGGTTATAATGATAGCTCTCTCTGAAGTTGCATGACATAATGTAATTTTGTGTTCTCCGACATGGATCTTGTGAATGACCATTAGTGAAAAGTTGCACATGTCATTTCATCTACGCTTAGTCACATTGCTTAGGTTCCGTGTTGTACATTACCATACTTCTGTCACGACCTTATGTCTACTTGGCCTATTGTATTGACCGTACTAATGATTGATTGGAAGCATGAGCCACATGATGTGAATTTGCATGATTGTTGCTCTCTCCTAAATTAGGTTCATGATAGTGTGATAAACTCTTCTTTGTATGAATACCCCGTAAAATGATCTCCTTAGCATGTTAGCTAATGATACCCTCAATACTTATCATTCCTTCCGTGACTATAGCATGCCCGTCTATTTTGCATTCATTAGATTAACTATTGTTAATTATTTTGTGCTTAATACTGTACTGTGTTACTTGCTCTGGATTGAGAATATGTTGGTATAATTGAACCTTGGATTGCATCTCTGTGCGAATGGAATAGCGGGGGAGACCTTTCTTGCTATAGAGGGAAGATTCAATCCTTGTGGGATCACCTTTGACCTTCTCTAGAGTTACTGCCTACCTTTCCCTGGTTCTCTTCCACGACCCTACTGGACGTCTCTATTGAGCCCTTCTTGTGGTGTCAGTGTTTTACATGGGAAGATTGGGATGTAGGATTAGCCATATTCGAGATTATATTGGAGTCCTTTGATTACTCGAACAATTTGCCACCTTATAAATGAGTCATACAATCCTTCCACGGGTAATGGGCTATTGAGTTAGTGAGTCAATTTTGCCATTGATTTTGTTTGGCTATAATAGTAGTTCCATCTGTGATCACATTATTTGATGTAATATCTTGATAAATGCATCTCTTATTCAAGTATCTGTTGATTTGAACACATGTCCCTGCATTATACTCATATTGCCCCATTACCTAGACTCATATTATACATCGCTACCCTTCTTCCATGCTTCTATGTCATTGGAAAATGATTTATTTGATTTCTTGTGTATCGTCGTGTTAATCGTTATTAAATGTATGTGTGTATCGTATATTATGTCGAGCCATTAGTATCATGTAGGACCCTTGGGTGTGACTTACGCAAATTTATACCCTATCCACACCATTGCTCATTCCCTCTTGAGATAGGTTCCTGATAGTGTGGTCCTTCCTTCTTTATCTCCCCTTAAAATGATTTACTTATCTTGATTAGATTTATGTTTAACCCAATGATCGATTGCTTTATGTGACGATAAATCCTAGCATGCTTATCAACTTATCGCTCGGTGGTGTTCTCCTTAATTATTATGCTATGATATCCTCTCGTGCTTGCATGAACATAGGACCTGACACCTCGCAAGATCACACACAACGCTATGTACAACTTCATATACGCATCACACATGAATGTTAGGTTGAACTTATTCGAATTGTCTTGACTATATTCACGCTTCGATTTGTGTTACTAGTATCATGTAGGGCGTATGCTTTCCAATATGGACCACTGAATAGTTACTTGTCATACTTGTCCTATTTTGTGAACATGGTTATCCCGTAATGCGATAGTTACTATGTCGCTTCTATATGCCTCTTCATAACATTAGGCTGATTTCACTGATGTATATTCCGACATGTTTGTATTTGACCTTACCTGTTGACATATATACCGTGCTCGTGCATTTGATCATGTATGTAATGCCTGTGATGCTTATCGAATACTTAGTGACTCTATACATTGCATAATCATTTCTAGCTTCTGCATACCTTGATTAGAATTGTCAAGCATACCTAGTAGCTCAAATCCTCTCATCATTTCTATTCTCGAGTTAGAGTATTGTCACTAGTCTAGTCGTCTTTAGCTTTGGTCCGTGTCTGAACCCGTGAGGGTTTGGGTTGTCTGCCCTTGTCACTCCTCTATCTCCGCTAACTTAAAATTGTGTACGACACTCTTGACAAACGATCGGATGGAAAAGAGAATGGGTGTCTGGCTAACATTAGACGGCGCAGCAGAAGCGTGGGCCCATAACCCACATGTCCCAAGACTAACGTCATCGTCGACATTAAAGGATGAACACGTTTCAAGGATCATGAGCACAAAATACTATGTGACTTATGAAGATATAGTGTTCCCTGTTCGAGTTGCTAACCCCTAATGTACCATGATGCCTTGACGTGTTAATACTCTGAGTTACTAAACACGATCTAAATTCTTTTGCCTATAAAATATTAATTACGGGATGTACTTGCTCTGCTATTTTGCCCAAGCCTAGCCGAGGAAGAGTGAGTTACCAGACGTAAAACAAAAAAAGTATGTTGATTGAAGAACCCAGCCCGAGCGCCCTTCACCTTCGACTTGAAAGAAACCAACACCCTTAGGTTCTGGGTTATGGTTTTGGTTTTTGTGCCACTGCCTCAACTTCTTCTGTTTTGGGGCATCCTAATAATTATATACCTGATAATCCGATTCCCACCCCACCTCTAGGCACCCAGAAACGAGGAACGGCGTAGTAAGCGACAAAATGCTTCAGGGACTTGAAAATAAGCATAGATCCGGAACGCATATTCAGTCGTACCGACATGGCCACACTGATTTGTTTTCTATCAAAGCATGATGTGATTTAGACTTATAGATTTTTCTTATATTTTTCTATTTAAAAAGTATCCCACATCGGTTGTAAACACATAAGAGGCTAGAGTTTATATACTGTGTAAGGTTTCTCATTTTTAATACAAGTTGAATTTTGAGTGAAAAGTTGAGCACATTTGATTCCTTTGATTTCGGATTAAGGATCATGTTTTTGGTGAGATGCTAAAAACAAAACCCTTTGGTGAGATGCCAAGGGAGACACCCTAGTGAGAGGCGAAGGTGTCAAAGGGTCGAGATCCTCAGAGTGCGATTCCGAGAGGATTGAGATCGAGTGTGGAAGATTCAAGGGTGAGAGGCTTGCAGATCTTGCCATACATATCCGGTTACTAGTAGAAGGTTTATCCCTTCAAATAAAGGAGGAACCTCGTCGTCGATCCTAGCCGCTCGGAGTGTTCCCGAGCACATCAAGTGGTATCAGAGCTAATCGACTCGAGTCCATCGAGCTTTCGATAATTGAGTGGTTTCTTCTTTGTCAAAATGTTTAAGAAAGCGAGTTCCAGGCCTTTGTCCGAAGAGTACATCCGATGGGCTATTTGAGCCTATGATGATGGGTATCTTCATTGGAGCGAGATGGATGGTGCTACAAGTGATGTAGTTTATCAAGAGCTTCGGAGAAGATATCGAAAGAGAAGGGCTTGAGAGGATGAGCCTCGGCGTAAGAAGAAGGTTGAACCAACTTGGCAAGAGATCCGCAAGCTCGTGGAAGACTCAATGCAATAAGTACGGGAAATGCGAAAAGGCGTCAACAAATTGGGGTCGACGCTATCGAAGCCCAAAACAGCCCTACCTCCCTCTTCAAAGACGAAATCATCTACGGCCATATGCGAGATGCTTGAGATTAAAGAAGGCAAGTCCGATGATGTTCCTATTGAGATTGCGAAGGTCAACCCTGAGCTTAAGAAAGATGAGGAAATCATCCAAGTTCCCAAGGTTGCGCTTTCCATGAAGAAGAAATGAATGCTAACCGACATGCCTAGCTTTCTCAATTCCATGTCAAGTAAGTGGTTAGATTCGACTTCTTTCATTCCGTCTTGCTTGCCTTTCACGATTCAAGAAGAAGAGGGGATTCAAGATCCGTTCAAGGAAAAAGAAACATGTCCGAAGGAGTCGCTTGTTTCTATCACGGCTTCAAGGACGAATCCTTTTCAAGGGGAGGAGGCCGATGTGATCCTAGTCATCAATGATCTCGAATCCTTTATCTTACAAAGCTATGTAGCCGGGGCCGAACATCAATCCTCATTTGAGAAAACAGCATGGCGACACCGTGGTATTTTGGCTCTTATGGGCTGGATAAAATTTTGATTGAAGCCAATGAGCACTTGTTGGCAAGCTATTTTAAGTGGCTACAACGTGCATGAAGGACACCTCTCCTAAACCAGCCTTGACGATGCTTGAATTGGACGTTCTTTCAAGCAGCTCCAAAATAGACGTTTTTCCATGCTTTTACTTCTATCAAATAAATCCCACATCGATTATAGATGCTTGGTGGGCTATATTTTCATCCTATATATTGCTTGTAAAACTTTCGTTTTAAATAAAGTCAAGTTCAGTTGAGTTAAATGTTAAGCCACTAAATAGCTTCCTATGATTCCGGGTTAATGATCGAGTTCTGGGTGAGAGGCTAAGAGCGAACCCTTTGGTGAGAGGCCGAGGGTGACACCCTAGTGAGAGGCGAAGGTGTCAAAGGGTCGAGATCATCGGAGTGCGATTCCGAGAGGATTGAGATCGAGTGTAGGGGATTCAAGGGGTGAGAGACCTGCGAATCTTGCTCCACATATCCCTTCTTTTCAGTTTTCATAAACCACAAAAATTAGTCCCACAAAAAGAGTGTTCGAAAGCTCGAGCCTTGGTCGATCCCGGTCATCGGGTTTCATCAGAGGATCAAGCAACGCAACCAGCTGGAAACCTGAGTTGTTTAGTAATGACGTACAATATGATGAAACTTGATGGCTTGACTTGATTATGTCCATATAATTATTGACCACAATGGTACCTTGAGACTTTTGACATTGTTGAGATAGTTGGTGATGATCTAATGATGTTATAGTTATAAATGCTTGTGGATATGATGTAAGCCTTATATGTGATGCTTTCCATGATTTCTTTCTCTTTGAACATGTGGGTTGAGATCTTTTGGTAGGATGGTCAGAGAGTGGTGAGAGGATTTGAGATTCTAGGTTATCGAGGATCGAATTGTGGGTGACGTAATGCTTGGTGGACCAGGAACACTTGGGAAGTTGTAGAATTTGGGACTATGATGCATATGTTGTGATTAGGAATGATTTTGGTAAGAAACGAGTAGAGGAATTGTTAAGGCTGGTTAGTATAGGGTTTCTTGAGGAATCATAGATCTTGGGGATTTGATATGATAGCAGGACTGGATGTGACGTGTGTAATTGGGTTTTGCTCGGGCAATGTTGTGAACGTTGACTGAGGTATTAAGGAATGGAAGATGACCCTTCGAGGTAAGACTGTGAGTTAGGTGAGAATATCGTAAGGTTGATTGATTGCTTGAGGGTTCGTGGTGGCCAGTTTAGCACTAGATCATGGTACTCTGGGGTAGAATATGATGATTGCAGGTGGTGGAATATTTAGCGGGGCGTAATGCATGTGATGTTTTGGGTAGTATGGGAGGTGTAAGGAATGACCCTTGCTAGTATTTAGGACATAGTTTGAGATGGTACATGTGTATGAGATTAGGGATAGGAGTTGGGTTCTTAGAGGTGGATTGCTGGTGAGAGTGCTTGACGGAATGGAAAGTGAGATTGGAGTGTCGAAGGGAATTAGGATTCCCTCTTTGGGATATTATCTGATTTGATGTTGGTAGGTCTAGATGAGGAGTGATCTTGGCTTGAGAGTTGGAGACGAGCGAGTGGTGATTGCATTTTATTGTGACTAGTAATAATGTGAAGATTTTCTTGATTATGTGACTTATTAATATGTACTGGCGGGATGAACCCGATATGGAATGACATTACATGTTGATATGCAATGCTGGAATCTAATTAGTAGTAACATGTGTTATCGGGATATATTGATGCATTGCTATTCTCATATGTTGATACACTGATATTTTGTTGATTGATGTAAAGATATGATGCACTTTGATATAATGTTGAACCTCCATTTTTGCTGAACCTTAATAGCATGACCTTATTTGTATTGATGGGTTGACAATGAGTTTCGGTTTGTTGATTCTATGATAAAAATCCCACTATGACTACCCTTACGATACCGATGTTTGATGTGATAAATCTTGTTATGACAACACTTGATGTAATTTGGATAGGTTGATGAGATGACTATGTGACTTTATGCGTTGATTAAATGGAAACCCCTGTCGTGACTAGTTCGACTATTATTGTGATGTCGATATGTGATAGTGAGACTTGACTTGTAGTGACTTACTGACTCCATGCTACATATCTGTTGATCTCTTGACATGTGTGCTTGTGTGGTTAGCTATGATGGTTAGATGATGTACTTGTTATCACTTTTAGTATGATGTAGGGATATCTTTTATGACTTCTGGTGTGATGTTGGGACTCTTATTATGATTTTGGTATGTTATTGTGATGCATATTATGGCCTCGGGTATGGTGTTGAGATGCTTGATGTGACCTTTTGGTGTTGTGTTGGGATGTGTTTTGAGACTTGTCGTATGATGTACGGTTGGAGATGAGGTTTATGATATATGAGATTATGCATTTGATGGCTTATGATTTTGCTTGAATTGAGATTGATAGATTGACTCGACTCTGGAAAATAGGAGGATAATATGAGATTAGTGCTTAGAGGTAGATGCCTCCACCTCCCGAGTTCTACGATTTGATTGAGTAACTTGGGACTTGAGGGATTTTGAACGGTTTTGAAAGGGGCTAACTTGGATTTCGAAATGATTTTGAATGGTTTTGAAGTTGAGAGGCTTTGGTTAGTTTTGAAGGTTTTAGTTTCGGGGACGAGACTTGTTTTTAGAGGTGGATGAATGTAAAGACCGGAAAATTTAATTACTGTATTATTTAATTCCTGAATTTGGAAAGCCGTCGGAAATCCGTCTCCGAGCAACTTGCCATTTCTTGAAAGTCATTGAAACGATTCCGACATCCTTTTGAATTTGACTTCGACGGATCTTATTTTCGCTATTGAGTTTTGGATTTGAAAACTTAGAGTCTCATTGGTCGTTTGGAAACAGTTTGAAATTCGATTTGGATTTCCCGAGAGTCGGGATTTCGGGTTAAACTATAGGGATTCTGAGTCAGACCTAGCGGGACCATCTCTCTCCCTCTCCCTCCCTCCCTCCTTTATGTTTTTTTTTTTATCATTTTCCCCATTAAACCCTAATGAGAGTCTTGCCTCCATTATAAATGGAATGCTCCAATCCCAAAGAGATCCAAATCACCTCAGAAATCCAAGCCTCTACACCAAAACCCTAATCTCTCTCTCCTTTTGAGAAACCAAGAGAAAACCCTAAAATATTTTCTTCTTTCCTGCCTCCTCCTTCAATCTTCAAAACCAACATCTCAATCTCTTACTTTGTGTTTCTTTCGGCTCAAAAACCCTCAAACACACCTCCTTTCCCTCCTCCTTAAAGATCTAGCAAAGAAAAAGAAGGTCGGATATCTATTCAAGCAAAAATAGAAGTTGTTGGGACGTTACGCCGCTACGAGTTTTCAGTCACCACTGCGAGTTGGAGCCAAGAAGCTACAGAAGACCCTTTCGCCGCCACGAGCTCTTACTTGCCTCCTTGAAATCGAGCCCAGAAACCCTTGTTCGTCTTTTCTCGCGGTAATCTAGTTCGTTCTCCCTCCTCTTACTTCATTTCCCTTCAAATCTTTTAAAGGTGTACCTTTACTAAGTTTTCCAAGGTCGAGACGGAGTGGATATAACGCCTAGAAGTGCAAGATCCGAACGAAGGTATCCAACCTTCGAAACGTAACCCAAATATTTATATTTGGGCCATTACATATTAGATGTTCAAAATAGTTTTGAATTTACGCTTTAAGCATCTAATTTTCCTTCAGTAGGTCATCGAGAGTTTTAAGTTCAAAATTATTGCTTATCATAGAAATCAATTAGCTTCTATATGAATTAGGGCATGTTTGGTATGGGTATATATATATATATATATATATATATATATATATATATATATATATATATATATATATATATATATATATATATATATATATTAGTTTCATATCTCCCTATA
Source organism: Persicaria tinctoria (assembly GCA_037127255.1). Classification (NCBI taxonomy): domain Eukaryota; kingdom Viridiplantae; phylum Streptophyta; class Magnoliopsida; order Caryophyllales; family Polygonaceae; genus Persicaria; species Persicaria tinctoria. The sequence continues at coordinate 38,708,350 of JBANSL010000003.1, read as the reverse complement.
CTGATATTTTAAAAGCTTTTGATTGTTGGAGGAAGCCAGGAAGAATACCAGTTCTCCAGCTCTCTCGCCTTGGAAAAACAACCCCGTATCAGTCGTCTTCTGTTTTGTTCAAGTAAAGCCACGTGATTAGCACGTGGCCACATTTTTGTATAAATAGAACCGATTGCTCTGTAAGAAACTCAGTACATACAATTCAGTTGATCAGAGAGTTTATTCTCTGATTTCCCTCTCAATCAATCGACGCTCTCTTCTTCTCAGTTCCCAAACAATTTCGATCTTCAATTTCGTTTTCCACATGGTATCAGAGCAAGAGATCGATCAATTGATCTTGATCTTTGCTCAATGTGTGTAGCTATTCACAATTTGATTCTTCCGCGCGTTTTCTTTGCATCTGGATTCATGGATCCCAACGGCGATCAATTGCAGGTGGTGAATCGGATGGATACGAATGATCCTTTGTACATTCATCCATCTGATAGTCCAAGTATGGTGCTCGTTTCGAGAGTTTTTGATGGATCTAGCTTTGCCACTTGGAAAAAGTCTATGTTAATTGCACTTTTCGCCAAGAATAAGATAGGTTTTATTGATGGCACAATTGCAAAACCTACGGTGGCTGGTGCTGATTTGAGAAACTGGCAAAGATGTAGTGATATGGTAGTATCTTGGATGATTAATGCTTTGAGTAAAGAAATCGCTTGTGGGATAAACTGGCAAAGATGTAGTTCGAAAGAAATTGTGTGTGATTTCACAAGGTAGTGACGATTTTTCTACCTATTATACCAAGATCAAGCGATTGTGGGATGAACAGAAGACATTGCAGATAGTCCCTCGCTGTTCTTGTGACGCTCATCAAGAATACTGTAAGCTTGATGAGGAACAGAAGCTTCTTGAGCTTATGATGAGGATCAATGACTGTTACAGTTCGGTTAGAGGCCATATCTTGATGATGAAATCAAGTCCTAGCATTGCAGAAGCATATTCGTTGCTTAATCAAGAGGAGAAGCAGCGAGATTTCAAGAATATTACTCAATTTGCTGGGGATTCTTCTTCCATGTACTCTCAGAAACAGAAATCGTCTTCTTCAACTCAATCGTCTATGCAAAATCAAGGTCAGAAACCGAACAAATCTGAGGGGACTGTGCCTGGAAAACGTGCTCCCTATGTTTGCACTCATTGCAAGAAAACCGGGCACAAAGTTGAGTTTTGCAACAAACTCATATCGGTTGTCCATCTGATTCTAAGGCTCCTAAGGAAAGAAAGATTGTTGCTCAAGCTTCAGGTGATTCTGATGGGGATGCTCCAGTATCTGCTATACCGGGTTTCACAGTTGAGGAGTGTGCACAACTCATGAGCATGTTGACCAAGGGAAATTCGCAACCTCAACACCAGAATTCAGAGCTTGCTGGTTGTTCGATGGCAGGTATACACCTTTCCAATTACTTTGAATACATGGCTCTAAGTGCACAATTAGTTTCACAGAAACGATGTGATTCCTGGATTCTAGACACTGGTGCAACATACCACATGTGTTTTGTTGAAACCTTTTTCACTCAACTATTGCCCCTCCCTCATCCTTACAAAATCACCTTGCCCAATGCCGCTTTCATCATTGTCAAACATCATGGATCTGTTCAGATTTTACCTAACCTTGTTATACACAATGTCTTTTATGTCCCAGAGTTCAAATTCAATCTCTTATCTATCGGCAAACTCACTTCTTAGTTGAATGGTAACGTTTGTTTTTCATCAACTGATTGCCTATTTCAGGCCCCTTCATTGAAAAGGCTAGTGGCTCTTGGTAAACAACAAGGAGGACTCTATCTGTTGGAGAGCTATTCACCCAAACACATTTCCCATGGCATGCATTCTAGTGAGAATAACACTACTTGTAAAACTTTTACCTGTTCTTTTGATTTGTCTATGCCCTTTGAGAAATAGAAATTGTTGCATTGTTGTGATATTGTTGCCATTTCTAAACCAGTTGTTTGTGATATATGTCATAAATGTCGCCAACACAGATTACCCTTTCCTCTCAGCAGTATCAAAACTAAGAACCCTTTTGATTTGGTGCATGTTGATCTTTGGGGACCCTATCATACCTCCACTTACAATGGCCACAAATATTTCCTTACCTTGGTTGATGATTACAGGCGGTGCACCTGGACCCATTTACTTCCTACAAAATCCATTGCCTTTTCATTCATTAAGAGCTTTGTTCACATGGTCCAAAATGAGTTTCACACACCAAAGATTATTCGTACTCATAATGCCTTTGAACTTGGCTCTAGTGCTCAAGCTATGTCTTTTTTCTCATTAAATGGCATTCTCCACCAAACCAGCTGTGATTATACACCTCAACATAACGGTGTGGTTGAGAGGAAACACAAACATCTCCTTGAAACATCCAGGGCATTGTTTTCTCAATCCCAATTGCCTCTCAAATATTAGGGTGAGTGTGTCTTGATGGCCACTTATTTGATCAACCGGTTTCCCTCCAAACTCTTACAAAATTCCACTCCATATGAGAAACTTTTTCTTACACCACCCTCATATGACCAGTTGAAGCCTTTCGGCTGTGTGTGTTATGCCACAACAAATGTTAAGGGGAGAGACAAATTTCAGTCTCGTTCTCAAGCCTGCATTTTTTTGGGATTTCCATTTGGAAAGAAGGCATACAAACTCTTGAACATTGATTATAGAGAGATTGTGATCTCTAGAAATGTCGTTTTCTATGAATAAATTTTCCCCTTTCATTCAATTCAAAGCCCTTCTGATGTTACTTTTCCCATTGCTGCTCCTGATTTCATTCCCTTTTCTCAAGCTATTTCTACCCCTGCACATGGTCCTGACCCTGCACCTGTTGTTTCCCAACCTACACCTGTTGTTGCCTAACCTACACCCACTGTCCTTACCCGTCGTTCAACTAGAATGCATGCTCCTCCAGCTTACCTGTCAGATTTCGTTTGCACCAACACCATCACCTCTGCTTGTTTTTCTCCCTTGTCCATATGTGCAAATGTTCTTTCTACGGATGATCATCGTCTTCTCTCGAATTTGAATTTCTTGAAAGAGCCTTCTTCATACTCAGAAGCTGCTCAGTACCAAGTCTGGCAAGAGGCAATGGACAAAGAATTTACTGCCCTTGAATTGAATCGCACATGGGACCTTGTTCCCCTTCCAGCTGGGAAGAAACCCATTAGTTGCAAATGGGTGTTCAAAATCAAGCTAAAGGCTGATGGTACTTTAGATCGCCACAAAGCTCGATTAGTCATCTGGGGTTGTACACAAAAAGATGGAATAGATTTCACTGAAACCTTCTCTCCGGTCATCAAGATGATCACTGTTCGAGCACTTGTATCAGTTGCACTTAAGAAAGGTTGGCCTGTGTTTCAGTTAGATGTTAACAACGCGTTCCTTCATGGGGATCTCCATGAAGATGTCTATATGCGCCTTCCTCAAGGTCTTGTTGTCCCTAACTCATCCTTGGTTTGCAAGCTCAACAAATCTCTCTATGGTCTTCGTCAGGCATCAAGACAGTGGTATGAAAAGCTATCTATTTCTCTTCGTTCTCAAGGATATATTCATTTTGAAAATGACCATTCTTTGTTCACCAAGAGAAGTGGTTCATCGGTTGTCCATTTAGCCATCTATGTTGATGACATTTTGCTCACTGGCAATGACATTAGTGCTATCACTCAGCTCAATCAATTTCTGGACAACACTTTCAAAATCAAAGACCTTGGTGAGCTGCATTATTGTCTGGGCATCGAATTCATCAAAATTCCCCAAGGTTTGGTCATGAGTCAAAAGAAGTTCCTATCAGAGATGATTCAGGAGTTCAATTGTGTATCTCTTTCACCTGCTACTGCCCCTCTGGAAGTTGGTCTGAAATTGCACGAGTTTGGGAGTCCTTTGCTGGCTGATCCCATGATTTACAGACGTCTTGTGGGAAAATTGAATTTTCTCAGCAATACCCGACCTGACATTGCGTTCTCTGTGCAGTTTTTAAGCCAATTTATGCAGTCACCCACAGATGCCACCATGAAAGCCGCTTTGCATACTCTTCGGTATTTGAAAGGCAAACCCGATTTGGGGATTTTGCTTAATTCCTCTCCCAATTGCAAATTGGTGGGTTATAGTGACTCTGACTGGACCACTTGTTCACACACTTGCCGTTCGTTAGCGGTTACTTTGTGACTTTTGGTGGTTGCCCAGTTTCATGGAAAGCTAAGAAGCAATCCATCGTTTCCCTATCATCTGCGGAAGCTGAGTACCATTCTTTGCGACGCCTCACTGCAGAATTGGCTTGGTTGTCTCGCCTGTTTGCTTAATTGGGTATCGATGGCATCACTCCCATTCCAGTTCATTGTGACAACCAGGCCGCTATCCATATCGCCAAGAACTCGGTATTTCATGAGCGCACTAAACATGTCGACCTCGACTGTCATTTTGTGCGACACAAGCTCTGTGGCGGATTAATTTCCCTTTCCTACCTCCCCACTCGTGACCAATTGTTTGATATCTTCACGAAATCTCTTTCTGGCCCTCGTCATTGTGAGCTTCTTGGCAAGCTTCCGTTGGTTCCTTGTTGTGAGCCTAATTAGCCATGTTTTACATTATCTTTTATATCGATTTCTGCATGCATTGCATGCATTTGGGCTTGAATGATACAAAATATGTGTAGTTTATGCTTAGTTGTTATATATGGAGGTCTACACAAGTTTTTGTCATATTTCGCAGAAATCGGACGCATTTTGGAGCTTAAAGGAAAGTCATGGAGAAGCCAAGAATGGTGCAGCTGGAGAGAAGGCCAATTTCTGGCTTTCATCATTCTGAATCAGGCTGTGATGTCTTCATGAGAGTTGTAGCCCTCGGAAAGAGCTTTCCAACGCATGGTCATATGCGTCAATCCGACAACCGAGGCAGCGGGAAAGTGCGTTTTACGAACAGAGCTGGAAGCTGAGAAAAGAACTCGACGTCGACAAGAGTTGTCGACATCGACAAGTATCCAAAACTAGACATGAGCACTGGAAGACGAAGTCGAGTTGACTGAACTCAAGACCAAAATGTTGTCGATGTCGAGGAAAGTTGTCGACATCGAGAAGACATGTCGAGCACTCCAGAAGTCGAGATCGAGGAGAAGTCCGAAGAGAAAGGAGATTACTTGCAAGCCAAGATTCGACGAATTCTATCCAATTCTATCAAGACCAAAGAAGATGTCCACACATTAGATATAGTTCTAGTCTATCTATTTTATTTAATTACACTATGTTATTTATTTATCATTAAGTTTTAGATATAGTTTTAGATAAAGATAGATATCTTCTATCCTTGATTAGCGAGGATTAGAAGCCTATAAATAAGGCCCTAGGGGGCTCAGTTTTATTCATTAAAATTCAGTTAGATTCAATTTCAGAGAGAAGTAAGTAGGAGAAGTAGAGAGAGAGAGAGAGAGAGTGAGCAGCCGGTTGGAGTTGTGAAGCGAGAGCGGAGTTGGCTTCGAGCGGTTGTAAACTTTGGTTTATTTTTATGCAAGTTTCCTCTTTTACGAAGATGTCTTTTATTGCAATGAAGAGCGAGTAGTCCACCCACTTCTGGGGCTGGGGTGAGCCCGACGGTGGCCATGTGAGGCGATGCAATAAAGGTCAGATTTTTATGTGATTCATCTTCTATCCCTATGAGCATGATTCTTTTGCGAGAGTTGAAGGCGATCCTTGTTTGTGTTATTGAAGCGAAAGTGATCTTAATGCAACTTGGATTAATTATGTGAAAAAGGGTTAGTAACAATTAGGGTTTATGCGAGAGCCTCTATATTCCTATTTGTTAATAACGAAAGTTATTTGGATGGAAAGCGTGATCTTTTATGCCTTTATGTGTTACTTTGCATGGTTATCGTTGCGGTGTCGAAACCCTAGCCTTGGAAGTCTTTAGTTTATTGATTTATTTCATCGAAATTCGTGTTCCGTGTTCGAAAAGCATTTGCATTTAAATTTCTGTTCTTATCGATCTCGGGAAAATCTTGTCGACATCGAGTTCACTTGTCGACGTCGAGAACTTTTTGCTGAAGTCGAGTTTTCTGTTTTGTCGATCTGTGTCTTGTCGAGAACATCTTGTCGATAAGCCTTCTGTGTCGAGTACTTCTCGATATCGAGGACTTCTGTGTCGACAAAACTCGGTCGAGTACTTTGGTCGAGTTACTTACTTTGGTCGAGTTACTTGCTGTTGTCGACTTGCTTTGTTCTTTATTTGCTTTGCTTTTATTTCTGTCTTTTACTTGTTCTTTGCTTTTATTTTAGTTGCCCTTGCCGGGATTATTTGTTTCTATTTTATTTCTGCTTCTGCTTGTGTTTCTGTCTTTTCTGCTGCTGTTGTGAGAATCTGATAGCTACCTGAGAACTGCTGACGTGCTTCCTCGTGGATTCGATCCTGACTTTTCTCTTACTACAACGGGAGGAAGTCTTGTATTTATTTGCTGAGACAGGGAAGTCAGTCCGATCTATATTCTATATCTATTTCAATACTTGACCAACTCTTGAGACAACAAATTGGCGCCGTTGCCGGGGAAGCTATCAATCGCGCCTTAGGTAGTCAGTTCTCACTGTTTCTTTGAGTTACTTTTCAGGTGTATGCGCCGTTCTGGTATACCACCTGAGTACTACAGTTTAGACGAACCAGAGCGCCTTCTACACATCAGAAATAGACTTCAAAGAGCCATGGAGGACGCTGAAACACAGGAGCAGCCGATCGCTAGGCTTACCAGGGATCTAGCCGCCAGGGATGCTGCTCTCGCCGCTGAGAGAGCAGAAAAGGAACAAGCACAAGCTGAGCTTGCCCAATATCCAACCACTGCTAAGGATTATATGCATCCCACGCTCGTCGTGCCTGAATCGGCGATTCTAATCCCTAAAAACTCTTTTGAAATTCGCACTCAATTTCTTATAGAGCTTAAAAATAATGCCTTTTACGGCAGATTTAATGAGTGCCCTCTTGAACATATTACTAATTTTCATGATATTACTCTTGCAGAAGGCACAACCTTGGAATATGTCAAGATGAAATCTTTTCGCTGGTCTCTCGCTGGGCCTGCACTGAAATGGCTGGAAGGGCTGAAAGCAAGATCACTCATAACCTGGGCCCAAGTAGAGCAAGAATTTCTGAACAAATTCTTCCCACCTGCCAAAACAGCATATCTCTGCCAGAAAATCACCGCCTTTAAGCAGCAGAAAGGGGAACCGCTGGCAAAGACATGGGAGCGCTACAAGGAACTTCTGCGATCTTGCCCTACTCATGGACAGCCACCCTACATCATTTAGGAGATCTTCTTCAACTCTCTTGACCAAGTCACTAAGGACAGAATCAACAATTATACTCACTACGAGTATCTGACGATGCCACCAAGTGACGCATGGGGTGTGCTAGAGAAGCTCACCAACTACGACAACAAATATGGGTCTACTGCAACTTATGAAGAGAACCCATACGCTAGGCCAGCACCATCCATGCCCCTCTATGAGCCATCAAAGGAGATTGATCCAGATGTCAGTGAGCAATACTACAGAGACCAGAATAAGAAGCTCCTCAAACAAGTGAAGTATCTCTCTGTCAATCAGCCTTGCATAGAATGCGGATCACAAAGGCACACCACTACTGAGTGCCCACACACAGAGCAAGTCAGGATGGCAGAACATCATGAGGATGCAGCTTACGCAGGAGGGCCTAATCGCTATATGGGGGATCAAAGGCCTTATCAACAGCAATGGAACTAAGGTCCCCCTAGGAATCCTCCACCCTACAAAGCTCCAGGACATCTAGAAAGGGATCAAAGGAAGGATGATCTGCACCTTATCCTTGAGGAGATGCGACGAAATCAGGGTACCATCAACAACCAGTTCCAGAACATCACCACCAAATTTGGAGAACTGGACATCTGGAAAAGGGGAATTGAGACGCAGATAGGACAGATTTCTGCACAGATCCCACGACAGTCCGGCAAGCTCCCTGGGCAAACAGAACCAAATCCTAAGGGAAAGACTGAACACATAGCTGCTATAAAACTCAGGAGCGGGCATCAACTGCAAGAGCCAGAGGTCGGAGAGCAGCAGGACAGCGCCAAACAACAACTCGATGTCGACGAACGTCTTGTCGATGTCGACAACTCCTCTGATCGACCAACCTCTGCACTGAACAACAACTCGACATCAAGGAAAGTTGTCGATGTCGAGGAGCTTGTCGATGTCGAGAAGTCCCATGACGATGTCGATAAGACTGCAACACCTCCGACGTCTGTTCTGGCTCCAAATCAGAAAAAGAAGCTACCTTTCCCCACGAAATCTCTAAAGGACCCAGCGGAGAAAAAGTTTCAGCGCTTCATCAAGATGCTTCAGAAGCTCAATGTCACCATACCCTTCACAGAAGCGCTCAATGAAATGCCATCCTATGTCAAGTTCCTAAAGGAGATTCTGAGCAAAAAGCGATCGATGGCAGAAATCACAGAGGAGTGCAGCCATCTGGACATATTGGAGAAGAGGCCGGATCCAGGTAAGTTTGCTATAACTATTGGATTTGGTCCATACAAAATTAATGCCCTATGTGATCTTGGAGCCAGTGTTAGCATTATGCCTTTAACGATTTGGTCCAAGATTAAGATAGGTGCCCTGGAACCTGTGGATGCTAGACTATACATGGCCAACAACACAGTGGTCATTCCAATAGGCATGGTGGAAAATGTACCAGTACAAGTAGGTAAATTCTTCGTTCCTGCTGATTTCTTAATTGTTGATATGCAAGAAGATCCTGCTTGTCCAATTATTCTAGGGAGACCATTCTTGGCGACGGTGGATGCCAATATAAGTGTAAGGAAAGGAGTGCTCACCTTCAACATCAGTGATGAGGTCATTGAGTATTCCTTTAACAAAACTGAAAGGCATACGGGTCCAATGGAAGAGGTCAAATCTATCTCAGCTGGCTACATCACTTGCGGGGAACCCAAGGTCAGAAATATGACCCCTAAGGAGATAGAAAAGAGGGACATGGAGGCCCAGGTGGAGGAGATCATGGCAATCCTCAAAGAGAACACAGGAACTAAGTATGGGGTCATAGTCGACAAAAACTCCTCGAGATCGAGTAGTTTAGTCGACATCGACAAAGATCAGAAACCTCCACCAGCATCGTCGAGTAAGCCACTGAAACCAGAGAACAACTCGACATCGACAACACTTGTCGATATCGACAAGATTGAGGCTTCCTCGACACCACCTCCCTCGACGAGAAACCCAACTGAAGACAGTAGCTCCTCGACATCGACAACTCTTGTCGAAGTCGACAAGATCTGGGTTTCCTCGACACCTCCTTCCTCGACTCCACCTTCATCGACGAGAAATCTACTGGAAGTCGAGAACAACTCGATGTCGACAAATCTTGTCGATGTCGACAAGATCTTGGTCTCCTCGACTTCTCCTTCCTCGACTTGCAGTCCACCAGATGAGCCAACTTCATCGATGTCGAGTAACACTGCTCGATGTCGACAAAATCCAGTGGTTCCCGAATCCGAATCCACAAAGGTAAGCCAAGGTATGAATCTGTCTTCTCCTATTTCAATTAAAGATTTATCTATACATGGGAGAGGTTTGCCTTGGTATGTGCGCTTATGCAGGATTTCCGATGACGATCCAAAGGAATACAAAGTAGGAGACATGGTCTATGTCTCTAAATCAAAGGATCATTGGTTTCCTAACAAATTCAATAAGAAGAAGATGGGACCATTCACGGTGAACAAGATCCATTCAGGAGGGATCCAGCTAAAGGACAAGAATGGAGTCTTATTTGAGGCCCAAGCTACATGGGCCCTGCAGATGCCACCTTGAGCATTAATGAAAGTCGGCCTAGCGACTATAAAATCTAGAGCATGTACGTAGACTTTTTAGGACATTTGAGACTTTGTTTTTTGTTTTTACTATTATGGGTATATGTCTTCTACTTTTTCAGGTCAATGGATAGAACCAAAGCTTACTCGGACTAAGAGGTGCTCCATTCGAAATTTTGCAGCTCTGCACACATGTCTTGTGAGTTTCTTTCTTTACCCTTTACCTTGTTTTTATACAGTGAGGACACTGTAATGTTTAAGTATGGGGTGGGGGAAAGGGCTTACTTTATGCATATTGATCATATTTGACATACTTGTACATTATTTCTTAATAATTGCTACATGGCTATTTTTGGAATGCATTATTTATTTATGCGCTTATATGCAAAATTGGATTCATTAGAGATATAGCATGAAATTGCCTAGTAAAGGGAAGTCACAATGAAGTGCATATTTTGATAAAAACCATGAAAGGAGGTAAAATTTGAAATTGCTTTTGACATGTTGCATGATAAGATGATGGAGGACTTTAGATTTCCATATAATGCTCATTGTTATAATCCTAACCTTACCTATGCTTACGCATCACAAAAGTCATAATATGCCTTATTTCAAATATTGCTCCACATGATCTAAATATTTCCATTCTTTACCTTATCCGGGGATTATGTTGAGAATGATGTTATATTATGGAGATGTTATATGGTGTTTGTGTTGTTATTATCATTATTGGAGTTTTGAAGGAATTTGTTTGAAATATATGGAAAATTTAATGAGTGAAAGAAAATCCAATCACCTCAGGAGATAAAGGTAGATTGACCCTGCTCTCTGAGATAATAGTTTGGAGAGATGGGACACATTATGAGGAGTCCAAAGCACTAAGTATCCGGGGCCATTCATGACACACATGTTTGCGACTCGCGAGAAGGCAGTGCTGAGGTTAGAGAGGTAAAAGCATTATTATTGAAAAAAGCAATATGAAAGGTGATGAATCAAATGGAGAAAGAATGTGGAATGAAACTCAAAGTTTGAAAGTGATCCATTTCCCCGGATCAAAAGCACCACATTGCCAAAAATTGCCCACATTTTAGCCTTTTACCAATCTACTCCTTCATGAGCTTAAATTAAAGTCTTCTTGATTATCAATGCTTAGTCACTTATGAATGTTTTTGCATAACCCTCCTTTTGTGAGTAGATGTTGCTTTTACATATTTGCACATGCATGAATCCGTGACACTAGTACCTTTTCAAGGATGGTAATTGATTGCAGGGTTATATAAGAATGAATCTAAGATGTTGAGAGTTTGAATTCTTCCCCTGAATGACAATTAAAAGTATTGCTTGAGGACAAGCAAGCTTAAATATGGGGTGTTTGTTGTGAGCCTAATTAGCCATGTTTTACATTATCTTTTATATCGATTTCTGCATGCATTGCATGCATTTGGGCTTGAATGATACAAAATATGTGTAGTTTATGCTTAGTTGTTATATATGGAGGTCTACACAAGTTTTTGTCATATTTCGCAGAAATCGGACGCATTTTGGAGCTTAAAGGAAAGTCATGGAGAAGCCAAGAATGGTGCAGCTGGAGAGAAGGCCAATTTCTGGCTTTCATCATTCTGAATCAGGCTGTGATGTCTTCATGAGAGTTGTAGCCCTCGGAAAGAGCTTTCCAACGCATGGTCATATGCGTCAATCCGACAACCGAGGCAGCGGGAAAGTGCGTTTTACGAACAGAGCTGGAAGCTGAGAAAAGAACTCGACGTCGACAAGAGTTGTCGACATCGACAAGTATCCAAAACTCGACATGAGCACTGGAAGACGAAGTCGAGTTGACTGAACTCAAGACCAAAATGTTGTCGATGTCGAGGAAAGTTGTCGACATCGAGAAGACATGTCGAGCACTCCAGAAGCCGAGATCGAGGAGAAGTCCGAAGAGAAAGGAGATTACTTGCAAGCCAAGATTCGACGAATTCTATCCAATTCTATCAAGACCAAAGAAGATGTCCACACATTAGATATAGTTCTAGTCTATCTATTTTATTTAATTACACTATGTTATTTATTTATCATTAAGTTTTAGATATAGTTTTAGATAAAGATAGATATCTTCTATCCTTGATTAGCGAGGATTAGAAGCCTATAAATAAGGCCCTAGGGGGCTCAGTTTTATTCATTAAAATTCAGTTAGATTCAATTTCAGAGAGAAGTAAGTAGGAGAAGTAGAGAGAGAGAGAGAGAGTGAGCAGCCGGTTGGAGTTGTGAAGCGAGAGCGGAGTTGGCTTCGAGCGGTTGTAAACTTTGGTTTATTTTTATGCAAGTTTCCTCTTTTACGAAGATGTCTTTTATTGCAATGAAGAGCGAGTAGTCCACCCACTTCTGGGGCTGGGGTGAGCCCGACGGTGGCCATGTGAGGCGATGCAATAAAGGTCAGATTTTTATGTGATTCATCTTCTATCCCTATGAGCATGATTCTTTTGCGAGAGTTGAAGGCGATCCTTGTTTGTGTTATTGAAGCGAAAGTGATCTTAATGCAACTTGGATTAATTATGTGAAAAAGGGTTAGTAACAATTAGGGTTTATGCGAGAGCCTCTATATTCCTATTTGTTAATAACGAAAGTTATTTGGATGGAAAGCGTGATCTTTTATGCCTTTATGTGTTACTTTGCATGGTTATCGTTGCGGTGTCGAAACCCTAGCCTTGGAAGTCTTTAGTTTATTGATTTATTTCATCGAAATTCGTGTTCCGTGTTCGAAAAGCATTTGCATTTAAATTTCTGTTCTTATCGATCTCGGGAAAATCTTGTCGACATCGAGTTCACTTGTCGACGTCGAGAACTTTTTGCTGAAGTCGAGTTTTCTGTTTTGTCGATCTGTGTCTTGTCGAGAACATCTTGTCGATAAGCCTTCTGTGTCGAGTACTTCTCGATATCGAGGACTTCTGTGTCGACAAAACTCGGTCGAGTACTTTGGTCGAGTTACTTACTTTGGTCGAGTTACTTGCTGTTGTCGACTTGCTTTGTTCTTTATTTGCTTTGCTTTTATTTCTGTCTTTTACTTGTTCTTTGCTTTTATTTTAGTTGCCCTTGCTGGGATTATTTGTTTCTATTTTATTTCTGCTTCTGCTTGTGTTTCTGTCTTTTCTGTTGTTGTTGTGAGAATCTGATAGCTACCTGAGAACTGCTGACGTGCTTCCTCGTGGATTCGATCCTGACTTTTCTCTTACTACAACGGGAGGAAGTCTTGTATTTATTTGCTGAGATAGGGAAGTCAGTCTGATCTATATTCTATATCTATTTCAATACTTGACCAACTCCTGCAACAACATTTCTCCCCCTTCAGCTTGAGGGGGGGGGGGGGGGGGAGAGGGGGTGTTGGAGGAAGCCAGGAAGAAGACGAGTTCTCCAACACTCTTGCCTTGGACAAACGACGCCGTATCAATCGTCTTCTGTTTTGTTCAAGTAGAGCCATGTCACGTGACCACATTTTTGTATAAATAGAACCGATTGCTCTGTAACGAACTCAGTTCATACAATTCAGTTGATCAGAGAGTTTATTCTCTGATTTCTCTCTCAATCAATCGATTCTCTCTTCTTCTCAGTTCCCAAACAATTCCGATCTTCAATTTCGTTTTCCACAAATATATGTTAAAATGGGGGATATCACTCATTTATAATGCTTCATCCTTTTGCTTATAATGCAATAAACCTAACCAAGCAAATGCTTTTGCTAATCCTAGATCATTTAGTTCATTCCCGATTAATCATTCACTCCAAAACCCAAAATTTGTCGAAAACAATAAAAATCAGGAGAAAAATATGGAAGACAAACTCCAATATTTTTTTACATATTTCATCGGGATCAACAATGTCTTTTGGAATTTCGACACAAAGTTTGGTCTCTCTTCTATTAGGCCAAACATACATATTTTGTTAAAATGAAACTATCCCTTACCAATGGATGAAATAACATCTTGTTAAACGACATTCCCAAAATACATTGTAAAATCACAAACTAATTGGAAACATATATAAATATCCTAACAAATAACACATTTCTCCGTTAACATTAAAAAATTTAGGTTGAATAGTAAAAAAAAATGTATGTTTCTAACGTCTGCCCCAAATTAGAAGTATTTTTTTTAAATAACATTTCCAACTGTTTATCCTTTTAAATATAGTTGTTTTTCTCGATTTGCTTTTTAATATTTATGCATGATCACATATTCAAAATAAATAGCAACTCAATATTTCGAAAAATGATTGAAAATTATATGAAAATAATTTATAAGGGATATTGACAAGATAATGAAACAACTATTGGCAAGATCATTTAATGAAATTTGCACTCAAGTTCTTTTTAATTTTAAAAAATATTTATAAAGTGGACTAATACCTGAAGAAAAACTACCAATTTGACTGAGACAGTTCTATTTATAAGGTGTACTTGATTTCGAACCATATCCATCCCTCGCCGAAGTTGTTGTGATGTCTTGGGATTGTTCCACATCGAAAAATACGATAACCCGAGCCTTACATATAAGTCAGTGGGCCCACTACAAAAAAAAAATCATTTTGCTACACTAGTTGGAAACGGAAAAGATTTACCGTGAGAAATGGTAGGTTTTTGCGACCCCTTCGCTACGCCTACAAAAAAAAATTGTATTCGCTACACCCTTTAGCAACGGCATGATCTTTCCGTCGCAAATGTGGTTTTTTTCGCTACGGCGGTACCCTAGCCGTTTCAAAATTTGCGAAGTGTAGAAGTTTTCAGTACTTTTGCGACCTATATGCATTGCCGTTGCAAAATTTATTTGATAAATAAAAGGATTAAAGAAAATAAAAAACCTACCCTACCATTTTTATCTCTCACTTTGACTCTCCGCCTCCCATTTGCCATAATCCCCCAAACTCCTTTTTCAGATCTCAGATGCCCTAAATCTCAACTCATCTATCCTCTTTGCCCTCCTCCTTTGCCACTCTTTACATCACCATTTCGCAAAACACCCGTCAAATGTCCCTCCCCTTTACAGATCTCCACCCTCCCTCCCAACCCAACCCCCTCGCAGATCTCCACGAATGAGAGACGTAAGTGGTTGAGGACTGATTTACTCCCTCCCGTCCTTAAATTTGCTTCATTTATTTGATTTGTGGCCTGGATTTCTTGTTTTACAGGGGTCTTGCTTTCCTAGGGCAAATAGGAAGGGATCGAGGATGGCGAATGGGCCTGTTGTGGAAGGTGGAGATAATAGAGTCGCAGGAGAGTGAAAGACGGTGATGTTCAGCGAGGAGGAGGTGAGAGAGATGTGTGACTTGAAGAAGGAAAAAGATTGCGTCGAGGTGATATGCGGGTGTACTAGCTACAGGTACGGTGACGTTCTTGGCATGTTTGGGTTATTTAGTGCAGATGTTTTGGGTTTCTGATTGAGGTTTCACTGGTTTATGGCAGTTGTGGACTTTGAAGGATTGCATTTATTGGTTTTCACTTGTTAGGATGAGCATTTATTTAGAGATTTTCAAATATGTCTTGTGTTTGAGTATTTCACAGTAAATCTGATGGGGATTGATAATAGATTTGGTCCTTTATTCATGTCATAATCTAAATGCAAACTCAATCCATTTTCTTGATCCGTTTTCTTTATAGATTTGGTCCTCTATTCATGTCATTATTTCCTGATGTCTGTGTACATTTTGTACAGTTAATTATTTCATTCTTTGTGAATAGATTTGCTTATTTTCTTCTCTTTTTGTGCTTGTTTTCATTTCATTATCTTTTTATGTTAATTTTTCTTATTTTGATGAAATAGGAAGTATTTTTTTAGGATTTCCCTTTCTTTCTAATCTTGGTTTATGAACAAGGTTAGTAACTTGTGTGGTTGTTAAGTCCAGTTGTTATTGATATATTCATCATGAATTTGGATGCAGAGCTGGGGCTTAGCTAGGATGCCTTGTGGAACAAATCAATCATTTTAGCTTGTAGTTTAATTTACTCTGATTTTCTGAATGAGTTGGATTTATTCACTGCACTAAATGAGCATCTAGTAATTGTGTATCTGTAACTGGAAATTCTTTTGAGAATTGGACGAAATAGCTTACTCATAAGTTAGAACACATTTAACGTATATGTGCTATGCAGGGGAGGACAATAATCAGAAGACGAGGCAAAGGCTATTATGGTGCAGATTTTAAGCATGATTGCTTACTATCATCAATGAGGCGTAGTTCGAGATCTTAAACCAGAGGTAATCCTATTTAGCATTGCCCATTTTCACTTTGGCCATATGAGTGTTATGTATACAAGAATTGTGGAATGTTGAATTCTTAGAATTCATGAAAGTTCTCGATTATTGTTGTTTACCTCGTTACTTTTAATAGGTGGGAAAGGCTATTATGATGCAGATTTTAACAGTGCATTATGGTGAACTACATGAAGTGTTTATGTATCCTTTATTTATCGCATCTCTCGTTGTACATATAAAGCTTCAGTTGGCCTTTCTTTCTTGGTGCATATTTTTTAGCCTCAGCTAACTATCAACTCTAATACAAAATATGCTGAGATTATTTGAAGGGAATATACCAATCACTAATTTGAAGGTTGCCCACCATTTTTTAAACCTTTAAATTAGTACTACCTCCGTTCGGAAAAACTTGACACTTTCCTATTTATGCACGCTTTTTTAGGAGATAAAAACTATATAAAATATCTAGTTTTTTAAATAATTTTTTTAACAACTTCGTAATTATTATTAATAAGTACAAACTTGGTAAAAAAAATTTATAAGAAAATGAATATTTTATATAGTTTTTATTGTTCTAAAAAAGCGTACATGAATAGTAAACGACAAGTTTTGCCGAACAGAGGGAGTATAACATTTAAACCTTCAAGGGAAGCGTAAATGATTTAAACCTTCAAATTAGTATAACATTTAAACCTTCTGAATTTCTCATTAAACCTTTTAGCTAAGATGATGCGTAAACCCCTTTAAAAATGATTTTTAAAGTGGATCCCATGCCCCATAACCACTACATCAACTTGTGATTGGTATACATTTCCATGTTTTGGATTTTGGGATTAAATGTTCAACTTGCCCACCATTTTTTGACATACTAATTTGAAGGAGAAAAAATGATTTTCAAATTAGTATACCAATTTTGGGATTTTGGGATTAAATGTTCAACTTGCCCAACATTTATACTAATGGTGGGCAAGTTAAACATTTATATTCCCTTGAAGGTTCGATACTCCGCCTTTGTATCTAAATAATTGCTCTCTCAATATATAAATAATTGCTCTCTCGGTAATGATTTTTGGGATTAAATAGAGCATCAATCCTCATTATTACTAATCATCTTTAAACTTTGACTTTTTCCTTTATTTGGAATTTTGGGACAGTGAATTTGACTTTTTTTTATGCTCACTTGAATGTATTATTCTACCATTGCGCTCGATATAGTCAATGGGTCAGTTAGAAACTAAAACCAGAGGGATATAATATATATACTTGATTTCCATGCTTTACACATAAATAAATTTCTTTTAATGCTAAGATTGAATGATTTCAGCCATGTAAAATTTTCGGTGGATTTTATTTTAGGTTGGTTAGTCAGTAGATGGCTTTTGAAATGGGAAAGGTATTCACCAACTGTTTCATTGCTGCCTATAATCATGTTCACAATCCATTATAGTTAATTTTCTCAACTGTTGCTCTTTCTATGTATCAGGTGTGTGCAACGCATTGTACAAGTTATGGTCTTGTTAGTGATGGAAATTGGTAGATGATCAGATGGAAGCAAAGATGTTCATTATACAAATCAATTGGAGATGGAGTATTCTTACTATCAGATGAGGAAGTTGACACAAATGGGGTAAAAAGAATCACCTAGACATTTGGACCTAGCTAAGAGCTTAAACTTAGCATGTAAATACTTGTTTTTTGGTAATCTGAATCATTACAAGTATGTTACATACACAATATTCTCAATGAACTCGAGGATTACTCAATCTTGTGGTGTATATAAGTTAATGTTAATGAGTTGAATGCATTGTAGATTATGCACTTTTGTATATCGTAATGTAATGACAGGTGAGTCAACTTGGTATAATATAGGCAAGTGAAAACATACAGGTAGGCAAATTCAATCAATAGCAACGGCAAAATGCCGTCGCAAAAGAATATTTGGTTAATTAATAATGACGGGAATAATTTGTTACGGTAGTTGCCGTCGCAAAAATGGTGGGAAATCTAATAATTGGTGGGAAATAGGGGATTCTTTTGCGACGGCATGTGGGGTCGCAAATATGTAGTCGCAAACTGGGGGTTGCATGCACCGTCGCAAACTACTTTTTGCTACCCTAGGGCTAGCTACCCCTGATTTCTCGTCGCATAGTCGTCGCCAATGTCTTTTTGCGACGGCAATCCTACTTTTTGTGACGATTTTTAGCCGTTTCTAATTCAATTTTTTTTTGTAGTGGCCACTCCTCCTATTGCCAATTGGTTTTAGGATGAAACCCCGCTGGTCTTGTGTGCTCGGCTCGGGTGCGCATATGCGCTCGGACGTGTGAACCCCCCACAGTTATATGGCCCACCGGGATTTATCATGGTATCAGAGCAGGTGCGGTCCGGGACCCTGGTCGATCTATTGGGCTAGCTGGCATTAAGGGTCAAGACGTCAAGTGCAACTGGCTTAATTGCGAGGCCAGGCAGTTGCACTTGAGGGGGCGTGTTGTGATGTCTTGGGATTGTCCCACATCGAAAAACACGATAACCCGAGCCTTGCATATAAGTCAGTGGGCCACTCCTCCTATTGCCAATTGGTTTTAGGATGGAACCCCGCTGGTCTTGTGTGCTCGGCTCGGGTGCGCATATGCGCTCGGACGTGTGAACCCCCCACGGTTATATGGCCCACCGGGATTTATCAGAAGTTGTCTAATCGAGATGTTTCTATTTAATCGTCTTACATAGCCGAGCTCCATCTTCATATTCAATCCCTTGAAAATTTGACTACATTTGACATGATAATTAATGCATTTTGAAATCCAAACACACCTAAGTGTGGCTTTAAAATGTCAAATGTAGTCGAATTTTCAAGGGATTGAATATGAACATGCACATAAACCGAGGTAAAAATAATACATTATAATTAATGCGTTTTGAAATCCAAATACACCCTTAATCTATTTTTTTTTTTTGATAAGGTAAAGATTTGAGTGTGGTCTGGCCCTGCTGGACCACCACCCAAGGGCATCCTTGCGGATGAGGACACGCAAAGCCGAGTCGGCGAGGAGGTCCTGTGTGGATGTTGTATGGAGGAGACTCGCAATCCTGTCGGCAGTCGAGTTGATCTCCCGGAAGACGTGGCCGAATTGCACCCTTTCAAATTGTTGGAGAAGGACCAGGGTGTCAGCAATCAGCATCTCAATCTCCCATGGGCAGCTCCATCCTTTTTGCAAGCAGTTGATGATGGTCAGACTATCACCCTCAATCATGATACTCGACAGGCCAAGTGCTTTCGCCTTGGCGACGCCACCTCTGAGGGCAAGACCCTCAGCTGCTAAAGCGGAAATGTGCCCACATTTGAATCCGCCGCAATCGATAACTGAGCC
Source organism: Persicaria tinctoria (assembly GCA_037127255.1). Lineage (NCBI taxonomy): Eukaryota > Viridiplantae > Streptophyta > Magnoliopsida > Caryophyllales > Polygonaceae > Persicaria > Persicaria tinctoria. Next base: position 38,688,884 of record JBANSL010000003.1, on the reverse strand, counting down.
GTGGTGGTCCCTGATAATGTAACCTGCAGAAGTTTCTCCTGATCGTAGTTTTGATCCATCAAAATTGATTTTGAATGATCCATCAACCGATTTGCACCATCTCAGATTTCTTCTTTTCCTTGGTTCCTTTGTTCGTAGTTTCTGATGGTGTTGAGGCTCATCTTCAAAGGTTAACTTAGAAGCGGACCAGTTCTTTAGTTGTTGAGTGGTATAATTTTCCATATTATGGATGGATGTTGTGTTTTGGTTATCGAATATATTTCGGTTCCTGCTTGTCCATAAGCACCGCCATGTCGTCGCTAGTTTCCCTTTTTGCTCAGGATTGAGTTTGTTGAATATTTCGCAGACAATGTTTTTGATTGATTTATTTCTGGTGTCGATGCTTCGAATCACTATTTCAATTTTCGGGTCAATTTTGTGGACCAGTTGTAGCATGTGGTTGCATTCTGAAAATAGATGGGATGGGCTTTCATCCGCCCGATCACACAATGAGCACGTTAGAGGAACATGCATGCCTTTGTTGGCTAGTCTAGTCTTAGTTGGGATTCCGTCTTGTGCAAGCTTCCAAATAAAATTTTTAACTTTTGGAAACGTGTCTAGATTCCGTATCCATGCGGTACTGCTAGTTTCTTCTGCGTTTTGCCTTGTGATGTGCTCTAAGGCACTTGCCGTGGTAAACCATCCATTTTTACTTGGTTTCCAATAGAGCCTGTCTTCTATGTCATGTTCTGGTATGTAGATGTTCTTGATTTTGTTAACCATATCCATCGGAAGGATATTGGATAGTTCATCAATATCCCATTTCTTGTTGTTGTTGATGTATTTTTCCGCTTTGTCATTTTCATTGATTGTGAAGTTGGGATGTTGTCTCCCCTTTATTGGCTTGTCGTCTAGCCAGATGTCCTTCCAAAAATTGATCGTTTTTCCATTTCCTATTTGCCATATTAGTCCTTTGCAGAATTCTTCTTTCAGTTCCATTAGTTTTGTCCATTGCCAGGAGGCATTACCTTTTCTTTGGTATTCAAGGAGTGGGGTTTCTTTCAAATATTTTTCGGTAACCAGTTGGACCCAGGGGTTGTAAGGTTCAGCTAAGATTTTCCATAGCAATTTCATTTGTAGTGCCTGGTTCATGTCCTTTGTTTTATGTATTCTTGTTCCTCTATAATCGTTTCTGCTTGCAGACCTTGTCCCAACCAATAAGGGGTGAAAAAGATTGTTCTTTGTTCCAAAAGAAACATCTATTTATTTGGTCAAGTTCTTTATGGATTTTGGTAGGGAGCATGAAGTTTTGCATGATGTAATTCGGCTTGGCCGCCAGATTTGATCTTATTAGGGTTGCTCGTCCCTCTTGTGATAGACTGTTCGCTTTCCATTTCGTGAGTTGTTGTCTGGTTTTGCATACTGTCTCTTCAAATGTGGTTTTGTTGACCCGACCATTGATAATGGGGCATCCAAGGTATTTATCAAGTGCTGTCTGGTTATTTATATGGATCGTATTTGTATCAACTATTTTTGATTATTTGAGACTTTTGGGGTGGTTTGGAAGGCCGATTTATGGAAATTGACCTTTTGGCCTGACACGAGTCTTGGTTTGCCTTTGCGAAAATCATCATATCGTCCGCAAAGGAGAGAAAGGGGATTTTGATTGCAAGTATCTTGGAGTATCTTGGAGTTTGTCTGTCTGATTGCAAGTATCTTGGAGTTTTCTTGCTAAAATTTCTGCTCCTATGATGAATAGATAAGGAGAGAGTGGGTCTCCTTTTCTGATGCCTCTCCCTGGTATGAAAGGGACAGTAGGTCCATCATTAACCAAGACTGAGAAGGAGACAGTCTTAACACATTGTTCAATCCATCTCCGAAATTTTTGGCAGAAGCCAAAATTTTCCAAAACTTTGAATAGGAACTCCCATTCCACTCTATCATATGCCTTTTCCATATCTAGTTTGACGGCAATCCATCCTTCTTTTCCGCGTCTACTTTTGAACGAGTGAAAAATCTCATGGGCTATTAGGACGTTGTCTTGGATAGCCCTTTCCGATACAAAGGCCCCTTGGAGGGGGTGAATAATCTTTTTTAGAATCGGTTTCATCCTTTCTGCAATGATCTTGGCTATAGCTTTGTAGATCGTTGAGCATAAGCTTATTGGTCTAAAGTGGTTAGTAGTCGTCGGGTTGTCACCTTTTGGGATCAATGTGATAAAGGTATGGTTGATTTGTCTTAGGATTCTTCCAGAGTGAAAGAACCCTTTGATTGCCTTTATGATTGATGGGCCTACGATATCCCAGTATGTTTGGTAGAATTCTGCTGTCATTCCATCAGGACCTGGGGATTTATCTTTTCCAATCGAGAAAACGGCATCTTTTATTTCCTGGTTCGATATCTGTTCCGTTAGCTTCGAATTGTCATCAACAGTGATTTCCGTGTTGATGAGTGAGAGGTATTCATCTAAAAGGTTTTGATTGATGGGTTGTATCTTAAACCTTTTTTCGAAGTCATTTTTTATTTCTCTTCTAATATTTTCTTCTCCTGTGACTAGTGTGCCATCCGTTGTTTGAATTTCTTTTATGATTTTCCTATTTCTCCTTCCTGATGCCATTCGGTGGAAATAGCCCGAGTTTGTGTCAGCCAGTTTGAGGTGTTTTGTTTTTGCTCGTTGGCTCCAATACATTTTATGATACGATAGGATTTTCTCTCGTTTATTTATAAGTCTGTTCTGCTTTTGGTTATCGTTTCCATTCTGGGATATTCCGTTTGTAATTTGTAAGTTGATGAGTGAATCATCGATTTCTTTTAATTGACGGAATATATTTCCAAATGTTTTCCTATTCCATTCTTTAGTCAATCGCTTAAGTATGTGTGTTTTTTTCACCAGATCGATTGTACATGTGCGATCCCGTAGCGTTTGATCTCCAGGCCTGTTGGACCACGTGTCGGTAATCTTTTCGTGTGGTCCACATTTTTTCAAATTTAAATGGTTGAACTTTGTATTGCTCTTGGTTATCTAATTCTGTTACAATAGGACAATGATCTGATGATGTAAAAGCATGGTTTTTCGTTATAATGTTGGGGAACCAAGTGAGTATTTGTTCTTGTATTAAGGTTCTATCAAGTTTTTCCATGATGTTATTTATATTGGTTTTATTTTTCCTCCATGTAAAATTGTTTCCCGTCGTAGGCACTTCCTGTAGGAGGCAACTATCTTTGAATTCTGTTAAGATTCTATATCTATTCGGGTGTGGTTCCACCCCTCCTTCTTTTTCTGCGCTATTTTGGATTTCGTTTAAATCACCCATGATCATGACTGGGCAGTCCAAGGCTTGGACGTATTGTTGTAGTCTGCTCCAGAAGTTTAATTTTTCATTCTCATGAGGGGGTCCGTAAACGAATACGATATTGATAGCAATGTTTCTAAGATTATTTTCATATCTGATTACTATGAATCTCTCATCTTTATGTACCATTTCTAGTGATTCATCCCGAAAATTGTGACTTTTCCATAAAACACATAATCCTCCCGCCCTTCCGGTTGCCGGGGCCCAAATCATATGATCAAATCCAGTTTTTTTCCAAACCGTTTCCTTTGGTTGTCGTTCAGTTTTTGTTTCTAGTAGAGCAATTACTTGAATTTCTCAATTTTACATAATGATTCTATTTCCATCCATAGGTTTTTGCGGCCTATTCCGCATATGTTCCATGACATAGTCTCATATTGACCTATGTGATTTGGGAGGTTCTGTTCCATAATTTTTTCTTGGATCAAATAAGTTGTTCGTGGTGCAAGTAAAAGATTCACACCAAAAGTTTGATCAATCTTTCTATCTTTATTGACGCATATGTCTTTCTTTTTCAGGTTGTTTTTGGTATTATAGGATACCATTGGTGCATTTGTTTTATTTCTCTGATTCGGTCTAATTCCGGTGTGCTGCATCCATATTGGATTTGCATCTTTATTTTTCCAATTCTTAAGCGGATACAGATATAGTGAGGAGGGATTCACCCATATCAGCAAGCTAATATCAAGAATCGGTTCATATGTGTTTAGACAAACACACCTATATTGTTCGATCGAATGAACATTTATTGCGATAGAGAATTTAGTTTCATAAACAAATTCAACACTCCAAGATTCGTGATTATTTTCGCACTTCTCCTTCTGTTCAGTGCATTTGTTCCATACAAGATCTAGTCGGAGTGCCATCTTTTCAGGGTTACTGGTAGAAATACCCAGCCAGTTCACATAGGAAATCATGGCGAAAGACAGACAACCCCTTCGTGAGTACCTTTCGCTCAACTCAGTTAGTTCTTGATTCCCTAATCGAGGTCTCATCTGATCAAGGAGGCAAAGGAGAAAGAAAATATGAACAACATCAACTTTGTCGAGTTTTACCACAGAACCAAACATGATCATTTGAAACAAATTCCATATCATCATGGCAAGCCAATAAGACTCGTCTAGAGTGGGTTCAACTATTTTATTTTCGTTCAACCTTGTCATTTTCATTTTCGTTTCTAGATCTGGGGAGACATCAAGGAAACAAATCAAGGTGACTGATCGAGCGAGACAAGATTCTGTTTCTAATTTTCCTGCTCGATTTTCCCTCTTTAGGTGTGGTTGTGTTCTATTCTCTTGAATCATCTGTTCGATTTCAAACAAAGAGCCACGGGCTTTGTTCATTTCTAAAAATCGAGAGGAATTGCAATTTATCGAGTTTCCATACCTGATGGTTTCTAGTTTTGCTTCATTGCTTGTATCTGTTTCCCAGGAGGCACAGAGGTATAATCCCTTGCCAGTTTTCAGTCGTAGCGCTCGGGATGGAGACCCGAGGTCATTCACATACTTGCATACACTCCACCGGCAGGCGAAGACCACCCAAGGGAGAATCAACGGACTGACAACCACGGGCGTACAGAACCACCCCGCTGCAGGAACCCAGTGATGCCGCCGCCCTCGGAGACGACGCCGGAACCCAAGCTCCCCATCTCTGCCTTTTGTTTTCCTTCCGAAGCAAGGCTTTCTCCAATCGCATCCCCTTTTCCCAGATCTGCTTTCATCTTTCTTTTTCATGCCACTGCTCTTCTTCGGCTTCTTCTTCTTTTTGATCTTCTTGTACTGCCATCTCCTTTCTTTGATTTTAAGGTCTTCACTGTATGTTGGGAAGATCTGTGTTTCTTTGATTTTTACTTTCTTTGGGTTGTGGCTTTCAGATTTTGGTTTTGCAGATCTGGTTTCGGCTTTGGTGTAGGTCGGGGCTCGATTAGTCTTTCCGGTGGGTGATGGGTTGATTGGGTTCCTTGGTCTATGGGTGGCGGCGGCGTTGTGGTGTTTTAGGGTTTCCTGCTCATTCAACGGTAAGAAGGGTTTTCTCTCTCTCTTCTCTCTCATTTTACCCTTAATCTATTTCTTAAAAATACAACCCCCATATCACAAGAACAGTAAAAACATAAAATACAATCAGTACAACACAAAATTGATTGGGATTTTTTTATAATTATTATTCAAATTTTGACATTAAAATAAATACCTGATTTCAGGAGCTCAAAGAAGGGATGAACGAATATATGAGAGGGGGAGTATTTTCACTTTGGAAACTTTACTCGGTATGGAGTACCAAAAAGAACGCGCCCCTCTTCTTGTCCACGTGCCCCCAAAATGGCCTGTAAGAACCCTAAATTCCCACCTAAATCTCGTCGACTCACTTGTATCTGGCGTGTTCTGTTCAGATTCAGTGCAAAGATCCTTCATGGATGTCAAGGTGTTGGGCAATCTCGCCCCCCTTGCCTTTCAAAGACCAGAAATTACAGCCAGCAGTTGGAAAAAAAGAGTGATTGTCGAAGCTTTTGGTGGTCCTTTATTCAAGATTCAGATGATGAAGGACCGAGGAGTCGAAAAGGTGGGGAAGAATTTTAGAAAGAGGAAGAAAAAACCTCACTTTGGGGCCAGGAAGAGCTGCGTTGTATGGTCGCGGGTTGCCATCGAGGCTGGTTTCGGTGTTGGTGCACGCGGGGCTGTTGGTCGGTGGTTGATGGAGGTCTTCATCTCTCTCCTGAGACCAGTTAGTAGAGGGGCATCGAGTCCCTCAAATCTCAAATTGAGGGGGAATCCCATCGACAGGTATGTTCTAAACTCTAAGGGGATCCTTCTCTCATAACACATATTGCTGAGAATTACTATCTTTGCTTTCTCTCTGGCTATTGTGAATTGATTTCTAATAGCCTGGACAAGGTAAAATCTATATCTATATCTATCTATCTATATCTATATAAAATACTAAAGCAGAGACCGTTGGCGCGACCTCGCGGACACGGAATTTTTTGGATTAAACGAGATTATTTTTGCCTGCGTGACATTTTCTAAATTAAAGTGGTATTATATTCCTGGGCCACATCAATTAATAAATGAATATAGTTAGCTACAGACTTATCTTTTTAGACTAATATATCAAGTGGCTATATATAAAACTATAAAATCTATCATTTAGTTGACATAATCTTGATTGAATACATGAAGCTAATTTTTTCATCCGGCCCATATCTTGATTGAATACACAATTTATATCTTTTCTTTTTTATCAATCCAAACTTAGAAAATAACTTATTTCAATGACTATATTCTACTAATTAAAATGCAAATTTGATTGGATTCAATCTCTTCATTAAATTTCCCGCAATATGGTGAGTGGTGATATGGAAATCGAAGGGGAAAAAATACTTATCAATGTGACAATACACTTCATTAAACTAAATAAAAATTTAAAATTAGGGTATTAAATATACTACGTAATATATTTATTGCAAGACGGCACCTTACATGTTACTACGTAGTATATAAATATACTAAGTATTTTTATTGCATGAAATAAATTGAATGAAATAAATATTTTAAAACGTATTTTTTTCCAAACAATTTTAAAATGTTTTCATTTTAAAACTTATCTTAATTCCATATTATCTTTTTAGATCAAATAATTCCCTTCAATATCATTATTAGCAAATTCAAATTTGAGAGCGAGGCGTTTTTATTTTGTTTTACCCAAATTACAATTCGGTGGGAATAAAAAGATTACACAAAATACATAAGATAAAATAGTTTTATTTTTACCAGATAAGATTTTGGTTTAAATAAGTAGTTAATACAAAAATTTATATAATTAATAATCTATATATATTTTTACTTACGTGACATTTTCTGAATTAAAGTGGTATTATATTTTTGGGCTCACATCATTTTTTTATTAGTTATAAAACCTTGATATTAAATGGGTCATACAGTACCCGATCCAGATGTAAAGCGACTGAGTCGATCGAACTGGATTAAGATAAAAAAATAGGTTGAAAATATATCCAATCTAACTAATCAAATACAGTATATTTTAAATTTTTTTCATTCTTCGCAATTCATGATTTTTTTTTGAAATGAAGTTAAACACGTACTTAAACCTATGTTATTGTTATTGGGATATCATTAGAAAATACTACCGATGGAAGCCACAACTTTATTTTATACATGCTATACACACACACTAAAATAAATACCCGAAACGACTTTTGATTTATTTAATACGTGTCATATTCGGATTTAATTTTGACTACAAATTATAAATATGCAGCCTTATATTTTAATTAATTAAAAAAACTTATCTTTTTATACTTTAATATATAAGAAATAATATTTCCAATATAATAAATTAGATTTTTATAATTTTATCTACGTCTTAATTTAAAAAATTTGGTTTAAGTAAAAATACATTTTTATAAAACTCGATACAATACAACATATCTTTTGAATTGGATATAGTATAACTTTTCAATTTCAGGGCATAATGTTTGTGCATGTGTGTTTATATACACACACAATAGATAAGTGATTATGAGTTTTAAGATAGACTATTCCAATCATTCTTTTTTTTAATATCATGATGAAGTTGTTGGTGTTAGTTTATCTTGATTAAAATGTTATATTAAAATTTAATATAAATATGAAATCTCATATCTTAAATTGTTATAAAACATATTATCGATAGAATAATTTATCTTAGGTTATTTTGTATAATCTTTTTATACTACGATGTATTAAAATATCTAAAGATTTTTTTTATTGAGCTACTCCAAAGATTTCAACCAAACTATTATAACCTTTAGCTTTCAAAAAGAAGATATAAATTAAATATTATTTTGTTTATAAACAAACCGCACAACGGGCGGGTACCGAATACTAGTACATCTTAATGGGGGAGCATTTCAGTCCTTCACCTATCACCTCCCGAAAGGGTTCGAATACAAAAACCTCCCGAAAGGGTTCAAATACAAACACCTCCCGAAAGGGCTTGAGTTCAAACAATGAAGACCGTCTTAGGAATGTTTGGTGTAAACTTGCAGGTTTCATCTTTGTATGTCTTATACAGAAAAATCAGTCTATGGATGTCTCTCCTCTGATTTGGGATTCTCTAAGGCTTCTTGGGAACATTATGTGCATCTATTTTCTCCTATCAATTGAATGCGCTTGCAGGTTTGTGAAAATGTGCTTTGAATTCATATATTTCTCTCATAATAAACCAAATGAAGATCACATGCCTATTCTCTCCTTCTGGTTGAGAAGCGAGCAAAAACCCCGTCTAAAAGGGTGGGTAATGCTTCCCTCGTCCATGCGAGCCTTGTCTATGGCGGCTTATGAGAAACACAACTCGGTGACGAGCTTTGTCTCGTCTTCGTATTCCAAACCCCGAAAGGGCAGTAAAAACCTATTGAATATCCAGGCTGAGGGAACCTGTTTTCCCAATGATCCCCCTGATGCAAAAAAGTTCATGTGCAGTGAATCGTTGGGTTCCTCTCTGTTCCCAATCTTGGAGGTTCTAGATGTTATATTGAATATTGTTTGTAATAATCACCACTCATTCACTCACCTTTTATTTGTGTGGTTTTGTGAAGTGAAAACCTGTGGGGCGGTCGATTTTGCCCCTCCACAACCCAACCCCCGAAAGGGCATTCAAGTCTTTGTTGAGAACGGGCCATCGGAGAGGAACTCTACCCTCGATGATTGTACTCAACGACCTCTGGCGGTTTTGGTATCTCGGGAAAAGCCCAGGTACGTACGACCTCTGGCGGTTTTGGTATCTCGGGAAAAGCCCAGGTACGTCGGAAATATACCTTATGTTGAATCTTTGGTTTCTAAGTTGCCTAGGACCTTGAAATCGACTCTGTGCAAATCTGAGGAGGTCGAGAAGTCGGCCGAAACTGTGGACAAACCAGCGGGTAATAACTTTTATTATCTCTTGAGTGAATTTTCTTATGTTGCTGTACTAGTGTACGTGTCGTGTCGTGCACAAAATCACACCGTCTATTGGTGTTTGATCAAACCCGTGATGGAGATGTATGTCTCATCACCCCCTACCTCCCGAAAGGGTTCAGAGCAAGTTGCGGTCTCCACGACCTCTAAAAGTCTTACAAACGTTTTTGTTGAGATAGAGAAAACAAGATTAATATACTTTAGTATGACCCCCGCCTTTCGGCCTCAACATATTAATATACCCAAATGGTATATTAGAAACAACCTGTCTCTCGGCCACAAGAATGCAATTCTTCTGGTGCACAAGAGATCAAGTCATTTTACACTTGGGTTCATTATAAAGGAGAAAGGGATAGTGAAACACTTTGAGCTACATCCTTATTTAATGATCCCCCTCTTTCGATTGAACTTAGTGTGCTATTGTGAAATGCAGCATGTCAACATGGGGTTTGGCTTTTGTCATCCTAGGTGGACTAAGATAATTGGAGCTTTGCTTGATCTTAAAAATATGCTTAATTTAAAATCCTCCACTCTATCCTCTCGGTGCTGTACAAGAACTCTCTTAACAACTTCCCTCTCGCTACTCGACCACTACGTGTATCTAAGTCTCCTACCAAACATCATAAAAGAGTATACGGAGCGGTACGGGCAGAATCACATTTTGTTTGCCTATACTAATACAAAGTGGATATGTTAATACGATATTGGAATTGCCGAGGGATAGGAAAGACAACGTTTTGGACGAACATCCAAGCATGGCGAATAACAGATCATGTTCAAATGGTAATCTTAGCGGAAACAAAAACTGAAAACCAACCCAATGATAGCCTATGGAAAAGTACTGGATTTACCAATCTTGTTTGGTCACCGGCGGAGGGGCGAGCAGGGGGTTTAGCAATAATTTCGAACGAAAACTCGCTTATAGACGAAATCTTGTCAGTGGAAATCCATCTCCCTAGAATCATTGGTATAAAATACAACAATACAAGGGAAGGCTTCCAATCTTTATTACTCTTTGTATACGGCCCCCCAAACCCCCGGGACAAAGATGAGTTCTGGAGAACCCTATCACAAGTAATCACCCAAAGCGACGTCCCCTGCCTAGTCATGGGGGATCTAAATGAAATTAGTCAACCATCGGACAAATGTGGTGGAGCTGAAACCCAACTGGGCAGATTCCAACGACTAGCAGAATTTAAGGATGTGTGCTCTTTGGTGGATATCCCTTCATTCGGTAACCCATTTACTTGGCGGAAAAAACAGAAAGGGCCAGATAACATTTTGGTGAAACTCGACAGGGTACTAGTTCACCATGAAATAATCAACACTTTCCTTGACCTTGCAACTAAAAATGGATCATTTTCCGAGTCACATCACTGCCCAATCACAATCAACCTATCCAAAAACTCCTCCTTCAAACCACCACCGTTCAAGTTCGAGAACGTTTGGCTACAAAGAAAGGACTTTCGAAATATTGTGAAACAAGCATGGAGAGCCCCTTGTTCTGGATCTGCTATGTTTCAAATCATGCACAAATCAAAAATCCTTAAACAAAAGGCCAAAGAGTGGAACAAGAAAACTTTTGGCAATATCTTCCGACAACTGCAGGAGGTTGAGGAATCCCTCATACAATTACAATCAGCTCATGTCACAAACCCTGACCCAAGCACATCCATCAAGGAACAAAGTCTGCTCGAAAAAAAAGAGAAACTGCTTCACTTCCACAAAACTTATTGGAGTCAAAGAGCAAAATCTAAACACCTAAAACTAGCAGATACAAATTCATCCTATTTCCATAAAGTAGCTACAGGCCGGAGGAACCGAAAAATAATTAGATCAATCAGTACGGCAGAAGGAACTTAGATTGTGGGGGATGAAAATATTAAGAAGGAAATCCTAAATGATTTTGAAAAAAGATTCTGTAGAGAACAAACCTACTCGTCACGCCAGCTCGAGCAATATCTCTCGGGTATCAACCCCGTGATTACTGATGAGGAAAACAACTTTCTAACTAAACAACCATCGAATAGTGAAATTAAAAAAGCCGTTTTCTCAATGGGAAACAACAAATCTCCGGGCCCTGATGGATTCACCGCGGAGTTCTATAAAAAATATTGGGACATTGTAGGTACGGGAATCATTAGAGCTATCAAAGCCTTCTTCCACACTGGTTGTATTCTAAAACAGATCAACCACACCTTCATATCACTAATTCCAAAAAATGAGAATCCATCTATGACCACACATTATCGACCGATTAGCCTCTGTTCAACCATCTACAAAATTATTTCTAAAATTATCACCGAAAGACTTAAAGGGATCTTGGGTAAGATTGTTCACCCACTTCAAGGAGCTTTCGTCTCGGATAGAGCGATCCAAGATAACATCCTCATTGCACACGAAATCTTCCACTCCTTCAGATCAAGAAAAGGTGCCAAGGGTTGGACTGCGATCAAACTCGATATGGAAAAAGCGTACGATAGAGTAGACTGGCAATTTACACGATCAGTTCTTCAAAAATTCGGGTTTCATGATAAGTTTGTGAATTTAATTATGGAATGCGTAACCACAGTCTCCTTCTCAGTCTTAGTCAACAACGGGCCAACAGAACCCTTCAAACCTACTAGAGGCATACGCCAGGGGGATCCTCTGTCCCCTTTTCTTTTCCTTCTTGGAGCAGAAGTCCTTGCTCGGAAAATCTCAGCGGATGCTGACTCATTCCAGAACAATGTTGGCTTCAAATTTGGACACTCGGGTCCCCGTATTCCCTTTCTCGCGTTTGCTGATGATATAATCATATTTGCTAAAGGAAGTAGCTCTGCCTGCCTAAAAGTAAAAGAAATTATCGAGGAATACTGTAAATTCTCGGGGCAAAAAGTTAACTATCATAAATCATCCTTCCAAACAACAAAAGGAATCACGAGAACGCGAGCTAGAGAACTAGAAGGAATCCTTAACATTCCTCTGGAAAGGAATTTAGAAAAATACTTGGGATGCCCAATTATTAACGGGAGGGTAACAAAGGATACATTTGGGGAAGTAGTTTGTAAATCGAAAGACCAACTTAGCAAGTGGCATGCCAACTCACTCTCGCAACAAGGAAGAGCAACCCTAATCACATCAAATCTATCATCAAAACCCCTATATACTATGCAAAGCTTCATGCTTCCGGCTTCAATACACAATCAACTCGATCAAATAAACAGAACCTTTTTCTGGAATAAAGATGCACAACATAGCCCGCTTATTAGTTGGGATAAAATATGTAAATCAAAAGGAGCTGGGGGACTAGGAATACGAAAAGAAAGATACATGAATGAAGCCCTACAACTAAAACTTCTATGGAAAATCCTTGCAGAACCACAAAACTATTGGGTAAAAATCATACAGTACAAATACCTAAAAGAAAATCACATCCTCACATACAACAGTAAAGGAAATGCCTCATGGCAATGGGCAAAACTTAGGGCCTTGATTCCAAAATTCAAATCGGGAATCGTCTGGTTAGTGGGGGATGGAAAATCAATCAAGTTCTGGACAGACAACTGGGTATCTACGACACCCCTGATGGAGAAGATTGACACTCAACAAAACATAAATACTACTGAGTCTGTAAGTGAATACATTATGGGAGGACAATGGTGGAAAGAGAAGCTTTTGTCAATTCTACCGAGAAATGTGACAGAGGACATCATTAAAATACCCTTACCAATCAACTCCATTACGGATAGACTCTACTGGTGGCCGGATAAAAAGGGCCGGTTCACAACATCGAGCGCCTACAATTTCATCACTAGTAGCCGGACTATAAACTCGGAGGACTACACCTGGATTTGGAAACTCGATGCCCCGCCAAAAGTTAAAAATTTCTTATGGAAAATCAAACAACACGGACTACCGACAGCCTCACGCTTATCCCTTAAGGGTGTGGCTGTACCCACAACATGCGTTTTCTGCAATCACCATATGGAAGATGATATCCACCTATTTTTAGAATGTCCCATCAACAACTTCCAACGACAATTCTCTAGAGAAATCTCCGACAAAATTAACATGATAATATCTCAAACTAGATGTATGAACCAAGTATTACACTTACTTGGGACATCTCTATCAAAGGAAAATAAACAAAACATAATATTTAGATGGTGGACCCTATGGTTTATTAGAAACCAAGTAATTTTCAGAAATGCCAGCACTCCGTCAAATGAGGGTTTAAAGAAATTAATTAGGGATAATATCGACAATTGGAAAAGAGCATGCTCATTGGACACAACAATCTTAGGGGTGGGCGAGTCGTCCCCCCCTAAAAAGGAGAAAATGCAGACAAGAAATAATAAACAGAGGACCACTCGATGGAAGAAGCCCCCATGGGGAAAATACAAGTTAAATTTTGATGGATCTTTTATATCAACTAAAAAATGCTCGATAGGTTATATTATACGAGATTGGTTGGGCAACACAGTAAGTATAGGAGGAAAAGAGATTGGTGGCCAATCCCCATTAATGGCGGAAGCACTTGCCCTTAGATTAGGGGTGGAAAAGGCAAGAGAGCAACGGATCAACAACCTCATCATCGAAGGCGACTCTAAGATAATCATAGATTTCTTACGCACACAAACTAACTGCCCATGGGAAATAGAACTTATAATGTCCGACATACAATCCATTATTGCAGGACTAACAATTTTCGGAGTTTCCCACATTCCCCGCATTGGTAATCAGGTAGCAGATAAGGTCGCACACCTTAGCTACTCTACCAGGGGACCAAATTTATACAACGATATAGGTCTGTTAGACCTCATCCGTCAGGATGCCTTCGGATAGAGCTTAGTTCATCCGAATCTTTACCTAATAATAAAAAAAAAATATGAGAGGGGGATTTAATGATATGTTTCAAAGGAGGCGAAAGAAGAGAGAATTTTTTTTTTGATGAAGTAAGAATTCAGTGGGCCAGGGTTAACCTGGCGAACCGAGAGCATCCTTTCGGATGAGATCACAGAGATCTTGATTTTGTGGAATTGTGCAGGCAGGAAAGAAGTGGCCAAGGTGTGCAACCTTGTCAGCCACTTTATTCCGAGAGCGCCTAATGTGGTTTAGTTTGACTCTGCCCCTAGCCCATAGCAAAGTCTGGATGTCAGAAATAATTGTTTCAATTTGCCAAGGAGGCTTCCAAATTTGATTGACAGCGTTAACCACCGTCAGACAGTCGCTTTCAATGTCGAAATTGTCCAAATGTCTTGAGAAAGCCAGTTTAAGGCCAATCAGGACAGCTCGGGCTTCAGTTTCAACGGCGGAGTGTTGGCCAACTAGCTGCTGGTGAATTACTAGAGGACAACCCAAGTGGTCTCTAATAATAACACCAGCAGAAGAGGGGCCATTTGTTGTCGTGGATCCATCCACATTCACCTTGTACCATCCTTTTTTGGGTTTTTGCCAATTTTCAGAGCAAGGTTTTCGTTGCCCTTTTTCCTTCCTTACCCTTCCGTCTTCGCTAAGATCCTGATCGGGTATTTTTGTTTTATCCCATATAGTCTTTTGTTGTACCACGAACTGAAAAATTTCAGCCGGAGAAGGGACTTTTCGGTTCTGGAATAGGATCATGTTCCTAAATGTCCAAATTGCCCACCATTTCAAAGCAATCAAAGATTTTTGTTGGTTATTCAAACTCCCCACAAATTCCATAAGTGGTTTTATGTTTCCTCACAATTGTGGCGATCTTGTATGGTATTGTTGGATTTCTTTTTCTTGCATTTGTGTAGCATCAAAAAACGGGCATTCCACAAATAAGTGGTAGGCATCTTCACATTGGTTATTACAGAATACACAGTTCCGAGGAACCGGAATACTGTTTAGGGCTAATCTAGCTTTTGTCGGCAAGCCATCTAAACCAACACGCCACAAGAAATTTTTAATTTTTGGCTGGACATCTACATGCCAAACCCACCCTATCGGGTTAGTGTTGACTGAATTCAGGTTCCCACCAAGAAAGTTCATCGCACTAGCTGTAGTGAACCAACCAGACTTCGAGGATTCCCAGTAGAGGCGATCCGGGATATGCATAGCCGGGATATGCACACCTACGATTTTGGTTATTATGCTTTGAGGAATATAATTTGAAAGAAGTTGGGTATCCCATTCCCCATTTTTAATGAATTTTCCAACTTTAAAGTTTTCTGTATTGACAGGTGGAGCAACCCCCAAATCCACTATAGATGAGGCATCACACCACCTATCAGCCCAAAAGTTTATCGATTCACCATCTCCCACATTCCATACCAGCCCCTTACGGAAAAGAGGGAGGAGCCTACTTAGTTTACCCCATTGCCAAGACGCAGCTCCAATTCGTTTGTACTCAAGCAATGATACATTTTTCAGGTATTTTTGGTTTATCACAGATACCCAAATGTTCGTTGGTTCTGCAAGTATTTTCCATAATAGTTTTAGTTGTAGAGCAACATTTATATCCCCCATTTTTCGAATACCCATCCCACCGAGATGCTTTGGTTTACATACCTTGTCCCAGCTGATAAGAGGGCGGTTCTGCAAGTCCTTATTCCAGAAGAAAGTTCGGTTTATCTGGTCAAGTTCTTTGTGAATTGACGAGGGAAGCATGAAACTTTGCATTACATAGCTAGGTTTTGCTAACATGTTAGATCTTATGAGTACAGCTCGCCCTTCTAGAGAGAGCGAATTAGCTCTCCATTTGGAGAGCTGTTGTTTCGATTTGCATATGGTTTCCTCGAAGGTTTGTCTATTTACTCTGTCATTTATGATGGGGCAGCCCAAGTATTTCTCCAAATTCGTGGAACTCGGAATATTCAAGACACCTTGTATAACAGATTTCCTTTGTTCAGAGATACGGGGAGATGTTTGAAATGCCAACTTTTGAAAGTTAAGCTTTTGTCCAGATATTGAGCAGTAGCATTCAATTATTTCTTTAACTCTACGACAAGCATCCATGCTGCCTTTGCAAAAAATCATCATGTCATCCGCAAAGGAAAGAAATGAGATTCTAAAAGAATTTCTAGCACATTGAAACCCGATCATAGGTTTGTTTTTTGAGGCTTCACTTTGAAGTGCACGGGCGAGAACTTCCGCCCCTAGAATGAATAGGAATGGGGAGAGAGGATCTCCTTGTCGAAGACCTCTTTGTGGCAAAAACGTTTCTGTAGGCTCATTGTTCACAAGGACGGAGTACGAGACCGTCTGAGTACATTCCTTGATCCAGTTTAAGAATTTCGGGTGGAACCCAAACTTTTCCAAAATCTTTGTTAGAAATGACCAGTCAATCCTATCATAGGCTTTCTCCATGTCTAGTTTAATTGCCACCCACCCTTCCATACCCAGCCTATTTCGGAAGGAATGGAAGATTTCATGGGCAATTAGCACATTATTCTGAATTGCTCTGTCAGCTACAAATGCCCCTTGCAATGGGTGAATTAACTTCCCAATGACATTTTTAAGCCGTTCTGTTAGTATTCTCGAAATTATTTTGTAACTGGTATTACAAAGGCTAATTGGTCTATAATGGTTAGTTGTTGAAGGGTTATCACATTTTGGTAGTAGTGTAATATACGTATGATTTATTTGTTTGAGCATATGACCAGAGAGGAAAAAGGCCTTAACGGCTTTAGTAACCGCAGGGCCAACGACATCCCAGAAGTTTTGATAGAATTCAGCAGTAATTCCATCCGGCCCCGGGGATTTATTACTCCCTAGAGAGAACACTGCATCCTTGATTTCTTTGTTGGTAACATGGCTAGTGAGTATTTCATTGTCCTCAACACTGACCTCCGTGGATATCAATTCGAAGAAATTGATAGGGCTCGGCCTATGTTGGTTTTCGGTCCTGTATCTGAGTTCAAACTCCTTCCTAATTTCTTGTTTGATATTCTCCTGGCCTTTTATTGCTAAGCCATTTCTATTTATGATTTCTCTTAGAGCCTTTCTATTTCTTCTGCCAGAAGCAACTTTGTGGAAGTATCCAGAGTTTGTATCTCTTAGTTTAATGTGCGTAGTTTTTGATCTTTGTCTCCAATAGGTTTTTTGGAATTTTAATAATAATTCCCTTTTCTTCAATAACTGAATCTGCTTTTTCCACCTTTCTCGTTGATTATTTTGTTCTCCATTCATTTGTATCTGCAACAGTAGATCATCAGTTTGCTTGAGCTGCTGGAATATGTTGCCGAAAGTTGAGTTATTCCATCTCTTCGATGCTCTCTTGATCTGTTTTGTTTTTTGTGCTAATTGATACATGGCCGAACCTTGACAGTCTATCCGCTAGGATTGATTAACAACATTTCTGTAGTCCTTTCTAAAGAACCACATGTTTTCCATTCGGAATGGGGGGGCTTTCCCACTGCTTGTTTTCTCAATCTCAATCCCAATAGGACAATGATCAGATGAAGTGAAAGCGAAATTTGTTGTCTGGATCTCCGGGTAAGTCTCAAGCACAGATTGAGATACCAGAACTCTATCAATTTTTTCATACATCCAATCATTATCAGGTTGAGATTTTCTCCACGTGAATTTATTGCCTACAGTTGGGATTTCCATTAGCCCACACTCATCTTTAAATTTAATAAGGCGGTTGAATCTACCATGGTGTGGTATAGCGCCTCCTTCTTTCTCATTGCTGTCACATATTTCATTAAGGTCACCTAGCAAGATGCATGGGGCTTGACAAAGGTTGATTATTTCTGTCAAGCGAGCCCAGAACACTGGTTTATCTTTTTCTTGTGGTGGAGCGTACCCAAATATGATCGCATTGCGAGTGTTATTAGTAGCATTTGTGTGTTTGAATACTATGATTCTGTCCTCTTGGATAAAGAGTTCAAACTTATCGTCAATCAGTTGCCTATCCTTCCAGAGAACACCAATGCCCCCCTTCCTTCGAATTGCAGGAGACCATACCGCATGGTCAAAACCCGCTCTTTTCCAGATAGCTTCATCCGGTATGTTTGGGTTCTTGGTTTCCATCAGCGCGCACACTTGGAAATGCTCAGCTTTACAGAACGCCTCCAAAGCAATCCAAAAATGAGGCTTGCCAATGCCCCTACAGTTCCAAGCGCATATTTTCATATTATTATGGTTGTTCTGTAAACATCGGACCATCCTTTACTTGTCCGATGTTGAGAGGTTGTTTTCTGGTTAATATATCCTAGTTTAATGAGCTTGTAGAAGATGTAATCATAAGTTTTATTAGTCATACATTCATAAAGCTCTACCCAATTACGCATGAAAGAGATCCATCCGGCATGAGTAGGAGGCAGAGAGATTGGTTCAGTTGCAGGCTCGAGAACCTGGCGCCATGGTTCCACTAACAGCGACTGACTCTGGATAAGGGATTGATGCCTAATCCATACAGAGTAGATTATTTTCAGAATCTCTTCCCGATCGAGGGGTTCCGCAATTATGGTAGCATATAATGGAGTGCTTCGGAAAGTGATTATATTGTCTCTAACTTCAGCCAATCTGGTCATGTATTTATCCCCATCAAAGGAAAGCGAGGACATCCCTTTTGACATTTCAGAGTTTGGGATTTCACTCCCGTCCTCAGGGCCTGGTACCCCCTTGGACATCTGTTTGGAAGAGAATGGTTTCTGGCCCCTATTCGGGTGCAACTGCGCAAGAGATTCAAGCAAAGTTGAATCACCCTCCACTTGTTTGTCTTTGTTTATGTTTCGCTTGTTCACCAATTCGTTGATTACCGAACACAAATCAAAGGAGAGAAAGAGATTAGTGATCAGGAAGAATGGATTATTAGGAAAAAGTGAATATGAAACGTAATCTACCCCAGCCCACGAACCGAACTGGAAGAAGGCGGAATTGACCCGAAGAGAGAAACATAGATCATACCCTGTCGGCCGAATAGGAGTCCAAACACCAAGAACCTTCATGAAAGGCCTAGGAGAAGAACACCACCACACCTTATTACTCGAACTGTGTGCCGTCGGGTTGAGCACACCCTGAGGGGGAAGACACCACTTGGTAATCCACCACCACCAGAAGCGTAAAACATCATTTACTCCTAGAACCACCAGCGTGAATACTTGAGGATGGCTTGGCAGGCGAATTTCAACCGTTTTGATGTGAAACACTTCAAACCATTCATGAGCCTCCAAAGCGTTCGAACACAACCAGAATAGTCGAACAATCGGAGGGGCTCCATTGATGAGTATGAGGTGGGGATTAGCCCCATACTTACTGAATGAATCGATCACCAGATAAGGGGATTTGGATGAGATTGTTTTTCTAGGGTTCTTCGTTTCAGAAGGGAAAGGGGTTTTTGTGTTTTCTCTCATCGGGGTTTTTTTTTTTTCCATATTGCGAAAGAAGAGAGATGTATATTTTATAAAAATAATAAAAAGGATTCAAATTATAATTTTTTTTATTAATTATTTGGTCAATAGATGAAATGATATGTGGCTAATATACTTTATTTTATTTTTTTTACTTGTTAGTGACATAATCTTGTCTTTTTTTTATTAGGTAAGAATTCAAACTCAGACAAAACTGAAGTTTGAGAGGCCAACGAATCGACAGACGAATAAACCATCAACATACAACATACTAAAAACACAAATCAATATAGACGAAAGAAAATATTCAAACAACCCGAATAAGTCGTCCGCCAGCAAATAAGTCGAGGGAGATCCAAAGCGAGCCACGAATGCCGAGAACACGGAAGAGTGCGACGACTCACATGACGTCTCGACACCGAAAATGCAGCGAGCCACGAATGCCGAGAACACGGAAGAGTGCGACGACTCACATGACGTCTCGACACCGAAAATGCGAAGAACGGTGTACCCACCACCGGAAAGGGAAAACCTGGAAGAATGTGGATCACCGACGTTGCACGCACTTAGATTTCGAAGACGACGAACACAGTCACGATCCTCTCAATCATGAGGGATCATACATAATCTTGCCTTTAATTTCCCAATCATAGACTATCCGAAACAAAAAAAAAAAACAAAATTTAAAAGTAGGGTCTTCTAATAATAAAAATATATCATTAAATTAAACATGCATGATAGGGAAAAGTTCATATTGAATATATCATTTACATCTTTTGACTAAGACATGGTATATATCCCAAACCAAAGTAATTGAAAGTGGCAAGCCAACTAGTAGAAAAAAAAAAATTCATTTCGTCCTTAGATAGGTTGACCATGATCCACGAGGCACAACTTGGGACCGAATATTGGAATAAGTATATGAAAGATTTATTAGATATCTTTTTTTTTTGGTGGGGATTTATGAGATATCTGTATACACAGTATAATTGATTCAGGGGGCATTTTGCGAAATGGCCACGAAATCCGTCCTATTTTGTGAAATAGCTGCGTTTTGGGACAATTTAATGAAATAGCCGTTATATAAACATTTTTCACTCTCCTGTCCTAATTTTTCTCTCTCCCGTCCTGATTCTCTACCCTCTCTCCCCGGACCTCTCTCGCCCTCACGCTCTCTCGTCCTCACCATCGCTCGATGTGTGAATTTCACCAATTTCCATTCAATTGAAGATTCCCGATGATCCTGACTATCGATGGCGTCGCGAGGGAGCGATTGCTCAGATCCGGACCGGAGGTCGAGCGAGGCGGACTGGAGGTCGAGCGAGGCGGCGCAAGGGAGCGATTGGAGGTCGAGCAAACGACAACGTCCAGATCCGGACTGGAGGTCTAGCGAGGCGGCGCGAGGGAGCAATTGCTCAGATCCAGCCTGGAGCGAGGTCGAGCGGCTGGAGATCGGCGCGGAGGCGGCGAGGCGCAGGCCGACGACGTTCTTCTTCGCAGGCCGACGGCGCGGAGGCGGCGAGGCGCAGGCCGAGGGATGTCGAGCGAGCGGTCGTGGATCCGAGCGAGCCGGAGGCGGCGCAGAAGGCGGAGCCGGAGGCGGCGCAGGCCCTGCATTCTCTTCGCAGAAATCTGGAGGAAGAAGAAGCACTTTTCAATAAATTACAAAACTTACCTCATAATTATGAAAATTAAAAAAAACTATCTATATTTTATTATGTGATCCATAGTCTATATTTTTATTTTTATTTTGCACAAAAAAATGTTATACTTGCACAACATATGATTATATTTGCACAAGCACAACATACGGTTATATTTGCACGACAAAATGTAAAATAAAATTAAAAAAAAAACTAAACTCGGGTCATATTTGCACAACTTACGGATATATTTGCATAACATACTCTTATATTTGCACGACAAAATGTTAAAGAAATAAAAAAAATATAGATTATGGATCGCTTACAGTTTATTGAGAAAGTCTGAAATTATATTGAGATAAAATAAGATCATGTTGAGAATAATTTCACAAGTCTCGATTGTCGTGCAACTCTTAAAACAGAGTCGTGCAACTCTTACAACATAGTCGTGCAACACTTAAAACAAGAGTTGTGCAACTCTTAAATTAAAACAGAGTCGTGAAACTCTTACAACAGACTCATGCAACTCTTAAAACAGAGTCGTGAAACTCTTAACACAGAGGCGTGCAACTCTTAAAACAGAGTCGTGCAACTCTTACAACAGAGTCGTGCAACTCTTACACCAGAGTCGTGCAACTCTTAAAATAATGATAACTATAATGAAAAGTGTTTCTTGGAGGTGCTGACACAAATAAAATACAGTTTTGAAAATCTAAACTAAAGTTGTGCAACTCTAAACTAAAGTTGTGCAACTCTAAAATACAATTGTGCAACCCTAAAAAATGTGTTGACATGAAGAAAAAAAAAAGTATTGATGAGCAAAAATAAAGTATTGATAAGCAAAAATAAGAGCATGTTGTGCACAACTCTTAAAACAGAGTTGTGCACCTCTTAAAACAGAGGCGTGCAACTCTTACAAGAGAGTCGTGCAACTCTTAAAACAAGAGTCGTGCAACTGTTACAACAGAGTCGTGTAACTATTAAAACAGAGTCGTGCAACTCTTAAAACAGAGCCGTGTAACTCTTAAAACAGAGTCGTGCAACTCTTGCAACATAGTCGTGCAACTCTTACAACATAGTCCTGCAACTCTTGCAACATAGTCGTGCAATTCTTAAAATAATATGATCCAAATCTAGTTTTTTTTTCTACATGGATAACAATTTTTTTTTACTTTATAATATTATTCGTGTGCATTTATTCTAATTTGTGCACTTTTTATTCTATTTGTGTCAGCACCTTTTTCAAATAATTTTTTTTTTCACGTCAGCACTTTTTTAAAATAAGATCATGTTGAGAATAAATTCACAAGTCTCGATTGTCGTGCAAATCTTAAAATAGAGTCGTGCATTTCTTACAACAGAGTCGTGCAACTCTTCCAACAAAGGCTTGCAACTCTTAAAATAGAGTCGTGCAACTCTTCAAACAGAGTCGTGCAACTCTTAAAACAGAGTCGTGCAACTGTTAAAACAGAGTCGTGCAACTCGTAAAACAGAGTCGTCCAACTCGTAAAACAGAGTTGTGCAACTCTTACAGTAGAGTCGTGCGACTCTTACATCGTATGTTGTGCAGAATATAATTTTTTTCCGCTTTTTTTTTCGTTTTAGAACTTTTTGTTTTGCAAAAACAACTTTACGTTGTGCACATATATGGACTGATCGAGTCGCAATCGACAAGCGACGAGATTCACATTCAGATCGCAGTCTCTCTCCCATTCATATCGCAGTCCGGAAAACAGATCGTGAGCGATACATGAGTTTTTTTTTTAATTTTTAACTTAATTTAATTTAATTTTCTTTTATTTAACATTTTTCGTGCAAATATAATAGTACGTTGTGCAAATTTAATCATAAATTGTGCAAATATGACCCTAGTCTAGTTTTTATTTATTTTATTTTTTTAACTTTTTATCGTGCAAATATAAGAGTACTTTGAGCAAATATAACCATAAATGTGCAAATATGATCCAAGCAGAGTTTAGAGTTACACTTTTTTCCGTGTCATCACTTTTTTTTCCATGTCAGCACTTTTTTTAGAGTTGCACAAGCATGGATAACAATTTCACAAAGAATCGAAGAAGCACACGACAAATGAATCATAAGCCGATCAGATGATGTCGAACAATTCCATCAAGCCTGGATAACAATTTCACAAATATGATCCAAATCTAGTTTTTTTTTATTTTTTTTTACATTGATAACAATTTTTTTTTTACTTTATAATATTATTCGTGCGCTTTTTATTCTAATTTGTGCACTTTTTATTCTATTTGTGTCAGCACTTTTTTTTTAAAAAAAATTTCACGTCAACACTTTTTAAAGTTTTTTTTTTCTTTTTCAGATTTTCCAAAACCCAACTACAATAAATGTAGTATACTCTAATGTTTTTTTATGTTCATGTTACAACATCCATACATTAAAAAAAAGTTATATTAACATGTTTTATTATGAAATTTATATTTCAAAAAGTTACTGATAATTAAATAAATTAATAATGCACCAAACACACCAGAATATGAGGTTAAGGATCAGTAGCTATTTGATAGGTAGTAGTCTAGTAGATAGTTGTAATTTATTGGACACCTCATGCATCCAACCTCTTTAACAAATTCACAACCCATAAGCCAACATCATATATAATAGTAAATTAGTTATTAACCGTATTGCAACACCCACAATTGAATCATTAGATGTTGTAATGAGTGCATCAAATTTACAGAGAACTCAATGAGTGCCTCAAATTAGTTATTAACCGTATTGCAACACCCATAAACCAATGACTGCTTAAAACTGACAATGTTATGAAACAAGGCAAATAATCAGCTTCTCCTTGAATCATTAGATGTTCTAATTTACAAAGAACTCAAGTTCCAAGCTGATTTTAGTGTAACAGTCATGCAGCTCCAACAACACCTTAACTAGTAGTGTACAATGACAAATCAGAACTAACTCCACACGATTCGACGACATTGGTGGTTGTCCAGCTATTTACTAACAGTTAAGCCAACTACAGCCTCCGCATGAGCCACTTACACATCCTCCACA
Source organism: Persicaria tinctoria (assembly GCA_037127255.1). Taxonomy (NCBI): domain Eukaryota; kingdom Viridiplantae; phylum Streptophyta; class Magnoliopsida; order Caryophyllales; family Polygonaceae; genus Persicaria; species Persicaria tinctoria. The sequence goes on along the minus strand of JBANSL010000003.1, from coordinate 38,664,612 downwards.
CCAAGCCCATACAGGACACCTGCATACTTCTTAGGCAAGCCACCGAAGAAACTCCCCTTCAACTTCATGAAGGTATAGCAAGTGAGCAAGCTATCAGACCCGTCTTGGTGGCACGTCCCAACCCTCACCACATTTAGCAGTTCTGCGAGCTTGTTCAGCCCGCCATGGAGGCCGTTGCAGAACTTCATCAAATGCTTAATGTCATACACCACGGGGAAGTACAGATTTATCAAGCTAAAGAACCCGGCTTGGGTTTCAGGTAAGCAACTGCAAGTAAGCAACTTGAGCAAATGCCAGAGAATTATACCCACTGTGGAAAGAAACCCCCATAAAAAACCAATACATATAAACCCGAATCAATTCAGTGAAACCCAACTGAAAACCCCAAATGAAAATCACAAAACACCCATCAAAATGAATGCAATTCAATCATATTATCAGTTAACCCTCTAAAACCACAATCAATCTAAGAAAGCCAGAAATCAGAACTGATGCAATCAAGTAGACAAGTACATAAAATAGTTTGTGAACCTTACCTCTGCACTGACAATGGCATTACGCCCTCTTGGATCAGGAGTATTACTAACTTTTACATCACCCACAGAGCAAAGAAATGCATCCGGCTACAAAAAATAGATTGATTTTTGTATCAACAATCTGAATGCATTTATACTATTTGCACCAATGAGGCAATGGAAACAAAATGGACCACAACTACGAACTAGACATACCTGGCATAAAAGATCTCCACCAAACATTGCCAAATCAATCTGTATATGGATAATAGAACACAGTTACACTTTAAACTGTCGCTAATTTTCTTCAAAGATGCCCAGATGAAAGACTCACATGACACTGGAGCCTGGACTCTGGAGGAGTAGATATAGCACAAAAATCATCAAAAGAACATCATCAATCAATCGAAGCAAGACCCCAGTTGTTAAGAGCCTACAAATGATCAAAAGAACATCATCAATCGAGGTAATGCCATGAAACAAAAGCTTCAAATTAGAAGAACAATAACATAGTGTACCTGTGGACTATTCCAGTTAAGTGCTGACACGAAAAGTGCACAACATCTTCCCTTATTGAAACAGAAGCACATTCTTGAAACAAGATCTTCCTTTATTCAAGTGACCTTGTAACAAAAGCACACTCTTGACAGCTTCTGTTAACACCTCGTAACAGAAGGCCATGCACCAGCTCCACCAAATCCACAACCAAACATAAGCATTTGAAAATGAGTCTAAAAAGATTCCAGGGAAGAACAAACCAACTTCTGAGAAATAAAATATTTTGTATATGATATTGGGAGTGAAATCAATTCAATATATATATATATATATATATATATATATATATATATATATATATATATATATATATATATCATATTTTGTATATGATCTTGGGAGTGATAAGGAAAACAGTGTCAACGATTTAAATAATTCAATCATGAACATCAAATGGATAATAAAAACAGTCTAAAAAGGCTCGAGTTGTGCAACTCTAGGCCCGATTTGTGCAACTCTATGCTCGAGGTGTGCAGCCCTAGGCTCGAGCTGTGCAGCCCTAGGCTCGAGCTGTGCAGCCCTAGGCTCGAGCTGTGCAGCCCTAGCCTCGAGCTGTGCAACTCTAGGCTCGAGTTGTGCAACTCTAGCCTCGAGTTGTGCAACTCTAGGCTCGAGTTGTGCAACTCTAAGCTCGAGTTGTGCAACTCTAAGCAAGGATTAACCATAGAATCCACAAGGCTTGTAATTTAGATACTTAGCTTTCTACAAATGCAAGTACACAGAGGAATTATCCAAGATAAAGAGAATAGGAAGAAAAAAATCCACACCATATGCACCATATGCAACATTTTTTTCCTTATCAATCGATCTAATTAACTGAGAAGCAATAATGTGGAAAAACGTAACAATGTCAGAATGAAAACTAACTATCGAACTCACTCTAGTTCAAGACTGGTTTCTCAATAAGAAACTCACCAAACAACAATACCTTTCGTACTAATCAATATTTACACAAAGACAGCAATAGGAAACTCACCGGACATTGATACCAAATCCACAGATTCCAATCCAACAAAAACAACAACAGTAATGGTAGATCAGCAAAACATAATTGAACATCAATGTAAACTTCAGCAATAGAAGAGCACCAATAGACGGACCTTGAGATTGAGCGATTGGAATCGAAGAGAGACGGAATTCAAACCGCCGACTGGAGGCACAAGAGGAGAAGGGGGCAGAGGCACGCTCCTCCTGCTTTCTCCATGCTCCTCGTCGTCGGTGGTACCGTCCTATGACACAAACACCACCAAATCGCCGGTTAGTAACCTCGGGAGGCAGAACCGCCATAGAACGAGATCTCGCCGCCACTTCGCTGTCTCTTGCTCTTGGATGAAGAAGCAGGAAATCCGAGATCTGGAAACGGAACCCTGGCCGAGATCTGAGATCCACCGAGGAGCCGAGGCCGGCGTGGGTGACGGAGAAGGAGATCCACAGATCTGGAAACGGAGCAGAGGGAGTGATCACGGAGGAGGAAGGAGGGCGGTGGAAGGATCCGAGATCCACCGAGGAGTCCTGGCCGGCGCGGGGAACGGAGAAGGAGATCCACAAGCTCCAGGTCGCCGGCGATCGAGGGAAGCGCAGATCTGACGGAACACGGGAGAGGTAATGGTTAGGTTCAGATTTGGAGAAAAAGTAAATTAGGTATATATAGGGGCTATTTCGCAAATTTGTCCAAACCCGTGTCTATTCCGCAAATACGTCCAATTATTGTGCCCATTTCGCAAATTTTTTCTTGATTCAAAGATTTTTGGTGAGCTAATTGATTTAAAGATAGTAATATTTGCTTTTGCTGAAATTTTTATGCGAGATCATAAATAGGTGATAGGTTTAGGGACGCATATGACTATTAAAATAGAAAGATCAATTGGTGGTTGACGCACCACAGATGTAAGATTAAAATCTAAATGAAAATTTTGATAAAAATTTAGCTTTTTTAATAGATTAAAATAGTAATTATTGTGTAACATGATAAATTACATAGATTTTTTTAAAAGCTATTTTTTTCAAAAAACGTGAAAAGCTTGTCGCAACTCTTTGAAAAGATCTAATAAGCGTTTGTCAATCAGGCCCTACATTTTATTATTTGATACTTAACAAATACTAGGAAGTGATTTTTTGTCAACTGAATGGTGACTATTCATTCAAAACACTCACATCTATAATTTCTGAAACTGTGTAAACTCTTCTCTCCTATAAATCATGTTTAATCAAATCAAATCGGTCCAAATCACTCCATAACTACGGTTTCTAAAAAACGTGGGAATATTTTTCCACTATAAATTGGCTCAAATCCTCAAATCATCACCCGTAGCCACGGTTTATGAAATCGTATACTGTTCCAAAAGTCTGACCACCCAAATCTTCCACAATTTCAAAATCTATAACAATTGTTATATGTTTCGCGAGAAATTGATTATGTATAGTAAGTAGCCCCAATACAAAATGGCAAGTCGGTTAATTTACATGGTACGTAACTCTTATCGGCTGAGTTACGTGCTCGGACTTTACCACCGAAGGTGGGTTCCTCATCATAAAAAAAAAAAAAGGCCAGAGTAAATTTAATTGAAGGCAAATTACCAAATTAGTTTAAAAAGTTGTTATAGCTATTGATATTTAAAAAAAGGGGAGCCAAAAAGCTCATGTAAATTAAGAAGGAGGGATTTCGCATCTAAAATAATATGAAATATAAATCTCAAACCGATTTTCGATGTCCACATAAATAAATTACAAGAAACCCTACCGTTGTAAGTGTTGGAAATCAGGATCGAATCCAAGAGGAAGCATGTCAGCGCTCGTCAAATTAGTTCCAAATCAGCCCCTGATTTCGACCAGCAAACCAATCGATATCGACTGAGTCATTCGATTCATACTCAAAACCTGCACAAGAGAAAAGCAGAGACTCGACGTTGAGTACCGGATGACTCGATATCGGGTTAGTGGACTCAATTTCGACTGGTATGAGTCGATTTCGACTGATGTGCAGAAACTGTAAAACCAGGGCCGACCCATGGGCTATGCGGGTAGTGCAATCGCACAAGGCCTCAAAATTTTGGGGGCCTCGTATAGGTATTATAATATATATGTGTGTGTGTATATGTGTGCGTGCGTGCGTGCGTGTTTATATATATTGCGTAGTGTATTAGGTTGGCGCGGTAGAGGAGATGGTAGAGGGATGCCACCGGTAACGGAAAGGTTGGGAGTTCGAATCACTGCAGCAGCAAAGCTGGAATATTTTCCTAAAAACATTAATTAGAAGGGAGGATCCCATTCCCCTTTTTTTTAGGCCCAGCCCATTCTGATTCTTATTTCCTAAAAAAACTACAACAGTGTTCGATTTTTATTTTCTTCATTTTTGTCATCAGAATTCACAATCACAAAGAATACATAGAGAAAAGAAAAAAAACTCTAATATAGGTCAAATCAATTCAACTTATTCAACCATTGCAATTGTCTCTTCAAACTCAAAGATTTTGATAGATAATCTCAAATTTTAACTATATTCTTTTCTTAGTTTTTACTTTTTAATTTCTTAGATGATCATAATTATTATTATTTTTGTTATTGTTTTGAACCTTTCTACCTTAGAAATCACTAAGTTGGGATTTAAAATTATAGAATGCCTTCTACAAGATTCGAAAGTGGTCATGCCAAGCGCAAAATAAAAGAGAAAGATAGAAAATTGGTTGAAAGTAAAAAAGAAGCTATTCACAAGTTTGTAGTCCTACAACCAAATGAGTCGATACATAAGGAGGATGAGCAAAATGTCTTGCAAGAGAATGATGTTATGATTAATAGTGTTGAAAATAATAGAAACAATGGGACGAAAACTTAAGATGCAGGAGATGTTAGTGTTGTTGTAGAAGAAAGTCAGGAGCAAATTAAATGGAAGAAGATGTTGATGTTGAACCTATTGGTGTAGAAGAATCTCTAGAGCCAGGTCTGAATGGTAGTGGAGATGATTTTGGTGACATACCCATCAATATATATGATCCTAAGTGTTGAGATAACCTTGATCCTAAATGGAGGGATTTGTTGGTGAAAAAAGGCCCTATAAGAGATTTGTTGTCAGGAAAAGGTCCAAAAGATGCATCAAATAGATTTTTCTCTTCAGATTTTTGCAACAAGCACTTGCCAAATGGAGAGATGCATCATAGAGATTGGCTTGTATATTCAAAGGATCTTGACAAAGTATTTTGTTTCTATTGTAAAGTGTTCAAAAACAAAAAGCAACCTAGTCAATTAGCACATAATGGAGTAAAGGGTTAGGGGCATCTTTCTTCTAGTTTGAAAGCACATGAAAGAAGTTCAGAGCATATCAGTCATATGTTGCTTTGGGTTGAGTTACGTGCAAGGCTGAATAGTAATCAAATGATTGACAATGTTTTGCAGGACCAACGAAGCAAAGAAACTGAGCATTGGAGGAAGGTATTGCGAAGATTAATCTCAATGGTGAAATATTTAACTAAACATAGCTTGGCATTCCGCGGATGCAACGACAAGATTTATGATGAAAGAAATGGAAACTTTATGGCGTTAGTTGAAATTGTTGTTGAATGGGATTCTACTTTGAAGGAGCATATTCGGAGGAAACACTACTAGAAAACTTCAATTATACATATGTTGTCAACATATGTCTTTCAAAAAAATTTCCGATCTCTTTGTGCGTGTAGTAAAAGATCAAACTTTTCCACATCGGTTTTAAGCAGATGTCTTTTCTTAATTAGAACCCCTCATTTTTTGTTATGACATATTCACTTATTGATGAATATCCATAATTTTTCATTTGGAAACATGTGAAGATGTCCTACTAAAGCAAAAAAGTGACATTTACATCTTTATTAATAAAAATAAGTGATGTCTTAATAGAAAATAGACAACAGTTTTTGTTTTAGTGATCACGTTTATAATCATGTTCGATATATAATTTATGATTTTATATTGTTTTAATATAACCGACCACATGAAATATAGGCATAACCGATGTATCTCCATATTATCGACATCACAGTTTTTGTTATAACTGATGCGTATAACTACACTGACATCTGTTTTAATAGACGGATCTGATGTTAGATGTATGAATGCACTACTATTTTCATATGTAATCCGGTGTTTTATTATGGGATAGGCAACACGCTTTTGTCGATAGATCATCGCATTTTGTATGGTCTTCAATAGGATAGGTCGTTTAATAAAAACATGTACATATATACTACCATCATATTGTCACATTTACAAAATACGCCACCGCTATTCATAGCCACAAAATTGGCTAGCCACAACATCTCAAAACAAATAAAGCATACCGACGAATATATCTTAGGACAAACTAACACCAAACTGTCTGGAAAGATAAAAAGAAAAGTCAGGACTAAAAACTGCCAGGAATAGCCATAGAGAATGCATAATAGAGTTTATCCATCGATCCCCACATCACCTACAACCAAATTTACTAAAATGATCTTACACTTTTCACAGGATTTCTCATCTTTAACCACCTGACTCATGGTCATTTGTAGCAGAACTTGCAGTTGCACCTGTTTCCATAAGTCGCTTAAGAAAAGCAACATCTGTACTGGATGAAACATCATCTGCACAAAATTTAAACCAACATATTTAGGAGGATTCCAGAATCAGGCAATCAGCTTCCGTCAAAACTTTATGAGAAAAAGAATCAATTGTTCCAACTGATGATTTACTAACCAGAAAACAGTCCATAAATTAGACAATAAAAGAAAGCAATCCCCAATTATTACATTGAGCAATAACAACAAAGGATACTGAATCACTAGGAAGCCAATTTCTTTGAAGCAAATTACCAGCATGATGTAGGTAAAATTAAAGACCGAAATCTAACCTTGTGAGGTGGGTAAACATTGAATGTCTTGAACACTACTCGTACCCACTCCTCTAATGTCAAGAGAATTGGATTCCAAGCCATCCACAAGCTAATCAGAAAAACAAAATCAATGTCTTATAAATGAAATTTAATGGATAGTCGCAAAAAGAGATGCAAGAACATGAGATCGATAAAAGCATATAGAAATCCAGAATAAGAACCGAATGTTATAGTGACATATAGCATTACCCTCTCCCAGGACTTTTGATCAGAAGCTAGTCTTTTGCTGTACAAGTGTTGCTTTACTTTCTGTCATGAAAAATTATTCTCAAGGGTTGAAATCTCAATCCTTTGCACTTCTAGCTTTTGAGACAACTTTTGATTTTGAAACAGAGGCACAGAAGTGTCAAGCTCCAAGCCTCTAACACAAGGAAACAATAAGTTGAGTTAGCCAAATATCACTAGTTCCAAATACTAAACATGAACAAACAAGAAAAGTGAAAAAACCTAACATGCATAAACGTCACCCCTAAAGATAAGCCAACACTAAATCTAGGATAAGATTAGTTGTTTTAGGCACATACTAACACCCTGCAAACTAGTTCACACCAGCATTTTTTTAATAGAAAAAATATCATAAAATCAATGCAATCAACTTTTTATGCCTCTTTAAAATAAGGAAATATATCATAAACATACATCAGAAACAACCCTCAAATCAATCCAACCAAGTTTTTCTGCCTCTTATCATAAAATATTTTGCCCTTAAGAGTAACAATAACCAAAGATGTGTCTAAAGGAGAAAATAGCACATTAAAATGAAAATAACCCTCTTGTTATTAAATTGGTTACCAACCTATTCAAACTTGGATATATAACACCAGTATCACCATGTATGGACATTGCATATGTACAAACAAGTTCTTTATTATAATTACCTTTCCATAACCAAAATCTTTATTCTTTCGTTTAATCGACATGAGATTTATGGAAGAAATCCCTCCTACCGCTATTCGAAGTAAGATTCAATTGGATCAATTCCGCATTTTAGTCATACATAGATGACAAGATGAGATATAATGGTACATGAAATTATAAAAACAAGATCACCTCTAAACTATCAAAATTCTCCAATTTAGAGAAGATTTTAAGTATTTTCCGTATAATAAAGAAATTGTTGTAGATGTTTTAGAATCGATTTACAAAGATTTTGGTTTTATATATGCACTAAGTGAATTCAATTGCACATCAAATATAAGATGGTTAATCAGGCAACATATATGGTATAGACAAGCACTAGTAAATAAGATGAAAGTACATCACATTCACCACAATGGTATTACATATAAGTGCCAGTGTCAATTCATGGCATTCATCATCTTGAGTACGTTTAATTAACCCTAGGTAGATACCACACACATTCATGATCCATGATAGATAAATTAATTGAACAAACTAGTTGAACCAATACTAACTCAATAAACAATAGAGGGGTGAATCCATAATTAACCCATGCGCTGTCACATGTGCTTTTATAATTGATTTACAAAGAGAAGGTAGTAGCCGGTGGTGATCTAGAGAGCTAATTACATGATAGATCAAGATGCTGAAGCTGAACCAATTCACCAAATTGCTCAGGAACTACACCAGTGAAAGATTCAAACAACAATGAGAAGAAAACAAGATCCAATCTCTCAATTTTAGATTCCTTCGTCTTTATAGATTTAATTCCCCATCCCTTGTCAAAATTAATGATAAATAACATCTTTAATTTAGTAGAAAACAAGATCCAAACGGTCAATTTTAGATTCATAGGTGTTGCAGTCCCCTCTCACATATCATCAAATGCCCTATTTCAGTCAAAGCATAGCAGCCATGATCAATATGTTATATGAAAGAAAAATACAAAGGAATTATGCAAAGTTGCTGCATAGCAACCGATCAAGATCTCTACAACTTTAGTGCAAAACCCCCCAAATCTAGGGCAAAAAATGAAACAAAAAACACCAAAAAGCTAGGGCTTTTCATTCATGATAGTAACAAAAATCAAAAGTGATATTGCAGCCTAGGGTTTATGTGAGAGAAGAAGAAGAGCTTACCAATGACGCCGACCGACGATAGCGCTACCAAGAGCGACATTGCAGGTTATCTCTCTCCATCTTTTCTCTTCCTCGTTCGCTCTTGAAAACCCTAACAAAAAAAAAAAACAAATTAAAATTGAAGGAAGATGACGGAGGAAGGAGTTGAAACTACCAGATATCAAGTAAAACAACTTAGATCTAGTGAAGAATCACTAAATCCATGCAACTCTAATCTGAAAAAGGGCAGATTGATCTATAAAAAAGTTGAGAGGAAAAAGAGTGGCTAGATCTACAATGACCGAGAAAGGGCTTACCTGTTAGGGTTCTGGAAGAGATGGTCGCCATCCTTGAATTGTACTCGCTTGTCAGAGTGAGAGAGGGGAGGAGACAAGCAAAATGAGACCAGCAGATCCAGATCTGAAAGAGATAAACCTGGGAGAGGGAGATCTAGAAATTGAGAGTAACTCTTTTTTCCCTAGTAAAGAAAAACTGCGCGCAGAGGAAATCTCTCTCCAGGAGAGAGATTTTAGATCTCAAGAGAGAAATATGGAGAGAGGGAGGGGAAATACGGAGTATTTTTTTTAAGTGTTGAATTTAACACCTTTACCGCTTTAAGATTTTCAATTTTTTGGTTAAGTGTATTCCGCGCCTTCAGATATTCAATTTTTTTGGTTAAGTTTATTCCGCTCCCAATGCGCGTGTTTTAATTTTTTTTGGAACCTACAATTTTATATCTGTCAAAAAAGATGAACGTCATCTAAACTCTGTTTAACATCACATATTTAAAATCTGATGTAAACAAATTGATTTAACATCGGGTATTTTTTGACAGACTTAAAACAAGTGATGTATAATTGCATAATTCTAGTAGTGAAACAAAATCAGGAAATTCAGTTCCATTATATGAGTCACAAGATCCAAAATGAGCTGATACTCTTGATAGCTTCTAAAATTAAAGGTGCACTTCTGGAAAAAAAAAATCAAAACAGCCAAGTACTTCTCAGTAATACTTGATTGTACTCCCGATATCAGAAAGAAAGAGCAGATGACATTGATATTACGATGTGTAGATGTCTCCACAATCCCGGTAATGGTGCAAGAGTATTTTTTGGAGTTTTTGGTTGTGAATGACACTACATGTCAAGGGCTATTTGAGGAGCTACAGAATGTTTTATGCAATCTTGATCATGACATAGATAATGTGAGAGGGCAGAGCTATGATAATGGATCGAACATGAAAGGGAAACACAAAGATGTGCAAATAAAGCTCTTAGACATCAATCCTAGAGCCTTTTATACTCCCTGTGGTTCTCATTCTCTGAATTTGACACTATCAGATGTAGCAAAGCAGTAGATTTTTTTGGAGTTATGCAACATATCTATACATTGTTTGCAGATTCTACAAAAAGGTGGAAGAATTTTGAAAGACAATTTGTCTGAAAAAGGCTTCACTTTGAAATCATTGTCAACTACAAGATGGGAAAGCAGAATTGATAGTGTTAAGGCGATATTTACTCAAGCTTCTGAAATAAGAGAAGCCTTATATCAACTTGCTCAAAAGACTACTTGCTTGGCTGAATATGAACTTGACAGATATGAGTTTATTGTTGGAATGGTTATTTGGTACCACATACTGGCTAAAGTCAATTTGGTCAGTAAGGAATTACAATCCGAAAATATGCGTATTGATGTGGACATGGATCGTGTGAAGGCACTAATTGCTTTTTTCCAAGATTATCGAGAAGATGGGTTTGAGAAGGCTGTGAGACGTGCTAAGGAGATTGATATTGAGTTGAATATTGATCTTGTGTTTCTTGAGAAGAAGAAAAGAAGAACAATTCGTAAGAAGAAACATTTTGATGAGATTCTTACGGTCGTTGAGTCATCAGAACCAACCTGTGAAGATTCTGCACAAGAGTCCTTCTGAATTCAATATTTTCTATGCCTAATTGATCAAGCAATTGGTTCACTGGAGAGAAAATTTGAGCAATGCAAGCAATATGAAGAGACTTTTGGCTTCCTTTTTACATCAGAGAGGTTTAAGTCTTTGAATGCTAAGGAACTAGAAACATGCTGCAACAATCTTGAGAAAAAGTTGAAGAATGGTCTCATCTCAGACATTGATGGTGAGGAATTATTTAATGAGTTGCAACTTTTACAAAAACATTTACCAGATGAGCATAATACATCTAGTGAAATACTATCTTTCTTAAAATAAAAACCAAAGATTATCCAACTAGTTGTCTAGCATATAGGAATTTATTGACAATTCCTATTAAAGTTGCATCAGCAGAAAGAAGTTTTTCAAAACTCAAAATATTGAAATCTTACTTGCGATCGACCATGCCGCAAAAAAGGTTAAATGCTCTGGCTTTGATTTCAATTGAACATGAGTTTTTAGAAAATCTTGACCATGAGAGTTTAATAGATGACTTTGCATCTAAGGGTGCTAGAAGGTCAATTTTTCAAAACTAGTAGCATTGCATTAGATAGATTATCATGCCCTCTGGTAAAAGTTTAGTTTTAGTTAAGGATTCTTTGTAATGACTTTACATCTACGAGAACATCTCTTTTGTATGTTAGTGGATTTGGTGGATTAATTTTTCCCTTTGAATTAGTTAAAAAAAAAAGGGCTCAACATGTAAGTTGCACAAGGCCTCAGATCCTAATGGAACGACCCTGTGTAAAATGTGCAGAAACATAAATAAATGATGTCGGAAAAGAACGTCTAGGAAAGAACAACTATATCTATATCTAAATCCTATCTATCTTTATCTAAGGATAAAAGGTTCCAAATAAATAAAATAGAAACAAGTAAAATTCCCCTAGGTGGAAGAAATCTTGGACTATCTCTTTCTTAAGAGGATAAAGCCTTCCAATGTTGATAGAATATCTCTTTCTTAAGGTGGAAGCAATCTTGGACTCGGACTCGGGCCGTCGGATTACTTCTGTTGAGCCACGCGATATCGACCAAAATGGTTTGATATCGACTCCCCTTCGTCCCGCGTTCTTGCTTCACTCGATTTCGACTCCTGGGATGTTCATGTCGACTACTGCTCACTCGATATCGAGTTTAGGGACTCGATATCGACTCCTCTATGTGTCTTTTGAGTGACTTGGTCGATTCCTGGTGATGTTAATTTCACTCGATATCGAGTGGTATGACTCGATATCGACCCATTCTTCAATCGAAATGGTTCCCTTTGCTTCATGGCTCGATTTTTTGTGAAGATCACTCGAATTCTGGTGCTCCAGTCGATATGGAGTGAGTTCAGTCGAAATTGAGTGACTTGACAACTTCTTTCTTTTTCTCCAAATTGCTCCAAAAGTTTCTCGATTTCTACGAAATTAAACAAGAACTTGTGTAGATCTTTATAATTGACAAATAAGCATAAACTACACAATTCCTGCACTATTCTAACCTCGAAATATAAAATGTGGACAAAAATCGATATAAAACTTAATGAAAAACATGGTAAATTAAGCGCACATCAACACCCCATACTTAAGCTTGCTTGTCCTCAAGCAATACTTTTAATGATCATACATGGGAAGAAATCAAAACTCTCAATATATAGATTCATTCTCATATAACCCTGCAATCAATTACCGTCCTTGAAAAGTTACTAATGCCACCAAATCCATGCATGTGAATAAAAGCAACATCTATACACAAAAAGAGGGTTATGCAAAAACAATCCATATGCGACAAAGGAACAATAATCAATCGAACTTTAGCTAAGCTCAATAAGGAGTAGATTGGTAAAAGGATAAAGGTGGGATATATTGGGCCATATGGTTCTAATGATTTGGGAAAAGGGGGTAATTTCCAAACTTTTCATACCACATTCCTTCTTAATTTGATTTCTCACCTTTCTCTCATCGCTCAATGCTTTTTTTTTTCACTAGAATGCTTTTTCCTCTCTAACCTCGACACTAGTCGCAAACATTGGTGTCATGAATGACCCCGAATACTTAGTGCTTCGAAATCCTCACCTTGGTGTCCCATCTTGTGGAACTAACATCTCAACGCATGCAGGTTGATCTACCTTCATCTCCTGAGGTGACCGGATTTTTTTTTTCACTCATTAAATTTTCCATAATATATGATTCATCCTGTCAAACTCCAATAATGATACTAACAACACAATTCACCATAATATCTCCAAAAGTAACTTCCATTCTCAACATAATCCCCGGATAAAGAAATAAGGTAAAGAATGGGCAATATTTAGATCATGTGGAGCAAATATGAAATAAGGAATAAATATGGCTTGTGATGTATAAGCATAGGTAAGGCTAGGAATATGAAAATGAGCATTATATGGAAAATATAAAGTTCTCCATCCTCTGATTGTGCAACATGTAAAAAGAAACATCAAATTTTACCTCATTTTATGGTTTTCATAAAATAATGCACTTCATTGTGACTTACCTTTACTAGGAAATTTTACGCTATATCTTTCATGAATCTAATTTTCCATCATCGAGTTCAATTAAAACTTCCATGACACTAATAAAAAAATCAATGGGGGTGATAAAAATAGACTTTGGAAAATAACATGTAAGAATATAGATGAACAATAAATCCAAAGTAACCATGCATGAACAATTCGTAAACTATAAATATGCACATAAATATGATATAATGTAAGCTTTTCCCCAACCCCACACTTAGATATTACAGTGTCCTCACTGTATAAAAACAAGGGCAAAGAAAGAAACTTACTAGACAATCGTGTAGGATTTTGAAATAGGTGCTGAATTTGGCTACCAGGAGTCGATATTGACTGTAGTTCTAAGTTCCAAGAAATGTCGAATGGGCCGGGAGTTGTATCGTTGACTCCTTGGTTCCTTCATTTGTTAATCCTATCAACTACATGTGTTAGAAAATAGGCAAAAACAAAAACAAAATAAAGCAAAATAAAGTTTAAAACAAACATTCGAAAACCTAAAAACTAAATAGTCTTGTTACAAGCTCTAGATTTTATAGTCGCTAGACCGACTTCTTATTTTGTTGATCAGGGTGGCATCTGCAGGGCCTAAGTGGCTCGAGCCTAAAAAAGGACACCATTCTTGTCTATCATCTGCATTTCGTCCGAGTGGATCTTGTGTACCTCGAACATACCCATCTTTTTCTCCTTGAATTTGTTGGAAAACCAATGATTCTTGGATTTGGAGAGATACACCTTGTCTCCTACTTCGTATTCCTTTGGATCATCATTGGATATCCTGCATAAGTGCATATACCAAGGCAAAGCTCTTCCAAGTACAGATAAATCATGAATCGAAATTGGGGAAGAGAGATCCATACCTCGACAACTTACCTTTGCTGCTTCTTCATTCGGGTTCTGAGGGTCCATTCGATATCGACTAGTGTCAGTCGATATCGACTCATGTGTTATTTCAAGGGAAGATGTCGAGTGAGGAGGTGGTGCTGAGTCGACATTGATTATTCGATATCGACTCATATGAGTCGATATCGAGTGGTTGATTCTACCTTCTAGCCCAGTCGACGACGGAGGTGGAATTTCGACCTGGGTGACTCCATATCGAGTCACGGGACTCGATACCGACTGGATTTCTACTCTGGCTCATTTCTCGGTCGATGGAGGTGATGTAGACTGGTCGATTTCGAGTGACTCACTTGATATCGAGTTAGTTGACTCGACATCGACCTCATACATAGTTCCTATCACAGAATTTGGAAAAAGTTCAGTCGAGATCGACTTACTTGACTCGATCTCGATTGGGATTTCAGTGTGCTCGGCCCAGATTGCTACGATCTCCTCCATTTGTGCTTCCATATCCCTCTTCTCTAGCTCCTCGGGAGTCATTGTTCTTACCTTTGGCTCCCCGCAAGTGATGTAGCCTCCCTTTATAGACTTGACCTCCATAGGACCGTCGTGCTTCTCAGTTTTGTTAAAAGAGAACTCAATTACCTCATCGCTTATGGTGAATGTGAGCACTCTCTTCTTTACGCTTATATTGGCATTGACGGTTGCTAAGAATGGCCTACCTAAAATAATGGGACAAGCAGGGCCCTCTACCATATCAATAACAAGAAAATCAGCAGGGACAAAGAACGTAACTTACACAATTGAACAGGTACATCATCAACCATGCCTGTAGCGATGACCACCGTGTTGTTTGTCATGTAGAGTCTGGCATCCACATACTCTAGAGCTCATATCTTTACTTTGGACAAGATGGATAGAGGCATGATGCTCATGCTTGCTCCTAAGTTAAAAAGTGCATTGAATCGATGTTGACAAAAACCAATAGTTATAGCAAACTTATCTGGGTCTGATCTCTTTTCTGGGAGCTCCATCTTGCTGCATTCCTCTACGATCTCAACTATCGACCGCTTCTTGCTCAAGATGTCTTTAATGAACTTGAGATAGGACGACATCTCATAAAGAGCTTTGGTGAAGGGAATGGTGACGTTGAGCCCTTGAAGCATCTTTACGAAACGCTGAAACTTCTTTTTTTGCAGGGTCCTTCAAAGATTTGGTTTAGAATGGCAACATCTTTTTCATTTTTTGGTGCAGCTGGTGTCGGGTGAGTTGACTCTACGTCGGCTGGTGTAGAGTTGACATCGAGTGAAGTTGCTGGAGGTTGCTGGTGCTGTCAAAGGGATGACTCGACATCGATAGGGGACTCGACGTCGACTAGTTCAACATCTTCTTTCTCCGTTGTTTGATCGGGCGTTCGCAGTTGATGGCCACTCCTTAGATTAATTGCTACCACATGTTCTGCAAACTTACCTTTAAGGTTTGGTTCAAATGATCCAGGGAGTGATCCGGATGGTTTGGGGATCAATGTAGCCAATTGACCCAGATGGGTCTCAATGTTCTTCCGTCAAACTTCTATCTCTCCCAGTCGCGAGTTGATGGCATGCAGTTGAGTATGGATGGAGTTGTTGGCTTACATGAATTCATCATCGTTTCGTCTCATCTCGTCGAGGATGATGTGCAGGCCATCTTTCCTGGATTCTCTATCCGGGTGTCCAGGAGCTTTATAGGGTGGGGGGGGGGGGGGGTCTATCTAGTATTGGGGATTGCGATAACCTCAATTCTATTGCTGGTTTTGTCCTGAGTAGTTAGGACCCCCCCCCCCCACCCCCACCCCCCCACGTAGCGCCCCTCCTCATGTATTTCTGCAAGCTGCATTTGGTCGGTAAGTGGGCAGGCGGTGGTGTTGTGCTCGATGGACCCACACTCTAAGCAAGGTTGATTGTTAGAAAGAAATTTAACTTGTCTGGTAAGACGGTGTACATGGTCCCTATGGAGTTGGTCGTTTACATCGGGATCAATCTCTTTCGACGATTCGTAGAGCGACATAGATGGGGCAGGCCTTTCGTCGGAGACCTCGGAAGTCCCATAAGTGTTGTCAAAGTTGGCTAACCTCTCGAAGGTATCCCAAGCACGTTGTGGTGTGTACTCAAGATACCTATAAGCGGTGTAGGAGTTGATCTGATATCCTTTGTAGGCGCATCCAGGGAGCTGTAGATCATTTACTGGATCACATATGGTACTTGCCCATGCGTAACACAAGATTTGAGCATGCGTTTGTGGCACTCCCAGACTTGTGCAAGTGTTTCCCCTGACTTCTATTTGAAAGCCGAAATCTTTTGCTTGAGTTGCGCTGTCTTGGATGGAGGAAATAACTTGTTAAGAAACAAGTCCTTGAGTTCGGTCCACGTGCGGTTGGATTGTGGATCCAAACCCTCGAACCAATGTGAAGGTTTTCATGCAAGTGACAAATAAAAAGCCTTTAGTTTTAGATATTCTAGATTAGCACCATCAGCAACAGTTCCGCACAAATCTAGATAAACAATAATATGCTCTAAAGGACATTTATTGGGCTTTCCCTCAGATTGATTCCTCCTAATTTCATAAATAAAAGAAGGTCTAATTTCAAAAGAAATGCAAGGGAGAATAATAGGAGATTATGGCACTACCAGAGTAGGTTGCAAATATTCTTTAGCATTTACAGGGATGTGACGTAGTTGTTCCTCGAGCTCTCGTCGGGCTTGGGCGTCGCGATCTGTCCTCGCCTCCCACCTTTGCTGATTGTGAGCATATTCCGCCTCCATTTGGGCGTATTCTCTTTGCCTGGTGGTCAGCTCTTCTATTTGCCTGCAGAGCTGTTCAAGCTCCTGATGTGGTGTAAGCTTCACCTCATTCTCGTTGTCAGATGGCATGAGTCTTTTCCTAAGTGTTTGTTGAAGACGAAAGAAGTGTTCGGGTTCAAGAAGAGGATCGTATTTAGGTGTGCGATCCAAGCATCACATACACTTGTAAAACAACAAGAAAAAAAAGAAAAAGGACGTAAAAAGAAACTAAAAATGGCACGATTGATAGCTTCCCCGAAATCTGCGCCACAATTTGTTGGGAGAGATTTCGAGTCTAAAATAAATATGAAATATAAATCTCAAACCGATTTTCGATGTCCACGCAAACAAATTATAAGAAAGCCTCCTGATGTAGTTATAGAGAATCAGGATCGAATCCACGAGAAAGCGTGTCAGCGCTCGCCAAATTAGTTCCAAATCAGCTCCTTATTTCGACCAGCAGACCACTCGATATCGACTGGTAAGGTTCGATATCGACTGGTAAGGTTCGATATCGACTGAGTCAGTCGATTCCTACTCAAAACCCGCACAACAGAAAAACATAGACTCAACGTCGAGTACTGAATGACTCGATATCGGGTTAGTGGACTCATTTCGACTGGTATGAGTCCATTTCAAGTGATGTACGGAAATTGTTAAATGTGCAGAAACGTAGAAAAGAACGTCCAAAGAATATAAGGATGGATGAGAATATGAATGAAGAGAAAAGATCACAAATTTGTTGTTTTGATTCAATAAACTAAAAACTTCCAAATTCGGGGAATTTATGCCACAACGATAACCATATAAGTATATGCCAAACTCATGAAAGAATATGTCTTTTCATCAAATAACTTTCGTTATTAATAAATAGGTGGATAGATACTCTCGTATAAACCCTAATTGTTACTACCCTTTTTTTATAATTAATCCAAATTTCTATTAATATCGCTTTCTCTTCAATAATGCAAATAAGGATTTACCTACTACTTTCGTTGAAGAATCATGCAAATAGGGATAGAAGATGAAATCGCATATAAAAATCATATCTTTATGTATAAACTCACATGACTATCATCGGGCTCGCCCCAACCCTAGAAGAAGGGTGACTACTCGCGCCTCATCTCAATTGACATCATCATAATTGGAAATAAATAAACTTGAATTGAAATAACGTCGGAAAGTACAACCGAATGCTCCAACTTTCACCCTTACAATCGACCTTATCTCCTTCTCTCTACTCTCTATTGCCTAGACTACTTATGTGTTAAAGAATGAATAAAAACTCAACCCCTAGGGTTTTATTATTAGTGCTCTACCCTAGCTATTCTAAGAAGGAACAACTCTATCTATATCTAAATCCTATCTATCTTTATCTAAGGATAAAAGGTTCCAAATAAATAAAATAGAAACAAGTGAAAATTCCGCTAGGTAATTTAGGAATTTAACCTAAGAGGATAAAGCCTTCCAATGTTGATAGAATATCTCTTTCTTAAGGTGGAATCAATCTTGGACTCGGACTCGGGCCGTCGGATCGCTTCTGTTTAACCACTCTATATCGACCCATTTTGGTCGATATCGACTCCCCTTCGTCCCGCGTTCTTGCTTCACTCGATTTCAACTCCTGAGATGTTCATGTCGACTGCTGCTCACTCGATATCAAGTGTAGGAACTCGATATCGACTCCTCTGTGTGGCCTTCAAGTGACTTGGTCGATTCCTGGTGATGTTTCACTCGATATCGAGTGGTATGACTCGATATCGACTCCTTCTTTTGTTGAAATGGTTCCCTTTGCTTCATGGCTCGATTTCTGGTGCTCCAGTCGATATTGAGTGAGTTCAGTCGAAATTGGATGAACTTGACAACTTCTTTCCTTTTCTCCGAATTGCTCTAAAAGTGTCTCGATTTTTGCGAAATTAAACAAGAACTTGTGTAGATCTCCATAATTGACAAATAAGCATAAACTACACAATTCCTACACTATTCTAACCCCGAAATATAAAATGTGGACAGAAATCGATATAAAAGTTAATGCAAAACATGGTAAATTGAGCGCACATCATTTCTCTACTGATTCGACTCTATTTCCTACATGGGTAGATGAACTGCGACTTATTGATCTTGGGTTTGCAGGACCTTGATTCACTCGGAGTTGAGGGCATGCTATTTCTTCTCATGTTGCAAAATGATTAGATTATGTGTTTACAAATGCACAAGGGCGTACACAGTGAATGAATGCAGAAGTTCGCCATCTACATCCTCTTTCATCAGATCACAATCCATTCCTCTTCACCCTTTCCCGTGCACAATCTATTAATAGACAACGTCGTCCTTTTTGCTTTGAATCTACTTGCACTAGTACAGATTTAACGTATGTCGGGGGTTTTTTAATGAAACGGTCGGGTGTTTTTGGCCTCCTTTTATTCGCTCTCCTGACAAATATCTCTCAGGGGTTTTATAAAAACTCCAGAGAAAAAACGTTCGGTCAGGGATTTTTTAAAAAACCCCCGAGAGACCCTGTTTCCCAACCAGCTCCCCAAGCCCACATGTTGCGGGAGTTTAAAAAAACTCCTGAGATATCTCTCTCGGGAGTTATATGAAAAAACCCCCGATAAATATTTATTATATATAAAAAAAAAATATCCAGCTTTCTATCACCCTCCCTACCCTGCCCAGTGCTCAAATGAATGTCAAAAAATCATTTATTTTTGTTCCAATACACAGCTGCCACAACCAAAAACCAAAATACAATTCATACATAGAGTCGATGCAAGAGAATATATGTAGATTATATCACAAACATTCACAATACATCAAGCAACCTTAGTACTCAAAATATTTCAACTTGCATCATTTGATTACTTCCTTATTATAAATTCCCCTAGAGACCTGATGAAGTGCCTGTCCAGTAGAGCTGTTGGCTTCTTTGTGTGCTTCAAATGTCACCTTGACCACAAAATTTATAGCATGTTAATCAAGATGAGCAATGAGAGGTGGTGGGACACAAAATGATAAGGTAAATGAAGATACAACAAGTTCTCAATAACATGATATAACTTGAGCAGAGTTCTTACTCCATCACTTCATGTTCTTCTAGTTGAAGATTTAGTGTAATATGATCCATTACCGCCACCATATGTAACAGAAGAGCTGTGGAAGGAAAAGGACTGAGACCGTGGTTTGCGATTGCAAACTATACATCTTATTATAGTCATTCCCGATTTCAATCTCCCTATTTACAATAACGATTCTCAAAGTGATTTAGGAAATCGATTTAGATACAACTGGTCAGTTTAATATGCAGATTAAACTGTATTTCCATATTTTAACAAGCTTCTTGACAGTTTTATGAAACATGCATCTATTTAACCAAGACAAAGGCAGAGCTACTAACCTGCGCCCAGGATAACAACCCGTGCTTCTTGAGTGTCAAAGGAACTAAGAGTTGCCTCAAGTTTTGTATCAAACCAGAGTGTTCTAACTGCAAGAATCACCCCTGAAGACTTAGCGGGCATTCCTCAGACAATCTTTTCTAATCTTCTCATAGAACTTTCTAAGGTGAGTCCCTCCTGCAAGTAACTCTACGAGTGGATCATTCGTGACATGCTTCCACAGGGCCCTTCCTGCTGCTGTTTGGCATGGACATTGCCGAAGGCTATATCCCATTCAACTTCTAATTTTCCTCGCTAAAAATCTCCCATCACTGTTCAATTAGATGAACAATCTTCTCCCACCAAGTATCATCAGGTTGTTTTGGATCAAACAAAAAAAAAGCAACACATATTAGATCTAGGAGACAAAAACGAAAGAAATGTAGAATTAACTCCACAAAACTTTACAAACTAAAGGAAATCCATATCAATCAACATATGAATGTCAAAATCTTGTAATTAAAAAGAGCGAAGAGATAATCCTAAAACCACCGGATAGAGAGAGAGAACGGCGAACAACGTACAGCCGTAACCAGTGAAGCGAGAGACGAGCGAACTACTATGCCAAGCAACTTCGCTGGTTTCCCTATCAAGCTAATTAGCACGATTCAGAGTCAATTACAATAAGAAATTAAACATGGAGCAAGTCAGGAAATGTGAAGAGAGAGAGGTAGCTAACGAACCCGAGAGCCCTAATTGATCGAAGACGCCAAGATAGAAGCAACTTCTGAACGGTTGGCTTGTACTCCCTCCTTCACAGATGGAACCGAGATCGAACAGGGGGAGAAGTGAGAATATGCAAAATCGTCGACCCTCCGTGCAATTGCTTCTTCAATCGAAAGATTTTCGGCGCCGATCGTCTTCTTCAAGCACTAGATGATCGATTGAAGGGGTGGTTGATCTCCAGATTGGCGTGCTCTCGTAGGAGAGGCGGTTTTCAATGCGGAGGAGAAATCATCGGCTCTGATGAACGATCGCCGGGGAGAGGCAGCAGTTCATCACCGGAGAGGGGCAAAACCGCCGGGCGAAACACCCGCATCCCTCCGGAGGCCTCATTCTTTCGCTCCTGGGACTCAACGAGAGCTCTGAGCTAAACCCTTGGCGTGCTCTGGTCGATATCAATAGTGGCTTCGCTAGGGTTGTCTTTCGGGCCTTTTAATAAAACCTCCTGAAATAGCATGTATTTCTCGGGAGTTAAATAATCCCTCCCGATAAAACCTGATCGATTTTTATTAAAAAAAAAGGCACGCATTTATCAGGAGTTTTAATAAAAACTCTTGAGCGAGAATCATATAACAGGGGTTTTTATGAACTCCTGATATTTTTGTCCCGTAAGATAGGCAATTTGTACTAGTGTTGGTTCTCACACCCAAATTTCTTTTCCTTCTTGCAGGAAAATTGGGATACGCAAGCTAAGGTTCAAGATGCTCTTGCTGAGATTAGAGATAAACTAATAATCTGGAATAAAGATGTCTTTGGAAATATACATACCAACAAAGCTTGTCTTATGGCTTGCTTATTGGGCATTCAAAAAGCACTTGAGCAACGTCCCTCTCAACACTTACTAAATCTTCAATTCTCTTTACAGAAAGAATTGGATCAAGTTTTTGCAGAAGAGGAAACCTTGTGGTTTTAAAAATCTAGAGATAAATGGATTTCTCTTGGTGGCCATAAGACTGCTTATTTTCACACAACCATTGTGTTTAGACGTCGCCATAACAAGGTGGACAAATTAAAGACCCAAGATGGAACATGGACATTGAATTCCCATGATATGGAAAGAGAGGCTATACACTTCTTTAGCCAGTTGTTTCAGATATCTAACTCGGATCCTACTCTAGTACCACTACCACATGGCCAGTTTCTTCCTTTGCTCCCAACTGAAATTTGGGTTGTTGGAGCCCTAGTCATGGAATCTGACATATTTCAAGCAATAAAACATATGGGTGCATTAAAGGCTCTTGGCCCATATGGTTTTCAACAAGTATTCTACCAGCGATGTTGGGAAACGATTGGGGCTGATGTTGTACACAGTATCCAACACTTCTTCAGCACAAGCACTCTCCCTGAAGGTGCTAATGAGACTTTGTTTGTCCTTATTGCAAAAACAACCAATCCTGAAATGATCATTCAATTCCGATCCATTGGCCTATGCAATGTGTACTACAAAATCATCACGAAAATTGTGGTAAATCGCCTCCAACACATCTTGCCTCGGATTATAAACCCTACTCAAGGCAACTTTATTTCAGGATGAGGTACGACTGGTAATGTAGTTATTGTTCAAGAAACGGTTCATTGTTTTCAATGGAAAAAAGGGATGAAGGGATGGATGTTGGTTAAGCTTGATTTAGAGAAGGCATACGACCGTTTAAGATAGGAATTCATTGATGATTGTTTAGTTGATATGGAAGTTCCTAAATGCTTAGTAAATTGGATACATACTTGCATCTCGGCACTCTCAATATGTATCCTTTGGAAGTTTGGAACGGTGAAAAAACTGATCAATTTTATCCTTCTCGAGGAATTCGTCAAGGTGACCCACGTTCACCTTATCTTTTTATTATTTGTATTGAATCAAGAAAGCAATAAGTGAGAGACAATGGAAACCTGTGTTCCTAACACGGAGTTCTCCAATTTTATCACGTTTATTTTTTGCCGACGACATCTTATTGTTTGTTGAAGCATCGACACAACAAATACAAGTCATGATGCACCACTGTATTGATCAATTTTTTGCTGCTTCAAACGAAAAGATTAACCGAGCAAATTAAAAAATTTATGTATCCCCAAATGTAAATCCAAAAGTTGCATCGACACTACAGACTTTAAGTGGCATTCCCATCTCTCACGACTTTGGGAATTACTTGGTTATCCCTATATTTCAAAACAGGATCTCAAAGGAGCTTTTTCAACCCTTGTTATACAAAGCTTACCAACGACTTGCCAATTGGAAAGGTCGTCTCTTATCTCCAACTGCACGTCTTACACTTTTAAAATCAATCAATCACTTATTTTCCATCATACACGATCAACTCAATATGCTTACTCGTGTCATTATGTAAGGAATTTAATCGCATTTGTCGATCTTTTCTTTGGGGTGATTTAGACGGTGGAAAAAAGATACATTTGGTATCTTGGGAAACTGTTTGTCTACCAACACATGCTGGTGGATTAGGTGTATGTTCAATCCAAACGTCCAACCTTGCAGCAATGGGAAAGTTGGGTTGGTAATTTCTTCATCAACGAGATATTCTTTAGGTCTCTGTTATTCAAGGAAAATATGCTAACCATAGTGATAGGAAGCCAGATCATAGTTCTCGAATGCAAACCGGGTCTCATTTTTGGCGGGGTCTTCAGAAAGGGATTCATCATGTTGTACATCCTAGATCTATTTGACGATTAGGAAATGGAAGAACAATCCGATTTTGGCTTGATCCATGGATTTGTAATTCACCCCTCATCCAATTGACCAACCAGGTTATCGATGATTCTGTATCGGAAAGGATGGTGTCTGACTATTGGATACCAGGAGAAGGTTGGAAATGGGATGCCTTTAAGGATCAATTGCCCAACTCTATTCTTCTAAGCATTGCTGCTACGATCGTAAAAGACTCAACTGATGCAGTAAACACTTGGGCTTAGGCATTCTCTTACACAGGAGAGTTCACTTTAGCATCTGCATATAGGATGTTGCAAGGAGCTACTTCATCATCATACTCACCCACAAATCGCTTATTATGGAAATTACGTGTGCCAACTCGTATTTGTTTCTTTGTGTGGTTGGTTATGGGATGGAGGATTCTTACTAACCTTGAGAGATGTCGAAGGCACATGGCCATATTTGGAATGTGTGATTCTTGTGGAATGGAAAATGAATCTTACCACAAGCTTGTTCCATGTTTTTTGATGTTCAAATTGATGAATGGATCTCGATCAATCTAAGTAAGCAAGCCACTTTTGTCCTGGCAAAAGACTGACATATGTTGTGCATTGCCACGATTGGGTGGCTTTGGAAGTGGTGAAATTCTAGGGTGTTCAGCGATGGAAAAGCACCATAAGATAAGCAGAACTTTCTCCTTGCTAAAATCCAAAGTTTCAATATTGCGACACCTAACCTCCTCCCTTCATCTCCCCAGAAAGGTAAGCATGAAGCACTTATTGCTTGGGAAACCCCATGTGTTGGTTGGATAAAACTTAATACCGATGGTTCGGTGCATAAACCCTCCCATCTGGCAGCAACATGAGGGCTCTTTCATAATTCTTAGGGGGAATGGTTGTCTGGATTTGCATGTAATATGGGTCTTGTTCGATTCTTGCAGCTGAACTTTGGGGGGTCTTTCATGAACTTGAACTTGCATGGCGGCAAGGTTATAGGATGGTTGAAGCAGAGGTTGATTCGAAGACTATTATTTCACTCCTTCACAAGGATCTCCTACCCTCTCACCCTCTACATATCCTGTTTTCTTCTTGCCAAGGCTTGTTGCATAGAAATTGGTATATCTGGTTTTGACATGTGTACTGAGAAGCAAATCGAGCATCAAATTGGCTGGCAAACTACGAACTGACTCTTCTGTTAAGGCTACAACATTTTGTTTCCCTACCTGTAGGATGTTCTTCTATACTTTTAGACGATATGCAAGGGGATGCCATGCCCCGATGAATTCCCATCTACTAGTAAAGGGTTTTTTACTTATATAAATATATAAAATGCTTTCATATAAAAAAAAATGTGAGTAGGGAATTTTGACGAAAACCATCGCCATAAACATTCTCACGGTTTCTAAAACCATGGTCGCCCATAGAAAGAGAGGCAAATGGGGACTTATGGTGACGATTTCAAAACCGTCGTGTAAATATATTCACGGTTTCTAAAACCGTAATAGCCACCGTGTCAATGGCGGTAAATTGGTCGTGTCACCAGCAATTTGATTACAAGAAATATTCTTACCGTACAAACATGATTATACTCATCATTTTAGGTTATGTTGGTTCAGCTATGTGTAGCTTCTATATGCAAAGGTGTGAGAGTTTGCCTTAAGTAATTTCTAACATAAAACTTTTATATCATATTGGAAGAACTGAATGGAAGTCATTCATAAAAACTTTCTCTCTTGATCCTCAACCAAACAAAAAAAAAAAGTCTATTGAGATCACTTGAGGAAGAGCATTTGAATGGTCGATGTTAATTTTTGGAATCTTAATTCTAGTTTTGTTCATTTTTGCTTTGTTTCTTGCTTTTCCTTCTAATTGTGTCTTTCATCTGCAATGCTCGCCTTACTTTGTCCCTATTTGTCTGCAACAAAGGATGCCTATTGTCCATAAATCTCTAAAAAGTACCCTCTTTGAATTATTTTTAATATGTGAAGAATATTTTACTTTAATACAAAATATCCCCTAAATCTAGGGATATTTTGGGCTTATGGAGATGAATCTCCACTATAAAAGGACACTTAAGATCTCATAGAGTTGACAAAACAATTCCATGTAAAGTTAGTTAAATCATCAACCACTCATCAACCTCTTTGTAGAGTTTCTCTTAAACTCCACCGGAACAGGACCGAAGTAAGTGGTTTAGATTTAAATTAGTTTAATCATTTTTTAATTACTCCATGGGATCCTTACCGATAAAAATAACATCCAAGAAGTTGTAATTTAAGTAAGAAATCAGATAAACAAAGCATAATTTCCAGTGCAAACAATTTAGTTCACTTGTACTCTAGCGCAATTATTACACGTTATCAGTATGAGATCCAAAAACCAATAAAGTTTCTGAGAGATGAAGGTAACCCTTAAATCCCAACACATTATTTATGAAATACATTTTACCAAAATCGATTTTTGGAGGAGTATGATCTGTAGTTGTCCAAACTGGGATCCTTACACTAGAAACTCATAAAAACTCCCAATTCTTTCCAATTTACATAATTTTTGTTCAAATATATTTATAAAACTCATAAAACATGGAGCACAAAAATAGGCTCAACACGGTTTCATGAGTTTTTTTTATACAAAACTGAATATTTTTGGAAACAAAATACAAGTTTCATCATTGCGTTTTGTTAAACCCTTCACTTCAAAAAAAAATTAATAGATCTAGATTATTACAAGAGGTTTGCTAAGAAATTACATAATATAATACCATTTTGTACTCCATCTTCGAGCCTCGTCCCGCCTAAACCACCATTGGAGCCCTTAATATCACTGACCATTTTTTGCCACCCAAAAAATATAGGAAATTACCAGAATCATTATTGCCACCTCCAAAAGACAACATCTTTAGTAAAACCCGGTCAGTCTCGATCATTTTTCACCAGATCAGAAACATAAGGATGGTGCCAGAAAATCGATGAACGAAAAGAGGGAGAATACGAGGATGAAGATGAGTAGTTGATAATGCATATTTCATATAGGAATTATAGTTATTTCTTATTGCATTTAGATAGGAGTTTTTCATGTGTTTTAGTCTAGGTTCATATCTTGCTTGTGAAGTATTCGAGTTCGGAATCTATGCCTTTTTAGTGTTTATTCTGCAGTTTTAAATTCCGACCTTCGATGGGATCTTGGAAGAGCTTAGGAGACATGTTTTGGAGCATATGAAGGTTGAGGAAAAAGCTAAAAAGGAGCAAGGAAGCACAATATCGAAGCATAGAAGAAAGTTTGCCATGCAAAGGGCGGCGCCCACCGTTCCTATAGCGGCGCCTGCAGCTACCCCGTGTTCAGCGATTGCGATTTGGATCCAAAGATTCTTATTTCCTATTATAATACTATTATATTTCTAGGGTTTTGCACGTCCTATTTAGGTTATTATTCATTCACATTCAGCCGTAAGAATGATCGTGGTGGATTATTGTGAGACAATAAACACTTTAAGAGAGAAGAGAGGTTTTTGGCCTATGAGTTGCTAAACTCATAGTTTCACTTGTGATTCGAAGACATGGTTGAATAGATTGTGAGGATTTCATTCTTACTAGTTATTTATGAGTATATTTATCATTTTGTGTCTATTGATTATATTTGTGTTCCTTTCTATGATTGATCACCATGTTAAGAATTGCATCTAAGCTATGAATTCGTTATTGTTTTCTTGATAGCAAACAAAGGTACTGAAGTAGTGATATTTCTTTGTCGTTGTAGTGGATGATTTCGATTGATCTATGTCGTTAGATGTTGATTATGGCCGATTTAGGGTTGTGCCAATTATGTCTTAATTGCATTGAATCAATATTTCAATTGGTCTAAGGACTTGAGTGTTTAATGCTATTCTTTAGTGATATTGAATAAGATGATTGTATCCCTGATGATCCTTTAACTTTAGTCAAGTCGACATATGCTTATAAATAATTAATGAATCAATTCTAGGACCATGAACCTCAACCATTGTCAGAGAATTACATGTGAAATATTTCTTCGATCCTATTATCAACACTTTGCAATCATATTTCTCTTTACTTTACTTTTTTACTCAATTTGCTACAAATCATTGCTTTTGTCATAAGAATCATTGTTAGAAACATTTCACTTCTATGTGGGTTCGACTCCGGACTTCATCGTTATACTAGTTTTTTGGTTTATTAATTCATTGATTTACGAATCTATTGGTTTTGAGTTTTGAGTTAGGATATCATTACTATTTGGCAAATGACGAAATTGCCAACGACACTCGCCCCGCACCAAATTCTTGGCGCCATTGCCAGGAAAGAAAAGAGTTTGCTTTTCCTTATTTCTATCATTGAATCCTTTTTTTTCTTTAAGTCTTTTGTGTCCTTGTATTGTCCAAAATCGTTAATCTAATTCACTACCTTTGTCTTTTGATCCCGAGATTAAAAGATCTCATAGGTTGAAGAGGAGGCTCGAATTTGACACACATAAGGAGATGGGAGACGAAGTTGATAATCCACCAAGAAGGACCCTGAGAAACCTAAAGGAGCCTAATTTGAGTGCTCAAGCACTTGCAATTAGACTTCTAATCTCCCTGAGGGTTCCATATTTGAGTATAAATCGAATTGGTCTACTATTTTACCTTAATTTCATGGATTGCCAGGGGAGGAACCAAACAAACGCCTTGCAACCTTTGTCAGTGTGTGTGATAGATTTAGACCCCAAGGCCTTACCGATGACCAATTGATGTTGAGAGTGTTCCCCTTTAACTTCAATGATTTGGCAAGCAATTGGCGTTATTACATACCCCTGAAAGCATTACTACTTGGGTTGAATTGAAGAAAGCTTTCCTTCAGAAGTACTTTCCTGCTACCCGCCTCAACAAACTCAAGAAGGAGCTATCGAGTATTGAGCAATCACCTACAAAGAGTCTTTATGAATATGTTGAGCGGTTAAAGAAGCTTAAGGGTAGTTGTCCACAACATGGTATACCAAAAGATGATCTAGTGATATATCTTTATGAGGGTAGTTGTGGCATGAATGACTGGGTCATCCAAGTACAATGATGATGAACATTTTTTTTTAGAATATTTGGTCATGCTTTAAAGGGAAACGGGATCCTTAAGACAAGTGATCTCAATTGTACTGTTTGTTTGTTCGTTGTTGGGTAAATTGATCATTAGACTTGAAAAATAAAATAATCGAAGCTCTTGCATTTTTAGAAAGAATTTAAGGAGATATATGATGGCCAATTGCAACACTATGTGGACCATTTCGCTACTTTATGATGTTAATATATGCATCTACACGCTAGTCACATGTAAATTCATTGTCGACAAGAAATGTCACATTTTCTAAACTCTTGCTCAAATAATACGATTAAGAGTACAATTCCTAAATTACACAATAAAAAGAATCTAAATGGATAATGCAAGAGAAGTCACATCTCAACCATTTAATAATTATTTTATGTCAACTGGGGTTAAAGTGGAGTACCAAGTAATACATGTAAATACACAAAATGGTGTCACATAATCGTTAATCAAACGATTAGAATTAATTGTTATACCATTTTTTAGGAAATATAAGTTACCATCATCAGCTTGGGCACATGTTATTACATACTGCAAGATTAACTCGGTTGAGACTGTCTACATATCATAAATACTCTTCACTGCAACATATGTCTAGTAAGGAACCGAATATATCGCACCTAAAGGTGTCTGGGTGTGTAGTAGATGTTCCAACTGCTCTAGCACAGCAAACAAAAATAGATCCTCAACGAAGATTGAGAATATATATTGGCTTTAAATCCCCCTCAATCATCAAATATCTTGAGCCAACAACTGGTGACTTGTTTACAACAAGGTTTGTTGATTGTCACTTTAATGAAATGCATTCCCAACTCTTAAGGTAAAAAAGAATAAAATGAACCCTAAAATTTTTAAGATCACATCGATGCTATGTCTTTATTATACCTTGACCCTCGAATAAAAATATGTGAACAAGAGGTACAAAAGATAATTAATTTACAAAGCATAGTCAATCAATTTCTTGATGCATTTACTAATATAACAAAAGTGATGAAGTCACGTATACCTGTTGTAAATGTCGTTGTGAGAATTTAAGTACCTATGGATCTATCGAATAAATCTATTGCAATTGAATCCACTATGGGTAGAAGGTTAAGCGAGGTAGACCACTTAGTTTAAAAGATTTTAAAGCAAGACAAATGAGGAGACAAAGGGTAATATTAGCGATCCCACAAAAGTTCAGTCAATTAATGATCATATAGGGCTATTATTTGAGCCGAACGAGCCGAGTATTGGTTGTTCATATTCAGCTCGTTTAAAAATTAGCTGAGCTCGAGTTGCGCCTAAATTTAGACTCGAGCTTAAAAATGTGCTCATACTCGGTTCGTTTAGGAAATGAACGAGCTTGTGCCGAGCTTTCTTCGAGCATCAAGCAACCCTATCTGCTCACAACATAGTAATTTAAAGGAAAATTTAAAATTTTCACAAAATTCGAGCTTAAATCGAGCGAACCGAGCTTTGAATCAAGCTTAAAAATTTGCTTATACTCGGCTTGTTTAGAAAATGAACGAGCTCAAGCCGAGCTTTTATCGAGTCAAGCTCGAGCCGAGCTCAACTTACTCGGCTCATATAACAACATTAGATGATAACAAAGGCAAATAAATCATTAATGATGAAAGCCTGGAAGGCAAACAAAACTCCTCAGAAGAGAAGAATCTTGTTAAAGAAAATGAAAAAAAAATCTTCTTGAAAAACACAAAAAAATCGACATTGGAATAAAAAAGATGTCATTATCAATGAAATTTTTGCCTTTTTAGTATCAGTTGAAATGATGGTTGAAGATGGCAAAATTGAACCTAAAACGGTTGAAGAGTGTCGTCATATAAAAAATTGGCCTTAATGGTAGGAAGCAATTCAAGTTCAATTGAAATCGCTTGAAAACCATGGTACAGTTTTTGGTCCTGCGATCCAGACACCAAAAGCTATTAGGCCAAATGGCTACAAATGGGTTTTTGTGAGGAAATAAAATGAGACAAAAGAGGTAGCAAGGTATAAGGCAAGGCTTATAGCACAAGTTTTTTCACAAATGCTAGGGATTGATTGTGCAAATTCATATTCACCGGTAGTCGACGCAATTACCTTGAGATTTTTAATTAGCCTAGCAATGGTTGAAAACCTACAAATGCACTTAATGGATGTCATGACTGCATATTTGTATGAGTCACTTGACACCGATATCTACATGAAGGTCCTTAAAGGACTAAAGTTGTATGAATATTATAAATCAAATCCTCGAGGACTGTTTTTCATAGCACAATGCATAAAGTTTAGGAGATCATTATATGGAAGGAAACAATTTGGGTGAATACTGTATAATCATTTTAGCGAGCACCTTCAAAAAGAAGGATACAAGAATGATGTAACCAATGGAGCTATTTGTTGAAGAGATTGTAGAACCATCAAAATTTACTTTAAACGCCCCCAATGGTGCCTTTTTCCATTTCCAATCTTTCTGTTTATGGGGCTTAGAGCTGTGATCATTAGTCAAAGACAGAAACCAATTTTCATCAAAATTATGAATGTCTAGTTTACACGCCTTTTCCCAGTTTTTCAGATAGCTGGAAAGCATTCATTTTACCCCGATTGCACCCGATGGGTTTTTATTTCTGAAGATATATTAATTTTGGATGTACCGGATGGTCCGCCATCTGTACACGATCAATTATTTTTCCTTCTTTGAAAGTTTTTTACCAAGGAATTGGAGAATGGCGGTGAATTCTCTTGAATTTGATAGCATATCCTTTATTATTTGTTTCATCTCATTTGTGAATTTTCTTTGAAAATTGTTGACCTGACACTCCGAAACAAATGAGTTTCATCTTCAACGGACTGATTACAGAGAGTACAAGTAGCTGGGGCTAGGGCTAGCAAATGGTACGGAAATTACCATACCAACCACGTACCAACCACAAACCGACTATGTTGGTAACCACAATTGTGGTTACCATGGTTACCGAGTATATATATTTATTTTTTTATTTAATGTTTTATTGTTATTACCTTTGAGTTTTATGTTTTTAATTTATATTTTGTGTTTTGATTTTGACCTAAATTGATCATTTCTATTTTTTCTACTAGAAACAATAGAAACATTTTGAATGTTTGAAAACTTTGAACTTGTTTTGTTTGAACTTACAGGAACATTTTGAATGTTTGAACAATTGAACTTTGTTTGTTTCTTGAAGACTTTAAACTTGGTTGGTTTGAATTTGTTTGTACTTTAGATTGTGAACTTTATTTATTTGAACTTTTAAAAGATGGTAACCATATTATTTTTTGTAACCCTATTTTTTCGTTCGATAACTTTGATGACCATCGAAATGTAGCCAAGGAGTTTTAAAAAATACAAACAGAATTAAAGTTTGGTAACCATGGTAATGTACCGATGCTAACCACAAATCGTGGTTACCATATATGCGGTAACAATGACTTGTGGTTGGTACGTGGTATGAAAATTTGCGTATCACTAGTTTGTGGTTGGTACGTGGTAATCACCATTTTTTTGTGGTAACCGTACGATGCCAACCCTAGATGGGACATAGACGCCCTTTTGTTCAAGCCGGATTGCCCTTAGCAAACCTTTTTGACTTAATTTCCATATGAAGTTCTTAATTTTTGTTGGGGCATTAATTTTCCATATCCATGGGTTATTGTTTGTAATTGTGTCGGCATTGGTGGAGAGGGGATTAAATTCACTAGTTGTAGTAAACCAACTTGTTTTGTCTGGCCGCCAATAAAGTCTGTTTTCAAAAGGAGTTGAAGGAAAGAGAATGTCCATTATTTCTTTGGCTATATCAGCAGGAAGGGTGGAGACATGTTTCTCCCTCCACCACTTCCCACCCAACATATAGTCACTAACATGTTCTTTTAGATTGGGAGAGTCTACTTGTTCAACTCTTCTAATTAGAGGAGTTGTAGTAACCCAGTTGTCTTCCCATAAATTGATAGATTTTCCATTACCAAACACACATATCAAGCCCTTTGTACAAGTTTGTATGAGAGAGCATAATTTTGACCATTGCCATGAAGAGCTCCCAAGATGAGTGTAATTCAGTATATTATAGTGTTTCAGATATTTATATTATATTACTCTAACCCGGACATTGTCCGGTCCAGCTAATAATTTCCATAACAGCTTCATTTCGTGCGCTTCGTTCATATCTCTTGCTTTTTGTATGCCAAGAGCCCCACAATTCTTGGGTCTGCATATCATGTCCCATGAAATAAGAGGACTATGTTGTGCGTCTTTGTTCTAGAAAAAAGATCGATTAATTTTGTTTAATTGTTTATGTATAGTTCCCGAAAGAAGGAACCTCCGCATGGCATATAGAGGTTTCGTCGTTAAGTTTGTTGATATAAGCGTAGCTCTCCCATGTTGGGAGATAGAGTTAGCCCGCCACTTGCACAGTTGGTCTTTGGACTTACAAATAATTTCCTCAAAACTATATTTCGTGACTCTTCCATTAATAATCGGGCATCCAAAATAATTTTTCTAAATTAGTTTCGTTTGAAATCTTCAAATGACCTTCAATCTTTGCTATTCGAGAGCGAGCTATGCTAAGCGTAGCCTAAAAAGCCTATTTATGGTAGTTAAACTGTTGGCCTGATATTCTACAGTAATCCTTAATTATTTCCCTCACCTTGGTACATGTAGAAATATTGTCTTTGGAGAAAATAATAATGTCATCAACAAACGCGAGGAAGAAGATTATGGGGTCATTCCATCCGAATTGGAAACCAATCTCGGAGTATGCACAATTTGCTTCCCAAACAAGCTTTCTTGCTACTATTTTTGTCCCAAGGATGAATAAGAGAGGGGACAGGGGGTCCCCTTGTCGCAAACCTCGGGTGGGTTTAAATGGTTTTGTAGGGCCGTTGTTCACTAAGACAGAGAAAAAGACTGAAGTAACATATTCCATAACGAGGCTTATAACTTTAGGGTCAAAATAAAATTTTGTCAAAACTTGCTAGGCAAAATTCCAATCTACTATGTCATGGGCTTTTTCCAGATCAAACTTGATAGCCAACCAGTACCATATCAAGCTTATCCATGACATTTATGGAGCCCTCGACATTTTTTCTCTATGTACATGAGTTCCCAAATGAAGGGATGTTGAACATTGAGCAATTATTCTTGAACTGGCTAATCCTATGGAATCAATAGGGATGAGCAACGATACATTTTTCTCAATTTCACTTAAGTCACCCATCACAATGCAAGGGCAACCGACTTGAATAGTCGGTTCCCTAAGCATTTGCCAAAATATGCATCTTTCTTTGCAGGGTTGGGGGCATACAAGAATAAGATCAACCAAATAATTGCTTCTGTATTGTTAATGTATCTTACTCCAATAATTATGGGCATGTGTATCTCAATTGATACAAAGTCATGACCTAGTTGGTAGATATTCCATATGACAAAAATGCTGCCAGATTTACGTGTGGTTAGAGACCAAGCCGCGTTAGTGAATCTGGTAGATTTCCATACGGTCTCATCCGTGATGTTTACATATTTAGTTTCTGCTAATGCAAGCAGGTTAAAACGCTCATTGAGCCTCCACGAATTAATGTTTGTCCATACGGTTTTTTTTCCCATACCTCGACAATCCAATAGCTTATTATCATGATAACATGTCTTTGGCATGACGGCAAAATTAGCAACTCCCATTCAGATGATGTATACTATAAATTGTAGCATTAAAGATGTAGACAAATGATGTTTCATATATTTTGCACGCATGAAGAGTAGAGTAATGAATTCGGATGGTTTGTATTAAAATTGTTTTGTATAAATTTTATTTTTATTTTTAAAGTTTAAGGTCCTCCTTGTCACTAAAATTGGAACAGTAGAAGTAATGCAAGGACAATTGTAAAGAATTTGGTTCAAATTGTTATTAAGGTTGCTTGGTTTGCCAAAAGAGGAGGATGTGTTAACCGGTGTATAGCCTACACTATGAAGAAACCATAAATGTGTTATGTTCATTTGTCCACAACAACCTGGGGATTTTTGTGCTAAATTTACATTGAATGGGTTCATAAAATATAGGTAGTTTAATCTTTTTTCAATAATTGGGATTCTAATATTGGATAACTTAATCTCAAAATGGACCACAAGATCTGCAAGATTTCTTCCGCCAAGGAAGGGACTTAGGCATAAATTTTTTTGTAGAGGTGTATCCTCAAAGGATGGATAACATGTTTCCTGTTTTGACAATGAGATAATTTGCAAGTGGAACACGATTCTTGGATACCATGAGTACACAAACAGCTAGTACAACGGTAAACCGTAAGAGTTACAATTGAGAACTGATTTTCCAATCTAATGTATACCCGACTGAAGCCAGCAAGTATACAACAATCGCTCCATAGAGTATAGGCAAAGATATCATATTTAATTACACAAGTCACAATAATGGTGATCATGCCACCCTTACATGTGAGTTTCCTCCACACCGTTTTCCCAATGAAAAAATTGAGCAGAGTATGAATACACAAGAATGTTTTGGCTATCAATGAATTCCAAATAATCTTGATAATGTTGTAAGATAGGTCACTTGTTTTGATTTTTTTTACACATTTCCTTCAACAAGGGAGGTGTTATCCATTCACGGGAATCAATATTACAATACCTGGGAGTGGAAGGGCGAATGTCATATACACCTAGCTCCTCAAACCCATGAAACTTAACAAAAGAAGCGTGAGGATTAGCAACAATATGCGCATATAACGAATTAGCGAGACTAGTTTGAACACAACTATTTAATTTTCCATAAAAGATTTTACCTAATAGCTTAACAAAGCTATTGATCATCTGTCCAACATCATACTCAGACCTATTTCTGTCCACCCCGAAAAAGTAAAGATTTATAATAATGAATCTAACCATCGTATACCCTAGATTTGTATCATAAGGGATATAATCCTGGTAGGGATGTGTTCTAGCTAAGAAACAAAAGCAGGTAAAGAAAAATATTATCCGGATAGCAACACCCGAAGCAGGGTTCAATATTCCAGTCACGGATTTTAGGAAAAACACTTCTTCATTAGAACTGTAGATAGGAACTATTTAGGCTAAAAGCATCAAGTGAGCCAAATGAAATGTAAGATCAGGGGAGTTCATGAGCATTGTAAGGTAGTTAAATCGAGTCAAATAAGAGGGTATGTAAACAGACATGTTCATGGGCGGGCGATAAAAGCCACAATGGCAAAGTTGGGAGATGAAACCCCATCTTTTTCAGAGCATGAGAAGTTGGGTTTGTGGTCTACCAGCCTCACTCTACCAACATATATATGAGAGATGCCCCCGGAGCCCAACTTACCAACATCCGAACGAGAATTCGACACACAACCCATAGCACCCCCAGAGAACATATTCTTTCTTTTTCTAAAATTCTTCACCCTTTTGTCCATAACTACCTCCTTGGGACATAGTTTCAATTCTCCAACCGCTACATTACCAAATCAATGGAAACCATCTACGAAGGTTGAACAGGCGAGAGGATTTGCGTTTTTTAGGGTTTGAGAGATCAAACTGAGACTCCGAAACCACCAAGCGGAGAAGCAGATGACTTGAGTCTAAGAAACAAGGCATAAACTGATGCGGGACCATCTTCTACACCATCATCTACACCTCCGGATGCACCGATCATACTCGGAGACAGACCAATGACTAGAGCTCGAGCTAAGAAGCTCCAACGCGACTCATTCCTCTTTGTGAGTCACGCCTTATTCTCGAGCGCGGTTCATTTTCCGGAGTAAAAAAGGAAGACATATATGTGCATTGGAACCGTGGTTGCCGACGTCGGAAGCCAGCTGCAGGGCGTCTGAATCCAGCGGCCATATGCGCGGGCGTGCACCGGGGGCTGCGTGGGCGTGCGTAGATGTGCTGCTGGCCGTGGGAGTCCGAAGCCTTCTTTGCCTAATTAGTTTATGTCCTTGTGATTTCATGTGACCAATTAATTAGTCAACGTATTTTAAGTATTTTTAGGTTATTTAAATGATTTCCTTTATTTATTATTTTAATTAGTAAATTAGCCTTTGCTAGGTTATATTAATCGGCTAAAACACATTGTAGAACTTACACCTCTTTGAATTAGAAAAATACAGTTTGTGTGAAATACGCTTGTGAGAAAGTCAATCGATTCGTAGCGTTGCTCATCGATTGCAAATTGGTTATAGATCTAACTTGGTTTGCTTTGACTTCGTCAACCTCGCGAGAGCTTGGTGATCCAGGTAATCACAAGTCCCCTCCTTGTGCCTCCAAGTTGTCCGCTTGGTTGTGTAAGGTTGTAGAGGCGGGCTTTATAGTCGTTGGTATTTGGTTCCTACCCTCTTAGGAGGCCTGGGGTCTTTGCCTCGTTCTATTTTAGTTCGAATCAGTCCTTATCGGTCGAGTCTTTATTGTTTCTTTGTTCGAGTCTTGCTGCGTTTTGTCTTGTTCTTGAGTCGTTTGCTTCCGTTCTTGTTACTTCTAGTTTGATTGTCGAAGATCGGGCCATCCTACGGCTAACCCCGTATCAAATTGGCATCAGAGCTTAGGTTTCCGACATCAATTGTGTCTTTTGTTATTCATAAACACAAAACCCTACAAAAAAAAATAGAGTCTTTCTAGTTCTTGATTTTTACTTCTTGAATTTTTGAATTTGATTGCATTAACCTTTGTTTGTTTGTGATGATTGTGGTTGCAATTAGCCTAAACACATATTAGCCGTGTCCCACATAGCTTCATTGGAGCCGATTAGAGCCTTTGCCACAATTGCTTGAATTGCCTTCCATTCGGCACTCCCCCAAGCAGACCTGAGTGCTTTGATCAGCCGATCAAGTTGAAAGTGGTACTTCTAATTCGGCGGTACCAAGCACACATAATCACCAACCCTAGTTTGCTTCCTATCTTTGGCTATCTTATTACATCTTTGTTTATCTATTTTATTGTCTTATTAAATTTTGATTTTTGATAGATTAAATCACTTTTATCTATCATAGATTATAAAAGGCCTTAGATAGATATACTTACCATATTAGCCAAGCCATCACCTATATATATTTCATTAGGGCTACATAAATTTTTTTTTCTTTTTTTCACCATAGCATATAATTTTGTAGAGTCCTTTATTTCATAGATAGTTTTCTTGCATTAGTAAAAAAAAAAAAATAAACAGTCCGCATATTAAAAAAAAAAAGAGAGATTACATTCAAAGCTTAGTCCTAGGAGGATAAAATTCACTTGGGGCAAAAGTAAGCTTACAAAAAAAAAAAAAAGAGGATTGTAACTAGTGCAAGAAAGCTTAAGGACCAAATTTGGTGAAATTGTTATAGCCCTAGTTGACAACCTTCAACCACATACCTCCCAAACCATAAATTTTTTTTTAAGCCCTACCTTGCAACTACCACATTCATACTAAGGGTTTAAATCAAAAAGAGGTAAAAATCCAAGTTTTTCTTTCTTTTCCTTCATTTTCTTTTCCTATTTTTGTGTGTCGTGTACTGCAGTGCCCATACCGACCCCATATCGACCCCCTCTAGCCTCGGTACAGTGTCCTGTCGAGTCAGTTTGGCCGATTCCGAGCTTCTGCCCCGCTTGTGTCGAGCACTTTCTTTGGTGTTTCTTTGTCCTTTCTCTTGATTACTCTCTTTTGATTGTTAAGTCCTTGCTTGAGTGTTGATTTGCCCAAAGCAGATTGCCCCAACAAGGTTTTCATAACCAATTAGAGAGAAGTGTGCGAGAGAAACACATTGTGAGTTGTTTTATTTGCTAATCTTGACATAGTTCCGTGTTTGTTTATTTGTGATGTCTCAGCAGGTTAACAACCCGAACAATGCCAACAATGGCAACAATGACAACGATTCCGACGCAACTATATCCGCCGCGGTGGTCAACGCCAGAATGGACACTTTTGCCACCACCTTGACGGCGATAATGGATAGGTTGACGGCCTTGGAGGCTAGACCAACGGGTTCTAATAACCTTGGTGGTCAAGGTAATCATGGGCGTGACGAGACGCCTAATGATGAAAGGGAAGTCCGACATCCTAATCATGGGCGTCGGTAATTTTCGAAGCCATCGAAAATGACCTGCCCTTTAATTTTTGCAATAAAAATATATCATACCCCCAAAGCCCACTTTTAAACCCACTTTTTCCCAAAATTGAGTCTCTCCATTATCTCCTTTCTCCTCCGCACTCTGCCTGTCACTCATAACCCTAACCCTAATAATCTCACCTCTGACTTTAAATCACCATTCGCTGGCTTCAGATCGCCAGTCTCTGGCTTTGAGTGTAGATCTTTGTCTTCGATGATCTTCAGCTTTGAAGAAATGTGCAATTTGTTGGCAAGAGAAATTTCAAGTGATCGAAAAAGAGATCTGGCAGTTGGATTCCTGTCGGCGGCTTTGAATCACCATTCTCCAAGTTTGAATCATCGTTCTTCGGCTTCGAGTGTACATCTTAGCTTCGTCGAGTGTATACCTTCATCTCTCACCCTCTCTCTTCTCTGATTTTCCATATCCGAAAAGAGTCTTCTCCGAATGGAGTGTAGTCCTCGATTTTTCACAGAGCCGACATCCTAACCGATTTCACTTTAAATTTTTTGTGCATTTATCTGATGGATTTCGAGTAGGAAGGTTGGAAATTCAAGTCTAATGCCCAATATGGCAGCAAGTGAGTTTTGTTTTGTGTTTTTTTCTCTCTCCGATTTTGGAAAACTAGATCTGCCAATTTGTTATTCCAAGGGTTTGGTGGAAAATTTTGGTGTGCTTATGTATTTTTTAGGTGGCTGGTGAAGACTGGAAAGGTAACAAAGGATCCGAATAAGCCTTCAAGTGCCTTCTTCGTTGTCATTTATGTTGTTTTAATTTGCAAAGGCCTAGGTCCTGATATTTTGTTCAGGTTGGCCTTATTTTTCTTTCAAGATTCTCATGTACGTTCTTCTCTCTTGTAGGCAGAAGTACAGAACCTTTCCATGGAGGAAAGTAGATTAGATGAACAAATAAGGTAAAAAAATTAGGAGAATGTTACTGCTATTCTTTTGGATAATCTAATTTTAGATATTACTGGTTTTGCTTGTGCAGAGTCATGCAAGAAAGAATAGAAGAGCTGAGTGAAGATGAAAACAATCAGAAGTAGGTTTTTGTTTCATAAATTTTCTATAATATGGTTATTCATTGGCTGAATTTTGTGTTGTTTTTATACCACTTCTTAGGTGGCTCTATGTGACAGAGGAAGACATAAAGGGCTTACCATGCCTTTTGGTTTGGTCTTCTCTTTCATTTTTGTTTCTAAACTTAATGATTAACTCTTCCGGCTTCTTTCTGGTGAACAAAACAAAGCACTTGTAAGGGCATCTTTTTTTTTTTTTTACTAAGGCATCCCTTTTCCTACTAATCTCGTTGCATCATTCCACAACTATAGAATATGGTAATTCCTTCCCTTTTATGCTCTTTGAGAAAGATACAATTAAGTACACATTACTTTCCTGTTGGAATTTAGGAACATTCTATTCATTTACATATCTAAAATAGCAGTAAGCTTATAAAAATGCAAGTGTCTCAAAGCAGGATGTCAAGAAGACTTATAAATTGGGGGCCCGAGACTGATTTCTGCTGAATTGATTACCCCCTTAGACCGTGGCCTTACTTAGGTCAATGTACTATATTTATGTCAGATTTATCCGTTCATAAGATTTATCCATTCATGAGAGTTCCCCTTATACCTCATTTTTAGTCAGTTATTGTTCTTCCTTGATTCAGTTCTCACTTTGTGTGACTGCTTCTTTTGCTGCCTCAGATGCCATTCAATTAATTTTCTGACTATAATTTTTCTGCCTTTCATTTATCCTTTTCTATCATTTCAATATTCAGCCTGCAGACTTCCCGCTAGTAGTTTTCAATGCCTTGTTACTTTCTACAATTTGATTTTCCATCTAGTTTCCTTTCCTTTGTTTCCAGCCATCCTTTCTAAAGGAGCGCCTTCCCTTCAATGTTACGGAGTATGTAGCTTTCAACGAAATGCTTGGAAGTCTTTCTGATAATCTTCTCATTGAGCATTTTTAAACTTTACTCTTGTCCGTTTTTTCATATTTCAGATCTTTTTTTTGTCAACTTTTATCCATTTGTCGTTTATCTTACTGCGATTTGAATCTTGGTTTGCAAACAAGTAGATTTCCTCTTGTCTCTAATGAATCCATCTGGGACACTGGGGGTGTTGGCACACTCTTCTTTTCATTAGCTTTTGTCATTTTTAAAGTCAACTAGTGTTTTTGAAGCAAGGTTTTGGGAAATTTGTTGCGTCAACCTCTGTGGTATGAACGTTTACGTGCCTTGTGTAGCTTGATTGAGCCTTTGAAAATTAGAAGATTTGACTACTTTCAATTCATATTTAATATTGTATAAAACTAAATAACTAATCGCCCATTATAATGCTATAGAACTATACTCAAAGTGTCTATCCCTTATCCATGATATATCATGTGTTATAATCTACAAGGACAAATGGAGCTAGCTTTTTTTTTCTTAAGTATTTTGGAGTGTTGTTTGTGCATTTGCAATTGCAAGGAGAGTAGAGTAAATCATGAGTCAAATTCGGATCTGTTGTCTCATTAGTTGTATTTTAATTCAAGGAAAATGATTAAATTCTCGTAAATGGTAAGTGATGCATTTTTAGATGGTGTTAGAGCGCATGAACATTTGTTAAGAGGTAAATATATATTTGTATTGGTGTTTTACTTGCTTTCTCCTTATGTTTCCTATATGGATGACAGCTACTTTTCAGAGCACTGAAGGAGCTCAGGGTGACAGTGATCCTAGCAACACTACTGTGCTTAAATTATTTGCAGTTGTGCTATTTATCTGTTTTTGATCCCCACATACTCAAAGGTTTGTTTTATTGCAGTTATTAATTGGCAACTTGGACTCTGGTGTCACTGATGAAATTCTGAGACAAGTGTTTAGCCCATATGGGGAACTTGTTCATGTCAAAATACCAGTACGAAAGCGATGTGGGTTTGTTCAATTCGAGAATAGGTATTTGAAAGTGTTACAGAATATTGTTAGATAGGTTTATTATTTAAAGTATTATTAATTAGTCTTGTAAGTTGCGTAGGTTGCTGCACTTATTATTTAGTTTCTTCCCTAGGTGTAGTTATATCCTCCTCTCTCCTTCCCAAGGTTCATCCCTCTCTCTAACTCTCTTCTTCTAAGAACCTTATATTTATACCCCTTATTTTCCTGTGATAAGATAATAAGAATTCTCTTCCATCCAAGTTTACATGGTATCAGAGCCACCCTTTTAGGGTTTCAGTTTTTTCTTTAATCTCTTTCCCAAACACAAATCAGGGGACTGGTGTGTTTGATAATTAGGGTTTCAACCAGACAACTCTAAGCTTCCTCAGAAGTATTCTTCGGTTTGGTGAGTTTGTATCAGTTTAGCTTTTGTGCCTTCAATGGAGGAGAAGAAAGCAACCCTTGTGTCAGAAATGGTGCCTGTAATTTCCAAAATT
Source organism: Persicaria tinctoria (assembly GCA_037127255.1). Classification (NCBI taxonomy): domain Eukaryota; kingdom Viridiplantae; phylum Streptophyta; class Magnoliopsida; order Caryophyllales; family Polygonaceae; genus Persicaria; species Persicaria tinctoria. The sequence continues at coordinate 38,622,107 of JBANSL010000003.1, read as the reverse complement.
ACATACCATAAGTTGACTGGTTCAAATTATTTGGACTGGAGCAAGACAGTCCATTTGTATCTAAGGAGTATCGACAAGGATGCTCATATGAGTGATGATCCTCCGGAGGACGAGTCAAAACAGGCATGGCTTAGAGAGGATGCTCGCTTATTCATGCAGACTCGGAATTCAATTGATAGTGAGGTAATTGGCTTGATCAATCATTGTGAATTCGTTAAAGAACTAATGGATTATCTAGACTTCTTGTACTCTGGCAAAGGGAACGTCTCTCGCATCTATGAGGTTTGCCAAGAGTTCTATCGTGCAGAGAAACAGGATAGGTCTCTGACGAAGTACTTCATGGATTTCAAAAAGATTTACGTAGAGCTCAACATGCTGTTACCGTTCAGCGCGGAAGTAAAGGTACAATAAACCCAGAGAGAGCAAATGGCTGTCATAAGTTTCCTGGCTGGTCTTCCTGCTGAGTTTCAGACAGCAAAATCTCAAATAATCTCTGGATCTGAGATTCCCTCATTAGAAGATACCTTCAGTCGGCTTTTGTGCACCGAGGTTCATCCAGAGACCATCAGTTCTGCACCTGTTCAGGCATAGAGTGCTCTTGTGAGTCGAGCCAATAAGAATGGAAAACAATAAGAATCTGGAGGAGGGATTATATGTCACTATTGTCGCAAGTCTGGTCTCATGAAGCGTGACTGTAGAGAGCTGCAGAACAAAAATATGAGAACTCAATTTGGATCTGGCCAATATGCTCATATTGCGTGTGTTGAAACATATGAGAAGCCTATTATCATCTCTGCCAATGAGTATGCTGAATTTTGCAAGTACTAGGAATCTCTAAAGTCTTCCTCTACTCCTATTACAGCCAGCACCAAGTCAGGTAATCCAAACACATGTCTTGTTGCCTCCTCTACAAAGTGGGTCATTGACTCAGGTGCGACAGACCATATGTCAGGTAACCCTAACCTATGTTCTACCTTCCAACCCTACCACCAAACCTCCACTATTACTTTGGTTGATGGGTCGCCCTCTAGAATTATTGGATCTGGAACCATTACCCTAACCCCATCAATCCCACTATCATTTGTCTTGAGTTTGCCCAACCTATCATTTAACCTATTATCTGTGAGTAAAATCACTCGTAATCTCAATTGCAGTATCTCATTTTTTCCTGAATATTGCGTGTTTCAAGATCTTATGACGAGGAAGATTATTGGTAAAGGACATGAATCAAGAGGTATCTACATTCGTGATACACAAGTTCCCAAATCAGTAGCTTGTTTTGGATTAGCTACCCCACTTGAAGCACATTGTCGGTTGGGACATCCATCGCTTCCTTTATTAAAGAAATTGTGTCCACAATTTCACAGTTTGTCTTCATTAGATTGTGAGTCTTGCCACTTTGTTAAACATCATCGTTCTAGCTTGAGTCCTAGGATCAGTAAACGAGCCAATGCTCCTTTTGAATTAGTTCATTCCGATGTTTGGGGTCCTTGTCCTCTTGTGTCAAAAACTGGGTTTAGGTACTTTGTCACCTTTGTTGATGACTATTCTCGTATGACTTGGTTATTCTTAATGAAAAATCGATATGAGTTGTTCTCCCATTTTTCATCCTTTTGTGATGAAGTCAAGACTCAATTCAAAACCTATGTACAAACTTTGAGGAGTGATAACGCCAAAGAATACCTATCAGAGGCGTTCCAAACTTATATGACTCGAAATGGCATTATAAACCAAACATCTTGTGTTGATACACCATCACATAATGGAGTGGTTGAACGAAAAAAACGGTACTTGTTAGAAACTGCACGAGCACTTTTATTCCACATGAAAGTTTCCAAAGTGTTTTGGGTTGATGCTGTTTCTATAGCTTGTTTTCTCATAAATTGAATGCCCTCCTCTGTTCTTAATGGTGAGACTCCCTATCATGCACTCTTTCCTACAAAATCTATGTTCTCAATTGAACCCAAAATATTTGGTTGCACTTGTTTTGTCCGGGATGTTCGCCCTCATATCACTAAATTGGATCCCAAATCCTTGAAATGCATTTTCCTGGGTTACTCTTGTGTGCACAATGGATATAGATGTTATTGCCCGAGTCTTAATATGTATCTTGTGTCTATTGATGTCACTTTCCTTGAAGACACACCTTTTTCTCCACCTTCTATCAGTGAGGATGAAGAAGATGATTTGCTCATTTATACCATCAGTTCTTCTGTCCCTCCTCTAGTCAGGCCTCCTATCACTCAGGTTTATTCTCGGCGTCAACATCTACTTGATCCATGTACAACACCAACATTGTCTTCGTCATCAGATCGCAACTCAGGTAATGATTTACCCATTGCTCTTCGCAAAGGTAAACATCAATGTACCCATCCCATCTCTGCTTGTGTGACCTATAATAACCTGTCACCCTCCACTTGTGCATTTGTTGCATCTCTTGACTCAATTTTTGTACCTAAAATTGTCCACGAAGCCTTAAACCACCTTGGTTGGTGTGAGGCTGTGAAGGAAGAAATGAAGGCTTTGGATGAGAATGGTACTTGGGATTTGGTGACTTTACCTGTAGGAAAGAAGACTATTGGGTGTAACTGGGTGTTTGCAGTTAAGGTTAACCCTGATGGATCAGTAGCTCGATTGAAGGCTCGACTAGTGGCTAAAGGATATGCTCAAACCTATGGGGTAGATTATTCTGACACATTTTCTCCTGTTGCTAAATTACATCTGTGGGGTTGCTTATTTCTATGGCTGCAAATTACAATTGGTCTCTACATCAATTAGACATAAAAAATGCCTTCCTCCATGGAGACCTCCAAGAAGAGGTTTATATTGAGCAACCTTCGGGCTTTGTTGCTCAGGGGGATCATGGGAAAGTTTGTCGTTTGCACAAGTCTCTATATGGCATGAAGCAAAGTCCTAGAGCTTGGTTTGGAAAGTTTAGTGAAGCACTTGAAAAGTTCGGAATGCACAAAAGAAAATCTGATAACTCTGTCTTCTATAAACAATCTGAATTAGGCATTAGGTTATTGGTGGTATATGTGGATGATATTGTCATCACTGGAAGTGATACCTCATGTACTTTATCTCTGAAAGACTTTCTTCAAATTCAGTTTCAAACTAAAGATTTGGGGATGTTAAAATACTTCTTGGGCATTGAGGTAACAAGAAGTAAGAAAGGAATTTTCTTGTCTCAGCGAAAATATGTGCTTGATTTGTTATCAGAAACGGGGAAATCAGGGGCTAAACCTTGTAGCTCTCCCATGATTCCTAATCTGCAGCTTACAGAAGAAGGTGGCATGTTCAAAGATGTTGAGAGATACAGAAGACTAGTGGGAAAACTGAATTACTTAACAGTGACCAGACCAGATATTGCATATCCAGTCAGTGTACTAAGTCAATATTTGTCTTCACCAACAGTTGATCACTGGGCAGCTATCGAACAGATTTCATGTTACTTGAAAGGGGCTCCTAGACGCGGCATTCTGTACAAGAATCACGGTCACACTAAAATTGATTGCTTCATAGATGCGGATTGGGCAGGGTCCAAGGATGATCGAAGATCCACATCAGGTCAGTGTGTTTTTGTTGGTGGAAACCTAGTGTCATGGAAGAGTAAGAAGTAGAGTGTTGTTTCTCGTTCAAGTGCAGAGTCAGAATATAGAGCCATGGCACAAGGTGCATGTGAGGTTAAGTGGATATATCAACTACTGATTGAATTAGGTCTTGAGACAAATTTGCCTGCAAGGTTGTATTGCGATAATCAAGCAGCCCTTCATATTGCATCCAATCCTATATTTCACGAACGAACAAAGCACATTGAGGTAGACTGCCATTTTGTCCGTGAAAAGATACAAGAAGGCTTGATTAAAGCAATGTATGTGAAGACCGGAGAACAATTGGGAGATCTTTTCACAAAGGCTTTAAACGGAACTAGAGTTGATTATCTCTGTAACAAGCTGGCCATGATTAATAACTATGCTCCATCTTGAGGGGGGTGTTACAGAATATTGTTAGATAGGTTTATTATTTAAAGTATTATTAATTAGTCTTGTAAGTTGTGTAGGTTGTTCACTTATTATTTAGTTTCTTTCCTAGGTGTAGTTATATCCTCCTCTCTCCTTCCCCAGGTTCATCCCTTTGTCTAACTCTCTTCTGCTAAGAACCTTGTATTTATACCCCTTATTTTCCTGTGGTAAATATATATTTTTATTGGTGTTTTACTTGATGTCTCCTTATGTTTCCTCTATGGATGACAGCTACTTTTCAGAGCACTCAAGGAGCTCAGGGTGACAGTGATCCTAGCAACACTACTATGCGCAAATTATTTGGAGTTGTGCTATTTATCTGTTTTTTATCCCCACGTACTCAAAGGTTTGTTTTATTGCAGATATTCATTGGCAACTTGGACTCTGGTGTCACTGATGAAATTCTGAGACAAGTGTTTAGCCCCTATGGGAAACTTGTTCATGTCAAAATACTAGTAGGAAAGCGTTGTGGGTTTGTTCAATTCGAGAATAGGTATTTGAAAGAAAATAAATTTTGAATACCTGGTTCTTCTCTGGATTGGAAATAGAGATAACCTCATATATTAGGTTCTGCAGAAGTAGTGCAGAAGAAGCTATTAGAGTGCTGAATGGGTACTAATAGTTTTCGGGGCGAAGCAAAATGGTGCTATACTTTACAGGGGCCACCAACATAATGGTTTAGTTCCTTTTCTTCTTTTCTATCAAGGGTGTGATAAATGTCTATTTACATAATGGTTTAATTCATTTTTCTCCTTTTATTCATATTGCAGCCAACTAGACAACAACCACTTTGAGGGGCATGAGATTCCTTCTAGTTATGGGAACATGACCAAGTTATTGAAGATGTAAGCACTCAACACTGATGTTTAAGTAATTTGAAAAGATTCCATGGTGACATTTTGTGCAAGATGCATATTCATCCCTTTGTTTAGATTTTATGTATGATGTATAGATTTTGCTCAATGGGATTTTATTTGTGATGCAGGAAATAGAATTTGTAGAGGTGACTTGGGAGAGAGAGAAGAAGACTAATGTCGTTCCATCACATCCGTAGAGGGGCTAATGCTCACCAGCACACACTTTTAATTCCAGGTATAGATTATTCTCTTCAAAATTCAAATCATTCTACTTTGCTGAAATTTAATTTCAGGTGTAGATTATTGCGGTTATGTATGTCATAATCCTTCCAGTTTTCAATGCATTCTACTGTTTTATGTCGATTTTGCTGAAGATCATAGTTGTTAGGTATTTGAATTTGAGTTCGTTTCTGGAGATAATTTAGGCATGGCTCTGATTGGATGGATCATGGGTGTAAAATAATCATCTCAATTTTGCATTAAGGTGATTGTGTTTGTGTTTCTGGGAGTGTCTGTGTTTCACTCCACTTACACTTGGTTTCATTCTTGATATGCATTGCACTTATTTATTGGACTTGCCATTCAAACCATGTAAAACAGAGATTTTACTCAGATTTATGCTTTGATCTTTTTCCAGGTGGATATCAGCTACATTGATTGATTTCTATATCAATTTGTACCTTTGGTGGGGATGTTTTTGCTGATGTGCTATTGTTTTGTAAATTGCACATAACTTTGAAGGAGTGAAAAACATAAGATTGGGATCATCGACGCTGTCAGAAAGTTCGGGGTATCACTTTCAAGCAAGTCCAGTAGTTCGAGTTCATGATATGAACACAATAGTTCTAAAGGCTTGGGCTATCAAGACGCCTTCAAGGTTCATTTTTCTGTAGTTCAACTTTCAAGCAACTCTAGTACTTCAACTTTCAACCTTCTGCAGGTGTGAAGGTCTGTTAATCCTCCATAGTAGATTAACACACCACATAAACTATAGCTAAATGAACCTTCCAAGAAAGTCTGTAGTTTAACTTTGAAAAGATGTAGGTGTAAAGAAGAAGAAATTATACATTTTATTGATGTTGATCATCTCTTTTTAGCTATCATGTATATTATTTTTAATTCACTCTTGTAAGATCTTAATTCATTTGACTAACGCTATATTGGATTTGTGCTAATGTATTTTTTGTTAATTAAAGGATTTTAATTAATGTGTAATGAAAGAGGATAAATGAAGAAAAATACCTTTATTGTTTTTTTTTTTTTTGAAAAATAACAGGCTAATTTCGACGCTTTAGGGTGTCGAAATTGGCATTCCGACGCCCTAGGATATCGAGATTGGTTGCGACGGAATTCTGCGTTGAAAATAGCACTTGCCATTCGTGACGCAGGAATTTTCATCGCTTTTTAAAAGCGTGAAGATTGAAATTTGCGACGTTTTAAAACATCGAAATCGGTTATAAAAAATGTCGCAATACACACTGTTTTCCTGTAGTGTAACTATAATTTTTTTTTTTATTTGTCTATCATATAAATTACGCTTATTATACATATGTTAGAATTGATTGAGCTTGGGATTTGCTTGATTTATATTATTTACTACGTATTGATTCTTGTGGACGAATTTAAGTTCAAAATAATTTTTCTATTTTTCATGTTAGCTTTTTTATTGAATTTTTAAAACATAGTATTATTTTATTAATATAAGTACGGTTTATAGATTAATTTGTAATTTATAAAGTTTGTGTTATTTGTTTTGAGTTGATACTTGATATTATCTATCTATCAATCTATTACTAACTATCTATCTATCTACCTATATCTATATCTATCTATATCTATCTATCTATATCTATATCTATATCTATATATCTATCTATATCTATATCTATATAAAATACTAAAACAGAGACCGCTGACGCGACCTCGCTGGCACGGAATTTTCTGGATTAAACGGGATTATTCTTGCCTACGTGTCATATTCTGAATTAAAGTGGTATTATATTTTGGGTCACATCGATTAAAAGGCCAATATATTTAGGTAAAAAACTTATCCTTTTAGATCAATAATCTATCCAATATAACCTTATATCTTAATTAGGTTTTTTTTATAAATATTCAATCTTATATCTTAATTAGTTAGAAAACTTATCTTTTTAATGAATAATATTATTAATGATAACCACAACTAATGGTTGAACTAACACTTTCAATATATATTTTTTCCATTAAAACTCAAAATGCATAGTTATTATCATTATTATCATATGATTCATATTCATGATAATTCAACTTATCACATAATTTTATCACACGGAGGAAGTAATCACCATACGGAGTAATGAAGATATATTTTGACTACGGAATTGGATAGATCAATATTAATCTATCCAATAGGTTCATTTTTTTTTTAGAAAACTTACCTTAGTAAACTATTTTTATAAAGCTTAAACCGTTTCTTAAAAAAGTCATACTATTATTCTTATTTAAATAATTTACCCCATCATATTCATATCGATTTGAATACTCAATTCTATATATAAAAGTCATTCTTGAGTCATATCGATTTGAATACTCAATTCTATATATAAAAGTCATTCTTGAGTTATTCTCCAAAAAATAATAATATAACTAGATAGACATAGATAATAGGTTAAGTTAATTAGTTGCCTTAAATAAATAAATAAAATAATGTTCATTATTTTTTTTAGGTCATTTTGCAAATGTTGATCGATCCTTATTAGAAATAAAAGATAATTATGAAACTTCTAAGATAGAAATAAATATCTTTTAAAAGAAAAAAAATGAAGAAGATGGAAATATAATTTAAAATTAATGTTTTTTTTGTAATATACACGCATATGATTAAAACATAATATAAATTATATATTTCTTTATTTTCACTACATAGATTAATCATTTTTACCCTATATCATACATGGTATTATGATAAATATTTATCTTTTCATTTTTAAGTTGTTACAAAGTAATTTATTTATACATGCTAACCATATATTGATTTGAAATGAAAATAATGTTAGTTTAGTTTATGATTGATCGAAAACTTCCAGAATAAAGAGTCATTGAAACAATGTTAATCTTTATAATTTAATAAAAATTAATAGGTTAAATATAAAATTAATTAATTAATAGAATATTTTTGTAAGAAACCGCGCAAAGTCGCGGGCCACGATACTAGTAAAATACTAAAGCAGAGGCCGCTGGCGCGACCTTTCTGCCACAGAATTTTCTGGATTAAACGGGATTATTTTTGCTTACGTGTCATATTCTAAATTAAACTGGTATTATATTTTTGGACCACATCAATTAATAAGTCAATATAGTTAGGTAAAAACTTATCTTTTTAGATCAATTAATCTATCAAATATAACTTTATATCTTAATCGGGTTTTTTTATAAATATTGGCAAATTGTTTAGAAAAAATTTGCAAAACAGGCACTTTTTTGGACAAATTAGCAAAATGTCCCGTTTTTGGACAAATGGGAAAACTGTCCCAAATAAATAACCTAATTTCGGTTTCTTTTGTTCCCGATTTCTCTCTCTTGTTCATCGTTGATCGTCTTCCTCCCCCGCTCATATCCCTCCTCAGATCGCTCTTCCTCTTCGACTCTTCCTCCCGGCCACAAGATCCACCACTGTGCGCTCGCCGGAGATGTTGCTGCTGCAGACAGAGGAGCCAGATATGTGGCGAGGCGGTGAAGAAAAGGGATGCGATTGCGAAATCGTCCTTCCCTATTCGGATGTGCGAAGTTGCGCTCCTCTCTTCCTCGATTGCAATTACTTTGATCTGTGGTGGAGAAACGGGAGGCAAAGCTGGTGGCCGACGCCTGCTCGTGGTTGCCATGGCGGAGGAGAACTTCGATTGGGATCAATATATTGAGTACATGGCGGAGGAGAACTGGCGTCCGCACTTTGATTCCTCCTCTGCCTGGTCTCCGATTGCACTCTAGTAAGCGCTTTCATCTTATTCCTCCTCAACTTGAAATTCAGGAATCTTATGTTGCATATTTGATTGATCTCCAATTGCAAATCTACTTGAAACGATCGGAGGTACTTGATTCACTTGTTGAATTTGTTCTAAGGCCCCTGCTGCATATTTGATTGATTTGCTGGTGTTGAGTATGTGTGAATTTGCTGGTGTTCTTAATTTCTTAAGTTCGGAACACAAGTTGTGTAATGTATTTCAAACATAACTGTGCTATATATGAATAGTGTACTTGAAACAGATTTTGAGTGTGTGGAGAAGAAACCTACCAAAATTTGTGTTTGCTGTGCTTTTTAGCTGGTAATGGGTTAATCTCTCAATCTTTTTGATTGATGAGTGCAATTTGTAAACCGTCTCATTTCAGTCGCTAATAGAAACTTTCGTAGTTGTCATTTGAATTCCTAGTTTAATATTCTTGTTTTGTAACAAGAACTAAAGAGAGAAAATACCACTACATGTTTCCACTTTCTTATGTTATGGAGCAGTTTATCACTGTCATGACAGAGTCATATTCCTCTTGTTCTCTACTGGTGTTGCTTTTGTGTATTTGATTGGAGTTTCGGAGACACTTTTTGTTTTCATACTACAGTTAAAGCAGCTCTTGAAAACCCAAGGAATTTTGCAATGGTAGTCCCATTGTACAACTCTAAAATAGAGTTGCACAACTCTATTTTAGAGTTGTGCAACTCTAGGAATTTTGCAATAGTAGTCCCATTGTGTGTACAACTCTAGGAATTTTGCAATAGTAGCCCCATTGTGCAACTCTAAAATAGAGTTGTGCACCTCTAAAGTATCGTACTGTTAAAAGTCTATTAGCTCAATGGGGAGAGCGATGTGTATACACACATAGATGTGGGTTCGACTCCCATATAGGCTCATATTTTGGCAAAATGTGCACATCATTTCTCTTCTCCACTTGATAGCTTCTCCTTTGCCTGCAGCTGCGCAGCTTGATCTATGGTCTCATCTAACTGATGGATTGATGCGGGTAATCAAAGTATATTTGCTCTGCACAGGTCCTAAACCCGAGTCCAGATCCACAATGCATCAAGTAGCACACACCTTTTCATCCCGTTCAAAAGCTTCCTTGGCTGAGCTTCTCAAGATCACTTAGGCGCTTAGCTGCTGTTATTTATTGGAATAATATTGATTTTCTTTTTCCAGATATTGGTAACAACATCTATATTTTTTTTTAAATGAAGATGCTTGAAATCTGGATGAGACAAACATAGTTGATTGTCTTCCACCGATTCAAATTCACAGATCTTGAGCAACAGGCACCATGTTAATGTTGGAGATCATAACTGGAAGGAAGACAATTGATGAAACAAAAGATCCCCGGGAGCAAAATCTTGTTGCATGGGTAAGATGTTACATTTGTTTTGCATCAGTTTAATGTTAGATCTTGTTAGCATTCACATCAATGTGTGCTAAGGTATGCCCGCGTTTGCACCCAAATAAGTTAATTGAAGCTAATGATTTAAGTTGGTTTTCAGTTTTCACATTCTCTGTGTTCGTCTTTCTACTTCTTTCACTAGTTTTTACCTGACTTAGGCATTTCTGTTAAGTGCATCTTTGAAGATTGAGATTAGTTTTTACTACCACGCCGCATAGTTGACTTTCTAATCAACTTGATGCACCATTTCCTATTCAGTGAAGCTTTTCTTATATGCTTTGAAATCTTGTTTACTGCTTATAAGCACAAATATACAATGTTGAGGAGTTTCTGGCTAAGTATTTAATTCCTGGTTTGTGAATGGATCTTTGCCTTAAGTTTGGCTTAAATACGTTATTGCAAGCGCGACCACTTTTCAAAGACCGGAAACAATTCCCGCAAATGGTGGACCCAGCTCTGAAAGGGCAGTATCCGACTAGGGGGCTATACCAAGCACTTGCCATTGCAGCCATGTGTGTTCAGGAGCAGCCAAACATGCGCCCTCTCATAGCTGATGTCGTAACAGCTCTAAACTACCTTGTTGCCCAGAAGTACGCCCCTATAAACCCCGCCTCCCACAGCAGTAGACGAAACTCGTCAATCCCTGAGGCCAAGAAGTACGACGATGATGATGGGAGTGAAAAATCATAAATATCACAAAAGCATTCCATAAAACAGCTCTAAAGAACTTGCGTTCTTTACAGCATTCCATAGATCCTTGATCCTTCCGTGCTTTCGTTAACAGAAATAACACAAAAGCATTTGTGTTTTTGTGCATTTACAAGATAGCAAATTGATTAATGATGATGGTGAGCATCTAGTCGCATCAGAAGCCAAGTCTAGCTTATTATACAATCTAGGAAGCACCAAGAGATCACTGAACCAGAACAAGACATGTTATTTATCACTACTCTTTTCTTATTCTTTTATTCAAAAACAACCATCATTGCATAAGATTTTTCTAGTTTCATATGCTGGGAGACGAACCCAAATTTGCTCGTTCAGCTTGTAGCTCTAAGTCTTAAAAGCACTTGAACCTTGGGCTATTTAGAGACAGTTGGTAGCAATAGCAGGGAATCATAAAAATTTTAGGCAGTAGTTGGTGCTTGTATTCAAGTTATTTGCATTACTTGTTTACACTTCAATAAAAATAGTTTTCTTGAGCAATTATTTAGAAGAATTATTTTATGATATATACTAAATAATCTCTTTATGACAGAGATGCGAACAACAATAAAAACCCTAAAAAGGTTCTCATTAAAGTCGGGTCTGCAACCAAGGAAACATCGAACAACAATGGCTCATACTTAAGTCCCAGAAGCCAGTTTGCTCCACCCACTGAGGGTCAACAACTCATGGTTGATACCTTTCAGTATGCTGATGATGAGAGCAGTGAGCAGGATCTCCTACGGGATGGTGGCCGTCGAATGGGTTCTTCCCACAGGCTGACCTTCTTCCAGTTTCGAGTTTCACATCGCTTGAGACGAGTGTTAAATGTAGCTCTCTAAACCCATCCATGAGCTACCTCCAATAGGTTACATCTGCCATGATTCCTTGCCAAAGGACAAAAGCATATTTTGTAGCAAGTAGAGGCAATTTCGCAATTTCATAATGTAGCTTGGCAGCTATATAGCTTCCATCTTTTCAGTTTTTTCGGTTTGGAGCTCATTTTGGATTTGGGATACTGAGGACTGTTGTAGATTGGCCCTCTTGTTTTCTTGTTTGTATAGGTTAGAAGATCACAGTACATAGCTCACAGAAAATATATTTTCTTTCAGCTATTACATTACCTGCAATGAAGTCTTCAATAGCTAACAATATATATGTAACAAATCTTGGTGCATTGTTTTTCATGCTCAAGTAGCTGTCATCAACAACTATTTAAATTGAAACTCGGCTTGAGCTCAACTCGAATAGCTCAAATTTTGCGGAATTTACAAAATATTATATTTGCACAACTTACGGTTATATTTGCACATTATACTCTTATATTTGCACGACAAAATGTTTTAAAAAAAACTAGACTTGATTCATATTTGCACAACTTACTCTTATATTTGCACGACAAAATGTTAAAAAAAAAAACTAGACTTGGTTGAAATTTGCTCAACATGATCTTATTTTTGCTCAACAATAGATTATATTTGCACGACAATTGAGACTTGTGAAATTTTACTCAAAATGATCTTATTTTTTTCTCAATATAATTTTATACTTGCTCAATAGATTATTGCACAACACGGTCTTATTTTTGCTCATCAATAGAGTAAAATTGCATAACATGGGGGATTGGTGAAATTTTGCTCAACATCATCTTATTTTTGCTCAACAATAGGTTATTTTTGCACAACAATCGAGACTTGTGAAATTGTGCTCAATATGATTTTATTTTCTGTCAATATAATTTCATACTTTCTCAATAAATTATTGCACAACATCATCTTATTTTTGCTCAACTATAGGTTATTTTTGCACAACAATCGAGACTTGTGAATTTGTTCTCAACATGATCTTCTTTTCTCTCAATATAATTTTATACTTTCTCAATAAATTATTGCACAGCATGCTTCTATTTTTGCTCATCGATACTTTATTTTTGCACAACTAGTGGTGAAAATTAGTGGTGACACTGATATTAGTTACAATTAGTGCTGACACTGATATTAGTTACAATTAGTGGTGACACTGATATTAGTTACAATTAGTGGTGACACTGATATTAGTTACAATTAGTGCTGACACTGATATTAGTTACAATTAGTGCTGACACCGATGTTAGTTACAATTAGTGGTGAAATTTTGCACGACTCTGGTGTAAGAGTTGCACGATTGTGTTTTAAGTGTTGCACGACTGTGTTTTAAGAGATGCACGACTCTGTTTTAAAAGTTGCACGACTCTGTTGTAAGAGTTGCACGATGTCATCACATATAAATTTCACATAAAAACGATGTCAGCACTAAAAAATTGCACTATTATATCTTTGTGTTTCAATTCAAGTGGCTCAGTGCTTCAACCAAAGTTTACACAACCAACAACATGATAGCCTATACAGGATTTGAACTCATATCTTTGTGTTTGTACACAACGCTCTACCGATTTGAGCTAATAGGCTTCATAAAATAATAAAATAAGATGGGTGGAGATTTATTACCAATATATGCTGACATAGGAGTGATTCAATCTGCAATAACAAACTCACTCAAAATTAAGAGCTTAAACATAGGTGTTTTTTCCCAAGTTTGGAGTTTAGTATATAACAAACCCTTATCTTCGTAGTCAAATGATGCATATCCTGAAGTTATACTCTTCAACTCATTGGAAAAGTCAACAAGTAACACAAAATCAGTATTTATATTCCAAATGTAACACCCAATCCATTCTACAGCTTATTATCACAGTCGTGAAGAACCAACCTCGTACATGTTTTTCTTTTGAAGGGCGCTCGACGTGATTTGTAGCCCCGACAACAGAATTATCCAATTCCTAATGCCAAAAAACAATTTTTAAAATAAATTGATATAGAAATTGGATGCTTACAGATGTGTAACATCTGCACAAATCTTGAATAGAGTATCAATACCGTGTACCCACTGTTCACTTTAGCCAAACTAATGGTAGTAGTATCCTTGATTGATCCGAGCGCTTTCCTCAGGCTGCTATTAGTACTTCCTCCAGACATGATCACTCCCTCTCAAATAAAAGATCAATGCAGAAGACAAAAGATTTTCAATTTAGCAACTCTCATCAACAAGCTGCAGCCACTGAACGGATGTCCTAAATCCATCCACTACAGATCAAAAAAACATGAGATGCTCCAGGCAAAGTTTACATTCTATAAAACCTCATATTCGTGCCGACCGAATAATAAGTGTGCAGAATTGAATTAGTAACCAGTAATCACGAAATCAGACAAAATCAATCACCGGAAAACTTTTCTTTGATTCTGATCAACACAGGCTTAAATCAAAACAAAAACGAATACCAAATTCGAACAACATCGATGAAGGAATCACAAAAAACAACGAGCTGATATTCCGATCGGAAACGGCCTGTAGGCCAGAAGGGAAGCAATCTAACATTAGCAACATGAGTTATGGGGGTGCTCTCTATCTTCCCAGGAACCGAGTGTCTCCTTGGCCCGGATGGGGAAGCTAGGAAAGAAAGCCATTGCTATCACCCAACAGAATACATCCCAGAATACAGCCCAGAGTGGCATGGTCACCAACCATCACTAAACTTGATAAGTGAGGTACCAAGTTAGAAATACCTTATGAGAGTATGCATAAGCCAATGCCCTTTCCCTTCTTGTAGCAACTTCTTGCTTGTTCTGGAGGCTTGCCTCAATCTGTTCTTTAGATTGCATGCTATCAGACCATTCTTCTCCCATCTTCAAACCATTATTAGGTATCAATTTCGTCTTCCTTATTTCCACAAGAATGACTTAATTTCCATTTTTATGAAGACGTGACATCTATCAACTAGTTTCATCAAAACAAAAGACATTGCTATCACCCAACTGAATACAGCCCAGAATTGAATAAAATATGACATCATAGAGCAAATAAAAAAAACAGTTTATAGAGTAAAGCTACTCACTTTCAGTCTTTCGAGCTCCCTTTCATGCTTTTGCTCAAGCTGTCTCTGAAGTGCCTGGTTCTCCACAGTCGTTCAAGCTCCCTTTCGTGCTTTTGCTCAACCTTTCTTAAAGCACCACTAACTCGATGTAAGTAATGAGGAACAGCTTTCCACAGTGACTGCTTGACGATGTTCAAACCTATGATCACAGCACTTAGATGCATCCAAAAATAGTAATTTTATTGTATATTTCTTGCAGTTAAAATTCAGTTATATTATCAGCTTTGGCTTCATCCACTGAAGTAGGTTTGTCGCGCCTAATTTCATCTGTTTCCCAAATTGATGTTATCTCTCTCACCTGACCAAGAAAAGGAACATCCTAACTCTACACAAGCTACTTACCAAATATTCATTCATTAGTGTATATATATATATATTACCAAATCTTCAAGAAGCATTTCTTTTTCTTCATGGCCCAGATCATGCCGATCCTTGTAGTCGAGGAGATGCTGAAAAGACAAATTATGTATGTTGGGATGCTAGGGTTATAAAATTTCAAGGTTAAAAACAATAAAACAATGTGTTGTATGTGCTTACAGCAACTCTTATGTGCTTATATTGCAATGTACATCGGTTGATTTGTGTAGGATGAGCAATGAGAACAATTTCAACCTCCTGCAATAGTTCCAGTTTGATGGAAAAATCAAGAAAAAGAAAAAGAAAAACACCAGCAAATCAAGCACCAGCAAAATATTAGATCGATTTCCTTATCACTCGATCGAATCGATTGATAAGAAAATTAGTCTCAGCTCGTAAAAAGTGATCAACGGTGATCCTGCAAGCAAAGAAGCAAAGTCAGCAAAAGCAAAGATCAATTTTCTTATCAATCGATCGAAGATCGATTGATGAGAAAAATAGTCGGAAGCAAAAAATCGATTGATAAGTAAAATAGTCGAAAGCAAAAATCAAGTTCCTTATCAATCGATCGAAGGCTCGTAAAAATACAGTCACTCGGCCTATTGGGGCATTTTATCAAACAGGTTATGTGCAAAACATAAAATAACATATCAATCACAAACATAAAACAACAAGGACAAGATTATAGATTTCGTTCAGCAATTGCAGCCATCACAAACAAAATCGAGTTCCTTATCAATCGATTTACAGTCGGAAGCAAAGATCGATTGATAAGTAAAATAGTCGGAAGCAAAAATCGAGTTCCGATCGATTGATAAGGCGCGGGATGAGGAACTGCAGCAAATTCGGAGAGAGACAGGGAGATGTACCTCAAGCCGGAGCCATCTCCATCCATCGTCATCGTCGCCTGGATTGAAGAGCGAGGAAGTATCTGAGTTGACGGGAGAGAGAGTCATCATCGTCGTCGCTCGCAGAGCCGAACGGGAGAGAGA
Source organism: Persicaria tinctoria (assembly GCA_037127255.1). Taxonomy (NCBI): domain Eukaryota; kingdom Viridiplantae; phylum Streptophyta; class Magnoliopsida; order Caryophyllales; family Polygonaceae; genus Persicaria; species Persicaria tinctoria. Next base: position 38,605,804 of record JBANSL010000003.1, on the reverse strand, counting down.
GTCGTCATCGTCGTCGCTCGCAGAGATGGACGGGAGAGAGAGCGCGTAGGAGAGTCGTCATCGGCGTCGTTGAAGGCGAGAGAGAAAGAGAGAACGTGCGGAGAGAAAGGCGCGTGGGAGAGAGGGAGGAGGCTTATATTTAGGAGATTATACAAAATTGTCCCAAAACGTGGACATTTCGCAAATTAGACCCATTTTCGTGGCTATTTTGCAAATTCGCCTAATTTTTTATACCTAATTTAACAATCTATTATTTCGGTCCTTAACTTTTCAATAATTATAAAATAATCTTTATAGTTTTCTTATTAATGTCGCTTCAGTTAATCCATTGGATGGTATAATATCCTTCAGTATACCGTAGGTAGATTTGGGGTACAAACCAAAATGAACTATAGTCAAGTATGACCGAGGACATTAATCCATCATTATAAACTCTGGTGAGGTATATATATTTGATTCAAGTTATATATTGACGAAGTGGTAGTTTTAAAAATAGATAAAAAAAAAAATTAAAGACTATTTTAAAACAATTTTAAAATAACATATATAAAGTCTATTAGCAACCTGGATTGTTTATATTAATTAATAAGATATATTTTATCAAAGACATCTATTAATTAATTATGAAAAATTACATTAAATATTTTAATACTGATTATTGTGTATGTTATTTAGTAAAAAAAATATTAAGTATTTTTTATGGATTATTAAAATAATTTTTATGGAATCATTAAAATAATTTTTATGGATTAAGTAAGATAAAAGTAGAAGAAGAAAATAAAATAAAAATAATTTTTTTATTTAGGATAACTTTTGCACAAGAAGATAAAGTTTTGGAAAGTTTATTGGAAATAAATAAAAATGTAGAGTTTTGTTAATAAAAACATATTTTGTTGGATTTTTTTATTATGTATTTAAAGGTTTTAAATAATTTACTCACATTATGAGGTAGGGCATTATAAAAAGATAAATAAATTTTAAAAAATATGTTGATAAATCAAGGATGGGTGTATCATTACCTGCATTATAATATTCAATAACTTAAAATTTAACAAAAAAACATAATTTAAATATATTGCTATAATAAAATATTATTTATAATTTATTAATAAGACACGCAAGGGCGCTGGTCCATGGAATTTTCTGGATTAAAAGGGATTATTTTTGCTTACGTGACATTCAGGTAGATGAAATTTTTTGGATTAAACGGGATTATTTTTGGTTACTTAGCATTTTCTGGATTAAAGTGGTATTATATTTTTGGGCCACATCAATTAATAAACCAATATAATTTTATTATCTCAATTAATGGATCTTTTTTTTAAATATTCAACCATATATCTTAATTAGGTACAAAACTTATCGTCTTATATAAAACAAATGTATATCCAATATATAAAAAAACTAACACCACTATTAATTGGATCTATATCCAAATTCGATCTATATATCCAAATAGCAAAAGTTTTACATAATTTGACAAGGATAAAAATTTGTAATGCTAAGATATATACAAAATTTGTAATGCTAACATTTTGAATCCAAATTATAAGATGAGAACGAATTGTGCTCGCTCTGCAAAAAGATAAAACATTTATCGTCAAACTTCATCGATCGGCAAAATGTACAATATAATACACATCTTTTATTATTTAAATTAATATTTACGGTATAATATACTTATATATAATATATAATTTATTATCAATTTTGATATTTACTGTGTTATTTTATATTAATATCTATATCTATATTATTTAATACACTAAAACAGAGGAATGAAACGAGCTCTGGTGTGATTCACATATGTTTAATATTCTGGATTAAAATGGTGTTAATATCGCATACGTGTCATAAAAATATCTTTTTTTTATCTATAACAACTAATAAATTAAATTATATAATATCACAAAAATATTTCAATAAGAGAATTAATAAATATGATTAATGTAGATTCAAAAATGTTTACATTTACATTCTTAAAAACATAACACAACTGAAAACTACTACGTATATATTTACTTTATATGGAGTAGTAATTTATATTAATTCAAAGATGTTTTATATAATAAAATTTAAAAAAAAAACGCACAACGGGCGGGTAACAAATACTAGTTAAAATAAAAGTCTTACCGATGACGTGATGACCTCTCCTTAATCCTAGGCCTTTTAACCAATCACCTTAGCCTAAATTACAATTTTAGTAGTTTTAAAAAAACATATGTCTATCTATTACTAACTATTAAAACAAAAGCCTTATCTATGATGTGGCGACCTCTCCTTAATCCTAGGATTAAAGTAGTATATATATCTATATATACTACTTTAATTGCTTCTTCAACCAACGAGTTTAATTCAAAACATTTAATCTATTACTAACTATTAAAACAAAAGCCTTACCTATGACGTGGCGACCTCTCCTTAATCTTAGGATTAAACTAGTATATATATCTATATATACTACTTTAATTGCTTCTTCAACCAACGAGTTTAATTCAAAATATTTAATTAGATTAATTCAAAACATAAAATTAATAATAAGAAAACATAAAATTAATATTAGTAATATGTATCTATATATACTACTTTAATTGTTTTTTCAACCAATGGGTTTAATTCAAAACATTTAATTATCTAAACTTTTACTATTATTTTATAATATTAATATAATATATCACTAAGCTTTTATTTATAAAAAAATCACAACATGGCGCGGGAATATAATATAATTTCCTTTTTTATGATAATTAGCATATGCTTTTGGTAAGTCAACTATCGCCTAAAATAATTTCATTGGTTTTATAATTATTATAATTATAATTATAATTCATATTCATATTCTTTTTAGGATAACATGTACACACTTTCAATATTACCTAAATATAGACCTGTCAAAACACAACCCGACCCGGTCGACCCGACCCGACCACCTGGAAAATTTTCGACCCGAACCCGGAAATTTTGACCCGGAAATTTTTTTCGACCCGAACCCGAAAAACCGGAAATTTTTCGGGTCATCTGGGTTTCGACCCGGTGACCCGATTGACCCGGTAATTTTGACCCGATTTTACGCGATTGACCCGGTGACCCGGTTGATTTTTAATTAAATATAATTAATTTTTTATATATATAATTAAAATTTATTGCAAAACTATCAAATCATGATTTTTTTTAATTTAAAAAGGAAAAATTTGACAAACTTGAAATCGACCTAAAATGACCCGAAACCCGGTCAAACCTGGGTTCTAGTCAACCCGAAAATACCCGGGACCCGTTTTACCCTGGACCCGAAGTGATCCGACCCGAACCCGACCCGAATGACCCGTTTGACAGGTCTACCTAAATATATAAATATCTACTTTGCTATCCAATATCTAATCTAATATATACTTTTGATTTCTTTTTTCACTCATCTACCCATATATTTTTTAATGAACGAAAATTCAAATGGTTAGTTTAATTCATAATATATATCCACTTATGGAATATTTCAATATGATTATATCTTTATGACAAGAGTAGTTGCCTTGTCTGAGCAGTTTGTATGCGTTTACGAAATCATCCCAACTGTTTACATACTACGTATTATATACTTTACTTTATTATTTTCTAACCACTAATATGTGTATTTTTGTCGGTAAATTTTTGGTATTATTTAATATTCACAACTTTACTATTAAATTGCGCGCCATTGGCGCGGGTATATGACTAGTTTTAATTATTTTCTAATAAATAATAAATTGTATGATAAGAAATGATATATATATATATAGGGAAGCTTTAAAATGTAAAAACTCCTTAACGTGTAAAATCCGCTTAACGTGTAAATTTTATTTTTTTAATTAATTAGAACGCGCGCTCAGTTTCTCTCTCGGCCTCCCGCTGCCCCGCACCCACCTCCGCCCACGTCGTCGAGCTACCTCCGGCCACCAGCGACCAGCCGCCCTCGAGCCCACCCCGGTGCGCAACCCCCGAGCCCTGGACTGGCCTGGTTCGAGCCATCTGCTGCCCCGACGCGCCCACCTCATCGCAGCACCATCGAGCCACCAGCAGCCTCGGTTTTCGGCCTCCCACGCCACACACGAGCCACCTCCGGCCACCAGCCCTGACCAGCTCGAACCCCCTCCTTCAGGCGCACCCCCCGAGCCCGGAACCCCCATGGTTCGAGCCCATCCGAGCTCACACCGAGCCCATCTCTCCCGACAGACCTGTTCGACGTTTTTGGCTCGGAATACCTTCGAAATCCCGATTTTGCTCCTTGTTTCCACTCGAATTTGGTATGATTTCTAACCCTAAACTTTTTTATTACAACTATTTAGATTGTTTGAATGATTTAGGTTGAGATTGAAAATTTAGGGTTTGATTTAGGAGCGGAATTTGGGGCTTTTTGCCAAAAGCCAAATTGATTGAAATTGATGATATGGTTGTGTTGTTGGGTTGATTTTGAGCTAATTTCATGTTCATATCATTGGATCATGAGCTAATTGAATTTTAGAATTTTAGATTGCGATATGTTTTAGAATTTGGGGCTTTTTGCCAAAAGCCAAATTGATTGAAATTGATGATATGGTTGTGTTGTTGGGTTGATTTTGAGCTAATTTCATGTTCATATCATTGTCAAATTGTTTATGGATCATGAGCTAATTGAATTTTAGAATTTTAGATTGCGATATGTTTTAGAATTTGGGGCTTTTTTGCCAAAAGCAAAATTGACTTAAATTGATGATATGATTGTGTTGTTGGACCCAAACTCTCAAAAGAAAAAAAAAACAAAATTAAAACATCGATTTCAAAAGCACATCTTTTGACTTATTAATGCACATTATGATCTTACATTTGCACAATTGTATTCTTAATCTGCACAATTGTATCTTACTTTTGCACAGTTGTATCCTACTTTAAATTTGCACAATTAAAGTTGCACAAATGCACTTTACAGTTGCACAAATGCACTTCACAGTTGCACAAATGCACTCCACAGTTCCACAAATGCACTTCACAGTTGCACAAAAGATATCGAAAACGGGAAAAAGTGCATTTACCCATAAAATTAGACATATTTTTACCAATTTACCCATAAATTAAACATATTTCAATTATAAATTTTTATAATTGAAATAGGCACATTTACCTATTTACCCCATAATGAATTATTTGTCTGCACAAAATAAACTTATATTTGCACAATAACATCTTATATGTGCACAAAAGCAAGTTATACTTGCACAGCAGAAAGTGTTACCACGAAAAAAAAATTATGGGCAAAAAAAAAAAAAAAAAAAAAACGGGTCCGAGAAGGGGGGGCACACGCATTGGCAAGGGGGGCAGACATTCTACTAATGAAATTATGCCCATTAGTAATTAAATCAGGCCCATTTGTAATTAAATTAGAGCCATTAGTAATTAAATTATGCCCATTAGCTAATTTTACGCAATAAGCAAATTTTACACGATAAGGAGTTTTTACATTTGAAGTAAACCCTATATATATATATATATTAAATTATTGAAATCACAAGTTTCAACTTTTTTAAAAATGTTGATATGTTAATTATACCGTAAGATTTAGACCATCTCCAACAGTTTCTCCAAAATGAGAAAATAAAATATATATTTTCAAAATTATTTTTCCTTCAATTCCAACTGTTTTTCCATGGAGAATCATTTGGTTTTGAAAAATGCTACAAATTTGAAAAAGTCTTTCTATTATTCTCTTTCTTGCTTTTCTATTTTGAAAAATAAAATGGAGAATATGTTAGATAAAAAAAAAGGCTTTGAATAATATGATGCTCTAATGCACATTTATGGGTGAAGGTTATTTTTGACAATCTACAGGGTAGAATGGGAATTTGTGAATAAAGCTAAAAAAAGGAAGCACATATTGAGGGAGATGTGATGACCGATGATGCATGCATCAATTGTTTGATACGTAGAAAGAAAGATTCGGTAGGGGACAGCGATGACTCACTTCCTTGTGGCTCATTTGTTTCCTTCTGCAAACTTCAACCCCATCTTGAATTGGTGCGATTAAATTCCAATTACATTAACTTTAAGTTCATAATAAATTATAGATGAGGTGATTAATTAACACATTTTTTATATAATTAAAATAAAATAAATTTAAAATACTATAAAATACATTGCAAATCAAACAATATATCAATACATAAGTTGGGTGCTAGGGTGGGTACATATTCGCAAATTTCGATCTCTTTCCGATTTCAGAGGAATTTGAAAAAAAAAAAGTAAAATTAATAAACTCTATCTTGATTCCGTATATAATTATGTTTGAATCCAATTGATCGTATATAATTATGTTTGAATCCAATTGATCTTCAAAGGAAAAATAAAATTTGTATTGAATTTGATATGTTTCAATTAGTTCTGAAAGCTTTCGAGATTATTGTCTCTGACGACTTTGGGGGACCGTGGAGAACGTTTATCAATTTGACACTTCTGTAGTTTTTTTTTTTTTTTTTTTTTTTTTTTTTTTTTTTTTTTATCAAATCCCATTACTTACACTTTGTGTAATTAAGTGGGTGCTCAAGCGTTCATTGGCTTGGGTGAGCCTGCCTGGTGGCTTGCCGCCTGGCTTGCCCGGTTCGGGTCCTTTGCAGGCTAGGGCTCGGACCCGTGGGGGATTAGTCGACAACCTCGGAACCCCCACGTCATTAAAAAAAAATAAAATAAAATAAAAAAAAAAAAAAAAAAAAAAAAAGACACTTCTGTAGAGTTGTATGAGATAGAACCGTATAAGCAAAGGTTCTTCCTTTTTTTTCCCTTTCGGAAGGTGATATTAGGGCCTGTTTAGTAGTAGTAGATTATTTTTGTGAGGGATGAAGATTAGAGCGGGTAATTCGGTCGTTCGAGTCGGGTTCGAGTCAGGCTTGTTCGGGTCGGGTCACTGACTGGTCAGGTCAGTTCGGATAAAATTTATGGTCGGGTATTGGTCGGGTCGGGTTCGGTCATAATGAATTTTAGATTGGTCGGGTTTCGGGTTAAATCGGGTCATGCCCATTCGGGTTCGGGTCAAAGTGGGTCGGGCTCGTTCGGGTTTCGGGTCAAGAGGCGGTTCGGTCTCATTTGAGTTAAATTGGGTCATTTGGATAATTATGTTAATTTTGACTCGGTTGAATACTTCAATATGTAATTTACTTAAAATAAATGATTTTGACTCGGTTGAATACTTGAATATGTAATACATGTATTTAGTTTATAATACATTTAAAAAAATAAGTAGTGTTTGGATGATGCCTTCGTAAAATGAATTATAATAATTGTATTATCCAAACTATTATCATTTGGGTTCTTCCTTCTTCCCTATTATCTTTCTTCCCCAGTTCAATCAAAACTATTATCTTTCTTCCCCTATTCAATCAAAACCCAAAAAGTGAAATAAGGGAGAGAATTTCTCATCAACGGCTTCCATTCCCTCTCTCCTGTTTTTAGATCTGAATCTTGAGAGTTTTCCAATGGCTTCAATTCTCCATCCACTTTCTATGTGAAGAGTGGATTTGCACTCGAATTTTATAGATCTGGAGGTTATGGGTATTGATTTGTGGATAAACATCCATTGTAGGGAGAAGATTTCAACCTTCAACGATAAGACCCAAATAGGAGCAAGAGATTTAGAGGGAAAAAAAACCTAGGGTACTGAAATTCGATCCGTAATCTGGCGTGAGAGAGAGGTGTTGTGGGTCCGCCTTAGGGATCTGGCGAGGCGGTGGTCGGAGGAGGAGCGAGCGTCGTCTTCAGAGTTCCGGCGAGGGGAGTGGTTCCCGGTGACGAGGGAGGAAGATGTACATTGAAAGTGGAGCCATGCTCGACAGAGAAAGGCGAGGGCGAGGGCGAGGGCGGTTAGGTTGGTGTCGATGGCTCTGTTGCGTCGGCGGTGACTGGTGATTGGTGAACGGCGAAAGTAGAAGGGCCGCATGAATGAGTGATCGGCGAGAAAGGGCGAGGGGAAGGGGAAGGGGGGCAAAGGGGGAAGATATCAAGAAATACTACTTGATTTCTTTTTTTATTTTAATAAGTAAATTAAATCAATTATGCTTATAATTAACTTATCAATTTAATACATCTATTTTACTTATAATTAAAATACATTGGGAATCCAAACGGACCCTACATCCATTCAGAAATAAGTGATGTTTGATTTTTTGACACGTTTTTTAAGTATTTAAAAACCATATAAAATATAAAGTTTTTAATTGATTTTTTTTATCATTTAATACATATTAGTTATAAGTTTAAAATTATTTTTAAAAAATTAATAAAAAAAGTTAATATTTATATAATTTTTAATCCTTTAAAAAACGTGTCGAAAAGTCAAACGACATTTATTAATGAACGAATGGAGTCTAAGTTTATAATTAATAATATCGAACAACCCCCTCCCCTCTCCTTTCTAGTTAATTAATTACTCCATTATTTTGGACAATTTCTTAGTAGTTTCTTAACGGGAGAAAACATAGACAGAGAACGATAGATTTGTGTTTACAAGGAGAGATAACCATCTTTTTGAAAACTATTTCATCTCTCTCGTTTTCTTAGAGGAGAAAGTCTGAACTTAACTGCTATCTCGGCTCTGGCCGCCCTAACTTAACTTGGGTCTCGTGCCCCCTCCCCTCTAGGCATCCTTTCACTTTCGCCTTGGGGCCCCCCTTGGTCTCATCATGGTAGGCTCGGGTTTGGGGTTTCGAGGTTCGGCGTTTATTCCCCCGGTTCCTCATCTTCCCTGCCTTTGAGTTTCTTTAAGTTCAATTTCCTTTCGCACCACGACCGCCGTCGTTTCGGATCTCCTTATCCTCAATCCCTGGCCCAAATCCCTTTTGCATATGTGGTTTCTCGCCTAGGTCTCTCATGGGCCTTTTGCTGTTTCGGGGACTGGGATCTTGACAAAGTCGGAAGACGACGACCTGTCTTCCGACTTCGTCGGCCACTCAATGTGTTAGGTCTGTCTAGCCCTCGAATTCTTACCTTGATAAAAATAAATAAATAATAAATAAAAAACTAAGAAAGGGGTGAGAAAGATAGCTGAAGGAGAGTGTTATCCATTATTTTTTATTTTTTATTTTAAATTTGGGTTTGGCGTATTATGAGATGTGTAGAACATAAGAACACCTTCCACGACTCTTTCATTTTAGGAATTATGGAGAAATTTTTTTTTTCTATTTTTTCCCGGTTTATTCTCTATCTTTTTTAGGAGCGTTTGATGACAAGATGCTAAATATTAATATATTAGACACTAGTCCTTTCCCATTTGTTAGATACACTGTAAATTCCTTTCTTTAAATGCACGTTCATTCCAACGTTTTTTATATTAATTAGCTCACTTCAACCCTACACACCATTTTTAACGTGCAAAATTTGTAGTGTATTTAGTTTCTCCGTATTTAGAAAGGACTAGTGTTATCCTCCTCACCCTTTTCTCCGGAGTCATCGCAACCTTTATCCATATATAGCTGTCAAGCGTAGTAGCCACATGGTCGTACCGAAACTGCTATACCTTGGACGGTTGGACCTTATCAAGCCATCGAGCGCAGTAGCAACTAGCAACCATGACTAAAATGGGATGTTGTTGAAGGTTATTGAACGCTCCAACAAGACAAACTATGGTCACGTGTGGCAAGTGGCTCAAGGGCAATTAGGACATTTCATGTAAGGTTGTTACAAGTTACAACAACCATTTGGTTAGCTGTTTCAGCGCCAAGAACTTCAGAAGTTCATTTTGAGAGTTTTTTTATTTATGTAAAACTCTCTCTTTTGGTTTTGCTATGAAAGCTCAATTGATGAAGCTTGATTTGTGATCTGTATTTTCGATTCCACAAATCCAAATGGTATCAGAGCACAAGGAGATGATCTCGGCTCTTTTGAAATTTTCCATCATCGCTTAGCTGCTGCTGGATCTGAGTGTTTCAAATCTTAGGTTCTCGTTTTTTTTCGAAGCTGAAGGTTGTGATTCCAAGCAAATATGGTGGGACAAGGTTCGATGAGTACACCTGGTCAAGGATCTGATGGAAATGGTGCTGGAAGAGGGGTATTTGTTACTCCACCAGCTCCGGGAGCAGGACGAGGCTGGAACATCGGGAATCCAGGATTTCCGGGAATGCAATTTGGGGATATCAACCAAGGTATGAACAACGTGCATGTTAATCCATATTTCCTTTCAAATTTAGATAATCCAGGCATGAATTTAGTAGCTACACAGTTTAATGGGGGAAATTACACTAGCTGGAGTCGAAGTATCCGAATGGCTCTAGGAGCCAAGGCCAAACTAGGCTTTGTGACAGGGAGTTGTGTTAAACCTAATGAGGAGAGTGAGGATCATGAGAAATGGGTGCGTGCAGATTACATGATTCAATGTTGGTTAGTTAATTCGTTAAACAGTGAGATAGCTGAGAGTTTGACATATGCTCAGTCTTCGAAAGAGCTTTGGGATGAAATCAGAGATAGGTATTATGAATCGAATGATCCTTTGATCTTTCAATTGAGAAGGGATTTAAGCAATCTTAAGCAAGAGAATCTTTCAGTTGGTGCATACTTCATGAAAATGAAGAAGATCTGGGAGGAAATTCAGTTACTGGATCCCCTTCCAACTTGCAATTGTGGAGGCTTAAACCAATGCTCTTGTAATGTGCTCAAAAGGATAGTTGATAGGGATGAAAAGGCAAAGATTATGCAGTTTCTGTTAGGCTTGAATGATGTTTATGAACATCTCAGAGGAAATGTACTGTCAAAAGATCCTTTTCCAGGACTTCACAAGGTGTATCAAATGGCTGTACAGATTGAGAGGTCAAAGGGAGTCACCTCTATTCCTTCTTCAGATTCTAGCATTCTTATGGCTAATAGAGATGAGCAGTTTGAAGTGGAAGCTAATGCAGCCTCCAAGTTCAGATATGAGCAATACAGACAGAGTGATCAAGGCAGGAGAGACTACAAAAGGTTCAAAATGGACAGGAAATGTGATCATTGTGGGGAACGCGGACATGTCAAAGAGTACTGTTTCAAGTTGATTGGGTACCCTGAGTGGTTTAGGGGACCCAAGGATGAAGAAAGGCTAAAGCAACCTGGGAAATTTGTGGCTCAGTTTGAAAGCACCCAGCCAGATAGTCCTTTTGATCATGGTTTTGAGCTAAACCAGCTAACTCATAAACCAGACCAAGCTATTGTCAATGTTGTGTTTTAGGAGGTTTGGAAGATGACGAAGGGCAAGGTTGTGGATTCAGTGGACAGTTCAGCTAACCAGGCTATGACTCACGTTGCAGGTACCTTACGTGTTTCCTTTCTAATTGGTGTGAACAAGGCTGAGAATGGTGTGTGGATAGTGGACTCAGGTGCCATTGACCACATTGCATTTGATAGCAATGTTTTTGTTGATCTTGTTGATTTGCATACCCCTATTAGACTTGGTTTACCTGATGGCACATGCATCTCAGTAAAGCAAAGTGGGGTCATTTGGATTAGTGACCAACTTTGCCTTAAGGATGTTCTTTTTGTACCAAGCTTCAAACACAACTTATTTTATGTGTCCAAGATAGCCTGTACAGAGAAGCTTTGTGTGAGTTTTGATGAAGTGTCTTGTTGGATACAGGATCCTATAACTAAGCATATTGTTGCCAAAGGAGATGAGAGTAAAGGACTGTACATGCTCAAAGCATCAGGCTGCAGAAGAGATGCTGTGATCAAGACCAACCATTGTTTTTCCAGTCATGTTGTTTCCAGTTGTAATAAATTGAAGACTGTTCAGTTACTTCATGCTAGACTTGGACATATGTCCTTTTCCAATTTACACCATGTGCCAGACAGTAATTGTGGTGATGTTTCAGACATGTTTTGTGATACATGCTCTATGACTAAGTCTCACAAGTTGAAATTTGATAGAAGTGACTCATTAGCAGCACTTCCCTTTTCATTGATTCATATGGACATTTGGGGTCCTTATAGAGTCCCTGCCATGTGTGGAGCTAGGTACTTTCTTACTGTCTTAGATGACCATACACGTTCTACTTGGGTATTTTTGATGCAAGATAAACAGCAAGTGCTCAGGATCATTACAGGTTTCATCAATTTGGTGGAAACTCAATTCCACACTTCAGTTCAGGTGATTAGATCAGATAATGGGGCTGAGTTTACTCAAAAAGGTTGTGTTGAACTCTTCAGCTCTCGGGGAATTTTGCATCAAAGAACTGCACCTGGGGTTCATGAGCAAAATGGAAGGGTGGAGAGAAAGCACATGCATCTAATTGAAACTGCAAGAGCTTTGAGAGTTCATGTAGGGTTGCCTATTCAGTTTTGGGGTGAATGCATACTCAGTGCCACACACATCATCAACAAGATGCCATCCTCTATTCTAAACTGGAAATCTCCCTTTGAAGTTCTATACAGAGTAGCCCCTAGATATGATCAAATAAAGGTCATTGGTTGCTTGTGTTATGCAGTTCAACCAAATGACTACAGGGATAAAATGGGAACTGTCGCTAGAAGGTGTGTTTTCATAGGATATCCAGTTGGTCAAAAAGCTTTCAAGCTCTATGACCTGGACAAAAAGACTACCATCATTAACAGGCATGTGAAGTTTGTTGAGCATGTCTTTCCTTACAAACTGCACACACATGAGTCCAGTACTGAGTTGCAGAAGTCATTTGGTCAAGAGTTTGATGATGAGGAGAGCCTTCCAATTCCTGAATATAGGCATACCTCTTCAGGCTCCTCACCTATCCCTAGTCACACCACTGGCAATAATAACCTTTCCCATCAATCCTCTAGCTCTTCTGAGAATCAACCCAGTACTTCACCTTCTCCTCTTGGTCACATTAGTGATGACAACTCCTACACAACTATAGGCACTAGTACTGTTCCCATTCCTCCAGAGCATCCTCAAAGGGTCCTTAGATCTCACATCACTAGGCCCAACAGGTTCCAAGAGTACATATGCTCAAATATTCCATCCAGAGGCCAACCTGATTCTTCTTCTCAGTCTGAATCTTTTTCTGTATTCTCTACTCAGCACTTACTTCATCTATCCCCCAACTACATTGACTCATTCATCAGTATGTGTGACACATTTGAGCCTAACTCCTTTGCTCAGGCTAAGGGAAATCCTAATTGGGAGACAGCTATGGCTACTGAGCTCACTGCCTTGACCACAAATCATACTTGGCATGTCACTCCCCTTCCTGATGGCAAGAAGGTCATTGGATGCAAATGGATTTTCAAAATCAAATACAAACCTGATGGCTCAATAGAGAGATACAAGGCCAGGTTGGTAGCTAAAGGATACAACCAAGTAAAGGACAAGGATTACAAGCAAACTTTCTCACCTGTTGCTAAACTTGCAACTGTGAGGGTGATTCTTGCTTTAGCTGCTTGCAAAGGTTGGATGTTGCATCAGTTGGATGTTAATAATGCATTCTTGCATGGATTTCTGGATGAGGAGGTATATATGAAACCACCTCCTGGTTACACAGTTCCTCCTGAGCATGTATGCATGCTCAAGAGATCCTTGTATGGCCTTAAACAGGCCAGTCGCCAGTGGAACTGTGAACTCACTAAGTTCATGATCAGACTTGGTTACACTCAATCTGTTCATGATTACTCCTTGTTTGTAAAGAAGAATGGTTCATTCATGACAGTAGCCTTGGTATATGTGGATGACATGCTCATTCTAGGAAACTCATCCTCTGAAATCACTGACACCAAAGCATCTCTTCACAAGGAATTTACCATTAAAGATCTTGGCACTGCTAGATACTTCCTAGGCATGGAAATTGCCAGGTCTTCTTCAGGGATTCTACTCAATCAAAGGAAGTACATACTAGATATATTGAGGGATGCTCAAATGGACAACTGCAAGCCTACATATTTCCCTATGCAGCATGGCATTAAATTGTCTGTTTATGTTGGTGATCCTATCTCAAATCCTGAGGATTATAGGAGACTAGTTGGCCGATTGCTTTATCTTACATTAACTCGTCCTGACATTGCCTACACAGTACAGCAGCTCAGCCAATTCCTCCTAACACCACTCAAGCCTCACTGGTATGCTTTGGTTTATCTTCTAAGATATCTCAAGAGCAGCTTTCACTTGGCACTATCATATCCTGCATCTTCCTCACTCCAGATTAAGGCTTACAGTGATGTTGACTGGGGGAATTGCCTTGACACTGGTAGATCCCTCACAGGCTATTGCATCTTTTTGGGTTCATCTTTTGTTTCATGGAAGACCAAAAAGCAGAAGGTGGTCTCCAAATCTTCCATTGAAAGTGAATACAGGGCCATGTCCACTGCAGCTTCTGAGCTTGTTGGCTTGAAGGTATTTTATCTAATCTTCACTTGCTTGTCACTCTTCCAGTTCAGCTACATTGTGACAACAAGTCAGCTCAGCAACTTGCCATCAACCCAGTGTTCCATGAGAGAACCAAGCACGTCAGGATTGATTCACATTTCATCCGAGAAATGGTTCAACAAGGCTTCATCATCACTCAACATGTGTCTTCTTCCCCACAGCTTGCAGACATCTTAACCAAGGCACTTGGTGCTTCCCAACACACCTTTCTTCGAGGCAAGCTTGGCCTTATAGTTCCCATGGCAAGTCCAGCTTGAAGGGGGCCTATGGTCACGTGTGGTAAGTGGATCAAGGGCAATTAGGACATTTCATGTAAGGTTGTTACAACAACCATTTGGTTAGCTGTTTCGGCGCCAAGAACTTCAGAAGTTCATTTTGAGAGTTTTTTTATTTATGTAAAATTCTCTCTTTTGGTTTTGCTATGAAAGCTCAATTGATGAAGCTTGATTTGTGATCTGTATTTTCGATTCCACAAATCCAAACAAACACCTATGAACCCAATTCAGAATTACCTTCTAAATGTAAAAAGGATTAGTATGCAATTTATTAGTATTTGTCATGTCTTTAGATATTTTGCATCTTGCCAATATACTTTATGATCTTTTTTTCTTAAATAAAAACGACCGAAAAAACAAAGACACTTTTTAAAAAAAATACAATTTTTAAAACTAAATACTTTTTAAAATATTCGAAATAAAAAAAGTGTTAGAGTTGGAATAAAAACAATTTAAAAAAGATTTATATTATTTCATTATATTAAAGAAATTTTGAAAAATATATTGGATATTACGTTGAAAAACTAAGTTCAAATTTGTAAAAAGATAATGATAAAGAACTAAAGAAGATTAAATTCAATTTCATTTAAGAATGCAAAATTTCTCTCGCTAGCTCGAATTTTTTCCTAATAAAAAAAAATGAATGCAGAATCTCCTCTTCTTATTATTATTTTTTTATCGATTTGCTGCTCATTGTTAATATGGTTTTTATAACCTATATTTTTAGGATAGTATGTTGAAATTTTGAATTTGATAAAAAAAATTACTAGAATTATTAATTTAGTAACTTTTTAAATAATTTTTTAGAGATCACTTTTTTTTGTAAAGATTTTCTTTTTCAATAAAAAAATTATTTAACCATTTATAGATTGGAGCATGTGCAATGGTGAGCCTTGTGGCTCTTATAGTTGCCACATAGGAAAAAAATGGGGGGAAATAAAATTTTAATATAAGGGCCCATTGTTTGGGGCTCTTATATATGAGACCCAAAAAGTAGGGCTCATATGACAGAACTTATGTTTTATTTACTTTTAAATGATTTTCGGTTGTTTTTCATTTGTTTAAAAAAATAAAAAATTTAATTTTGACTTTAATTTATTTTTATCTACACATAGACACCTCTCTTGCATATGTTTGTTGAAAAAAAATTCATTTGAATAATACCCATATTTTCCTTTTTAAACATTAAAAAAATTATTTTTTTATGCTATGTTATTATAAATTAATTACTTAATATTTTTATTATTAATAATAATAAAAGAATTGAGTAAATAAAAATGAAAAATAATAAAAAGGTAATTTAAGGGCCCAAGACTTGGGCTCACGAATGGAGGTGAAAAATAAAAAAGTTAGAATGAGACTCTTAAGCTGATGTGGCATAAGAAAAGTAAGTTAAGGGCCCGAGGTTGGGGCTCACCATTGAACATGCTCTTAGCTGGGGCTACTATCCTTGGGTAAATGGGGCTACTTTATCCACCCGTGTACTCCAAACAGAAATTGGGTGATCTAATTCACTTGTTACTCCAAGATTTTGATTTTCAAAAAGGAAATATTAGAGCATTAGCATTCATGGAACCCGGTTCAGTTCCTTAATTTACCTTTTTATTTTTCTCTTTTCTTAAAAACCCAATTTAATTTTTATTCCACATCCATACAACTCATTTTATTATAAACAAATGATATAAAATTGAAAATAGCCCCACCACTTACTTTAAACTCATCTCTTTCTCTTTCCTCCCCTTTCACTAATGTCCCTCACCTTCTTTTTTTCTTGGGTTTTTAAGGGTATCTTTTAGTAATGAACCCATCTCATCATTCCTTAACAAAATTTATCTTTTCTTTATTATTTTAATATTAAGTTCCTTATATTTCTCTTTCAAACACCCCAATGTGGGTGCTCTTAATAATCCAATCGTTGCTTCAAATTTAGCCTTATTTGTTTGATTGTTCTGTTTTTTTTTCAGACATCCGTTAATTAAAATATGATATTTTCATGTCAGGTTTTTAAAATAATTTTAAAATAGTTTCTACTACTACTACTATTATTATTATTATTATAATTATTATTATTATTATAAAACTTGTTTCTATTAACCAATTACTATTTACAAGAAATTAGTGGGTAGCCGAGATACTTTCTGGGCACCCACTCCCTTAGCGATAATAAAACCGAGTCTAGTGAAAATATAAGCGGCAGCACGAGCCCCGACATCCTGAGATACGGAGAATTTCTGAATCCGCTTCAGCAAAGCAACCGCATCCGTATCTAACTCCCCCAACGAAGAGAAGGAGGAGGGTATGAAACCATAACCAGCCGTTGTGCACAAATATCGATACTTGGCACACTTACGCTGAGCCGCATTAGCAACAACACGACCAGGCACAAAGTCAGACATCCCAAACTGAGGCAAATGGGAGGATCCCGTCAGATCGACACAAACATCCCACCCTCTGTCCCAGGAATAAAGGAGCAAATCCGCTGGATGAATGGACTTATCACGCCCATCAACCAAACCGATATCAACCTCCTTACCGGCAGAAATCCCAGACATGTAGCAGATATCCAATAAGGTGTCGCGAACGAGGTTATGTCGATGTTTAATGCCCACAGAACCAGCGCAAGACACAACATGGTGACCGTAGATATCATCATCAAAGACCCGAGAACAAGTGGAAGATGGTATGGACACTGCGAACAATGGAACTCCCAATCGATAGCTAAGCATACGATATGTCCTTCCATTCATAGTCTGCCCTAACTCAGAAATAGGAACTGCGTGCAACCAATCAGATGAGTGAGCACCCTGCTGAGACTTCCATAATGCCACCTATCGTGGAGTCAATGAGAAAACAGAGTCTGATGTAGCAGCAACCTTCGCGAAATATATATCTGCCAGTTTCTTCGTAAGTTTATTATTATTATTTTTTTTTTTAAACTCCAAATAGTATAGAAATCAAACAACCAAATGTTTACAAGAAGTTAGCAGACAACCGAGAAACAAGCTGCGCGCCAACCCCCTTAGCAATGGAAAAACAAACTCTGGCAAAAATATGAGCAGCTAGGCGAGAACTAGAATCTAAGGCTAACGAGAAAGAGAGAATCCGTCCCAGCAGCGCAACAGCATCCCCATCCAGGTCACCAAAGGAGGAGAAAGAAAAAGGCAAAAACCCATAACCAGCAGCAGAGCACACATCCCGATACTTGGTGCACTTACGCCGCGCAGCGTCGAGAACACACCGTCCAGTAGCGAAGGAAGTCAAGCAAGTCTGAGTGAGGGGGGAGGAACCAGTGATATCAACACACACATCTCGACCCCGATCCCAAGAGTAAAGAAGAATATCAGCGGGCCTAAGGGGCCTGCCAAGACTGTCAACAACACCAATGTCCACCTCCTTCCCAGAGGAGATCCCGGCACGGAAGCAAATGTCGAATAGGGTATCACGAACAAGATTATGCCGATGTTTGAGCCCAACGAAACTCGAACACGACACGGCGTGATCCCCAAAAATATCATCCTCAAAAACCCGACCACATGCAGAGCAAGGAAGACCAGCCCGAAATAAAGGGATACCCAAACGATAACAGAGCACAGACCTGTAAGTCCTACCATTCATGGTCTGACCGAGCCCCGAAATAGGAACAGCTCTGAGCCAATCAGATGAATGGGGCCCATGCTGAGACCTCCACAACACCACCTGCCGCGGGGTCAATGAAAAAACCATCTCAGAAGAAGCCACAATCCGGGCGAAGTACACATCTGCCAATTTCTTCATAAGTTTGGGGGCAGCGAACTCGCAAGAATCACGACTAAAGTCAGAACCGGTAAGATCATTGAAGTCACACAGTGCAGCGTCGAAAGAGGGCCCTGTTGTAAGCGGAATCTGCCATGTTTTACAGCAACTTTTATATCGATTTTTTGTATACATTACATTCATTTGGGCTAGAATAGTACAGAATCTATGTAGTTTATGTTCATTTGCCAAACTATGGAATCTACACCAGTTTCTGTTTAAAATCGCAGAAATCGAGGCTTTTACAGCAATTCTACAGAAAGTCGGAAAAGCTCGGAAAACCACTACAGAAGTCCAAGGTCAAAGCAGCAGAACAAGTCTGAGAGTCAACCTTACTCGACATCGAGTAGGTCTACTCGACCTAGACAAGCATGACCGAACACGGCCTTGTCGAGCAAGCCTGCTCGAGAAGCCAGACAACCCGAGCCTCCGGAGTCTACTCGATCTCGACAAACTCTGGTCGAGATCGACGAAGCCCAGCACCATGCCCGGAGTCGACAAGGGGAAGACCTGCCCGAGAAGCCAAGGACGAGAATCCGAGCCAGGTCTACTCGACCTCGACGAACCCCTTGTCGAGGTCGACAAGCCAGTCCCAGCCAGACGAGGAGGAGTCCTCGACGAGACCATCCGAGCCATCCTCGACGAATCGTACTCGATCTCGACAAGAGTTAGTCGAGATCGACAAGGCACCCAGATCATGTCCGACCCTGTCGAGGAGATCTACTCGAGAAACCCTAGTCGGCGAGCAAAGTTACTCGAGGTCGATAAAGCTTACTCGAAGTCGACAAGAGCCCAGTGAACCAAAGTCCGAGCCTGTCGAGCAGTGCCCAGAAACGCATCGTCGATGACCTGTCCGAGTAGAGTTGGGATTCCTTGGTGCCGAAGGCGGAAGATTCTATCTGATCTATCAAGTTCTATCATGGAAGGAGCAAGATCTATCAACATGAAGACTTACCACATTAGTTTTATCTTTTTTCTTATGGATTTAATTCCATTAAAACATTTATTTATCTTTTAAAGCAATTTAGATATAGATAGATATCTTCTTTCCTAGATTAGCTAGGGAATGAAGGCTATAAATAAGGCCCTAGGGGCTCAGTTTCATTCATTCAATTTTCAGGGAAGATAAGTAGTTCCACAAGGAGAAGTTTAGGGAGTTCAAAGGTTTTAGGGTTTTGGCAGTTTGCGAAAGTTGATTGCCGGAATTGTAAAATCATTGAATTTAGTTTAATGCAAGTTGTTTTCTTTCAATCAATGATGTCCGAGTTTGCGATGAAGGGCGAGTAGTCCACCCACTTCTGGGGCTGGGGTGAGCCCGACGATGGCCATGTGAGGCGATGCATCTTCTATCCCTATGAGCATGATTCTTTTGCGAGGGTTGAAGGTGATCCTTGTTTGTATTATTGAAGCGAAAGTGATCTTAATGCAACTTGGATTAATTATGTGAAAAAGGGTTAGTAACAATTAGGGTTTATGCGAAAGCCTCTATATTCCTACTTGTTAATGACGAAAGTTATTTGATGGAAAGCATGATCTTTTATGCCTTTATGTGTTGTTTTGCATGGTTATCGTTGTGGTGTTGAAACCCTAGCCTTTGAGGTCTTTTAATATATTGATTTATTCCATAAAAATTCTGAGTTTTGGTTCGAAAATCTACGATTTTGTCTTTTACTGTTTCTTGTCGACATAGACCACTGTTTGTCGATCTCGAGTACTGTTCTTGTCGAGGTCGAGGAGGGGTTGTCTAGGTCGAGTTGATTTGCTCCTGTCTTTGTCGATTTTCAAGTTTCTGTCTTTACCTTTCTTTGTCGAAGTCGAGTACCTCTTGTCGAGGTCGAGTTGCCTGATCTTGTCGAGTTGATTGCTTTTGTTCTTTACTTTCTGTTTTCATTACTGTCTTGTCGACCTAGAGGACAGCTTATCGAGATCGACCAGCTTCTGTGTCCTCGAGTTACTTTCTGTCTTTGCTCTTGTCTTTTGCTTTGCTTTTATTTCTGTCTTTAGTTTGTTATCTGCTTTAGTTGCCCTTGCCGGGTTTATTTGTTTCTTTTCTGCTTTTGTTTCTGTCTTTCTGCTGCCTTTGTGAGAATTTACAGCTACCTAAGAACTGCTGACGTGCTTCCTCGTGGATTCGATCCTGACTTTTCTCTTACTACAACGGGAGGAAGTCTTGTATTTATTTGCTGAGACAGGGGAGTCTATCTGAACTATATTTTACATCTATTTCAATACTTGACCAACTCCTGCAACAACAAATTGGCGCCGTTGCCGGGGAGGCAATCAATCGCGCCTTAGGTAGTCAGTTCTCACTGTCTCTTTGAGTTAGATTGCAGGGTGTATGCGTCGTTCTGGTCAAACACCTGAGTTTGACAGCTTAGATGAACCGGAGCGCTACCTACACATCCACTCCAAACTCAAAAGGATCATGTCGGCCGCTGAAACACAGGAACAACTAATCGCTAGGCTTACCAGAGAACTAGCCGCAAGGGATGCCGCTATCAACGCTAAAGATGCTGCTATCGCCGCTGAGAGAGCAGCAAGGGAACAAGCACAGGCTGAGCTTGCCCAGTATCCAACCACGGCAGAGGACTACATGCATCCAACTCTCGTCGTGCCTGAATCGGCGATTCTAATCCCTGAAAACTCTTTTGAAATTCGCACTCAATTTCTTATAGAGCTTAAAAACAATGCCTTTTACGGCAGATTTAATGAGTGTCCTCTTGAACATATTACTAACTTTCATGATATGTGCCGTACTGTTGCAGAAGGTACAACTCTGGAATATGTCAAGATGAAATCTTTTCGCTGGTCGCTCGCTGGACCTGCACTGAAATGGCTGGAAGGGCTGAAGGCAAGATCACTCACAACCTGGGCCCAAGTAGAGCAAGAGTTTCTGAACAAATTCTTCCCACCTGCCAAAACAGCACATCTCCGCCAGAAAATCACCGCCTTTAAACAGCAGAAAGGGGAACCGCTGGCAAGGGCATGGGAGCGCTACAAGGAACTGTTACGATCTTGCCCTACTCATGGACAGCCACCCTACATCATTCAGGAGATCTTCTTCAACTCTCTTGATCAAGTCACTAAGGACAGAATCAACAATTATACTCGCTATGAGTATCTGACAATGCCGCCCAGTGACGCATGGGGAGTGCTGGAGAAGCTCACTATGAGCCATCAAAAGAGATTGATCTAGATGCCCCTCTATGAGCCATCAAAAGAGATTGATCCAGATGTCAGGGAGCAATACTACAGAGATCAGAATAGGAAGCTCATCAAGCAAGTAAAGTATCTCTCTATCAACCAGCCTTGCATAGAATGCGGATCGCAAAGGCACACCACTCCTGGGTGCCCACACACAGAACAAGTCAGGATGGCAGAGCACCATGAGGATGCAGCTTACGCAGGGGGTCCAAATCGCTACATGGGGGACCAAAGGTTTCAGCAACCACAGTGGAACCAAGGTGTCCCTAGGAATCCCCCGCCCTACAGAGCTCCAGGACATCCAGAAAGGGAACAGAAAAAGGATGATATACAGCTGGTACTGGAGGAAATACGGAGAAACCACACAGAAACTAGGCAGTCCTTCAACTCCGTTTATACTCAGATGCAAGGTGTCAACTCTAGGCTTGGGGAAATTGATATCTGGCGGAAAACAGTTGATACACAGATTGGTCAGCTAGCAGCATGAATCCCCAGACAGTCAGGCGCACTCCCTGGATCTTCAGAACCAAATCCTAAGGGAAAGACTGGGCACGTCGCTGCTGTAAAACTCAGAAGCGGCCATCAACTGCAAGAGCCAGAGGTTGGAAAGCAGCAGAACGACGAAGATCAGCAAGTCGACCTTGACAAATCCGTAGTCGATCTCGACAAGGCCGTACTCGACCTCGACAAGACTCTCGTCGATCTCGAGGAGAAATTGCCAGAAACTTCGTCTGCGCCGAACAGCAACTCGACTGCACCCAACCCAGTCGATCTCGATAAGGCTCTTGTCGATGTCGAGGAGCCCCTGGTCGAGAAATCTGCAGCAACTCCGACATCTGTTCTGGCTCCGAATCAAAAAAAGAAGCTGTCTTTCCCCACAAAATCTCTAAAGGACCCAGCAGAGAAAAAGTTTCAGCGCTTCATCAAGATACTTCAGAAGCTGAACGTCACCATCCCCTTCACAGAAGCTCTCAATGAAATGCCGTCCTACGTCAAGTTCCTGAAGGAGATTCTGAGCAAAAAGCGATCGATGGCAGAAATCACAGAGGAGTGCAGCCATCTGGACATACTGGAGAAGAGGCCGGATCCAGGTAAGTTTGCTATAACTATTGGATTTGGTCCATACAAAATTAATGCCCTATGTGATCTTGGAGCCAGTGTTAGTATTATGCCTTTAACGATTTGGTCCAAGATTAAGATAGGTGCCCTGGAGCCTGTGGATGCTAGACTATACATGGCCAACAACACAGTGGTCATTCCAACAGGCATGGTGGAAAATGTACCAGTACAAGTAGGTAAATTCTTCGTTCCTGCTGATTTCCTAATTGTTGATATGCAAGAAGATCCTGCTTGTCCAATTATTCTAGGAAGACCATTCTTGGCAACGGTGGATGCCAACATAAGCGTAAGGAAAGGAGTGCTGACCTTCAACATCAGCGATGAGGTAATTGAGTATTCCTTTAATAAAACTGAAAGGCATACTGGTCCAATGGAAGAGGTCAAATCTATCTCAGCTGGCTACATCACCTGCGGGGAACCCAAGGTTAGAAATATGACCACTGAGGAGATAGAAAAAAGGGACATGGAGGCCCAGGTGGAGGAAATCATGGCAATCCTCAAGGAGAACACAGAAAATCCAATCGACACAGAACAAGGTAAGTCCTTGTGGATTCATTATTTTTCGGATGCCTTGACAGGAGCTAAGTATGGGGTCAAGATCGACCAGGGCTCCTCGACATCGAGTAGAACCCTAGTCGATCTCGACCAGACCAAGGATACTCCACCAGCGCCAGCTTCGTCGAGCAGCGAACCAGACAAGCCGGGTCTACTCGAAGTCGACAACACTCTCGTCGATCTCGACCACCCCTCGGAGAGCCCAGCGCCGCCTTCCTCGACGAGCAAGCCACCAGGAGGAGAAGGCTACTCGACCTCGAGTAGCCTTGTCGAGGTCGACCAACACTCAGCACCACCAGAGCCATCTTCATCGACGACGCTGACTCCAGGACCAGAACCCTCGTCGACCTCGAGTAGCCTTGTCGAGGTCGACCACCGCCAGGCGCCACCAGATCCTGTGTTCTCGAGGAGCATCCCACCAGGAGCAGAGTCCTTGTCGAGGTCGACCAGCCAACTCGAGGTCGACAAGACCTGTTCTTCCTCGACTTCTGACTCTTCGACCAGACCACCACCAGATCCTGCAGTCTCGTCGATCTCGAGGAGCCCTAGTCGAGATCGACCAAACACCGTGGTGCCCGATTCCGTTTCCGCAAAGGTAAGTCAAGGTATGGATCTTTCTTCTCCTATTTCCATCAAAGATTTATCTATACATGGGAGAGGTCTGCCTTGGTATGTGCGATTGTGCAGGATTTCCAATGATGAGCCTAAGGAGTATGAAGTTGGAGACAAGCTCTATGTCTCTAAATCAAAGGATCATTGGTTTCCCAACAAATTCAAAAAGAAGCGGATGGGACCGTTTGTGGTGAACAAGATCCATTCTGGAGGATTACAGCTGATGGACAAGAATGGAGTCTTATTTGAGGCCCAAGCTACATGGGCCCTGCAGATGCCACCTTGAGCATTAATGAAAGTCGGCCTAGCGACTATAAAATATAGAGCGTGTACATAGACTTTTTGGGACATTTGAGGCTTTGTTTATTTTTTGCTATTATGGGTATATGTCTTCTACTTTTTCAGGTCAATGGATAGAACCAAAGCTTACTCGGACTAAGAGGTGCTCCATTCGAAATTTTGCAGCTCTGCACACATGTCTTGTGAGTTTCTTTCTTTACCCCTTACATTGTTTTTTTTATACAGTGAGGACACTGTAATGTTTAAGTATGGGGTAGGGGAAGGGCTTACATTACGCATAATTGCCATATTTGACATTATTTGTGCATTATTTCTTTGAAATTGCTACATGGCTATTTTGGAATGCATTATTTGATTTATGTGCCTATATGCATGTTTTCCAAAAATTTGAGAAAAATGACCCCCATTGAAAATTTTGAATAATGTCATGGAAGCTTATATTGGAATCGACGATGCGAAATTGGATTCATTAGAGATATAGCATGAAATTGCCTAGTAAAGGGAAGTCACAATGAAGTGCATTATTTTCTTGAAAACCATGAAAGGAGGTAAAATTTGAATTTGCTTTTGACATGTTGCATGATAAGATGATGGAGGACTTTATATTTCCATATAATGCTCATTGTAAATTCCTAGCCATACCTATGCTTATGCATCACAAAAGCCATAATATGCCTTATTTCAAATATTGCTCCACATGAACTAAATATTTGCCATTCTTTACCTTATCCGGGGATTATGTTGAGAATGATGTTACATTATGGAGATGTTATATGGTGTTTGTGTTATTATCATTATTGGAGTTTGGCAAGGAAATTGTTTGAATATATGGAAAATTTAATGAGTGAAAGAAAATCCAATCACCTCAGGAGATAAAGGTAGATTGACCCTGCTCTCTAAGATAATAGTTTGGAGAGATGGGACACATTGTGAGGAGTCCAAGGCACTAAGTATCCGGGGCCATTCATGACACCCATGTTTGCGACTCGCGAGAAGGCAGTGTTGAGGTTAGAGAGGTAAAAGCATTATTATTGAAAAAAGCAATATGAAAGGTGATGAATCAAAAGAAGAAAGGAATGTGGAATGAAACTCAAAGTTTGAAAGTGATCCATTTCCCCGGATCAAAAGCACCACATTGCCAAAAATTGCCCACCTTTTAACCTTTTACCAATTTACTCCTTCATGAGCTTAAATTAAAGTCTTCTTGATTATCAATGCTTTGTCACATAAAAATTGTTTATGTATAACCCTCCTTTTATGAGTAGATGTTGCTTTTATGTATTTGCACATGCATGGATCTGTGACACTAGTACCTTTTCGAGGATGGTAATTGATTGCAGGGACATATAAGAATGAATCTAAGATGTTGAGAGTTTTGATTTCTTCCCCTAAATGACAATTAAAAGTATTGCTTGAGGACAAGCAAGCTTAAGTATGGGGTGTTTGTTGTAAGCGGAATCTGCCATGTTTTACAGCAACTTTTATATCGATTTTTTGTATACATTACATTCATTTGGGCTAGAATAGTACAGAATCTATGTAGTTTATGTTCATTTGCCAAACTATGGAATCTACACCAGTTTCTGTTTAAAATCGCAGAAATCGAGGCTTTTACAGCAATTCTACAGAAAGTCGGAAAAGCTCGGAAAACCACTACAGAAGTCCAAGGTCAAAGCAGCAGAACAAGTCTGAGAGTCAACCTTACTCGACATCGAGTAGGTCTACTCGACCTAGACAAGCATGACCGAACACGGCCTTGTCGAGCAAGCCTGCTCGAGAAGCCAGACAACCCGAGCCTCCGGAGTCTACTCGATCTCGACAAACTCTGGTCGAGATCGACGAAGCCCAGCACCATGCCCGGAGTCGACAAGGGGAAGACCTGCCCGAGAAGCCAAGGACGAGAATCCGAGCCAGGTCTACTCGACCTCGACGAACCCCTTGTCGAGGTCGACAAGCCAGTCCCAGCCAGACGAGGAGGAGTCCTCGACGAGACCATCCGAGCCATCCTTGACGAATCCTACTCGATCTCGACAAGAGTTAGTCGAGATCGACAAGGCACCCAGATCATGTCCGACCCTGTCGAGGAGATATACTCGAGAAACCCTAGTCGGCGAGCAAAGTTACTCGAGGTGGATAAAGCTTACTCGAAGTCGACAAGAGCCCAGTGAACCAAAGTCCGAGCCTGTCGAGCAGTGCCCAGAAACGCGTCGTCGATGACCTGTCCGAGTAGAGTTGGGATTCCTTGGTGCCGAAGGCGGAAGATTCTATCTGATCTATCAAGTTCTATCATGGAAGGAGCAAGATCTATCAACATGAAGACTTACCACATTAGTTTTATCTTTTTTCTTATGGATTTAATTCCATTAAAACATTTATTTATCTTTTAAAGAAATTTAGATATAGATAGATATCTTCTTTCCTAGATTAGCTAGGGAATGAAGGCTATAAATAAGGCCCTAGGGGCTCAGTTTCATTCATTCAATTTTCAGGGAAGACAAGTAGTTCCACAAGGAGAAGTTTAGGGAGTTCAAAGGTTTTAGGGTTTTGGCAGTTTGCGAAAGTTGATTGCCGGAATTGTAAAATCATTGAATTTAGTTTAATGCAAGTTGTTTTCTTTCAATCAATGATGTCTGAGTTTGCGATGATAGTCCACCCACTTCTGGGGCTGGGGTGAGCCCGACGATGGCCATGTGAGGCGATGCGATAAAGGTCAGATCTTTTGTGCGATTCATCTTCTATCCCTATGAGCATGATTCTTTTGCGAGGGTTGAAGGTGATCCTTGTTTGTATTATTGAAGCGAAAGTGATCTTAATGCAACTTGGATTAATTATGTGAAAAAGGGTTAGTAACAATTAGGGTTTATGCGAAAGCCTCTATATTCCTACTTGTTAATGACGAAAGTTATTTGATGGAAAGCATGATCTTTTATGCCTTTATGTGTTGTTTTGCATGGTTATCGTTGTGGTGTTGAAACCCTAGCCTTGGAGGTCTTTTAATATATTGATTTATTCCATAAAAATTCTGAGTTTTGGTTCGAAAATCTGCGATTTTGTCTTTTACTGTTTCTTGTCGACATAGACCACTATTTGTCGATCTCGAGTACTGTTCTTGTCGAGGTCGAGGAGGGGTTGTCTAGGTCGAGTTGATTTGCTCCTGTCTTTGTCGATTTTCAAGTTTCTGCCTTTACCTTTCTTTGTCGAAGTCGAGTACCTCTTGTCGAGGTCGAGTTGCCTGATCTTGTCGAGTTGATTGCTTTTGTTCTTTACTTTCTGTTTTCATTACTGTCTTGTCGACCTAGAGGACAGCTTGTCGAGATCGACCAGCTTCTGTGTCCTCGAGTTACTTTCTGTCTTTGCTCTTGTCCTTT
Source organism: Persicaria tinctoria (assembly GCA_037127255.1). Lineage (NCBI taxonomy): Eukaryota > Viridiplantae > Streptophyta > Magnoliopsida > Caryophyllales > Polygonaceae > Persicaria > Persicaria tinctoria. The sequence continues at coordinate 38,578,232 of JBANSL010000003.1, read as the reverse complement.
TCTTTGCTTTTATTTCTGTCTTTAGTTTGTTATCTGCTTTAGTTGCCCTTGCCGGGTTTATTTGTTTCTTTTCTGCTTTTGTTTCTGTCTTTCTGCTGCCTTTGTGAGAATTTACAGCTACCTAAGAACTGCTGACGTGCTTCCTCGTGGATTCGATCCTGACTTTTCTCTTACTACAACGGGAGGAAGTCTTGTATTTATTTGCTGAGACAGGGGAGTCTATCTGAACTATATTTTACATCTATTTCAATACTTGACCAACTCCTGCAACAACAGGCCCCTCATCTAGGGGATTCGATCCTGACTTTTCTCTTACTACAACGGAGGAGTGAGGACTGCAACCCAGAAGACTGCATGCGCGAGGCTAGAAAAGAATAATGCATGACGTCACCAACCGCATAAACACCAAGCCCACCGTACTGAAACGGAAGAGTAGCCAACCTCCACTGCCAATCACCAAACCCGGGTCCAGAAGCAGCCACAATACGCTCTAAACAGACACGGAGGGCACTGTCAAAAGTAGACTGAGTTGGGACAACGGCCCCCAGCGGACAAGTACGCAAGGTGAAGTAGAGTCTAGAGATACCCGAACAATCCCGAATCAAAAGCAGCTCACTCTGCGGATCCTCCAGTTTGGCAACAAGACCCATAAGCTCGACTGTCTTGGCCACCCGCGTTGCAACAATCTCAGCGCTGTAAACAGGGCAAGTACTGACACGACCACCTAAAACCGTAACGCTAGAAACAGGCCGAGCAATGAGGGCAGGGAAAACACCGGGTACCAAGCCCCTAGGATTCACAGCAGGCCAAAAGACCTCAGTCTTATCCACGTTAAGGTGCAACCCCAACGCAGGACCATCAGACATAATCAAATCAAGAACCTGGCTAACCACAAGAGTGTCCCCAACAATGGTACCGTCATCCAAATACCAAGCCTGCAAGCATAAATCGAACGAATCCCGGATCTTGCATATCAGAGGATGCAAGACCAAAGCAAAGAGCAATGGACCAAGGGGATCACCCTGCTGAACCCCCTGGCAAGACCAAAGGCAGTGCTCCCCATAGTAGAGCCGAGCAGGGCTAGAATAACAGAACTCGACCCAACGCGAGAGGCTAGGGCACTGACGACGGACTTCCAAAAGCAGAGTAGTGCGGTCGACCAAGTTGAAAGCATTTTGGAAGTCCACCAACAGCATAGAAAGACCTATCTCAGAACCACGAGACTCTACAAGCCTATTCAAGGCATGCAGAATGGCCTCACCACCTCCAGAAACACCAACTCCGAACTGCAGGTCCCTAAAATACCCAGATAACTGAGGCCCAACCAAGAAAGCACCCACCTTAGACACAAGGCGTCTCCAGATCGTACCGACAGCAATAGGGCGGATACCACCCTTTTTTTTACCAAGGGAGTAAGAGGGGCACTAGCAACATATTCCTCGAGAGCTGACGGACACCGGCCCTCCAAGAAGATGTTCACCACACTCGTAATGGAAATCAGAAGCTCATCAGAAATAGCAACTGCCGCACCACTCAAACAGTCTAACAGATGCTGGGCCCTGAGCCCATTCCTACCACAAGAAGTACCACGCGGGAAACTCCTGATGGAATCCAAAACAATGGGCGGGAAAGCAATAATAGATAGCTGAGGGGCGAAACCACAAGGCAAAGCAGGGAGGGGGGCAGAAGGGTGCTTGTCACGAAGCGCAATCAAGGTAGAATTAGAGTAAGGAGCAACACCGGAAGAAGAGAGAACCTGCATAGCAGCAGTGAAATGCCCATCAGAAATCTTCTGAATGTGGATTTCTCAATAATCTTTATTATTATTATTATTATTATTATTATTATTATTATTATTATTATTATTATTATTATTATTATTATTATTATTATTATTATTATTCATCGTCATTACCTATTAATATGATATTCATATATTTGTAACGACCATCAGACTAGTAAATGCATAGAATAAGAAGCTAGGTATCCATTATGTCCAGAGAAAATTTGTGTCGCAGGCACAAATTTTCAAACTAATTACAGCTCCGTCCAACCTTTTGTAAATTTTACAAAAGTGTCCACTTTAATACTTTCCGCTGCCTATTTGACGTTTTTACCCCTCCATCGTCTTTTATCGTTCTTCGTCCTCAACCCAGCGGAAACTGGCCGGCGATCGCCCCTGTGTTATTCCTGTCAGATTTCGACTGAATCTCCTTCAAAGGAGTGTTTATTGAAGTCGATTATTGCACTTTCTTATCGTCAATGGCGGAAATCCCTTGTAGTTCAGGTGGTGAGTCTGCTTGAACCTTTCCCTGTTGGTTAGGGTTTGTTTTTCTGCGGTATATGTAGCTTTTTGGTCGACTTTTGACGGATTTTTGTGTGGTCTAGTGTTGGTTGGTGTCGTGATAGCAAATGCTGGAGCGTTGTTCTTGTTTTTAGTATCAAATATGCGATTTCTACTGAACAATTCTACATGCTCCTATCGTTTTTCCTCTTCTGATATCTATGTTTTCCTTTTTTGTCGACTTTTGACGGATTTTTGTGTGGTCTAGTGTTGATTGGTGTCGTGATAGCAAATGCTGGAGTGTTGTTCTTGTTTTTAGTATCCAATATGCGATTTCTACTGAACAATTCTGCATGCTCCTATCGTTTTTTCCTCTTCTGATATCTATGTTTTCGTGTTTGTCAGGTTCACTTACTGATTTAGTGAGATACAGAAGGCAATTTGATGTGAGTTTTTATTTTGATATTGATCTTTTTATCCTGTCTGTTTATATAGTGTTGTTTACTTATGTTGATATGCATTTATTTTTGACATTTTTGCTTGTTTTTAAACAGAACATTTCTTATTGTATTCCTGAGGATGAGTGGTTCCATTCTAGATCAAACAGATATTCGTATCCTGATGTTTGTGAACTCATCAAAAGTCATCTGTCGGATAAACACTATGAGATATTGTGAAATAGTTGTGTTGGGTGGGTGCTGACACAGGGAACCAATATGGTTTCTAACTTTCAGCTCATGCATCAGATTATGTTGCGTCGAGTTCCAACCAAAAAGAAGATGGAGTTGTGGTTTAAGGTTGATGGATTTTTGGCTCGGTTTTCTCTTGCTGAATTCCATGTTATTACTGGTCTTCCTTGTGAAGCTAATGATTGCAAACCACCCAAACATGTGTCTTCTCTTGATTTTTTTGGGGAGAATAAATGCTCTTATAAGGAGTTAGTACAGCGTTTTAAATCCGAGAGTAAATCCTCAGAGAAGAAGTTGATTATGGATGAGCTGCTTATTATTGAAAAGGTCCTATTATTCAGGAGATCAGAGTTTGTCAGTGAAGAAAACTTATCCCTTGCTTGTGCTGAGAATGAGTTTGAAATTTACCCCTAGGGGAGAGCTTCATACACGAAGTTGGTTACGACATTAAAGAATATAGATCTGGCTTATCGTCAGCATGGCAGACGTTGTTATGATATACATGGGTATAATCTTGCTTTCCAAGTAGTCTTTAAGGTCGCATATTTATTGCTTGTTATCCATTTTGAAGTCTGTCAACATATTTATTGCTTGTTATCATATCTCACTATTCTGGCTGAATATTTCAAATACTTTATGTTTTTTTGCAACAGTCATGGATTTTAGAAGCCTTCCCATCAATAGCTGCAAAAGTTGACTGTGATTTCAAAATGGTTGTTGGAGATCCATACTCTTTGCACTCGGAATGTAAGCTTAAACACGTATATGATTCTGCTTCTGCACTTTTTGATGATGAGCTGGTAAGTTTATGAGATATGTTTTGTAGTTGTTAGTGAATGAATTTAATATCTGTTTTAGGCACCATTGTCAGCTACTTTTTGTAAATTTGCGAAAATACCAGACACGTCAGCCGAAATTTGCAAAAACACCAGACTTGTCAGCAGAACTACATTGTTTGCAAGACTTTTAATTTTTTGTATCAGTAATGATTTTTGTTTGACACTGCTCTTGTTTGTTTTTTGTTATTTATATATATCTTAACAAGTAGGAACCAAATTATTGCATAAGTGTCAGTATATTTTGATTTAGATCACATGTCAGCAGGGTAATAGATTGTCATTTAAATATAATTGCATAAAGAAGGTTTGGATGTGCATATTCATTTAAATATTATTGCATAACATATAATTCCACTTTATCATTAAAAGCTAGTAGGTGCACATCTTTTAGTTGGCTTAGTCATTTTATGTCAGCAGTCCCAAAGTTTTAAATAAATATTAAAGGTTATTAGCATATTTGTTGTTTTGTTGTAAATATCCGTGCTTTTAATAATATATTTCCTCTATTTTTGTGTAGGCACCATTTTTCCCTATTTATGGTCAATTTGCAAGAACACGAGGGATGGTTTATAGTGAAGAAGTTGCTGATGAAAGAGTTGATGACATTGCTCAACCTGTCTTCCCCAAGCTGGATGGTGTTCTGTATGAAAGTTATCGATTGCGTACAAATGCGTATAATGACAGGTTCATACGCAATGATGCCTTAGCTGTTGTCGTTGGGAATGACGCCGTCAATTTTGTCAACAAACAGGATGTTGTAAATGATTCTGCTTTAGATGCTGTTGTTGGGAATGATGGAGTCAATTCGGAGGTAAAACTTGATGTTGTTCATAAAGGAAAGAAGATGACATCATTGAGAAGGGGTCGGTCTGCAGGTACCTTTAATTCCTCCCCTCTTTTGGCTTTAGAGGATAAGAAATCAAATAAGAGGAAAGCCACTAATATGCGGAAGAAGAAAGATTCAGGTAAGAAGGTTCGGTTTCTAGATGCTGAGACAGATGTGCTAGTCAAAGAGTCTGTTATACCTGTTGTTGCTTGTGACAATGTTGACCCAGTGATTGAGTGTCAGAAGTTTGTACATGCGAAGATTGTGTATCACCGTGTGAAGAAGAGGAAGACAGTTGATAAAGAGCCTAGGAATGTATTCTATTCAGAATCTGCTGAGAAGTCTGTATCTTTGCAAGTTGCTTCGACTGCAGATATGTTGCCCCCTGATGGACTATCTAACGAAAAGGGTGATGTGTTTTGTTCTGATCGTGATACTGGTGGGGTACATGACGATGCTGTTGACTCTGAAACTGGGGGTGCTCTTGATGATGACTTTGGGGGAACCCATTCAGTTGACTCTTCTGGGTCAACTGTGTCTCCTATTGGGTCTCGTCATGCCCATGTTAATTCATCTGGTCCAGAGAATCAAGACATACCTTTGGGAGTTGATTCTGACGCAAAAAAAAACCTGCTGTTTGTGTTGATGATCCGATTGATGCTTCAATTCCTGAAGTTGAGACCGATTGCTATGTACCCAGAAATGGGTGTGGTGTGGGGCTATCATCTCCCAAAAAAGGTGAAATACGGGATGAAATGGGTGATCTTCCTTTTAGATTTGATGCTAATGCTCCAGCCCCTGTTATTGATAGTTCATCTCAGGTGGTGCAAGAAATTTTTAGGCGTCTAAACGAGTTGGCTGTTAGTGTAGGAGAAATTAAGACCTCTATGGGGAAGTTAGATGGGATTATTAACATGTTTTCTGTTTTTGGGGAGAAGTTCACTTCCCTTGAGAATAAGGTTGCAACGCATGCATGTACAGTTGATGTATCCCAGCCAGTGCATTCCATACCAAAAAATGATGCGGGTACTACAGTTAATGACGACGTTTTCTCTGATATACTGGCTGATTCGCCTGTTGCTCACGGAATTGTTTCCGATTTCAATAGAGGAGATGAAGTAGGTATTCCAAATGTTGATCTAAATTTACCCTCTAATGAAATGTCATCTGAGTTTGGTGTAATACCTGAAGTTGACATTGAAGGCAAGCGTCGCATTGACGTTGATGATTTGAATGATGTTCACCCCGAAGTTGATGGGGGGAATTCTGATGTGAAAGAACCGAAAGTAGTTATTGGGGATGCAGGTCTGATGGATGTTGATGTCATTCCACCAGAAAGTGACTTTGGCGGGTCGCATTGTACTAACACTGATCCACAGTGGTTACAAATTGTATGTCCTGCCACTGAATATGATGGTGTACGTTCTGATATGGAGGATTTGATTAACCCTTGTGTTGGAGGTGATAAAGATAGTGATGTTATTACATTAATTGGATCAGAAGGATGTGCTATTAATCCTTGCTTGGATGAATCTGATGTTGTATCTCCTCCATCTACTACTGTTGATGTTAAGTTGGTACCCTTTTCAATCACTTTTGCTTGCGATGTAGATAAAAACAATGTTGACATCTCTCTACCGGGGGTGGGTGTTGGAGATGCAAATAGTGTTCCTGCTGCTGACATATATACTAATGCTGACATTTCATTGGGGGATGTTATAGGTTGTCAATTTTATTCCACTGAGCATGAATCTTATGCCGTTCGGACTTGCTTTGATTTGAAGGGGAGCGGTGAAGCTGGGGATTTGAATGAAGCTCATAAAGAAGATGTTGATGCAGATCGCCCTCAAGGGGATGCACAGAATGAAGCTCAGCATGAAGAGTCTGATGTCAAGGAAGCAAAAGGAGGTAGTGAGGATGCCTGTGGCACTACTGTCGATGGGAAACCAATTGAAAGTGGAATTATTGATGAACAGCGCCCTCAGGGGAATGCACAGTGCTTAACAATTGTGTGCGTTGACACCCAGATGTCATCAGATTTTAATGTCTTATCTGGTGCTGACATCCATAGCAAGTGCAGTGATGACGTTGTTGAGTTGAATGCTACTGAGACTGAATTTGATGTCAAAATTCCTGATGTGAAAGAACGAACTGAATATATTGAGGCTGAACATGAAGTGGGAGGCTCTGATATTCAGGATTCAGTTAATGGTTGTACGGGAGGTGATGAAAAGGATGACGATATCACAATAATGGGATTTGAAGGTGTTAATACAAAGTTGGAATCAGATGATTCTGATGTTCTGTGTCCTCCTTGTAATGTTGTTGCAAATGCTTGTGATATGTCATTCTCTCCATCTATTGTCATCAGTGAGGTTCTTTTGTCATTAAAAGATGCTGTTGAGGGTGGTCTGTGTGATGTGAAGGATAAGGTCATTGGCGAGGCAGATGGGGTTGGTAAGCCTTCTGACATCTCTTCCACGGAAGCTGGTGATGCTTCTTTAAAGGGTCCTGCTTCTTCTATTCCGTGTGTAACAGACAGTCTTGTTATAGTCCCAGACAATTATGTTCCATCACGCTCTGTTGATTGGGATTCATATGCAAAGGATCCTATTATATTAAGTGACATTGAAAAATTAAAGCAAGCCAACACCATTCCTATGGACAATAGCTTTTTGTTCGGCCCCCCTGTACAAGAAAACGAAAAGAAATTGGCACAGTACAATGCCAAGAAGTCACTGATCAGCCGCGAGGATCATCAGTTTATGTATTCCATTATAAAGAGCAAACGGTATTTTTTTTTTTGCCTATATTATTCAATTACCTCTAGATTAATATGCTTTTATTATTTATTACTCTCTCTATGATTGTTGTAAAGTTATGCGTATTGTATATTCCTTCTCAGGGATTTTTCTGTTTGTACTCCTTCTGGACGGTTTGGGAAATCATTTTTCCACAATATTATAAGAAGGGGCAAGTGGTTGGATTCAGAGGTAAGAACTGCTTACATCAACCAAATATGGGGATGTTTTCTCTTTTTATATGCTTGACAGTGGTTTGTTTTTACAGAATCTTGAAGTGGCGTTCTACTATATAAGGAAACGAATTTATGAAGAAGCGGACAAGTATAAAGATTGTGTTGTGGTGGATTGGATTTTTGCCGTTAAGTACTGACTTCATATGCTGAAGATTTTGTGGAAGATGATAATGTTGACAGATCTATTGAGGCTTATTTCACAGGCGATTGTCCTGACAAGTATCCTAAAGCCTGGGCGTCAGCAAAGAAGATTCATACACCCTTCAATATTCACAACTTGCATTGGGTAGCCTTGGAGATACTAATTGATGAAAAGGTTATAAATGTGTATGATTGCAATGTTTCTGGAATTGCTGCTGGTTTACTTGCCCACTATCTGCAACCTATTACTAAGTGGCTTCCAATCCATTTGGTGAAAGCTGGTGTGTACGAAAATTTCACCTCATCCCCCTTCAAGTTAATCAAGGTGCCTGGTTTACTTCACGATCGTTCTTCGTAAGTGTTCTTCCTGTCTTGTAATACTTTTATTAATTTTTATCATATATTACAATTTTTGACCTGGTTATTTCCCCCTTATTGTGTTTTAATTGCAGGTCTGCTTGTGGGGTGTTTATAGTAAAAGCAATTGAAGCGCTTATTTTTGGAGGAGATGTGAAGGTGATAGCATGCATTTAGGTAGGCATAATAGGTTGCATTTAGCTTATTTAAGATGCATTTCATCCATGATTTGATTACAATTTGCATATTTGCTCTCTATGTTGGTGGAATCGGAATCTACACGTTTTTATTGATTATTTCAGGTAATGGTAGATCCGAGGAGAAGACATGGGTTGATAACGCATTGGATGAGAATGTCTAGTTGATCGAAGAAGCTTACATGAAGATCTCAAGAGGTCCTGAGAAGAAGAAGCGAACCTAAACGAAGAACAAGTCTGCAGAAGTTGTCGCCAGACATGCTGAACTTGTTTTGCACTTTCTGGAGGCCTCGGTTGTCCGATCGACTATTATGACCATGCGTTGGAAAGCCCTTTCAGAGGGCTACAACTTTCATGTTGACGTCGAGAGCTGATTCAAGACGGAATTTCCGTGAAAGACCAATGCAGCGCCCGCCGCATGGTTTGCTGCGCCCGCCGCATGGTTTGCCGCGCCCGCCGCCAGGGGCGGTATTCATGCTGCGCCCGCCGCATGGTTTGCTGCGCCCGCCGCAACTTTGCGGCGCCCGCCGCACGTACTGCCGCGCGCCGTTTTGATGGAATAAACCCTAGTTTCTAATTTATTCACTTTGAGGCCGACTTGGATGCTTTTAATTAGGCCTTTTATGTTATTTTTCATTACCATTCATTCTATTCTTTGAACCATTAGACAATTGGAGAGAGAGCGATGTTCGCCATGGGCGACTAAACTCTCTTTGTTCTACTTGCAATTTGAAGCTTTGTTTGGATTGATTGTGAGTTTCTGAATCTTGTTCCTTATTTCCTATATTGAATGTTTCAACTTCTTTGTGCTTAATTAATTATTGATTTGTTCTATCCTGTCTGGCCAACTTGATAGATCAATTCAATTGCTAGGGTTTTGTAGATTCCTGGTTGCGAACCTTAACCCAAGTAGCAAACTTGTTCCTTTAGGGCTGGTTGAACTATTTGAATGAGTAGGAAGTTGAATGTGTTGTTAAATCCCTCTTTAGGGACTGCAAATACCTTGGTTAATCTCTGAACTTAAAGCTATCAATTGGGTTAAATCCTTCTTTAGGGACTGTTCGATTGATAAGGGTTGCTAGGACTGGTTGGACTAGTAACTATATTAGGTCGGGACAAGGGCATTCATAGGAAGACTAAAAGGACAAGAGGAAGTTACAATATCAATTCAACCAAATAAAGTGGATAGTTGTAGGTAGAGCGATCTTCTCTAAATTGCTTTGCATTAATTTGTTTATAGTTTATTTTGTTTTTGTTCTTATTTCAATCACCCAAAACCCCCCCTTTCACTAATTGGTAAATACACATTGCAAAGGAATACTTGATTCTCTGTGGGATCGACCTCTTACTTGCTTGCTATACTAGTTTGTAGGTTTGAGTTTTATTTTGATACGGTTTAAGCGACTAAAAACCGCGCATCAAATTGGCGCCGTTGTCGGGGAATCAAGTTTATTTTTTTGTTTTGTGTATTTATTGATTTTTGTTTATATATCTAACTTCGTTGTGAACCTATCTTACGGTTCACAACACCCTTGCTACTAACTTTTTAAGATGTTGAGATTGTTGCAGTTTGAAGGTGAGAACTTTCACCAATATTTCACTAGATTGCATGAGTATGTTGACGACCTTGGTTCATGGGGTTATCAATTCAGCATCCGAGATATGATTATTTGCATACTTGATGGGATGACTGTTGAGACGCGAGCACTTGCTGAGTACATGAGTAACGGAGGTCTGAAACGGTTAGGAGGATTGTCGGGGTTGTGGGATTTTTTCTATTATATGGATTACCATGTTTCACAAGAAGTCTTGCTCGCTACGTGTTCTCCGCCGATGGAGGACTCTGTCACACACCTGGAGGATCCATTGCACACTCTTACTCAAGTGGTGCAGCAGTTAGAGGAAAGAAATATGAGCCGAATCGGAAAATTGGAGGAGCAAATGAGCCGCTGTAAAAACTTGGAGAATCAGATGAGCCAACTCATTCAAATTTTAAGTGCAAAAGGTGAGAAAGAAAGGAGTTTCGAAGAAGATGAGGAATTGGTTGCAGACAACGATAGTTTCTTAGATGATGGAGGAGATGGTCTAGTGCTTCATGTCTTGGAATCTCATGAGTCGACGCATGAGGTTACATGTGATGTGTCTCCTACTCCATCTGCACCATCCATTCTGATCTCGCCTATTGATGAACCAGGTCTAGAGCCATCAGCTGAGGCTAAAGAGGTAATAAAGGTAAACTTTTGCAATTTTGAAGTTAATGGTGTATATGTTGATCCTTTTGATTGCTATTTTGAAAAGCCACCAGCGGAACTGTGTTGGTGGTATCATATTCCTTCTGCAGAGAGTCATACTAGACTATTTGATAGATTGAAAGGGTTCTTGAGTTCCGCATTTTATGCTTTCAATTTATTGTGCTATGATGTGCTTTGCAAGATGTGTGCACAGGAATATGATAGGTTACTGAGGGCCTTGACAATGTCTGAGAAATAAGGTCTTGAGATTGAGAATAAGTCAAGCCAATGACATTAAAGAGAGGCGCTTCTCGGGAGGCAACCCGAGGTAAGTTTTAGTTATTTCAATTCCTAGTTAGCTAGTTTTCTTTAACCCAACGCGCGCAATGCTCAGATCCGACCTATATCGCCCCTTCCACCACATTGTGAGCATTTCATTCATCTCTTTCTCTATGTTTTTATTTTTTGTTGTCTTTTATGTTTCATTGAGGACAATGAAAGGTTTAAGTGTGGGGGAGGGATTGCATTGCATATAGATAGAATTTGCATATCATGTTTACTTATGTTATCATGTTTATTTATGTTGTCATGTTTATTTTTATTCATATACTGCATATGAAAAAATCCAAAAATATCATGCATTGCATTTAAGTGTTATTAAATACCCATCTGACTTAGTTTGTCCTCTATTTTAAATTTCAAGCATGATTCATAAAAATCCCATGGAGTTCTGGATGTTTTGATTTTTGTCTGTATTTGATTTTTGTGGAACATGAGCTAGCAAATATAATTGAGCATGTATGATTGAGCTAAAGTATGATTGAAATCCTAAAAACATGACCCTGTGAGGATGTTTGGCCTTATTTGAATTCTTTTGCTCAGTTGTGTGAATTACTCTCCTAGTGTTGCTACCTCTTGGCGTTGACTGCAGTATCTATTTCTAAAGACCGACTCACATGTTTGTTGCTTGCGGAGTTTATGTTTATATTTTGAGTTTATTATTTGAATTTTTGCATATTTAGTGAATAAGGTGGCAATGGTTGATGCACTTAGTAACCGGATCTATGCATGACACCCATGGATATGATTCGCGCAAAAAGGTGTTGAAAACTATCCACTAGGAAAGAAAGCTTGATCATTGAGTAACCAAGTTCATTCATGACACCCATGTTTGCAACTTGCGTCAAAAGATGTTCAAGTGGACTTCATATTAATAGTTGAGGTGTTGATAGACCGGGGCCATTCATGACACCCATGTTTGCGCTTCGCGTAAGGAAAGCACCAAGACAAGAAAAAGAAAAAAAGAGAGAAAGAAAGACAAAGAAAAGAAAAAAAAAAAAGTGTTGAATGATATTTTCTTTATTGTGTCCCGCAAGTAATGACATTTCGGTAGTTAATTGGTGATATGGTGGTCAATGTCTATGAGCTTAGTGCATTATTGGTTTGAGTTGAGAGTTGTACTTAAAAGCCTAAACACATGAGTGAAACACATATTTCTGGTGAGGTTGGATGATGTCTACTTCTAAGCTTTGATCACTATAATACATGCTATGACATTTGTTTGTTTGGTTTATGTTTTCACCTGCTGTGATGTTGCTTTTTGATGAGGTTGAAACTTGAAGGGATTTCCTGTGGGATACATTGATTCATGTTCATTCTATCATTGCTTGAGGACAAGCAAAGGTTAAGTGTGGGGGAGTTTGATAGCATGCATTTAGGTAGGCATAATAGGTTGCATTTAGCTTATTTAAGATGCATTTCATCCATGATTTGATTACAATTTGCATATTTGCTCTCTATGTTGGTGGAATCGGAATCTACACGTTTTTATTGATTATTTCAGGTAATGGTAGATCCGAGGAGAAGACATGGGTTGATAACGCATTGGATGAGAATGTCTAGTTGATCGAAGAAGCTTACATGAAGATCTCAAGAGGTCCTGAGAAGAAGAAGCGAACCTAAACGAAGAACAAGTCTGCAGAAGTTGTCGCCAGACATGCTGAACTTGTTTTGCACTTTCAGGAGGCCTCGGTTGTCCGATCGACTTTTATGACCATGCGTTGGAAAGCTCTTTCAGAGGGCTACAACTTTCATGTTGACGTCGAGAGCCGATTCAAGACGGAATTTCCGTGAAAGACCAATGCAGCGCCCGCCGCATGGTTTGCTGCGCCCGCCGCATGGTTTGCCGCGCCCGCCGCCAGGGGCTGTATTCATGCTGCGCCCGCCGCATGGTTTGCTGCGCCCGCCGCAAATTTGCGGCGCCCGCCGCACGTACTGCCGCGCGCCGTTTTGATGGAATAAACCCTAGTTTCTAATTTATTCACTTTGAGGCCGACTTGGATGCTTTTAATTAGGCCTTTTATGTTATTTTTCATTACCATTCATTCTATTCTTTGAACCATTAGACAATTGGAGAGAGAGCGATGTTCGCCATGGGCGACTAAACTCTCTTCGTTCTACTTGCAATTTGAAGCTTTGTTTGGATTGATTGTGAGTTTCTGAATCTTGTTCCTTATTTCCTATATTGAATGTTTCAACTTCTTTGTGCTTAATTAATTATTGATTTGTTCTATCCTGTCTGGCCAACTTGTTAGATCAATTCAATTGCTAGGGTTTTGTAGATTCCTGGTTGCGAACCTTAACCCAAGTAGCAAACTTGTTCCTTTAGGGCTGGTTGAACTATTTGAATGAGTAGGAAGTTGAATGTGTTGTTAAATCCCTCTTTAGGGACTGCAAATACCTTGGTTAATCTCTGAACTTAAAGCTATCAATTGGGTTAAATCCTTCTTTAGGGACTGTTCGATTGATAAGGGTTGCTAGGACTGGTTGGACTAGTAACTATATTAGGTCGGGACAAGGGCATTCATAGGAAGACTAAAAGGACAAGAGGAAGTTACAATATCAATTCAACCAAATAAAGTGGATAGTTGTAGGTAGAACGATCTTCTCTAAATTGCTTTGCATTAATTTGTTTATAGTTTATTTTGTTTTTGTTATTATTTCAATCACCCAAAACCCCCCCTTTCACTAATTGGTAAATACACATTGCAAAGGAATACTTGATTCTCTGTGGGATCGACCTCTTACTTGCTTGCTATACTAGTTTGTAGGTTTGAGTTTTATTTTGATACGGTTTAAGCGACTAAAAACCGCGCATCAGAAGGCAATCATAAATGAACATCTCTTTCGATATCGAGAACTTATGTGCGTAGATTTGATAAAGGAGCGATGGAGCTTTATAATGTAAATATGTTTTGTCATTAGACATATATTAGGTGTGTTGTCAACTTTGTATTTTCATTCAAGATTCTGTATTTTGCGGAGTTTATTTTAAAACAGCAGTCACTTGTCAGAAGAGCATCAATTTGTTATAATTTTTCAATTCATTTGAAGAGGGTAAGCAATCTTTTTGTTGTCTAAATTATTTCAATCTAATATAGACATCACATTGCAATTAACCATTGGAGATTGGTATCTTAATATATTAGATTTAGCTAACTGTCTCTATGTCATCAGTGTCAACTTATGCATATTTTAATATTATATCTGCATATTAGTCAAATGTAGTTGCATATCAGTAAAATATTGTTGCATATCTAGTACAATGTCAGCAGAACAACCTGTTGATATACTATTTTAGTTTGTTGCTATAGACAAAGCAAGGCCTTGCCATCCATATTCATTAAAAGTTAGGACCATACCATCTCAGCGCATTTTAGCATTAAAACTCACTTATCTAATACCTTATACGTGATGTAGTTGTTATACATATCACATGTCAGCAGTGTATTAGATTTTTATATTTTTTCAATCCATTTAAAGGTGTGAAAGTAAACTTTTGATGTGTATCATCATTAGAATCCTTTTGACCATAACCCATGCATTTAAGCATTAAAAATCAGTAACTTACTATGCTAGATGTAGCAAAGTCTGTATATGTCATCAGCATCAACTTGTGCATATTTAAATCTTACTTTTGCATATCAGTCATATGGGGTTGCATATTTTAATATTACCTTTAATTGGGTTGCCGGGTCGAACCCCACATTACCCCTGGAGACCCCCGTGTTTTTTGGGTTCCGGTCGGAAAAAATTTCCGGGTCCCAAAAACTTTCGTTCGTCTGGGTCGGGTTTTCGGGTCGAGTTATGTTCTAACAAATCTAATAGTAGGTCATTGGGTATAATTCTTAGTAATGTTATTGGGCTTCATCCTAATTTGTAAAACGAAGGCCCGACCCAGCCCACATCTAAAACGAAGGCCCGGCCCCGCCGGCGTTTTATCTCCCTCCATTTTCCCCTTTATTACGGTTGTCAGAGATTGTTCTTCATCCACTCTCCACAAGCATTTGCTGTTCCGGCCGAGTAATCTTCATCCATCGGCGTTTGAGTTAGTCTTCTTCTTCCAAAAGGGGTTAGATTGTAGTTGTTGTTTCTGTTCTAGTTTCGTATTTTATTTTTTTGAGTTAAAGTGATCCGATTATAAAGTTATTGTCTTTTGATTGTTTGTTTTGTAGGGTTTTCGCCGTCAATGGCAGCGCACGCGCACGCGGTTATGGACCAAGGGTTTCACCCCAGTGTTGGCCATTTTTTTGTAATGATCTTTCCCTTGCCGTCTCTAGAGTATGGATTCGGTGAAGTTCGGTTGTCCATCCACTCCGATTACCATCCGGAGACCCTTGAGGAACACTATCTCTGGAATGGGATGCCATGGACTCTACATGAATGCGATATAAGGTTGGATCATGCGGGAATCCCAGCGGTTGTTCGACATCAGTTAGGAAATGAGATGCTAAGTGATTTCACGAGGTCATGGTTTCAGCCAGACGCTGATTTGGTGGAGTATGGGTTGTGCCCTAACATCGACTTTAATTTGTACTACACGGAATTGGCTGAATCGGATTCCAGCTTGGACTCTGACTCCGACACGGAGCTTCCTATGGAGGTTCCTGTGGAGTTTGAGTATGAGTATGAACATCATCCAGCCCCAGCAGACGTTGTCGCAGCCCTTCGAGAGGTTTATGATCTGGAGCGGGATGAGGACGATTGTAGCATCTGTCGCCAGGTGATGTCGGAGTCAATGCCTGTGATAGTCCTGCCATGCACACATTCCTTTCACCCAGTTTGTATTAGACAATGGCTGACTGTTCAAAGCTTTTGCCCCTTATGTCGATTTGCAATGTAACTGTAGTTGTAATGAATAGTCGACGTAATTAGAAGTTAGCTTTTAACTCGTCTGCTGCTGTAGTATCGGCATTGTAGCCCTTTTTGTCTAGGATCAGCATGGCAAGAAAAGACTATGTATTCTAACACTTTTGTGGTAGTTGTGTAAGGGAAGATGTAGTATTTGTTGTTAGGACTTGTGGTAAACATATTTAATGAATGAATGGAATTCTCTGTTATCATCAGTAACTTATTATGATAGATTTAGCTAAGCCTCTATATGTCATCAACATCAACATATGCATATAATAATCTTAATATTGCATATCAGTCACATGTGGTTGCATATCAGTAAAATGTAGTTGCATATCATAATTTTACACACGAAATTAATTTGCCTTAGTTGCACATCACCCTATGCATCTTTTAAATTTGGATTGAAAGAGCAGAAACTCTATTAAATTAAATCTAAATTCGTCCCCTTTGCTCTAATTATTATTTTTAAGGTAAGATGTCAGCATAGTCACAGATTTTCAAAACTTTTCAAGTCATTCTTGGAGAGAAAGCAAGGATTTCATGATCATAATTATTGAAAGGTATCAGCACAACATCTCAGTGCATTCTAGTGTGAAAATCCACATATCTAATATCTTAGATTATATGCATTCTTTATATGTCAGCAGGATTAAAGTTTTTATTTAGTTATACAGGGTTTCTTAGCATATTTGTTGTTTATTTCTGATTTATCTCTTTTAATTCCTTTTGAATGTTGGTTTCCAAGAGAAAGAACTTTATTATATTGAATTTACATTCCTGCGTTTGGCAAAAATTCTGTTGTTTTTTTAAGCCCAACGTCAGCAGTATGACATATTGTTACATTACTTCAATTCATCACAAAAGACACACACCATCTCAGTGCATTTTAGCAATAGAATTCACATATCTAACACCCTAGATGGGGTGGAGTTGCTATATATATCACATGTCAGCAGAGTAGCAAATTGTTATATTAATTCCATCTATTTAAAGGTGGGAAAGCAAAGTTTTGCTGTGTATCATCATTACAATCTTGTAGGATATCACCTTGCATGAAAGCATTAAAAATCAGTAACTTATTATGATAGATTTAGGTAAGTCTCTATATGTCATCAGCATCAACATATGCAAATAATAATCTTAATTTTGTATATCAGTCACATGTGGTTGCATATCAGTAAAATGTAGTTGCATATCATAATTTTACACACGAAATTAATTTGCCTTAGTTGCACATCACCCTAGGCATATTTTAAATTTGGATTGAAAGATCAGAAACTTTATTAAATTAAATCTAAATTCCTTCCCTTTGCACTAATTATTATTTTTAAGGTAAGATGTCAGCATAGTCACAGATTTTTAAAACTTTTCAAGTCATTCTTGGAGAGAAAGCAAGGATTTCATGATCATAATTATTGAAAGGTATCAGCACAACATCTCAGTGCATTCTAGTGTGAAAATCCACATATCTAATATCTTAGATTATATGCATTCTTTATTATCAAAGTCCGACTCGGACCGATGACTGGGGGTCGTGTGCACAGGCGCACATGCGCTAGTAGCCTAGCACACAAGCCGAGTGGGGTTCCATTCTAAAACCAATTGGCAATAGAAGGAGTAGCCCACCGACTCATATACTAGGGCTCTGATACCATACTGAAGTCCGTTAGGACTCGGGACTGGGGGTCGTGTGCACACATGCGCCCTTGCGCTAATAGCCTAGCACATAAGCCGAGCGGGGTTCCATCCTAAAACCAATTGGCAATAGAAGGAGTAGCCCACCGACTCATATACTAGGGCTTGATATGTTCAACTTTCCGATGTGGGACACTTTGGTCTCATTCACATCTCTAACACGCCCCCGCAAGTCCAACTAGGAATGACCATCTAGTTGAGACTTGGACAACTGGGTAACCCAGATCAGGATCGACACGGGCCGTTAGGCTAATCGCTCTGATACCATGTTAACTTGGCTGGGCTCGGTGGGGTCAAGACGCTAGAGGGAGAGATCGTGTGTGCGGGCCCACATACGGGATACACGAACAACATATAAACCCAAACGGGGTTCCATCTCAAAACCAATTGGCAATAGGAGGAGTAACCCACTAGCTTATATGTTATGGCTTCTTTGTTTGTATAATCAATGTGGGACACTTTGTCTATTCACATTCTCAACACGCCCCCGCAAGTGCAACTAGGGTCGTCTTTCGCCTCTAGTTGACACTTGGACAACGGGTCTAGCATCTCATTCTCTTTTTAGCTAGCCCAGGATCGAGAGTCGGGCCGTTTGGCTTTTCCGCTCTGATACCATATCAAAGTCCGACTCGGACCGATGACTGGGGGTCGTGTGCACAGGCGCACATGCGCTAGTAGCCTAGCACACAAGCCGAGTGGGGTTCCATTCTAAAACCAATTGGCAAAAGAAGGAGTAGCCCACCGACTCATATACTAGGGCTTGATATGTTCAACTTTCCGATGTGGGACACTTTGGTCTCATTCACATCTCTAACATTTATATGTTAGCAGGATTAATGTTTTTATTTAGTTATACAGGGTTTCTTAGCATATTTGTGGTTTATTTCTGATTTATCTCTTTTAATTCCTTTTGAATGTTGGTTTCCAAGAGAAAGAACTTTATTATATTGAATTTACATTCCTGCGTTTGGCAAAAATTCTGTTGTTTTTTTAAGCCAAACGTCAGCAGTATGACAGATTGTTACATTACTTCAATTCATCACAAAAGACACACACCATCTCAGTGCATTTTAGCAATAGAATTCACATATCTAACACCCTAGATGGGGTGGAGTTGCTATATATATCACATGTCAGCAGAGTAGCAAATTGTTATATTAATTCCATATATTTAAAGGTGGGAAAGCAAAGTTTTGCTGTGTATCATCATTACAATCTTGTAGGATATCACCTTGCATGAAAGCATTAAAAATCAGTAACTTATTATGATAGACTTAGCTAAGTCTCTATATGTCATCAGCATCAACATATGCAAATAATAATCTTCATATTGTATATCAGTCACATGTGGTTGCATATCTGTAAAATCTAGTTGCATATCATAATTTTACACACGAAATTAATTTGCCTTCGTTGCACATCACCCTAGGCATATTTTAAATGTACTACTTTTATTCAATACCTGTGCAATGTAGTTTTGGTTTTTTTTAAGAAGGATGGGACATTTATTTTTATCACACTCAATCAGTTTTCTTGCATAAGCCGTATTTAAATTTGCATATTAATACATAATATATGCATATTTAATATAATAAGTCCATTTGCAAATTGACACATACCGAAAATGACAAAATAAAAGAAAATTGTGTAAACTTCCTAGAAAATCTAAGATTTCTTATCAGATCCATCCCCTTCAAACATTATAATGATAGGAGGGAGTATTATTAACTTTTATAATTGAAATTGCAATTTTTAACTAGAAAAGCACCAATTAAAAGGGCATTATAGACCTTTGCCAAACTAGTTGCATATCCTTTCATTCCAGCTATTCAATCAGTTTCTATTCTTCCCAAACAAACATCGCCTCTCCTTATTGATATCAACTTGGATTTTGTTATGTGTTTTGTTGGTTGGGAACTTACAGAACACAACTGGATGCTTGCATATCAGGCGATTTTTACTGCATATGATGTTTAAATATGTGTACTTGTTGAAAAAGGAAAACAGGAATTTTTTAACTGTTATATTAATGATATAAATATAAGATATTACTATCAGTACTTTTGCATAACATAGTTGTTGGATTAAATACCACTGCAGTTTGGTTGCATATAGGCATAATATATTTACAAATCGAAATTCTAACTATGAGTTTAAAAAACAACAAATAAAGGAACCTAACGTAGGTAAGTCAGTCAAGATACCACATAAGTTCAGAATACTCAACATAGGTAAGTATTAGTAGTTATTACATAAGTCGAACCTAAAGAGACAGAATGTCTTAAATGTTATCAACAACTATGGTTTAAAGAGGATGATCAAGAGACAACCCAGTTTTGTCATTCTATTCTAACCCAAGTTTAACCTTTCTGGTTTTGATACCCTTCATTGTCAATTTTGCATGTGCTCTTGCTGCATTTACTACTTCTCTCCTTTTTTCGTTCACATCTGAGCAAATGATTTCAGCCAAATACTTCAACCGCAGCTTTGAAATGTTTTTCTCACTATTTGGCTCGAACCCGCACTTGTACCCTTTTGCAGTCCCCATAAAAGTTTCCATTTGACGCATAGTGCATATTCCTGAATGCAAAACCTTGTCCTCACCAGCCAATGGAAGTTTCAGCATATCTGTCTTGGCATGTATGATTACATTTGCCTTTGCCCTTAACCCTTTTTTGAGAAAATACTCATTCACTAGGTCTGCCTGCAAAAGCCAAGGAAAGGGAAATTAAACATAATACCAAATTAACAATCTATAAACTTTTAAAAGAAAAAGTAACTTTGAATTTCGAAATTGGAAATAATATGACTAACCAAATTGGCAATCAAATTTAAAACCATAGTCGGTATGGTGCACTTGCAATTTGGTTCATCACAGCAGGGACTCACATCCAAGATCTTTGTGATCTTGGTCTTCAAGTTGAAAACCACCATGTACATGTAGTCGTTAGCGTAAATGCCAAATACAATCTATACACCAAATTCAAAACTATATCAGCAACTTAAATGTCATCAGTATAAATTTCAGAGTGACAGGCCAACTATTTTGTATATGTATTTACAAAGAAAACAATCAGGGTTGTAGATAAAAGTTTTAAGCTTTAAAAAACAACTAGTAATTAACAAATACCTGCCATATGTTTAAATATATAAAAAGATGGCTATCAGAAGCGATTTTTTATTTCCCGCGTTGACATCTGTATTAGTGTTGACATCTGAAGTGGATCTTTGTTATCACTTATATACTTAAAAAATTATATTAACATATCATATGAAAAAAAATACTTATTATTAATGTATGCATATTCATATCATATGAACACATATATGTATTATTCAACTCACTACATGTCATCAGTAAACATGTCAGCAGTACATTTTTTTACAGGAAGTCAACACCTGTGTTTAATTACAGCTGAAATAAATGGGAAACTAAATTAGAAACAAAAGAAAAGAAAGGAGAATTACTATGTAATTACCATGTCCAGTGTTTTCAATTTAATGTGAGGAGCAAAGGACAATGCCTTGTCAACTTGAAGACAAAACTTTTCAAGCTGATTCGTACTTTGAGACATCGATACATCATCCGTTTGATATTTCTGTATTGAAAAAAATATTAGAAGAATTGCAGTAAAATGTTTTGTTTTAACTTGGATAAATTTATAAAAAATACACATGAAAAGGAAAATAAGATAAAAGTTGCAATCTTACAGACGAGGCAATACACAAGAAAAGCCTTGAAGGAGACAAATCACTCATGTACTATTCTTTGTGATTTAGTATTGATGCCCAAGCATCAAGAATAATGGGAGATACTATACAATCCTCCTCCAGACTTCTCAAATCAGCCCTAACTAAGCTTAGAGTATTTGCTCTAAATAAGGGCTCACTGCAATTAGATGCATGAAGAACAGAAAACAAATGTCAATAAAACCATGTAACTAGTATATAGAATAAATCTAAAGTAAATAAATGAATGGGAATAAACATACGTGCCAGATGCTGATCTCCTACTAACACTTGCATAGAGAATCTTCTCAAGCTCAGACATATTATCTCCAATGTCAACAAAGCGAGAATAATAAGGGCTTCTCAAGGAGGCTGCTGGTTTATGTTCCCTTTTTCCATCTCCATCTTCATTGTCTACAAGAACTTATTTTTTATCACCCAAAACATTAGCACAACTGCGAGTAGACCTACGTGTTGGCATAGGAGCAGCTGGCTTGGGTTTCCTTTGATACACTGTTTTAACAGATTGAACATTGTCAACTTTTTTAGCAGGCAGGTCTTCAACAACATCAGCTTCTTTTCTGGCAAGGCCTTCCTCTTCAATAGGTTTCTGTGAAGCATGTTTTTTTTTAGAATCATGCGTCTGGCCTGCATGAATATTTTCTGGATGCACACTGTGAACATTTTCTGCAGCTGATCCAATGTGAACTGTTGCATGAACAACCTTTGACACATCACTAACACCCTTCATTGCATCTCCACCGATAACCAATAATTGATTATTTAGAAATTGATTTGTGTGTCGATATTTAAAAGGGCTCGGTTTTAAAGTATATAAATTGAATTATTTAATAACGGTTGAAAATTATTAAGTCCCTAGAAGGATGATTTTAATTAAAGTAAAGTATGCCGGAATTATTTAATCGGATTTTTGGAAGTAGTTTTAAGGATTAAATATTTTATGAATTAGAAATGGCTAAGTATAAATTTTGAAGTAATTGTTTGACTAACAACCGGACTAGCTAGTGAGATTATATGGATTGAAATATGATTGAGCCAGTTATGGAAATGACAATGGAATAAGATGATATAAGATGTTGAGATAAGTTGAGATAAAGGATGCTGATGATGCTATGATTAAGGGATTGATGAGCATGTTTCGTAGTGGTAAATGGATCCCGTTGTGTGCAGTTTACTTATGCATATTTATTAATAATTGCTAGGTGATCTGTAACCTGCTTGCTTATATCTTGCTGCTTTTCATCTTGCTGATCTGCTACTCCAGGTAAGTTCATTGAACTTACTCATGATGGGCGCTCTGTGCATTGGGTGTTATATAGTAGGCTAGTGTCCATGCACCATACGACTTAGAATCATGCTTAGGAGCTAAAATGAAAATCATATGATTGCTATATGTCCTTGCAAGAGAACGGCCGTTATCTGTGATAGTCCTAGAGTCTTTGCTATGGTCATAGGGTAGCCCGGCCTCATCGGGTACCCTGAGTCAATCGAGTATTTATGAGCATGATATGATAGCCCGGCACCATCGGGCAAGCGATGAGATGATATGATATGATGATGCCATGGGTCGTGCACCACCACGAGGAATTTGCTATGCTATAGAACCGAACTGGCCAGTCTCCGCCCTATTGAAAGGGGGTAGAGGTACGAGAGGGACATGCCATTTGGCATTCTGTGTGGATCCATTTATCGCTTTCTGCATTATATTAATCTGTCAGTATATATATATGTGGTTTAATTTACGTATGGCATTACGCATTTCATCTTAAGAATAGGGTGCTTATTATATGCCTCTCAGAGTGTGTTTACATACGCGCATGAGTGACCTGATGATTGACCCAGATCCCCCTCATTTTTTTTAGATTCAGGTAACCATTATCCGCTATCGTTGCTTATGTGGATGCTTGGCGGGTTCAGACTTTTGGCGTTAGATCGAGAGGTTGAGAGACCACCACACTTCCTCTCTTTTATACTCCTTTTCGGATTGTATTTAAACTCAACCTTATTTTTGCTTTCGCTCGATTTCACGATTAGACTAAGGCAGGTATTTGGTCCCCAATGGATCCGCGATCTTTAAGGGTTCGAAATCCCTTCTTTTAGTACAAATATTTTGTTTTAAAACTCAACCCGTACCTGGATTGCAAGATCCAAACAAGGGGTTTTATCCCTTGAAACGTAACCCGGAAATCATAATTCTGGGCCGTTACAAAGATGGTATCAGAGCTCAGGTTGTGCAATTCGGGTACACAAGGGTCGAGTGTAAGTTTTGAAAACCGCCCACGAGTTTCAAGGACTTTTTGAAAAGGATTTAAAGGGGCAAAAATTAATTTAAGATGCTTAACTAAAATTGGACTAAGTGATGAACTCGACTTGTAATAATTGAGGAAAATCGACCAAACGGGGACACGAGTGGGTAGTAAAGGCGCTAGACCACCCCTATTGGGTATAGCTGGGAACGGTAGGCAAAATACTAGCTTGCTCTTTACAGAGGGTCTGGAAGACTCCAAGGAGATTGCACCAAGGTGGTTGGAGTGGCGAGTTAGGTAGGATCGCGAGGTTTTTGCCCCTTCGGTCAGTCGCTCCTCGAAGAGCGACATTAGATAGCTTGATGTGCTTTATATATTGAGACTGAGTACGATCTCCCTCGAAGGAGTTCATTATAATTGTCATTGACTAATTCTATGCTGAGTGCTTGATATGCTAAAGTCTGATTGATATGTCTAACAATTAAATGTGTATCGACTGATCCGTACAAACGAGATAGTGGGAGTACCCTTAATTCTATGTGGTCAACCCAGCTTGTGTGAAATAGCCCATTCTACTATGTTTGTTAACCCTTTGATGGTTCTATCGAGTCTTTCTCCCGAATGTCAGTATCTTTCATGGGAATCGGGTTGGTAAACACATTGCGTCATAAACTCATGTATGTATTATGAAGGTTGTCTGATTGAGTATTGGAAGGTAGTTCTTGATGTCATTTTGAGTCAAAAGTAAGGTGTTTTGGGGTTGTCTTCCTTGATTCTTATGATGATCAACCGAGGTTTTCTTGCCACAAAGAGTCGTACGTACCCAGGTCCCACGAGAAATAGGGGTGGTGAGTCAGTTGGGGAAGGTCAATGGTTGCCCTTAGGGATCTCTGTCCGGTTGTAATGGTGACTCTCTCTGAACTGCATGACATGATTTTGTAACCTCCTGTATGTACCTTGCAAATGCTCGTTTGTAAAATGTTGCTGATGTTATTACATCTGTGATTAGTTACATTGATCAAGTTTTGTGTTATGCCTCACTCTCTATCGTGATTACGCTGTCATAGCATGCCTACTTGACTTATTGTATTAATTGTACTAATGATTGATTGGAAGCGTATGAACCACATAATATGAACCTACATGATAATTGTTTTCTCCTGGGTTAGGTCCATGATAGTGTGATAAACTCTTCTTCGTATGAATGCATGTAAATGATCTCTTTAACATACTAGCGGATGACGCCTTAATGCTTATTACTCGTTTTATGACAAGAATCTACAACATGCCCATCTATTTTGTGTTCGTCAGATTAACGACTGTTGGTTGTTTGCACTTGATATTGTTGTGTGATTAGTTGCGTTGGATGGGGAATACGTGGTATAATTGAGTCTTGATGAATGCATGCTTTAATGTTTATGACTTCATGATGGCCATTGTGCGAGTCCAAGTTACACATGTTACGTGTCTATCATCCCAGCATGCCCTACTCGGTATGTTGCACCGTCATACTACTGCATGAATGTAAATGTCATGTGTTAGGAAGCCGCATGATTAATGTTCTCCCTGTAAATAGGTTCATGATAGTGTGATCGTTCAGTTCTTGTATCATGATAGAGTGACTTCCATACTTGATGATTATGTGTTATAACTTGATGTCAACATGCCGTATATGATACGTAATTTCCAGTACATGTTAAGATGATGATCCTAAATGTAAATTCGTGGTTGTATGACATCTTGTGCCCATGCTTGCCCCATTGATTAGGTCCCATGTTGCACCTTGCTTCCTGTCCTCATTATATGTTGCCTTCGCATGTCTAATTGACTTGTTGTATTGATCGTACTAACGGCTGATTTGAAGCATGAATTGCATGATAAGTGTCTGTATATAGTTATTGTCTTCCCCTAGATTAGGCCCATGATAGTGTGCTACATTTCCCTTGTATGAATGTCGTAAGATGATTTCCCCTTCATGATTAGTCGATGTTACCCGTGGTTGTTGACTAAATTAGTAGTTCAATTGTGATCATGCTATTTGACGTGATGTCTTGGTAAATGCATGCCTTATTCAAATGGTTGTTGAGTTGGAATACATACCTTGTATGTTAGTCATATTGCCTGTTGCGTAGGCTTGCATTATGAATTGCTATACTCCTCCCATGCTTCTATATCGGCGGACTATGTTCATAGGATTTCTTGCACATCGATGTGTTGGTCATTCAAGCGCATGTATGTATCGAATGTCATGTTAAGCCTTTAGTATCATGTAGGACCATTGGTTGTGACTGGTGCGAATTTATACCTTGCTTGCATTATTGCTGATTCCCTCTCGAGCTAGGTCTCTCATAGTGTGATCCTTCCCTCTTTCTATCACCTTGAAATACCTTACTCATGCAAATTAGATTGATGTTGAATTCGATGATCAATTTCTTTATATGATGGTTTATCCTAGCATGCTTACATGTTATCACTCGGTAGTGTTTCCCCTATTACCTTATGAATTCCGCTAGTGATGGCATAGATGTATGACTTGGCACCTCGCATGATCACACACCACGTTATATCATTTCGCATATGCATGACGCATGAATGTTAAAATGAATTTAGTTGAGTTACCTTGATTATGGTCATGGTTCGATATGCGCTAGTAGTATCCTGTGGGACTTATGATTTCCGATATGACTCGCTAAATGATTACATGTTGTACCTGTCCTATGATGTGATAACTATTGTACCTTTATATGTGTCCTATGATGATTCGTTCCTAGCATGATTATAATCTATTGCCCATGATGTCCTTCTTGTTACTTTTAATGATGCCTCATGTTTCGTGAACATCGTATTGAACCCCTTTTAATGACTCTTGACTATGCTTGTATCACATTATGTGTCCCTAGTATCATATAGGACCTGTGCTTTCTAAATGTATCTCATCGTATGATTACGTGCCATACTTGACCTATTATATGACCAGTGTGTTCGGATGAGATAGTTACTAGGTTGCTCCTATATGTTCTTGTATGACGCTTAATCTAGTTGTTATGTTACACCTCGCCATGCCATATTTAACCTGACTTATTGATGCGTACATCATGCTTGTGCATTCGTTCATATGCACCATACTCGTCATCGTCGTTAAATCCCACATAACCTCGAATCCTGCATGATCATTCTTGATTCCGCATAACTTGCTTAAGTTGCTAGGCATATCTGCTTTCATGGAATAATAGACTACTATCTTGTCTCGCATGCATGAGTATAGGAATCGATTGTGTCGTTGGAAATGAATACGAATGTTGCTCCCTTGATATAGGTACATGTTAGCGTGGATTAGTGTGATTGATATGCTCCATGATGAATTCGTGTTTGCTTGTCGCGATTATAACTTAATGGACTTCCATAAGGGCATCGTTGCTATTCTCAGGTCGGAGTTTCGTCTCTAGTTGTCATCTTTAGGGTTGGTCTGTGTTTGTTCCGAAAGGAACATTGGGTTGTCCGCTCTTGTCTCTCCCCTATCTTCGCTAACTTGAACTCCTACGCGACACGTTGGACGAGCGACCGCATGAAAGAGGAAATGGGAAGTCCGATAGCGATAGAGCAACGCCGCGAAGGCGTGGGCCCATAACCCACAGGCCTCAAGATCAATGATTTCAGAAAGACAAGCACGTTTTGAGGATGACGATTACTGAGTACGATATGACTTGCAAGCAGGAGTGCCCTCCATTCGAACTCTTAATCCTCTCTGAATTAATTGATGATGGTATTGCATTGATATGGCGATGGAATTTGTGTGTTGATGTGCTGACCTAGTAATGAATCTTGCATGATCATCCATTGTCTATGATGATATGATTCGATGTCTTATAAATTTCATGTATCATGATGTTTCCATGTTTTGCTACCCTATATTGCTAAGCATGATCTGAACCCTTGTGCCTATAAAAGTATTAACTGCGAATGTTGAGGAACCTAAATTGTTATATGATAAGGTCATGATGAAAGTTGCTAGCTTGAATTGACTATGTTCATATATGATGTTTTGCAATAATTTTGAGCATAATAGCAAATTGAGACTTGCTGACGTACTGATGATAATTTGGGAATTTTCTTGCTTACATGACATGTAAATATGTACTGGCATGATGTTAGATAGCGACCATGAGGAACTTGGTATGGAACAATACTACATGTTGATATGCAATATTGAAATCTAGTGAAAGTGACAAATGCTATCATGATATATTGATGATTTGCTAACCTGTTATGTTGTTGTAGAAGCATGTTAGGATGTGTTGCGACATGATATATGAGATAATGATGTGTTATTATATGAAAGCATGATGATGTATTATATAGTTAAACATGATTATTGAAACGTCAAATGATGAACATGACTTAATGGTGCCTGGTTACTAAATGATCGTCATTCGATATTGTGATGAGTTGAGGTGATGTCTTTTAGGGAATGCTGACATGTTGGTGAATTATATACTACTTGAACTTCCTTTTCTGAATCTTAATAGGCATGGCCTTGATATGTTGATATGTTGACATGATAAATCTGCTATGACTGGTTCTACTTGTAGTGCGATGTTATGCGATTTTGAGAATTGATGTGTACTGACATACTAACCCTGTGACACCTAGCCCATTGATCTCTTGACATGTGTGCTTGCATGATAACTTATGAGAATTCGATCATGGACTTGTGATTCCTTCAGTATGATGTAGATATGCCTTATGGCTCGTGGTATGATGTTGAGATTTTGTTATTGCTTTTGACATGTTCTGAATGGATGGTATGATTTATGTTATGGGTAAAAATGTTATGTGGTTGAGATTATCATGATTAATGTTGAGATTTTCCACATGAGAGGTGGATGATGATGTTATGAGTTGATGAGTTGGTTTACTTTTGTTCATGCTGAGTTGAGAATGATGATTGATTTGATTCGGAAATTAGGAAGAGAATATGAGATTAGTCTTTAGAGGTGTATGATTCCACCTCTCGTGATGTGAAATTGCTTGATTAACGTCGGGTTAGGGAATTTTGAATGGTGTTTAAAAAGGACTGAGTTGGATTTGGAGAAATCGAACGCGATTGATAACTTCAATGATTTTGAGACCAAACCTTTTCAAACAAAGGACCCTCTTGAAAATTTCTCACCGAGCTTGCATTATGACTCCCACGAAGTGGATACAGACATTTTATAGGGGCCCTTATAGACTGCTTGCTAAGACCTAGTGGAGATGCTGTAATGCTTTTTGAGTTATGATATGACCGAGAAGTCGAAGTAGGGATGTGGTAGGGGCCCATATTACATTCTTACTACGATTTATTGGGGATATTATGATCACGACAACGATACTGTGAGGATCTCATAGGGGCACTTGTGAGGTGCTTACGGGATCAATGACAAGATCCTTGGACTCACCAATTTAAAACTTCAATCCCCTGTTTTTAAAAACGATTTTAGTCTCGGGGACGAGACTTGTTTTTAGAGGTGGATGATGTAAAGGCTCGGATTTTAAAATCATAATTTTTCGGAAAAAGGAAAATTAAAAATGAATTTAAATTGGATTTAAAACTCGTTTAGCGGATTCCGACCGGAATAGAAAATTTAGCGAACGATTTCCGTCTTTTTTCCTCGGAAATTCAAAATAATTATCGGATGGCGATATCCTTGTCGATTTTAAAAATCTAATTGACCGAGAGAGCAAGAGTCGAGAAAACTAACATTTAAAAACTAATTGCGGGATTCGAAATTCGCGTATTCGGGATTTCTTTCGGGTATTTATTTGACCAAGATTTTAACCAAATTCATACTCCACCCTCACCATACCTCTTCAAATCCACACCCCTCCCCGTCATTCATCCCTCACCATCACCACTCCGCTGTCCATCACCAATCTCTCTTCACCTGTACTCCCTCCTCCTTTCATTTTCATTTTCATTTTCATCATCAATCATCCCTCCTCCATCACCGTCACTTCCTCCTCTCGGCACCATCGCCACACACCACGCCTTCGAGCTCCTTCATCGTCATTGTCATCCTCGCCTCCTCCTCTTTCATCGAAGAGCAACAAAGGCTACCCCCGGAGCACTCGACGCCATCGACGAGCCACCGAAGATCCACCGCCCATTCAAACGCAAAACAACCTTCCGGTAAGCCGTTCCCCTTCGTTTCCGATCCAAACAACTCTCGAGCCCTACCATCGCGCTCACCCATGTCCGGTGCAGGTCCGACGAGCCATCGCGAGCAACCGACGATGCCCAGAACTCCGATCGAGAGCTCCGACTTCCGTGAAATCACCTCGGTGAGCTCTTGTAGCTTCGTTCCTTCCTTGTTTCAAATTCGTCCCTCCTTTTCCGCTTAGAGGTCGGGAAGAGAGTGTGTGTGAGTTGAGAGTGGGGAGCTTGGACAAGCTCGAGAGCTCCGGCGAGCTCGAGAGCCCCGACGAGGGTCGAGCGTCGGTTCTAGTGAGGCAGAGGCGAGCACGAGCGCGGCTGGGAGCGCTTGTGGGGGTGCGACCGGGCGGGTGGTAGTGAGCTGCAGGCGGGGAGTGTCCGGGTGATGCGGGAGAGTCGAGGCTAACGCGGCGTCGCTCTGGGCGGAGCCAAGGCCGCGGAGGCAGGCGTCGAACCCTGCAGGCGGGAGTCGGAGGAGGAAGATGAGCCGTGGGCTCCATCCGCTGCCCAGTCAGCCGTGGGTCCCATTTCATTTTAATTAATTTTGTTTTGTTCGATGAACCGGGTTGGTTTGAGGTTTAGCGGGTTCGGTTCGGTTTGGGTTAAAAACGTTGGTTCGGTTCAGATTTATTCGTTATTTATTTAATTAATTAACTTATTAATTAAATGTTCAACCGATAACCGATAATTGATTATTTAGAAATTGATTTGTGTGTCGATATTTAAAAGGGCTCGGTTTTAAAGTATATAAATTGAATTATTTAATAACGGTTGAAAATTATTAAGTCCCTAGAAGGATGATTTTAATTAAAGTAAAGTATGCCGGAATTATTTAATTGGATTTTTGGAAGTAGTTTTAAAGATTAAATATTTTATGAATTAGAAATGGCTAAGTATAAATTTTGAAGTAATTGTTTGACTAACAACCGGACTAGCTAGTGAGATTATATGGATTGAAATATGATTGAGCCAGTTATGGAAATGACAATGGAATAAGATGATATAAGATGTTGAGATAAGTTGAGATAAAGGATGCTGATGATGCTATGATTAAGGGATTGATGAGCATATTTCGTAGTGGTAAATGGATCCCGTTGTGTGCAGTTTGCTTATGCATATTTATTAATAATTGCTAGGTGATCTGTAACCTGCTTGCTTATATCTTGCTGCTTTTCATCTTGCTGATCTGCTACTCCAGGGAAGTTCTTTGAACTTACTCATGATGGGCGCTCTATGCATTGGGTGTTATATAGTAGGCTAGTGTCCATGCACCATACGACTTAGAATCATGCTTAGGAGCTAAAATGAAAATCATATGATTGCTATATGTCCTTGCAAGAGAACGGCCGTTATCTGTGATAGTCCTAGAGTCTTTGCTATGGTCATAGGGTAGCCCGGCCTCATCAGGTACCCTGAGTCAATCGAGTATATATGAGCATGATATGATAGCCCAGCACCATCGGGCAAGCGATGAGATGATATGATATGATGATGTCGTGGGTCGTGCACCACCATGAGGAATTTGCTATGCTATAGCACCGAACTGGCCAGCCTCCGCCCTATTGAAAGGGGGTAGAGGTACGAGAGGGACATGCCATTTGGCATTCTGTGTGGATCCATTTATCGCTTTCTGCATTATATTAATCTGTCAGTATATATATATGTGATTTAATTTACGTATGACATTACACATTTCATCTTAAGAATAGGGTGCTTATTATATGCCTCTCAGAGTGTGTTTACATACGCGCATGAGTGACCTGATGATTGACCCAGATCCCCCTCATTTTTTTTAGATTCAGGTAACCATTAGCCGCTATCGTTGCTTATGTGGATGCTTGGCGGGTTCAGACTTTTGGCGTTAGATCGAGAGGTTGAGAGACCACCACACTTCCTCTCTTTTATACTCCTTTTCGGATTGTATTTAAACTCAACCTTATTTTTGCTTTCGCTCGATTTCACGATTAGACTAAGGCAGGTATTTGGTCCCCAATGGATCCGCGATCTTTAAGGGTTCGAAATCCCTTCTTTTAGTACAAATATTTTGTTTTAAAACTCAACCCGTACCTGGATTGCAAGATCCAAACAAGGGGTTTTATCCCTTGAAACGTAACCCGGAAATTATAATTCTGGGCCGTTACACCTTCTCCCCTTCTTCTGCACAATGTTTTGAGGGAGGCCTTGGAGGTGTTGTGTAAGTGTCATATATATCCGAATCTGACTCTTCAGAAAATCTCACATTCATCTTGTCCTTTCCTTTCTCATTAAGAGTAGCTTCTTTCTGTGCAAGTTCTCCATTTTTCCCATCTGAGTGTGATGGCAGAATATTTGCATCATTATCAACCTTCTCTGCACTAGGTGATAAGAAAGCAGGATCAGACCCAAACAAATCAAAGGTTGGCCCGTTAGAGATAGGTGCTTTTCCTTTTCTCATTCTCTTCTCACTTAAAATATCCTTTTTCTGGAAATCTGCAAGATGCACTTCTTTGTCAACAGCAGCTTGTTTTGCTGGAGGTTCACTTGTTGTTGTTGCACAAGCCACAAAAGGAAAGTCATGAACAGGCCCTTCTTCAGGGAGGGTATCTTTCATCCGTTCCTTGTTCTGTGCAGCCAATTCAATCTGAGTTAGGACATCCAAAAACGTTGGATCTGTCCACCAAGGATGTTGAGAATTGTTGAAGGATGTGTTGGGAGATTCATGCATATAACTCGGAAGATGATCTTCAGGTGTAGGTGCAGCTTGACTCGGCTCATTTACCAACCCCAGAAGATTATTTGCCGCATCAATGAGAGCTTTGACCTTCTCATTATCTTGAAACTCAGATGGAACCTTTGTAGACATACTAGCAAATTCAGAGATTGCAGTTGCTAGTGCAGTAGTCTTCTCAGCCAAAGCTTGTACGAACAACTAAACATAGATCAAAGTAAAACATTTTAAATACTATACCAAAACGAAGGGATGCAACAAAACAAGAGAAATAATATGTCAGCAGCATTAATGTTTTTATTTAGTTATACAGGGTTTCATAGCATATCTGTGTTTTATTTCTGATTTATCTCTTTTAATTCCTTTTGAAGATTGGTTTCCAAGAGAAATACCTTTAATATATTGAATCCACATTCTTGCTTTTGGCACAAACACTGTTTTTTTTAAGCCAAAATGTCAGCAGTGTGACAGATTGTTATATTACTTAAATTTATCACAAAAGACCCACACCATCTCAGTGCATTTTAGCATTAGAATTGACATATCTAATAACCTGGATGGGGGATGGAGTTGTTATATATATCACATGTCACCAGAGTTATATTAATTCAATCCATTTAAAGGAGGGAAAGCAAACTTTTGCCGTGTATCATTATTACAATCTTTTTAGTACATCACCTTGCACTTAAGGATTAAAAATCAGTAAATTATTATCATAGATTTAGCTAAGTCTTTATATGTCATCAGTATCAACTTATGCACATAATAATCTGAATTTTGCATATCAATCATGTGGGGGTTGCATATCAGTAAAATGTAGTTGCATATCATAATTTTATACTTGTACACAATAACTTCCACTTAGTTGGACATCACCCTAGGCATATTTTGGATGTGCATACACTCATCAAGTCAGTAGCTAAGCCCGTATATGTC
Organism: Persicaria tinctoria; assembly: GCA_037127255.1. Lineage (NCBI taxonomy): Eukaryota > Viridiplantae > Streptophyta > Magnoliopsida > Caryophyllales > Polygonaceae > Persicaria > Persicaria tinctoria. The sequence continues at coordinate 38,544,908 of JBANSL010000003.1, read as the reverse complement.
ATCAGCACCAACTTATGCATATAATAATCTTAATTTTGCATATGAGTCATATGCAGTTGCATAACAGTAAAATGTAGTTGCATATCATAATTTTACACTTGTACAAAATTAATTTAACTTATTTTTCCCATCACCATAGGCATATTTTGGATGTACATACTCATATGAAGCTAGTAGCAAAAAATTTCAGTGCATTTTAGCATTAAATTTCACAAACCCAATACCTTAGATTTAACGTAGTGTCTATATGTTAACATCAAATAATAAAAAAGCTACCTCAATAGGAGTTGGCTCATTATTTGGGATAGGTTGTTCCACAGGGGGAGGTGATGTTGAAGCAGTTTCTGTATTTCCAGTTTCAGTGCTAGGGATGCTTTGACGAGGTTGAATTAACCCGGAACCAAAAGCTCCTGCTTCAATATCATCCTTTTCCCGCTGACGAAGCATTGCTGACGTCAAACCAATGAAAACTGGGATTGATCTAGCAAATCTTCTAAACATAATGCTCGAAAACAACTTAACTCTGTCAACATAGAACAACTGCAACAGGAAAACACGATGTTATTTAAATATTACAGCCAATATGATATTAATTCGTAGTATTAGATATAATAATTTAAAAACAGATACTTACGTTTAAAAACAACACAGGACCTCTGAACTGCCCTTTTTTTGTTTTCTCCCAACTTTTTTTTGAGTCAACCAAACATTCTAATAAGAATGCACACTAGTTAAACTCCTTGAAATCTTCTTTGCCAGTAAAAATTCTAACTAAACTCTGGTTTATGTGCCCACTCTGATGTGTGTCCAGCAGCAGTGAATGTAACAAAACTGCAAAGTTCAGCCTGAACTGATCACCAGCATCAACATCATTGATCAGCTTTTCTATCAAAATAGAAGGTTGAATCATTTCCCCAGCTGAAAGAGAAGCCCGCCACTCTTTTATAACATCAAAGTTTTCTTTGCAGCTTTTCTTGCTTATCAACTCCCTTCCCATTGGCAGGCCCAATGAAATGTGCACATCTAAATCAGTTATCACTAATCTATCTCCACTAGGCAGAATCAAAGAGCATTTGTTTGCATCAAAGTTATCAACCAACCAGTAGGAAAGCGATAACGGGAGATTGTGTATTTTCAATTCTAGAAGATGTCCAAACCCAATTCCTTTAATGCACTCTTTCTGCTTATCACTTAGCCTTTCAATTGCAGAAACAAACATTTTTGGGTTGGATCTTGTTTTTAGAGTAAGGAACTTTTTACCTTTTGGAATTCTTTGTTTCCTCAACACCCCAACTCTATGAGAAGGACCAGGTTCAACATTGGATGTGTGAGTTGGAATACCGGAGGAATCAGTATGCAGATTGACATCAATATCCATGGCCTTGTGACTTTATTGTTTCTGATGCTGTTGTTCTTCATTAGCATCAGCCCTCAAATCAGCAGTAGGGTGGACGTCAGTAGATTCCTATTTGTCAGCGTCTTGACATCTAGCAGAAGATACTGGAACAGCAGTCTGTTTTGTACCATGCACATCATCTATAATATGATATTGTTTTTCAGCAGCAGCATGCTCAAAATTAGATGGAGGTGGCACCTCATGAACTTGATGATTTGCATTTTCCTTTCCAGAATCTAATATAGTAGCACCATGCACAGAAGGGAATGAATCAGAAGATATATTTTGAGGTAAATTAACACCAAGAAAAGAACCAGAGAGAACTTGACATGTTGCACCAGTTGCATTTTGAGAATCAGAATTCAGATCAACGGTACACTCATCACAATCAGCAGGATGAGGATTCTCATGAACAGTATAATCAGCAGTATTAACAGGATCTGTAACTCTTGGAGTCTCATCTGCTGCTGCACAAGTTGCTTTTTTAGATTCAGAATCCAGATTAACCGTGCACTCAACAGACACAAAAGGATGATGTTTCCCATTAAGAGTATAATCAGAAGTATTAACAGGATCTGTAAACCCTGGAGTCTCATCTGCTACTGCACAAGTTGCGTATTGAGAATCAGAACTCAGATTAACGGTGCACTCAACGGAAACAAAAGCATCAGGATTCTTACTAGGAGTACAATCAGCAGAATTAACCGGATCTGGGTATCTAGTTGATAGAATTTGAGGACAAATAACGCGAGACTGCGAGCCTGGATCAATAAGCGTTCTACTATCAAGACTCCTTCCATCTTTGCAAATAATTTGTTGCTGTTTTTCAGCTTCTATTGCCCCACTAAGCTGTGATAGATCTGGAAAAACGGGAGAGTCCCTCGACAGATCAACTGCCTTTTGTGCAGGACGAGGGCCTGCAGATCTTTTAACACGTTTCTTACTAGAGGTAGGAACAACATTTGAACAGAAATCACCTCTAGTTCGTAATCGTTTAGCTAAGACAATACAAGAAAAAACTCGCGTGAAAATTTCGGTAAAAACTTGCATAACATTAAACCCTAACCTAAAAAACAAAGGAAATTTGGAGATAGCACAGATTTACCAGATGAATTGGGAGACATGGCAACAGCGAAGCTCAATATTAATCGACAACGATCACTCGAACGAAGGAATCGTTGATCAACACTAAAACGCTCACCCCTGGCCGAAGGTTATTGAAGAACCTTGTAAAAAGTGAAACTCGTAAAGGGAGAAACCAACAAAAATAGAAGGTCGGTGCTGGCTCTATTTATACTACCACATTTAATACTTATATGTTTAATATTTTATTTATGCCCTAAATTATTTTATATTTACACATGATCATTTTATAGATGCATATCTCAGTCTTATATTTGCATATCATCAAACTATATTTGAATATCATCAACTTATAATTTGCATATCATGAATTTATATTTGGATCTCATATTATAATTGCACATTTTGGATAACATTGTTGTCTCTATTTTGGCCACCACAGTATTTATATTTAATACTCTTATATATGCATTACACGATTTTATACTTGCATATCATCAACGTATAATTGCATATCATCGACTTATATTTGCATATCATCAACTAGTATTTGCATATCATCACCTAGTATTTGCATATCATCAACTAGTATTTGCATATATTTGCACATCTTCTCTTAAGTTTTGCATATTATAACATGCAAGAAAAACCAATGCAAGATGAAAAGAAACTACTGCTATGAAAGTAAAAAATTAAAATTGTTCGAATTTAAAATATAAAAGTCATTCAATTCATAGAGTAGAAGATTTTAAATTGTAATGTATCAAACTTGCAACCCTAAAAAGTACATATGCAGTGCTATTTACAGAATTTATGATTCTGCTAAAAAATGGCCCAAAAGCTGTGTTGCTGAGATAGTTACTTCTTATACTTTATCCTTCTCTTGAACTCCGAAGCAGAAAGGTTTCTTTTAGATGGTGGTCTGCCTGCCCTTTTCTTCACAACGGGGGGGTAACATTTGATAAGTTTTATAGCATCAGGGAGAATTTCTTCATCTTCACACATCACTAGATATATCGTTTCCTGGTAGGTCAATGCCCAAGCTTCATTCTTATAAAAATCTGCTACAAAATCTGATATATTTGCTTTTATGTGCTTAATTGCTGCCAAAGCATGCACACAAGGTATTTGCTCAACATCAAACACCCTACAGGTACAACTCTTTTTTGACAGATCAACTATTACCCCTGCCCCCTCTCATGTGACTTCAAACTCAAATTCATTAATTTTCACCACCTTGTATGCTCCAATATTCTCCTGTAAACTGCTGATCAACTTCAATATCTCTGGTGTTATTTTGTCCTGGTTTTGAAGTGCCTTTTCTCTCCTTTCTTGAAACCAGGAAGTGAGCTTTTCTCGCACAAACTTTAACAGGGCTACAACTGGATAATTCTTCTTCCCTGTTATTACAGAGTTTAGAGTCTCAGCATTGTTTGAAGTCATCATGTTGTATCTGTTTGATCTTGCATGTACTCTAGCCCACTTATCAAAACCTGCATCCTCTAAATATTTTGCTAGCTTGGGGAAATTCTCTTGTATGTGCCTGAATTTGGTGTTGAACTCCCCAATAGTGTAACAATCTGCTGCGTTCTGAAACCAGCCAGACAGATACTTTTTCTTGAAGGTAGCTTTGATGTTTTGCTTTAAGTGCCAATTACAAAAGCAATGTGCAGCAGTAGGATAAATCAGGGAAACAACTCTTGCAATACTCGCATGCCTATAAGACACAAACACTAAATCATTTTATTGTGGCAAAACCTTCAGCAGTTGCCTAAAAAACCACTCCCAAGAGTCGTTATTTTCAGTGTCAGCAATTCCAACTGCAAGAGGGAAGATTTTCCTGTTTGCATCTTGGGCAGTGGCACCAAGCAAAGTCCCTTTATACTTCCCAATTAAGAACGTGCCATCGACAACAACTACCTGCTTAAAAGAATTCAAATTTACATTTGATTGTAATTAATCTTCTAAATAAAAAAGGACGAGACTGTATGCTGACACACAACAGGCCATACCTTTTTTAAAAGAGGAAAAGCACGTATGTTAGCCCCAAATGATAAGAATGAGTACTTAAATCTGTCCTCATTATCAGTCGAGATTAATGCAATAGTTCCTTCATTCCCCTCCCTCGGCATATGGCAAAATGATGGCATATCAGCATAATTAGACTCTGGTGTCCCCCGAACTTTTCCTTTGCTATTTTAGATGCTCTCCATGTTGTCATGTAGTTAACTGGTAAATTTTTTTTCATTTCTCATCGTATCGACTATCTGCTTTGGTTTGAATCCACTGTCCACACTTTAAAAAAATTGATTTGTTAGAACAAATAAAAAATAAATATGTAAGAAATTAATTAAAATTTTATTTTGTATATAATGCACACCTAGGTTCAATGAGTCTTGCAACTACTGAGGATGGAGCTTTTTTGCAATATTTTATTCTGTCATCCCACGTGCAAGTGTGTTTATCATTATACAGTGTGACTACATAAGAAGTCTGAGAAACAGTTTTTAGATGCATTTTTCAGTCGCATTTAGCATCCTTGCAATGCACTCTAAAATACCTCGGCTCTGATTTTGTTACTCTAAAACCAAATGTCTGAGTTACGGACAGAATTGTCAAAGCATCCTTTGCTTCTTGTCTTGACACAAACGTTTTTCTAACATACAGAATTTTGCTTGAGTTGTTTGGAAAAACCAGTTGACTTGATGCAGAATCATCCCACTCTTCCTTTAATGTGTCTCTTCCATGCATTGAAGAGTATAGATTCCTCGAGACCTCAGCATCTGATTCTGTTTCACTTTCAGAACCTTGAGACCAATCATCCTCTTCCATGTTGTCCACTTTTACACTCTTCATCTTCAAGTCAGACATCACTGATGTGCTATCCTTTTCAACAATATTTGGAACCAAATCCAGCTGCAACTGTTCAGATGTAAAAGATCTCCAGCTTTCCCTGTCATCTGCATTAGCTATTGGCAGAGGCAAAAACTTTTTGCTAACACACAGTTCAACAACAAATTTTACATTGGCAAGTGTTGTCAAAGCCAAAAATTCTTCAAAATCAGCATCGCAGTCAACTTTCAGCGGTGATCTCAGCAATTTTAAAGGGTGTAGGTGGTTGAATTCTAAACCAACTGCAGGATCAATATTGAACCTACTACGTACTTTTTCTTCCAGCCGCTGAAAAGTGATTGGATTATTTAATATAAAAACCTTTGAAGTTTTTTCTCCAACAAACGAAAGCCCGGTCGCAGAAACCCTCCATTCTCCACCATATACTACTGTAATCACATATGGTGCCATATATATTTCCTTACCTATGATAACAGAAAACAAGACACATCAATACTACTGGCAAACACATCAACTCAATTTATTTCAGTATAATTATAATACAAATAAAATTATTCCCTGTAATTACATCACATGTCAACACAATAACAAATTGATTTATTAATTAAACTACTGGTTAAACTAAATATCATTGGAGAGTCGCCCAATTCACTAAACCAATACACCAGATTGATTTTAACTCTTACATGTCAGCAGTAGAATAGGTTTGCATAAGTATTAATTAGTATTTGCACAACTATTGTTTATTTTTTAGTGATCAATAGTAATTTATTTCAATTTTTAACCCAATTACAAGAACAGTGTAACTCCCTAAATTTTAAATTTAAATTTGTTACATTATATGTCAGCAGTGTAACAGATTTTGGCAAAAATTCAATACATTATAATCAGATTTTTTGCATAATTATTTTTTAGAAGTTGCATAACTATTATTTAGTTTAGAATAATAACTACTAATTTCTTTTTAGTTTTAATACAAAGAGTAGTAACTTCATTAAATTCAAACGGAATTTGTGTCCTCTGTGGACAAATTTTACTTCATTACGTAAGATGTCAGCTGTGTAGCATATTTTGTCAATAAATTAGTTCATTAGGAAATCAAAAATCACGGGTAGGGGGTGCATAATCATTACAAACTATTTACACAACATCTAACTGCATTTTTCATTAGAAATAAGTCAGTCAAAACGTTAGATTGAGTTCATCCATTATTTGTCAACAATACTAAATTTTTGCATAACGATTAATTATACTTGCACATTTATTATTTGATTTAGAACAATCACTATTAATTTGTTTTTAGTTTGAATACAAAAGAGTAATAACTTTCTAATTATTCAATCTGAATCTATTCCTTTTGCCCCAAATATTAATTTATTAGATATAAATGTCAGCAGTGGAACAGGTTTTGAGAACAATTCAGTTTGTTTTGAAATAAAAAATGACAGGCTTGGTGTGCATAATCATTAAACACTATTTACACAACATTTAACTGTATTTTACAGTAGAATCATTTTATTCAACACTTTAGATTGTAGTATACTATTACTTGTCAGCAGCACCATTTATTTGCATTACTTTCAAACAGTTGTTGTACAACTATTCTCTCTTTTGGGATAATTACAAATAACTTATTTTTAGTTTCAATACAAGTGAGTAGTAACACTTCCAATATGAATTTTTGCCTTTTTACTTGTCAGCAGCATCAGTTTATTACATTACTTGCACACAGTAAAAGCATAACTATTAAAAAAGCAGGTAATTTATCAACTTCAATCTAAATGTGTGCCTTCGGCACACATTTAGATATCAGATTATATGTCAGCAGAGGTAGGTTTTCTGTCAACTCCATTGTACTACTGTTTTTCGAAAGCAGATATCAGATTATATCTCAGCAGAGGTAGGTTTTCTGTCAACTTCATTGTACTACTGTTTTTCGAAAGCAGATATCAGATTATATGTCAGCAGAGGTAGGTTTTCTGTCGAACTAGATGCGTTTCGAAAATTAATATTGTACTATTGTGCGATTTCATACCTTTAATATGCGACGAGGATGGCTGATCTGCTGTCTTCTTTCTTCGAGATCAACTGCAGAAGGACACAGGAAACTACACCGGTGAACGACAAGCGAAGAACGATGCCGGAGGAACGAAGACGGAAGAACGACGGGGGAGGAAGGCGATGGGAAGAACGGTGAATGAGACGGGAGCGACGATGGAAACAATGAATGAAAGGAATGGATAGTTTTGTAATATATTCAAACATGTGGATACTCCTTTAATTTAGGTAATTTTTTTGGATATTTTTGTAAATGTCCCTTATGTCCATGTGAGCCCTTTGATCAATCGTACTTCAATAGTGTCTCACAAAACAATTTATAAAGTTTTCTATTAACTAAATTTAACATCTACCCCTTATACTTATTATATTTTAAAAGCGGCCTCTTTGTAAAATATTGCACCACATGTCATACCCTGAGCAACCCTAGGAAGCCCACGTTCTCTTCAACCGTTTGAAGCCATCCACTGTTTTCAATTTGCTAGGGTTTGGGTTCGGAAACACAAATCGTGAAGGGGCTGACGAAACCAGATATTCAGAAACCCGTGTCGGCGGGTTCCGGGATCAAGTGGAGCGCAGGCGAGCTCAGACGATCGGGCTTACCTGAGACGCGCGACGAGATTACCGTCGGCGTACCCAAACCTGTGCCGATCCGAGCTCAAGCCATCCGCGGACCACCGTCCTCCCAGGGCTTCATCAATCGTCGGCTCCCGCTAGGCGAGATGAATCCCGCTCGGGAAGGCTCTTCGAGCCATCAAAATCCGACCCCTTGCTTTGAGGCCATCAAGCCCTATTTATAGTGTAAGTTATAAGTGCCATGCCCAACATATTTGGCAAAACTGTCGACAAGTGTCGCATGGCTCGGGAAAAATGTCGCATGTCTCGGAACAAGTGTCCCCCATGTGGCACTTCATGGGCTTATCCACACTTAGTGTATTTAGGTGGGGGTTGGTGGGAGAATCCACCACTTAACTGGCACAGGTTAATTTATATAGCGGGAACCCATTTACGCATATGAATAATAAATATTATTTATTATTTGGTGTTTCGTCACAGCTCCTCGGACCTTAGTTAAGATGAGTCTTAGCTAGGGTTCGATTCAAACGAGACAACATATGTATTTGTACTATGTCTTCCATATATCATACTTTTGGTGTAATGTTTTAAATAAGTTTGTTTGGTCTGGGCTGTACCCAACTTATTAGTGGGTTGCCTACGTATCTCTTGGAAAGAGAATCAAGCCTTTCGTAGTTCAATCAGGAAGCCCTCCGCGGATGAGAGCTCCGTCGTTGAGGGACTTTAATTTATACTCATTTGGAGTTTATCTCCGCAAGCTTACCAGCTACGAACAGGAGGCCCTCCGCGAGCGATAGCTCCAACGTCGAGGGACTTAGTTTATACTCGTTAAGAGTTTATCTCCGTGAGCATACGAGCTACGATCGGAGGCCCTCTGCGAGCGATAGCTCCAGCGTCGAGGGACTTAGTTTATATTCGTTAAGAGTTTATCTCCGCGAGCATACGAGCTACGATCGGAGGCCCTCCGCGAGCGATAGCTCCAACGTCGAGGGACTTAGTTTATACTCGTTAAGAGTTTATCTCCGCGAGCATACGAGCTACGATCGGAGGCCCTCCGCGAGCGATAGCTCCAGCGTCGAGGGACTTGGTTTATACTCGTTAAGAGTTTATCTCCGCGAGCATACGAGCTACGATCGGAGGCCCTCCGCGAGCGATAGCTCCAACGTCGAGGGACTTAGTTTATACTCGTTAAGAGTTTATCTCCGCGAGCTTACCAGCTACGAACAGGAGGCCCTCAGCGAGCGATAGCTCCAACGTCGAGGGACTTAGTTTATACTCGTTAAGAGTTTATCTCCGCGAGCATACAAGCTACGATCGGAGGCCCAACGCGGAGCCAAGCTCCTGCGTCCTAGGACTTAATAAAATATCATCTCCGAGAATGCAGATTCGATCGGAGGTCTGACGCGGAGCCAAGCTCCAACGTCCTAAGACATAATATAAAGTATCATCTCCGAGAATGCAGATTCGATCAGAGGCCTGGCGCGGAGCCAAGCTCCAGCGTCCTAGGACTTAATAAAATATCATCTCCGAGAATGCAGATTTGATCAGAGGCCTGGCGCGGAGCCAAGCTCCAACGTCCCAGGACATAATATAAAGTATCATCTCCGAGAATGCAGATTCGATCGGAGGCCTGACGCGGAGCCAAGCTCCAGCGTCCTAGGACTTAATAAAATATCATCTCCGAGAATGCAGATTCGATCGGAGGCCTGGCGCGGAGCCAAGCTCCAGCGTCCTAGGACTTAATAAAATATCATCTCCGAGAATGCAGATTCAATCGGAGGCCTGGCGCGGAGCCAAGCTCCAGCGTCCTAGGACATAATAAAATATCATCTCCGAGAATGCAGATTCGATCGGAGGCCTGGCGCGGAGCCAAGCTTCAGCGTCCTAGGACATAATATAAAGTATCATCTCCGAGACTGCAGATTCGATCGGAGGCCCGACGTGGACCCAGATCACGCGTAAGGAGACTAAATAAAAGCTACGATCCGGGAGGCCAGCTCTACGACCGGATGCCCGACGCAGAGCAAGATCACGCGTAATGAGACTAAATAAAAGCTACGATCCGGGAGGCCAGCTCTACGACCGGATGCCCGACGCGGAGCAAGATCACGCGTAAGAAGACTAAATAATAGCTACGATCCGGGAGGCCAGCTCTACGACCGGATGCCCAGCGCGGAGCAAGATCACGCGTAAGGAGACTAAATAAAAGCTACGATCCGGGAGGCCAGCTCTACGACCGGATGGCGCTAGAAGGAGGGTCTGAACCTCCGACCACCTGATTGAAACAAAATCAATTTGTCATGGTAACAACTAGCTAAATAATCATGTATGTTGTCGTTCCTCTTCTAAAATGAAATTTTCAAATTCATCAATGGGAGGCCGACGGACACAATATGGTTTTTAACCTTTCATCATCAAAGGATAAATTCAAACCCATTTGCACTTAGTGTATAATATAAGAGGCAACTTGCCTTGATGCACTCTCAAGGAGTGGGTTGTGAGCCTGAATTCATAGGCTTTTTATATATGATGGCATTCATTAAAATAGATCAAACGAAAAACTTACCTCAACGGCTCAAAACTTAGGGTGATAAGGTTTACACAACCGGTCCGCTGTGCTCCACCGTAAATGAATGTTCTTAAAAAATAGTCTTTCCTTGGACGCCCAATCGATCAAATTGTACAACCCTCATGGCCATTCTCCGCGGACAGAGGTTGAGATGTGCATCTCTTCTTTCAACAAGATCAGGCCAGCCGCGGATCAACGAACCTATCTGTGACCTCAACGGCGAGTCTCTGTCGATGATCGCCATGAGGAGTACCTGTCCAGACAGACCGGGGGCCCCACGAGGAGGAAAACCAGCCACGACCCCGGACCGTAATTCCCCTTTCATTTTGTATAATGGCTAAGTTTCGGTCGCGTAGGAAAAGAAATAATAATAGGAGATTGATGACCCCCTTTGATATATATACAAACACCTGGACGCGGCTGAAAAGTGATGTCGATGAATGACTCATGTAGTCATGTGGGTGTATTTGGACGCGACCGAAAATATCAGTAATTTATGTACTTGAATATTAAAATATGTATACATCTTGGTACAATTATATGTAGGTACCTGCCCCTTTATATATATTTATATATATACACGCATGTTAATTGCATATATGCCTATCCGCCTATGGTCACGTTTCATAAAAACGGATGGGACGAGGCAAGAAATAATTCATAACTTAGCGTGTGGAAATCTTGTTTACCTCTTAGCGTGAGGATTCCCACAGACGGCGCCAATGACGAAACCAGATATTCAGAAACCCGTGTCGGCGGGTTCCGGGATCAAGTAGAGCGCAGGCGAGCTCAGACGATCGGGCTTACCTGAGACGCGCGACGAGATTACCGTCGGCGTACCCAAACCTGTGCCGATCCGAGCTCAAGCCATCCGCGGACCACCATCCTCGGTTCCCGCTATATAAATTAACCTGTGCCAGTTAAGTGGTGGATTCTCCTACCAACCCCCACCTAAATACACTAAGTGTGGATAAGCCCATGAAGTGCCACATGGGGGACACTTGTTCCGAGACATGCGACATTTGTCCCGAGCCATGCGACACTTGTCGACAGTTTTGCCAAATATGTTGGGCATGGCACTTATAACTTACACTATAAATAGGGCTTGATGGCCTCAAAGCAAGGGGTCGGATTTTGATGGCTCGAAGAGCCTTCCCGAGCGGGATTCATCTCGCCTAGCGGGAGCCGACGATTGATGAAGCCCTGGGAGGACGGTGGTCCGCGGATGGCTTGAGCTCGGATCGGCACAGGTTTGGGTACGCCGACGGTAATCTCGTCGCGCGTCTCATGTAAGCCCGATCGTCTGAGCTCGCCTGCGCTCCAGTTGATCCCGGAACCCGCCGACACGGGTTTCTTAATATCTGGTTTCGTCAGGGGCGTCACCTCCATCTCGCTCTCTCCATCAGTCGTCTTCCGCTGTCGCTCTCGGTATGGGTGTTGCCCGTTCGATCTCGCCGGTTGCAGTCGCTCGGAGCCACCACGGCCTTCGCTTGTGCCGGTATGTCCTCGTACCTCAGTTGTGACCCTACTGTCTCCCTCAATTTCAGATATGTCTTTCTCCTACCTCAATTGCGGGCCGGTCCATCCACCACTATTTCGGCGGGCTCTACAACTTCCGCCCCATCACATGCCGAAGGAGGAGAGGCGGTTCAATGTTGACGTTCGCCCCTCTGTCTTCTTCTTCCCCTTGCTCTTCTCCTTCTCCCGACTTCGAGTTCCCGGACTCCCCTTCCATGGCTGCCTCCTCCACGTCGCCGTCGAGGATCCAGGGCCCAGCCTTTAACTGTCCCCGACCTCCCGCATCTGGTGGCGCCAGATCTGAGATTTCGACCCTCCGACGGAGATTGGACTCCTATCCCTCACCGGAGCCACAATCCGAAGTCGGGGCTGAATCTTTCAGCCAGTTCTCTATCCCGAGTCCAAGCCCCTGCAGCTGCGAGGTGAGCACCCGAAAGGCTGTCCGAAGTCCCGCCTCCATCGTCCGCCTACATCCTCTCTTTTTCGAATCCCAAACCCTAACTTCAATATCTATACTCTAATGTCGGTTATTTCTCTTATTACTGATTATTTTTTGGACTCTGATCTTGGTTTTATCACTTGGATGTTTTAGTACTTAGATTTGTCAATAGGAAATCAGATTTTAGATTATTAGGGTGGAGACGTTAGATTAGAACATCAGATTTTAGGCAAGACTTCTGAATCAGTTGAATGAGATTTTAGGTTATCGAGGACAAATTTATTACTTAGATTTTAGGCATGAATTCTATATGAATTTAGGTTGTATGCTTTTCTGTTCTTGATTCTGCATTGTGTTGAGATTATATGCTTTTAGAAAAACATAAAAAAAAAATATGTTCTTGCTTTTATATGGTTGTAGGTTCAAGGTTGTATGCTTTTAGGTTATATGCTATTATATGCTATTTTGTGCAAATGCATTCAAGAAGCCAATCTATATAAATGTCCTGTTTCAGGGCAAATTATAAATTGAAACAATGGGGATGTAGGGGCAAAGCCATATTAAAGTCAAGTACGTCAATCTACTCACACAACTTTGCCTAATTATACTTTAGTATGGTCATAAAAGTATCACCATATGCAATTGCTAACTCACCTGAATTGGGTAATATCAGCACTACTATTTTTGTTATTATCATATACAGGTGATATTATTATTTTTAATTAGATGTTCTTTACTGCCGCTTAAAGTAGGTAATCACCATGTTTTCTCTTTCCCTGTTTTGTCTTTTTAGCTTGAAGATGGGGATATCATATGCTTTCGATCAAAAATTACTTCCAGCTGTTGAAAAGTACCGCTATGCCGATGTTCCATCATTTTTGGATTATGTACATAATCGCCTAGTATGTGCTTCTGTTCACATGTTCTTCAATCACCTCTTAACATAACATTCTTTGCTTGGTTATCTTTCTGTCAATGTTGATATATTCCTGTTAACACTAAATTACTATATAAAAAAAATACATGTCCACCCTTTTTTTTTCCAATGATGTGTGCAGGTCATGAGTTACACCTCTATTTCTTTTCATTGATTTCATATCTAATCGTGGGATATTTTTGAAACTTAATAAAGAATATATATTTTAGGATTTAATTTAACATTATGAATGTCCATATATGGTTCATCCAAGTTTCTTACTTTGTCACAGTGTTTTCTATAACCCTTTGATTGAGAAGGACCATATCCTTCTCAATCGAGCAATTTAGTTTGTTGTGGATTGAGGTTATTTTCAAATTCAAGTTGCACAGTTTCTTGGGTTGAACGATTCTTTGCAACACGCTATTCATATAACGTGGACTTGTGGAGCACTGGATGTATCCTTGGTGAACTATATTCTAGCAAGCCTCTTATGTCTGGGAAGACAGAGGTACAAATGTACAACTACCCGTTCTTGTGTAATTATTTTACTTTAAATATGCTGCTTGAGAATTAAAATATTACCACTGTTGATTTATTGGAATATCTCTGTCTTCCCAAGCCTTTTGTTAATGCTAACCTTTTATTGTGACATTTTGCTTTTCAGTCTCAAGCAAAAACGTGAGTTAGACACTAATCTAATGTTAAATGATTTGCCACTTTCTCTTAATATCTCCAATACTTTCTATCTACTTTACATGCCTTAAACCTCTAAACCCACATAATTAAAGAACTGAACTTGAATCTATTTCTTCACGATGTTAACCTGTAATGGGAATGGATATAAGCAATATTTGGTCTAATTGCCTAGAAATAGCTCTGTGCTACGAGATGAAAAAGTTGAATCTGGGTAGTTTTATGACGCCCATTGCCCAGGGACCAGTGTGATTATAAATTGCTTTATCGTTATGCTTTATCTTTGTTTTCTACTCATTTCTCTCTTTCCGTTCACATATTTATGTCCCAAGGAATCTTTTGTACAAATCCATAGGTTGAACAACTGCATAATATTTTCAAGCTTTGTGGCTCTCTACTTGAGGTATTCTTGGCCAAATCAAAATTGCGTCATGCAGCCACATTTAGGCCGGTCTCAACAAACTTACAGAAGACGTATAGCTGATAGATTCAAAGATATTCTTGCAGTAGCCTTACAACTTATTGAGAATTAATTTGCTTGCTGTTGATCCTGCCTATTGTGGAACTGCCTCTTCTACCCTTGACAATGAGGTATCTAATTATTTTTCTATTGCAATTGGAAGTTGAAAGGTGGTATCTTTGTGTTTATATATGAATTTATGCATTTTGTGTGTTTGTCGTTTTGCTTATGAAAATTGCTAAAACTCTGGTTGTGCACTTGCACAAACAAATTGTTTGAATCCTGCTTCTATATTGCCCCTAATGTTTGTGGCTATTGTAATCATGTTGTTAACAGGATTCGATACAAAAAAAATATTCAATTACTAAATTTGAAATTCAAGACACCAGTAGTTGTAGGATTTATTTATTTATTTTAATAACCCCCAAATCTGCTAGCCCGGATTTGATTTGGAATTCCAATTATCTCATCTGTTCTGCTCCGTTTACTAACTCACATGCTTCATACGCATTATCTTCAACTTGATCTTGGATCCTAATCGGACCATTGACTTTCTTTTGTAGGGATCGTGATGAAGATCTCCATATCCTCACACCATGTCTTCTATGTACATAAATTGAAGCTTGATAGTTAAATTACCATATCTACTTAATTTGCTCTCATTTTTTCTTCTAATGATGTTAATACTTATGGAGAACTTTATCAAAAAGAAAGTAAAAAATATAAATTTCAGGGGCAACACAATGGGTAGGAATGTAGGATATAAAATCAGTTAATGACATATCCAAGGGAGGATATGGTGGATCAAATTGCTAGAAACTCATAGCTTAGACAAATAGATAGTTTGGGGTTTGTTTGTAATGGTGCGTGGCCCTGCGGCTTTGGAAACTGAGCATAAATTTATTGTTATTTTAGAAAGCAGATGGTTTCTATTATGTCGCTATTTACCTCGATAGTATTTTTTTGTGTGGAATCACCCTATTATTGATTGAACAATGAAAACCATGTGCTGTATATTTTCATGTCTTCACTGATCAAAGGAATTGAAGGAAGATTACAAGGGAAATGATATAGTTGGGGATTTTTATTTGTCATGACATAGAAGAATTACAATTCTTATTTGACATTCTTATAGTTATCTGAATTTGAAGCATTGTTTTATGGATAAGGGTCAATAAAGCTTTAACTTTGTGCTCATCAATTAATTATCTGTCTTTTCTATTCAAAATAAGCTTATTATACATTTTTGTGGATGGTTGAGTGAGTCTATTTATTTTTTAGATCTTGCATTCCAATATCTCATGATCTCCAAATTTATTAAGCATGGATTTAAGGTTCTAAAGCAAACTGTCAAGCTTTATTATCAGCTAGGAAAGTACAAGGAGATGATGGAATCCTACAGGGAGACGTTGACATTTATTAAGTCTGTTGTGACTAGAAACTACAGTGAAAATTTATAAACAACATAATAGATTTTGTTTCTGGATCAGCCAGCCAGAATTTTGACATTCTGCATTAGTTTTACTAGACCACTTTGAAAGCTCTTGAAGAGGCTAAAAATGAGGTGAGAGATTGATTGCCACTATAGTTTTGTCAAGGAAAAACATGAATTTACATTGATTCACTTGGCATTAGTCCATCGAGATCATGTTGTCTAAACTGGCACAAACTTTCATTTAGTGCTACCAAACCAATCTATTTTGTTGGGTTCTCTCATATGCACTTCACTTTTATGTTAACTGTTTTTTTGTTGCCGTTGGAAAAAGAGTCACTTTATTGAGATTATAATGTTAAGTTTTCGGAGTTCTTTTTTTATTTTTTGTTGTTGTTGTTTATAGGCAAATGCGTGGATTTTTTTAGTCCTTTTTGCTTCCCATGTTTATTAAACTTCAAAATCACTTCTTGCTTCTTCAAAACGTGTTGCTGCAAACACCTACCAAATTGCTTATGAAAATCAGCCTGATTCACAAGCATGATGTAAAATATATTATGTTGAAGAAAATCAAGTTTCAATAATAAATAAAATAGAATAATAAATATCAAAAATAAAAAATATCTAAAAAGAAAGTCTATTAGAGGTCAAAGTGAAATAATTGGACTCCGATTAGATTACAAACGACCTTAGAACGAGTAACATAGTGGAATAATTGGAATAAATTATTCATTTTCAGCAGCCCATTTCACTGGCATGGTGTGAAATTTATTATGGTTATGAAAATCAAATCTCAATATCAAATACAATGGGAATAAAAAAACCAAAAATACTCGATGCTCAACCCGTCATATATTTAGACCAATTTAAGAAATGTAACATGGTAATAGACAAAGTAACATAGAGGATCCTAACTCGATTTTCTTAGGCCAAAAACAATAAGGTTTCTTTTTATTTGACTTCAAGTAGGGTGGATGTCAATAGAAGTATAGAAGCGATTGATTTACTTTTTTTTTTTTGTTAAATTCGAAGTATTGATCGTCTCGAGTAAACACTTCACTATGACAATCAAATATTTCGAAGAACGGCGTGACAAGAAGCATGGGCAAAATGACACATAATTGATTTCGGTATTTTGTGAGATATGTCAAACTAGATCGAAAATATTCTGAAAAAAATCCGAACATGGTTCGGGAAAAGTACTAGTTTATTTATATTTTAGAATTGATATATTCTCCAAAAAAAAACAGACAATTTTTTTTGAAAAAAAAAAATCCATTAGAAGGTCTAGTTTTTCCAAAGCGACAACTTGACATAAAATTGTCAAAAGTAACGGCTAATTCTAAAAATATCCGACTAAAAAATGAACCAACAGGAACTTTCAAATTATTTTTCCCTTTTTTATAGGACGAACTCTCAAAATTTATTTAACGCAAAGAGCTGCATTTCAATAGCAAGTGCAAACAAAGAACCCCTTCCCTTTGTATTGTCACTTTCTGCCCATACCATCTCAGATCTCTCCGGATCTTACAAGTTTTTAATACAATCATAGGTATCAGAATGCAATACCTGATGATGAATAAACCCAGTGTGACAAAGTTGCGATTGACGCCTTCATGTCCCAGAAAAAGATGTTTTGTTGAGTGCACCAAAGAGGCCCAAGATGTTGCAGTGCTTGCAGCTGCAATGCAAGAAAAGCAAAAGATCCAAGGGGTTAAGAGTAAGCTGAAAGAAATTTTTGCTCGCAATGAAGACATGAATAAATTGCGTCCGATGGAGTTTACAAAATGATATACCTGCCTCTTCAATGCACATCACGCTTCCTTCCTCGTTACCCTGTCATTAGACAATCAAATTTAAAGGAGGTTTTAGAAACAAAATAGTGGTTACTAGAGAACTGCTATTGATTTGGTTGGTTGGAAGGAGTGAGTCAAGAATCAAGATTGCTTATAGAAACGATAGTTATTCACACTGATTAGATTGTCAGCAGCCGAGAAAAATACTACAACGACAAGATCTCATGTTCTAATGGAAATAGAATGAAGGATTTGAACCGAACAAACTGTTTCAAAGCCACTGAATGGAATGAAGCATTCGAACCAAACAAACTATTTCAAGGATACCGAATTTTTCGAAAGAGAACAGGAATATTTCTCACCTGAAGCAATAGATCCCCAGAGCTGTGGTGATCTCGTGCGTTACTTGGGTCGCAAAGTGCAAGTATAGTGAAGCTGATAATCAATGATCAAGAGCATCATTAGATATAGATGTCAAATACTAGCATAACATGGAACCATAAGATTATCCTGAACTCCAACTGAAACACATATTCGGGGGAAATATGCAGAAACATCAAAGCATAACAATACATTTCTGACTCAACAAAGGTGAGGAAAACTCAAATCAACATCAATTACAAATCCATCAAAGTTAATGCAGGAAAAGACACTGCCTTTTATATTATGACATATTTGAGGAATCGGAAAAAGGTTAAACAGTCAAGGATAACAAACCTGTAAATGCAAAATAGCCAAGAAGAACTAGAAGCTCGTCAACCAAAGGAACTCTGCCCAAAGGAAAGAAAAATTATAAGCAAATGTAACCAGATAGAGATATGAAAAAGTGGCATACGAGAGCACTACTAACCCATCATTAAGTAGGGCCGTCAAAGCATTAGCGATGGCAAAGGGAAGATACAGGAGGGACTGCAGAAAGACCACTTGTAGTCAATAACTCACAGATGAAACATAATATTATCATGGTTGTCATTTAGTTAATAGCTTCACAGCTATTAACAATACTGCTTACAATGAAATCAGATAATAACCATCCCAGCAATTGACCTATCAACTATTTAAAAAAAAATGTTTCTAAGCTCACGAGTATGTCAAACCATTTTAATGAATAAAATGAACCAATAAAGAAATTTTGAAGCAGCAAAAGGAATTCCTCCCTTTTTGAAGCAACAAATTACATCAAGAGCATACAACAAGCATATAGAAGATATGCAATTCATCTAGAATTAGTAAATACTCCGTATAAAGTAACCATGATCAACAAGATGGTTCTGTACTATGGCTGGAGCTACCAGTCAAATTTAGAATAAGGCGAAACTTCCCAGTGCTACCATGATATGATATCAAATTAAATATGTGATGGACGGAAAAAATTCTAGTATGTATTTCTCTGCTAAAGAGTGTCAGGAGTAGAATGAAGTAAAGAATGAATCATTTTCTAAAATAAGTTGAACTTGTATAGAGGTGAAGAATGATCACAAGAATAAAAATGCGTTAACCTAACAGCTCCAGCAAGAATACATCATAAAATGAAAACATCTAGCAAAATTTGTGCATATCATAATATGCCTTCATCCTAACACATTTATACACTGACTCTTTGTTGAAATAAATGCATACCATGCACATGCCAGTTTTCAGGCCCTTTGGTTCATCACACAAGTGAGAAAGAATCATTCTCCCCTGCAAGAAGAGGCCACCATCAGCAAACCAGAAACATTATGTTCAAAAGAGAGGACTGTCAAAATGCAATAAGTCTGAGTGGTGCTATTCCAATCAGAGATTGAAAATAGATGACGTGCAGACAATTAGGAACCCGCAGCAGAATATTAGGGAATTTTAAAAGAAAATCCAATTCAATAGTGACTTACCACAAGAAAACCAAATGCAAGTCCAGTTCCCATTATGACTAAGTGAGGATAGCTACCGATTAAATCTGAAGGTGACAAGTAATCCCTATATGCATATCAAAAACTGAATGAGAATGTCAACAGATTTCTAAAATACAATGTGTAAAGTAATTATTGGTGCATACCATATTAGAACCCCTCCCAGAAGAACAACAAAGGGGTAAAGCTGCAAGGGACAACACCAAACATTCATCAAAAAATAGGATTATTAAGACAAAGGTTTACAATGAGAAATCATACCATAGCTAGTGCCAAAAGCATGTTCCCTTTTCTTGTCTGCACTACATTATACACATTGTATACACTGCAGAAAAAAAAACAGAATATGGATGAAAATTCTCAGCAAAGCATTTGAAATTTGCAAAATAAAAAACCCTAGAATAGAGCTATGTCACACTCCCACCCTCTCTTTATGAGGGGAAATCTCAGTTATTTTAATGTAAAAATGCGACATTTTGATGATCTTTGTTGACAGCTTGGTTTAGCTTCTCATTTACTACACTTCTTTTGGCTTTAGGGTGCTGCATCCCCCTAATGTATTCAGTCAACTTGTGAATATTTTTTTTTTCATATAAAAGACTACTCCATATTTAGCTCTAGTGTGCACAATTAATCCATTGATCAACTAGCTTATATGATTAAATTTTCAACCAGATGCAAGTTCAATCAAACAGAAATTGTAACATGATTGCTGCTTATGAAAAATTACTCACTTGAATCCAATTGTAGGTATTACAGCAAAAGCTATCATGAAATATAATACAGCTTCATGTACTAGTATTCCTGAAAAACAAAAGAACGAATAGATCATGAGACGTAATGGATATTAATAGAGAAATAAAAAGATTCTAACATCATGGCACAAGAAACTTCTGAAACTTTAGGCAAGTTCTATCCTAGAATGAGCCAATTCAATAAGTTTATCTAGTAGGGTTTCCAAACCCTGTAAGAAAAAGGAAGGTCAGTCATCATGAATTATTGAACTCAGAAGTTTTACCACTAAAAAAAGGCACCCAGCTAAAGATAGGCAAAGATTTTCCCAATGGCTGAGCCCACCACTCTGCACCTGGAAGGAAGATGCAAACAATTATTGTCAAGGTAAAACATAATTATTGCGTGTAAGATTTGCCTGTGCTAGTCTTCCCACATAAAATTTCATTTCTATAATTCAATATGATCTGCAATACTGATTAGGGTTATCTGGCTATTTCCAAGGCAAAAGGGATAGGGAACTGAAACGGAAGATTCTGGTGCATTTGACCAATACTCCTGTTCGTTTTCACAGTGTTGTTTACTATTCACGCACTCTTTTTGAGAATGATAAAAACTATAATATATCAACTTCTTTATCATCCTAAAAAACGTGTGCGAGTAGTAAACGACACTTAAAAACAAATGGAGGGAGTACATTACCATGCACTAGCCACTAGGTCTACACACAATACTTGCAAATTATAAATAACATCCATGTAATATAATAGCAGCAAGAAATATCAGAACCATACTGCTAGGTTTATTAGAGGTTGCATTGATTTTGTTCTATATGTCAAACAACTCTGGCCTTCTCCACAAAGGCTTTTATGCACGTAATAGTTCATTGTGTGGATTTTACAAGAACATACCAACAAAAGTTGTGAAGAAGTGAGCAAGGTAAATTAGCATGAGACCCTCAGTAGGCCCATTGAGAACAGGAAGGATCAGAGTATTGGTGAAAAAGCTGCAAGCACCAATCACAGAACAGATCAGTTGATTTACAAATAATTACCACCGTAGGCTAGAACTTGAGATGTCAAAATAAGATTTCATACAGATAACTGTTACAAATACAGATAAAAGACCAAGACTGAAACATCCCTGATGGAACACTACCATTTATAGTGAACAGATACATTGGCAGACAGGAAGATTCCATGAATTTACCTATTTACTCGAAATGTTAATATTTCAAGCAATTTAAAATGCAATATGTTCATTGGTTCATATGATCTGGGTAAAGACTTAAAAGGAAGATTGTGTTTAAGCAAGTTTTGTATGTAACATCTTTTGGCAGTTGGGCACACAAAAATATATGAAAAAGAAACAAAGCTGAATATTGAAGAAGATTAAATAGCTAATTTTTCTTCTTGACAACATTCTGACTATATACTTGTTTTTAGTATTATAATAACATGGAAAACCCTGCCACGCTATCATAAGTGAAATACACCCATTTTGGAACTTTGTCAAAGTTTGCTCCATTACAATGACAAGGACACAGCACATACATATGCTATTAGTTTGAACCATACATTTGCAGATTCAATACAGCTACCAGCCACAGGAGCAACAAAATCTCATGCTTGTGTTGGAAAATCATGCATCATAGGATATTAGGACAAACATACTGTTCCCACGTTGCACAATAGAATGGAACAGCTGCAATCACCCAGAACCAGAAAGCATTCCTTCCACACATACAGGTACTTCCAAAAGCCAATGCTTCAAACTGAAACCAGCAGAATATCCCATATAAAATATTAACTTTGGAGAAGATTGGAGACAAAGCACTATGAAAACTACTCACCGCACAAGCTAGAGCATCACAACCTGCATGGCAATATAAATCAGAATCAATATATTTGCACTGAAAAGGAATGCACATGCCTGTTTGAACATGCTAAGTGGTAGTAGGACAGGCCATCACCTTTTAAAGCTTCTAAAGAAAACAGGTACTTATACTATCAGATGCGACTGGGTTAAAAGAAGACAAGAAAAGTTACCATGATCAAAAAGCTCCCCCAGTGGACTTGATGAATTAGTCCGTCTTGCTTGCTTCCCATCAACAGCATCAAAGGTCTGCCATTGTTTACAAGAAAGTCAACGGCATAAGACGTAGGGAATGTGCTGACACGTGCAAAGTAAGAGCATGCTGCAAAAGATCCTGACTTCAAACACCTAAAATTTACCAACTTCCTCCAAAAAATGGACATCAGCGTAACTGTACCATTAAGAGCTATTTTCTATGATGCGACCTTTCAATTTGATTGTCAGCTATTAAACAAATTTTTGAGTCACAGTCTTTGACTTAACGATAGTATCAGTTCACCCATTATGCAAAAGAAAATTAAAAGCAAAAACTAGAAGCATCACTTATTTTACAAGATAGCTTGATTTTACACGCGGGGTAACAAATCAAATCAAATAGACAAAGTGACACATATAACTACTCAACAACAACAACAATAGGGCATAAACAAAACATGGGAACATGCCAAATAATATAGAGTGCGGCAAAAGGAAGCAAAGAGCAATGCAGAAAAGAAGCATAAACGGCAAAACCTAACACCCATCCTCAAACTTCTAAAGCTTCTAAACATCAGCCTCTTGACTAAGAAAGGTAAAAATACTAAACAAAATAGACAACAGATACAGAACAGAACTTTTTGCCAGGGAAAACGAATCAACCAGCAACATTAACAAATTCACAGAACTAGTTAAAGAGTTGGGAATAACCTGGTAAAGAAAGAGCAGTAATCCATGTGCAAAATGCACCCACCTCGGTGGCGGTGAATCAAGCTGAGGTGAATAAACCTGGATATACACACATGTATTTTAAGCAAATGCCAATGAGATGAAAACTTCCTTTTTCAAGAAGCACCCAGCAATAAAGGGGGAAAGAGCAAGAGAGAATTTCTTCTGTAAAACCAACTGAACTAATTGTGGGCGAATTACATAAACTCAACAAATAGGAAATTTTTCATCCTTAACAAGTTGCATGCTGAGAAGAAAAAAGAGTAAAATGATTTTTTTCAAAGCACTAAGTGGATGAAGAAATAAATAAATAAAATATCCTTGGGGTTAATGAATGCAAAAGGTGAAGTAAGAGCCACTGCTAGTGAACGGAGAAAGAAATGAAGTATTAGCATCTTACCTCCGGTAACAGAGTAGGAGATAAACACGGATCATTCTAACGAGTTCAATTGTAAGTGGAAAACCGCATTCATTCACTATGGGGGTTTACATTAACTTACTTAACTCTTGACCCGCTCAAAATATATATTTATATATATAGAACACTTTCGACTGCAGATGTATATAATTATGCACTTTACACTACAACAATCTATGATCAAGTGAGCAATACATCGGGCCATTTTTCTTTTGCATAAAAAATTCAGAATGAGAAAGTTTTGGAACTGAAGGAAAACATTTAAACTCAACATGATAATCACTCAATGTAATACATAAACTTCAAAGCTTCAACTTACATAGCCAAGAAGTGCGGATGCTAGCAAGAATATGAATCCTGTAAGCGTAATCTGCGAAGATGAGAATCCCAACATTAGACCAAGCACCTATGCAAAAGCAAGCAGCAGTATACCAACTTGTATGAAATAACTTACCATGTTCGGACTAAAGAAACATCCAAGATCCATGGCATGCACAGACATACAAAAGTAGAAGTTAGCAACTCCATTGAACATACCAATTCCCATAGGAGGGAAAAAAAATTGAAATAGCTAATTCAGCACACAGCGTACTCAATCGAGTAAAAAAAACATTAAACAAGCAACTCAGTCATCCAAATTTTGGAAACAATCTCCACTAAAACCTAAATTGGCGGAACATCAACTAACGAAATCCTGACTTCATGTTAATTAAACCGCGTCAATTAATTCTGAGAAATGAACAAATCAATCTCCAAAGCCGATACTTCAAAGGCACGAATATCAAACTAACGTAATGAGCGAGGGGGGGGGGGGCAAAAAGGAAAAATTGAAATGCTTACGGCATCCAAAGGGGGAAGAAAGTGACGAATCGAGTCCAGAAAGGTTGCAAGATGTATTTGGCAACATAAGAGTGATCAACCCCACTGTACTTGTATCTTTTGAGGGCTGCGACGCCATGAGCACCGATATACCCCATCTCCTTTCTCGCCTCGGCCTTATTCAAATTCCACTACTTCCTAGTGTAACGAGTAGTTGAACTTTTCAGGAAAAAGAGACTCGTGTTGAACAGGAGAGATGAGGAGAAGATGAAGATTCGAGTACAGAGTGAAGTCCCTTCTAATGTTGGCTTTTTTTCTTCAGATCGACATTGATAAAAGGAGCTTCGAGCCAGGAGGAGGAAACAGAAGTCGTGAAAATATCTACTGTGTTGCCATCTTCGATACGACGTTAAATTGAGATTGGAGCCGTTTTTTGCCCTTTCTAACCTGTACTATAAAAGTTTTTTTTTTTTTTTTTTTTTTTTGGGAATTTTCGCCTGGTGCTCCAGAGGTAATGATAAATTCGCCAGATATACAAAAATTTGAGATAATTCGCTAAATGATCATGAGGTTTCGTTTTTTTTCGCCTGGTGCCCTTTGGTTAAATCTGTTAGCATTTTCATTTAAAAAATAAAAGAAAATAAAAGGAAAGACGAGAACAGCGAAGAAGCGATTGAGAGACGAGTAGGAGAGTGAAGAAGCCATTGAGAGATCGAGAGAGAGAGAGCGAGAAGAGAGGCGAGGAAGCCAGTGCAATCTAGGTTGTTCATCCATGGCGGTTGATTCACAAGGATCTTGCAACAGTGGCAATCCATTAGTATGTTGTTAGAAATTAGGGTTTTCGATTATGAGAATTTTGGGGGAAATCGTTCTAAGCATAGTTTTTTTCCTGTTAATATGTCAAAGGTGAAGATGAAAGGGGGTCTAAATTCATGTTTATTTATGAGAAAATGGAATGATGTTGCAAGAAATTCTAGTTCGAGAATATGTGAATGTGGAGTTGAGTGTCAATATTTCACATCCATGACAGATGGAAATCCAAGGAGATTTCTAAGATGTAAGAACTACAAGGTATGCAAGAAATTCATGTTTATGAATTTTTCATTTCATTGCTGATTTTTTTGGCTTCTATGACAGATAGTTAAGTTGTTGTTTTGACTTGAATTTTTGCTCATTGCAATACAGTCGGGAGGTTGTTGAATGTGGGAATGGTTTGACCCTCCATTATGTGCTCCGACAAGGCAATTAATCCCGATGTTAAGAGATGAGATCATTCAATTGAAGGATGCATTAGATGTGAAAGAGGATGTCATACGAGCGTATAGGAGTGAGATCTGAAGACTTCAAGATGAGAAAGAGAGTGGATTGAGAGGTGACATTCACAAATGGAGGATTATGTTTGGTGTTGTGACACTTTTGTTTGTATTGAAATTTCTCTATTTTTAGTTGAGACTAATTTAGAGAAAGTTCTCATGTGTAACCATCAGGTTTGAATTGAAGTAAATGAAAGTTGTGATTCAACAACACTCTTTTTTGTTATTGTCAATGTCTCATAGTTTATTGTGGTTGTTGTTAGTGTTTTCAATGTGTTTTTACAACTTATTTTGGTTATGAAAGTCACATAAACAGCCAACACAAAACGCAGCAAGGAATGATGTCATAAAAACAGCATTAACAGCAAAAATCTGATTCAGAATCTGAATTTTTTTGTCAAAAGTCATGAATATGATTTTTTGTGTCAAAAATCATGAATCTGATCTTATGTTGATGCCTTTTGTCAAAAATCTGATTCCATAATCTGATTTTCTTGTTAAAATCATGAATCTGAAGTTTTTGCCAAATTCATGGATTCCAGAACTGATTTTTTTGCCAAAAATCATAGATTCCAGGATCTGATTTTCTTGCCAAAAGCTTGGATATATGTGTTTGTCTGCTTTAAACTATTTTGTGATGCCTTATGTTGATGCCTTTTGTCCAAAATCATGAATCTGGATTTTTTTGTCAAAAATCTGGATTTTTTTGTCAAAAATCATGAATCTGATCTTATGTTGATGCCTTTTGTCAAAATTCTGATTCCAGAATCTGATTTTTTTGTTAAAATCATGAATCTGAGTTTTTTTTGTCAAAAATAATGAATCTGATCTTATGTTGATGCCTTTTGTCAAAAATCTGATTCCATAATCTGATTTTTTTTGTTAAAATCATGAATCTGAATGTTTTGTTAAAATCATGAATCTGAATTTTTTGTCAAAAATCATGAATCTGATCTTATGTTGATGCCTTTTGTCAAAATTCTGATTCCAAAATCTGATTTTTTTTTTGTCAAAATCCTGAATATGAATTTTCCGCCAAATTCATGGATTCCAGAACTGATTACCAAAACAGCAAAAACAGAGTTGTAAGATTACCAAAACAGAGATGAATTTTTTGCACAAGGTTCATCCACTGAATACATAAAATCCAAAAGTTGTACCTAACATCAAAACACATCCAAGAGTACCATGGTTCATCCGAAGACAACCATGTAACATTCAAGAGTTGTACCTAACATTCAAATACATTAAATCCTTGTACAAAACACATCCAGATAACATTGTTCATCAGAAATTTTTAAATTTATCTACTGGCTTTCAGGCATCCATGGGGCCGAGCACATAACGTCCGAGTGTTGGTTAGTTGTAGATTTAGCTTTTCGCACCTTTGGCCGACGTTCTACTCGAATTTCTTGCTCCCTAAGCTCTCTTGCCGTTGGTCCACCCTTACAAGTCTTCTTGTTATGCCCGAATGCCTTGCATCTTCCACAAGCTACAACTCGAGACCTCTTTCCCGTCTCTTGTTGACCCTCTTGTCTCCTTCAAACTCTAGGAGGCCTTCCAACTCCCCTTTTCATGCTAGGTGGACCAATCCTTGGAAAATCAAATGCAGGCCACTGTTCCTCATCCATCACGGTCCTATAATTAACCGAATATATCGTCTTATACATATGGACTGAATACCATGCTGACACATAATGCTCCGGATGTCCTCTAGTTTCCAGAATTGCCCTCATTGCGTGCCTACAAGGGATGCCACGAATAGTTTCAACATGTTTTTATTCTTCAATAAATTAATTTCATGAAGACAATAACCTACTGATAAGCTATAATTTGAAAACATTGATCGCTTGCCCCAAAACTCTAAATCCCATAATTAAAAAAGAACTTGAAATCAAACACCTTATTATCTATAAATCCAACAAAGAAACCATAATTCAAAGATCCTACACCGATAATAAATCAAAAATCTCAAATTGTTAACCCTAAATCCGAAGATTGAAAACTCCGAAGATTGAAAACCACTTGAGATGAAATGAAGAGGAGAAACTTGCCTCAACAGCAATGGCTGATGTCCACGCCTTCTCCCTCCTAGTGTAGGCCGGTCTCACGAAGCAGGGTCTGGCTTCTCCCTCCTTGCTTAGGTCATCCTCTCCATTTGGTTTCAATGTCATGAATTTGTCCGTGTCTCTGTGAAGGTAACGTCGGTTCTTTTCTTTACTTTCTTTCATGTGTTGGAATATAACACCGTTATAACGTTTTTTTCACAGATTTAACCGAGGGGCACTAGGCGAAAAAAAAAAACGAAACCTCAGGGGCATTTGGTGAATTATCCCAAACTTTTGTTCACCCGACGAATTTACCCTTACCTCAGGGGCACCAGGCGAAAATTCCGGTTTTTTTTTATTAGGTAAAAATTTGGTTGGAAATCATAACCGATAGCTTGAATGAGACTCCAGTGTCAACCCGTTAACAAGACGGTCAAAGTGTGCAACCTCGTCAGCCACTCTGTTACCCTCACGGGGCACATGGAAGAAGGATATATCCCGAAAGGCCTGCAACAGACCTTTGATATCTCCCATAATCAATTCAATTTCCCATGGGCAAGGGTCTTTTGATTTAAGATGATTTATGACAATCTGACAATCCCCTTCGATAATGAGCTTTTGATAATTATTTTCCTTTGCAACAATAATTTCTTCTCTAACAGCGATCGTCTCCGCCATAAGCGGGGAAATAGCACCTAATTCCTTATAACCTAGTTTAATAGCATCTCTCACCCAGTTCCTTATTATAAATCCTACACTAGCTCCTCTAGTTCCACTTATAGCTACATCGAAATTTAATTTCAGATAACCATTCACCGGCTTCCTCCATTTGACATTCTTTCTACTTAGTTTACGACCCCATGAAATTTATAGCCAGACGTCATTACTCCATCATCTATTTCATCCATTGATGCACTTTTCCAATTTTCCATGACAGATTTCAAGAAATATTGTACCTCTATTTGGGAAGGTTCCTTTAGGTTTCTAAAAGCTACTTGGTTTTTGTAATACTAGCTAGACCACCATTTTATTGCCATTTCCTCCATTTCTTTTTTATTCAAGCACTGACCTAGACTTTCCATTATAGTCTTGCCGTTCATATTTTGATAAGAGAGGATGTTGATCACTTTTGCACATTTTCCAGTTTTTAAGAGTGGGCTTTGTCCAAAAGGACAATTTGTGAATAAGTGGACCTCATCTTCCCCATACGAATTACAGAAATCGCAAACATTCGGAATCGATGCTTGATGCGAGATGAACGTCGTTGGAACTTTAGCTCTTTCTCAAATAGTAATAATATCCAAACTCATACAAAAAACCAATAGATTAGGCAATTAATCACTTGATAAACCAAATAACTACTAGTATAGCGATAAAGTCCGGTGTCGAACCCACGAGGAGAACTGGAGAAGCGATTTCTAAGCAAAGACTCTTATGACAAAACAATGATTTGTAGCAAATAACCAGATTTATGATTGCAGAGTAGATTGATATCAAAGTAGAAAGAACATTTCACCTGTAATTCTCTGACAATTATTGGAATTCATGGTCCTATGATTGATCTATCAATTACTCATATTCATAGGTCTACTTGACTAATGTTGAGAAATCCGCAAAGATTCAGTCATCTTATTCAATATCACTAAAGAATAGCATTAAGGACTCAAGTAATCAAGACCAATTGGCACATTGATTCAATGCAATTAAGACAGATAGGTGCAAACCGAACTCAGCTCTAATCGAATATCCTCAACATAGATCAATTGAAATCATCCACTACAAAGACAAAGAAACATCACTATCTCAATACCTTTGTTTGATGTCAAGAAAACAACAATGAATTCATAGCTAAGATGCAATTCCTAACATGGTGATCAATCATAGAAAGGAACACAAATATAATCAATAAGCACAAGATGATAACTATGAATATGAATAACTAAATAGAATCAAATCCTCACAATCCAAACAACCATGTCTTCGAATCAAATCCTCACAATCCAACTCTATCTCTCTCTAATTGTGTTCATAGTCTCACAGTAATCCTCTTTTCTAGAATAAACTGAAATAACCTAATAAAGACTCTCAAAGAGTCGGTGAAACCCTAGTGGAAATAAGAATAAAATAATAGGAAATAATGTCTTCGGATTCAAAATCGCAAACGCTGAAAACCGGCTCACGGCGGGCGCCGCCTATGCAGTGACTGACTTTCCTTGAATGACTTCAATAATCTCCAATGTCGTGCTTCCTTGCTCATCTTTAGCTTTCTCCTTATCCCCCATATGCTCTAAAACATGTCTCTTAAGCTCTTCCAAAGTCCCTTCAAGGTCAGAATGTAATTCTACAGAATAAATACTAACAAGGCGTAGATTTCGAACTTGAATACTTCACAAGCAATATACGAAACTAGACCAAAATATAAGCAAAACCACTACCTAATTGCAATAAGAAATACCTATAATGCATATATGAAATATGCATTATCAAATCCCCCCACACGTAACTCTTGCTTGTCCACAAGAAACCATAAAACAAAAACATCATCTACCAATCCCATAGGAAATTCTTTCATATAACTTTACTCATCAAAAGCAACACCATCAATAGTGAAAATATGATCAAGGCACATAAACGTCATAACATGTATATATGAGATCAAGTTGCTTGCTTGCTCAAAAATCCAACCTTACCAAGGATAAAATGTGTATCTCTCACTCTCATGTGTTTAGGTTTTAAGCATACACTCACCGCAATTCCATATACAAGCATCAACTCAAATATTGACATTTATATCACAAAATCTCCACCGGATACGTGAATGCAACAATAAGGACATCAAGAGGACTTTCGCTCAATGGAAACCTTTATAAAAGATTCCATTTGACAGGGATGTAATGGGGCTTGGTAAATAAACATACGGGCAAAGAATTGTATTTGGTCATGTGGTGCTATAAATTCCGGGAAAATAAGATTCCAATAACTCCTAACATAACACAAACCAACTCAATAATACAACAAGCTCACTAATGCACAAAATCTCTCAATATCATCATCTCAACTCCAAAATCATTCATAATCTCATAAAAAACATCTCATCTCATCATCTCATCATCTCATCTCATCATCACATATCATGAAATCTCAACACCCAACCAATATAACTTCTAACCAACATAAATCCATTTTTTCCTCATTATGCAAAAATAAAAATAACAAATATGGCTCTTTATTCTCTTTTTTTTTTCTTTTTTTTTCGTATTTTTTTTTAACTTTCTTTTACCCCTAGGTTAATTTTATCCTCCGTAGATCAAAGTTTTTATTCTTTTTTTTTCCTTGAGCCAAAATATGTGTAAACCAAATGCATACAAATGAGGGAATAAATAAGCACATAACATTACATCTTCTCAAAACCATAAACCATAACATCACACTTTAGCTTCATTCTCCTCAATCTCCAAAATAGATTCTATAACCCACTCAAAATCTCAATTCCCCCGGAATAAGGGTAAGGCTTATCATAGGCTGGAAATAGTAATTTTGTGGAGCTATCAATAAAAAGGCTAAAGGCTCAAATTGGCTTCAAAGTAAGATATAACATAAGGTAGACATGGATAAATATGTGTCTAAAAGGTTGCATCTATCATTTGAACTTATCAAGCAATGAACATGTATATAATCGGTCTTGAAAATAGATAACCATGACAATACTCAATGATAAATGCATAGGAAGAGTAAATCACACAAGAAAAGCAAAAGGAATATAGATGTTATAAGGCCAAAAAGATCTCACTGGGACAAATTTTTGTCGAATATCAAGCATCCTCCCAAACTTAGATCATACAAGCTCAATTACATATGCCTAATCATATTTCACATAAAAACCAATTTCAAGACAAGGTCAAATCATTCCAGAATTCCATTGAATTTATAAGATCATCCCAGTATAAAGACAAATAGGACAAACTCAAATTAGATGGAAATCTTTGATAACACAATATGCAAAACAACAAAACAAGACTCACTTTTTTTTCTTTAGTTTTTTCGACATTTTCCAATTTTTTTTTTCATTTTAACATTTTCTATAACATAAAAGAAATAACATAAACGAAATAACTACAATCAAAAAACAGAAATTCAAACATGAACTAACCTAGCTAATTCACTTCACTTCTCCCCCCACCCCCCCTCACACACTTACATGTTGCATTGTTCTTAATGGATAGAAACACAAAAAGGAACAATGAAAAAAAAATAAAAATAAAGGGTTTGAAGGAAGCAAATGACTAACCAATTATTGTGAAGGTAGGGTCTGGGGTCCATACCGCTGATTGATGTCCTAAAGGGCAGTCAATAAAGCGTCCTGATCGAAGACCAGAGAGCTTCTCCGAAAGACTAGCAAGCTTGTCAGCAGTGCTCGCCTTAAAATCAGCAAATCGACGCTCAATATCATCTAGAGTAACACATATAGGACCAGCGTCATCTACAACTTCTCCTTCTCTTACTACTACTTCTTCTTCGTCGAGGGGATGCAGGTCGTCAAAAGAAACACCCACTCGACGAGCAATCATCGATATCAAACCTTCGAAACCAATAAGGCGTTCATACCTCACATGAGTAGCTCTAGTCACCTCCATACGGTTCCCCAAAAATAGTCGAATCCAGTTAGGAATATGCACTCCCTCCGGAGTCAAGCAACAAATATAGCTCCAGGCTCTTATAGTAACTATGGAAGAATTCTCCACACCCAAGAAAGAGTTACAGAGTACCAAATAACACAGCCTCAACGCAAGATGAGTAATCGTGGATGCACAACGTTGTCGGCTCGACTCAAAGAATTGATCTGTAGCCTCCTTCCACATCTCAAAAGGATTTGGAGCCACTAATTCGTCCCCATATTCGGCGTCAGCATGCGTTTTGGTAACACCAAAAACTTGTGCAAGGAGATCCTTAGTCACCACAAACTTCCGATTCCTCGGCTGAAAACAAATCTCCATATCAGAACGGTAATCCAGGGTAGCCAAGATCTCTCTCACCAATGCCAGATAGGTAAAATATGCCAAATCCAAGAAATCACTCAAACCTCCCCTTCCAAGGAGTCGAGAGGCCTCCTTAAATAGTCCCAATTTCTTCAAAGTCGGGGGATGAAAGAATAGGGTGGAGACATACTCCCTCTTTTCAAGCTTGAGCCAACGATCCTTTTCTTCCCAAGACAATATATAAGGCATCTTCATAACCGGAGCAGAAGACATGATACAAACTCAAGGGCAATATCAACGAAAACTGCGAAAATGACCAAAAAACGAGCTCGCTGCAAGGACGACGAGCACTGTGGATGGGGCGGCGGGCGCCGTGTACACCGAAACTTGATTCCGAGTGAAACGTTGGATGAACGACATACACACTCTCCAAACTTGAAATTTTGACGAACAACTTGGTTTCAACGGGTTCTCGGGTGATGGGTAGGGGAATGGAATGAGAAAGGATTGATTTTTGTGGATGTATGGTAATGATGGAAAGTGTTTTGATGAACAGAATCAATTGAAACACGAGACTTTAGTTTTTTGGAATGGATTCAAGTAGGCTTTTGGGTTTTGTAGATTCTTTTGGAGCAAGCTTGGTTGATTAAAAAGAGGGAATGGAAATATAGGGTGAGTTGGAGAGGGAATATCTATAAAAATAGAAAATATTAGAACTAAATAGAAAATAGAAAAGATAGAAAATCTAAATCCTAGAACTAAGAAATAAGGAAACTAACCCTAGAAAGAAAAATCTAATCCTAAGATAGATGGAAATAGGTAAAAGATAAAATAAACTAACCTAATATAGATAGAAATAATCTAACCTAAAGATTGATAAAAAAAAAATCGAACCCTAGAACAAAATAAAAAGAAGATAAATCTAATCCTAGTAAAGCAAAAGATAAAGAAACTAACCTAAACGAAAGTAACCAAAAAAATAAAAAGATAGAAGCACTTCTCTTTCAAATTACCACAAATCCGGACTTGTTAGGCGAACAGGAGCAGCGGGCGCCGCATTCATAGAACGTGACTCCGTACTCAAATCAAGCAAAACTCAACTCCAACACAGGTTTCAACTTACCATCACTTCCGAAATTCAGCCACACGATTGATCCTACTTTATTGAATTGAAAAACTAATTGCGAAAATTGAAATAATATTTCCTAAACTACCTTGGGTTGTCTCCCAAGAAGCGCATTTGTTTCATGTCTATTTTAGTCATATTTTAGGATTGCATTTGCATATTAATTTAGGTTATTTTCATGCATATTTATCATATTTTATACTTTATTTATTTTATTTTGCAATTTCGGAGTCTACACCTACTTCTTATTTATTTCAGACATTTTGGGACAAGTATTATGGAAATTTGAGAGTTAGTTCAAAGCATCGAGAATAATTGGATCGGACCTTGGAAGCTAAAGTGCGGAAATTATCAAATTGAGATTTTATGGGCTGAATTTGTAGTTAGGTGTTGGGCTAAATTTTAATTAACTACTATCATTGGCTGAAAGTGTAATTTTTTAAAATTGTTGTTATATATACAGTCGCATGAACAACAAACTGAGGAGTTTGAGTTCGGACTTGCGCCGTATACAACCGCTTTAGTTTAGTTTTAGGTTTCTTTCTTTCTTTTCGGTATTACACTCTGGATCGAGGACGAAGATTTCGGTTTGCATATTATTCTAAACTTTGATCTATTTCTGTCTATAATCTATTTCATCGCTTATTATATTATGTTTGGTTGATTTCTCCGTTCTAGGGTTTGGGTGACCCCAACGATTATTTGGTAGCGTTGATACTGATATTCGTTTGTTTGAGAACTTGTTAGATTCAATCCTAATGTTCTTAACCTAATTGATTTTATAATTGATTAGAGTTCGGTTAGAATTTGAGACTGAAAGGACATAAGACTAATAGGACAATTAGATAAGGGTTTGAGGTCGAAAGGTTATAACTTACTATCAGAACCTTAGGATTGAACATGGAATTTTATTGTGAAAGTCTTATAAGATTCCTTGTGGATTAATAGCTATCCTAGAAACTCTAAGTTGAAGTTGTGTTTGATTGAGCGTTGTTGTAGGAGGAAATCGAGTATGCAAATAAAATATAAATAAATCACAGCAAACCAGATTTCGTCCCCTGTAAATAATTACAAGACCTCCTCCTGATGTAGCAGCGAGAAGTCGGGATCGATCCACGAGGAAGCGTGTCAGCGGATCTTAGGTAGCGGAGAATCTCACAA
Organism: Persicaria tinctoria; assembly: GCA_037127255.1. Classification (NCBI taxonomy): domain Eukaryota; kingdom Viridiplantae; phylum Streptophyta; class Magnoliopsida; order Caryophyllales; family Polygonaceae; genus Persicaria; species Persicaria tinctoria. The sequence goes on along the minus strand of JBANSL010000003.1, from coordinate 38,509,835 downwards.
AAGTCGACCACAGAAGTCCTCGAGCTCGACTAAGGGTTAGTCGACAGAAGCTCGGACAGTCGAACAGGGCACAGCAGCTCGGCAACGGTGGTCGATCTCGACAAGGCTCTACTCGAGATCGAGTAGCCTTCGTCTAGGTCGAGTTGGTCTTCGTCGAGTTCCTGCACAGGTAAGCTACGGCGACACTGGGTCGAAGATCAGTGGTCGAGGTCTACCAGGGTGTGGTCGAGATCGACGAGGGCAGAAACTTAAAACGAAAACGAAAGAAAGTAAAAACAAATGCTTTGGGGTTTCGACTAAACTTAATGTAAAAGACTTCCAAGATTGGGGTTTGCAACGACAATAACTAAGCATGCATAAGGTAGAATCAAACAGATAATCATGTGAATTGCATTAAAGGATAAGCTCTCGCCTTTTTCAACAATTAGACAACTCTTTCAAGAAACCCTAATTGTCTCTACCGATTTTATGTTTATAATCCAAGTTGTTAGCATGGATCTCCATTAGATGGGTAATAAACACATCAACAAGTAGGAAAATGCTCAAAACATGATAAAGGTCGGATCTTTACCTCAATTATGCATGGCTATCGTCGAGCTCGCCCCAACCCTAGAAGTGGGTGGACTACTCGCGCTTCATCGCAAACTCAGACATCTTTGATTGAAAAGAAACAACTTGCATTAAACTAAATTCAAAGACTTTACAATCCCGGCAATCCAACTCTCGTCGAATGCCAAAACCCTAAAACCTTCGAACTCCCTAAACTATCTCTGTGGAACTACTTGTCTTCCTCTGAAATTGAATGAATAAAACTGAGCCCCATGGGCTTTATTTATAGGCTTCTAATCCTTGCTACTCAAGGATTGAATATCTATATCTATATCTACAACTTTATCTAAAACTTTAATGATAAATAAAAGACATAAAGGAATTAAATCTAAAATAGGAAATATATCTAAAGTGTCTTCAATGGATAGAACTTTCTTCTTCATGGTAGATGTGGATAAATCGGATAGACTTTGCTTCTCCTCGTCTCCAAGGACTCTACATCGAGTAGAACTGCAATCAACGGGCCACGCGGCTTCGGGAAATCTTCGTTGATCTCGACAAGGCGTGGTCGATCTCGACTGGGCTGACTTCGTCGTCTCGGCCAGCTGGTGCTCGACAAGCTCGGACATGACACCTGGCGCTGGTCGATCTCGACAAGATACTTGTCGATCTCGACGAAGGGTGTGTTCTCGACTTGGTCTTCCGAGGTTGTCGAGTCGGATGTGGGTTCTCAGCCTTGTCGACCTCGAAGATGCTCCTCGATCTCGACGAAGGATGGCTTATCGACTTGGCCAGCTTGGTGTGTCGGGTAGCCCTTGTCGACATGCTCGGACACTGGCTCCTGGGGCTTAGTCGATCTCGACAAGAGGCTTGTCGACCTCGAGTAGACCTTGGCCTGGTGTTGTCGAGCAGAATCTCTTCGACATGGCTCGGGGAGTGGGGTCTGGCACTTGTCGATCTCGAGTTGGGCTCGTCGAGATCGAGTAGACTTGCTCTGCTCCGCGTTGTCTGGTCAGGTCTCTACTCGACTCCAGTGTATCCGGACTTGACTCGTCGACATAGACGAGAACTTAGTCGAGGTCGAGTAGACTTGCTGCTTCCGTCTTTGTTTCTTGGTTTTCTCTCGAAATTTTTCCATATTCTGCGATATTGAACAGAAACTTATGTAGATCTCCATTTCTGACAATTAAGCATAAACTACATAAATTCGACATATTCCCAACCCGAAATATGCAAAATGTAAAGAATATGGAACTGAAGTATGCATAAAGACACGGCTAATTAGGCTCACAACAAACACCCCATACTTAAGCTTGCTTGTCCTCAAGCAATACTTTTAATTGTCATTCAGGGGAAGAATTTAAACTCTCAACATCTTAGATTCATTCTCATATAACCCTGCAATCAATTACCATCCTCGAAAAGGTACTAGTGTCATAGATCCATGCATGTGCAAATATATCAAAACAAAATCTACTCACAAAAGGAGGGTTATGCAAAACATTCATTCGTGACAAAGCATTGATAATCAAGAAGACTTCAATTTAAGCTCAAATAAGGAGTAGAATTGGTAAAAGGCTAAAGGTGGGCAATTCTTGGCAATGTGGTGCTTTTGATCCGGGGAAATGGATCATTTCCAAACTTGAGTTTCATTCCATATTCTTTCTCCATATAATTCATCACGTTTCATATTGCTTTTCTCAATAATGCTTTTACCTCTCTAACCTCAGCACTGCCTTCTCGCGAGTCGCAAACATGGGTATCATGAATGGCCCCGGATACTTAGTGCTTTGGACTCCTCACAATGTGTCCCATCTCTCCAAACTATTATTTCAGAGAGCAGGGTCAATCTACCTTTATCTCCTGAGGTGATTGGATTTTCTTTCACTCATTAAATTTTCCATATATTTCAAACAATTTCCTTCCAAACTTCAATAATGATAATAAACAACACAAACACTATATGTCATCTCCATAATGTAACATCATTCTCAACATAAGCCCCGGATAAGGTAAAGAATGGCAAATATTTAGATCATGTGGAGCAATAATTGAAGTAAGGCATATTATGGCTTTTGTGATGCATAAGCATAGGTAAGGCTAGGAATTAACAATGAGCATTATATGGAAATATAAAGTCCTCCATCATCTTATCATGCAACATGTCAAAAGCAACTTCAAATTTTACCTCCTTTCATGGTTTTCATCAAAATATGCACTTCATTATGACTTCCCTTTACTAGGCAATTTCATGTTATATCTCTAATGAATCCAATTTTGCATCGTCGAGTTCAATATAAGCTTCCATGACATTATTCAAAATTTTCGATGGGGGTCATTTTTCTCAAATTTTTTGGAAATCATGCATATAAGCACATAAAGCATTAATGTATTCCAAAATAGCCATGTAGCAATTCAAAGAAATAAAACACGCAAAATATCAAATATGATCAAATATGCACAAAGTAAGCCCTTCCCCCACCCCATACTTAAAATTTACAGTGTCCTCACTGTATAAGATCAAATAAAACAAGAGTAACAGAAGGAACTCATAGGATGATGCATCGAGGAAGGCAGATCAGTGCATGTCGAGTAGGTGGCTAGTCGACATCGAGTACGGTTTACTCGATCTCGAGTAGGCTCGTCTGCGTCTAGTGGATTCTGAAGTCGAGGAGTTTCTGGGCTTTGTCGAGGTCGAGTACGTCTACTCGAGGTCGAGTAACTTCTGGCTTCTCCTCCTCGTCGTCGTTGACTTGGCGTTCGTCGATTCTGACTGGTTTTCAGGGACTTCTTATTCCACTTTTCGCGATCCTTATATGCTTTGCCGACCTAAAAGTGTTAGATTGCACGCCAAAACAAAGACTATCCACATGAAGTATTCTAAAGACATAAAACCCAAAAACAAAAACAAAAACCAAAAAAGATCCAAAAAGTCCCAAAAATTCATAAAGTCTATATACATGCTCTAGATTTTAGAGTCGCTAGGCCGACTTCTCCGTTTGTGCTCAAGGACCATTATTGTGGGGCCCGCTCATGCTTGGCCCTTCTCCTGGATCATCTAGGTCCTGATGGTAGTATGCAAGCTCAGCTGACAGGTGGTTGCTTGCATCATCTCCCTTCTCTTTCTTCTTCTTCTTTGTAGCCCTCAGTTTCTGCAGGTTCTCTCGCCACGGTATTTTATTTCCTTTTAAATCATTAAAAAATTTATTTATGGACTGAGGGGGGATAGAATTCATACCCGAACTTACCTGTCCGGACCCAAAACAGAAATCTTTGGGCTTGGGTCTACTCGATGTCGAGTACTGCTGGTCGAGATCGAGTACAGGGACCCCATACTTAGGCTCCTGGCAAGTTTCTGGCTCAGTGGTGGTGGTCGAGATCGACAAAGGTTTGTCGAAGTCGAGTAGAGCGCTTGTCGAGGTCGAGTAGGGCTTGTCGACCTCGAGTACAGTTTTGGCAAATTCCTCCGCTGTTTTCCTGGTCCCGTCGATGCTGATGCTTTTCACCTCCAGCCAAGAAATTTCCTCTTTTGCAGGGCCAAAAGAGAAATCCAAAACCTCATCGCCTATGGTGAAGGTGAGCGACCTATTCTTGACACTAATTCGGGCATCTGCAGTAGCTAAGAATGGTCTACCAAGAATAATAGGGCTAGTAGGATCTTCAGCACAATCAATGATAAGGAAATCAGCTGGAACAAAGAATTTACCAACCTGGACGGGGACATTTTCAACTATACCTGCAGGGATGACCACTGTATTGTTAGCCATGTATAATTTAGCATCCACAGGTTCTATGCATCCTATCTTGACCTTCCGCCAGATTGATAAAGGCATGATGCTCACACTTGCTCCTAAATCGCATAGAGAATCATATTTATATTGTCCAAAACCCACAGTAACAGAAAACTTACCAGGGTCAGGCCTCTTTTCAGGGAAGTGGAGTACTTTGCATTCGCCTGCGATCTCTGAGATGGATCGCTTCTTGCTTAGGATTTCCTTAAGAAACTTGACATATCCAGGCATCTCTTGCAGGGCTTCTGTAAAAGGAATAGAAACATTCAGTTCTTGCAGCATATTAACAAATCTGGTAAACCTACCTACAGTGGGATCTTTCTGTGTTTTTGAAGGGAAAGGCAGTGGCTTTTTCTGCTTCGGAGCCAGATCAGTTGTCGGAGATGCTGCAGAGTCGTCGACCTCGGTTTTCTACTCCTCGACATCGACCAGGGGCTTGTCGACATCGACTAGAGGCTTGTCGACCTTGACCTGGGTTGTCGACTTCGGGTTGCTGGTCTGCGCAGCGGATTCCGAGCTAAGCTTCTGGTCTTGGTCGAGTACGGGCTTGTCGATGTCGAGTACAGCCTCCTTGAGATCGAGTTGGCTCTGCTCTGTCCCGGGTTGCTGCTCTGCGTTGCTTTGCTGTTTCCCGGCCTCTGGCTCGTGTAGTTGATGTCCACTCCTGAGTTTGATAGCCGCAACATGTCCGGTTTTCCCCTTAGGATTTTGTTCTGTTTGCCCAGGGAGCTTGCCGGACGGTCGTGGGATCTGCGCGGCGATTTGTCCCATCTGAGTCTCAATTCCCCTTTTCCAGATGTCCAATTCTCCAAATTTGGTGGTGATGCTCTGGAACTGGTTGTTGATGGTGCCCTGATTTCGGCGCATCTCCTCAAGGATCAGCTGCAGATCATCCTTCTTTTGATCCCTCTCTGGATGTCCTGGAGCTCTGTAGGGTGGGGGATTCCTAGGAGGACCTTGGTTCCACTGTGGTTGATAGAATCTTTGATCTCCCATATAGCGATTTGGACCCCCTGCGTAAGCTGCCTCATCGTGTGTTTCTGCCATCCTGACTTGCTCAGCGTGTGGGCACTCAGTAGTGGTGTGCCGCTGCGATCCGCATTCGATGCAAGGCTGATTGAGAGATAGGTGTTTGACTTGTTTGAGGAGTTTCCGATTCTGGTCTCTGTAGAACTGCTCCCTGACATCTGGGTCGATCTCCTTTGCTGGCTCATAGAGTGGCATAGATGGTGCTGGCCTGGCGTAGGAGTTCTCCTCATAGTTTGTAGGAGCCCCATATTTGTTGTCGTAGTTAGTGAGCTTTTCTAGCACACCCCATGCGTCACTTGGTGGCATCGTCAGATACTCGTAGCGAGTATAGTTGTTGATTCTGTCCTTAGTGACTTGATCAAGAGAGTTGAAGAAGATCTCCTGAATGACGTAGGGTGGCTGTCCATGAGTAGGGCAAGATCGCAACAGCTCTTTGTAGCGTTCCCATGCCTTTGCCAGCGGTTCCCCTGGCTTCTATTTGAAGGCGGTGATTTTCTGGCGGAGAAGTGCTGTCTTGGCAGGTGGGAAGTATTTGTTCAGAGACTCTTGCTCTATTTGGGCCCATGTGGTGAGAGATCTTGGCTTCAGCCCTTCAAGCCACTTCAGTGCAGGTCCAGCCAGCGACCAGCGGAAAGCCTTCATCTTGACATATTCCAGATTTTTACCTTCAGCAAGAGTACGACACATGTCATGAAAATTGGTAATAGGACACTCATTAAATTTGCCATAAAAAGCATTATTTTTAAGCTCTATAAGAAATTGAGTGCGAATTTCAAAAGAGTTTTCAGGGATTAGAATCGTCGATTCAGGCACGACAAGAGTGGGATGCATATAATCCTCTGCAGTGGTTGGATATTGGGCAAGCTCAGCTTCTGCTTGCTCCCTTGTTGCTTTCTCAGCGGCGATAGCAGCATCTTTAGTGGCTATAGCAGTATCCTTTGCGGCTAGCTCTGCAGTAAGCCTTGTGATTAGCTGCTCCTGTGTTTCAGCGGCCGCCATGGCTCTTTGTAGTTTAGCCCTGATGTGAAAAAGGCGTTCTGGTTCGTCTAAGGCGTCAAACTCAGGTGTTTGACCAGAACGGCGCATACACCTGAAAAGTAACTCAAAGTAGACGTGAGATTCAACTACCTAAGGCGCGAATGATAGCCTACCCGGCAACGGCGCCAATTTGTTGTAGGAGGAAATCGAGTATGCAAATAAAATATAAATAAATCACAGCAAACCAGATTCCGTCCCCTGTAAATAATTACAAGACCTCCTCCTGATGTAGCAGCGGGAAGTCAGGATCGATCCACGAGGAAGCGTGTCAGCGGATCTTAGGTAGCGGAGAATCTCACAAAAGTCGACCACAGAAGTCCTCGAGCTCGACTAAGGGTTAGTCGACAGAAGCTCGGACAGTCGAACAGGGCACAGCAGCTCGGCAACGGTGGTCGATCTCGACAAGGCTCTACTCGAGATCGAGTAGCCTTCGTCTAGGTCGAGTTGGTCTTCTTCGAGTTCCTGCACAGGTAAGCTACGACGACTCTGGGTCGAAGATCAGTGGTCGAGGTCGACCAGGGTGTGGTCGAGATCGACGAGGGCAGAAACTTAAAACGAAAACGAAAGAAAGTAAAAACAAATGCTTTGGGGTTTCGACTAAACTTAATGTAAAAGACTTCCAAGATTGGGGTTTGCAACGACAATAACCAAGCATGCATAAGGTAGAATCAAACAGATAATCATGTGAATTGCATTAAAGGATAAGCTCTCGCCTTTTCCAACAATTAGACAACTCTTTCAAGAAACCCTAATTGTCTCTACCGATTTTATGTTTATAATCCAAGTTGTTAGCATGGATCTCCATTAGATGGGCAATAAACACATCAACAAGTAGGAAAATGCTCAAAACATGATAAAGGTCGGATCTTTACCTCAATTATGCATGGCTATCGTCGGGCTCGCCCCAACCCTAGAAGTGGGTGGACTACTCGCGCTTCATCGCAAACTCAGACATCTTTGATTGAAAAGAAACAACTTGCATTAAACTAAATTCAAAGACTTTACAATCCCGGCAATCCAACTCTCGTCGAATGCCAAAACCCTAAAACCTTCGAACTCCCTAAACTATCTCTGTGGAACTACTTGTCTTCCTCTGAAATTGAATGAATAAAACTGAGCCCCATGGGCTTTATTTATAGGCTTCTAATCCTTGCTACTCAAGGATAGAATATCTATATCTATATCTAAAACTTTATCTAAAACTTTAATGATAAATAAAAGACATAAATGAATTAAATCTAAAATAGGAAATATATCTAAAGTGTCTTCAATGGATAGAACTTTCTTCTTCATGGTAGATGTGGATAAATCGGATAGACTTTGCTTCTCCTCGGCTCCAAGGACTCTACATCGAGTAGAACTGCAATCAACGCGCCACGCGGCTTCGGGAAATCTTCGTCGATATCGACAAGGCGTGGTCGATCTCGACTAGGAAAGTCATCGACTGGGCCGACTTCGTCGTCTCGGCCAGCCGGTGCTCGACAAGCTCGGACATGACACCTGGCGCTGGTCGATCTCGACAAGAGGCTTGTCGATCTCGACGAAGGGTGTGTTCTCGACTTGGTCTTCCGAGGTTGTCGAGTCGGATGTGGGTTCTCAGCCTTGTCGACCTCGAAGATGCTCCTCGATCTCGACGAAGGATGGCTTATCGACTTGGCCAGCTTAGTGTGTCGGGTAGCCCTTGTCGACATGCTCGGACACTGGCTCCTGGGGCTTAGTCGATCTCGACAAGAGGCTTGTCGACCTCGAGTAGACCTTGGCCTGGTATTGTCGAGCAGCATCTCTTCGACATGGCTCGGGGAGTGGGGTCTGGCACTTGTCGATCTCGAGTTGGGCTCGTCGAGATCGAGTAGACTTGCTCTGCTCCGCGTTGTCTGGTCAGGTCTCTACTCGACTCCAGTGTATCCGGACTTGACTCGTCGACATAGACGAGAACTTAGTCGAGGTCGAGTAGACTTGCTGCTTCCGTCTTTGTTTCTTGGTTTTCTCTCGAAATGTTTCCATATTCTGCGATATTAAACAGAAACTTATGTAGATCTCCATTTCTGACAATTAAGCATAAACTACATAAATTCGACATATTCCCAACCCGAAATATGCAAAATGTAAAGAATATGGAACTGAAGTATGCATAAAGACACGACTAATTAGGCTCACAACAAGCGCGAAAGCGGATATTGATGCAATTGAGATCTAGGTTCTAAGAGACCCAAGGGTTTGCATTAGTTGCTTGAGACTGAAAGGAGATAGTTAACCAATTTAGGCACAATTACTATGAGACCGAAAGGAGATTAGTAAGTAAATTAGATAACTACCTTCAACAAACTCAGACAATGTGGCACGAATATCAGTATTAGTCTACTAAATAATGGTTGTGGCCGAAGATCCTTTATCCAAGATTTGCCTCGTTCTATTGTGTTTTAATTCCACCTTTTGTATAGTCATTTAGTTTTAGTTAGTTACTTTCTCCATCCATATAAATATTTGTCCTTTAGTTTCTTGGCTTAGTTAAATCAATTTGAAATTACAATCGATACCACATAGTCCATGTGATTCGACACTCGATATACTACAACTGAACCCCATACACTTATGGGTGTAGGTTTTAGCCTATCACTAATCCTAGTAAAGCAAAAGATAAAGAAACTAACCTAAACGAAACTAATCAAAAATAAAAAGATAGAAGTACTTCCCTTTCAAATTACCACAAATCCGAACTTGTCAGGCGAACAAGGGCAGCGGGTGCCATGTTGACAGAACGTGACTCCGTACTCAAATTCAGCCACACGATTGATCCTACTTTATTGAATTGAAAAACTAATTGCGAAAATTGAAATAATATTACCTAAACTTCCTTGGGTTGTCTCCCAAGAAGCGCCTTTGTTTCATGTCTTTGGCTTGACGTGATGCGTTTCTTGATTAAGTTATCCCATCAAAATCCTCTACACTTGTCCTTTTCAAGATAAGAGGGGGGACCTTAGGAATTCCTCTAACATATCCATCAATTGCATCAATCGATTCCTTCTTGAAATGAGTTACTCCTCGAGGTTGCCCCGCAATTGCAAAAACCTCAACATTGTTAGGAATCGATTTCCCATAGAGAATAGCAATAGAATCATTTGAATTAGAAACATTGTCATGTGACTTAAACAAATTATCAATTTTCCTCTCAATGTCATCTTTCCCTAATCCAATTTCGTCTTTGTTAGAAAAACCCAAGATTCATAGATTCAGTTTCAACCGAAGCATCTCTAACAAGCCATTCGATTCATTCTTGTGATCAATTTCATTAGAGTCAAGAACATCTACATAATTATTGGCAGAAGAAACAATAGGCTCAAATATAGAAAACTCAATCTTTCTACCATCAAATTCCATAGTTAGTGAACCTTCAAAACAATCAATCTTAGTCTTAGCCGTTCGCAAGAATGGCCTTCCCAAGATAATTGGGATTTCAGGCGTACCTTGTTCCATATCTAGAATGAAGAAATGAGCTGGAAATATCAAATCATTTACCTTAACCAAAACATCCTCAACAACTCCTCTAGACTTAATACTAGAACGATCATCGAGTTGTATAGTAACACCAGTTTCAGATAATGCATTGAGAACCAAAAACATGTATAAGTTATAAGACATAACATTGATTGAAGCACCTAGGTCTAACATAGTTTTGGTGAAGCTAGCATTACCTATTGCACATGGGATAGTAAACATACCTCGATCTCCGCACTTTTCAGGCAATCTTTTCTGAAGTAAAGTAGAAACATTCTCACTTAAACTATCTTTTCCTTCCTTCGCATCATTTTCTTGCGTTTCATGTTGCATAGTTCTTTAAAAAATTTCACATAGCGAGGCAAAATTTTTAATCAAATTGAAAAGTGGAATATTTACCTCACAATGAGGAAATGTGTCATAAAGAATTTGTTCATCTTCCCACTTACGATCAGATCTTAAAGCATGAGGAAAGGGTGCGCATCGTGTTTGTAGTGCGTCTCCAATTCTGTCTCGTCCTCTTTTCCAAAATCAACTTCTTCCCTAGGCCTATCTTCAACATTCCTAGTTGGCACATTCACTTGTTTACCTTCTCTAAGGATCATGACACTAACATTCTCCTTCGAATTCACTACCACCTACGATGGTAACTTCCCCGAATCTTTCACTTTCAATTCACCAATCTCCTTAGCCATCTGACTCAACAATTTTTCTTAAACACTCGTCTTATCCAACAATAACCTCAATGTCTCATCTTTATCATCTTGATGAGTGTTTCTCATGCGATTCTCATATTGTCCTCTCTGAAAAGGAACTCGTTGCTACTGGCCTCTGCCGTTGAATCCACTTTGATAGTTCATATTGTAGCCCTGATTGTAATTGTTACCAAAGTTGTGGCAATGTCCATAATCCATAGCATCCACATCAGCGGTGTCCTCCTAAATCAAGGGACACTTATCATTCGGATGAGTTGGATTTCCACAAACACCACAAGGTCTAGGCTGATGAGATTGATTCATTTGCATAACCATCTTGTTCACTATCTTGGTAAGCCTATCTATGTCATCCTTGTGACCATCTCTAGAACTATCCAACTTATGACCTCCTCTAACTCCTTGGTGTCTTCCATATTATTGCGATTCATTAGCCAACCCTTCAAAAATCTGCATTCCTTCCTGATGTGTTTTATCCAAAATATCTCCTTCGCTAGTAGCATTGTGACGAGAGGGTTTCTCGACCAAATAAATTTATAGTCAAGACCCCGCTATAGGATAGTGGAGTCAGGTTCGTCCTCAGGAGAGAAGTCAGCGGTTCTAGGTTTAGTTGGTTTAGCGGTTCGGGAATAGCGGGAAAAGGTGATGAGGGTTGTTGTCGACGTTGGCTAAGGATGGGTCGATGTCGAGGGATGGATAGGGAATGGTGGTTGGTGTCGGGTAAAATCTGTACAGAATGTAAATAAAGAAATAAAGTAATAAAGGTGCAAACTTCCAAGGTAAGGGATCACCGCAACGATAATCAAACACACAAAAGATAAGATAAAATAGTTATGTAATCACATCAAAGGGACAAGCTTTCACCTTTTCCAACAATTAGATAACCTTTTCAAGTAACCCTAATTGTATCTACCAATTTTATTTTTATAATTCAAGTTGTTAACATGAATCTCTATTCTTTCGAGTAGGCAATAAACATATAAAAGACAGTGGATGATCAAAACATAATAAATATCAAAACTTTACCTCAAGTGTGCATGACTATCGTCGGGCTCACCCCGACCCTAGAAGAAGGAAATTAGAAAGCAACATTATGAAAGAAAATAACTTTAACATTAAACTAAATCTAAAACTTACAAAACCTTCCAAAAGTTCCTCCTCCTCTCTCTCTCATCCTCCTTGCGTCCTCTCTCTCTCTCTCTCTCTCTCTCTCTCTCTCTCTCTCTTTCTCTCTCTCTCCTTGCGCCCGAAGACGACTTGGCTTGAATGAATAAAAATCAGCCCCCTAAAGCCTTATTTATAGTCTTTCATGTAGCTATTCTAGGAAGGAACAACTATATCTATATCTAAAACTATTTATCTAAAAGCATAAGATAAACCATAATTGACAAAGGAAATAAATCTTTAAGGAAACTATATCTAAAGTGGATAAATCCTCTTTCTCTTGATTGATCTTGATGTGGTTGGATAGAATTCCACATCTCCTTGCTTGCAACTAACTCTATATTCTCGGACAACTCGATCTCGGACTAGGACTCGACTGGATTGTCCTCGACGTCGACCAAACTCCTCGACGTCGAGTAGGATTTTTCTCCCGGGGTTGCACTCGAGCTCGGGCACGTACTGGACTTGACATGGTGTACTCGACGTCGACCAGACTCCTCGACGCCGAGTAGAGTTCTTTGTCTCGAGTGATTGCTGCTCGACTCCGTGTGGTTTTGTCGTCCAAAGTTACTCGACGTCGACCAGAAGTACTCGACGTCGAGTAAAATCGTCAGCTTCCAACATTCTGCTATGTTCTTAAAACGCACTTTTCCGAGTCCTTGTTAGTCGGATTGATGAATATGAGCATGCGTTGGAAAGCTCTTTTCGAGGACTACAACTCTCACGAAGACATCAAAGCTTGATTCAGAATGATGAATGGTGAAAAGTGGTGTTTTCTCCGGCTGCACCATCCTTAACTTCTTCATGACTTTCCTTTAAGCTCCAAAGTGCGTCTGATTTCTGCGAAATTAAAGAGAAACTAGTGTAGACTCCATAATTTGGCAAATAAGTATAAACTATATAGAATATGTACTATTCTAACCCAAATGCATGAAATGTATATAGAAATCGATATTAAAGTAAGTATAAAATATGGCGAATTAGGCTCACAACACATTGATGGAACTCCTATCGGTGTCAAGCAAACCTTCATAAAGATATAGCACTAGATCATCCTCGGGTATACCATGCCGCAGACAACTACCCTTAAGCTTCTTGAACCGCTCAACATACTCATAAAGACTCTCCGTAGGTGATTGCTCAATACTGGACAACTCCTTCTTAAGTTTGTTGAGGCGAGTCATAGGAAAGTACTTTTGTAGGAAAGCTTTCTTCAATTGCACCCAACTAGTATTTCTTTCCGGGGGTTGGTAATAAAGCCAATCGTTTGTAGAATCTTTCAAGGTAAAAGGGAACACTCTCAACATCAATGAGTCATCGGTAAGTTCTTGGGGTGTAATTCTATCACACACACTCACAAAGGTAGCAAGGTGCTTTTTTTGGTTCGTCCCCAGGAAATCCATGAAAATAGGGTAAAATATAAGACCAATTTGACTTATACTCAAATCTTGAACCCTCGGGAAGATCAGGAAGACTAATTGCAAGTGGTTGAGCACTCAAATTAGGTTCCTTTAGGTTTCTCATGGTCCTTCTTGGCGGATCAACAACTCCGTCCGCCATTTCCTTGTTTGTATCAAACTCGAGCCTCCTTTTCAACCTAAGAGATCTTTCAATCTCATAATCAAAACACGAAGGCAATGACTTAGAAGATCTAGTTTGAACCATACAAGGACTCAAAAGACTCAAAGTAAAGAGTAATTGAAAGAGATAAAGAAAAGCAAACTCCTTTCTTCTCCCTAGCAACAACGCCAAGAATTTGATGCGGGACGAATGTTGTTGGCGTTATCGCCCTTTATCAAATAGTAATAATATCCAAACTCAGACATAAAATCAATAAATTAATTAGGCAATCAATCACTTGATAAACCAAATAACTACTAGTATAGTGATGAAGTCCGGCGTCGAACCCACATGAAGAAGCGATTTCCTATTCAATAACTCTAAGCAAATACTCTTAATTATGACAAAACAATGATTTGTAGCAAATAACCAGAATGTAAAAGTAACCAGATATATTATTGCAAAGTAGATTAATATCAAAGTAGAAATAATATTTCACCTGTAATTCTTTGACAATGGTTGGAATTCATGGTCCTAGGATTGATCTATCAATTACTCGTATTCATAGGTCTACTTGACTAAAGCTGAGAGATCCACATAGATTTACTCATCTTATTCAGTATCACTAAAGAATAGCATTAATGACTCAAGTAATCAAGACCAATTGACACATTGATTCAATGTAATTAAGACAGGTAGGCGCAAACCGAACTCAACCCTAATCGAATATCCTCAACGTAGATCAATTGAAATCATCCACTACAAAGACAAAGAAACATCACTATCTCAATACCTTTGTTTGCTATCAAGAAAACAACAACGAATTTATAGCTAAGATGCAATTTCTAACGTGGTGATCAAACAAAGAAAGGAACACAAATATAATCAATAAGGACAAGATGATAACTATGAATATGAATAACTAAATAGAATCAAATCCTCACAATCCAAACAACCACGTCTTCGAATCACAGGCAAAACTTTGAGTTTAGCAACTCATAGGCCAATTATCTCTCTCTAGTTGTGTTCATAGTCTCACAATAATCCTCTCTTCTAGAATAAACTGAAATAATATAATAAAGACTCTCAAAGAGTTTGCCAAACCCTAGTGGAAATTGGAATAAAATAATAGGAAATAATATCTTCGGATCCAAAATCGCAAACGCTGAAACCAGCCCACGGCGGGCGCCGTGCAAATGGAGGCAGGCGCCACCTATGCAGTGACCGACTTTCCTCGAATGACTTCAATAATCTCCAATGTCGTGGTTCCTTGATCCTCTTTAGCATCCTCCTTATCCTCTATATGTTCCAAAATATGTCTCTTAAGCTCTTCCAAAGTCCCTTCAAGGTCGGAATTTAATTCTGCAGAATAAAAACTGAAAAGGCATAGATTCTGAACTCAACTACTTCACAATCAATATACGAAACTAGACCAACACATAAGCAAAACCTAACAGCTCTACCACTCTGAATAGGCCAATTTAGCCCGTCTTTAAATTTATCGATTAGTGAAGCAGCATTTCTCCATTTCCAAGAGGTGTTTTTGACCCCTTCATAATTTAAGATGCCATTTTCTCATAAATACTTATGTCGAATACTTTTTACCCATATATTATCTGGTTCCGCAAGAGTTTTCCATAGTAATTTCATTTGGAGTGCCTCTTTCATCACATGAGCTTTTCTAATACCCAACCCACCTTTCCTCTTTGGTTTACATATTTTATCCCAGCTTATAAGCGGTTTATATTGAAGATCTTTATTCCAGAAAAAATTCCTGTTTATTTGGTCTAATTCTTTATGCAAGGATGATGGGAGCATAAAACTCTGCATTGCATACAACGGTTTAGATGTTAAATTGGAGTTAATGAGAATTGATCTACTTTGTTGAGAAAGGGAGTTTGCTTTCCATTTTGCTAATTGATTTTTAGATTTACTTATTATGCCTTCAAAAGTCATTCTGTTGACTCTTCCATTAATAATGGGACACCCTAGGTATTTTCCAGTACCCTCGTTTGAGGAGTTTGTAAAAAGTTTTGTAGTAGCTGAATTCTTGAGATGGGAACACCCATGTTGTCTGAAATGTTGATTTGTGAAAATTCACCTTTTGCCTTGACAATTTACAATATTCATCTACTATTTCCTTAACTTTCTGACTCGCACTCAACGATGCTTTAGCAAAAATGATAATATCATCTGCAAAGTCAAGAAAAGGAACTCGGGGGCCATTATACCCAAAGTTAAATCCTATTTTACTCATTGGCATTAAGGATTATTGATGTTATCTTCTTGCTAGAACTTCCACTCCTAAAATAAATATGAATGGGGAAATAGGGTCACCATGACAAATTCACCTAGAAGGGACAAACATCTTCGTAGGGGAGCTATTCACAAGGACTGAGAATGAGACTGTCGAAATACATTCTTTGATCCAACCTATGAAAGTTGGGTGGAAGCCAAATCTTTGCAATACTTCTATCGTAAAGTCCCAATTTAACCGATCATATGCTTTTTTCATATCAAGTTTGATAGCCATCCAACATTCTACCCCCTTTCGTGTTTTAAAATGATGAAAAATTTCATGAGCTATCAAAACATTATCTTGAATAGCTCTATTTGCTACAAATGCTCTTTGTAGGGGATGAATTATTTTCCCTATAACCATTTTTAGTCTTTTTTGTAAGTATTTTTGATATAATTTTATAAAAAGTTGTACACAAACTAATTGACCCGTAGTTACCGATTTATTAATCGTCCCTAACAATACAATTGGTCTCTTAGCCACATTTTCATGTAATAAAATATTTGTCCCTTTTAACATAAATTTAGGTAATTAGTCTTTTTTGAAAATATAGTTAGGTAATTAGATCCTAAACAAAATAAATTAGCTGAGATGTACCCTCCCTACTTTCCTTCCCTTCCTTCCTCTCACTTTCCCATTCCTTCTTTTCCTTCCTCCCACATTGACCATTGATACCACTTTTTTTGTGATGTCATTTTTCACCGTTGACCATATATGTCACTTTTTTGAAAAGTAGTGTTTTGATATCATTTTTTTTATCGTGATGCCATTTTTTCAAAGTAGTGTTTTGATACAATTTTTTCAATGATATTTTTTGGGGAATTATTAGTAAATACCCCACTTTGATAATTGGTTTACAAAAATACCTAGTTTTGAAAACAATTGTATCCAAATTTGAAAATTTGCAAAAATACCTTATTTAATTATCAAAACTACCCACCACCCAAAAACATCAGGAAAAAAAAAGGCAAAATATTTTTGGTATTTATCATTTTTCTTATATATTTAAATTATATTAAATAATTAAATAATAATAATAAAATCTGCAATTAAAAAAAAAAGTTAACAAGATTACCCTCGACCTCAATCCCTAACTCGTTGGTGCCCGACCCCAAGGGCTGCCGTCATCAAGCTCTTCCTCTCATCGCTCCTCTGGCCGCCGACCACTCTCGCCGATCGAGTTTCTCTTCTCCGGCTTGGTGGCTACGACGCTCAGTGGCTGGCTGCTGCTAAGTGCTGCTCCGATTCCGAGTCCCCGCGGCTGCGAACATCAGGCCCTTTTCCAATTGAAAAGATTAGTTTTTTGCACCTTAGAACTTATATTTTGTCAATTTGTGCTTCAATATTTGATTTGAAATTCAATTCATAGGTAGGATATGAGAATTCCTTTAGGGTTTTGATTTTGGAAACCAATTTTGTGAAATTAGGGTTTGTGATTCTAAGAATCAATTTCAGGAAAGTTTGATTAGGGTTTGTGAATTGAATTTTGCGTTTGTGAATTGAATTTAGCTTCCATCCCTTGCATTGATATCTTAGATATAAATTCTAGGATCCTTCTTTAATACTCCGTATAAACTATGTTGATTTCATCCGGTTTGGTTGAACGATTGTGGTCGTTTTGGTTTTCTTAATTGAGATTATTGATTTCTTTCGTGACTCTTGCTACGAGCTTCGATTAGAGATTTAGACCTCAGTGATTGAGTTGAATTGCCTAACTGTGAACTGATAGATATAGACTTGGATGTACAAATTGGTTAATTAGGTAATGAAAGGAAATCGTTGTCTTCACACATTGGTTGACCTTAATGAATCCACTGGCTAAGTATCTTATTAACCAAATTGGGTAGTTGGAGTTAACATCTAGGAGATGAAAACGGACTAATAAACTAATTAGTTATGATTTCAATTGTCTTATAACTATAGTTAAAGGATTTGATCAAGTTAGGTGGATGAACAAGTTGTTAATTTAGTGGAAACGAATGCGAAATTTAGCTAGATTGGTTGTTGATCAAACACAAGTCAGTAATTTAATAGATTGGTGTTGAAGAGTGGCTAAGTTAAGAAGCTATACTAAGAATTTTATATGTCTAACATTTGTAGATCCTTGAATTGAATAAATTACTTGGTTAAGTTTCTAACTTATTTCTTAATGGCTTAGTTGTCATTGATGTATTTGTAAACTTAATTATTTATTGGATTAAAATAACAGTTATACATGTAGACAATGGTGGTTAAATCCTACTTATAGCTTTGAGTGAGTGTTTGAATGTTCTATTGGAATGATACGTCTTCTTATTTGAATGGATTTGTGCTTAAGCATTAACAACTTTAACCTTTATGGGTTAAAAAAGATGCGGTTTTGTCTTACTGTTGCCTATTTGCCATGGCTCTGAATTAGCTAGCTATCCTTAAGTCTATATTTAAAGTGCACCTGTCTTGTATCATTATTTATATTTATATTTAAACACATACATCTCCTTTGAAGGAAAAGGCTAATTAAATGTGAAAAAATATTTCATCTTTTTCCCAAGTCATATATTATTGTTAATTGTAATTTACATTGCATCTTTTGTGTTCCTTTCACTTGAAACTGGCATCTGGCATGGTACGCCACAGCTGCTCAATAATCTGTTTTGAAGTTACGTACTCTTTCATTTTGAATTAAGATTATGTTTCTCAAATTGTTTTATTTCTTTCTTGTTTTGTAGGTTGTGACAAAATACAAAAGACAAAGCACCTTGCAATACTTTGTTTATAGGTAATCTTGGCAAGACCTTAAGCAGCGGTTAGAACCGGTTAATATGATTCGGAACCAATTTTGGAGGTGCATAACAGTTATCCGGAATCTATCACAACAGTTATAACCATTGTCTAAGTGAACCGTTGTGATAAACCCCACCGTTGTATTTTTAAAAACCACACAAGCTAATGCAACGGTTCCAAAACCGTTGTGCGTTTTGTAAAATAACCGTTGTGTAAGGGTGTTTTTGTACTAGTGGCATGTCAATGTGATAATATTATGGTTTCAAGATATATATTGACAATCATTTTGTAAATATGGTTAATAATCCCGAATATATGATTGACCGTATCTTCATTGATTCTTTCCCCGATTATAGCTTCAATCCTGTCAAAATAAACCTACAACCTTGTCACTATGAACATTATTCCGGTCGTTGTAACAAATAACTTTGTCATCTTGGACATACCTTTAATTTCTAGTTATGGTATGGATAAAATCGTATCTTTATTATCTTCCATATTATAGACTCCATCCTGTCATTATTAATTATTAGGTCTGTCATAAAAAACCTATATCCTGTCAAAAACAAATTTTATTCCTGTCACTTTTGATTCTCTTACTAAGGCAATGATTTTCATCCGGATAGTTTTATTATTCTTAAATTTCCGAGAAAAAAAATATTAAATACATTATTTTAATATGTATTTCATTTTTTTTATATATATTTTTAATTTTTTTTAATTCATAATTCTCCTTTTAATGATTTTTATATTTAAATTTAAAGGTAAAATCAGTCATTATTTTTTAGCACAAATGACCTATTTTTTTAGCACAAATGACTCACCTATTCTATTTTTGCTATTCTCAGAAAACGGGGATACTTTTGCAAACCGAACACCGATTTGATGTATTTCTGCAAATCGGCCTATTTTTTTCCTTTAATGTTATGCCACTTTTTCAAAGTAGTGTTTTGATCGATGATATTGTTCTAATGTAATTATTTAATGCAATTTTTTTTAACCAAATCATTTGATGCCACTTTTTTAATTAATCAATTGTATATCGATATATTTTCATTGATTTTACTTTTATTCACTGATGACACATTTGTGATTACACTTCAGTGATGCAATCATTTGTGCTAACGTTTTATTACATTTTGATGTCCATGTTTTACACCATGTTTTTTTTGACCTATGTTAGCTCCTTATTCTATTATTTCATATATTCTAGGTTGGAAATATAGTGAATTTATGTAGTTTATGCTTATTTGCAAGAAATAGAGGCCTATATAAGTTTCTGTTCAATATTGCAGAAGTTGGAGCATATTTAGAGCAAAACCAAGAAGTGCAGATTTGCATTGAAGTTACCCAATGTCTACTTAAGGGCTCGATATTTACTGAAGAGCATCTTATATTGAGCAAAGCTGAGCACAACACTTGGAGCTGAAGACCACTCGATATCCACCCAACTACTCGATATCGAGTGAAGCACCAGTGGAAATCGACCAAAGGACTCGACACAACACAGAAGAACACTCGGAGCCAGAAGATCAAGATCACTAGATATCTACCCCCTGACTTGATATCGAGTGAAGTACCACTCGAAATGAAGGAGTAGACCTGACATCGAGTGGAAGTATCACTCGGGACAACACATCACTCGATATCGACCGAGTGACTCAATATAGAGTGAGTCTCCAGAAGCAATCCGACGCGTGACGAATTCTATCCGACTCGATATCGACCGAGTGACTCGATATAGACCGAGTGACTCGATTTAGGGTTTTGGCGTCCTTACGAAAGTTAGGGTGTTGGGATTGTAAAGGTTGCGAATTTAGTTAATGCAAGTTTATTTCTTTTCATCAATCATGTCCCTTGTCATCATGAGCGAGTGGTCGTCCTTCTTCTAGGGCTGGGGTGAGCCCGATGATAGCCATGTCGGTGGATTTGTGAGTCACGAAAGAAAGGTACTTTATCCCGCTCTATTCTTTGTGCTTCATCTTTAGTTGGAAAATTAAGGAACTCATGTTGTGAAACTTAGTAGTAATTAGGGCTTCCATTCGGAAGTTTATAAACACTAATTAGGAAAAGGATAGACGTAATTAGGGTTATTTATTGAAAGGTTTATATTTCTATTTGCTGGATTTGGTGAAAGCCTTGTCCTTTATCAATAAAGTTCTTGTCTTTTGCGATTTATGAATTCACTTGCATGGTTGTCGTTGCGGTAAGTCATGGCCTTGGAAGATCTTTATATATATGGTTTACATCGTTATTTTGTCGTTCGTTGGGCCCTCAACAAACTCAACATCTTGGTTATTTCTGTTCATCATTCGCCTCCATCCTTTTATTCTCCGGCCTTATTTATCGACGTGACATGTCTCTACACAACCACTCGAAATTGACTTATCTATGTCGAAATCGAGTCACTGTATCGACTGACAGTCTTTTGAGCTAGTCGATATCGAGCACTTACCAGTCGAAATCGAGTCAACAACTCGAGATCGATTTCTGTTGCTTTTATTGTTGCAGGAACTCACTCATAATCGACAGGTTTGGATCGATATCGAGTCATTTGGGTCGATATCGAGTCATCCTCAGAACCAAAACATAATGTGATTTCTCAGTGCTTAGGATCTAGACACGCTTCCTCGTGGATCGATTCTGACCCTTCCACTACAGCGAGAGGAAGTCTTGAATTTATTTTAGTGGAATGGGTTTCGATTTGAATTTATATTTTATTTATTTATATCGATTTCCTCCTACATCAAATTTTGGCGTCGTTGCCGGGGAAGCGATCATTCACGCCCTAGGTAGTTATCTTACATTCTACTTTGAGTGTTCTTTTACATGTGTATGCAACACGCTGGTCACCCCCCAGAATTCGAATAACTAGACGAGCATGAACGCTTTCTACACATCCATTCCAAACTAAAAAGCATCATGGAAACTGCCAAAACTCAAGATCAATAGACTGAGAGGCTGCAGAGATAACTCGAGGAGGTCAATGCATGAGGCGATCGGGAGGAACATTAAAGGAGGCAATTTGAGCAATGAATCAACCATATGCCTCAGACAACCAAGCAATACATGCACCCGACGCTCACCGTGCCTGAATCGGCCATTCTAATCCCTCACTCTGATTTTGAAATTCGAACTTCAATTTTTTTCTGAAATTAAAAAGCATACTTTTGAAGGAAGAATTAACGAATTTTCTCTTACTCGTATAACGCCGTTTGTTGACCTATGTGAAACTATCACCGATGGCGAAATTTTAGAATATGTCAAACTAAAAACGTTTCATTAGTCTGTTATAAGGAAGACATTACAATGGCTCGCGGGACTGAACCCACCATCACTCACGACATGGACGACGGTTAAGGATGCGTTCCTGAATAAATTCTTTCCTCTTTCCAAGATGACAATGCTGCGACAAAAGATCACGAGTTTCAAACAAAAGTCTGGGAAGACGCTGGTGCAGGCATGAGAGCGGTTCAAGGACCTCTTGCGATCTTGTCCTACTCATGGGCAGCCACCCCATGTAATTCAAGAGATTTTCTACAATTCTCTTGACTTATCCAACAAGGAGCGGATCAACTCATACACCAACTACCAATACATCGAGCAAACGCCGATAGAAGCTTAGGCAACTATAGAGAGGTTAGTCAACTTCAACAACACCTATGGGACTCCTGTGGCCTCCGACAACACATACGCAAGGCCAACCCCATCCATGCCCTTGTATGAGCCCTCCAGAGAGATAGATCCGGACGTAAGGGAACAATTCTATAAGGATCAAAACCGAAAACTCCTGAAGCAGGTAAAGTTCCTCTTAGTGAACGAACCCTGCATCGAATGCGAATCTGAGTGGGACATCACTCCTGAATGCTCACATGTAGAGCAAGTCCACCTAGCGGAGACGATCATGAGGAAGCTGCCTACACGGGGGGTCCCAATCACTATTAGGGTGACCAACGGTTCTATCAACCACAACGAAACCAAGGTAACCTTAGGAACCCCCCACCATATCAAGCTCCAGGGCATCCGGAGAGAGACCAGCGAAAGGATGATCTCTAGCTCGTCCTTGATGAATTAAAAAGGAATCAAGCGGAGAACAAGCAAGCCAAAAATGCCATCCAATCTCAAATCCACAACCTCACCATGAGGTTTGGAAAGATGGACATCTAGAAGCGGAACATGGAGACCCAAATGGGTCAACTTGCAGCACAAATTCCATGACAATCCGGAAAGCTCCCTGCGCATACACATCCAAATCCCAAGGGACAGAACGAACACATCACTGCCGTACAACTAAGGAGTGGTCACAAACTGCGCGAACCGTAGATCGGAGAAGAGAACAATGACACTGGAAATCCACTCGATATCGAGTCAGTTCAGTCGATATCAACCCATCACTTGATATCAAGTCACCTCCACTCGATGTCGAGTCTCCTATAGCACCTTAACACTCGACCTTGGCTCCTCCAATCGATATTGAGTCACCCCCAGCCAATATCGAGTCCTCTGCATCACCTCCGAAGGCTGTTTTGGTTCCAAAACCAAAGAAGATGCTCCCGTTTCCTTCCAATGCGCTGAAGGACCCTACGGAAGGTAAGTTTAGGCGTTTTGTGAAACTGCTTCAGGGCCTTAATGTTACTATTCATTTTACAGAAGCTCTTCATGAGATGCCTATCTACGTCAAGTTCCTCAAGAAAATCTTTAGCAACAAGTGATCGATGACTAAGATCGCCAACGAAGGCAAGAAAATGGATTTCCTTGAGAAGAGGCCTGACCCTAGGAAGTTCGAAATCACCGTAGGACTTGGTAACATCGCTTCAAAGAACTTTTTGATTTGGGGGCAAGCGTGAGCATCATGCCCCTATATATTTGGTCCAAGGTGAAGATCGGCGCACTAGATCTTGTGGATGTCAGACTATATATGGCGAACAACACGGTGGTAATCCCTACACGTATAGTTGATGATGTCCCTGTCAAACGGATCATTCGGGTCGGGTTCGGGTCGGGTCACTTCGGGTCTCGAGTAAAACGGGTCCCGGGTAAACGGGTTTCGGGTATTTCTAGGTTTACTATAACTCGGGTTTGACCGGGTTTCGGGACATTTCGGGTCGATTTCGGGTTCGTCAATTTTTTCTTGTTTGAATTAAAAAAAATCCTGATTTGATAATTTTGCGATAAATTTAATTATATTTAATTATAAATCAACCGGGTCAATCGGGTCACCGGGTAAATCGGTTCAAAATTACCGGGTCAATTGGGTCACCGGGTCGAAGCCCAGATTACCCGAAAAATTTTCGGATTTTCGGGTTCGGGTCGAAAAAAAATTCCGGGTCAAAATTTTTGGGTCTTGACCCAAAAAATTCAGGGCGGTCGGGTCAGGTTTTTGGGTCGGGTTATGTTTTGACAGGTCTATTAAGGAGAGAACTTCTCACTTTAACGATAGGTGATAAGATCAATGAATACTCCTTCAACCCCAACATGGAAGAGGTAATGGAAATTAAAGTTATCTATACTAAAATCAATGTTATCAATTGCAATGAACCAACAGGAAGGGCCTTGACACATGAAGAAGCCTTAACTAAGGTTGAGGCTGAGCTAAAGAAGAAATTACATGTTGTATACTCGATCGAGGAGGAATTCTTCGACGACACGCTATCAGTAGAACTAGATGATTCACTCAATATCGAGTCAGGTCAGTCGATATCGATTGAACCTCTCAACATCGAGTGCCCCCCTCACTCAATTTCGACTTCTTCTCCAGACAAGGTAAGTGCCTCAAACTCACTCGACGGCGAGTCAACTGACCCAACATTGACTGCTTTTCTGTCTGTAGGTACTGCCTCAGTCGATATTGAACCCTTCCCCTTGACATCGAGTCCCCGAGTCGATATCGACCCTAACCACTCGATATCAACCAATTCCTCAGCCAAGGTATGTACTGATCTTTCACTCGATGTTTCTGACTCAACGTCGACTAGTTTTTTGTAGCAGTACAACCTTATATAAGATTCAGCGTTGAGGTCGATGTATGCTTGGTCGACTTCAACTCTTGTAGCTGACTTGGATGCTTCTACCATGAGGATTGAGACGGATTACCTAGGGGAAATCATGAAGATGGAGGAAGTATAGCCTATTTTGATTCCACAAGGCCGTTCTCCGGTGCTGAAGCCTTTACATGACGATTTCGAGCCAATTCGAGCAGTCTGGCCGAGAGAGAGATTACTTCCAAGCAAAGCAAGATATCTTTTATCATTATGGAATGATTTAGCCACATTACCAATTCCCTAATTTACCTAGGGGGAATTCAATTATTTTATTTTACTTAATTGTTAAACATTTATCATTAGGTTATAGATAGATAAAAAAGAGATATAGATATAATTGTTCATTTCCTAGATTAGCTAGATAGAGCACTATATATAAAGCCACAGGGGACTATTTTTTATTGATTTCATTCCAGACCAAAAAAACAATATGGAGTTAGAGAGAGAAAGTGGAGGCCGATTAGGGTTGGAGCGGAGACGAGACGTTTTGGCTTTATTCAGTTGTAAGCTTTCGTTTATTTTAATCCAATTAGTTATTTCCATTATATTATTGATGTTTGTTACTATGATGAGAAGCAAGTAGTCGCCCTACTTCTAGGGTCGGGGTAAGGCCAACGGTAACCATGTTGGGTTATGCATCAAAAGTATGATTTTTATATGTGATTTCATCTTCTATCCCTATTTGTGATTATTCTACGACAGTAGTAGGTTATCCTTATTTGTATTATTGAAGCAAAAAATGATCTTAATATGAATTTGGATTAATCATTAAAAATGGTAGTAACAATTAGGGTTTATGCGAAAGCATCTATATTCTTAATTGTTAATGACGAAAGTTATTTGATGAAAAGGCATAATCTTTTATAATTTTGCATAATTCTTGCATGGTTATTTTTGTGGCATTGAAACCCCGATCTTGGAAGTCTTTAGTTTATTGAATTCAAAACTCCAAATCTGTGTTATTTCTGTCCACATATCTTCGCATCCATTTTTATTTCTTCGAACGTTCTATTGGGACACCTTTTATTATTTTTCTGCGATTTCAATTCTGCACATTACAGTCGATTTCGACCCACACCTTGGTCGATATTGAGTACATTTAGTCGATATCGAGTACACTGTACTCGAGGTCTACTAAAGGTACTCGAGGTCGAGTTACCTTTAGTAGAATGCAGGTGAAATTTTGACCGACTTCAGTCTATATCGACCCACTTGATTCGATCTCGAGTGGTCTTCTAGTCGACAGCAAGGCAGAATTTAGAACTATTTAGGCGAGCGCTGACACCCTTCCTCGTGGATTAGATCCTCAAATCTTACCATTACATCGGGAGGGATTCTTGTATTTTATTTGCTTGGGCAGAGAGTCGGTTTAGTTCGTTTCTATTTTATATTTATTTACTTGACTAGTTTCCCTCCATAACAAAAATTGGCGCCGTTGCCGGGGAAGCTCTCAATCGCGCTCTTTTTAGTCCCTTTTTAGTCCCTTTTTCTTTTTGTTTTACAGGTGCATGCGAAGAATTGATCTCACACCCAAATTCGATCCTCTTCTCGAACCAGAACGCTTCTTTCATCTCTAGCAAAGGCTAAGCAGAAGACTATAATGTTGACCGACGACAAGAACGAGGTATAACTTATACCAAAATAGGAGCCTGAGGAGCTCCGGAGGCAAGTAGAAGAGCTCATCACAAGGAAGGTTGAACAGGCTCGAGCCAGATGAGAGCTCGAGGAACAACTTCAGCATATCCCTGCGAATGCGAAGGAATATCTGCATTCTACTCTTGAAGTTTCAGAATCACCGATCGTTCTCCCTCGCATTTCTTTTGAAATTCGTCCTTATTTTGTTTATGAAATTAGGAGAAATCAATTTCAGGGGAGACCCAACGAATGTCCTTTAAAGCACATAACTATATTTCTAGATTTGTGTGAAACTATTGCTAATGATGCTAATATGGAGTATCTAAAACTAAAGACTTTTCATTGGTTGCTTGCAGGTAGACCTGAGCAAACATGGGCCAACCCTCCCGGCCCGCCCAACCCGCCCGGGGAAATATGCGGGCTTGGGCATTGTAGTTGGCCCAAGCGGGCTGACGTGCCCGACCCGATAGGCCCAAAGGGCCGGGCTTGGGCAGAGTGTGAAGCCCAAGTGAGCCGACATGCCCGCCCCGATTTTATATTAATATTATGTATAATTATAATTATATAAGTTATATATATTACTAATATAATAAAAATATATTAGCAAGTATTACAATTATAAGTAAATTACAGTATATATGGAACCTATCACTGTTACAATTAGTTCTCTAAAAAAGAGAGTCTACAGTTACAGTAGCATAATCAACTAATCAACTTGATTACAATTATACATGTAATTGTAAGTACTCCGTATTACAGTAGTACAAGTCCTGTATTGTAATTAAATGTATATTCAACTTTATTACAATTGCAATTACACTAGCATAAACCTTACTCCCTCCGTTCCATAATACATGTCCTTTTGCTTTTCGACACGCTTTTTAATGAACGAAAAACTCTATAAAATATTTTTTTTTCATTAATTTTTTTATATAATATGATACTTATTAGTAATAAGTATCATATTATATAAAAAAATTAATTAAAAAAATAATATTTTATAGAGTTTTTTGCTCATTAAAAAGCGTGCCGAAAAGCAAAGGGACATGTATTATGGAACGGAGGGAGTATTAGTTTACAACTTATTTAGTTTATTCAACTTAGTTATATATATTCTTAGTTGTTTTGTTAATTTTATTTTTTTTCATATAAATAAAAATATTATATATATGCGGGATGAGAAGGGATTTGCGGGACAATGATTCTTTATTCCGTGTGTCACCTGAAAGTATTGGTACAAATATAACGTTGATTTGCATTTTTAGTAACATAATATTGTCCAGATTTGCCTCACATTTGAAAGTATTAGTATAATGTTTTCATTTGTCTCTTTTTTAAAATTTCTTTAATTCGATTTCGGATAGAAAACGAATTTGAGATGCTAGACCCGTTTGGCCCGCTGGGCGGGCTTGGACAAGGCACTAGGCCCAAAAACCGGTTCTGGTCCAAGCCCGACCCGGTCTACTGGGCCAAAAATTTGGTCAAGGCCCGACCCAAGCCCGCCCATCCCGACCCATGCTCAGGTCTACTTGCAGGAAAAGCTTCACATTGGTTTGAGGGTTTGGCTCCACAATGCATTCGCACGTGGAACGAACTCAGGGATTTGTTTCTTAACAAATTCTTTCCTCTAGCCAAGACAACGCAACTCAGATAGCAGATCACGACTTTCAAGCAAAAGCTAGGGGAAACACTAGCACAGGTCTGGGTAGCGCTAAAAACGACTGCTGAAATCATGTCCTATGCATGGACATGCACCATATATGATCCAGGAGATCATCTTCAACTCCTTGGATCGATGCACCTACAAAGGAGCGAATCAACACCTATATGGCTTATAAGTATCTCAAGTACACACCACGACAATACATATGGGATTGATGTAGCCCCCGACGAAAGGCTTACCCCATCTATACCACTTTACGAGCCGTCAAAGAAAGTTAATCCAGACGTCAGGGACTAGTTCCACAAAGACCAGGTACACCGCCTTACCAAATAAGTAAAATTTCTTTCTAATAATCAACCTTGTTTGGAGTGTGGGTTTGTGAGGCACAACACTACTGCGTGCCCACATGCCGACCGAGTACAACTTGCAGAAACCCAAGAAGAAGCGCGCTATGGAGGGGGAAACTACTCAGGCAACATCAGCAACATAACTGGGGTTATTATCGCAAACCTCAACACCAAAGAGACCCCCTGCCTTATTGAGCTCCTGGACACCCTGACAGAGAAGGCAAGAACGATGACCTACACATACTCCTCGACGAGATGCGACGGAATCATGCTGAATTCAAACAAGCCAATAACTCCGTCCACACTCAACTGCATGGCATAAACTCACGAATGGGAGAGATCGATGTTTGGCGGAAGAATATAGAGACCCAGATTGGAAAATTTGCAACATCCGTCCCCAAACCATCCGTCCTCATTATTTTAGGAAGGCCTTTCTTAGCAACCGTTGATGCCAATATATGCGTAAGGAAGGGAGTGCTCACATTCACCATCAACGATGAGGTAATTGAGTATTCTTTTAATAAAACTGAAAGGCACACAAGTCCTATGAAGGTAAAGTCTATTACAGAAAAGTACATCACTTGCGGAGAGCCAAAGGTAAGAACAATGACCCCCGAAGAGCTAGAAATGAGGGCTTTGGAAGCCCAAATGGAGGAGATCATGGAAATCTAGGACGAGCACACATAAATCCCAGTCAAAATCAAGTCAAGTAAGTCGATATCGATTGAACTTTTATTAGATTTTGTAGGGTGTAAGTGTGGGGTTGAAATCGAGCTGAACCACTGGATATCAAGTGGGTCACTCGAAATCGACCAAAGCACAACATCGAATTCAGGCCATGAGAGCAGTCGATATTTACCACACCAGGTCGATATCGACCCATCCATTTCGAGTCGACTCCACCTCTAGATACGAAGCGAGCTGGAATCGAGGAGCAACACTCAATATCAACCACACCTAGTTGATATTGACCTCTCCATATCGATCCGTCTTTGTTTGCATCGATTGAAAATCAACTAGAAGCGCAGAAGCAGTCGATATCGACTGACAGTAGTCGATATCGACCATACCCTCACACTCCGAAAGAAGAATCCGTGAAGGTAAGCCGAGGGATGGACCCTTCTTTCCCTATTTCCATTAAATATTTATTAATATATGGAAGAGGTTTGCCTTGGTATGTGAGATTATGCAGGGTTTCCAATGGCGATCTGAAAGACTACGAATATGAGACAAGGTGTATGTCTCCAAATCAAAGAATCATTGGTTCCCAAACAAGTTTAAGGAGAAAAAGATAGGTCCCTTCACGAGGCACAAGATCCATTCCGGAGGACTACAACTTATGGGCAAGAATGGAATCCTATTCGAGGCCCAAGCCACGTGGGCCCTACAGATGCCACCTTGAGCGCAAAGGAAGATATCGTCCTAGAGACTATAAAATCTAGAGCTTGTAATAAATTAGATTTATATTTTAAAAATTTGGTTTTGACTTTTTTATTTTATTATTCTGGGAAAAAAAAATTGCAGGTGACTCGATATCGACCCATCTGGTCGATATCGGCTGAAGATTTCGACCAGGAATGTTGTGGTCGACCCAAAACCACCCTGAAGGTTGGAACCAGCAGAAATCGAGTAAACCCAGTCGATATCGACTGGTCCACTCGATATTGACTCACCCTACATAAAGCTTCGTCACATGTATCGAGCATCTACACGTTTGTCTAGTATGTTTCTTTCTTCAGCCCCTGTTTTTATACAGTGAGGACACTGTAATCTTTAAGTATGGGGTGATGGAAAGGCTTAATTTGTGCATATCATATTTATTTTTTGAATTGTTCATGCATGGTATCTTTGGATATGATTTATTTATCTATATGCTTCATGTTTTTATCCGAAGTTTATTTTTATCACCCCCATTGAAATTTTTTGACTAGTGTCATGGAAGTTTTAATTAAACTCGATGATGCAAAATTGGATTCAGTAGAGATATAACATGAAATTGTCTAGTAAATGGAAGTCACAATAAAGTGCATCATTTCTTGAAAGCCATGAAAGGAGGTAAAATTTGATGTTGCTTTTGACATATGCATGATAAGAGGATGGAGGACTTTATTTTCCATACATTCTTACCATATCCTAGACTTACCTATGTTTATGCATCACAAAGCCATTTTATGCCTTATTTCATATTTTCTCCACATGTTCTAAAAATTTGCCTATTTCTTCCCCTTATTACCCATCTGGGGAGTATGTTGAGAAATTGATGTCATATTATGGAGATCATTATATAGTGTTGTGTTGTTATGGTATTTGGATTTTGGCAGGATGAATGAAAAGTTATGGAAAATTTAATGAGTGAAAAAAAATCCGGTCACCTCAAGAGATAAAGTTAGATCGACCCTGCCTGCGTTGAGATGTTAGTTCCCCAAGATGGGAAACCAAGGTGAGGAGTCCGAAGCACTAAGTATCCGGGGCCATTCATGATACCCATGTTTACGATTCGCGAGAAGGTAGTGCTGAGGTTAGAGACGTAAGAATATAAGTAATAAAAACAAAGAGTGAATTATGAGAGGATGAGTGATGTGGAAATTATGAAGGGAGAAATGCATCAAAGCAAGAAAGAAAGTTTAAAGAATTCTCCCCGGATTTAGCACCACATTGCCCAAAAATAGCCCGCCACTTTACCTTTTACCCTTTCTTCACCATGCGTCTAAAAGTCCTCTTGATTATCAAATGCTTTGTCGCTTATGAATTGTTTTTGCATAACCCTCCTTTTGTGTGCGAAGTTGCTTTTATTCACATGCATGAATTTGTGGCACTAGTACCTTTTCGAGGATGGTAATTGATTACATGGTTATATAAGAATGGAGTTAAGATGTTGAGAGTTTAATTTCTTCCCATGTATGACCCTTAAAAGTATTGCTTGAGACAAGAAAACTTAAGTATGGGGTGTTGATGTGCGCTGAATTTACCATAATTTGCATTAACATTTATATCGATTTCTGTACATATTTTATATTCCTGGGTTAGAATAATACATGATCTGTGTAGTTTATGCTTATATACCAATTATGGATATCTACACTAGTTCTTGTTTAATTTCGCAGAAATCGAGACGTATTACGAGCAATTCGGAGAAGAGAAGAATATGGTCAAATGACTCGATATCAACTACTTGATATTGAGTAGGAACTGAGACTAGAAATCGAGAAGGACAAGGAAATCAACATTTTGACCTAGCAGGAGGTCGATATCAAGTACATCTACTCGATATCGAGTGACATCTTCACCAGAAGTCGACCAGAGCAACTCGAGCTGCATAAAAAAGGTCGATATCGACCTAACATGGTCGATATCAAGTACATGCATGGTCGACATCCACCTATGAGGCCGAGATTGAGCGAGCTGAGAAGAAGAGGTCGATATTGACCTATATTGGTCGATATCGAGTTAATCCACAGAGACGATTTCGAGCCAATTCGAGCAGTCTGGCCGAAATAAAGATTACTCCAAGCAAAGAAAGAGATATTTTATCATTATGGAACGATTTATCCACGTTAGTAATTCTCTAATTTACCTAGGGGGAATTTAATTATTTTATTTTACTTAATTGCTAAACATTTATCATTAGGTTATAGATAGATAGAAAGAGATATAGATATAATTGTTCCTTTCCTAGATTAGCTACATGGAGCACTATAAATAAAACCATAGGGGACTAGTTTTTATTGATTCCATTCCAGAACATAAAATCAGTATGGAGTTAGAGAGAGAAAGTGGAGGCCGATTAGGGTTGGAGCGGTGATGAGACGTTTTGGCTTTATTCGGTTGTAAGCTTTCATTTATTTTAATGCAATTAGTTATTTCCTTTATTGATGTATAGCAATTGACTAGGCCGGCCAATTGCTAAACTAAAAGCGCGATCTTGCTTAACTCCTTGATTTCTCTTGACGATTCGACCCGAACACACACTAGTCGCCGGTACGGAACGTAAGTCCTGAGACTAACTGAACTACCATAAAATAATTAAGTTGTAGCGCCTGGGTTGACTTTGGAGCTTCAATGACGATCTCGGCAATATCTCGGCACCTCAATTGCCAATTAAAAAATATGTTAATTAAATTGCGTCAACAAGTGTGGCTGATCTCCATGGCCAATTGAACACCGTAGGACCTTGGAATCAATTGAAATTAGTTTTCGTTTGGATGAATATAAAACGTAAGAAATGGAACGTAAGAAGGTAAGGAAGCAAAGGTTTTTGGATTGATAAGGATAGCTGATCTCCATGTGCCTATAAAGAGGTTTCTTCAATTCTATATTCAATCTAATTAATTCAAAAGGGAATACAATGTTTAAATAGGTAAATAACTAGGGTTTGCTTGGCTTCCTTAGAGGCTAAGGATAGCTTTACCAAACTATATCCTAACTAAATAAAACTTAATCAAAAATCCTAATATAGAAAATAATAACATATGATAATTAAGAAAACCTAAATGATAGACTCTCCTAACCATCTTATTTGATCTAACTAAGAAATTCTAAAATAAGCGATTCTATAATTAGACTCCAACTAACATAGGAGTTACTAAAAATAGAATATATATAAAAAATAAGAAATATAAATAATAACATAATTAACGTAGTTTCTTTAACGACTCCCAAGGTGGAGCTTTTTTCTTCCGCTTGAGGATGACATCATTCTCCTCCATTTGAAATCGACTCGTCCTCGAGTCGTCGCCTGGATCAAGATCGTTGTTTGACCCACAGAAGGCCATCTTGACCTGCATTATTTATATTATTGATGTTTGTTGCTATGATGAGAAGCGAGTAGTCACCCTACTTCTAGGGCCGGGGTAAGTCCGACAGTAGCCATGCAGGATTATGCATCAAAGGTATGATTTTTATATGTGATTTCATCTTCTATCCCTATTTGTGATTCTTCTATAACAGTAATTGGTGATCCTTATTTGTATTATTGAAGCGAAAGTGATCTTAATATGAGTTAGGATTAATCATTAAAAAGGGCAGTAACAATTTGGGTTTATGCGAAAACCTCTATATTCTTAATTGGTAATGACGAAAGTTATTTGATGAAAAGGCGTAATCTTTTATAACTTGACATAATTCTTACATTGTTATTGTTGTGGCATTGAATCCCCGATCTTGGAAGTCTTTAGTTTATTGAATTCAAAACCCCAAATATGTGTTATTTCTGTCCACATATCTTCGCATCCATTTTTATTTCTTCGGATGTTTTTTTTCTGAAACCTTTTACTATTTTTCTACAATTTCTATTATGCACATTATAGTCGATTTCGACCCACACCTTGGTCGATATCGAGTACCTTTAGTCGATATCGAGTACACTATACTCGACGTCGAGTTGCTTGTTTTCTTGTGTGCAGGTCTGCATTTGAAATTTTGATTGACTTCATTCAATATCGACCCACTTGAGTTGATCTCGAGTGGTCTTCTGGTCGACAGCAGAGCGGAATTTGGAACTATTTAGGTGAGCAGTGACACACTTTCTCGTGGATTCGATCCTGAAACCCTACCACTACAGCGGAAGGGATTCTTGTATTTTATTTTCTTGGTCAGAGAGTCGGTTTGGTTCGTTTATATTTCATATTTATTTACTTGACTAGTTTATCTCCATAACAATAGGCTTATGTCACTTCTTGCGATGAGTGCCAACGATGCGCAACAGGTCGAATATCGCGTTCGTCATGTGGTTCAGCAGGTACCATGTGACGGTTTTGTTGTTGCGCTCGTACTTCACGAGCTCCTCAGAAGGCGCAGGAGGATTGAGCGAAGCATCGCCTTCAGGAGCAGCATCATGCGTAGGAGCGACAGGGGGGTCTTTGAGCAACATATAGTCAATCTCCAGTTGCTCAAAGAAGATCAGCATCTTCTGGGACCAACGCTTGTAGTTCGAGCCATCCAAAGGCTCTAGCTTTGAGAGATCGAGCACCGGCTTCTTGTAGGAGATCTGGACGGTGGCCATTGTTCCAACAAAAATATGTTTCTCACTGTTGGACAATGACCCTGCTGGAACCTGCGAAAAGCAACAACTCCCGGAAGAACGTTAGTGGATGTAGGCTGAACTTAGTTTATCTTAAGGGGCTAGGGTTGCGGTGAAGCGTGGTATGAGAGTCACTGAATGAGAAACGTATTTTCCCCCGACAGTGGTGCATATCTTATGCGAGGCATTGTCCCCCAAGGATTTCACCAGCTTCTCTCACAGGTGCACTCGAGAGAGAGAAGTTGGAACTCTAGAACAGGCACTTAGAATGGGAAAAGGGTAGGAGAAAACAAGAGAGGGAGAAGAGGCGATTGATCGTTGTGTGTTGAAAAGCGAAGCCCTCGACCTCCTTATATAGGCTACGAAATCTTCCTTCACTCATAAGCAAAAGGAAGATTCGAGTCTATCATCAGAAGATTGAGGCTCATCCAAAACCGTTGAAAATGATAAATTCTTGAAAATAAATCTAGTGAAAAATCAGATATTCATGGATAAACACTAACAGTTCTATCTGTAATATCTTCGGCCTCAAGTTAAGATTTTCCGCAAAAATTTAACTGCGATCTCAAAGCACGAGCCGGACGGCGGCGAGCGCGTGTATGGGTGCCCCATCTCCTCTTCTACCTCTTAATGTAGGTAATGGAAGAGTCTCCTTAAAAACCTTTTAAATATCCTTGAACTTTCCGTGTGGAAAGTTCAAAGGCCACCTTTCTTAAAACCAACTTCTAAATGCATTAACTCCAACGTACTATCCATAATCTATCAAATAGAAATCCCAAATAATATATCCTAATATTGACAAAACAACTTACATCATATTAACTCGATTTATCTCGAGTGCAAATGATCAATTTTTAAGATGTGCATTTTTTAATGTGAATTAATGTCGGCATATTTTGAAACAGTTCATATCCAATTGTTAAAATCTTCGATCTAACGGTCGAGGAGAGTTTTCAATCCACCACTTTCTCTTTTCCCTCGTGTTCCAGTGTTCCACCGCCTTTTCTATCCACCGCTCACCAGTGCTCTCATACCTCGCTCTGTCTTTACTCTCTGTTGTCTTATCTTCTTCCTCAATCTCTTTCTCTATTGTGTTCTCGACCCACCACCTTTTCCTGTATCTTTTCCCTTTGTGTTGCTTGACACCTTCAGTATCTTTTCTCCTGGTTAAGGAATTATGTTCTGATTTCAGTTCATACAATTTATATTCCTTTTTGAGTTTCTTGTAGTTTGTTTGATTTTTTCTTATCGGATTGATGTTCATAGCTCGAATGGATTAATGGAGAGTTCAATTGGTGGCCATGGTAAGAAGATTCACAAGTAATCAACCACACCAGTTATAGCAACAACAACAACGCTTTTTCACCAAAGAGTTGAATGTCTATGAATATGGGATGAAATCGGAATCAGGCGAGATCCTGAACTTAAGGGAGAGCAAGAGGAACTCTTTCGTCAATGGAAATGGAAATGAATCGAATTTGAATTTTCCATCAGAAGACAACAGTAAGAAGTGATGTCTGGCTTCCAGAGGCAGTGTAAACGAAGGCATGCTATTCTTCATCTCATGAATTGTGATTGTCCCCTCTTTTAGTACCCTATTCCACATCTGATGTTGTGGCCCTTCATTCAGATTCCAAATTCAGACTCCCCTCTTTCCTCATCTCCTCTGATCTGGTAATTTCCCCTTCCCGTTTTGATTCGTAATTTTGTGTTCTTGTTGTTACTGCTTTGCTCTTACTATTATGAATTTTGGACTTTCAATTTCAGACAACGGATTCTGATTGAGAGTATAGCAGCTGTGTGCTTCTCCCTTTGATTCAAGTAAGATCAGTATTCTAAAAGACGTTAGGCGGCCGCTATACGGTGGGTGGCCACCTAGCGCCTAGATGGTTAGGCGGGACGTCTAAGCGGTGCCTAGGCGGACTTAGACTAAACTTGATTGTTTCCCTATATTTTAATGGATAGAACATGTCAATAATTTATATAATGTAGTAATATCTATAATATACTCATAAACCCAAATTTGGTGTACTTAACTAACACTAAAGTCAATAAATGTAAAAACGCTCCTGACTTGGGGGATAAAAAAAAAACTATAAGCTGACTAATCACCCTCCTAGAAACTAAATCCAAATAGTCACCCACCTTGGCGGGATTAGGCGGGGACTATACGACACCTAGGCGAGATTAGGCGCCTCTTAGGCGGAAATCCGCCTAGAGACTGCCTAGGCGTAAAAATTTCTCGGTGCCTTGCATGCCGCCTAGCGCCTAGGTGGTGTCCAGGCGGTGCATAGGCGCGATTTTTAGAACAGTGAGTAAGATCACTGATCTCCCATTTTTTTTCTTCGTTTAATTGTTGATTTATGGATTTTCTTTACTTAATAAATGTTGTGCGTTAGCGCAAATATTGGTACTCGTTCTTTTTACTGTTGAGATTTACTGCCTGGATGATTATTGAGATTGAAAGAAAGAAAATTTGATGGTTTTAGGTTACAGTGAATATTCTCCTCACTTTAGAGTGATGGGACACTATGTGTGACACAAAAATATTTGAGGTATTTTTTAATATTTTTACATTGTACAAGTCAAATAATATTCATTTCTATATGTTTTTATTTCAAAATGACATTTTAATAAGTATTATAATTAATATTCCAAATTAACGACTCTTTTAATTTTAATATTTTTATAAATATCATTTTATATTACAACAATATATAAATATATGTTATTTGACATGTACAATGCAAATATAATTTTTTTTATCATTAGAAAATACCTTAAATATTTTTGTGTTAGAAGAAACGAGCAATCAAACAATGATATCATTAAAAAAAAACAAGTTGAACCTATAATGAATCCGGAGACGACGATTGATAGAGCAAACCCTAGATTGGTTCATAGTTAGATATAAATATTGCGGGCGATACAGACACAGAAATTAGGGTTGAAGGCGAACAATTTAGCCTTGAAAGGACAAGGGAGATGAAGCTAAAAGAAATAGAATGAAGGCGAATAGTGGATAGACAACGACCCAAGCGAAGGCAAAGAAGACAAGGAGCGCAAGGGAAGGGTCGAATGAAGAAGAAGGTGACAACGAGGGAACGAAGCACTAAGAACCAAAGCAGGAGGTGGAAGCGACGACAATCAAGAGGTGGAAGCCGGTGACCATCCGAAGGAATTTGGACAGGAGGTGGAAGCGGTGATAATCAAGAGGTGGAAGGGGGATGCCGGTGGAATGGAGAAGGAATTTGGGCAGTTGATCATACATTTTAACAATTGGTAACGGACGGCCCGATGGCATCTTCTTTCGGCTCTTTTATCTATAATCTTATAAAAGAGCGAACGCTGGAATGAACAGTGTTGGGGTACGACGTCGTTTATGGAAGGAGGGCATTCTGTCGCTTTCTCCCCGTTGTCTCGCCTCTCCTCCAGATTTCACCTCCTCCGTCGTCCCTTGACTCTCTTCTTCTTCGTCTATCTTCTCCATCACCGCTCTCTCTTCCCCCGACCTCTCCTCCTCATGCCACCAGTCTCCGATGCCCCCTGACTCGCACCTTGATGTCCCCAGAATTCAGCCGTTTGCGTGTCTTAGAGAAGACGATGGTGATTGCTTCTTTCAAATTCAAGAAAGCAACGACCTTGAAATCGGAAGAACCTCGAATCATTTGGATCCCTCCTCTTGGATCTTCAAGTGAGTTGAAATTTCATTAATTGCTTGTTTGGATTGCTCATTCCTGTGTCTAGGCTGTGTTTCGATGTTTTAGGGTTTGTCTGTGAACTGATTTTGGCTTCAGTTGGAGGAGACTAAGTATTTCTTTCTATTTTATTTGCTCTCTTCATTGTGCGATTAGCGTTTGTCTCTACTCCATCATTTCTGATTTGCAGCTCTTTTCGGCTCAGGTTTGAACTAAGATGTTATAGCGTTGGTAAATGTTAAGCCCAGATCTCTCAATTGCTAATTTGCCTTCAAATCCGACAACTCCACCTTCCTCTCGACTCATGTTGATGTTGGTACAGTACATTAGGTCAGCTCCCCACGTGGTTTCATTTCATCCTATTTTCAAATTTGAGATTGCATGTTTAAATCGGGTATTGGTTTTTTATTTTTCCTCCTGATATATGACATAAATCCATATGCTTCAAACTTGTTGAAGAATTGCAATACAGCATTTCAGTATTGATTCCCTATTGCTCTTAATTCCAAGTTTATAATTATGGAAAAATTATTTTTTAATGTACATCTCAACCTCATTATAGTGATAGGATTTTCTTGAATATTTTCGAGTAAGGGCAGGCAACCAATGCTGTTCAACTTCTTTGCCTTTCATGGGTTCAAATTTAGGTGTCATCTTGTAAGTTCTTCCTCTCTGTCTTTATCACATATCTACTGTTTGAGCACATGAAGTCAAGCTGTAGTTATTGGCATTGTTAGTTGGATTGCTAATCTTAAATTGTTCAGGTTATATTATGATATTAGCATTTTTATTATACATCTATTGATATTATTGATAGTGATTTGTAATATCCAATGTGCCCAAATCTGTGTCCTGTTTTTCTGTTTAGTTTGATATAATTGGGTAACTTGATTGATTCACCTGGTTTATTGAAATCATGTTATTCTTCTGTGTGGTATTTTTTTTTCCATGTGTTAAGATGGCCGGATGTTACAGTCACACTATACTTAATTATTAACAACTTCTTTAGATTTTAACCTCATTATGATTTTTGCTTTCAAAGTGGTAGCTATGTCCGAAACATATTTTACACGTCCTCAAATCTAGGATGGGGATGAAGGGGCAATGTGTCGATGCAAATTAATCAAGCGAAAAAAATAATTGGAGGGGAGGGAATGGGGGCATAATGGATAAAAGTTCAAATTTCTTGAAGGAGTGAAGGACTACATGCTAGGTCCTATATTCTCATATCTTATCTATTAAATCTAAACCATTTGGTCCATTTAGAGCATACGTGCTTGGTGATACCGTTGGCTATAATTTATTTATTTTTTATTTCCTCTCTCAATCTCCACATTCCACTTCCTCTACAGATTCATATTCAGATTTAGACACTGAGGTGAGTCAATTGGGGGTTCTTATTTTGACTTGAACTTTGTTGTTGGGTGCTCTTGTTTTTTATCATGTTAATTATGAATTTTGACTGTACCAAATATATTTATCTTGTTTATATGTGATTTTGCCCTTTTTCTTGAATGTATACTGCCCTTGGTCTTAACTGCATGTATTGGCCCTGTTATTGACTGATTCTTGTGATTGTTTTGGATTTATTGGGTTGTTCCCTTGATTTTGGCTGCACACAATGCTCTTTGATACTCTTTCTAAAAAGTGACAAATAGCACATTGTATGACAGATCAAAAAGAAGTAGTTATCATTTCTACGCTCCAATCTCCATTTCATTGAAGATGTAATTTTAGTCTTTCCCTCTTAATATTTGTTGTATATATTCTCATATTAAGAAGATGTTGCAAATGTAGTGGATTGCTTAATTTGTTTTTGCCTACTTTTGACCTTTTTTCACGTAGATATAAAAAATACCGTTCACATTAGGGTATTCTACATCCTTTTAGAGTTTGTTTAACAAACTCTAAAAGGAAGACAAGGCTCGTAGAGTGCAACTCCACAAAAGAGCTACGCTCAAGGAGTTTCACTAATGATACTATATATACTGTATTCTAAGTTTCACCAACGCTTATAATTTTATGTGCCTTTCCTAAATTTTTAATGTTCTACAGAATTCCTCCACATTACTTAGCTGTGTTTAAATTTCTTAAGAAATTCTATTTTGAATTTTACAGCCTTCCAAATCGTCTTGTTTGTCTATATACTTCTCACCATTGGGCAATTGTTTTCCTTATTTAATTTGTATTCATCTAGAGTTTGGATTAGAAGGATTCTCACGGTCTGGAATGTGTCTATAACTAACTGCCTAAATTAAGTTTCTTTATTGTCCTTTTTTTTTTTTTCTATGGGAAGTAAGCTAGAAAGGGATCATTGTTTTATCCTTTGGGATACATGGTAGGCACGTGAGCATATGCTCAATTGCCAATCACAGTACTTGCTGTAAAGTTGGGATTTGAAAGACTTCAAAAATATGGACTAAACACTTCTTAGAGTATGCATCGATTAGTGATTAGTATTAAACTGTGATGAAAAGTATGGAATTATGGACAAATATGGACTAACCTAATATCTTAGTTCTGTTATTTTAGAAAATATGTTTGACTTAAAAAGAACTCTCATCGGTTGGACTGCAAGGAAAGCCGTCGATTGAAGCTGGAGTCGAGTCCACCTCGCCGCCGCGGTGATCGCAGAGACAAGTCGGTTAGGTTTCCATGGAGCAGTATGAGGTCAATTGCCTTAGATCCTGATTTTGATTGTGTTGCTTTCAGATTTCGGTTTATATTGTTAGTTGCATAATCTTTCGATTTGAACTAAATTAGGTTCAAATGCATAACTCTTTGATGTCAACTGAATTAGGGATAGATGATTTTGAATGTGAATTGGAGTCAAAGGTGTTTGCACATTGCTCTCTTACTGGGAATAGTTGAAGTTCTCAAATTTGTTATCATATAGTTTGTTGTTTCTTTGAATGCAATGCTATATCTTAGCAAGAATGTCACTTGTGCGTCCGCATTTGAGTAGTCGAGTAAGTGTTAGGTGTATAATGTGCTCGCACGATTTGTAGATAAGTCGACAACTTGGAGATTCATTTTAGGTTATGTTGCTAGCCTAGGTGTTGTCCAAAAGGATTTCTTTAGAAGCTATTAGGAGACGGATAACCTATTTCTGAGTCTTATTTTGATGCCATCTTGGTTTGAAGTGTGCTACTTTCCTACCAAGTGATTGGAGCTTGTTCTCGTTTTCCCTTTACATTCGAACCTTCAGCATTAGGTCGGGGCAAACCTGGAAGTTTCTATGAGACTGTTGAATGAGCTGCCCATTGTCTCAAACGCACTGAACTGTGTTTCCAAGAAACCATTGGTCTGGTTTATTCGAAACGGGGCCATTGATCTGGATCAATGGATCTGATATCGGATATTCATGTTCTTGGAAGTCCTTAGGGAAGATCCAAGGAGGATGGGGGTAATATATGAAATGTGAATTTAATGTTTAGAGATTTGAGTTTATGGCTGAAAACTGAATATTAATTGGCTAGATTTTAGTTTAATGAATATGCACATCAGATGGATGCCTTTGAATTTAAGGTGAATGCGACAGATCGGTTACTTACGAGGTTGAGTATAGAGTGCATGGCTAGCCCTAAATCCAGATCAGTCAATCGACCAAAACAAGGGTCTATTGTTAGACCACCAAAATCACCAAGATGTCAACAAAATAGCCCTAAAACATTACTAAAGACACAGACCAAAACAAGGGTCTATTATTAGAACACCAAGATGTTTGACAAAATTGCCCACGCGAAGCCTACAGACTAAGCCTTCTTCGCCATTTCTTCTCATCAAGAGACTTGAAATTACAAAAGATGGTTTGTTTAAAATATGTTTTGTAAATCCATATAAAGCAAACAAATAATACAATTTTACTGAATTAAACTTACGTTCTGAAAATGCAAGTAAACGTAATGATATTATATATAGAATGAAAATACGATAAAACCGCGCGCGAATGCGCGCGGTTATTACCTAGTAATAATAAGGATTGGAATGGAAAAAATTCATGATATTGTACCATGCCGATTATAATGCAATACGTGTTGTATGCCTATATCAGTAAATAAATCCATTGATTGTTTTTTTTTTATAAAAAAAGTAAATAAATCCATTGTCAATTTGCTTGGCATGCACTTTTACGAAAACGAATTTAAAAAAATTAAGTAAAAGATAAAAAAATGAGAGCGAAAGAAAAGAAGAGAAAGGTGAACACTGCACCAAGCGCCACTACCAACCTCAACCTGGGAACCCTAGATCTGCACCAGCAAGATCGCCGAAAAAATCCCGATGTCTGCATCTGTGAACAAGATCCCCCAACCCTCCAAAGCAAAAGAAAAAAAGGAAATTCTCGAGCCCATCCCAAAAATCGTGCTCATCTCCTGTTCAAAATCTGTGAAAGGATTGGAAGATGGCTGATCCAAGGAAAAAACCTGAGATGGAAAAGATCTCAACAAAAAAGGCATATCAAGGGGACAGAAAATACTATTGAAGATGGTGGTGAAACAGTGGGCGGCGGCGAGTCTAAGGTTTCTGTGCTTAGAGTTTGGGTCTGGCTCTCGGGCTCTGAGGATGGTGCGGCTTTGGAGGAAGGGTCATCATGGCTCTTC
Organism: Persicaria tinctoria; assembly: GCA_037127255.1. NCBI lineage: Eukaryota > Viridiplantae > Streptophyta > Magnoliopsida > Caryophyllales > Polygonaceae > Persicaria > Persicaria tinctoria. The sequence goes on along the minus strand of JBANSL010000003.1, from coordinate 38,467,430 downwards.
AAATGCTCCCATCGATGCTCTCTGACGAGGAACGGCAAAGGAATTTGGTGTGAGTACTGGTACAGATCTTCTAAACAAATCTTGCTAGATCCGGGTCATCGCACCCCTACTTTGGAAAAAAAAACTCTTTTTAGGGGTTCTCTCTCTCGGATCTGCAAACTTCTGGACTACCCTCGATCCCAACTGGTCTGATTCTCCTTGCTCCCTCTATAAAAGGCTGAGTTTTGGAATGGCTTGGAGTACTCAAAATTCTTCCGAACCTCTAACACATCTTCTCTCCCATCTAAACCCCTCTCTATGGCAAATCAGGCGTTCACGTGGCATGGAAAAAGAAAAGAAAAGCTTCAAGGAAGTTGTCTGTTCGCAGGGATAAAACAAGGAAGATAAGAAAAAGGAGGAGGAGAAAGAACAGAACAACAACTACAGGAAAAAAACCGAAAAATGTACCAGACAAGCCTCTGAGAAAACAAAGGGGGAGAACCCCATGGACAATACCAACAAGGGGAAGAAAACCCAGGACCAGAAACGCCCAGTGGACCGAGAATCCACAAACAAAGAACGGACCCATGAAAAGAAGAAGAGGCAGGACAAAGGGAAAGGAAAACTGAGAATGGATGATGAAGAGCTGAAGCAGTTTAGAGTTGAGATACGAGGAGTGAAGGAAAACATAGAAAAACTGAAGGAGACATCTCTGTTTGGGTTCGTCATTGGCGACTACCTTGATGTCGAGACCCTGACAACTAAGCTCAATCGTGACTGCTGATGGAACATTGTTGGGCGCTATGTAGTTTATCCAATGGCTGATGGTTGGCTCGAATTCTGCTTCAACAACCCCATCGACAAGAAGCGAATTTGGGACCGGCGACCCTACCATGTGTACAGCAACCTGCTTCTACTCAAGCCATGGTCCCCAACCTTTGACACCAAGAATGAACCAACAACAGTGGTAAACATGTGGATTAGAATCCTCCAACTCCCACCGGAGTTCATCAGCAGCAAGATTCTGAAAACAGTGGTTGAAAAAAATAAGCTGGGCACCTTCATTAGATTGGATGACTACACCGAGAAGGGAATCAATGTTCGGTTCCCTCGAATCTGCATCAACATGGACATCAATGACATCAGAGGCGACACTGTTGTGATACCGGATGAGTCGGATGGCTTTCTTACTTTTCTGGTGTGGTTCGAAGAGTTTCCGAAGGGCTGCGGAAACTGCGGAAAGCTTGACCACTTGTTCGATGTCTGCCCCCTACTTCAACACTCATCTAGACTGGTGAAGGTCACTCTTCCATAGGGGTTTATCCCCCGATTCAAGCAAGGAAACCACAAAACAAATGAAAACGACAATGAAGCTGATGGATGGCAGAGGGTGAAGAATAGAACCCCCAGGTTTAGCCAACCTAAGGAAGATAAGCCCAAGAACGAGAAAGGGCCAAAACAGATCTTTGAAGTGGTGTACAAATCTTCCTCCTCGAACACGGCTAGCAAGAACTCTAGATCCTCTTCGCAGAGCGTGAAGGGTGGCCATAAGAAACCTGCAAAATGCTACTGAGGGCAAGGCAGCCGAGAAGGAAATGCAGGAGCCGAACCCATCTGCTACTGAAAACACTGCTAGAAAAAGGAGTGGAAGAACACACTAGAACAGACCAAAGGTATGACATCAACTGAAAAACCACTGAACCAGAGTGTTGAACACAAAAACAAAAACATCTCCGACAAGCAGGAAAGCGAGGACAAGGAGGACTTCATGGAGGACGAGGGTGATGAAGAAATGATGACAGCAGAAGCGGAAGGTCGGCTGCGAATACCCCTCACCAAAGACCAAATGGAGCAATCTGAAGAGGATAAGACATCACAAATCTCGGTTACCAACAAGATGGAGAAGCTCAAAGTGAACAAAAAGACACGCTCAAAGTCGGAATCTGGAAAAAGAAAGACTGAAGCTGAAGACGGCGAGACGTCGGTATCTATGGTTCAAAACCAAGCAATCAAGAAGATGAAGCGCTGATGATGAAGTCTCCTAAGCTAAGCCCCCTGTCTCTATTTTTAATATGATCAGAATTAGTACAAGTAGATCTAGCGTGAACTGTAATCGTAGAAATTCGATGATGTTCCTACCATCTCGATTCCAATTGCCGATGATGGCCCTTACGTTTAGACTTTGGTCGGGCTGCTGTGATAGTGCCCCTTTTGCGTGGGATGGTATGACCATGATCCTTGTTGTTGGAACAACTCGGGGTAGTTGGGTTTTTTTTCTCTCTAGTTTATGTTGTGTTGTGGGGCTGGCTGTGTATTTTGATCTATGTTATGTATGTCAAGCTGTTGTTGTCGACCAGCTTTGTAGTAGCTTATTCTTGTCTTGTCTTGATGTGGTTTGCTTGTGTTTCATGTTCTATTGTTACTGCCTTAACCACTGGGTGGTTTTCGCAATCAAAAACGCGCCTGATTAGTTGGGTATGGGATTTCCCCATGTTCCTCATCTTTGTCGGGCACTATGATGATGTCTCCAGAAATAAAAAAAAACAACAATTATCCCCTGATGAAACCAGCATGACCCCATTGAAAACGGATGAGGAAGCCATGGAAAAAATTATGTATCTGAAGAATACAATGACCCATATGTATACAGGCGATGCATGAACTCTTCTTTTAATGGTGGCTTCGATCCTAACCGGTTGCTTTCAGATTTTTATTATCTGTCATTGTCGAGAGCCTGGTTTTGATGAGCTCGGCTATGTTGCTGCCATGCCGAAATGGTGCTTGGACCCAATCCCCAAACGAAAAGAACAACATAAGGAGAAAAATAAACAAACAGCTATAACACATCGGCAAACAAACAGATTGTACAAACACAAAAGAAGCATTGCCACAAACATAAATCTGGACAAAATAATAAGTACATCGACAAATAAAAAAATTGAAAGAGCATCGGGCAACGAATCCCGCAACATGACAATTAATCTAAGCAAGTATCCAGAATGAAGATCTGTACATGGAATTGTTATGGTCTAGGAAAACCACACCTTTGGACAGAAGTCGAGACATTCTGCAAAATCGAAAATATACAAGTCTTAGCGCTTCTCGAAACAAAAACAGAAAACCAACCTCCAGATTCCATGTGGAAAACGGCAGGCTTTGATTCCATTTGTTGGACGTCGGGCCGTGGTCGATCTGGAGGTATCTGTATTCTTTGGAAAGATTACCAGATTATAGGAGGAAAGTTAACGGTACTTGATAAAGATCACCGATACACAACCCTTATTTTCGAGGACTACAATGCCAGCACCAAAGTGGCTTGTTGCATTGTCTACGCACCGGCCCAAGACCATGGAAAAAACGAATTCTGGCAAAAACTAACAAACCATATACTTAGACTCGAATGCTCGACCATAGTCATGGGTGACCTAAATGAAATCCAAAGCCCAGCTGAAAAATTGGGTGGCGCGATTCCAAACCAAACGAGATTCTCTAGGATCCTTTCATTCAAGGATTCTTGCAACTTACTAGATATCCCAACAATTGGAAATGAGTTTACCTGGAGAAAAAACAAAACTGATCAAAACAATATCTACGAAAAATTAGATCGGGCGTTGGTCCAACATCAAATACTTCAATGGTACCCGAATGTAGCTACCAGAAACTACGCTTTATCATTATCGGACCACTTCCCGATCTCAATTGAACCAAAGCAAAACAGAACAACAAAAGTGAGACCCTTTAAATTCGAGAAGATGTGGATTCAACAAAAGGATTACCGTAACATTGTCACTCGGGCGTGGAACATTCCTTGTTCGGGATCTCATATGTTCCAAGTAACGAAGAAGACGCAATACTTAAAAAAACTATCCAAAGAGTGGAATAAAACAACCTTTGGGAACATCTTCCGACAACTCAAGGACATAGAAGAAAAGTTAACAAATCTACAAAATGCAAGCAGTTCATCACCACAAGGTGACAACAATAGAAGACAAATGCGACTATTAAACAAAAAAAAGGCAAAATCCTTCAATTTCATAATCAATATTGGCGACAATGGGCGAAAACAAAACACCTAAAACTTTCTGATACGAACTCAAGAAATCATCACAAAGTTGCAACAGGACGCAGGAATAGAAAAATTATCCGAGAAATTGTATCAGCCGAAGGAACGACTATTATAGGCGATGGAAATATAAGAAGAGAGATTCGGAATGATTTTGAAAAACGATTTAAAGAAGAAAGGATTAACCAAAATCTCTTAAATGAATATCTAGAACTAATAAACACTGAAATATCGCAACAAGACAATGACCTCCTCACAAAACCAATAACAAATCAAGAAATTAGAAAAACTTTTTTTTTCCATGGGAAAAGACAAGTCTTTTGGACCAGACGGAATGTCGGCAGAATTCTACCAGCAGTACTGGGATATTGTCGGACCATCAATTACAAAAGCAATCAAAGGATTTTTTCACTCGGGAAAAATCCTAAAACAAATAAACCAAACTTTTATATCCTTAATCCCCAAATGCGATAATCCGAAAACAACAAACAACTATAGACCTATTAGCCTTTGTACAACGCTATATAAGGCAATCGCAAAAATTCTCGCGGAGAGACTTAAACATGTATTACAGAAACTGATCCATCTGCTGCAAGGAGCTTTCATCAAAGACAGAGCAATACAAGACAATGTGTTAATTGCACACGAAATTTTTCATTCTTTCCGTACCAAGAAGGGTCGCGACGGATGGATAGCAATCAAACTTGACATGGAAAAAGCATACGACAAAGTAAATTGGAAATTTCTATTTGAGGTGCTGACAAAATTTGGATTCTGTCAAAAATTCAGAAACTGGTTTAAAGAATGCATTCAGACAGTATCTTTTTCCGTATTGGTAAACGACGAACCTACCGACACCTTTCAACCACAAAGGGGACTAAGACAAGGAGACCCACTCTCCCCCTACCTCTTTATTCTAGGGGCAGAAATACTAGCACGAAAACTACAACGACAAAGCGATATCCAAAGAAACGCCATCAGGTTCAAAACATCGCAAAGTGGGCCAACGATTCCCTTCCTCTCCTTTGCTGATGACATAATGATATTTTCAAAAGCAACAACAGAAGCATGTAGAACAGAAAAGACCATCATAGACGAGTACTGCGACATATCAGGCCAAAAAGTAAATTTCCAAAAATCAGCTTTCCAAACTACAAGGGAAATTCCAAACGACAAAATACAACGACTACAGGCCTGTCTGCAAATAACAAACCAAACCGTATTAGAAAAATATTTCGGATGCCCCATAATCAATGGCAGAGTAAACAAAGATACATTTCAGGAAGTTATAGGAAAAACAGGGAACCAACTCTCAAAATGGAGAGGCAATGAACTCACCCAGCAAGGGCGAGCGATACTAGTACAAGCGAATCTAGCGGCCAAACCAAGCTACATAATGCAAAACTTCATGCTTCCTACAAGCATCCAAAATGATTTGGACCGAATTAACAGAAATTTCTTTTGGAATAAAGGACCACAACATAAGCCAATGATAGGATGGGATAGAGTATGTAGATCGAAGAAAGATGGTGGAATTAGAATCCATAAGACAAAAGACATGAACACAACTTTACAAATGAAGCTGTTGTGGAAAATATTAGCAGAACCAGAAAATAAATGGGTCAAAACAATACAACACAAATACCTCAAAAGTGAAAAATTATGGAATTATAAAAGGAAAGGAAACTCCTCCTGGCAATGGACAAAGCTAATGGAAATAAAAGACGAATTTTGTGACGGGCTTATATGGAAAGTGGGAAACGGCAAGACTATTAGATTTTGGAAGGATCCATAGATCCAAAATGAAGGAAGCCTGAAACAAACAGATCTTACTGACCAAATAGACGAAAACGAATCGGTCGATAACTTCATAAGACCAGATAAGACCTAGGACAGAGGCAAACTGGATATCTATCTCCCGCCGAAAATTGTTGGAAAAATTCTACAGATTTACATATCTTCCAATGAAATTGAAGACAGATTATACTGGAAAACAAGCAAAAATGGATGGTTCTCCACGGCAAGTGCTTTAGACTATGTGACTAAGACTAGACGAGTAAACGCATACCAAATGGATTGGATATGGAAAATTGACTGCCCCCCAAAAGTAAAAAACTTCCTATGGAAAAATCTATAAAATGGAACACCAACAAAGGTTAGATTACAGAATAAAGGAATCCATGTGCCACTGCAATGTCCCATATGTAACCACCCAGAGGAAGACAACATCCACCTCTTTACTGAATGTCAGATCTCACTATCCTTTATAGGAGGCCTCGACCAGAGGATTGAACAAACGATTCGACAGATAGACAAACAGAACAAACAGTACAAGGGTATCATAACAGAAGTGTTCCAAAAACTAACCCCCGAACAAAAATCAACCCTTGCTTTTGCATTATGGGGTATATGGTCGATGAGGAATAGAATAACTTTCGACGACAACAACATCAATTCTATGGTGAATTGGTTACAAAATATAAAGCAGTTTAGAAAAATGTGGAAAAAAGTAGAAACAGACGATCAACATGATCAATCTACCGAACAAAAAACCTCCAACCCCAAGAAGAAAACAAAAAAACCAAATACAGTCAGATGGAAAAAACCTAATGCAGATTTTGTTAAACTAAATTTTGATGGTGCTACGGACTCGAACCGTGTGGCGTCTGGTTTTGTTGTCCATGACTGTCAGGGTAGGGTGCTGGTCTGTGGCGCTCGTGGTCATGGTTCGATTTCGGCTGTGCAGGCGGAGTGTCTCGGTCTCATCTCGGGTCTGCATGAAGCCTTCAAGCGGGGTTTTACCCACCTTGAGATCGAAGGTGATTGCCTAACGATCATAAACACCCTTAAAGGTGCCTGGCACTGTCCGTGGGAGATTGAAATGTCCATTTCTGATGCCATGGGTCTCTGTCGCTCCTTCCAGCGTGTCACTTTCGGTCATATCTTCAGAGAGGGTAACCAGGTGGCCGATCGTCTTGCACATCTTGGACTCTCGTCTCACTTCGTAGCGGACTGCGTTCCCGCTGAGATTATTGAGCTCGTGCGTAGGGACGCCATCGGGCGGAGGGCTAGTCGTGGTTAGCTCTCCCCCGAATCCTTGCCTTGTATCAAAAAAAAAAAAAAAACGAAAACGAATTTAAATTATATGTCTCGTGTTGTTATTCGTCATGTTTTCAGGGAATCGAATGCGGTGGCTGACAGGATCGCACGTCTGGCCTACAACATCCATGCCGATGATAGCTTGGAGGATCAAGAACTTGCTGTTCTCGTCCGTTTGGACGCTCTAGAAAAGATGTCCGGTCGACAGCGGATTTCCTAAATTTTATCTTGCTTCCAAAAAAATAAAAGACATGCACTTTTACTCTCTGTTACTAGTAATGTGAAAACACTTGTAAAGGCAGTAAATTAAAGAAAGAAGGGAGTGAATAGCGGTGAAGATCAGTTGTCCCTTCCCCACCACAGTCCCCCTGTCCTCCTCACACAAACACCCCCTTTTTTTTTCTTTCTTTTTAATTAATTTTCCCTTTTTTTCTAATATTCAGGGGAGGGGAGGGGATAGCACGGTGTCTGTCCCAAAGGACAGCCGACAGGTGATCCCGGGTGGGTGAATAGGTGAAAAAGCAAAGCAAAGCAAATGTAGAATAGTGAATGATTGAATGTTGTTCAAATATGGAGATTATTTAAATAATATATAAGTGGTGGATTATTCTTTTCATTGTCAATTGGTTTTGAAATGATTCCCGTTGAATTTATATATTGTTCATTTCTCCTGTATATAGACCCGTACATGACCTTTCTCTAACTTATCTTGACGAGGTCGGACCCAACTGACTTTATCAAAGGTAAGTGCAAAAAGAATGAAAACCAAAGTGTGAGGTTCATTGATATGATTAAAAGAGGGTGAGCATGCAATTGCAATGCAAAGAGTCGGGGAGTGGGAACAAACAAGCAAAGGTAACATCATTTTCTCAATTAACGTTGTGTTGTGTTGTGTTGTCAATTCTCATGCACTCATCCCATTTCCGTATGTCAAATCATATATTCATATGTGTGGCTTTCCATTTTACTCCTCCCCCCACTCAATTTCACTCCCCTACACAATAATACTCACATCCTTTACCTCTCGAAAGTCGAAACCGATTTCATAAAGACGTCCTTCCAATTATAACTCGTGGTAATTACTTTTTATGTTTATTTTAACGGAAATTTCGTTTCAAAAACCTAGATTAATACTCCATAGGTTTGGGAAAAAAAATCATTTAGTATTTATATAAGTTTATTTAGATTAATACTTATTCTAAAAAACGCTTTTGGTATCTGCCTAGACTCATCAAGACACTTGACATAGGCTAGTTGTCAAGACACTGCCAATATGATTGATGTTTCTCACTATTAATATGTACAAATTTGTTAAAAAAAAATGGATCCATTTGTAAATAAGTGATTTTTTTAAAGTTGTGCATGTTTTTTTAGGACGATAAAAATGATATAAAATATTATTTTTAATTATTTTTTAAAATAATATAATATTTATTATTATTTTATATAGTTTTTACTGTCCTAAAACTATATAAAATTATTTTATATAGCGATTTGTATCATGCTTTTTTATATTTAAAGTTGTGCATTCGCCAAGCGTCTTTTTAGAACATTTAAAAACTATATAAAATTATTTTTGACTTGAATAAGTCACTTATTTACAAACGTAGAGAGTAAAAAAAATGGATATTTTATATATTTTTTGTCATGTTTTTTTAAACGGGGGATTTAGTACCTTCTCCGTTAAAGATGGTTTTCTAATATTTTATATTATATGGTAACCTTTTTTTTAAAAAAAGCAGATCTTAATTTATCAAATTTACTACTCGGAGTATTAAATTATTTTGATTGGGTGATGTGGCTCGGCGAACGCTTGACCAGTAGGTAGAAACGGAGTTGTATTATGAATCTAGTAAGATAAAAAGCTAGGAAATTTAATCAGACAAGGATCCAACACAGGTGGAATGGTAGTAGTATAATGAATCTAGTAGGAAAACATTTGAATAAAGAGGAAAAAGTGGATCTGGCGGTTAAATGGTGGACACTTTGGTTTTTTAGGAACCAAATGGCTTTCCAGAGAATGGGATCGCCATCCCAAGGGGAAATACAGCAGTTCATATACAATATTAAAGAACAATGGAAACGTGCAAGAGTAAAAGATGAGATTGAGTCTAATCCCACCACAACACAACAAAATAAACAGAAAATGGCAATTAGCAGAAAAAATGTAAATTGGCGAAAACCAGAGAGGGAGTTTTTCAAATTAAATTTTGATGGAGCTACTAATGGAACGGGAATATCCTCAACCGGGTACATAATCAGAGATCATGAAGGCAAAGTCGTTAAACTAGGTGCAACACAATTAGGTAAACTTTCTCCAATCCAGGCTGAAACTATGGCTCTGAGAATAGGACTTCAAGCGGCTAAGCAACTTCAATGTACTAAACTTGTTATTGAAGGAGACTCTAAAATGGTTATCGACAGCCCCAAATATAATAGCTCTTGCCCTTGGGAAATAGAACTATTAATGGGAGATATCAAACGTCAATTAACTGAAGTCCAAACCGTGGTTTTCTCGCATGTGCCCCGTGAGGGTAACAGGACGACTGACAAGGTCGCACACCTTGGCCGCCCTGTTAATGGGGCGGCCTTGACATCGAATACTGATCTTAATGATCTCATCCGTCGGGATGCTATCGGTTATGATTTCTCCAACCGAAAATTTACCTATTCAAAAAAAAAAAAAAAAAAAAAAAAAAGGAGTTGTATTTAGGGGAGAGACATGTATGCCTAGGCAATTGGCGAATAGTGTAATTGAAAATCGTAGTCATTCAAGGAAAGGCGATAGTAGACTTGTAAGAAGATTTGCTTTAATTGAGAAAAGATGTAGAGTAGACCGGTTAAATGGGTCATTCAGGTCGAGTTTGGGTTGAGTCACTTTGGGTTTTGGGTAAAACGGGTTTCGAATATTTCGGGTTGAATAGAACCTGGGTTTGATCGGGTTTTGGGTCATTTTGGATTGATTTCGGGTTTCTCAATTTTTTCTTTTTTAAATTTAAAAAATCAAGATTTGATAATTCTGTGATAAATATTAATTATATATAAAACAATTTAATTATATATTATTATAAATCAACCGGGTCAATCGGATCATCGGATCGAAAAAAAAAATTCGAGTCAAAATTTCCGGATTCGGATCGGAAATTTTTCGGGTCGGGTTGTGTTTTAACAGGTCTAATGCAGAAGGTTATAGTAAGAGAGAATTAGATTATGCTCGAGGTCTCACACCACTTGACTCGGTGTGCATTTTTTGCTCAAATTTTTTGAGGCAATATATGTTTTCTCTTTTTGTAATTACGATTACACTTCGATAAATTAACATTTTTAGGAAAAATATTAGGGTGAATAAACACAGTTATATTTTTTAATAAAAAAATTAAATAAATTGTTTTCAATTTTTACTGGATTATAATTTATACTCTCCTCCCTCTCGGTATGAATCTCCTGTTACACTTTTCATGTTACCCCCTCTGTGTTACATCTCTTAAATTGATATGAATTATAAATAAAATTGAAAAAAAAGATACTCTAGTTTAAATCTATAAACCCTAGAAGCTAAAGCATTAAAACAAATTGATGTTTAAAATGTATTTTTATAATTTTTTAGCCTTTTATAAAAAAGATACCCTATGAGTGGGTGCATAAACCCTAAAAAGCTAAAACATTAAAATATACATGTAAAATATATTTTTTATACTTTGACAACTTCGGTTTATATGTATGTTTAAACCTAAGATGTCATATCATAGTTTGATCCATAATTTAGATCAAATTTAATAAGTGTAATAGGGAGTGTAACACAAAAAAGTGTAACATGTGATCTGAATTGACTCTCGTGAGTTATGAGATGGACTAATTATAAAAGTGATTTCAAAGTTTATTTTCTCCCAATGGATTTTCTACTCCCCACCCTACTCCCTCCCCTACACCACCAAAATTATTTAATATATATTTAATTTTTTTTTAAAAATAAAAAATATATATATATATTTATATTCCTAATGTCTATTTTTAAATATTTGTACAATTTTATTTTGAAAAATCATGTTTTAAAATTTTTAATAATTATATTTTTGTAAAATATTGCCTTTTTAATTTAAAAAAATTTTAAAATAAGATTTTTCAAAATAAAATTTTATAAATATATAAAAATAGATGTTAAGAAATATAAATATAATTTTTTTAATTTTTTAAAACTTAAATAAATGTTAAAATAAATAAATGTTGTACGGAGTGTGTAGGAAAGGGTGGAGTAGAGGATCCTTCTTGATTTTCTCCACGTACGATGTGATCGATCTCTTCTTACAGAGGGATTACGTAAAGCTAAAGCTACAAACATCCTCTTCCCTTAAAGTCAACACCACTCTACAATTTCACAGTTCTATTTCTACACTCCTCCATCCTCTCCATACCCCTAAATTCAATCCCTCCTCATAATTCAAATTCTTCAGCATATCTCTATCTTCTGCAAGAAACCCACTTCCATCTGTGGGTCTCTTCAGTTCAATCTTGGTCTGTTTCAGACTCAAACCAGATTCTCTCAAAAACAGGGTAGCCTGCCATGAAAGACAGGGGAAAAGCTCGGGAGACCTTCAATGGGGACTCTTCCTTCCTAAACGACTTCTCAACTCCATCAGACCTACCTTGCAGGAAACACCCCTCCTCTTCCTCTGGTGGCGGCGGCGGCATCTGCGCTTTCTGCCTCAGAGACCGGCTAATGGAGCTGGTGTGCCCTGAATGCGGCGAACAGAGGCTCTCCTCCGCGTGCTCTTGCTCCGAGAACTCCTCTGATCCGAACTCGAACCCCGAAATAGGGGGCGGTGCGAGGATCTCATTCCTCATCGAGAACGAAAAATCCGATCTTTCGAAGATTACGAAAACAGGGGCGCCTGACCCCCTCAAGCGGAGCAACAGCAGCACCTGTACGGCGGCTGATGCGAATAACAGGGGAGGCTTCTGGAGGATCGGGAGGCTTTTCAGGAAGAGGAGGCAAAATGGCGCGGCAATTGATGATTCCAAGAGCGAAATGTGGGTATCCGACATTGTACGCGTCCCGAGATCAAGGTCCCTCTGCAGTTTCCGGGGCGGTGTCGGTGGCGGAAATGGCGGGGGTTCATTCTACTACGACACCGAGGAGAGCGGGGGGGTGAGCCACTCTGCCGCGAGGGTCTCAAGCGTCAGTGGAGGCTTCATGATGGACTCCGCCAAGAGGAGCTGCTTCAGCGAATCAGAGGCCCGGATCAGCAACTTCGATTACGAAAGAGATATGGTCGCGAAGGGGTTTTTTGCAATGCGGGAGGGGTGCGAGTTCAGCTGCAGCGATGACCCGAAATTCATCGATTTGAAGCTTGATTTGTCGTCCTCAACCTCCGATGGTTTGAAGAGGGGGAAGGAGTTGGGGTTTGGGAGCATGAGAGGAGGTGATTTGATGAGGTCGAATGAGTACTATGGGATGTTCAAGAATGGAGGGGGTTCGTGCAGATTCAGCGTCAGCGAGCGAGATCTCAAGAAATGTCGAAAGAGCCGAAAGGTATGGAGGTGGTTCTTCAGGGCCTCATCCAAGTTGGGATAGTTTGTCTGAAGAAAGGAAGAAATAAGTTGATGTTTTCAATTCATATATGTAAAGTTATGACAGAAGATGATGTTTTGTTTAGCGTTTTAGTTTATTAGAGACTGTCAATGGAGTTATCAATTTGGATCCTTGTGGTTTTGATGGATGAAATAGTTTCTGCAGTTTACAGATGTAGTTTCCTCTGTTTTCATTCCCCTGTTTTCTGGTTTCTGTCATTGCCATTCCATTAGAAGATCAAAGAGGATAGTATTTTATTTTTGGGAGGTAATGGAAAAGGAAAATTGATAAAGAATGGTGTTTGCTGTGTGAAATACAATAATTGCATTGGAGGCATGTTTCTATGATTGCAGATCAGAGTGGAAAACATCATCAGGCAGACAGGCAAGAAGCTGAGCGTGTGTTTCTTTGCTTTGCTGGGGTCGGCATCCGGTGTGGAGTCCGGATCTCATTCACCCCACGGTAAGACGTTCGGTGCAACACTAAATTATTTCGGGTATAATTTACTTTTAAAAAAATATATTTACATTTCAAATACTTGTATTCACATATTTATAAACTTTTATTGTAAAAAATTATGTTTTAAAAAAATATAAAATTTATTTTCTAATATAATTGGTCTTTTAATTTTCTAAATTTTTTGAAATGATTTTTTTCCAATAAAAGTTTATAAATATGTGAATACAAGTATTTGAAATGTAAATATATTTTTTTAAATTTTTTTTAAAGTAAAATTATACCCTAAATAATTTAGTGTTACACCGAAGGTCTTACCGTGGGGTGCAGGAGATCCGGACTCTCCGGTGTGCTGCTAAAATCAAAAACAAAAACAAAAGTTAAGTAGAGATTTACACAAAGATTAAAAAATGCCGCTTCCACCTTTAAATATACCATCAAATAACTTTTATGGAGTATTCTCCTATAATCCTATCACATTTATTATGTACAAATGTAATTTGTGAAAACCATAAAAAAAGTACAAATTATATTATTATTAGTGGAAAAGTAAAAAAGAGTGTAATTATTACTTTTAAAACATCAAATGTTATTGATCAAATTTCACCTCCTAAAACATTAAATATTTTCGATCCGAGGGAGTATGTTTTATTGTTTTTACACTTAACCATCTATTAATATAAACTAATCCTTTCTACAAGACCATTGTAGAAAGTGTGTGGAAAAACAAACTACATGGATCCTTTTCTTACAAGTTTACGAAGAAGCAAAAACTACTGAAAAACAACACAAAAACTTGGTGCAAAACCAGAACAAATAATATAACCAAACAATTGCTAAATATCGATAAAGACATCCTTGAGCTACAACTAAGTCTGCCTTAGGGCACCGTCACAGCAGCTGGCAAAGCAAAACTAATCAGACTGGAGAATAAAAGACAACAAATGCTGGATTATAATTACAAATTTTGGAAACAAAGGGCAAAGATAAAGCATCTAACCTTAGCCGATAAAAATACAAAATATTACCAAACCTCGATTAAAATAATTTTTTTTTTTAGGAAAACCACTTCAGATTTTGAAACCAAGGATGACGCTATACTAAAACATCCAGCGGAAATATCGGAACAAATAACCAAAGAAATGGCTTACAGATTTATAAATCATAACTTAAACAAAATTCACCCACAACAAATTGTAAACATACAATCACAGATTACACAAGGAGAAAACTCACTATTAATTAAACCTCCAACAAATCTAGAAATCAAACAGACATTGGAAGGTATGGCTACTGACAAATCACCGGGCCCAGATGGCTACCCGCCTGAATTCTACACTCATTACTGGAACATAGTTGGCCCATCTCTCTGTAAAACTGTTAAAGCCTTCTTTCACTCGGGAACCTTCTTAGAGGAAATAAACCAAACTTTTATTGCAGTTATCCCAAAATTAGATAATCCGAAAAACATAAATCACTTCAGACCCATTAGCTTATCCAACACAATCTATAAGATTATATCAAAGATCCTGGCTAATAGGCTCAAACCAATTCTTCCTCGTATTATTAGCCCATTTCAAGGGGCCTTTGTGGAAGGAAGATCCATCCAAGACAACACCTTAATTGCACATGAAGTATTTCATAGCTTTCATAGAAAAAAAGGCAAGCAAGGCTGGATGGCCCTAAAGCTTGACATGGAAAAAGCATATGATAAGCTTAACTGGAGTTTTATTGAAGCAACTTTGATCAAATTCGGATTCCATCCCAAATGGATAAATTGGGTTATGAAATGTATAACCACAACAACCTTCTCGGTATTAGTCAACAACTGTCCAGGAAAACAATTCAAACCAACTAGAGGAATCAGACAAGGTGACCCTTTAGCACCCTATATCTTTGTACTTGTGATGGAAAGTTTAGCCCGAGAGCTACATAAGGAAGCACAACTAGATGATGTTCTGATTGGCATAAAGATAACAAAAAATGGTACTCCTATCCCCTTCTTAACTTTTGCTGATGATACTCTCATTTTTTCTAAAGCATCCTTCAAATGTCTCCATACTACACAGAACATCTTGAATAACTTCTCTAACCTATCTGGACTAGTAATAAATTTCAACAAAAGTTCTCTCCAAGTGTCGGCAAATGTAACCTCAACTTTAGCCAATAGTCTAGCAAAACAAATGAGAATATCACTATCCAAAACTATAGAAAAATATCTAGGAATCCCCATCATAAGTGGGAGAGTTAAGAATTGTGTTTTTGAAGAAGCTATCGACAACCTTAAGAAGCAGCTATCAAAATGGAAAGCATCATCCCTATCACAAGCTGGTAGGTCAATCTTGATACAAGCAAATCTCAGTTCAAAGACAAACTACCTAATGCAGAATTTCTTGCTACCAAAAGGGGTGCTTAACCAAATAGACCAAATAAATAAGAATTTTTTTTGGAATAAACTATCCTCTCAATGCTACAACCCTCTTAGGGTTCGTTTGGTTGGCAATGGAAAAACCCAGGAAGTACAAAAACTCAGGAAGTAGCTAAAATATATGTGTTTGGTTGAATTTTTTTCCGCGGAAAAACCCAGGAAGTTAAATTCCCAGGAAGTTCAATTCCTCCATTTCAAAGGAATTTAACTCACCTACTCCCTCCTAGGTAAGTTGCAATTCCCCCATTTTCTATTTAAAAAATTTTCAATTCCCCTATTTAATCCTCTAAACTAAAAAGTTAACCAAACATATTTTCACAATTCCCGTGAATTAGACTTCCTGGGAATTCAATTCCCATGAAATAACTTCCCGGGAATTTCAATTCCCACATTGAACCAAACGAGCCCTTATTAGGGACAAGATTTGCAAACCAAAAAGTGAAGGTGGTCTTGGCTTCAAGACAACTGAAGAAATGAATATCACTCTGCAGATGAAACTACTTTGGAAACTATACTCGAATCCGGATAATATATGGACCAAACTCATGAAGGAAAAATATTTGCAAACTGAGACAATTAGACAAAGATCGACTCAAAACACGTCTTGGCAATTTGGTAGACTGCTAAACCTCAGAGACAAATTTCACAAAGGATTATTATGAATAGTTGGAAATAGGGAAGACATTAGCGTTTGGGATGACCCATGGCTTCATGACCACGATCTAACAATATATAAGAATGATCAGAACCATGACCTAAGGGTGTCTGATCTGATTACAAATCAAACTCAGTGGAATATCTCCCTTCTAGCGAGAATTTTCCCCCAACACATAGCAAACAACATACAAAAAATCAAAATTCCGGAGTGGAAACCTAGAGATAGTCTGATATGGAAGCCTAATCCAACTGGTCATTTTTCAACTAAATCTGCATACCAGCTTATCAAGGATACACGACAAGACGATAATGACTATAAATGGATCTAGAAGCTTAAAATTCCGCCACGAGTACAAAATCTAGTATGGAAAATAGCCATTGATGGACTAGCTACAAAATGCAGGTTAAATAGGTATTTCAACAGAGTTCCTTCTCACTGCTGCTTGTGTAATAGTGAGGATAAAGATATACACCATCTTTTCTTAAATTGTCAAGTAAAAAAAACGATAATTAGAAGTTATGAACAAATAACAAACAAATCCTTTTTATATCTCCAAAACACTAACCTCTATATGAATGATATATTATCTAATAAGGATTAAATCACAAACTTTGAAGAGCTATGTTTCATCTGGCAGACAATGTGGGAAACAAGGAATAACATAATTTTTAACAACATAAAGCTGGACAATCCATCAAGCATGGTTCAGAGGGTAATAGATGAAGTCACAAACTGGGAAAAATCAAGGGTGGAAAGGAATGGTAAGAACTAGAATAATAAGAGGCAAAAGAGTAAATGGAAAAAACCGCAAAATCCAATATTAAAAATAAATGTTGATGGCTCAGTGTGCCCCACTGGCCAGTGTTATGTGGGAGGGGTCATCAGGGACTCCAATGGTCATGTTTTAGATATATTTCATCAGGAGATAAGACCGAGCTCTATTCTCCAAACCGAAGTTTCAACTATATGCACAGGTATGCAGAAAGTGATTGAACGAGGCTTCAGGCAAGTCATAATCGAAGGTGACAATCTAGTGGCAATGAAAGCAATCACATGAGTGACAACAACAAACTGGGAAATCTTGCACCAAGTAGAAGAAATCAAGCTTCTTTCCAACCATTTTGAACATATTGAATTTAAGCACTGTTATAGAGAAGCAAATAGAGCTGCATATTTCATTGTTAGGAGTAGAATGATCAATAATTTTTCTACCCTCCCTTTAAACAGGGATCTTTGTAACACCATCTTTCAAGATGATCAAGGTCGTGTTCTGTTTCCTTAACAGAACCTTCCTACTGTTTGCCCACTGTAAAAAAAAAAATAGTAAAAAATAAAACAAAATGAAACACCACCCACCGTATAGTTCCATCAAAATTTCATTAAATATATTACATTTTAATATTTTATATTTAAAATTTACAGTT
This sequence comes from Persicaria tinctoria, assembly GCA_037127255.1. NCBI lineage: Eukaryota > Viridiplantae > Streptophyta > Magnoliopsida > Caryophyllales > Polygonaceae > Persicaria > Persicaria tinctoria. The sequence goes on along the minus strand of JBANSL010000003.1, from coordinate 38,449,754 downwards.
GAAACTTGAATATATTTAAATTATATTTATGGTAGGATAAAAAATTCAATAATATATTAGGGGGAAAATGTGTACAAATTTTAATTCTATATTTAATTGAAGGTTAGTGGTTCTAAATGCTGGAAATTTAAGCAAACTTTTAATTAAAATACCCTTGGAAAATATTTTAAAAAATATCTAGGTAATTTTTTTTTCCTTTTCAATATATAGTGTAGATGTTTACAAATGAAAGAAATCGAGATATTAATTATTAGTATTTTTTTTTCAAATCATGAAAGAAATTCGATTATCTAGACATATCTAGAGTAACCAAGAGACCAAACAAGTTGGTAGATGGACGTTATGTACAAGCAGAAGCACGCAAATGAAAAAAGCAAATATTAGAAAAGAAAACACCAAAAAAATGACATAAAAGAAAATGCAAAATGAAAAGTACATGTTATCTTACACTGTAAAAGACAAGCCAGTAGAACAACGAATCGACCAACCGAATAGAAGATGCACATAGAGAATTCTGTGAATCACTAGTGAACACCTCAGATTAACGACATCTCCAAGCATGAAAGATCAACCATCATTCACATGAGGCCTGCACACAAAAAAAAGAACAACAAAGCACACTAAACAACAAACCCAAACCCTAGCCACACCATCACCCATTCAAACCCCCAAAACTCATCTCAAACCCTCAAGGATGATAACGAGATCGTGAGTATGTTACGACAAGGGTAAGCCAAAATAGAGGCGGATAAGATGAGACTGAGAAGAAAAAATTGACAATAATAAACCGACATAGAGACAGAAGAGCGGTTGAAAAACAGAACCATAAGGCGCCAGACAGAGGTGACACAACATTTGCAAAAAAAACTTATTTGTAAGACGACGAAGGGGCTGGTATGGAGGACTACATGCAGGCGGATGCACGGCGACCTAGGAGCTAGAGTCGAAGGTGGGTGGCGGCGGGGAGAAGGCTTGCTGGTGGAGGCTGACGAAGGTGGGTGGCAGAGGGCCAAGTTGAGTGACGAAGGCTTGCTAGGTCAAGAGCGACGATGGGTGACAATGGCTTGAAGAAGGTTGAAGTCTTGTCGACTGAGGTTGAGTGTGGGCGGCGAAGGTGGGTGGCGGTGAGCCAAGGTGGGCGGCAACAACCGGCCCTTGTGGGTGGCGGTGGCGGCTATGGCCATGACGGTAGCGTCGAGAGGTGGTTGCAAGGTCAAGAAGGTAGGTGATGAGAGCAAAATGCTTTATTAGCTTTCATTTTGTTTGACTACAATTGTATAAATTTAAACAATGCTAATATTTTTAAATTTTATAACCTTTTTAGGAATAAAATAGAAGAATTTGTTCATATATAAATCAAGTTTAAAAAGATAGATTCTAATTTAAATGTAAAGCTTAAAATATTATAATATCAAATTTAACGGGTGTTTTTCTGTAAATATCTCAAAAACACTTTAAGTGAAAGTCCTTCCTAACATTCCTCGAATGATAAGAAGGATCTTTTCGGGGTTCACCAAAATAGTTACAAACAAGAGAACCAAGAATTTATTCTTGAACTTCATCCTGAAATTCCATCCCAGACTTCCTTAAAAATTCAGCATACTTAGGATATATTGGGGCCTATATCACAAATACAGAATGTTGATAGTCAATTAAACAAACAAAAACTGGTAACCAAGAATGTTGAAAATCAATGAAAGGCGAAAATAAAAAAACTTACCGCTTCTCCTTGAATTGGTAAATAAAGAGCGATCATTTTGGGGTTCGAACCGAGGACCTTTGGGTACTACCCACAAGTCCTTGAATTGGTAAATAAAAAGCTTACCGCTTCTCCTTCAAACAATGAAAAAACTTGTTCGTGACTACTTTTGCGATTACAAGCCCAATGCAGGGAGGTTGGATCATTGTCAATATAATTAAAAGTACATCGAAACTTTTCAGCAATAAAAGGGAAAATTTTAACAATCCAAATTACACACAACAAGCTGATTTTCAAATAAAGTTGACAAATAAACTATAATTAGTGAAATTAAAAAAAAAACTAGAATGTTAGAGGATATATATCCATACAACACATATACCCCCTAGCTTTCCTAGACTTGTCAACGGATGACACTTTCCTCAAACATCTAAACAACTGCAGGTAACATTCACGACCCCAATGATACCTTTCAAAATTTTCAGAATCACAATCAAGTGCTAAATGATCCAAGCTGACAACTTCAAAACGCTTAAACAACAAAACCTTCTCAATGATCCAAATCTTTGCCATCACTAACTAGCGACTTTTGGAGTGTTTTTAGACTCATCTTTAAAATCTTAACAATATTAGAATAATAGACCCTGGTCTTGCCAAATAACTCTTTCAATGTAACAGGCTTTAAAGTGAATGATCATTTAAACCCAAAAAAAAGAGGTGAATGATCATATTATATAATTGGAAGACAAGTTATGAGATGAAACTCAACTAAAGAAAAATGAGAAATAAGACCCCGAATTTTAAACCAGAGTTCCATCTCTTTTTCAGTTACAATTTCATGCATAGCCATATGATGTACTAATTGATAATTAAAACGAAGTTTAGAACATTGCTGAAAAACTAACCAAAAACAACTATTTTTTCAGTTGTGGAACATCTATAGCTAACAAACCATGTGTGATAATTTCGCAAACATCGAGGTAAGAATAGAGATTACCCCGCACTACTAGAATTTTGTTCATAGACATCGGGTATAAACCGATGTTAATAAAAAAAATTCGATGTGTTAGTGGGTGGTGTTAAAGATCCCAACTTTACCACATCGGTTTTTAACCGATGTCTATAATTATTTATAACATTGTTTTTATTGTTGATAACGATTTAAGTATGTTGATATAATTACGTTTTGGTTGATGAACCTAATGTTCAACCATTGTTATTTTGCATTTCTAGATGTTTCAAACATTGTAGGGTAATAAAAAAATTGACATTAACATCACTAATTTTTTTAAAAGAGATGTTGTAGGTTGATATACACATCGGTAATACATTATTCATTTTGTGTGCACTCTTTTTTCATTTATAAGTTTATGATATTAATTTATATAAATATAATGTATCATATTGAATATTTTGAAGTCGATGTTATTCGTATATTTTGAAATCGTTTTTCAGTAGAAAAACGATGTTTTTATGTTGTAAGATATCGGTTTATACTAGTTTAACAATGTAAGTGTTTCCTATTGACATCAGGTAGCATTGCAGTTTTGATATATTCGAGGCTTCTAAAATCGTTTTGTATCTTTGCGGTCGACATATGTACAAAAATAGACATCGCTTGTTGTCAGGATGTCCGATATCTTTCAGTTATTAGCTATATATTTCACGCGTTCAAACACACATGTTAATTACAACTGAAATGTCAATAGTGATAACCATAGTTCCCTAAATAGTGAAAGAAAACAAATTCAATTGCATTAAAATTCTGTAACATTCTCCTTAAAGATGTAAATACAATCATGTCTAAACATATGAGATTTCCATTCTTCTCAAATGAAAAAGAAAAGCACAAAATCCTCGAATATTTACGGATCAAAATCAGAAACTTGTGGGATCCTGCTGCTGTCCCGTTGATCTGTAGGAAGATTTGGGTTTGTGTAATCCCTGAAAAGAACAAGATGGTTTAAGTTAACAATATCTATGTTGTGCAAAAGTACCAAATTGAACATTTCAATCTCAATGTATTTGTGAATGGAAATGCGTATTATAACCTGGATCGGTCATTGTAGTAGTTCACTTGTTGCTCATTTACACTATGTCACAAAGAAAAAACACGAATAAGTTTATCCATATGCAAAATATTAGAATGACTTGAATTTATAAAGAATGCTCACTTTGAGTACTGAATATCCAACTGAGAGCAATGATCCTATATATTTCATCCCTACAAAGAATATTGGACATTAGAACTTTTCTAACAGATGAGTGTGGGATAATATGGTCCTGATTCTAACAACAGAAAGATATGTGTCACTCACTTATAGCGAAAGCAATATTCTGGGATGAATCGTGTTGATGAGTGACTGAAAAGACATTACACCAGACTCCAGAATCGACAACATCAATATATTAAAGATTCTTAATTAAAAGTGCACAAAAAATAGCAACAACAACAATCAAGTAAAAAATGAACCATATGCAGTCATCCATGCCAAAATAAGGCAGAAGATGATACCATGACAACAATGGGTTAGCTCCAAATATATATCTTCCCTCCACCCCCACTGGACACTCCAGTGGCCTTGATCACCATCAGGTACAAGCAATATAATCCGATCCAGAAAACATCCCTCTCTTCTCAGTGTCTTCTCTTTGCTCATCATTTTCACCACCTTTTTAAAGTATAGAGAAAAATAAAGAAGCATAAACCGAAGCAAATTAGTCTTTTTTCCCAATGTTAAATTTAATGGAATCCCTCTATAGAGTGGACAATGTGAAAACTTATAATCCAACCATACGGAAGCCTTACTAATAAGGATCCCATAAGTCCACTACAAAAAGCTACCTAAATCTCATAAAAGGAAGTTACAAGTTACCACAATCAAGAAGCTATGCACATTTCAAGATAGCCTAACTATTAGGCTTTGAAAAAAATCTGCTCTTATGTAATCACTAGGCAAATACGAAAAAATTTTCATTCCTTTTCAAATAAAAAAGGAAAATATGCATTGATATCTTGAATCTAGCTATCATCAAGTACTTACACTGATGAGCACCAAGACGGTCAAGGGCATTGCATTCTAAACCATGCACAGTGCTTTCATCTTTTGAAATTTGACCCTCGAGGTTGTAGAAGTCCAGGGCATTGCATTCTTCCAAATGCATCTCCGAATTGGTTTTCAGCACGTAGAGTATGTTCTTCCAATTCAGTGTTCTTGACCAGGAATACTTCTATAGAATTACGATTATCAGCTCAACTATCAATGAACTTGGTATAGCAGTTTCAAGATGTGGCTTTTTTATGCATGTCAAGATACAAAATAGGTAATGAATAATTTTAAAGATATGATCAATAGCATAGCTATGAATATAAAGAAAAAAAAATGCATAAGAGAATGTGTGTTGTGCATACCTTGAGATCCAGATTCACACTATGGGAGAAATATTCCTGTCAATGTGTCAGTGGAGGTGCTTGTTAAGGCTAGGTCAATCTTGACACGGTAATCAGCCTTTGAAGTGGTGTTTTCCAGCTCTTTTTTGTTGCATGCCCTCGGTGAAACTTCTAGATACAGTTAAGCTTGTGCCACATGGTGAAGCCTGCAATCAAACAGAAGGAAAAAGCACAACCTCTACATCATCTAATGAAATCCCATCAAGAATTACCGTTTCTTTGTTTGAAGAAGGAAAATAGGTACAACAGATAGAATTAAATCATTAGCACATTAACACAAAACTATTTACTTAAACTGTATTAAAGGATACATATAAATCAACTTACATAATAGAACAACCATGTATTTAGAAACATGTCAATAAAACCGTGCAAAAGTGAAAAATTCATTTATTATAAATCAGATAAAAATCATACCCCAAGGGAACAACTAACACTTCTACAATCACTTATGCTCTTAGGCATATAAAATCCTTCACAGTAAGCTAAATTCAACAATTAGTCATTCATATATCCCATAGCAGACACCACTCTCTAAAATTTTACATCTAACTAAACAAATTCACAATAGTTGCAATTATTTATACCCTTTTTTAAGTTTTAACAAAACTGTGCAGATGTTCATGAAAAGTTCGAAAATTAGATCCAGCTAAACTACCATAATCTATAAGTAATGGTGATAGAGCAGGATCATTTCACACTAAATACATTTTATCATCTCCCCAAAAGAAGTTTGAATTTTTTCAAGCAACTGAATCTAAGAATAAAGAATCAGCAGCTCGGACCTGAATGAGTAAAGATCAACATACAGAAAAATAAAACAACAGATCCATGAAACAAAATGAAAAACTAGAAGGAAATCAGAGGAATTAACAAAACATTCAATTAACAATTGAAAAATTAACAGCACAAGATCCGGATAAACCAGAAAATCCACAGCAAAACCCTATCGAAAACCAACAACAGAAGAATGAATTAACAATTAAAAACAAAACATCCAGTTAACAATTAAAAAAAAGAGAAAATAGGAATGAATTACAAGATAAAAGTATGGAAAACGAACCCTATCGAAATCGTGAGGAGCCACGCCAGGGAGGTAGAAGGAATGGATGGAGAGAAAAAGAGGATCACGAGAGAGAAGATCCACGGTGAACAACTCTTCCTCATCTTCGATCTAGAGACGGAGATTCCGAGAACATAGAGAGTGGTAAGGTTTAGGGTTTCGGCGAACATTGGGAGAAATAGGAGATCTCGGATCTGGAGGGAGAGGAGAGTTGACCGGAAGAGTGAGCCTTGAGAGATCTCAGATCTAGTGAGAGAGTGGTAGATTTGGGGTTTCGGGGGAACATCAGGGGAAAGAGGTGACCTCAGATCTGGAAGGAGAGGGGGAGAAGAAGTTGAGGTGAAAGTGGGGATCGAGAAAGAGGAGTGCCGACGACAGTGGCGGTGATGCTGGCGGCGTTGGCAACATTGGCGGTGGCGGCGGCGGTGACGGTGGCGAGGATGACTACTGGAGGGGAGCTGAGTCGATGAAGGGTCTTGACGATGTGGTGAGAATAGAAAGAGAGGAAGTGTGAGAGAGATTTTTTTAAGTATGGAGCGCCAGAGCGGGTGTTCAAATTATTTGAGAGATTTATCTAAGTATGAGGCGGGTGTTCAAATTATTTGAGAGGTCTAAGATTTGGTTAAGTTTTGGGGACGAGCTATTTTACCGCCTCGGATTTCATCTAAATATTATAGGTGAGCCTTTAATTTTTTTTTAAATGACAGTTTAACATTGTCCAGAAAATAAGATCGATGTATCTCGTGTCGGTAACATTGAAATTTTTTGAACCGATGTTATAATTATTTTTAAAATCATGTGTTTTTATAACCGATGTCAAAGACCGATGTCTATTAACACAATTCTAGTAGTGCCGTGAAGGAAATTAATCTTTCTTCATCACTCAACCAATAAATAAATTCCTACAAAACACAAACATGAACACATAAACAACGGGCATCATCGAAAGAAATCGGACAAAAGTCAATGATAGAACACAACGGGGTAAGAAGTTGATATTTTAAGAAGTTGATAGAACACAACGAACATCTCATAATAGACATCGTTTGACTTTTTGTCATATCTTTTAAGAAGTTAAAAACTCTATGAAATATTATATATATATATATATATATATATATATATATATATATATATATATTCATACTTATTAATAATGAGGATGAAATTATTTTAAAAAGTTGATATTTTATAGAGTTTTTAACTTTTAAGAAAACATGTCACACCATAAAATGACCTAAATTTTAAGAAGAAAAGAGTAAGACATAAGTTAGAAAGATTGTTAAATACTTCCTCCGTTTGTAAATAAGTGACTTTTTAACTCATGCACGTTTTTAGGACGGTAAAAACTATATAAAATATTATTTTTAATTAATTTTTAAAAATAATATCATACATATTAGTAATAAATATAATATTATTAAAAAAATTAATTAGAAAAATAATATTTTATATAATTTTTATCGCCTTAAAAAATGTACATGACTGAAAAAAGTCATTTATTTACAAATGGAGAAAGTACGTAACAAAAGTTCAAAAGTTGATAGATGAAAATCAGCAGGGCTAGGGAGCTCGAGGTGGACAAAGCCTCCTCCATTCCGAACGAAACACCGTGAAAAAAATAATATGTGTTTTTTTTGTGGTAATTTTCAATAATTATAGGGATTAAGCAGATTGAAAATAATAAAGAATCATAAAAACACCTTCGCTTAGTTGGTAAGTGGTATTTATTACCTTGAGATTATGAATTAAAACCTTTTAGCTATACTTTTTTTAAAAATAATTTTTGTGTTTCTTAAGTTTCTCTGCTAAAAATAACTAATGAAATCATATGGATAAGAGCGGTGTTGAGGTCGGGAATTGAGATGATTTTTAATTTACCCTTCCAATATAAAAATATTTTATTCATTCTAGCCACCAAACATATAAGCAATTCCGTCCCCTGAAATTAAATCAAGCCACCGACATACATATATCCGCCACTTGAATATTTTTAAAATTTCACAAAAACAATTAGTGGGAAAATACCCGCCAAATGAAAACTTGTGAAAACTTTTAGTGGGAAAATAGCCCGCCCGTGTGTAGAATTGATCCAAGCCACAAACTTGGTATGTCCGTCTCTTGAGTCACTATAAAAATTTGAAAGCTACTGTAATCAAGGGTATAAATATCGATTCTGAAACAAAAACTATAATATAAATTATATAAAACAATCAAGATTCTGAAAAAAAAACTATAATATAAATTATATAAAATAATCAAGATTCTGAAAAAAAAAACTATAATATAAATTATATAAAATAATCAATATGAATAATATAAATTTTAATGTGGTGTAAATATCGATTCTGAAAAAAAAAAACTATAATATAAATTATATAAAACAATCAATATGAATAATATAAATTTTAATGTGGTGATATATCGGTCAACCCGATATTGACCGATATATCGGTGTTGACCGTGCACCTGTGTGGAATTGAAAGCTTCTGTAAATGTAAAAAAATCATGATATCGATTTATAAAGGAAGTTTACATTAATAAAAAAAGCATTCTTAATATCAATTCATAAAGCAATTTTATATTATCAAAAAAACATTCATAATATCATTAAAATCATCATCTTCATCATCATTGTTTTCTGAAGCCTCTTCCTCTTCGTCTTCGTCTTCTTCGTCTTCATCATCATCATCATCATCATCATCTTCTTCTTCTTCTTCTTCTTCTTCTTCTTCTTCTTCTTCGTCTTCCTCGTCTCCTTGTTCTTCTTCACTCTCTGATTCATTTTGGAACAGATGAAGATCGATGGTGAGTTCAAAATATCCGGTATAAATTGGGCCAACTTCTTGATATGCTTCTTCTTGTGGATGAGCTCCATCCTCATGTGTTTCTAGCGTGGCGATCTTGTAAACATTTCTATGTGTCATCACATTCACCACTTTCCACCCATCACCCACCTTTGGGTCATCCACATAAAACACCTGCCTTGTCGTGCTTGCGAGACAGAATGGAGAATCATCGTACCAACTGTTGTTTGTATCAATAGTCAACAACCCATGGTCGAACTTATATGTGATACCAATGTTGTCAGGATTAGTGTCAAACCACCTACACGTAAACACTACAACCGGCATCGTATTGGTGTATAGAATTTCAACCACGGCTTCAAGGATACCATAGTAGGTGGCACTCTCCGTCTCTACCATAACCCCGCAATTTTGGGTCTTTAAGTTCCGATCTTTATTCCATGAAATGAATTTGACCCCGTTCACACAACAAGATGTGTAAATCCTATGTGAAACTGGTTTTCTAGCCAAAGATAGAATCCCTGGTTTAAGGTATGTATCTCCATCGCTTTCCAATGCAGAAACCTATAGTGGCAAGAACTTTAGTAGAACAACAAGACTCTATAGGGTAATAATATTATATAACATGCTTACCCAATCAAAGAAGTAAGTATGGAAATCAATTTTCCGTTCATCTTCAGTGAAATCTGGGAAATGTTGTTGCCAAAGTTTCTCATGTTCGCCCAAGTAGTATGAAACTTCGTTGCATTCAAGCAACACTTGCCAATGTGCCTCCGCAATGTCCATATCACTTAACCTCGAACGAGGAATATAGCTTTGAGGACAAACGAGCTGTGAGACAACAGATACATCAAAGATGGTAGGAGTGGGGGTGAGTGCATTTCCCCGAAATTCTCCATCTTCCAAGTATAAATTACAGTACGTAGTTGCCTCGTCACAAATATAACGCTCAGTAATGGAGCCTTCGGGGTATCAGGGGCTGAACATATTCTTTTTTGTACACGCCGAGTTGGCTGAGATGGAAATGAATTTGATAAATGTTAGCTTTCAATTAATATGGTAAGAAATAAATTTATAACAAATCAAATAAATTTCATACCGTTCGATTGGATACATCCACGTGTAATGCACAGGTCCAGTCAGCAACACTTGCTGGGATAGGTGAACCATAAGATGGACCATGATCGTGAAAAAGTGTGGAGGGTAAATCATCTCGAGGTGGCACAAAATCTCTACTATCTCATCCTCCATCCGTCGAACATCCTCCTTCCTCACCTCTCTAGCACATAATTTTTGAAACCATCTACATAGGGCAATCAAAGGCTTGACAACGTGAATTGGTAAGTATGCACGAATGACAACGGGAAGAAGACGTTGAAGCATAACGTGGCAATCGTGCGTCTTCAATCCATGAAACCTTTCTTCCTCGACTTTAACCTTATGTTTCAAACTCCCAGCATACCCATGAGGGTATTTGACATCACCAAACCATTTGAACACCTCCGAAAGATCCTCTTTCCTCATTACATATGGGGCACGAGGAAGTTGTCCGTTCCTCCTTACATGTAGAGAGGTCCGAACCCCTCTCTTTTTTAAAGCAACACGAGATTTGGCACCGTCTTTTGACTTTCCTTCAATCGAGAAAGTAGTGCCGATGATGTTGTCAAAAACATTCTTTTCAATGTGCATGACATCAAGTTAATACCTCACTCTCATATGTGGCCAGTACGGTAATCTCCAAAACATACACTTGTTAGTCCAGCATATTCGGTTTTTCGAACTAGACGGAGTCTTGAACCTTTTGTGAAAGCTAAGGGTGGGGAACATGCATCTGAAAGGAAAAAATATTTTATTACCATATATTGTTGAATAACTAAAACAAATAGATCGACATAAATAAAATGAGAGTTTGGTGTTCATACCTATTGATCCTCGATAGGATCTCCCCCCCCCCCCCCCGGATAATGAATGAGGCTTTGGCCTGAATTCACTCTTTCCATTGAAAGCATGACCAGCCGACCGCCAAGGGTGGTCCCATGGGAGCCATCTGCGATGACCATCGTATACCATCCTCCCACACTCATATGTTGCAGATATATCATCTAAACAATGAGGACATGCTTTGTACCCCTTCATCGTTGATCCTGATAGCATTCCAAGACCGGGAAAGTCACTAATAGTCTATAACACTGCCGCTTTCATCGTGAATGTAGACTGTGAATATCGATCAATTGTAGTCACTCTAGTATGCCATAACTCGAGAAGCTCATCGATCAACGGCTCCATGAACACACTCAAACACTTTCTAGGTGATTTTGGACCTGGGATCAATAATGTCAACATGTTGAATTCTTATTTCATACACATCGACGGAGGTAAATTATAAGGCATCAAAATGACAGGCCAAGTACTGTGGAGATTTGCTAGTTTCCCAAATGGATTGAATCCATCAGTTGCCAATCCGAGCCGCACATTCCTCACATCTCTAGAAAAATGAAGGAATGTTCTATCAAACTCTCTCCATGCCTCACCATCTACAGGGTGTGTCAAACGATCATCGTCTTGCACCCTCTCGCCATGCCATCGCATCTGCTTTGCAACGTGCGGGGACATGTACAATCGTTTCAATCTAGGAGTCAAGGTGAAGTACTTCACCACTTTTCTAGGGACCTTGCGCCCGTCACTACCTAGACGCGGCTTCCATCTTGAACTATGGCATATGGGACAGACTTCCTCATTTTCATACCTCTTATAGAATAACACACAATTATACTCACAAGCGTGAATATTTTTATAGCTCAATCCGATATCCGACAACACCCTCCGCATCGTTTTCCAATCTCTAGGATAGTTATGTCCTGGTGGAAGAGAATCACAAAAGACACTACAATGTTCATCCATACTCTTATCTGACCACCCATTTGTCACCTTCATCTTCATTACACGCAAAATAGATCTCAAAACAGTATGTGAACTATCGGGATACCACCCATCGAGATACAACGGAGTTCAAGCTTCCGCTAATAGCCTCTCATATTTCTGATAATCATCATCGACCACATCATGAAAATCAGGGTCATCACATGCCTCGTACCCAGCATGATAAGGAAAGCTATCATGTAGAATATCCATAATGGGATTACGATCGGAGGAAGAGGAAGCCCTCTGCTCCAAGTATTGCGTTCTACGCAAGGAAAATGTCGGTTCAACTGGATCTTCTCCATGGCTATCCCATACAGTATAATCCGGCCACATACCATAATGAGATAAGTGCATCAAAATTGTTGGTATGTTCACCGGCTCTCGAGAGTTATGGCAATGGTCACACGGACAAGGAAAATATATCCTCCCATTTGCATTGTCATTAACATTGTTCACAAAAAAACATAATCCCATCAAGGTATTCCTTGGAAGTACGAGGAAATTGCATCCATCTCTTATCCATTTTCCAAATTCACTATCATTTCATAAATATAATACGAAATATAAGTTAAATCAATCACACATTTCATCAAATCACAACAAATCTCTATTAAATTCACACAAATAATTTATATTGCCCACAAATTCTAAGTTAAATCAATCAAATACTCAAAATTTCATTACTACCAAATATCATCACTAATATTAATTGCAAAATAATTCAATCAATAATTCTCAAGTCTCTATCACAAAGTTCAAAATATCCAACAAATTCCTCACTACATATCTAACCAATATTTCACACTTTCTCCCTCTACTTAACATTATATGTATAAAATAAAAGGCATTAATAACCTTGTTACAAACTCAAGTGAAATTGGTCTCCTTCAATTCTTTCAAAAATTGTGTAGATCTACAAAAAAAATATTCAAATCACCAAACTAACCAAGATTTCACAAATCCAACAAAATATAACATTATATGTATAAAAAACAATACCTTGTCACAACTCCAAACAAATTGGTCTTCTTAAATCTCCAAAAAATATTATCCAAATCACTTGAAATTTTCAAATGAAAAAGATGAAAAATGGAGAAGATAATGGGAAAGTGAAGAGATGAAGAAGAATGCATCGGCATTCATTTAAGGCTACTGTTGTAACCTTAACACTTTAGCAAGCTAAGTAGCTTCATTTAATGTGGTGGTTGTAAATCAAGTTCAGGAGACGGACTTAGACCTTTATCCGTCGCTTGAATGAGTGCCTAGGAATCGACAAATGACAACTACTCAAGCCACGAGGCATGCTATACTCCGTCTCTAGGATTATTTGAACAGACAGACCTTTTACTTTTCATCGCCAGAAGCTCGGCCTCCAGAACAACAATAAACAAGCGTCGCTAGGATGTATTCAGGAGACGGACCTGTTAATGTCCGTCACTTGAGACTCATTCAAGAGACGAACTTTTAGAATGTCCGTCACTTGAAACCTTGGTAGGGATGCCTTGCTCTCAGCCCATACACAAGCAACGACTCCCATGAAGTCCGTCGCTAGGATATAATTCAAGAGACGAACCAATCTATGTCCGTCCTCATGGTGTAAATCTGGCATAGTGTTAAAGTTTGTGTTGAGTGATATGAAATTTAATTATGTTAATGCATGTATATATCTAATGATGTGTATGTTACTGATTGCTGGTAATGATGTTTTGTATGATTTGAATGAATAAGATTTGGTGAGAGTTTAGAACATTGTTAGTTATAACCGAATTTATTCGTAGAGTTACACAATAGAATTCGATTCGTGGAAATTTTGATGTCGTTGACCATGATTTGATGAATCCAGATCGGCGTTCCAAAGAAGAGGAGCACAACACTGTCAAGCCGGCCATAATCAATTAAGAGATGTAGGGCCGTCCAATCAATTTTGGAGGCCCGGTGCAAAATATGAAAATGAAGTATTCAGTATTATAGTCATTCTTAAAAATGAACATATTTTATATAAATATAAATATTTATTTCACACCTAATAATTCTATTAATATTGTTTTGTAATCTAGTGTACAAATTGTTAAAATACTAAATTAGTTTTGACAACTTAAATTTTTATTTTAAACTAAAAATTTCACTGTTGAGATTTTTACAATAAAAAATTTCATATTTATGTCATATGATATATGATAAATATTAGAGTATCATCCTATAATTTTACAATATGAAATTATGAATCACCTTTCTCTACTATGATTTACATGAAACACCAAGAATCATTAGGTAAATAAATACATATAATTATGGAAATATGTTGAATATCATCAAATTATTTATCCTTGACAAATCAAGAAGATTTTGGGAAATTAATTTTTATGAATTTACTACAATTATTTACATTTCAATCTTAGATCTTATAAATATGTGTAAAATATATTTTTAATAATTTAAGCAAATATTTTTCTCATGACATTGAAATTACTTTATTGGATGGAAATCAGTAATTTAGAAGCTATTTGATTTTATTTAATAAACATAAAATATTATTAAAGTATTGAAAATAAAAAAAAAACATAGAAAAAGGGGGAAAACAAATCTCACTTTTGGTTGAAAAAAAACTAAAACAAACAGATGAACATTAATATTATACAAAGTATTGAGAATAAAAATAATAAATTGAAATAAATAAACAAAAAAAAGATGAGAGAAAGAGTAAAAAAACACAGAGGGGAAAAACAAACCAAACTGCCAGTATTGAAAATAAAAAAGAAACTGAAATAAATGACAAAGAAAAAGATGTTTAAAGAAAGGGAAAAAAACTGAAGAGAAAAACACGGAAGAAAAGGGAAAAAAAAAAAACCCAAATCACCTTGATGTAAAAATTGAAATAGAGAGGATAAGGGGAATCGAACCCCGGACAATACATTCCAATTTAAATTGGAGCGCTTCCAGGATTACCAGTAGACCAAGCTCACAGATGTGAACATATTACTAGATTATTAATTATAATAACGAACAGGTTCTAAATTTTTTGAGACCCCGAAAATTTGGAGGCCCTGTGCAATCGCCCACTTTGCACATGCTAATGGCCGGCCCTGAGAGATGAAAACTTTGAAATTCCTAAAAAGAAAAAATATAGTGATGATCGATGAACAAACTGAAATTAGGACGGCCAGGCCAGCCCCAAATTGGGGATCCCTGAAGAGGTTTCAAAATACCTAAGCTGGCTCAAAAAAAAAAGGTAGATTTCCAGATTTGCAGTTGATTATAAGATAAACCTGAGAAATTAGATAACAAGGCCGGGTTGCACGATATTTCTATGTGTAAGGCACACCTTTTAATTTCAACCTATCGTTTTCATTTCATTAGTTTTTTTGAACAGGAATGAATTCGATGCGTTGGAAATGCTCGGTGGGTCGAGATGCCGAAAAGGTTGGGTTGCTCGGTCCGTATTCTTCGTCCACTTCCAGTTTAGTTTAGGTTTTGCTTGGTCTCGTTTTTTATAGAGTGCGTTTATCTGAATTTGCACCGCTTTGTTTAATGCATGTTTTGCTTTTTAGACGATTTTTCCGTCTATCGGCTTGGCGGGCCCTCGGGTTTCATATATTTCTGAACCCGAATTCTTACCTAATAAAAAAAACCATTGTGAAAAGAACCGAAAAATGCAGGACTAATCAACAAAGACAAATACACCACAAAAAAAAAACTAGAGAAATGAAGGTCGATACTAACAAAGGCGAACGATGTTGGAATCGGGACAATTTGAGTCATCTGTACGTTCTAGCAGCTGGTAGAGACAACATAGGGTAATCCCTGAG
This sequence comes from Persicaria tinctoria, assembly GCA_037127255.1. NCBI lineage: Eukaryota > Viridiplantae > Streptophyta > Magnoliopsida > Caryophyllales > Polygonaceae > Persicaria > Persicaria tinctoria. The sequence goes on along the minus strand of JBANSL010000003.1, from coordinate 38,434,006 downwards.
GAACAAAAGTGGAGACCTCAGATTTGAACTCGATTATCAGTGAACCGTCAGATCTCGATGACGTCCATGACCCACGACGTCGTTGCATGAATATTAACATTGTCTGACAACATTTGAAGATTCTTGTAACCAAGTTCCAGCAACGAATATTGGAAACTTGTTCGTTGCATGAATACTCCCAACTTTTGGTCAATGTTTGACATTTGTTTGGGTAGCCATTTATAATATGTTCGTTGCGTCAACCCTATCCAATATTGAAGTTGCCTTGGGGTTGATTGGGGCAACGATGCGAACTTTGTCCGTTCCCTGAACTTGTTTCTAGCAACGAACTTTAGTATGTTCGTTGTCTAACTTCCGCCATGGCACAGTGAACCTCTCATACGAAGACAAATTAAAAGACAAGATCACAAAGCTAGACCACTGCTAGAATCAAACATATAAGTATATATAATATGTAAAAAATCTTTGTGACATATATATTTTATTTATTTATTTATTTATTTAATTTAATTTTTAATTTTTAATTATTTTTTTAATTTTTTGGGTGCTTGCTAGTCTTGCGTGCAAGACTTTACTCCTGAGACCCTTGGCCATCAAGGAGCTTTATCGTTTTCATTTCGTTAGATCATACACATGCGTTCATTTTGCCACCAAATTATATATACATTTTTCATCATTAAACAAATGATGCTCCCATTATTGTTGTGCCACAATTAGCTCGGTACATTTTTGGACTATGTAGCAAAGTTGATGGCGGCGTTACTATTAGTATTAACCCATGGAGTGACAAATCATCTATCTGTTCTAAAGGAATGTGTCTACCTTTTGGGGTCTCAAAACTATGCAATCGGGAAAAAGAAGAGATGTGGAGGAACTGGCAAGATCTTTAGCACAACAAGATGGAGTTGATCTCTATCATCTTGATTATTTTCATTTCCTTACCTATATCGAATAAAACAAGGTGATCGAGCCAAATCTTCTTCATGTAATTTCGACACCCTTGGACATAGTCATTGTGTTATCTTTGCTGATCTGAATACATGAATGAATAACTATACATGAATGAAATTACAGTATATCATACTCGAAGCAAATAAGTTATAACATTAAATTATTCATCCCTGATTGCTCAGTCTCCTAAATCTTTCAGGGTTCATGCCCATTTTAAAATCAGCTTATCATCTCTCTCTGTTGACAAAATAAAAACTTTGATTTTCTTGGTAACTTCCTATCTCTTTCACAACTGATTTCCTCTCTGTCTTTGTTATTTTGATCAACCCTCAAACTTCAAAATCTCCCTTGCTTATATAAACCAAGCATCATTTCATGGGATACCTTGGGACAAAGAGGGAGCAAAAGAGTTTCAAGGAGGGAAAATGTATGTCACAAGACCCCTCTCTCTTTACAGGCGCTCACCGGAGCTCCTGTCTTCACCACCCCCGGAAGGTCCAAACTCCGGCATCTTGGTTATTCAGGATGAAGAATCCACACCTAGATGCTGCTTTGGTCTTTCTAAAGTTTGCGCAATTGCCGACTTACCTTTCCCTCAGAACAAGCTCCTTAATGTTCATTACCAAGCAGGTCAGGTGGCCTTCTGTGATGATGTTTACTTGATCCCAATCATCAATCAGCCACTGTCTTCCAATCGGTATTACGCGATCAAGCTACATGGCCGTCATAAAGGGTAAAGAATAAGATCGTTATGGTTTAATTTTTATTATGCTAAGTTGATTCAGTGATCCACAAACTTATGAAAGTGAAAATGAATCTCTGCAGGGAAGCACTTACATGCTCCAAGGAGGAAGACATGAGCACCTGCCTCTTCTGCTTCAATTGTGTTAAAGATGCAAAACCGAAGCCTTTGGACCCTGATGATGTATACCAACAGGTTGAAATCTTCGAATATCAGCAGTGTCTGCCACATACTACTTTTATGTGTTGTGGCCGGTTCTCGTCCAGATCCGTTGCTTCGGATGGTTACCCTCCGCGCTTCTTAAGAAGATGTGGGTGGACCATGTTCTCCAAGGAAGCCAAGAACTGCTCTTTGGTGAGGCATCAGGGCTGGACTCAACCCTCCGTGCCCGCCTTCCAGATTTTAGCTTCCCTGTGACACAAGAAACTTCTGAGACACAAGTTGTTGTGGGTAAATGGTACTGCCCCTTCATGTTTGTCAAAGACGGGGAGATCAACGATCAAATGAAGAGGTCAATGTTCTACGAGATGACGCTTGAACAAAGATGGGACCGGATATTCAACTGCGAAAACAGCTATGGTGTAGGAAAGAATTCTGTGGCCATTGATATTGTTGTTCCAGCACAAGTGGTCAAAGTTGAAGGGAAAGATGCTGTGCAGGAGGAAAGAAACGGTTTCGTATGGTTCCAGAGCCTTCCGAGCACCACAGCTGCAGACGAGTTAACAAGTGTAGGGCTGAGCATGTTGGTTGTTGAAAGAATGGCGTGGGAGGAGGAAAGAGTTGGATGGGTTAGGAAGGACAAGCAGGAAAGAGTGCTAAGAACTGAAGAATATGGAGGGGTTGGCGGGTGGGGAAGATTCGGTTGTTATGTGCTGGTTGAAACATATGTTCTTAAGAGAATGGATGGGACTGTGGTATTCACTTGTGATTTCAATCACACTCATCAAATCAGAACAAAGTGGGAGTGACATTATTATTGCACTGGTATTTCGGCTGCTGTGACACTGTGTTATGTGCAATACAAAATAAGATGATTGTTCAGTACTATACTATATGTTAAGCATAAACTTAAATTGTTTTGAAGTATTTCGTGTGACATTATAATCGCATTATGTGGCTGTGCTTGTTTTCGAATTAATGTTTGCTGTAACATACTGTATATGTACATATTTTGTTAATAGGAAACCATTTGCTTGTTTGTGGATATAATGATTGAAGAGCGAACAGTTGGAACGATAGATGAAAATATTGGAAGATTTACTTGATTTTGGAGTGCGGTGTCGTTGACTGTTGAAAGACGCATCAACAAGCTCCGGCCTCTTGGTTGATGATGATGAACTGTTGCTTTGGCTTGTGCAAATGCACCAATGTCTCCCAACTGTTTTTATGTGATCAGGTCAAATGTATAAGACACTGCAGCAAAGAGGAAATTAGATAAGCAACATATGATTACTTGAACTCAGAAAATAATTAAACAAGAGAGGAGATATCGACAAGTCAATAGTTCAATTGCCTAATCATATCAAAATGAAATTGCTTGATGATAAAGTTATAGACTTAAAAAAATTGACAGCTTGGGAGACTGACTAAAATTCCTTTGACATTTCCAGGATAATTTATGATATACCAACTGTCCTTTCTGGCTTCCATGACCATACAAATTTATTGTATGAATCCTGCAAATTGTTGAAAGAGATTCAGAGGAGATAATAAGCCATAAGCATGTATGTAACAAGACCCCTTTCTCTATACTTAACCAACCCTGATGCTATCTCTTTACCTCTCCCTGAAGGCCCCAATGGCGGTTACCTAGTCCTCCAAGATGATGCCTCAACTCCAAGACACTTCTTTGGATTGTTCAAGGACAACCGCATTAGGGATCTCCCTTTCCCTCAAAACAAGCTCCATGTTGTCACTTATGGATCAGGAGACGATAAGATTCATTATCCTGTCTACTTTATCCCAGTCATCAATCAGCCTCTATCTTCCGGCATCTATTATGCAATCAAGTACACGGGAAGGAATAAAGGGTAATAGTTTGCTATTTTACTCTTACCAATTCAATAATAGCTTCTACTTTGTTCAAGTTTCAGCTGCACTCTTTCTTTTGCCCTGTTTTTGAATTATGTAGACAACAGATATCTTGGATGTGAAGGCCATCGAAGAAAACCCTTACAAATTCACCTTAATTTTTCCACAGGAAAGCATGTGCAAGTTCTACAGATCAAGACATGATGCCTTGTTGCTTCTGGAACTGCCTAAATGATGTTGAACCAAGACCGCTACATCCTACCGATATCTATCAGCAGTTCAAAGTGTCAATATATAAATGGTGGCACAACTCGGGGTTCTTAGCTACATCTGTTGCTTTTGATGGTCATCCTCCATCATTCCTTCGAAGTAAAGGATGGGGCCTTGAGTCAAAAACTCCCAAGAATTTATCACTTGGAGAAGCAGCAGGCCTGAATCCAGGGCTCCGTGCTCGTCCTCCAGACTTCAACTTTCCTATGTCTTACCAGGCATCTAAGCCAATAGTTGTGGGAAAGTGGTACTGCCCCTACATGTTTGTCAAGGACCTAACACCAAAAGACCAAGTGAAGGAGTCTATGTTTTACGAGATTACCCTTGAGCAGCAATGGGAGCAAATCTATGTATATGAAAATGGAAGCTCGGAATCAAAGCAAGGCAAAAACACAGTGTTTGTAGATATCAGTGTTCCAACTGAGTGTGTGACAGTTGCAGGGACAGATGCCATCCAAGATAATCAGGAAAATGCAGTGGTGTGGTATAACAGCATAGATGGGAGAACAAGGAAGGGGCTGAGTTCATTGGTTATTGAAAGAATGATGTGGGAGGAAGAAAGAGCAGGATGGGTTCCCAAGGAGGACAAACAAGACAAGATTTACAGAGTAGAAGAATATGGAGGAGCAGCCAACTGGGAAATCTATGGGTGTTACATGCTCGTTGAACGATTCGTTTTCAAAAGAACAAATGGAATGGTTGTACTAACTTACAGCTTCAATCACACTCATCAAATCCGGAGCAAGTGGGAGTAGTCGATAAATCCAAGATATGTTTATAATTAAGTTGGATTTATGTTCATAGTTTGCAGTGTGATATAGTTTGTTTGTAATGAGCTTATAAGTTACATTCATGCAATGTGGTCATACGTTGTTTGTTATGAGCTTATAAGTTGGATTCATGTTAATTGATAGTTTGAAAAAAAAAATCCAAGATATGTTTTCTGTATAAATTAAAATTTCTTTACTGGTGATGCAGAAAAATGGATTGATAGGATCACGAAAGTTATATAAGATCATGTCACTTCGGTTTTCACATGTGTTATCAGTTTATTGTTAACCTTAACTGCAGTGTCTTAAACAACGCTAGGTGGATTCTAAGCAGTGGGGGATTGCTTAGGCGGCTGCCTAGACCCGCCTAACTCTAGACGGAAAGGGATCACCTAACATCTAAGTGTAGTGGATTTCATCAAATTAATAATGGAATTCCTCATTCATTCTCTGAAGCAATACAGAGTTTATATATACAGCGTTTTCTTGGGGAAGAGACTAAGACTTAGTGTGCTACAGTTGTAACTCTTAGGGCTATCAGAAACATGTGAATGGACTAGTCATTGGGCTTGTTTGTTGGGCCTTTTCTACTTGTGTGTGAGTCATCAGAAATGACCTTTGTGGGTTGCTCTGCTAAGACGGTAATCGACTCCTGGCTAGTACCCCCTCTGCGCTCCGATCTGGCGAATGCAAAGATGGGAGCGATTGGAGAGAAACGGAGCAGAAGGCAAAGGCTTCGTAAGGATGTCAGCAACTTGATCCTTGGATGAGATAAAGGCGACCTTGAGAGAGCGATTTGCAACCCTTTGTCGCACAAAATGAAAATCCATTGAAAGGTGTTTGATTCGATGATGCAGAACCGGGTTGACAGCCAGATAAGTTGCACCCAAATTATCACACCAAAGAGTAGTAGGTCGAGCAAGACGGATGCCAATAGCAGCAAGTACCGATTGAAGCCACAAGGTTTCACATGTGGCTAAGGCAAGCGCGCGGTATTCCACTTATGTGGGGGAGCGTGCAACTGTATGCTGTTTCTTGGACGCCCAAGAGATCAAATTTGATCCATGGAAGATGCAGTATGCACTCGTGGAGCGTCGGTCTTGACGATCACTTGCCCAGTCCGCATCAGAAAAGGTGGAGAGTTCATGATTAGGCCGAGCAAAGATGTGGAATTTATAACTCTTGGTGTGATTGATGTAGCGAAGGATACGCTTTACAACCTGCCAGTGTATCAGTGTCGGATTATGCATGAACTGACTAACACAGTTAACAGCAAACGCTATATCCGGTCGTGTAAATCCGAGGTATTAAAGACTGCCCACTGTGCTCCTATACAATACCGGATCATCCATGAATGGTGAGGATTCGGTGGGATTAAAATTTGTGGCCATAGGCGTCGACACTGGCTTGGAGGTCGTCATTCATGTCTTGTGCACAATCTCGGAGATGTGCTTGGATTAACACAGATCAAATTCATCAGTAGTTCTGGTGATCTCAATGCCCAGGAAGAAGGAGGTCGGTCCGAGATCCTTCACTGGAAATTGCCTAGACAAGGTCGAGACAAACTTGGCAGCAAGAGTTGGACCAGAAGCAATAACCAAGAGGTCATCAACATATACCAAAATGAATGCACAATGAGAGCCATATCTATAGGAGAATAGAGAGCTGTCGGCAGGACATTGAGAAAAAACAATTGAAATTAGGGCATCATGGAGACGAGAGAACCAAGCTCGGGGAGCTTGTTTCAGACCATAGAGAGAACGATTCAATTTACAAACATGAGTAGGATAAGAAGGATTTACAAAACCTGGGGGTTGAACACAATAGACGTCTTCGTCAAGGGAGCCATGGAGGAAGGCATTTTGAATGTCTAATTGTGTGGTGGTCCAGCAATTCATAGCAGCAAGGGAAAGGAGAAGTCGAATTGTGGATGGCTTAGCAACGGGACTGAAAGTCTCATCATAGTCAATGCCGGGAAGCTGATGATATCCCTTAGCGATGAGTCGAGCTTTTCGACGCTCGATAGAACCATCTCTGCGTCTCTTGGTCTTAAAACCCCACTTTACACCCAAGGTGTTGAAGGATGGAGAGGGAGGAACTAAAGTCCATGTATTTGTATCAAGGAGTGCCCGGAATTCAGTCGCCATTGCCGTCCTCCACTCATGATGTTTTTAGGCTTCGGTAAAGGAGGTCGGCTCCTCTAGAACAACAGACGTGTGGGATAATTATGGCCATGGGATGGTTTCATCTGTCCGAACAAGGGGTTTAAAGGTGTTGTTTTTGGATCGGGTTAACATTGGATGAGACGGTGGAGGCGCGGCGTGGGTGTCCTCATCAGAGGATGACGATAAATCTGTGCTAGAGGGGTTAATTTGATTTTGTAAATGTGGAGGTGGTGGGGATTGGTCCGGGCTAATTAGGCCTGTTGTAGCAACAATGGGAGGAGAGGCCTGATGAAAAAGAGGAAGGTGGGCTTCTTGTGGGACCAACAGTGGAAGCTTGGGTTGAGAAATGGCAAATGGGAAGTATGTCTCGTGGAAGATAACGTCCCGTGAAATGTAAAATTTGTGTTTGACCCAATCAAAACAGATGTAACCCCTATGATTCAGACTGTAGCCCAAAACAATTGACGGACAAGATCGAAAATTAAGCTTATGTTTATTGTATGGGCGGAGATTCGAAAAACACAAGCACCCAAAGGTTTTGAGAAAGGCATAATCGGGTTTTTTGTGGAAAAGAACCGAGAAGGGAGATTGGTTTTGTAGTGTGGGAGTCGGAAGGCGATTTTGGAGATAGATGGCGGTTTGAAAGGCATAGTCCCAAAATCGAAAAGGTAAAGAAGCATGTTTTAAGAGGGTAAGACCCATATCTACAATTCGTCGGTGACAATTAAGATTCGACCATCCCATTTTATTGATGAGAATATGGGCATGAAAGGCGATGAGAGATGCCTCGGGATTGAAAAAGAGAGGTAAGTGGTTTAAATTCCGTCCCATTATCGATCCGTTTGGATAGAGATCACATTTTCATTAAAGAAATTGGTGACAAGGTTAATGAAATTGGTAATAATAACCGACACTTGTGATTTTGATTGAAAGGGGAACAACCACATAAATTTTTAGAAGTCATCCTCAATTGAAACATAATATCTATTGCCATTGATAGATTGATGATGAGCTGGACCCCAAACATCAATAAACAAAAGTTGCAAAACCTTAAAGGACTTAGACAAACTGGGCATGTGAGGTAAGGCATGGGCCTTGGCCCAAGAATAAGAGACACATGGGTAACTGTTTGGGCCACTTTTGGGAAGGGAATTCTGATGAACGACAAAGTTGGTTATCTCTTTTGATGGATGCCCTAGCCTCGCGTGCCAGGTGGGAGTAGACGACAAAACAGAAGTCTGAGCAGTGATGGTGGAATGAAGGTGAGGTGCAGATGATGGTGCTGTAGAACTGCCGGGCCACACATAAAGACCTCCATCAACGACCCCCTTGAGAAGAGGTGCCCGTGTAGAGGAATCACACACCAAAAAATGATCATTATGAAATTGGAAAAAAACTTTGTTATCTCGACAAAAAGATTGACAGATAGTAAGTTTTTAGTTAACAATGGAGCATGAAGAATGCGAGAGAGATGAAAGGAGCGAGAAGGTGTAGAGAGAAAAGAGGAACCGTGATTTTGAATTGGAATGGAAGAACCATCTCTAAGAGATATGGACTCACAACCTTCATATGGTAGTCTGTCAAACCTGAGGTTACTGATGTCCGGTGTGTAGTGATGCGTAGCCGCCGTGTCAGGGAACCAGGAAGAGGTGTAATTAGCTTGGAAATTACGAGGCGGCGGTGCTTGATAGGCTTGATCGAACCTACTCCAACATCTCAAGGCTGTGTGGCCACCTGTTTCACAAATTTGACAAATCGGCCTATTATCCGGGGCACCAGAAAAGGATTGATTGGTGTAGGAGGTGTAACCTCTGCCTCCTCTGGACGAAGAACGTCCTCCACAATCATCGCCTCGGCCTCGACCGCGAGAAGATTCCCCACGGCCACCTCTGTTGGAGCCCCTGCCACGGCCCTGTCCTGTAGGAGTAAAATTGAGATCGGGATTGGGTTCTGTTTAGGCAGTAGTATTGAGGGATATTTGGGAGGAGTTTACAGTAGTGGAGTTCAGGTGATTTATACGGAATTCTTGACGGAGGACATATGTGAGGAGTTGATGAGGCTCAGGGAGCACTGGTTGAGTGGTGATGGTGGTCACCATAGCATCATAGTCGGTGCCAAGCCCTGCTAGAACATAGGCCATAAATTTAGAATCTGTTACCTGGTTTCCGGCCGCCTGGAGTTGAAGAATCAAGCCCTTGGCTCGATTGAAATAGTCTGTCGCTGGCTCATCCCCCTTTTTAAGGCTCGCCAGTTGGAGCCGGGTTAGAACCGCCTGAGCATTGGAGCGCGCCGAGTAAAGATGATGGAGCCTGTCCCAGACCTGATGAGAGGTTTCGTAATCCAGACCTGAACCATAACCGATTCAGTAAGAGACGCTGAGAGGATTGCCAACACAAGTTGGTTTTTTGCTTTCCAATCTACTATATCAGATGAATTGTCGGTGGTTTCACTCAGAGCCGGGCATGGAACAATGCCATCTGCAAAACACATGAGGCGCTGGGAACGCAGATATGGACTGATTTGTCGAAGCCATGTCGGAAAATTGGAGGGGGATAATTTGATTGTGTTTAAGTGAGAAAAATTTGGTAAAGGAGGATTTTGAGTAGAAATTGAAGCAGCCGCCATGGACGCTTGAAGCAGTTGGGTAAGGGACTCAAGAACATTTGGATTATCCATTGAAAGGGAGCTTTTGCTGGTGCGACGTGGGTCGACTTATGCAGGCTCTGATACCATAGTGGATTTCATCAAATTGATAATGGAATTCCTCATTCATTCTCTGAAGCAATACAGAGTTTATATATACAACGTTTTCTTGGGGAAGAGACTAAGACTTAGTGTGCCATAGCTGTAACTCTTAGGGCTATCAGAAACATGTGAATGGACTAGTCATTGGGCTTGTTTGTTGGGCCTTTTTTTACTTGTGTGTGAGTCATCAGAAATGAACTTTGTGGGTTGCTCTACTAAGACGGTAATCGACTCCTGGCTAGTAAGGTGCGATTGTTAGAACACTTGATACTTTGCCATACTTAACCTTGATTTAGAAAAAAAGGATCCTTAGTAATTCCAAAATCGATAAAATTTGAGTGAATGAATTTGGTAAGCATCACCATCAAGGGAGTCCACTGCATTCAATGACAAAATCATCATCCCTCTGTACCTATACAAAGTCATTGGCTGAGTGAATCTAGTAGAAAAAAGAAAAATATCTTGATAGGGTCCATGTAAGTTTTCAAGACAGTTGATCCCTAAATGACAGATCTGAGATGAAACTTGGTTATTTATGTTGATGGCTTCAACTAGTATTATGCAAAGTTGCTTAAGAGTCACCCTAGTTGATATTGCAAAAGTGTGAGCATGCATTAAGAGAGTGGAATTATATAAATAGTCATAATATCCGACATTCACATAAACCCGAAATAACTCTAACCTGACCCGACCTGTCCGATTACCAAGTCTGAAATGTTGATACATTATCAGCTAAAAATAAATGAATTTGTGAATACTGACAAGTGATAGCCCAAAATGAGTTATATGTATGTATTTTCTGGTATGAGCAAACTTCACATTTTGGGAAAACAAACACTTGCTTATCCAATTTGACAATAGTTGAAAGAAATCAAAAGTGAGAGCCTGAATCCGAATGAATTAATAAAGAGGATACGAGAAACCTTAAGATGATGAACATACGTGTTACGTGTAAACATGTCCCTTTTTTTTATACAAATCGAACCCGGGTAGCTGATGTCCTCTCTTTAGCTCCTTTCGAAGGTCCAAATGGCGGATACCTAGCCCTCCAAGAGGATGCATCAACTGCAGGACCTAAAACCAAAAGACCAAGTGAAAAAAATATATGTTTCACGAGACGTCCTGGAACAAGAATGGGAACAAATCTTTTCATATGAAAATGAACACTCTGGATCAAGTCAATGCAATAGCACATTGACTGTGGATCTTTCCAGCTGTGTCTGTAGATCGAGGTGTGGTTTAACAACATAGACATGAGAACGAGGATGGGGATGAGTTCATGTTCATTGGTACTTAGAAGAATGATGTGGGAGGAAGAGAGCTAGTGTTGGGCTAGAAACCGCTTTTCAGCCGCACCCGGAAGCGAATTCGGGTAATAAGAGAACCAAAAACAATCAGCCAGTAAACCACGACCAACCGATAATATCCAATCCAGAAACCAAACAACCAAGCAACCAAAAACATAGAAAAAAGCACAAATATTGACACAAGATTTACGTGGGAAAAACCCTCTCTAACCAGAGGAATAAAAAACCCACCTTCCGCCCACCAGAGCAACCAATCCACTAATCAATAGGTCAATACAAGTGTTTAACAATCCAATCTCAACCCGAGACAAATAAACATGGAGATCTCAAACACCAATCTAAATACAACCCGATCTAGAAAGGATTCATCTCCAAAATCTAGCTAAACACTTGTAATCAGATTAGATTTCCAAGGAGGAGAAAATACGTATCAATAAACTCCCGTTGTTGACTTACCGAAGGAAGAAGATGGATCACCAGATCAAGAGATGAAACACCCGCTCGAATCTCCTATCTCTCATCTCCTTTCTCTTTTCTCTCTCTTTTCTTTCTCTCTCCTTTCTTCCTTTTGGTTGCTACGACACTATGGAGCTCAAATCTCCTAATTTCCCTTCCTTATATTACTAACTTAACCTAGCAATATAATACCATGTTGGGCTGGATTCCCATGGGCCTTAGGCCCAACAATCTCCCCCTCCATCCCAAGATGAAGACGTTGTTGTTCGTCCTTGTCTCACCTGCATCCAAGTCCCGTCTCACCCTTGAGACATGGAACTGATGCTCGCCAGATGTCACCATCACCCACTAGCTCCCCCTCCTGTGTAGCTCTCTGGTACTCCGAGGTAGAACTCCCGGTGAATGCATGAGCTCCTCTCTCTGACCCTCTAACAGTTTCCTCTATTCGTGCTGGCTCGACGTGCTCAGATCTGCCACCAGTCATAGCACCTGATGAACTCCCCTCTGACACGGCTATCCCATCAGTGCAATCATCTAAAGCAAACTCCACACTTGTGCTATCCTCTTCTGACGTCTCAGAAGTTCCGCTAAATCTTGTTTGCAATCCAGACAAATCACAAGTGCTCAAGGTCTCTTTATTAGCAAAAGAAACGAGAGACTTTCTCTTCTGATTTTACAACCCCTTCTCACTCAAGCATCTTGTAAGCCCTTGTACTAAATCAAGCGAAGGATCACCATGAACCTCTGTCACAACTTCCCTTATTCTTCCATCTGAGTCCTGTACAATGTGCCGCTCAAATCACCTCTGGCGACCACCATTGACTCTTTGTTGAGTTTCCATTTCCTACTTCCAAAAAGTTATCGTAGCCCTTTTCATCCAATACTTGAAGAGAGATCAGATTCTTCTGCAAATTCGGTATGTGTTGCACATTTGTCAATGTCATCATGCAACCCGTGTTTGTCGTCACACAAACATCTCCCATACCAACAATATCAGATAAGCTTCCGTTCCCCAATCTTTGCTTTGCCAAAGCGTCCCACTCTGTACGAAGTAAATGCTTTCCTCCTTGATGTAGCATGGAAAGATGCAGCTCCATCAGCCATCCACTCTGCACAAGAATCAGGCTCCTCCAAGCATGTGAGAACAACCTGCTCATTATCACTGTCCTGCAGAACTGACGTTGTACCATTCTGATTTTCCTCTTCATCCATTTTCTTCTTCCACGCATTGCAATTCCTCTTCATGTGCCCTTCCTTGCCACAATGATAGCAAATAAAGCTCCCCTAGTCTGGGATCTCCCTCTAGACCTGCTCCCCGAAACTGTCACGAGAGCATGTGACGAATCAGTGCCCATATCTTTCCTCCTAGTCTCCTCGTTGTAGAGACTATCCTTTACTGCAGATAAGGACACAACCCCACCCACGACAGAGTTGTTAATCGACACCACTAGAGTCTCCCAACTGTCAGGCAAAGAGGTCAAGAGCAACAACGCTTGCAACTCATCATCAAAGACTAACTTCATCGTGTTCAACTGATTCACCAATTCCTGAAACTCACTCAGATGTTCTGCAATAGGCTTTCCATATCTGTACTTGAGATTCACTAGCTTTCTTATCACAAAATCTTTACTCTGGACTGACTTCCTTTCATACATCTCCTCCAATTTTTTCCACAATACATGTGCATCTGTCTCGTTGCTTATGTGGTGATAAACACTATTATCCACCCACATTCTCATGGTTCCAACTGACTTCCAGTGCAGTTTCTCCCAGTCATTATCGGATGTCTCAGCTGGCTTCCTCGATCCCAACTCAACCGGATCAAATAGGACTTTGCAATACAAAACATCCTCCATCTTCGTCTTCCAGATAGAGAAATTCAAAGTCATTAGCTTTATCATTGTACTCGCAAATTCCTCGGTCTTTGTCGTCATTTCTACTCCTATTACCCAAAAACAACACATCCAAAGATCAACCAAAGGCTCTGATGCCACTTTTTGGGCTAGAAACCACTTTTCAGCCGCACCCGGAAGCGAATTCGGGTAATAAGAGAACCAAAAACAATCAACCAGCAAACCACGACCAACCGATAATATCAAATCCGGAAACCAAACAACCAAGCAACCAAAAACACAGATAAAAGCACAAATATTGACACAAGATTTACGTGGGAAAAACCCTCTCTAACCAAAGGATCAAAAAACCCACCTTCCGCCCACCAGAGCAACCAATCCACTAATCAATAGGTCAATACAAGTATTTAACAATCCAGTCTCAACCCGAGATAAATAAACATGGAGATCTCAAACACCAATCTAAATACAACCCGATCTAGAAAGGATTCCTCTCCAAAACCTAGCTAAACACTTGTAATCAGATTAGATTTCCAAGGAGGAGAAAATACCTATCAACAAACTCCCGTTGTTGACTTGCCGAAGGAAGAAGACGGATCACCAGATCAAGAGACGAAACACCCGCTCGAATCTCCTATCTCTCCTCTTCTTTCTCCCTCCTCTCTCTTTTCTTTCTCTCTCCTTTCTTCCTTTTGGTTGCTACGACACTATGGAGCTCAAATATCCTAATTTTCGCATCATCTCTTTCAACTCATTCACATCTGTCTGGAGTGATGAGTCTGCTTCTGCCGAGCTCATAGTTTTAGAGGACGTCTTCCTGAATTGCCTTGCCCCCTCTTCAAGCTCAGAAAACATCTCAAATGCTCCAGTAGGAGTCTTATTCAAGATGTTACCACCACATGCAGCATTAACCATTCTTCTCTCATCATCTAATAGACCTCCATGTATGTAGAGAACGAGGTCCTGATTCGAATAGCCATGATAAGGGCAGCTGGCCACTAGCTTCTTATACCTCTCATAGTAGTCATACAAGTTCTCTGTAGCATGTTGCTCAATGTTGCTGATGCTCTTCTTGAGACTGTTCAATTTTGTTGCTGGAAAGTATTTCTCCAAGAAGGCTTTCTGCATCTGAGCCCATGTATTTATGCTCCCTGGAGTGAGGTAATAGAGCCAGTCACTAGCCGAATCCCTGAAAGAGAAAGGAAAGGCTCTTAACTTGATTTGATCATCCGTTACGTTCCTCGGCTTCATGCCTGTGTAGACAGCATGAAACTCTGCTAGGTGCTTATTAGGGTCTTCTCCACTAAGACTATGAAACTTCGGAAGCAAATGTATTAGTCCAGATTTCAACTCAAAACTCACACCGTCAGCAAGCTCTGGAAACCCTATAGCAAGCGGTTGTTGTGTCAGATTCGGGGCAGTCAACTGCCTCAAAGTCTGATTCGGATTAGCCATCTCAACTCTTTCTGACCGATCCTGATCTCCACGAGATTCTCTACGAAGCTTGGAAAGTGTTCTCTTGATCTCTGGATCAAAATGCAAATCAGATGTATTAGTAGCACGGGTGCGAACCATAAGCCAGGTTCTCAACCCAATTAACACACAAAAACAAGCACACAAATAACAATTTGACTCCCCGGCAACGGCGCCAAATTTGACAGAGGATTTTCAGTCGCCTTAAATCCTATCAAATATAACCGACTAACCTAACTAATGTAGTTTGGCAAGCACGGGTCGATCCCACATAGAGTCTATGATTCGTATGCAAATCAGAATGCGTCAACAAGAACAAGAAATAAAGGGGGGGATTTTGGATGGTTTGAACTAACTAAGCAACAATAGTAAGCAAAACAATAAGTAAAACAGATTAAGTGAATGAATATGAGAGAATAGCTCAGGTCAATCAATCTCAGCAATCAGGTTTGTTCATTGATCATCGAAATCAAATAGATAACTTCCTCTCGAATACTTTATTGTGGAAAGACTAGGTCTTTTGAATCCAATTCCTTATCGAATCTAGTTAACAGGACAACCAGACCCTGAAAACTCTAATTATCAAACAATCTTGAAACTATCAAGATTCAATTCAATAATTGATTAAGCTTAAAGGAAATCAACAAAGACAATCGACACGCACAACCAGTTATTGCATCAATTGCAAATCAATTCTTTATATAAATCCCTAAATCAACCAGTTTCAGAGATTCATACTTTGCTACTCAAGACTATAGACAATTCAACCAGAAATTACCTATATCTAGCTATAAATTATCATGAAAAAGCATCAGTTGATCAGACTAACGGAAATTCATGAAAACCCTAACAATCTAAGCAAAGAATTGATAATATTAAACGAAGAGTATTAAGAACGGAAATCTCACAATGAAATAAAAAACCTGAAGCTTCGATTAATTTCCCCGAGCAAAGAGGATTAGTTGTTCATAATCGATAAATTAGCAAACATTAGAAAATTAAAACTTACGTACCAACCTGTTCGTGGTTCTTCTGTTCGATTGAAAAACAAAACCAAAAAACCCAGTACAAGACTCTCTATCGTTTCCTCTTCTGCCTAACAATTAAAATTAGAAATAACGTAACAGCTGTTCTTGAAGACGGAATAAAACTCGGGTTGGCCAAGAAACTCGGCCGAGTTCCCTTGCATTTCGGCCCGAGTTTCTTCCCAAACTCAACAACTCGGTTCTCTTCAATGGCCTCGGCCGAGTTTCATGCAATCTTGGCCCGAGTTCTTTATAGTTCCATTCGTTTGCACTTGTTCAGCTCCTCTCTTTGGCTCTCTTGCTCAAGTCTCCGATTTCCGTCTCATCCTCTATCATTTATACGAGCTTAGCTCCACCTTTCCACAATCACCTGAAATCATGCACAAAACTTGTAGATTCCGACTCTAATTGAAACATAATAAAAACATGAAAACTACACTAAACTCATGCATTTTACCCTACCTAAACTCATCTAAATGTCTATATTAACACTACCTAAATGTGCATGATCAATTCCCATGGGCCTTAGGCCCAATAGCTAGATGGGTTACAAAGGAGGAAAAATAAGAGGAGGAGTTGAAAGCAGAAGAATTTGGAGGAGTAGGGTCGATAGGGATGTGGGAAATCTATTGATGTTATGTATATAGAATACTTCCCATGTACCTTATGTTCATTTTTGCTTTCTTTGTGTAAATGAAGCCGAATGGTACTTAGAACGAGGGTGATGTCAGTTCCTTCACTTGGGTAAACATTCTCATATTCTCCCTTTTTGTCTATAGATAGATTTATTATTACTTGGAGCCTAAGGATTTATCTATATATATTGTACCGGTAGTAACACCAATAGATATCAGTTGAATACATTCTCATATTCTCCCTTTTTCTTTCCTTTTCTTTTGCCCTAGTTTATAACACTTTATCAGCACGATAGACTCAATGGTCAATGGAGAGAAGTGGAAATCGGCAACGACATCAATGTGAAATTTTTTTGGCTTCTCCATGGACCACAATCTCATCGGCCTCATCATCGTCAATCAGTACTCCAGTTACGGCCATTCCATCAACGTCCAGGGCGCCGAAACGGACAGAGCAAGCGTTGGTGAAGTTCCTGAAACCGGGCAAAGATCTGGAACACCGGGAGGAAGGCGCTTATCGTCCGCTCCGATCCTCGCTACACGCTCGACATCAATCTCAAGGTCGTCGCTCGGTACACGCTCGATCTCTAGTCGGAAAGGTTTCTGCCACCAAGGACTGCGATGGCCAGAAGCCGCTACCCCGGGATCCCGATGTGCTCTTCATCAGTGGTGGAATCAGGCTCCAATGGCAGCCGACGGCCCGATGTGCAAATAGACTCGCCACTGCCATCTCCGCAATTTTCCAATGGGAAAGAAGGGTTGCAGAATTTTATTAAATTACAAAACTGACCCGAGATCTGTTAAAAATCACAGATTGGTCCGTATGTTTTATATAATTACAGAAAGCAGCCTAAAACTTTCAGGGCTGCATATTTTGCCCCTATAAAGTACAAATACATCCCCGAAGATGGTGTGTAACATAAATTATATCAGCCCCCGAAGTGGTATATCAACCCCCGAAGTGGTGATATTGTCCATCGAATTGGTGTTGAATGCATCCTCGAAGAGGATACATAAATTATATCAATCTCCGAAGTTAGCCCTAGAGTTCTACACCGTCGTGGAGGTAAGTACAATTTGATTTTTATAATTGAAATTGAGTTATACATGATCCAGTTATTTTGTTTAATTATTAGATTGCCTAAATTAACTTATACGTCGTACCTGCTTAGAAGGTAACCATATTATATAACTAACAATGTTTATAAATAACCAGTCTCCCGAAGTAGAAAATATTAAATCCCTTGAAGTGGATGAAAGTAAAAGAAATTGATAAATTTCATCCCCGTAGTGATGAAACAATAAGTATCATCCATGTAGTGATGAGTAATGATTATTGTTCTGTTCTGTTTTGTTTTATTTGTATATTATATTTTTATCATCATCTCCTAAAGTAGATGAAAAGTCATATCTCTCGAAGTAGATAATGAATAAAGATAGATTATCGCCAATTGGAAAGTTAATCAAAATAAGGCATTTTGATAACATTGGAAATCCGTTTCGGAGTGTTATTATGTACATGTTGATCACATAAGAGGTACGTTGACTTTCCTTACTTGATTAATTAGAATTTCAAAAGGTTTAAGACCTTATACATATGGATGGATAGAATTATGTTATATGATATGTGTTTTAATTAAACCAGAATTATAATTTATTAATATTTTGATTTGGTGATGGATAGTGTCATGTGAATGGTTTGTGCACGGATCCACACTAGGATATCATGGTAAAAGAAGGCGAATCCTAGAAGATTGAACTCTACTTGGTAGTGAGTGTATATGGGTTAGGCTCTACTTTAAGGCTCGTGATGGTGCTGGACTGATTTTTCAATATTGGTATATGCGATAGAGCTTGCGGTCAGGTAAGCCTAAACATCATATATTTGAATTATGATTTTTGTGCCTCTTGATCATGAATGATTATATATGTGTTATGAGTTCATCCCGTACATTAAATATGGATTACCATTTAGTTGCTAATTGCAATATGACGTTATTGATTGCACATATAAGTTTTTATACCCTACATCATGTCATAGTGCTAATATACTTTGATACACAAGAATTTAGAGAATTGATAAATCATGTACGATTGGGGGTTAACGATGCATATAGATATGGCTATTGGGTAAATTGACCGTATATTGGATGGATACATGATAAATGATATCTAAATGAATTGATATATTGATAAGTTGATAAATAAATAACGTCATCATGCATATCGATGACGATGATATTGTTGATTCCATCTTATACTTGTAAATTATTTCATATATGATTTGTTTTATAAAAGGTGAAATATAAACTCCTGAAGTGGTTAAACTTGTTTGTTTCCTGGTCACCAGAACTTGACATTATTTATGTATCATGAAGTTGATTTGGATTATATCCCCAAAATAATTGCATGCAAATAAGAAAAGATATTTTCTCTAATAGATGACGATGAAATTATTGAAATTGAAATTTGAGATAGTTATTGAACCTATAGTATTTGTGAATGATAGTGTTTATTGAAATAAGTGATAAATATCTGAATTGATATCCACCTAAAGTGGCTGAATAAATTTTAATTATGTGTAGTGCATTTATTTTAATTTACTGAGATCGCTTTTATTATTTACCACAAAACTCAAAGTGTTTCCAGAAGAGACAACTTGTTAAGAGTTGGTATGTCGTAAACATATGTGGTTTTATATTATATATATTTTTTGTGTTAATAAAAGTTATCTCTTGAAGTAGATAAACTTATCTCTACATACGAAAGATTATCAACGAAAGAGCCTAGATGATCCAACACCTTTGAATTGATTTTGCAAACTTGGTCGTATTTGGTTTGTTATTAGTATAATTTGGCTATTTGAAGCTACATGGAATCTATGTTTTATTTATCTATTTGATTTGATTTGCATTTTATGTATATGTATATGCATTGGAAATGTTTCTTGAAGAAAACATTATGGGTAGATGATGTCAATTTTATTCAACTAATGATGAGTTGGGAGAAGAGTTTGAAGCAAATCCTTGTTAAATTGTGTGAAATCGATAAATATATTCTTGAGAGCCCGAAGACTCTTTATTTTGGGATCTTATTCTTGAGAGTTTGAACTCAAATAAATAGCTAGCTAAATGACTTATGGTTCATAACAACCTCTTTTATTGCCCGATACAATATATATTGTTACCTCTAGCAGAGGACATAAAGAGGATACGGTGCGCGCGACTGTTGTTAGGATACTGGTCATAATTTTGAAAATGATTATAGATAATCATGTATGAGTCGACTCCCACATCAAGGAGAATGTGGAAGAACAAGTCAAAGATGATGGTTTACCTATTGGATTTGTAATCTCCCAAACTGTGAATGAATCATCGCATGAAAATGTTAGAATGGTTTAGAGCTTGGTACTAATGATATGGAAAACCTGAAGTTTTCAGGATGAAATAAGTAATGAGTATTTGTATAAAGTCTATACTTGACATAATTAAACCTTATACATATCTCCAGAAGAGCGTCAAAATTAGTCCTCGAAGGACTGTTGATATAATCAAGCAATAAATTCATATGAGAAAATGGCTCTAGAAGAGCGTCAAAACACTCTAAAGAGGAGTGATGACAGATAAATTGGGATTGTGAAAGCCGATAATTGCCAGAAGCATGGTTTTCCTCTAGTCGAGGATGTCAAAAGAAGATCCAACACATAATAAATAGAATACCCATGTTGGCAATATGGGTGTAATATGGAAATGCTATCAATAAAATTGATATGTTGGATAAATGAGCATTGAGAAGCTGGCGATTAAATCAACCAAGTGAAGTCGTTACTTATGAGATTATCGTTTACGATAATGCTAATGCGTAGAATGACCCAGTAGAGTCGTCAATAATAGCTAACAAGCAGGCATGAACATCAAGAGATTGATTCGATTTCGGTCAACAATAGAATAAATTCCCCTTTGTAATTTATCTCAAGAAGAGAGTTTTATATTTATAAGGTTTTAAATGTTTGGTATAGGTACCGAAATCTCCCCAGATTACACTAAGTTGTTGTAAACCAAGAAAGATGATGCATATGGAGGATTGAGTCCCCATAGATGATCAAATACCTAGAGTTTATCACGGATGATAAAATACTCGGTATTTAGGGGGAGAGGAAAAGGATATCAAGAAGTAATATGATGCATGAACTAGAAGGGAACCAGACGTTCAATAAACTATATAGCAAACAACCTAGTAAAGGCATTAGTAAATGCAAAAGATGGTGACAAAAGTCACATTTACAACAAATAATGCACTAGCATGATTTAGATCGAGGTTCTAGTAGTAACTTCAAACAATGATGATATGTCCACAAGTATACTCCTGAAGAGATTTCATGGACGTTGACAATGTTAGAATTGATTATGAGTTGTCTTGAAATAACCAGATCCTTGATTATCGTTGATGCCACATATCTAAGTTTGCACTTGAAGTCCTTGATGAGAATAATTAGAGCTTCTAAACATAAGTATATCTACATTAAAATGATTAATTTAATAAGTTAAACATTCATATTTTGGACTCGTAGCTCCAATATTAAAGATGTGAAACAATTCATAAGATATCCAATAAGCAGAGGATTAGTTGGAAATTAGTTGAAAGCTCTAAAAATATCTCGACCTGTAGTTCGAGTGTATAAATGATCTTTTCATCTTTGATTAGATTGTGAAATGATATTAAGGGTTCAGAAGTATCACGTCTTTATAAAATTGGTGATTTATATACTAAATTGAGGAGGAGATCAAAGTTGTACTATTTTCCTTAACTTTGGTTTTTTCCCATTTGGGTTTTTCCAAAGCAAGGTTTTTAACGAGGCAACTCCTCTCATAAGGATACATGGTATATCCTAAATTCTAGAAAGAAATAATTCATGTAAAGATGGATTATTTAAGCATGAATTTCTTGGACCTATAACTCCAACATTGAAAAGTGTAGTATTAATTGGTTTTAAGTGGGTGTTCGTACAAAGGAAAATATAAAGCCAAATTGATTGCACACAAGCCTATTAAAGGTTACATGAGAATGAATTCACCAGGAGTGAATATAATTTTGGCTCCAAATGTAAATGACGTACATATACACATAAATGAAAAGAATCGATTGAAAATGCCTGAAGCATTATTCTCAAAGTCCCGTCACATATAATTAATTAAAGATCCTTAGAGTACCAAAAGTACATATAATTGTAAAAATGGTGACACTACATTAGGTCCTGAAGTACCGTACAATGTTGTACTCTCTTCCTTAATCTTGGTTTTTATCTCATTGGGTTTTTCCAAGTTAAAGTTTTTAACGAGGCAACTTATGCACCATTTAATACATCAGATCCCCATATCAACAATTAAAGGCACACTAGGTCCTGAAGTACCTTATATTTGTGCATCCAAAGCAGCTCAACACCAATACATGCAAGTCAGGCACATCAAAGTTAATCAAGAAGACATTCCATCTTATGCACATCAAAGACAATATATGTTGAGATTCGACCATAAGCTCATGAAGACTGCACTCTTTTTCCCTTCGATCAGGTTCTGTCCCACTGGGTTTTCCTGACAAGGTTTTTAACGAGGCAGTACAACAAGAGCGTACGTGGAAGGCTGCACTCTTTTTCCTTAAGCTATGGTTTTATCCCATTGGATTTTCCTAGCTAGGTTTTTAACGAGGTAGGTGGAGAAACAAGAAATGTACATCCAAGGGGAAGTGTTTATATTATTATTATTATTATTATTATTATTATGTGAATGTACAAAATATACACTTTACTTAGATAGCGTTTTGTCTATAGATAGATTTATTATTGCTTGGAGCCTAAGGATTTATCTCTATATATTGTAACGGTGGTAACACGAAGAGATATCAGTTGAATACAATCTCATATTCTCCTTTTTTCTTCCCTTTTCGTTTGCCCTAGTTTATAACACTAAGTTGTTGTGTATAGGAATATTAAAAAATAACCATTCTGGAATGGGTCACTAGAAAGGACTTGTGGGTAGTACTCATAGGTCCCCGGTTCGAACCCCGGAATGACCGCTCTTTATTAACCAATTCAAGGAATATTAAAAAATTGTCTGACAATACTAAATATAGTTTTTGTTCTAAGACATCACATATGTGACCTCATATGATGACATCACCTATATGAACTAAAAAAATTAAAAAAATGATTTTTTTATAAACAAAAATAAAAGGGTAAACTAGATACATTGAGCATTTATAACGAAATAAAAATAATACATTTTTCTCAAATAAAATAGAAAGAGTTATATATGTAAACAATATAGATTTATTTGTCACATAAAAAAGTGTGTAATATTGTGTTGAAAAGGAAAAAGTACAAAGAATCGTGTTAAATTTAAATGGATATAGGCTCCTCTATAAAAACATAAAAAATGCAAAGTGTCTAATATTGTGTTGAAAAGGAAAAAGTACAAAGAATTGTGTTAAAATTAAATGGACATAGGCTCCTCTATAAAAACATTAAAAAAATACAATTCAAATTTTAATGGATATAGAGCCTCCTTAAAAATGCTAATATAGAGATTTGAACTCTACACGTTTAGACATCCAAATCCCGATTTTGTTAAGATTTAAATTTACCATTGAGCTAAACTCATATTTTTTAAAAATACATAAGTATAACATATATTTTTTATGGGCCCTGGGTGGTCGCACACCCTGCCCATGCCCTTGGGCCGGCACTGGGACAAAAATGGACTCTAGTCCTAACTAGCTTACACACCGACTCGGGCACGAGTCCCTTGAGAATGATATTCGCACACCAACGAGCTACCCACTCCCACCAAGACTATATGCCTTCGAACTGCATTACAAACACATCTTTGCACGCCTTAATGGGTGACAACCTTATACAAGCTGTATTTATACAAATTACATTATATTTTTTCATAATGCATGAATCTGCATATGATAATTTGGTTGCAACCGAAATTTCAATGAGTGTGTAGTTCTAATCTCATTGATCTGCTATCTACATTGTTTTGTCTTTCATAGCTTGTCTTCGCCTTTGCTTTTCCATAAAAAGGTAAGAAACCGTTTGGAGATCAAATGCAGTCAGTATAGTACAAATATGTTAGGCTAAACAACATAGTAGTACAATAAAAAGGGGTAAGAAAGAAGAAAGTACACTAATATATTGATATAGTCATATGATGTCAGCCCAGGAAAATGTATGTGTACTGCTGTTATATTGTTACAAAAACAGTACAGTGCGTACTGAAATCTAAAATAAGAGTACAACAGCAAGTACCATTCAAAATTCAAGAACCTGTACTGATTTTGTTTCATTGCAGTAATATATATAGACAATGCTAATATCCCAATATGCATTCTACAATCTACATTGGATCAATGATTTTCTAGGGTGATCAAATATTTTGTGAGGTAAATCGCACAAGATGATGCCCAAAGGATGAATTGCAGGTACAAGGAACTGATCAACGCCGGATTGCGGATTGTGTAGAGGCAGTATGCTATAAAGACGGGGAAGAGGCCGAGCAAGGATAGAGCACATCAACAGATTAGATCAGCATGAAAGCTGTTGTTGCTCTGCCCTTGCACTGCCTCTTCCCTGGCTTTTGCTTCTCTATTCTCTCTCTCTGATTTTATTGATTTCTTAGTGATAATTAGCAATTTTGATACCACTTTACATTAAATATCTACTAACGTACAGTGCTTCAATTACTACCTTCTTTCTACAGCCTTAGAGACAGGTGATCTATTTGGACTTTGGAGTTCAGTTCTTATGCACAAAAGTGGATCAGAAATTCAGCAGTGCTTGTGATATCAGGAATCAGAAGTTATGTAAATTTAAGTTTGCAAGTGTCATCTTGTAAAGGATAAAGAGGGGAAATTCAACCCTAGCTAAACTATGAAATGAAGTAATGAATAAGATGCCATCTTACTCGTTCTTGGATGGATGGATAATTCTCGTGTAATTGGGTCAGAAGTTGAGTTTAGGGTTACTCTGAAATAAGGATCTGTATTTGTTTTTAAAATGGGCCAATTATTTGGGTACTCGGCGCGCGGCACATTACAGTTAACCGCTTTAAAAAGGCGGAAAATAACCGTCTTTCAGAAGAGATATAACTGTTTTCTCAACAAGACGTCTATAAATACGTTAACAGATCAATAAATCAAGTCAGACTGATAGGAAGGGAATTGGAGAGAAAGCGGAAACATCAAATTATAATTTCGCTCCATCCTCTCCCTTAGATCCACATGAAGGCGAGTTCGAGTGGCATCATCGCTCCAGGAAATCAGAGCAGATACCTAAAACCGGGTGCATTGGCTCAGTTCAGAGACTCTCGCATCAGGAAGCCCCGGATCTCCGTCCACCACCTTGAATCTGCCTCGCTTGTTGTAGCTGGATCGGAGACCCCCCAATTCCTGCCGCTGCTGCTTATTCCATGGATGCCGGCATTCCATGTTTCAATCCGAGAAGAAACCGCTCTCCTGGGTGCCTGCGCCGGAAGAAGCTAGTGGCTGTCACTCCGATCTTCACCGGCTCCTCTTCCCACCCTTGATTGTATAATATATATGTGTGTGATGTGTAGTTCTCATATACATGGTTGATTGCTGAAATGTATAGTTATTAACTAATATATATAGTAATTAGCCCCTGTTTGGTATCCATATACTGATATCAGATATGGGTATCGGTATTAGATATCGATATCAGAGATATGGATATCAAATCTGATATCTGATATCCAATATCCGCGTTTGGTATGGATATGGGTATCAACCCTAGCCCATTCCCCTTTCTCCCTCTCCACTATGCAGCCCCCACTCCCTCTGTCCAACCCTAATCACCGCTCCCGCCGCTGCCTCTATGGTCTCCGGTAATGCTTCCAACCCTAATCACAGATGAAGAAGGGCGACTCGGATTCAACCGATGAAGAAGAAGGGTGATTCGGGCTCCACAAATGAAGAAGAAGGGCGATTCCAAGTTTCCAACAGTTGAAGGAGGGTGAAGAAAGGCGAAGAAGAAGGAAGAGAAAAGCATAAGAATTAACAAGGTGATTCCGACAGTTGCAGAAGAAGAAGGGTGAAGAAGAAGAGAACAGCAGGAGCGGTAGAGGAAGGGGGTATTTACAAAGGAAGGGGGTATTTACAAAGGAAGAGGGATATAGGTATATCAAGTTGATATCCATATACCCTCGTACCAAACAGGAGCTTAAATTACCAAGATCAATGCCCAAGTTAAAATAGGGTGCGATTTGCGAAATAGCCACGTTTTGGGACAAATTAGTGAAATGGCCGCAATATAAATCCCCTTCCCTTTGTTTCACGCGCGTTTCTCTCTCCTCTGCCCTCTCCCTCTCCGCACGCTCTCTCCTGTGCGCTCCCTCTGCCGCTCTTCTCGCCTTCCTTCTCCTCGGCGTCCATCAACTCGACGCCTCCATCAACTCGATCAGTTGCAGCGAAGATCTGTCGTTCAAGACGCCTCTCTCCGGTGGCTTTGTAACGAAGGCGGACGCTTATCTCAAGAGGCGATTCGATCTGTGTGCGATTGTCGCCATAAATTCGATTTCACGAGGCGGACTCGGTGATTCCTTGCTGTTCTCTCCAATCAGCCATTAATTGTTGATCTGTTGATTCCTCACTGTGCCGGTTCCCCCTTCTCAATCCAGACTCGGTGAGTTTCATTTTACAGTTTCTTGAAATTGAATCATTAGTAATCTTATGAACTTGGTGCTTGAAGGCGCAATTCATCCTAATTCCTTCTGATCTTCTATGTGGAGAGACAGTGGAGAGTTATTTGCTCTTGTAAATGCAGTTGTTGAATTTAGGCGCAATTCATCCTAATTCCTTCTGATTTTTCTTATTTGTGAATCTGCTGAGTTGGTGGTGTTTCAATCCAGGAACTGATAGGAGTTTCATCTGATCTCAACACTTGTTTTTACGAGTCGAGGTTTCGTTCTGACTGTTTTCCTTATTAATCGATCTTCGATCGATTGATAAGGAACTCGATTTTTTTCTTCCGACTGTTTTTCTTATCAATCGATCTTCGATCCTTCTGCTGACTTTCCTTTTATGCTTGCAAGATCACCGTCAATCAATTGAGAACA
Organism: Persicaria tinctoria; assembly: GCA_037127255.1. NCBI lineage: Eukaryota > Viridiplantae > Streptophyta > Magnoliopsida > Caryophyllales > Polygonaceae > Persicaria > Persicaria tinctoria. Next base: position 38,407,450 of record JBANSL010000003.1, on the reverse strand, counting down.
TGAAGTGTCTCGTGATTACTGTAATGGAATATCAGAAAATTTGCGCCGAAGGCGCAAATTTTGTTTGATTTTTTATGTATTGGATACAATTTTGAAGTCTCCATTCGAATATGTGATTACTGTATGAGAATTTTATCTTGATTCTTGATCATGATTTCGTGCTTGATCAAAATTATATCTATCAGAATCATTGCTAACTCATGGCATTTTACTTTGTTCAGACATCCATCATCACAAGCATGTTCATTCTACAAAACAGGGATGTGGTAACCTTCACTTCTCTTACCTTCTTCCTGTCATCTTGATATTTGATATAGCTAATTTAATTGCAACTGGACTTGTGATTTCTTTATAATCTGGGCACATTGACTTGTGATTTTGTTGATATTCAATTTGTTTTTCTTTTTTCTAAAGTTACAAGGAATATGTACTATTAGTAGCTCTTGCAATTCAAACCCATTCATCGTTCGCCTACTGCGTTATTCATATATGTGTGGTAGATGCTTTGAAAGATTAGGTCAATATTTGACCTCACATGCCGAGCCTTTATCTCAATTATATGAATCATTTATGTGCATTCATGATTTCAATTGATCAGATTCAAATTAAGAGTATTCGATTACAAGATTTCAATTATATCTTATTTTTGCACTTTTTTTTAATGTTATAGGATAGATTACAAGTATTCGATTTAGATCTCTGATCTAGTAATTATTGAGCTTTAAAAGCCTCTTAGCTCAATGGTAGAGCGATGTGCTTATGCGCAAATACGTGGGTTCGACTCCCGCATAGGCTAAAGTATATATAATTCTAGTAATTTATAAAATTTTGTTATAAATGTTCAATAATAAGATATATTAGTGCAATTTTTTAGTGCTGACATCGTTTTAATGTGAAATTTATGTGCTGACATCGTTTTTATGCGTATTCTTGTAACTTTGGAGCTTGTATTGGAAATCTTAAGTTATCGTGGAGGCATGTACCTTTTAAAACTTATTTTGTCGTGCACATATAAGAGGACATTGTGCAAATTTAATCGTAAGTTGTGCAAATATGGCCCTAGTTTAGTTTTTATTTTATTTTTTTAACTTTTTATCATGCAAATATAAGAGTACTTTGTGCAAATATAAACGTAAATTGTGCAAATATGATCCAAGTCTAGTTTAGAGTTGCACTTTTTTCCGTGTCAGCACTTTCTTTTCCCATGTCAGCACTATTTTTAGAGTTGCACAACTGTAGTTTAGAGTTGCACAACCGTAGTTTAGAGTTGCACAACTGTAGTGTCAGTATCTTTTTCTATTTTGTTAATCAGAGAAAACAACTAGTGTCAATAGTGTTTGCAATTTTAGTGATGAAAATGTATTGATCAATTTTATTTCTTTATAACTCTGTCAGCACTAAAATTGCAAACACCGGTGACACAACCTTTAATTTCTAAAAAGATGCTCTATTCACTTTGGTTCATGAATTATATCCTCTATTCACTTTGGTTCATGCAAATTAACCTATAAAGGTAGAGAGACAGATGAATTCTTAAAACAGAGTCGTGCAACTCTTAATACAGAGTCGTGCAACTTTTACAACAGAGTCGTGCAACTCTTAAAATAGAGTCGTGCAACTCTTGCAAGAGAGTCGTGCAACTCTTAAAAACAAGAGTCGTGCAACTCTTACAACAAAGTCGTGCAATTCTTACAATAGAGTCGTGCAACTCTTACAAGAGAGTCGTGCAACTCTTAAAACAAGAGTCGTGCAATTCTTACAATAGAGTCGTGCACCTCTTAAAACAGAGTCGTGCAACTCTTAAAACAGAGTCGTGCAACTCTTAAAACAGAGGCGTGCAACTCTTAAAACAGAGTCGTGCAAATTTTCACCACTAATTGTAACTAATATCAGTGTCAGCACTAATTGTAACTAAAATCAGTGTCAGCACTAATTGTAACTAATATCAGTGTCAGCACTAATTTTCACCACTAGTTGTGCAAAAATAAAGGATTGATGAGCAAAAATAAGAGCATGTTGTGCAATAATTTATTGAGAAAGTATGAAATTATATTGAGAGAAAATAAGATCATGTTGAGAACAAATTCACAAGTCTCGATTGTTGTGCAAAAATAACCTATAGTTGAGCAAAAATAAGATGATATTGAGCAAAATTTCACCAATCCCCCATGTTGTGCAATTTTACTCTATTGATGAGCAAAAATATGACCGTGTTGTGCAATAACTATATTTGCACAACAATAGATTATATTTGCACAACTATTGAGACTTGTGAAATTATACTCAATATGATCTTATTTTTTCTCACTATTATTTTATAGTGGCTCAATAGATTATTGCTCAATATGATCGTATTTTTTTCTCAATATTATTTTATAGTTGCTCAATAAATTTCACCAAAAAAAAAGAGCCAAAGCATAAAACAAATCCAATCAGATAAAACCCGTCAAATCCTTCTTATAATGTAACTAGTTGCTTGCTTTTCTGGGCAAATACATCTACATTGCCGATCAGGAGTTAGATCAATTGATTAAGCTCTTTGCTTCCTCGGCCACTCGGGGTTTGATGTGCTACTTTGGATTGGCACTGCACCCTTCGTACCTGAAGCATGACATGAGGTGATCGTTCACCGTACGAGAGACTTGCATGAACGAATAAATAACAGTGGGTCCCATGCAACGATATCAAGTCCTTGCGGACAAGCTCTGCCTTCTATATATATACACAAACACACATAATATTCTTTTGCAAAAATGAGGGGTATTTTGAAGATGTAATACTTTTGTAACATTTGTATATAACTAAAATAGGTTCAGTAGTACACTAAACAAGCATGAACTGAAGATATATGTAACACACCCATCTCAAACCATTCACTCTTTTTGTCTAATCATCGTTCAATAGCAAACCCTGCAAGGCTGATGCGATCTAACTTTGTTCATCTTCTCCATCAGCTTGCTCGCAGTTTCCTCGATCACATTGTTGTAGGGCTGTCAGCATAGCAAGTAGTTGCCACCACTTGCTCTCCATCCTCTAATCAATAGCTCCTTGAAAAAAAGAAGAAGGAAGACTCAAATCAGTAAAAGAGTTGATCGTGTGAACTACTCGGACTCAAATTAGTAAAAGACTCAAAATCAGTAAAAAGAAGAAGAAAGACTCAAATCGAAAAAGACCATGTCAGCACACTAGGGAAGCGTTATGAGCTCATTCCTGAATTTGAGGAGCTTTTATCTAGTGGAATTGATATGCAGTTTTCGGGTTAAGGAACTGGAAGAAAGGGAAGTGAGGCTAGAAGGAGAGTTGCTTGAGTACTGTGGTTTTAAACAGCAGGAGTCAGATGTCGTGGAGCTACATAAACAGCTCAAGATCAAGACAATTGAGGTTGATATGCTTAACATCACAATCAAAACGCCGCAAGACGAGAGAAAGAAGCTGCAAGAAGAGATTGGCCAGGGTGTTTCAGCTAAGAAGGAGGTCGCGGTTGCTAGGAAGAAGATCAAGGAGCTGCAGAATGATGCTTCTTTATATTTGCGAAAATTCTTTTAAACAAGCATTATATTACAACTGGTCCATGTGTGAATACAAGAATAAGAAAGCAAGATCACCAGGGAGAGGCTTGAAACATAATATTACCAATGCACTTAAATCCAAAGGAAGCAAGGTTTTCTTATTTTCTTAAATGAAGAGACCAAAATATAAGCATTGACTGAGGCCAGATTGCATACCTATCCTTGTCTCTTTTAATAGTCATAAGCTTTGGTTGTGCAGTTGGATCCGGGAGCTCATTACGAAATCTAATAAACCAATGAAGTTGTGTCAATAATAGAAATAAATCCTTTGATAAGCATTTCAATTGCAATCCTTGTCTCTTTGATAAACCAATGAAGTTGCATACACCGTATTATACACTGTTGAAGAGTGGTCCTATACATATGCACTTGACAACTTATCATATAAGTGACCTCAAAATTCAGTGATGTCGTAAACTTGTAGAACTTCCGAGAAATGTTTGAATCAAAACCATGTAATAACAGCGTTGAGAGCTGTACAAAAGAAGTGTAGGCAGCTAGAGTAGCTACCATATGACGGATCTTTCAACTCGTATGTACATGTAAATTTAGGATGAAGAAAAAAATGAACAAAAAGTTCTGCGAAACAAAACAACACTTACTTGAGGAGTTGCGGAGGCTTTATTGGGGCAGAGGCAGCCATTGCACGCAAGCGTCTTGCAATCTCCGTGAAGCAAGGACGAACAACAGGGTCGGGTGCCCAGCACTGCTCCATCAAAAGCCTCCATTCTGTGTCGCAGGGGCTCTGTATATGCGGTCTCAGCGTGTTGTTCACAATTCCACCTAAGAAAGCAAGAACTTGGAGGTAAATGGGATTGCATTGCAATTTATGATTGACCTAGACGAGTGTCATTTGATGTGCTGCGTGTTCTCAGTCACTGAGGCAACAGAGGAACACGAGAAAAGGCTAAAGATGGAATCTGTGTGTATGTAATGAAGCTAAAGAGGTCTAGGGAAAACACACCGATGATTGCTCCGTAGTGCATATTAGAGTATGGCTCTTCACCGGTGAGGATTTCCCATAAGACGATACCAAAGGAGAAAACGTCAACCTGCCAATCAACATGGAAAACGTGAAGTCGCTAACTGTAGATTACAAAACACGGTATCTTAACAGAAGTGTCCACGACTAGAACTAGATGAACGGATATGGATGAATAATTGGGCAACTGATTTCGTGGATAGTCCGATAATGTCTGAAAAATTGTAGAGTCGGTTGTCAATCTAAAAGAATTGTTACCTATTTGTTCGTAATAGACAAAAAAGACCTTAAAATTGCTTGACTGCACATGGTATCACATATCTAGTTCAAATGCATTGTGCTGGGATGATAACTATTACACAAGCCAAGGCATACCTTTTCGGAGACCCTGCTACTACTCCCATTCAATAGCTCTGGAGCCATCCAAGGAAGGGTCCCTCGTACACCACCAGTGACCAAAGTATTCCTCTTTATTTTAGACAAACCAAAATCACCAAACTAAAAAAAAACAGTTGAATACAATACATGAGTTAGGTTGAATCAAATACCTTTGCCATCTGATGTTTCACTATGAACAATTACCTTGCATATGGGTTGGACTAGATCTCTCAAATTGACGAGCAAGTTGTCACATTTAAAATCAAAATGAACTATGCTCTTTGAATGCAAATACTCCATGCCAAAAGCAGCACCCATTGCAATAATGAGCCGCTTACGGCGATCAAGTTCCCTGATTAGTAAGCATTTTACCTTTTAGCACAAGGGATGAAGAAATCCTCCATTGAGGTCAAACGAAGTCGTTTCGATTAACAAATTACCTGTCTTTAGACAAGAGAACATGTCTAAGGGAGCCATTAACCATATAATCTGTTACAGTGGCTAAAGTGCCTCCTGGACCATCCTGCACTACACCATAAAATGCCACCACATTCGGATGATGGAGTTTCGAAAGAATGTCATCTTCACGCCAGAACTCAACTGTCTGAAAAGTGCAAGGCAGCAAATATTATACGGATATCAGAAAAATCAATACCATTTTTTATATGGGTGTCCAGGTGACAGACCCATGAAACAGCTCTTCTTTAAACGCTTCATGGCAACATCAGTTCCCCTCCATTTCCCATGATACACCGTTCCATAGGTGCCAGCACCTAGTTCTTTGAGCTCTTCAAAATCTTCGTTTTTTATAATCTATGACAGCATGCATGAAGATAATCAACAAGCCTTCCTAGTTCACGACTGAAAACAGTTTCTAGACTCTAGAGTCCTAACTCCTAACTCAGACGCAACAAACATGGGTTCAATTGAAGAACAGGAAATCCAAGCATTATGATCATCACAGCAAAAAATAACTCAAGCAGAGTGGAACGAAACTCAATGTCTTAAGCCAACATTCATTTCCGCTTCATAATGCCACAAGCAGAAATCCCAACTTAGGCCATTGGAGGATGCATTTACAAATCATATTGTCAAAATCTCAATTGGGTAGAAATTATATTGTTTCTTAGCTTGAAATGCATCTGCGGTGTATTCAGTCGCGTAAATCAAACAGAGTTGCACCTAGGCCATTTAAAGTAAACGTGTCT